>OZ014432.1:1438122-2876244 GCA_963966015.1 Aphidecta obliterata
AAAGATTTATCAATTTACAACGGAAGATTATCCTATTCTAACAATTAGCTAGGAAGACATACACTTAATTATTGACGAACCTTTCGTCTTGGGAGGCATTTATAACATTCCTTATCTCAAATTAATTACGACAATCAGTATCGAACAATGGGACAAATATACACCCACACACGTGACGTGATCAAAATGATGTCTCATCAAAATGTAACAAAGTAATATGAATATTTGAATAAGAACAGATAAGGAGTTCATCTGCAATATACAGGGTTGGCATTATGTAATTCCTCCCCACCTTGAATAAAGGTATCACCTGTAGTAGGTGTAGCTTTACAAAAAATATCTTTTCTTAAATATTTCAAAATAAAATAAGTAATAATTAATAAAATGATTATTATAACAATAAGCAAAAATATAGATCTTGAAGGCTGGAGATTCCATTGGTCCAGGTCTTCTATCTTGATATCCGGGATGTCTTCATCTTTCCGGGATTCTTCATTTGTGGAATTTGGGTTGAATAAAGTTATCTTGGGTAAAATCACGTATTTTTCTTCATTAAACCTAGTAGTTGGGACAATTTCTTTTCTCGTGTTGCTCACAGCACATTTGGTTCGTAGAATTGTCATAGGAGGCACAAAATAATGTCTTGTTTGCTGAAGACATTTTTCTAAAACATTTTTGTTTTCGATGGATAGGATATTTCCATCTTCTAATAATTTTAAATCTGGGGAAAGTACCGTTGTCGTTCTTGGACAGTTTTCGGTGTGGTTTTTCAAAATATTTCGAAGGCATGCTGGTGATTCAGCTAAGGTGTCTTGATCGCATAGATAATCATCCTCCACTGGATGGCAAAATTTCGTTGACCATTTCAGGGTTTCTTCTTGTGAGAGTAAATAAGGATCGGTATATGGAAGGGATAAATTGTTTTGTGGTAGATAGTAAAACTTGTATAAATCATAACTTTCTTCGTATACCGTTGGGATTGATATTAAAAATAGTAATGCTTTCTTTTTGAAAATTACTTTCGTATGACATATCTGATAATAATCTTTCAGATGATGTAAAGGTATTATCGTCACATTTTTTATTAATTCAAGGAATTTTGAATAAGGTAAAATGGATTCATGTAAAAGATGTAATCTTGCAAAACTCACTGCGGTTGCAATTTCATCTAAAATATTCTTGATATCTTTAAGTTCGAATGTCAGAAGATGCATGTATTGAATTTCTTGTATTGCTGGTATAACTTGAAGCAATTTAAGGTTTTCTGACATTTTCTGAAATTTTTCAATATACTTATTTTTAAGGTCATTTACGACTGTTGCGATCTGTTTTTGATTTTTTATCAAAACTTTTTCATTTTTTTGAATACTATCAAAATAGTTTTTATATAATTCCTCGTCATCGGAATCTAACGTTCTGAATAAAATCTTTGATATTTTTCCTCCTTAGTTAGTTAGTCCTCTTTTGATATTATTAATTGAATATGTTCATTTAAAACTTCTCCCATTTTTTATATCATTTGTGTGCTATTTAAAATTTAATGTGCGAGCAAAATTAGATTTTGGCTTCATTTATTTCTTTTCGATAATTCGAAATTAATTCTCATATTTATTTCATTCAACTGGTACATATTGGTACATATCGTCCTCTATTGGAATAATATCCAATCATAACATGATAATTATTTTTAAGGGTTCTTTATCCCTTTAAGTTGGGATTATAATTCGTAAAATGAATTTCAATTTTATGGATTTTACAAAAATCTTGGATTACGCCATTTTTAAATTCTAATCCATTGTCACAAGTTATTTTATTGGGAATGCCGTAATGGCTAAAATAAATCAATATTTCATCTACAATTTCAATTTGAAAGGTAATATGTATGACGTAGGTTTTCCTATCGTAACTCATAGTACATTACTTTCGATTGTTATGTGAGACGTAAGCTTTTCCTTACTTGATTCGTAATACATTCTCAAATAATCGCGTTATTGAGCAGGGCTGGCTCTAGTGACATTTTCCATTCATTTTTAAATTCGAATATTTATTTCAATATTTAGATCAGGGGATTTCAAATTCATTTTCCATATTTAAGGAATATATTGAATGAAGTAACATTGTTTAAAACATGTCTCAAGGAAAACACCATAATCTTTCTAATACTTTCGTTATTGCGAAGCGAATAATAATGATGATTATCAATAATATGAAACAAGGGTTTCAAACACCGTTGTTCAAGGAATGTCTGAAGGAGAATACATTAATCCTTCTAATGTTTTATGCTACTAACAAGCAAATGAAAATGAGATTTATCTCAAATAATATTTTTAAGGTTATATAGTTTATATGGAATTCTTTGGATAAAATTCGAAATTATATTTCGTAAATATCGTTTTATCGATTAACTATGTAAGTAAGGGTGTGATATGAAAATTCATCTTTGAATATATTGCGTAATTAAATATTTATAACTTTTTTCCGTACTTTATAATAAGGGATAGTTTTGGAAATTATTTCCGAAGATGGTGACTTCAACCTTTTCTTCGTATATGGGATTTGTATTATAGGATTCTTAACATTACGCTGGACAGTGAAACATTCTGTCTCATTTGAATTTATTTTTATTCCATCGATTGAATTTAACCATTTCAAACATGCTTCATATTTTTCCGTATTCATTCGATTTTTAATCGACGATGAATCTTTTTCGATTCTATTTATCTCAACATTTTCATAATTATTTATATTTGAATCATTTTCGATTCTATTCATTTCCGTATTTTCGGAATAATATGCACCTGTGGCATTACTGGCATTTGTCGCCATTGAATCATTTTTGATTCTATTCGTATTTGCGAATTTATTTATTTTTAACATCTGATCATTATCGATCCTATTCGTCATTGCGAATTTATTTATTTTTAACATCGGATCATTATCGATCCTGTTCGTATCGAATTTATTCAATTTTAACATTCGATCATTTTTTAATTCATTAGTATTTCCTCCGATATTCCGATTCGGTAAGGAATATACAATTATCTTTATATTAGATTCCGCAAAAATATATTTTATCATATTTAAAATAATATGCCAGTCTAATTTATCTAGACCGCATGCAATTCTGGGTAAAGCTGAGTATTTGTCATTATTATATTGACACAATTCTCTGAGATATAATATTGATTGAAAAACGGTTTCATATTCCGGTTTATGAAAATACGAATCTTTCGTGATTAAATAATAAATGTTTCGATCATTTATTTGGATCATTGCTACTTCTCCTAGTAGCTTATTTTGAGATTTCAAATTATCTATTTGACCAAATTTATTTTTAAATTCGAGGGCTACACCTCTGTTCATGTGAAAGTCACGGGGAACGCAATGTGCTAACGCATAATTCTTTGGGGCTTTAAATAAATTACCTGTTTTTTCGGTTATCTTAGGGGAATCTTTAATATTTTTCAATTCATAATTTTTACAAAATCTTTATAAGTCAATTTATTATCTGACTCTATTATAATTCGACTGAGAGCATCAGCATTATTTGTTGAGCCTTTCTTATAACGTATTCCGTAATCAAATTCTTTCGGAACTTCACCTTGAGATAAAACAGAGCCTATCGCGAAACCTGACGCATCAGTTGTAAGAACGAATGGCTTATCGAAATCGGGGTATCTCAATACAGGGTGATTCAATCAATTTCTTTTACATATTTCGAACGCTTCGATATATTTCGGATCATCAATATTAATTTTAGAATCTTTCTTCAAACATGAAGTTAAGGGTTTCGTTATCTTTGCGAAATTAGGGATACATTTTTTATAATATCCTACGAGTCCAAGAAATGATTTTATTTCTTTAGGAGTTTTAGGAATTGGAAATTCAGCAATTGCTTTCAATACTTTTGAATTAGGTACGATTCCTTCAGGAATATTATTATCACTCGTTTTAATTTCATTTTCAAAGGAACATTCATTTAATTGAATTTTCAGATTATCCGCTTTAAATGCTTCTAAAATATTTTGGATATCTGCTAAGTGTTGGTTGATCGTATCAATTTTATGTTTTATTATATTTGAAAACTCAGGGTCAATTGGGATATTTTGGGGTTTTTGACATACTTGCTGATAATAAAAGGGGATTTGAGAATATTCGTTAGTTAATAATTGATTTTTAAAATCTAAATTAAGTCCATATTTATTCAAAAAATCTGCTCCTATAAGACCATCATAATTCTTATGGAACTTGTATACGACAAAGGGATGAAGATCATCTATTTGAAATTCAGGGAATAAAGGTATTAAAACTTTTTCATTTGCAGTTTGTTTTTTGAAACATGCAGTTAGTGTCGTAGATTCATTAAAAATATTTTTAGGAAAATTATTATACGCGAATTTTGGATCAATAAGACACACTGAACATCCACTATCAATTAAAAGTTTACATTTAGGATTTTGGAATTGGATATAGGGGAGTTGGTTTGTGTTATCTAACGTATTATTTAAGTCAATGAGTCGTTCATGGCACGATCTCGAAAATTTTCATTTAAATATTTACTGGAATTATTACGTTCTGGATATGAACGTTCGTTAAAATCACGTTTTTTGAATCTCGGGTCTTTCGAAGTAGACGCCATATTAGTTAATTCTTCAATCATTATATTTGGATTGGGTTGATTATTGAAATATTGTCTCTGAGGACTCTGTTGATATTGGGTAGAATAATTAGATCTCTTCTGGGGATAATTCCTTGTCTGAATCGACATTTTTTCAGGGGGAGATTGTATCCTTTGATTAGGATGAGGTTTAAAAACATTTTCATTTTTACGTTCATTGAAAGAGGTATTTGGATTATTTCCAAAAACTTGACGATTTGTCGGGAAATAAGTTTTTACTTGTTTTTGTTGGAAATTAATCGGTTGAGATGGGAATCTCGGTTGGGAATTATTTGGATAAAATTTTCTTTGATTATTTTGACTAGATTGGCATTTTCCCCAATGTTCATTATTTTAAGTAAAACTTCTATAATTATTACTTGGGAAGTTTGCTCGATTATTATTTGGAGAATTATTTTTATTAGTTTGGTTGAAATTCTTCTGATTTTGTTGAGGAAAATTCTTCTGATTATTTTGATTTTTATAATGCATATAGGGTTGTTGATGAAAATAATAATCTTGACGAATAAAATTTACTATATCGTCATAGTTCATAATTCCGTGTCCTCTAAGGGCTGTTCTCAATTCTGGGTTAATATTATAGAGCAGAATTCTAGTTGCTACTCGTGACGCAATATTTTTTTCTTGATCCTTTTCAAGAATCGGTAAATTAGAAAATTCGACTTGCGAATCGTATTTATTTTTTAAATCTACTATTCTCTCTAGAAAATCTAAATCGTTTTCGTTACGAATTCTTTGGGCATTTTGGAGATCCCAAAAAAAAACTGTGAGGCTTATTTTTTCCTCAAATCTTAACTTTAAAAATTCCTTCAAGTTAATCCAGTTATCTGTAATTCTCTGATTGGAACTTACGATTTCACTGGCATTTCCTACCAATTTACTCTTTATTATATCGATTATCGCTTCATTTAATAACGCGTCGGCAGATTGGAACCTATTATAGAATCTTTCGCAGTGATTTAAAAATCGTGCGAGATTTGCAGGATTACCATCAAATGGTACAATTGACTTTGAAAATAAATCAATTAATTTTAATCTATCAAACATATTTGGTTCTGGTGCGACTGCCATTTTATTCGTATTCTTCCGGCCTTTGAAATGCTTTACGGAAGTAATCATGAAAAATTGTATTGTACTTAGAAAATAATTATATTCGGTTTTTTATTTTATAAGAAACCTAGGAAAAACTCTGGTAATCGGTTTTTTGTATTAAGAAACCTAGGAAAAACTCTGGTAATCGGTTTTTTTATAAGAAACCTAGAAAAAACTCACACAAGTTTTACGCTCAAAACCGTGGGAAAAGATTGAAGACTTTGGACCAGGGTCAGTGACTGGGAATAAAAAAGTGTTTCTAGATAGGATTCTCACCACGTTGTTTTTCTGGAGTCGTTGTAGACGCTACCCACACAATCAGGGCTCCAAACGGCTTTTCTCCTCGTTGTTGCTGGATTTGGCACCTTAACAGTTGAAACTGAAAGTTTTTGGAAGTTCTTAGCGCGGCGATAACTACGATTTCACGCTCGAAGTTTCGAAACACAGTTCTTCACGAAAACCGGCACAATCCCCCCCATTTATTTACAACGGAAGATTATCCTATTCTAACAATTAGCTAGGAAGACATACACTTAATTATTGACGAACCTTTCGTCTTGGGAGGCATTTATAACATTCCTTATCTCAAATTAATTACGACAATCAGTATCGAACAATGGGACAAATATACACCCACACACGTGGCGTGATCAGAATGATGTCTCATCAGAATGTAACAAAGTAATATGGATATTCGAATAAGAATAGATAAGGAGTTCATCTGCAATATACAGGGTTGGCATTATGTAATTATATATAAACAAATTCAATCACAAATTATATGGACGACCATATTCAACATATATACACAAAGCAAGTACTAAAATCCATTGAATCACTAATTAAGGAACTCGTGCAAAAAGTAAATGGTACTCTCCAGCAGAAGATCCTTTACTCTCCTATGGAACCGCATCTTTCCCAGGCTCTTGATTTCCTCCGGCAGTTTGTTGTATAACCTGAGACCCACGAAATTTGGACCTAGTTCTTCTTTCTTTGTTTTGAGACGAGGTAGAGCGTATTTATTCTTATCGCGGGTGTTGTAAGAGTGGTAATGCGAATGCTTAGTGTATCTTGCTCTGTTTGCGTGGACATAGTCGACACAAGTGAGAATAAAGGCAGAAGTAATTGTAAGTATTCTCTCTCTTTTGAATACATCTCTGCAACTATCTGTATTCCGCATACCGAATAAAGTTCTTATTGCTCTCTCTGTTTTAGGAGGACCCTTTCTGCATGTGTACTCTGTCCCCAAAGAACAATTCCATAGACAGCCAAACTATGAAATGCAGAGTAATATGTATGTTTTGCTGTTCTTAAGTCCACTATTTCTTTCATACGGCGGATAGCGAAGATTGCAGTAGATAGTTTCTTGCACAGCTCGTCGATCTGAGTACCCCAGCCGAGGGAAGACTGAAATCGCAGTCCCAGGTAGAGCAAGGAGTCCTCATTCATTTCTTTGTTGTTAAGTATTAATTGTTGGGTCTTATCCGCATTGAACACCAGTCCATTGGCTGAGAACCAAGCACGAGCATCTTTTTCCGAACAGACCGACCTTCTCTGAAGTTCCTCCCGGCATCTGGATCTGTTAATAAAACCGGTGTCATCGGCATAGCAAACTATTTTTTGAGAACCGACATTTCCAAACAAGTCATTTATGTATAATATAAACAATACTGGTCCCAGTATTGATCCCTGTGGCACACCTATCTCCACATCCCTAAACCCAGACACTGAGCCGCCCCAATCGACAACCTGGCCTCTATTTTCGAGGTAGGAACGGAACAGACTATTTGCCTTTCCTCTTATTCCATAATGACTTAGCTTATTCAACAGGATGCTATGGTTCACCGTGTCAAAAGCCTTGCTTAGGTCCATGCATGTAAACTGAGCCTCTTTCCCATTTTCACAAGCCGTTATGACCTCTTCGATTACCTCGATCATAGCTGTAACAGTCGATCTATTCTCTCTAAAACCATGCTGTGAATTATGAATAATTGAGTACTTGTTCAGGAACTCAACAAGGCGCCTCTTCAAAATCAACTCGAATACTTTCGACACAGCCGGTAACACAGATATCGGCCTGTAGTTTGATACATCATCCACATCGCCTTTCTTGAAAATGGGACAAACTCTAGCTTTTTTTAGTTCTTCTGGAAAGGCTTCCTGCATCATACAGTCGTTAAATATTTTGCACAATGGTGTAACGAGCAAAGGAATTATTCTCTTCATTATTGAGACGGACATTCCGTAGATATCCCGAGATTGCTTACTCTTGAGATTCTTGCAGGCATCGAGTATTTCCAACTCTGTTATAGGAAACAGAAACATTGTTGCCTGAACTGGCTGGCATTCCTTCTCGAGTAAATATTCCGAGTCCTGAGTGGAAAACCCGGAATCGCTCTGAATCGACGTCCCAATAGAGGACAGGCAATCGTTCATATCATCTGCTGTGATGTTGTTTCCCATCATTTTTGGCTCACCCCTACCTGTTTCCTGCCGTATTAGCTGCCACATGGTCTTATACTGGTTGTTCAAATTTAACAATATATCTGCATTTTTCTTTCTCACCGTTTCTTTTATTTTCATACGAAGTGGTTTCTTCAGAGCGTCATATAATCTTTTACTATTTTCATCTTTTTTAACTTTAGTTATGGTATCAACAACCTCCAACCTATCTTTCAACTCCTTAATTTCCGGATTGTCAAAGTACTTTTTCCTCTTTTTGTTAACTATGACCTTTTTCTCAGGAAAACATTTATGGAAAACACCCAACAATTGGTCGTGAAAATTTTTAAATTGAGACACCGCATTGTCTGAATACGTTTTAGACCATTCCTCGACTCTCACACACTCAAATTACACACTAAATTGGCGAGTATTCTCCTCATTTATTTCCCGTATGAATTTGTACTTTTTCTTTTCAGGTTCAGATATAAGCATTGGAAAGCTTAGAATCTGAGCCATATGGTCCGAAAGATGGGGCTGAAAGGTGAACTTATTACCAGAGTCGATGCTGACATTGGAAAAGATGTTATCAATGCATGAGCTGGTTGTGTCAGTTATACGTGACGGCTCAGAAAACATCATGTCCATGTTGTATGCCTTAAAAACCTCAACGAGTTCCTGCTGTACCTACTCTCGAGCTCTTTCGAAAATTGATGTTGAAATCTCCTGAGAAAAACAGTCGGTCGTTCGGATACAATGTATGACACAATTCGAGTACTTTTGTCAAAATTTCCACAAACTCGGAAACATCACCAGAAGGTGGCCTGTACACTGAGACTATCAATATTCTATGTTTCGTCACTCTGACCCCTGAAAGTTCTATCAGTTTTTCAACTGAAAGAGATTTTACCCCTACTAACTCCTTGAAGTGTAAACTTTTGTGAATTATAATAGCGGAACCTCCATGGCGTGAAGACTGACGGCAATAACGTAATTTGTAAAATTTATTTTCGACAAAATATCATCGTTGAGCCAGTGTTCTGTGAAGCTGGCTATGCTAATATTCCGAGACTCCAAGAGATTCCCAACTGCGTCGATCTTGTTCAACAACGATTGCAGGTTCAAATTCAAAACATTAATTTTTTCTTTCACTCCGTTGGTCTTCACTAGACTGGCGGAACACTCTCCTCCGAAAAAATTTGAACCTTCTAATGGTGACTCGCTCAGGCCAATTGCAACTCCTATATAGCTCTTCCTGTAGGTCAACATCTCCGCCTACCTTGAACGACATGCTTCCGGCGTCAGCTTTAATTTGGTACCCGAATGTCGATTTTTCGAAATATCAGACTTTTTTTGAAATTATTTTTTACCCAAATGTCGATTTTTCGATATATCCGATTAATTCTCGAATTGTTCATCACGTATTTTGGATATATCGATACAATAACGTCAGGCAATGTAATTTTGAATCAATATCGAATAGTTCGCGGGTCCTAATACCCATTTTTTGAAAATATTTTTCACCCGAAATTCAATTTTTCGAGATATCCGATAAGTTCTCAGATTGTTTATCGTGTATTTTGGATAAACCGATACAATAACGTCAGGCAATGTAATTTCCTCAATTGTAAAATCCATGAAGCTTAGGCCCGAAAAAATCTGCTAGGTTGCGCCACCTTTCCGTATTTGCAACGACTCGTTATAGTTTGTGTTCTGGTCTTCGAAAATGGGCGCGTTCTAAATGCCTGAGCGGCTCATTCTGACTAAGATTTGGCAGTATTTGGTTCTTCGAACGAGCTGAGTGAGCAGACGGGGCCGCTTAGGCATTGGTAGTTTATAGAAACAAGCGCACCGAAAGATGAAGACAAACCGAACAATCCAAAAAAGATAAAAGGAAGAATTTTTTCATTCATTATATTAACTCCCCGCCAAGGGCGCATCCACAACTACGCAGGAGCATTCGCCAAGCCTAAGGAACTACAACCCGAGAGTATGCCTCTACCGAAAATCGCCTCTCTCTAGGCCGAGTAGATAAGAATTAACATAACAGGAGTTCGCACATGCGCAAAATATATGGGCACACTGACGCCTCATTCTCTCAGCACCTCAATGGCCAAAAGGCCACCTCGGTAGGACTAAAAACAGCGGAGTTATTCATCTTTCCATCTGCGCAAGCGCAGTTAACCCTCCAAGGAATTGCTCGTGGTCTCAGCACCCCAATGGCCCAAACGCCACCTCGATAGGACTCCCAACAGCGCAATTATTCGCTTTTCCATCTGCGCATGCGCAGTTGCGAAAATGCACCGGATGATTCCTTACACCCTCAGCACCTCAATGGCTCAAACGCCACCTAGAAAGCACCGACAACAGCGGAGTTATTCGAGTTTCCATCTGAGCATGCGCAGTTACGAAAATGCACCGGTGAACTCCTTATGCCCTAAGCACCCCGATGGCACGAACGCCACGTCGCTAGGACTCACAGCGGCGGAGTTACGCGTTTTTCTGTGCAGTTGGCGAAATCCACAGGTAGATGCCACCGTTCATCGAACTGGTCCCGACTCACCCCGAAATTTTTCGAACAAACCCCGTATATGGAATAACACATTGGTTTCCATAGAAACGAGGACTAAATGCGATATGCGCGCACCCGATGATTCATGGTGATGTAAGCGATTATTCATATTTTCGAACAAAGGATTGACTATGAATCAGTTCTAATCGGGAAGCGATGGGAGATAGTCGATATTTGGAGCGCTAATAAATTATAGTGAAAATCGGTTTTTGCCGTGTGGAGTGAGTGCGGAAGTGATGAGTCATTGACTCACGGCACACGGGAGTTAGGAATACGTGTTTTGTTCAGTGTTTTGAAGTGATAAAATCAGGAAAAATCGTAAGTACACATGGAAAACTTTTGAAATAAGTCCATTTTTAGGTATTTCGGATAAATCGATTCAATAACGTCGGGCAATGCACTTTCAAATCAATATTGAATAATTGTCCGGACATACTACTCATTTTTTGAAAATATATTTTACCCGAAAGTCGATTTTTCGAAATATCCGATTAATTCTCGAATAGTTTATCACGTATTTTGGTTACATCCATACAATAACGTCGGGTAATGTTATTTTGAATCATTATCGAATAGTTCGCCGGTCCTTATACTCTTTTTTTGAGAATATTTTTTACCCAAAATTCGATTTTTCGAAATATCCGATTTATTCTCGAATTGTGTATCACGTATGTTGAATAAATCGATGCAATAACGTCGGGCAATGTTATTTCAAATCATTATCGAATAGTTCGCGGGTCCTTTTACTCTTTTTTTGAAAATATTTTTCAACCAGAAATCGATTTTTCGAAATATCCGATTAATTCTTGAATTTTTTATCATGTTCTTTGGATAAATCGATACAATAACGTCGGGCAATGTCATTTTGAATCTATATCGAATAGTTCGCGGGTCCTTACACTCTTTTTTTGAAAATATTTTTTACCCGAATGTCGATTTCTCGAAATATCCGATTAATTCTCGAATTGTTTATTACGTATTTTCGATGAATCGATACAACGTCGGGCAATGTAATTTTGAATCAATATCGAATAGTAGGCGGGTCCTTATTCCCTCTTTTCGAAAATATTTTTTACCCGAATGTCGAAATTTCGAAATATCCGATTGATTCTCGAATTGTTCATCACGTATTTTGGTAAATCGATACTATAACGTCAGGCAATGTAATTTTAAATCAATATCGAATAGTTCGCGGGTCCTTTTACTCTTTTCTTTCCCGAATGTCGATTTATCGAAATATCCGATTAATTCTCGAATTGTTTATCATGTATTTTGGATAAATCGAAACAATAACGTCGGGCAATGTCATTTTTAACCTATATCGAATAGTTCGCGGGTCCTTATACTCTTCTTTGAAAATAGTTTTTACCCGAATGTCGATTTCTCGAAATATCCGATTAATTCTCGAATTGTTTATCACGTATTCTCGATGAATCGATACAGCGTCGGGCAATGTAATTTTAAATCAATATCGAATAGTAGGCGGGTCCTTATACTCTTTTTTGAAAATATTTTTCACCCGAATGTCGATTTTTCGATATATCCGATTAATTCTCGAATTTTTTATGACGTATTTTGGATATATCGATACAATAACGTCGGGCAATGTTATTTTAAATCAATATCGAATAGTTTGCGGGTCCTTATACTCTTGTTTTGAAAATATTTTTTACCCGAATGTCGATTCTTCAAAATATCCGATCAATTCTCGAATTGTTTATCACGTTTTTCGGATATATCGATACAATAACGTCAGGCGATGTAATTTTAAATCAATATCGAATAGTTTGCGGGTCCTTATACTTTTTTTTTGAAAATATTTCTTTCCCGAATGTCGATTTATCGAATAATCCGATTAATTCTCGAATGTTTTATCACGTATCTTCGATAAATCGATACAACGTCGGGCAATAATATTTTGAATCAATATCGAATAGTTCGCGGGTCCTTATACCCTTTCTTTGAAAGTATTTTTCACCCGAATGTCTATTTTTCGATATATCCGATTAATTCTCGAATTTTTTATGCCGTATTTTGGATAAATCGATACAATAACGTCGGGCAATGTTATTTTAAATCAATATCGAATAGTTGTCGGGTCCTTATACTCTTTTTTTGAAAATATTTTTTACCCGAATGTCGATTCTTCAAAATATCCGATCAATTCTCGAATTGTTTATCACGTTTTTCGGATGAATCGATACAATAACGTCGAGCAATGTAATTTAAAATCAATATCGAATGGTTCGCGGGTCCTTTCTTTTTTTGAAAATATTTTGTACCCGAATGTCGATTTTTCGAAATATCCGATTAATTATCGAATTGTTTATCACGTATTCTGAATAAATCGATACAATAACTACAGGCAATGTGATTTTAAATCAATATCGAAAAGTTCGCGGGTCCTTATATTTTTTTTTTAAATATTTTTTACCCGAATGTCGATTCTTCAAATATATAAAAGATCAATTCTCGAATTGTTTATCACGTATTTTGGATAAATCGATACAATAACGTCGGGAAATGTTATTTCAAATCAATATCGGATAGTTCGCGGGTCCTTATACTATTCTTTGAAAATATTTTTTACCCGAATGTCGATTTCTCGAAATATCCGATTAATTCTCGAATTTTTTATCACGTATTTTGGATAAATCGATACAATAGCGTCGGGCAATGTTATTTCAAATCAATATCGGATAGTTCGCGGGTCCTTATACTCTTTTTTTGAAAATATTTTTTTCCCGAATGTCGATTTGTCGAAATATCCGATTAATTCTCGAATGTTTTATCACGTATCTTCGACAAATCGAAACAACGTCGGGCAATGTTATTTTAAATCAATATCGAATAGTTCACGGGTCTTTATACTCTTTTTTTGAGAATATTTTTTACCCGAATGCCGATTTCTCGAAATATCTGATTAATTCTCGAATTGTTCATCACGTATTTTGGTAAATCGATACTATAACGCCAGGCAATGTAATTTTAAATCAATATCGAATAGTTCGCGGGTCCTTTTACTCTTTTTTTGAAAATATTTCTTTCCCGAATGTCGATTTATCGAAATATCCGATTAATTCTCGAATTGTTCATCATGTATTTTGGATAAATCGAAACAATAACGTCGGGCAATGTCATTTTGAACCTATATCGAATAGTTCGCGGGTCCTTATACTCTTCTTTGAAAATAGTTTTTACCCGAATGTCGATTTCTCGAAATATCCGATTAATTCTCGAATTGTTTATCACGTATTCTCGATGAATCGATACAGCGTCGGGCAATGTAATTTTAAATCAATATCGAATAGTAGGCGGGTCCTTATACTCTTTTTTTGAAAATATTTTTTACCCGAATGTCGATTTTTCGAAATATCCGATTAATTCTCGAATGTTTCATCACGTATTTTGGATATATCGATACAATAACGTCAGGCGATGTAATTTTAAATCAATATCGAATAGTTCGCGGGTCCTTATACTTTTTTTTTGAAAATATTTCTTTCGCTAATATCGATTTATCGAATAATCCGATCAATTCTCGAATGTTTTATCACGTATCTTCGATAAATCGATAAATCGGGCAATAATATTTTGAATCAATATCGAATAGTTCGCGGGTCCTTATACCCTTTCTTTGAAAGTATTTTTTACCCGAATGTCGATTTTTCGATATATCCGATTAATTCTCGAATTTTTTATGACGTATTTTGGATAAATCGATACAATAACGTCGGGCAATGTTATTTTAAATCAATATCGAATAGTTTGCGGGTCCTTATACTCTTTTTCTGAAAATATTTTTTACCCGAATGTCGATTCTTCAAAATATCAGATCAATTCTCGAATTGTTTATCACGTTTTTCGGATGAATCGATACAATAACGTCGGGCAATGTAATTTAAAATCAATATCGAATGGTTCGCGGGTCCTTTCTTTTTTTGAAAATATTTTGTACCCGAATGTCGATTTTTCGAAATATCCGATTAATTCTCGAATTGTTCATCATGTATTTTGGATAAATCGAAACAATAACGTCAGGCAATGTGATTTTAAATCAATATCGAAAAGTTCGCGGGTCCTTATATTTTTTTTTTGAAAATATTTTTTACCCGAATGTCGATTCTTCAAATATATAAAAGATCAATTCTCGAATTGTTTATCACGTTTTTCGGATGAATCGATACAATAACGTCGGGCTATGTAATTTAAAATCAATATCGAATGGTTCTCGGGTCCTTTCTTTTTTTGAAAATAATTTGTACCCGAATTTCGATTTATCGAAATATCCGATTAATTCTCGAATTGTTCATCATGTATTTTGAATAAATCGAAACAATAACGTCGGGCAATGTCATTTTGAACTTATATCGAATAGTTCGCGGGTCCTTATACTCTTCTTTGAAAACAGTTTTTACCCGAATGTCGATTTCTCGAAATATCCGATTTATTCTCGAATTGTTTATCACGTATTCTCGATGAATCGATACAGCGTCGGGCAATGTAATTTTAAATCAATATCGAATAGTAGGCGGGTCCTTATACTCTTTTTTTGAAAATATTTTTTACCCGAATGTCGATTTTTCGAAATATCCGATTAATTCTCGAATGTTTCATCACGTATTCTGGATATATCGATACAATAACGTCAGGCGATGTAATTTTAAATCAATATCGAATAGTTCGCGGGTCCTTATACTTTTTTTTTGAAAATATTTCTTTCCCTAATATCGTTTTATCGAATAATCCGATTAATTCTCGAATGTTTTATCACGTATCTTCTATAAATCGATACAACGTCGGGCAATAATATTTTGAATCAATATCGAATAGTTCGCGGGTCCTTATACCCTTTCTTTGAAAGTATTTTTTACCCGAATGTCGATTTTTCGATATATCCGATTAATTCTTGAATTTTTTATGACGTATTTCGGATAAATCGATACAATAACGTCGGGCAATGTTATTTTAAATCAATATCGAATAGTTTGCGGGTCCTTATACTCTTTTTTTGAAAATATTTTTTACCCGAATGTCGATTCTTCAAAATATCCGATCAATTCTCGAATTGTTTATCAGGTTTTTCGGATGAATCGATACAATAACGTCGGGCAATGTAATTTAAAATAAATATCGAATGGTTCGCGGGTCCTTTCTTTTTTTGAAAATATTTTGTACCCGAATGTCGATTTTTCGAAATATCCGATTAATTATCGAATTGTTTATCACGTATTCTTTATAAATCGATTCAATAACGTCAGGCAATGTGATTTTAAATCAATATCGGAAAGTTCGCGGGTCCTTATATTTTTTTTTTGAAAATATTTTTTACCCGAATGTCGATTCTTCAAATATATAAAAGATCAATTCTCGAATTGTTTATCACGTATTTTGGATAAATCGATACAATAACGTCGGGCTATGTAATTTTAATTCAATATCGAAGAGTAGGCGGGTCCTTATACTCTTTTTTTGAAAATAATTTTTACCCGAATGTCGAATTTTCGAAATATCCGATTAATCATCGAATTGTTTATCACGTATCTTGAATAAATCGATGCAATAACGTCGGGCAATGTTATTTCAAATCATTATCGAATAGTTCGCGGGTCCTTTTACTCTTTTTTTGAAAATATTTTTCAACCAGAAGTCGATTTTTCGAAATATCCGATTATTTCTTGAATTTTTTATCATGTTTTTTGGATAAATCGATACAATAACGTCGGGCAATGTCATTTTGAATCTATATCGAATAGTTCGCGGGTCCTTATACTCTTTTTTTGAAAATATTTTCTACCCGAATGTCGATTTCTCGAAAAATCCGATTAATTCTCGAATTGTTTATCACGTATTTTCGATGAATCGATACAACGTCGAGCAATGTAATTTTGAATCAATATCGAATAGTAGGCGGGTCCTTATTCCCTCTTTTTGAAAATATTTTTTACCCGAATGTCGATTTTTCGAAATATCCGATTGATTATCGAATTGTTCATCACGTATTTTGGTAAATCGATACTATAACGCCAGGCAATGTAATTTTAAATAAATATCGAATAGTTCGCGGGTCCTTTTACTCTTTTTTTGAAAATATTTCTTTCCCGAATGTCGATTTATCGAAATATCCGATTAATTCTCGAATTGTTCATCATGTATTTTGGATAAATCGAAACAATAACGTCGGGCAATGTCATTTTGAACCTATATCGAATAGTTCGCGGGTCCTTATACCCTTTCTTTGAAAGTATTTTTTACCCGAATGTCGATTTTTCGATATATCCGATTAATTCTCGAATTTTTTATGACGTATTTTGGATAAATCGATACAATAACGTCGGGCAATGTTATTTTAAATCAATATCGAATAGTTCGCGGGTCCTTATACTTTTTTTTTGAAAATATTTCTTTCCCTAATATCGATTTATCGAATAATCCGATTAATTCTCGAATGTTTTATCACGTATCTTCGATAAATCGATACAACGTCGGGCAATAATATTTTGAATCAATATCGAATAGTTCGCGGGTCCTTATACCCTTTCTTTGAAAGTATTTTTTACCCGAATGTCGATTTTTCGATATATCCGATTAATTCTCGAATTTTTTATGACGTATTTTGGATAAATCGATACAATAACGTCGGGCAATGTTATTTTAAATCAATATCGAATAGTTTGCGGGTCCTTATACTCTTTTTTTGAAAATATTTTTTACCCGAATGTCGATTCTCCAAAATATCAGATCAATTCTCGAATTGTTTATCACGTTTTCCGGATGAATCGATACAATGACGTCGGGCAATGTAATTTAAAATCAATATCGAATGGTTCGCGGGTCCTTTCTTTTTTTGAAAATATTTTGTACCCGAATGTCGATTTTTCGAAATATCCGATTAATTATCGAATTGTTCATCACGTATTCTGTATAAATCGATACAATAACGTCAGGCAATGTGATTTTAAATCAATATCGAAAAGTTCGCGGGTCCTTATATTTTTTTTTTGAAAATATTTTTTACCCGAATGTCGATTCTTCAAATATATAAAAGATCAATTCTCGAATTGTTTATCACGTATTTTGGATAAATCGATACAATAACGTCGGGCAATGTAATTTTAAATCAATATCGAATAGTTCGCGGGTCCTTATACTATTCTTTGAAAATATTTTTTACCCGAATGTCGATTTCTCGAAATATCCGATTAATTCTCGAATTTTTAATCACGTATTTTGGATAAATCGATACAATAGCGTCGGGCAATGTAATTTCAAATCAATATCGGATAGTTCGCGGGTCCTTATACTCTTTTTTTGAGAATATTTTTTTCCCGAATGTCGATTTATCTAAATATCCGATTAATTCTCGAATTGTTCATCACGTATCTTCGACAAATCGAAACAACGTCGGGCAATGTTATTTTAAATCAATATCAAATAGTTCACGGGTCTTTATACTCTTTTTTTGGAAATAATTTTTACCCGAATGTCGATTTTTCGAAATATCCGATTAATCCTCGAATTGTTTATCACGTATCTTGAATAAATCGATACAATGACTCCGGGCAATTTGATTTTAAATCAATATCGAATAGTTCGCGGGTCTTTATACTCTTTTTTCGAAAATGTTTTTTACCCGAATGTCGATTTTTCGATATATCCGATTAATTCTCGAATTGTTTATCAAGTATTTTGGATAAATCGATTCAATAACGTTTGGCAATGTTATTTTGAATCAATATCGAATAGTTCGCGGGTCCTTAAACTCTTTTTTTGAAAAAATTTTTTTCCCGAATGTCGATTTTTCGAAATATCCGATTAATTCTCGAACTGTTTAACACGTATTTCAGATGAATAGATACAATAATATCGAAAAGTTCGCGGGTCCTTATACTCTCTCTTTGAAAATCTTTTTTACCGAATGTCGATTTTTCCAAATATGCGATTAATTCTCGAATTGTTCATCACGTATCTTCGACAAATCGAAACAACGTCGGGCAATGTTATTTTAAATCAATATCGAATAGTTCGCGGGTCTTTATACTCTTTTTTTGAAAATATTTTTAACCCGAATGCCGATTTCTCGAAATATCTGATTAATTCTCGAATTGTTCATCACGTATTTTCGATGAATCGATACAACGTCGGGTTATGTAATTTTAAATCAATATCGAAGAGTAGGTGGGTCCTTATACTCTTTTTTTGAAAATAATTTTTACCCGAATGTCGATTTTTCGAAATATCCGATTAATCCTCGAATTGTTTATCACGTATTTTGGATAAATCGATTCAATAACGTTTGGCAATGTTATTTTGAATCAATATCGAATAGTTCGCGGGTCTTTATACTCTTTTTTCGAAAATATTTTTTACCCGAATGTCGATTTTTCGATATATCCGATTAATTCTCGAATTGTTTATCACGTATTTTGGATAAATCGATACAATAACGTCTGGCAATGTAATTTCAAATCAATATCGAATAGTTCGCGGGTCCTTATACTCTTTTTTTTTGAAAATATTTTTTTCCCGAATATCGATTTATCGAAGTATCCGATTAATTCTCGAATTTTTCATCACGTATTTTGGATAAATCATTACAATAACGTCGTGCAATGTAATTTCGAATTAATATCGAATAGTTCGCGGGTCTTTATAATCATTTTTTGAAAATATTTCTTACACGAATGTCGATTCTTCGAGATATCCGATTAAATCTCGAATTTTTTATGACGTATTTTGGATAAATCGTTACAATAACGTCGGGCAATGTCATTTTGAATCTATATCGAATAGTTCGCGGGTCCTTATACTCTTTTTTTGAAAATATTTTTTTCCCGAATGTCGATTTATCGAAATATCCGATCAATTCTCGAATTGTTCATCACGTATTTTCGATAAATCGATACAACGTCGGGCAATGTTATTTTGAATCAATATCGAATAGTACGCGTGTCGTTGTACTCTTTTTGAGCGCTCGTACTACTTACACGAGGGCTATATCATTTCGTCACGATGTCTGTATTTTTCGAATTTTGAGCCGAAAATGGTCTCAATCGACTATGTTCGACTCACTGATGACGAATCCGTCGGAAAATTCTAGTCTGTCTGTCTGGCCGTCCGTCCGTAAGCACGATAACTCTCGAACGGATCAACCTAGAGACTTGAAATTTTCAGTGTAGGTTCAGATCCCGAATGGCTCGGTTGAGTTCGTTAATGGGCCAAATTCCACCAGGGGTTCCGTAAATATGGCCGTTCAAAGTTTTGTTTCCCTGATTACTTGAAAACTACAGATTTGATCGAAATGAAATTTTGCACTCAAATGGAAAATGAGGTGTTCAAGCTACATGTGAAATTTTGTCCAGATCGCATGACCAGAACCATAGAAACCATAGAAAGTTGTAACTTTTGAACGGAAACGCCTAGGGACTTGAAATTTTCAGGATAGGTGTGGATCTCGAATGTCGTGATCACGTTCATCTATGAGCAACATTATACAAGGGGTTCCGTAAATACGGTCGTTTGAAATTTTGTTTTCTCGATGAATTCGAAACTGCGGATACGATCGAGATGAAATTTTGTATTTTAATCGAGAATGATATATTGAAGCAATATTTTGTCCAGATCGCATGACCAGAACCATAGAAACCATAGAAAATTGTAACTTTTGAACGGAAAGGCCTAGGAACTTGAAATTTTCAGGGTGGGTTTGGATCGCAAATTTCACGGTCACGTTCATCAATGAGCAAAATTAGACTAGGGGTTCCGTAAATATGGCCGTTCAAAATATTTTTTTCCTGATAGTTTCGAAACTACCGATCGGATTGGAATGAAATTATGCACCTAGCTCAGGAATAATGTATTCAAACTACGTGCAAAATTTTGTCCAGATCGCATCACCAAGACCATAGATACCATGGAAAATTCTAGCGAATTATCGGAAAAAAATTGATCAGCTGAAGCACCGACATGAAGTCTGGAGTTTCGCCTAAGTTTCAGAATTTTTTTGACAGCAGTCAAAAATTCCTTCACTTGATTTCCAAAACTGGAAAATGCGAATCTACCTACAAGGTGCATGTACGAGCGCTCAAAAGCTCCTGCCTTCACGGCAGTGCTTTTCGTAATTATTTTGAAAATATTTTGTACCCGAATGTCGATTTATCGAAATATCCGATCAATTCTCGAATTGTTCATCACGCATTTTCGATAAACCGATACAACGTCGGGCAATGTTATTTCGAATCAATATCGAATAGTTCGCGGGTCCTTATACCCTTTTTTTGAAATTATTTTTTACCCGAATGTCGATTTTTCGATATATCCGATTAATTCTCGTATTGTTCATCACGTATTTTGGATATATCGATACAATAACGTCAGGCAATGTAATTTTGAATCAATATCGAATAGTTCGCGGGTCCTAATACCCATTTTTTGAAAATATTTTTCACCCGAAATTCAATTTTTCGAGATATCCGATTAGTCCTCAGATTGTTTATCGTGTATTTTGCATAAATCGATACAATTACGTCAGGCAATGTAATTTCCTCAATTGTAAAATCCATGAAGCTTAGGCCCGAAAAAATCTGCTAGGTTGCGCCACCTTTCCGTATTTGCAACGACTCGTTATAGTTTGTGTTCTGGTCTTCGAAAATGGGCGCGTTCTAAATGCCTGAGCGGCTCATTCTGACTGAGATTTGGCAGTATTTGGTTCTTCGAACGAGCTGAGTGAGCAGACGGGACCGCTCAGGCATTGGTAGTTTATAGAAACAAGCGCACCGAAAGATGTGGACAAACCGAACAATCCAAAAAAGATAAAAGGAAGAATTTTTCCATTCATTACATTAACTCCCCGCCAAGGGCGCATCCACAACTACGCAGGAGCATTCGCCAAGCCTAAGGAACTACAACCCGAGAGTATGCCTCTACCGAAAATCGCCTCTCTCTAGGCCGAGTAGATAAGAATTAACATAACAGGAGTTCGCACATGCGCAAAATATATGGGCACACTGACGCCTCATTCTCTCAGCACCTCAATGGAGCTTTTTGGCCACCTCGATAGGACTAAAAACAGCGGAGTTATTCATCTTTCCATCTGCGCAAGCGCAGTTAACCCACCAATGAATTGCTCATGGTCTCAGCACCCCAATGGCCCAAACGCCACCTCGATAGGACTCCCAACAGCGCAATTATTCGCATCTGCGCATGCGCAGTTGCGAAAATGCACCGGATGATTCCTTACACCCCCAGCACCTCAATGGCTCAAACGCCACCTCGAAAGCACCGACAACAGCGGAGTTATTCGAGTTTCCATCTCAGCATGCGCAGTTGCGAAAATGCACCGGTGAACTCCTTATGCCCTAAGCACCCCGATGGCACGAACGCCACGTCGCTAGGACTCACAGCGGCGAAATCCACAGGTAGATGCCACCGTTCATCGAACTGGTCCCGACTCACCCCGAAATTTTTCGAACAAACCCCGTATATGGAATAACACATTGGTTTCCATAGAAACGAGGACTAAATGCGATATGCGCGCACCCGATGATTCATGGTGATGTAAGCGATTATTCATATTTTCGAACAAAGGATTGACTATGAATCAGTTCTAATCGGGAAGCGATGGGAGATAGTCGATATTTGGAGCGCTAATAAATTATAGTGAAAATCGGTTTTTGCCGTGTGGAGTGAGTGCGGAAGTGATGAGTCATTGACTCACGGCACACGGGAGTTAGGAATACGTGTTTTGTTCAGTGTTTTGAAGTGATAAAATCAGGAAAAATCGTAAGTACACATGGAAAACTTTTGAAATAAGTCCATTTTTAGGTATTTCGGATAAATCGATTCAATAACGTCGGGCAATGTACTTTCAAATCAATATTGAATAATTGTCCGGACATACTACTCTTTTTTTGAGAATATTTTTTACCCAAAATTCGATTTTTCGAAATATCCGATTTATTCTCGAATTGTGTATCACGTATGTTGAATAAATCGATGCAATAACGTCGGGCAATGTTATTTCAAATCATTATCGAATAGTTCGCGGGTCCTTTTACCTTTTTTTGAAAATATTTTTCAACCAGAAGTCGATTTTTCGAAATATCCGATTAATTCTTAAATTTTTTATCATGTTTTTTGGATAAATCGATACAATAACGTCGGGCAATGTCATTTTGAATCTATATCGAATAGTTCGCGGGTCCTTATACTCTTTTTTTGAGAATATTTTTTACCCGAATGTCGATTTCTCGAAATATCCGATTAATTCTCGAATTGTTTATCACGTATTTTCGATGAATCGATACAACGTCGGGCAACGTAATTTTGAATCAATATCGAATAGTAGGCGGGTCCTTATTCCCTCTTTTTGAAAATATTTTTTACCCGAATGTCGAAATTTCGAAATATCCGATTGATTCTCGAATTGTTCATCACGTATTTGGGCAAATCGATACTATAACGTCAGGCAATGTAATTTTAAATCAATATCGAATAGTTCGCGGGTTCTTTTACTCTTTTTTTGAAAATATTTCTTTCCCGAATGTCGATTTATCGAAATATCCGATTAATTCTCGAATTGTTTATCATGTATTTTGGATAAATCGAAACAATAACGTCGGGCAATGTCATTTTGAACCTATATCGAATAGTTCGCGGGTCCTTATACTCTTCTTTGAAAATAGTTTTTACCCGAATGTCGATTTCTCGAAATATCCGATTAATTCTTGAATTGTTTATCACGTATTCTCGATGAATCGATACAGCGTCGGGCAATGTAATTTTAAATCAATATCGAATAGTAGGCGGGTCCTTATACTCTTTTTTTTTAAATATTTTTTACCCGAATGTCGATTTTTCGAAATATCCGATTAATTCTCGAATGTTTCATCACGTATTTTGGATATATCGATACAATAACGTCAGGCGATGTAATTTTAAATCAATATCGAATAGTTCGCGGGTCCTTATACTTTTTTTTCGAAAATATTTCTTTCCCGAATGTCGATTTATCGAATAATCCGATTAATTCTCGAATGTTTTATCACGTATCTTCGAAAAATCAATACAACGTCGGGCAATAATATTTTGAATCAATATCGAATAGTTCGCGGGTCCTTATACCCTTTCTTTGAAAGTATTTTTTACCCGAATGTCGATTTTTCGATATATCCGATTAATTCTCGAATTTTTTATGACGTATTTTGGATAAATCGATGCAATAACGTCGGGCAATGTTATTTTGAATCAATATCGAATAGTTTGCGGGTCCTTATACTCTTTTTTTGAAAATATTTTTTACCCGAATGTCGATTCTTCAAAATATCCGATCAATTCTCGAATTGTTTATCACGTTTTTCGGATGAATCGATACAATAACGTCGGGCAATGTAATTTAAAATCAATATCGAATGGTTCGCGGGTCCTTTCTTTTTTTGAAAATATTTTGTACCCGAATGTCGATTTTTCGAAATATCCGATTAATTATCGAATTGTTTATCACGTATTCTCAATAAATCGATACAATAACGTCAGGCAATGTGATTTTAAATCAATATCGAAAAGTTCGCGGGTACTTATATTTTTTTTTTGAAAATATTTTTTACCCGAATGTCGATTCTTCAAATATATAAAAGATCAATTATCGAACTGTTTATCACGTATTTTGGATAAATCGATACAATAGCGTCGGGCAATGTAATTTCAAATCAATATCGAATAGTTCGCGGGTCCTTATACTATTCTTTGAAAATATTTTTTACCCGAATGTCGATTTCTCGAAATATCCGATTAATTCTCGAATTTTTTATCACGTATTTTGGATAAATCGAAATAAATATCGAATAGTTCGCGGGTCCTTAAACTCTTTTTTTGAAAATATTTCTTACACGAATGTCGATTCTTCGAAATATCCGATTAATTCTCGAATTTTTCATCATGTATTTTGGATAAATCGTTACAATAACGTCGGGCAATGTCATTTTGAATCTATATCGAATAGTTCGCGGGTCCTTATACTCTTTTTTTGAAAATATTTTTTACCCGAATGTCGATTTCTCGAAATATCCGATTCATTCTCGAATTGTTTATCACGTATTTTGGATAAATCGATTCAATAACGTTTGGCAATGTTATTTTGAATCAATATCGAATAGTTCGCGGGTCTTTATACTCTTTTTTCGAAAATATTTTTTACCCGAATGTCGATTTTTCGATATATCCGATTAATTCTCGAATTGTTTATCACGTGTTTTGGATAAATCGATACAATAACGTCGGGCAATGTCATTTTGAATCTATATCGAATAGTTCGCGGGTCCTTATACTCTATTTTTGAAAATATTTTTTACCCGAATGTCGATTTCTCGAAATATCCGATTCATTCTCGAATTGTTTATCACGTATTTTCGATGAATCGATACAACGTCGGGCAATGTAATTTTAAATCAATATCGAATAGTAGGCGGGTCCTCATTCCCTCTTTTTGAAATTATTTTTTACCCAAATGTCGATTTTTCGAAATATCCGATTGATTCTCGAATTGTTCATCACGTATTTTGAATAAATCGATACAATAACGTCGAGCAATATAATTTTGAAGCAATATCGAATAGTTCGCGGGTCCTCTCACTCTTTTTTTGAAAATATTTCTTATCCGAATGTCGATTTATCGAAATATCCGATTAATTCTCGAATTGTTCATCATGTATTTTGGATAAATCGATACAATAACGTCGGGCAATGTCATTTTGAACCTATATCGAATAGTTCGCGGGTCCTTATACTATTCTTTGAAAATATTTTTTACCCGAATGTCGATTTCTCGAAATATCCGATTAATTCTCGAATTGTTTATCACGTATTTTGGATATATCGATACAATAACGTCAGGCAATGTAATTTTAAATCAATATCGAGTAGTTCGTTCTTGGGTCCTTAAACTTTTTTTTTGAAAATATTTCTTTCCCGAATGTCGATTTATCGAATAATCCGATTAATTCTCGAATGTTTCATCACGTATCTTCCATGAATCGATACAACGTCGGGCAATGTTATTTTGAATCAATATCGAATAGTTCGCGGGTCCTTATACCCTTTTTTTGAAAATAGTTTTTACCCGAATGTCGATTTCTCGAAATATCCGATTAATTCTCGTATTGTTTATCACGTTTTTTGGAAAAATCGATACAATTACGTCGGGCAATGTAATTTTAGTTCAATATCTAATAGTTCGCGAGTGCTTATACTCTTTTTTTGAAAATTTTTTTTTCCGAATGTCGATTTTTTGAAATATTCGATTAATTCTCGAATTGTTTATCATGTTTTTTGAGTAAATCGATACAATAACGTCGGGCAATGTGATTTTAAATCAATATTGATTAGTTCGCGGGTCCTCATACCCTTTTTTGAAAATATTTTTTTCCCGAATGTCGATTTATCGAAATATCCGATCAATTCTCGAATTGTTCATCACGTATTGTCGATAAATCGATACAACGTCGGGCAATGTTATTTTGAATCAATATCGAATAGTTCGCGGGTCCCTATACTCTTTTTTCGAAAACATTTTTTTCCCGAATGTCGATTTTTCGAAATATCCGATTAATTCTCGAACTGTTCATCACGTTTTTCAGATGAATCGATACATTAATATCGAAAAGTTCGCGGGTCTTTATACTCTTTTTTCAAATATATTTTTTTCCCGAATGTCGATTTTTTGAAATATCCGATTAATTCTCGAATTGTTTATCACGTATTTTCGATGAATCGATACAACATCGGGCAATGTACTTTTAAATCAATATCGAATAGTAGGCGGGTCCTTATACTCTTTTTTTGAAAATATTTTTTTCCCGAATGTCGATTTATCGAAATATCCGATTAATTATCGAATTGTTTATCACGTATTTTCGATAAATCGATACAACGTCTGGCAATGTTATTTAAAGCAATATCGAATAGTTCGCGGGTTCTTATACTCTTCTTTTGAAAATATTTTTTACCCGAATGTCGATTTTTCGATATATCCGATTAATTCTCGAATTGTTTATCACGTATTTTGGATAAATCGATACAATAACGTTTGGCAATGTAATTTTGAATCAATATCGAATAGTTCGCGGGTCCTTGAACTCTTTTTTTGAAAAAATTTTTTTCCCGAATGTCGATTTTTCGAAATATCCGATTAATTCCCGAACTGTTTATCACGTATTTCAGATGAATAGATACAATAATATCGAAAAGTTCGCGGGTCCTTATGTTCTTTTTTTGAAAATCTTTTGTACCGAATGTCGATTTTTCCAAATATGCGATTATCGAGAATTAATCGCATTGTTTATCACTAATTTTGAATAAATCGTTACAATAACGTCGGGCAATGTCATTTTGAATCTATATCGAATAGTTTGCGGGTCCTTATACTCTTTTTGAGCGCTCGTACAACTTACACGAGGGCTATATCATTTCGTCACGATGTCTGTATTTTTCGAATTTTGAGCCGAAAATGGTCTCAATCGACTATGTTCGACTCACTGATGACGAATCCGTCGAAAAATTCGAGTCTGTCCGTCCGGCCGTCCGGCCGTCCGGCCGTATACACGATAACTCTCGAACGGAATGTCCTAGAATTTTGAAATTTTCAGGGTAGGTTCAGTTCCCGAATGGCTCGGTTAAGTTCGTTAATGGGCCAAATTCCACCAGGGGTTCCGTAAATATGGCCGTTCAAAGTTTTGTTTCCCTGATTACTTGAAAACTACAGATTTGATCGAGATGAAATTTCGCACTCAAATGGAAAATGAGGTGTTCAAGCTACTTGTGAAATTTTGTCCAGATCGCATGACCAGAACCATAGAAACCATAGAAAATTGTAACTTTTGAACGGAAAGGCCTAGGGACTTGAAATTTTCAGGATAGGTGTGGATCTCGAATGTCGTGATCACGTTCATCTATGAGCAACATTATACAAGGGGTTCCGTAAATACGGTCGTTTGAAATTTTGTTTTCTCGATAAATTCGAAACTGCGGATTCGATCGAGATGAAATTTTGTATTTTAATCGAGAATGATATATTGAAGCAATATTTTGTCCAGATCGCATCACCAGAACCATAGAAACCATAGAAAATTCTAACTTTTGAACGGAAAGGCCTAGGAACTTGAAATTTTCAGGGTGGGTTTGGATCGCAAATTTCACGGTCATGTTCATCAATGAGCAAAATTGGACTAGGGGTTCCGTAAATATGGCCGTTCAAAATATTTTTTTTCGTGATAGTTTCGAAACTACCGATCGGATTGGAATGAAATTATGCACCTAGCTCAGGAATAATGTATTCAAACTACGTGCAAAATTTTGTCCAGATCGCATCACCAAGACCATAGATACCGTGGAAAATTCTAGCGAATTATCGGAAAAAAATTGATCAGCTGAAGCACCGACATGAAGTCTGGAGTTTCGCCTAAGTTTCAGAATTTTTTTGACAGCAGTCAAAAATTCCTTCAATTGATTTCTAAAACTGGAAAATGCGAATCTACCAACAAGGTGCATGTAAGAGCGCTCAAAAGCTCCTGCCTTCACGGCAGTGCTTTTCGTAATTTTTTTGAAAATATTTTTTACCCGAATGTCGATTTCTCGAAATATCCGATTCATTCTCGAATTGTTTATCACGTATTTTCGATGAATCGATACAACGTCGGGCAATGTAATTTTAAATCAATATCGGATAGTTCGCGGGTCCTTATACTCTTTTTTTGAAAATATTTTTTTCCCGAATGTCGATTTATCGAAATATCCGATTAATTCTCGAATTGTTTATCACGTATTTTCGATAAATCGATACAACGTCTGGCAATGTTATTTAAATCAATATCGAATAGTTCGCGGTTCCTTATACTCTTCTTTTGAAAATATTTTTCACCCGAATGTCGATTTTTCGATATATCCGATTAATTCTCGAATTGTTTATCACGTATTTTGGATAAATCGATACAATAACGTTTGGCAATGTAATTTTGAATCAATATCGAATAGTTCGCGGGTCCTTGAACTCTTTTTTTGAAAAAATTTTTTTCCCGAATGTCGATTTTTCGAAATATCCGATTAATTCCCGAACTGTTTATCACGTATTTCAGATGAATAGATACAATAATATCGAAAATTTCGCGGGTCCTTATACTCTTTTTTTGAAAAGCTTTTGTACCGAATGTCGATTTTTCCAAATATGCGATTAATTCTCGAATTGTTTATCACTAATTTTGAATAAATCGATACAATAACGTCTGGCAATGTAATTTTAAATTAATATCGAATAGTTCGCGGGTCCTTATACTCTTTTTTCTTGAAAATATTTTTTTCCCGAATGTCGATTTATCGAAGTATCCGATTAATTCTCGAATTTTTCATCACGTATTTTGGATAAATCATTACAATAACGTCGTGCAATGTAATTTCGAATTAATATCGAATAGTTCGCGGGTCTTTATACTCATTTTTTGAAAATATTTCCTACACGAATGTCGATTCTTCGAAATATCCGATTAATTCTCGAATTTTTTATCATGTATTTTGGATAAATCGATACAATAACGTCGGGCAATGTCATTTTGAATCTATATCGAATAGTTCGCAGGTCCTTATACTCTATTTTTGAAAATATTTTTTACCCGAATGTCGATTTCTCGAAATATCCGATTCATTCTCGAATTGTTTATCACGTATTTTCGATGAATCGATACAACGTCGGGCAATGTAATTTTAAATCAATATCGAATAGTAGGCGGGTCCTCATTCCCTCTTTTTGAAATTATTTTTTACCCAAATGTCGATTTTTCGAAATATCCGATTGATTCTCGAATTGTTCATCACGTATTTTGAATAAATCGATACAATAACGTCGAGCAATATAATTTTGAAGCAATATCGAATAGTTCGCGGGTCCTCTTACTCTTTTTTTGAAAATATTTCTTATCCGAATGTCGATTTATCGAAATATCCGATTAATTCTCGAATTGTTCATCATGTATTTTGGATAAATCGATACAATAACGTCGGGCAATGTCATTTTGAACCTATATCGAATAGTTCGCGGGTCCTTATACTATTCTTTGAAAATATTTTTTACCCGAATGTCGATTTCTCGAAATATCCGATTAATTCTCGAATTGTTTATCACGTATTTTGGATATATCGATACAATAACGTCAGGCAATGTTATTTTAAATCAATATCGAGTAGTTCGTTCTTGGGTCCTTAAACTTTTTTTTTGAAAATATTTCTTTCCCGAATGTCGATTTATCGAATAATCCGATTAATTCTCGAATGTTTCATCACGTATCTTCCATGAATCGATACAACGTCGGGCAATGTTATTTTGAATCAATATCGAATAGTTCGCGGGTCCTTATACCCTTTTTTTGAAAATAGTTTTTACCCGAATCTCGATTTCTCGAAATATCCGATTAATTCTCGAATTGTTTATCACGTATTTTGGAAAAATCGATACAATTACGTCGGGCAATGTAATTTTAGTTCAATATCTAATAGTTCGCGAGTGCTTATACTCTTTTTTCGAAATTTTTTTTTTCCGAATGTCGATTTTTTGAAATATTCGATTAATTCTCGAATTGTTCATCACGTATTTTGAGTAAATCGATACAATAACGTCGAGCAATGTAATTTTAAATCAATATTGATTAGTTCGCGGGTCCTTGAACTCTTTTTTTGAAAAAATTTTTTTCCCGAATGTCGATTTTTCGAAATATCCGATTAATTCCCGAACTGTTTATCACGTATTTCAGATGAATAGATACAATAATATCGAAAAGTTCGCGGGTCCTTATGTTCTTTTTTTGAAAATCTTTTGTACCGAATGTCGATTTTTCCAAATATGCGATTATCGAGAATTAATCGCATTGTTTATCACTAATTTTGAATAAATCGTTACAATAACGTCGGGCAATGTAATTTTAAATTAATATCGAATAGTTCGCGGGTCCTTATACTCTTTTTTTTTGAAAATATTTTTTTCCCGAATGTCGATTTATCGAAGTATCCGATTAATTCTCGAATTTTTCATCACGTATTTTGGATAAATCATTACAATAACGTCGTGCAATGTAATTTCGAATTAATATCGAATAGTTCGCGGGTCTTTATACTCATTTTTTGAAAATATTTCCTACACGAATGTCGATTCTTCGAAATATCCGATTAATTCTCGAATTTTTTATCATGTATTTTGGATAAATCGATACAATAACGTCGGGCAATGTCATTTTGAATCTATATCGAATAGTTCGCAGGTCCTTATACTCTATTTTTGAAAATATTTTTTACCCGAATGTCGATTTCTCGAAATATCCGATTCATTCTCGAATTGTTTATCACGTATTTTCGATGAATCGATACAACGTCGGGCAATGTAATTTTAAATCATAATCGAATAGTAGGCGGGTCCTCATTCCCTCTTTTTGAAATTATTTTTTACCCAAATGTCGATTTTTCGAAATATCCGATTGATTCTCGAATTGTTCATCACGTATTTTGAATAAATCGATACAATAACGTCGAGCAATATAATTTTGAAGCAATATCGAATAGTTCGCGGGTCCTCTCACTCTTTTTTTGAAAATATTTCTTATCCGAATGTCGATTTATCGAAATATCCGATTAATTCTCGAATTGTTCATCATGTATTTTGGATAAATCGATACAATAACGTCGGGCAATGTCATTTTGAACCTATATCGAATAGTTCGCGGGTCCTTATACTATTCTTTGAAAATATTTTTTACCCGAATGTCGATTTCTCGAACTATCCGATTAATTCTCGAATTGTTTATCACGTATTTTGGATATATCGATACAATAACGTCAGGCAATGTTATTTTAAATCAATATCGAGTAGTTCGTTCTTGGGTCCTTAAACTTTTTTTTTGAAAATATTTCTTTCCCGAATGTCGATTTATCGAATAATCCGATTAATTCTCGAATGTTTCATCACGTATCTTCCATGAATCGATACAACGTCGGGCAATGTTATTTTGAATCAATATCGAATAGTTCGCGGGTCCTTATACCCTTTTTTTGAAAATAGTTTTTACCCGAATGTCGATTTCTCGAAATATCCGATTAATTCTCGAATTGTTTATCACGTATTTTGGAAAAATCGATACAATTACGTCGGGCAATGTAATTTTAGTTCAATATCTAATAGTTCGCGAGTGCTTATACTCTTTTTTCGAAAATTTTTTTTTCCGAATGTCGATTTTTTGAAATATTCGATTAATTCTCGAATTGTTCATCACGTATTTTGAGTAAATCGATACAATAACGTCGAGCAATGTAATTTTAAATCAATATTGATTAGTTCGCGGGTCCTCATACCCTTTTTTTGAAAATATTTTTTTCCCGAATGTCGATTTATCGAAATATCCGATCAATTCTCGAATTGTTCATCACGTATTGTCGATAAATCGATACAACGTCGGGCAATGTTATTTTGAATCAATATCGAATAGTTCGCGGGTCCCTATACCCTTTTTTTGAATTTATTTTTTACCCGAATGTCGATTTTTCAATATATCCGATTAATTCTCGAATTGTTTATCACGTATTTTGGAAAAATCGATACAATTACGTCGGGCAATGTAATTTTAGTTCAATATCTAATAGTTCGCGGTTGCTTATACTCTTTTTTCGAAAACATTTTTTTCCCGAATGTCGATTTTTCGAAATATCCGATTAATTCTCGAACTGTTCATCACGTTTTTCAGATGAATCGATACATTAATATCGAAAAGTAAGCGGGTCCTTATACTTTTTTTTTGAAAACATTTTTTACCCGAATGTCGATTTTTCGAAATATTCGGTTAATTCTCGAATTGTTTATCACGTATCTTGAATAAATCGATACAATAACTTCGGGCAATCTAATTTCAAATCAATATCGAATAGTTCGCGGGTCTTTATACTCTTTTTTCAAATATATTTTTTTCCCGAATGTCGATTTCTTGAAATATCCGATTAATTCTCGAACTGTTTATCACGTATTTTCGATGAATCGATACAACATCGGGCAATGTACTTTTAAATCAATATCGAACAGTACGCGGGTCTTTGTACTCTTTTTTTGAAAATATTTTTTACCCGAATGTCGATTTTTCCAAATATCCGATTAATCCTCGAATTGTTTATCACGTATCTTGAATAAATCGATACAATAACTGCGGGCAATCTAATTTCAAATCAATATCGAATAGTTCGCGGGTCTTTATACTCTTTTTTCAAATATATTTTTTTCCCGAATGTCGATTTTTTGAAATATCCGATTAATTCTCGAATTGTTTATCACGTATTTTCGATGAATCGATACAACATCGGGCAATGTACTTTTAAATCAATATCGAATAGTAGGCGGGTCCTTATACTCTTTTTTTGAAAATATTTTTTTCCCGAATGTCGATTTATCGAAATATCCGATTAATTATCGAATTGTTTATCACGTATTTTCGATAAATCGATACAACGTCAGGCAATGTTATTTAAATCAATATCGAATAGTTCGCGGGTCCTCATACTCTTCTTTTGAAAATATTTTTTACCCGAATGTCGATTTTTCGATATATCCGATTAATTCTCGAATTGTTCATCACGTATTTTGGATAAATCGATACAATAACGTCGGGCAATGTAATAATAAATCAATATCGAAAAGTTCGCGGGTCCTTTCTTTTTTTGAAAATATTTTTTTCCCGAATGTCGATTTATCGAAATATCCGATTAATTATCGAATTGTTTATCACGTATTTTCGATAAATCGATACAACGTCATGCAATCTCATTTTGAATCTATATCGAATAGTTCGCGGGTCCTTATACTCTTTTTTTGAAAATATTTTCTACCCGAATGTCGATTTCTCGAAATATCCGATTCATTCTCGAATTGTTTATCACGTATTTTCGATGAATCGATACAACGTCGGGCAATGTAATTATAAATCAATATCGGATAGTTCGCGGGTCCTTATACTCTTTTTTTGAAAATATTTTTTTCCCGAATGTCGATTTATCGAAATATCCGATTAATTCCCGAATTGTTTATCACGTATTTTCGATAAATCGATACAACGTCTGGCAATGTTATTTAAAGCAATATCGAATAGTTCGCGGGTCCTTATACTCTTCTTTTGAAAATATTTTTTACCCGAATGTCGATTTTTCGATATATCCGATTAATTCTCGAATTGTTTATCACGTATTTTGGATAAATCCAATAACGTTTGGCAATGTAATTTTGAATCAATATCGAATAGTTCGCGGGTCCTTGAACTCTTTTTTTGAAAAAATTTTTTTCCCGAATGTCGATTTTGTTGTCACGTATTTTGGATATATCGATACAATAACGTCAGGCAATGTAATTTTAAATCAATATCGAGTAGTTCGTTCTTGGGTCCTTAAACTTTTTTTTTGAAAATATTTCTTTCCAGAATGTCGATTTATCGAATAATCCGATTAATTCTCGAATGTTTCATCACGTATCTTCCATAAATCGATACAACGTCGGGCAATGTTATTTTGAATCAATATCGAATAGTTCGCGGGTCCTTATACCCTTTTTTTGAAAATAGTTTTTACCCGAATGTCGATTTCTCGAAATATCCGATTAATTCTCGAATTGTTTATCACGTATTTTGGAAAAATCGATACAATTACGTCAGGCAATGTAATTTTAGTTCAATATCTAATAGTTGGCGGGTGCTTATACTCTTTTTTCGAAAATTTTTTTTTTCCGAATGTCGATTTTTTGAAATATTCGATTAATTCTCGAATTGTTTATCACGTATTTTGAGTAAATCGATACAATAACGTCGAGCAATGTAATTTTAAAACAATATTGATTAGTTCGCGGGTCCTCATAATATTTTTTTGAAAATATTTTTTTCCCGAATGTCGATTTATCGAAATATCCGATCAATTCTCGAATTGTTCATCACGTATTGTCGATAAATCGATACAACGTCGGGCAATGTTATTTTGAATCAATATCGAATAGTTCGCGGGTCCCTATACCCTTTTTTCGAAATTATTCTTTACCCGAATATCGATTTTTCAATATATCCGATTAATTCTCGAATTGTTTATCACGTATTTTGGAAAAATCGATACAATTACGTCGGGCAATGTAATTTTAGTTCAATATCTAATAGTTCGCGGTTGCTTATACTCTTTTTTCGAAAACATTTTTTTCCCGAATGTCGATTTTTCGAAATATCCGATTAATTCTCGAACTGTTCATCACGTTTTTCAGATGAATCGATACATTAATATCGAAAAGTTCGCGGGTCCTTATACTTTTTTTTTGAAAATATTTTTTACCCGAATGTCGATTTTTCGAAATATTCGGTTAATTCTCGAATTGTTCATCACGTATTTTCGATAAATCGATACAACGTCGGTTAATAAAATTTCAAATCAATATCGAATAGTACGCGGGTCCTTATACTCTTTTTTTGAAAATATTTTTTACCCGAATGTCGATTTATCGAAATATCCGATTAATTCTCGAATTGTTCATCACGTATTTTCGATGAATCGATACAACGTCGGGCAATATAATTTTAAATCAATATCGAAAAGTACGCGGGTCGTTGCACTCTTTTTTTGAAAATATTTTTCACCCGAATGTCGATTTCTCGAAATATCCGATTAATTCTCGAATTGTTCATCACGTATTTTCGATGAATCGATACAACGTCGGGCAATGTAATTTTAAATTAATATCGAAGAGTAGGCGGGTCCTTATCCTCTTTTTTTGAAAATAATTTTTACCCTAATGTCGATTTTTCAAAATATCCGATTAATCCTCGAATTGTTTATCACGTATCTTGAATAAATCGATACAATGACTTCGGGCAATCTGATTTTAAATCAATATCGAATAGTTCGCGGGTCTTTATACTCTTTTTTCGAAAATATTTTTTTCCCAAATATCGATTTTTTGAAATATTCGATAATTCTCGAATTGTTTATCACGTATTTTGAATAAATCGATACAATAACGTCGAGCAATGTAATTTTAAATCAATATCGAATAGTTCGCGGATCCTCATACTCTTTTTTCGAAAATATTTTTTTCCCGAATGTCGATTTATCGAAATATCCGATCAATTCTCGAATTGTTCATCACGTATTTTCGATAAATCGATACAACGTCGGGCAATGTTATTTTGAATCAATATCGAACAGTTCGCGGGTCCTTATATCCATTTTTGAAATTATTTTTTACCCGAATATCGATTTTTCGTTATATCCGATTAATTCTCGAATTGTTTATCACGTATTTTGGAAAAATCGATACAATTACGTCGGGCAATGTGATTTTAGTTCAATATCGAATAGTTCGCGGGTGCTTATACTCTTTTATCGAAAAAAATTTTTTCCCGAATGTCGATTTTTCGAAATATCCGATTAATTCTCGAACTGTTCATCACGTATTTCCGATGAATCGATACAATAATATCGAAAAGTTCGCGGGTTCTTATACTTTTTTTTTGAAAATATTTTTCACCCGAATGTCGGTTTTTCGAAATATTCGGTTAATTCTCGAATTGTTCATCACGTATTTTCGATAAATCGATACAATAACGTCGGGCAATATAATTTTGAAGCAATATCGAATAGTTCGCGGGTCCTTTTACTCTTTTTTTGAAAATATTTCTTTTCCGAATGTCGATTTCTCGAAATATCCGATTAATTCTCGAAATGTTTATCACGTATTTTCGATGAATCGATACAACGTCGGGAAATGTAATTTTAAATCAATATCGAATAGTAGGCGGGTCCTTATAATCTTTTTTCGAAAATATTTTTTACCCGAATGTCGATTTTTCGAAATATCCAATTAATTCTCGAATTTTCCATCACGTATTTTGGATATATCGATACAATAACGTCAGGCAATGTAATTTTAAATCAATATCGAGTAGTTCGTTCTTGGGTCCTTATACTTTTTTTTTGAAAATATTTCTTTCCCGAATGTCGATTTATCGAATAATCCGATTAATTCTCGAATGTTTCATCACGTATCTTCCATAAATCGATACAACGTCGGGCAATGTCATTTTGAATCTATATCGAATAGTTCGCGGGTCCTTATACTCTTTTTTTGAAAATATTTCTTTCCCGAATGTCGATTTTTCGATATATCCGATTAATTCTCGAATTGTTTATCACGTATTTTGGAAAAATCGATACAATTACGTCGGGCAATGTAATTTTAGTTCAATATCTAATAGTTCGCGGGTCCTCATACCCTTTTTCTGAAAATTTTTTTTTCCCGAATGTCGATTTTTTGAAATATTCGATTAATTCTCGAATTGTTTATCACGTATTTTGAGTAAATCGATACAACGTCGGGCAATGTTATTTTGAATCAATATCGAACAGTTCGCGGGTCCTTATATCCATTTTTGAAATTATTTTTTACCCGAATATCGATTTTTCGTTATATCCGATTAATTCTCGAATTGTTTATCACGTATTTTGGAAAAATCGATACAATTACGTCGGGCAATGTGATTTTAGTTCAATATCGAATAGTTCGCGGGTGCTTATACTCTTTTATCGAAAAAATTTTTTTCCCGAATGTCGATTTTTTGAAATATTCGATTAATTCTCGAATTGTTTATCACGTATTTTGAGTAAATCGATACAACGTCGGGCAATGTTATTTTGAATCTATATCGAATAGTTCGCGGGTCCTTATACTCTTTTTTTGAAAATATTTCTTTCCCGAATGTCGATTTTTCGATATATCCGATTAATTCTCGAATTGTTTATCACGTATTTTGGAAAAATCGATACAATTACGTCGGGCAATGTAATTTTAGTTCAATATCTAATAGTTCGCGGGTCCTCATACCCTTTTTCTGAAATTTTTTTTTTCCCGAATGTCGATTTTTTGAAATATTCGATTAATTCTCGAATTGTTTATCACGTATTTTGAGTAAATCGATACAACGTCGGGCAATGTTATTTTGAATCAATATCGAACAGTTCGCGGGTCCTTATATCCATTTTTGAAATTATTTTTTACCCGAATATCGATTTTTCGTTATATCCGATTAATTCTCGAATTGTTTATCACGTATTTTGGAAAAATCGATACAATTACGTCGGGCAATGTGATTTTAGTTCAATATCGAATAGTTCGCGGGTGCTTATACTCTTTTATCGAAAAAATTTTTTTCCCGAATGTCGATTTTTCGAAATATCCGATTAATTCTCGAACTGTTCATCACGTATTTCCGATGAATCGATACAATAATATCGAAAAGTTCGCGGGTCCTTATACTTTTTTTTTGAAAATATTTTTCACCCGAATGTCGGTTTTTCGAAATATTCGGTTAATTCTCGAATTGTTCATCACGTATTTTCGATGAATCGATACAACGTCGGGCAATATAATTTTGAATCAATATCGAATAGTACGCGGGTCCTTATACTCTTCTTTTGAAAATATTTTTTACCCGAATGTCGATTCATCGAAATATCCGATTAATTCTCGAATTGTTCATCACGTATTTTCGATAAATCGATACAACGTCGGGCTATATAATTTTAAATCAATATCGAACAGTTCTCGGGTCGTTGCACTCTTTTTTTGAAAATATTTTGTACCCGAATGTCGCTTTTTCGAAATATCCGATTAATTATCGAATTGTTTATCACGTATTCTGGATGAATCGATACAATAACGCCAAGCAATGTGATTTAAAATCAATATCGAAAAGTTCGCGGGTCCTTATGTTTTTTTTTTGAAAATATTTTTTACCCGAATGTCGATTCTTCAAAATATCCGATCAATTCTCGAATTGTTTATCACGTAGTTTGGATAAATCGATACAATAACGTCGGGCAATGTTATTTTAAAGCAATATCGAATAGTTCGCGGGTCCTTTCTTTTTTTGAAAATATTTTTTACCCGAATGTCGATTTCTCGAAATATCCGATTAATTCTCGAATTTTTTATCACGTATTTTGGATAAATCGATACAATAGCGTCGGGCAATGTAATTTCAAATCAATATCGAATAGTTCGCGGGTCCTTATACTCTTTTTTTGAAAATATTTATTTTCCCGAATGTCGATTTATCGAAATATCCGATTAATTCCGTAATTGTTTATCACGTATCTTCGATAAATCGATACAACGTCGGGCAATGTTATTTTAAATCAATATCGAATAGTTCGCGGGTATTTATACTCTATTTCTGAAAATATTTTTTACCCGAATGTCGATTTCTCGAAATATCCGATTAATTCTCGAATTGTTCATCACGTATTTTCGATGAATCGATACAACGTCGGGCAATGTGATTTTTAATCAATATCGAAGAGTAGGCGGGTCCTTATACTCTTTTTTTGAAAATAATTTTTACCCGAATGTCGATTTTTCGAAATATCCGATTAATCCTCGAATTGTTTATCACGTATCTTGAATAAATCGATTCAATGACTTCGGGCAATCTGAATTTAAATCAATATCGAATAGTTCGCGGGTCTTTATACTCTTTTTTCGAAAATATTTTTTTCCCGAATGTCGATTTTTTGAAATATTCGATCAATTCTCGAATTGTTTATCACGTATTTTGAATGAAACGATACAATTACGTCGAGCAATGTTATTTTAAATCAATATCGAATAGTTCGCGGGTCCTCATTCTCTTTTTTTGAAAATATTTTTTTCCCGAATGTCGATTTATCCAAATATCCGATCAATTCTCGAATTGTTCATCACGTATTTTCGATAAATCGATACAACGTCGGGCAATAATATTTTGAATCAATATCGAATAGTTCGCGGGTCCTTATACCCTTTTTTTGAAATTATTTTTTACCCGAATGTCGATTTTTCGATATATCCGATTAATTCTCGAATTGTTCATCACGTATTTTGGATATATCGATACAATAACGTCAGGCAATGTAATTTTGAATCAATATCGAATAGTTCGCGGGTCCTAATACCCATTTTTTGAAAATATTTTTCACCCGAAATTCAATTTTTCGAGATATCCGATTAGTTCTCAGATTGTTTATCGTGTATTTTGGATAAATCGATACAATAACGTCAGGCAATGTAATTTCCTCAATTGTAAAACCCATGAAGCTTAGGCCCGAAAAAATCTGCTAGGTTGCGCCACCTTTCCGTATTTGCAACGACTCGTTATAGTTTGTGTTCTGGTCTTCGAAAATGGGCGCGTTCTAAATGCCTGAGCGGCTCCATTTTTAGGCATTTCGGATAATCGATTCAATAACGTCGGGCAATGTACTTCCAAATCAATATTGAATAATTGTCCGGACATACTACTCATTTTTTGAAAATATATTCTACCCGAAAGTCGATTTTTCGAAATATCCGATTAATTCTCGAATAGTTTATCACGTATTTTGGTTACATCCATACAATAACGTCGGGTAATGTTATTTTGAATCATTATCGAATAGTTCGCCGGTCCTTATACTCTTTTTTTGAGAATATTTTTTACCCAAAATTCGATTTTTCGAAATATCCGATTTATTCTCGAATTGTGTATCACGTATGTTGAATAAATCGATGCAATAACGTCGGGCAATGTTATTTCAAATCATTATCGAATAGTTCGCGGGTCCTTTTACTCTTTTTTTGAAAATATTTTTCAACCAGAAGTCGATTTTTCGAAATATCCGATTAATTCTTGAATTTTTTATCATGTTTTTTGGATAAATCGATACAATAACGTCGGGCAATGTTATTTTAAATCAATATGGAATAGTTTGCGGGTCCTTATACTCTTTTTTTGAAAATATTTTTTACCCGAATGTCGATTCTTCAAAATATCCGATCAATTCTCGAATTGTTTATCACGTTTTTCGAATGAATCGATACAATAACGTCGGGCAATGTAATTTAAAATCAATATCGAATGGTTCGCGGGTCCTTTCTTTTTTTGAGAATATTTTGTACCCGAATGTCGATTTTTCGAAATATCCGATTAATTATCGAATTGTTTATCACGTATTCTGAATAAATCGATACAATAACGTCGGGCAATATAATTTTGAAGCAATATCGAATAGTTCGCGGGTCCTTATACTCTTTTTGAGCGCTCGTACTACTTACACGAGGGCTATATCATTTCGTCACGATGTCTGTATTTTTCGAATTTTGAGCCGAAAATGGTCTCAATCGACTATGTTCGACTCACTGATGACGAATCCGTCGGAAAATTCGAGTCTGTCCGTCCGGCCGTCCGGCCGGCCGTAAGCACGATAACTCTCGAACGGAACAACCTAGAGACTTGAAATTTTCAGTGTGGGTTCAGTTCCCGAATGGCTCGGTTAAGTTCGTTAATGGGCCAAATTCCACCAGGGGTTCCGTAAATATGGCCGTTCAAAGTTTTGTTTCCCTGATTACTTGAAAACTACAGATTTGATCGAGATGAAATTTTGCACTCGAATGGAAAATGAGGTGTTCAAGCTACATGTGGAATTTTGTCCAGATCGCATAACCAGAACCATAGAAAACATAGAAAATTGTAACTTTGGAACGGAAACGCCTAGGGACTTGAAATTTTCAGCATAGGTGTGGATCTTGAATGTCGTGATCACGTTCATCTATGAGCAACATTATACAAGGGGTTCCGTAAATACGGTCGTTTGAAATTTTGTTTTTTCGATAAATTCGAAACTACGGATTCGATCGAGATGAAATTTTGTGTTTTAATCGAGAATGATATATTGAAGCAATATTTTGTCCAGATCGCATGACCAGAACCATAGAAACCATAGAAAATTCTAACTTTTGAACGGAAAGGCCTAGGAACTTGAACTTTTCAGGGTGGGTTTGGATCGCAAATTTCACGGTCACGTTCATCAATGAGCAAAATTAGACTAGGGGTTCCGTAAATATGGCCGTTCAAGATATTTTTTTCCTGATAGTTTCGAAACTACTGATCGGATTGGAATGAAATTATGCACCTAGCTCAGGAATAATGTATTCAAACTACGTGCAAAATTTTGTCCAGATCGCATCGCTAAGACCATAGATATCGTGGAAAATTCTAGTGAATTATCGGAAAAAATTGATCAGCTGAAGCACCGACATGAAGTCTGGAGTTTTGCCTAAGTTTCAGGATTTTTTGACAGCAGTCAAACATTCCTTCAATTGATTTCTAAAACTGGAAAATGCGAATCTACCTACAAGGTGCATGTACGAGCGCTCAAAAGCTCCTGTCTTCACGGCAGTGCTTTTCGTAATTTTTTTGAAAATATTTCTTTCCCGAATGTCGATTTATCGAAATATCCGATTAATTCTCGAATTGTTTATCACTTATTTTCGATAAATCGATACAACGTCAGGCAATGTTATTTGAATAAATATCGAATAGTTCGCGGGTCCTTGTACTCTTCTTTTGAAAATATTTTTCACCCGAATGTCGATTTTTCGATATATCCGATTAATTCTCGAATTGTTTATCACGTATTTTGGATAAATCGATTCAATAACGTTTGGCAATGTAATTTTGAATCAATATCGAATAGTCGATATTTGGAGCGCTAATAAATTATAGTGAAAATCGGTTTTTGCCGTGTGGAGTGAGTGCGGGAGTGATGAGACATTGACTTTTGAAATAAGTCCATTTTTAGGTATTTCGGATAAATCGATTCAATAACGTCGGGCAATGTACTTTCAAATCAATATTGAATAATTGTCCGGACATACTACTCATTTTTTGAAAATATATTTTACCCGAAAGTCGATTTTTCGAAATATCCGATTAATTCTCGAATAGTTTATCACGTATTTTGGTTACATCCATACAATAACGTCGGGTTATGTTATTTTGAATCATTATCGAATAGTTCGCCGGTCCTTATACTCTTTTTTTGAGAATATTTTTCACCCAAAATTCGATTTTTCGAAATATCCGATTTATTCTCGAATTGTGTATCACGTATGTTGAATAAATCGATGCAATAACGTCGGGCAATGTTATTTCAAATCATTATCGAATAGTTCGCGGGTCCTTTTACTCTTTTTTTGAAAATATTTTTCAACCAGAAGTCGATTTTTCGAAATATCCGATTAATTCTTGAATTTTTTATCATGTTTTTTGGATAAATCGATACAATAACGTCGGGCAATTTTAAATCAATATCGAATAGTTTGCGGGTCCTTATACTCTTTTTTTGAAAATATTTTTTACCCGAATGTCGATTCTTCAAAATATCCGATCAATTCTCGAATTGTTTATCACGTTTTTCGGATGAATCGATACAATAACGTCGGGAAATGTAATTTAAAATCAATATCGAATGGTTCGCGGGTCCTTTCTTTTTTTGAAAATATTTTGTACCCGAATGTCGATTTTTTGAAATATCCGATTAATTCTCGAATTGTTCATCACGTAATTTGAATAAATCGATACAATGACGTCGGGCAATATAATTTTGAAGCAATATCGAATAGTTCGCGGGTCCTTATACTCTTTTTTTGAGAATATTTTTTTCCCGAATGTCGATTTATCGAAATATCCGATTAATTCTCGAACTGTTTATCACGTATTTTCGATAAATCGATACAACGTCAGGCAACGTTATTTAAATCAATATCGAATAGTTCGCGGGTCCTGGTACTCTTCTTTTGAAAATATTTTTTACCCGAATGTCGATTTTTCGATATATCCGATTAATTCTCGAATTGTTTATCACGTATTTTGGATAAATCGATTCAATAACGTTTGGCAATGTAATTTTGAATCAATATCGAATAGTTCGCGGGTCCTTAAACTCTTTTTTTGAAAAAATTTCTTTCCCGAATGTCGATTTTTCGAAATATCCGATTAATTCTCGAACTGTTTATCACGTATTTCAGATGAATAGATACAATAATATCGAAAAGTTCGCGGGTCCTTATACTCTTTTTTTGAAAATCTTTTTTACCGAATGTCGATTTTTCCAAATATGCGATTAATTCTCGAATTGTTTATCACTAATTTTGAATAAATCGATACAATAACGTCTGGCAATGTAATTTTAAATCAATATCGAATAGTTCGCGGGTCCTTATACTCTTTTTTTTTGAAAATATTTTTTTCCCGAATGTCGATTTATCGAAGTATCCGATTAATTCTCGAATTTTTCATCACGTATTTTGGATAAATCATTACAATAACGTCGTGCAATGTAATTTCGAATTAATATCGAATAGTTCGCGGGTCTTTATACTCATTTTTTGAAAAATATTTCCTACACGAATGTCGATTCTTCGAAATATCCGATTAATTCTCGAATTTTTTATCATGTATTTTGGATAAATCGATACAATAGCGTCGGGCAATGTAATTTTAAATCAATATCGAATAGTTCGCGGGTCCTTATACTCTTTTTTTGAAAATATTTATTTTCCCGAATGTCGATTTATCGAAATACCCGATTAATTCCGTAATTGTTTATCACGTATCTTCGATATATCGATACAACGTCGGGCAATGTTATTTTAAATCAATATCGAATAGTTCACGGGTCCTTATACTCTTTTTTTGAAAATGTTTTTTACCCGAATGTCGATTTCTCGAAATATCCGATTAATACTCGAATTGTTCATCACGTATTTTCGATGAATCGATACAACGTCGGGCAATGTAATTTTAAATCAATATCGAAGAGTAGGCGGGTCCTTATCCTCTTTTTTTGAAAATAATTTTTACCCTAATGTCGATTTTTCGAAATATCCGATTAATACTCGAATTGTTCATCACGTATTTTCGATGAATCGATACAACGTCGGGAATGTAATTTTAAATCAATATCGAAGAGTAGGCGGTTCTTTATACTCTTTTTTCGAAAATATTTTTTTCCCAAATGTCGATTTTTTGAAATATTCGATAAATTCTCGAATTGTTTATCACGTATTTTGAATAAATCGATACAATAACGTCGAGCAATGTAATTTTAAATCAATATCGAATAGTTCGCGGATCCTCATACTGTTTTTTTGAAAATAATTTTTTCCCGAATGTCGATTTATCGAAATATCCGATCAATTCTCGAATTGTTCATCACGTTTTTTCGATAAATCGATACAACGTCGGGCAATGTTATTTTGAATCAATATCGAACAGTTCGCGGGTTCTTATACCCTTTTTTGAAATTATTTTTTACCCGAATATCGATTTTTCGTTATATCCCATTTATTTTTCGAATTGTTTATCACGTATTTTGGAAAAATCGATACAATTACGTCGGGCAATGTGATTTTAGTTCAATATCGAATAGTTCGCGGGTGCTTATACTCTTTTATCGAAAAAATTTTTTCCCGAATGTCGATTTTTCGAAATAACCGATTAATTCTCGAACTGTTCATCACGTATTTCAGATGAATCGATACAATAATATCGAAAAGTTCGCGGGTTCTTATACTTTTTTTTTGAAAATATTTTTCACCCGAATGTCGGTTTTTCGAAATATTCGGTAAATTCTCGAATTGTTCATCACGTATTTTCGATAAATCGATACAACGTCGGGCAATATAATTTTGAATCAATATCGAATAGTACGCGGGTCCTTATACTCTTCTTTTGAAAATATTTTTTACCCGAATGTCGATTCATCGAAATACCCGATTAATTCTCGAATTGTTCATCACGTATTTTCGATAAATCGATACAACGTCGGGCAATATAATTTTAAATCAATATCGAACAGTACGCGGGTCGTTGTACTCTTTTTTTGAAAATATATATTACCCGAATGTCGATTCTTCAAAATATCCGATCAATTCTCGAATTGTTTATCACGTATTTTGGATGAATCGATACAATAACGTCGGGCAATGTAATTTTAAATCAATATCGAATAGTTCGCGGGTCTTTATACTCTTTTTTCGAAAATATTTTTTTCCCGAATGTCGATTTTTTGAAATATCCGATTAATTCTCGAATTGTTCATCAGGTAATTTGAATAAATCGATACAATAACGTCGGGCAATATAATTTTGAAGCAATATCAAATAGTTCGCGGGTCCTTATACTCTTTTTTTGAAAATATTTTTTTCCCGAATGTCGATTTATCGAAATATCCGATTAATTCTCGAATTGTTTATCACGTATTTTCGATAAATCGATACAACGTCAGGCAATGTTATTCAAATCAATGTCGAATAGTTCGCGGGTCCTTATACTCTTTTTTTGAAAATATATTTTACCCGAATGTCGATTTTTCGATACATCCGATCAATTCTCGAATTGTTTATCACGTATTTTGGATATATCGATACAATAACGTCTGGCAATGTAATTTACAATCAATATCGAATAGTTCGCGGGTCCTTATACTTTTTTTTTGAAAATATTTCTTTCCCGAATGTCGATTTATCGAATTATCCGATTAATTCTCGAATGTTTTATCACGTATCTTCGATGAATCGATACAACATCGGGCAATAATATTTTGAATCAATATCGAATAGTTCGCGGGTCCGTATACCCTTTCTTTGAAAGTATTTTTTACCCGAATGTCGATTTTTCGATATATCCGATTAATTCTCGAATTTTTTATCACGTATTTTGGATAAATCGATACAATAACGTCGGGCAATGTTATTTTAAATCAATATCGAATAGTTCGCGGGTCTTTATACTCTTTTTTCGAAAATATTTTTTTCCCGAATGTCGATTTTTTGAAATATATGATTAATTCTCGAATTGTTCATCACGTAATTTGAATAAATCGATACAATAACGTCGGGCAATATAATTTTGAAGCAATATCAAATAGTTCGCGGGTCCTTATACTCTTTTTTTGAAAATATTTTTTTCCCGAATGTCGATTTATCGAAATATCCGATTAATTCTCGAATTGTTTATCACGTATTTTCGATAAATCGATACAACGTCAGGCAATGTTATTCAAATCAATATCGAATAGTTCGCGGGTCCTTATACTCTTTTTTTGAAAATATATTTTACCCGAATGTCGATTTTTCGATATATCCGATTAATTCTCGAATTGTTTATCACGTATTTTGGATATATCGATACAATAACGTCTGGCAATGTAATTTACAATCAATATCGAATAGTTCGCGGGTCCTTATACTTTTTTTTTGAAAATATTTCTTTCCCGAATGTCGATTTATCGAATTATCCGATTAATTCTCGAATGTTTTATCACGTATCTTCGATGAATCGATACAACGTCGGGCAAAAATATTTTGAATCAATATCGAATAATTCGCGGGTCCGTATACCCTTTCTTTGAAAGTATTTTTTACCCGAATGTCGATTTTTCGATATATCCGATTAATTCTCGAATTTTTTATCACGTATTTTGGATAAATCGATACAATAACGTCGGGCAATGTTATTTTAAATCAATATCGAATAGTTCGCGGGTCTTTATACTCTTTTTTCGAAAATATTTTTTTCCCGAATGTCGATTTATCGAAATATCCGATCAATTCTCGAATTGTTCATCACGTATTTTCGATAAATCGATACAACGTCGGGCAATGTTATTTTGAATCAATATCGAATAGTTCGCGGGTCCTTATACCCTTTTTTTGAAATTATTTTTTACCCGAATGTCGATTTTTCGATATATCCGATTAATTCTCGAATTGTTCATCACGTATTTTGGATATATCGATACAATAACGTCAGGCAATGTAATTTTGAATCAATATCGAATAGTTCGCGGGTCCTAATACCCATTTTTTGAAAATATTTTTCACCCGAAATTCAATTTTTCGAGATATCCGATTAGTTCCCAGATTGTTTATCGTGTATTTTGGATAAATCGATACAATAACGTCAGGCAATGTAATTTCCTCAATTGTAAAACCCATGAAGCTCAGGCCCGAAAAAATCTGCTAGGTTGCGCCACCTTTCCGTATTTGCAACGACTCGTTATAGTTTGTGTTCTGGTCTTCGAAAATGGGCGCGTTCTAAATGCCTGAGCGGCTCATTCTGACTGAGATTTGGCAGTAGTTGGTTCTTCGAACGAGCTGAGTGAGCAGACGGGGCCGCTCAGGCATTGGTAGTTTATAGAAACAAGCGCACCGAAAGATGTGGACAAACCGAACAATCCAAAAAAGATAAAAGGAAGAATTTTTCCATTCATTACATTAACTCCCCGCCAAGGGCGCATCCACAACTACGCAGGAGCATTCGCCAAGCCTAAGGAACTACAACCCGAGAGTATGCCTCTACCGAAAATCGCCTCTCTCTAGGCCGAGTAGATAAGAATTAACATAACAGGAATTCGCACATGCGCAAAATATATGGGCACACTGACGCCTCATTCTCTCAGCACCTCAATGGCCAAAAGGCCACCTCGGTAGGACTAAAAACAGCGGAGTTATTCATCTTTCCATCTGCGCAAGCGCAGTTAACCCACCAATGAATTGCTCATGGTCTCAGCACCCCAATGGCCGAAACGCCACCTCGATAGGACTCCCAACAGCGCAATTATTCGCTTTTCCATCTGCCCATGCGCAGTTGCGAAAATGCACCGGATGATTCCTTACACCCTCAGCACCTCAATGGCTCAAACGCCACCTCGAAAGCACCGACAACAGCGGAGTTATTCGAGTTTCCATCTGAGCATGCGCAGTTGCGAAAATGCACCGGTGAACTGCTTATGCCCTTAGCACCCCGATGGCACGAACGCCACGTCGCTAGGACTCACAGCGGCGGAGTTATACGCGTTTTCCTATGCAGGTAGATGCCACCGTTCATCGAACTGGTCCCGACTCACCCCGAAATTTTTCGAACAAATCCCGTATATGGAATAACACATTGGTTTCCATAGAAACGAGGACTAAATGCGATATGCGCGCACCCGATGATTCATGGTAATGTAAGCGATTATTCATATTTTCGAACAAAGGATTGATTTTTTTTTTGAAAATATTTTTCACCCGAATGTCGATTCTTCAAATATATAAAAGATCAATTCTCGAATTGTTTATCACGTATTTTGGATAAATCGATACAATAACGTCGGGCAATGTAATTTTAAATCAATATCGATAGTTCGCGGGTCCTTATACTATTCTTTGAAAATATTTTTTACCCGAATGTCGATTTCTCGAAATATCCGATTAATTCTCGAATTTTTTATCACGTATTTTGGATAAATCGATACAATAGCGTCGGGCAATGTTATTTCAAATCAATATCGGATAGTTCGCGGGTCCTTATACTCTTTTTTTGAAAATATTTTTTTCCCGAATGTCGATTTGTCGAAATATCCGATTAATTCTCGAATGTTTTATCACGTATCTTCGACAAATCGAAACAACGTCGGGCAATGTTATTTTAAATCAACATCGAATAGTTCACGGGTCTTTATACTCCTTTTTTGAGAATATTTTTTACCCGAATGCCGATTTCTCGAAATATCTGATTAATTCTCGAATTGTTCATCACGTATTTTCGATGAATCGATACAACGTCGGGCTATGTAATTTTAAATCAATATCGAAGAGTAGGCGGGTCCTTACAATCTTTTTTGGAAAATAATTTTTACCCGAATGTCGAATTTTCGAAATATCCGATTAATCGTCGAATTGTTTATCACGTATCTTGAATAAATCGATCCAATGACTTCGGGCAATCTGATTTTGAATCAATATCGAATAGTTCGCGGGTCTTTATACTCTTTTCGCGAAAATTTTTCTTACCCAAAATTAGATTTTTCGAAATATCCGATTTATTCTCGAATTGTGTATCACGTTTATTGAATAAATCGATGCAATAACGTCGGGCAATGTTATTTCAAATCATTATCGAATAGTTCGCGGGTCCTTTTACTCTTTTTTTGAAAATATTTTTCAACCAGAAGTCGATTTTTCGAAATATCCGATTAATTCTTGAATTTTTTATCATGTTTTTTGGATAAATCGATACAATAACGTCGGGCAAAGTCATTTTGAATCTATATCGAATAGTTCGCGGGTCCTTATACTCTTTTTTTGAAAATATTTTTTACCCGAATGTCGATTTCTCGAAATATCCGATTAATTCTCGAATTGTTTATCACGTATTTTCGATGAATCGATACAACGTCGGGCAATGTAATTTTGAATCAATATCGAATAGTAGGCGGGTCCTTATTCCCTCTTTTTGAAAATATTTTTTACCCGAATGTCGATTTTTCGAAATATCCGATTGATTCTCGAATTGTTCATCACGTATTTTGGTAAATCGATACTATAACGCCAGGCAATGTAATTTTAAATCAATATCGAATAGTTCGCGGGTCCTTTTACTCTTTTTTTGAAAATATTTCTTTCCCGAATGTCGATTTATCGAAATATCCGATTAATTCTCGAATTGTTCATCATGTATTTTGGATAAATCGAAACAATAACGTCGGGCAATGTAATTTTGAATCAATATCGAATAGTAGGCGGGTCCTTATTCCCTCTTTTTGAAAATATTTTTTACCCGAATGTCGATTTTTCGAAATATCCGATTGATTCTCGAATTGTTCATCACGTATTTTGGTAAATCGATACTATAACGCCAGGCAATGTAATTTTAAATCAATATCGAATAGTTCGCGGGTCCTTTTACTCTTTTTTTGAAAATATTTCTTTCCCGAATGTCGATTTATCGAATTATCCGATTAATTCTCGAATGTTTTATCACGTATCTTCGATGAATCGATACAACGTCGGGCAAAAATATTTTGAATCAATATCGAATAATTCGCGGGTCCGTATACCCTTTCTTTGAAAGTATTTTTTACCCGAATGTCGATTTTTCGATATATCCGATTAATTCTCGAATTTTTTATCACGTATTTTGGATAAATCGATACAATAACGTCGGGCAATGTTATTTTAAATCAATATCGAATAGTTCGCGGGTCTTTATACTCTTTTTTCGAAAATATTTTTTTCCCGAATGTCGATTTATCGAAATATCCGATCAATTCTCGAATTGTTCATCACGTATTTTCGATAAATCGATACAACGTCGGGCAATGTTATTTTGAATCAATATCGAATAGTTCGCGGGTCCTTATACCCTTTTTTTGAAATTATTTTTTACCCGAATGTCGATTTTTCGATATATCCGATTAATTCTCGAATTGTTCATTACGTATTTTGGATATATCGATACAATAACGTCAGGCAATGTAATTTTGAATCAATATCGAATAGTTCGCGGGTCCTAATACCCATTTTTTGAAAATATTTTTCACCCGAAATTCAATTTTTCGAGATATCCGATTAGTTCCCAGATTGTTTATCGTGTATTTTGGATAAATCGATACAATAACGTCAGGCAATGTAATTTCCTCAATTGTAAAACCCATGAAGCTTAGGCCCGAAAAAATCTGCTAGGTTGCGCCACCTTTCCGTATTTGCAACGACTCGTTATAGTTTGTGTTCTGGTCTTCGAAAATGGGCGCGTTCTAAATGCCTGAGCGGCTCATTCTGACTGAGATTTGGCAGTATTTGGTTCTTCGAACGAGCTGAGTGAGCAGACGGGGCCGCTCAGGCATTGGTAGTTTATAGAAACAAGCGCACCGAAAGATGTGGACAAACCGAACAATCCAAAAAAGATAAAAGGAAGAATTTTTCCATTCATTACATTAACTCCCCGCCAAGGGCGCATCCACAACTACGCAAGAGCATTCGCCAAGCCCAAGGAACTACAACCCGAGAGTATGCCTCTACCGAAAATCGCCTCTCTCTAGGCCGAGTAGATAAGAATTAACATAACAGGAGTTCGCACATGCGCAAAATATATGGGCACACTGACGCCTCATTCTCTCAGCACCTCAATGGCCAAAAGGCCACCTCGGTAGGACTAAAAACAGCGGAGTTATTCATCTTTCCATCTGCGCAAGCGCAGTTAACCCACCAATGAATTGCTCATGGTCTCAGCACCCCAATGGCCGAAACGCCACCTCGATATGACTCCCAACAGCGCAATTATTCGCTTTTCCATCTGCGCATGCGCAGTTGCGAAAATGCACCGGATGATTCCTTACACCCTCAGCACCTCAATGGCTCAAACGCCACCTCGAAAGCACCGACAACAGCGGAGTTATTCGAGTTTCCATCTGAGCATGCGCAGTTGCGAAAATGCACCGGTGAACTGCTTATGCCCTTAGCACCCCGATGGCACGAACGCCACGTCGCTAGGACTCACAGCGGCGGAGTTATACGCGTTTTCCTATGCAGGTAGATGCCACCGTTCATCGAACTGGTCCCGACTCACCCCGAAATTTTTCGAACAAATCCCGTATATGGAATAACACATTGGTTTCCATAGAAACGAGGACTAAATGCGATATGCGCGCACCCGATGATTCATGGTAATGTAAGCGATTATTCATATTTTCGAACAAAGGATTGATTTTTTTTTTGAAAATATTTTTCACCCGAATGTCGATTCTTCAAATATATAAAAGATCAATTCTCGAATTGTTTATCACGTATTTTGGATAAATCGATACAATAACGTCGGGCAATGTAATTTTAAATCAATATCGATAGTTCGCGGGTCCTTATGCTATTCTTTGAAAATATTTTTTACCCGAATGTCGATTTCTCGAAATATCCGATTAATTCTCGAATTTTTTATCACGTATTTTGGATAAATCGATACAATAGCGTCGGGCAATGTTATTTCAAATCAATATCGGATAGTTCGCGGGTCCTTATACTCTTTTTTTGAAAATATTTTTTTCCCGAATGTCGATTTGTCGAAATATCCGATTAATTCTCGAATGTTTTATCACGTATCTTCGACAAATCGAAACAACGTCGGGCAATGTTATTTTAAATCAACATCGAATAGTTCACGGGTCTTTATACTCCTTTTTTGAGAATATTTTTTACCCGAATGCCGATTTCTCGAAATATCTGATTAATTCTCGAATTGTTCATCACGTATTTTCGATGAATCGATACAACGTCGGGCTATGTAATTTTAAATCAATATCGAAGAGTAGGCGGGTCCTTACACTCTTTTTTTGAAAATAATTTTTACCCGAATGTCGAATTTTCGAAATATCCGATTAATCCTCGAATTGTTTATCACGTATCTTGAATAAATCGATTCAATGACTTCGGGCAATCTGATTTTGAATCAATATCGAATAGTTCGCGGGTCTTTATACTCTTTTCGCGAAAATTTTTCTTACCCAAAATTAGATTTTTCGAAATATCCGATTTATTCTCGAATTGTGTATCACGTTTATTGAATAAATCGATGCAATAACGTCGGGCAATGTTATTTCAAATCATTATCGAATAGTTCGCGGGTCCTTTTACTCTTTTTTTGAAAATATTTTTCAACCAGAAGTCGATTTTTCGAAATATCCGATTAATTCTTGAATTTTTTATCATGTTTTTTGGATAAATCGATACAATAACGTCGGGCAAAGTCATTTTGAATCTATATCGAATAGTTCGCGGGTCCTTATACTCTTTTTTTGAAAATATTTTTTACCCGAATGTCGATTTCTCGAAATATCCGATTAATTCTCGAATTGTTTATCACGTATTTTCGATGAATCGATACAACGTCGGGCAATGTAATTTTGAATCAATATCGAATAGTAGGCGGGTCCTTATTCCCTCTTTTTGAGCGCTCGTACTACTTACACGAGGGCTATATCATTTCGTCACGATGTCTGTATTTTTCGAATTTTGAGCCGAAAATGGTCTCAATCGACTATGTTCGACTCACTGATGACGAATCCGTCGGAAAATTCGAGTCTGTCCGTCCGTCCGTCCGTCCGTCCGGCCGTCCGGCCGTCCGTCCGGCCGTATACACGATAACTCTCGAACGGAATGTCCTAGAAACTTGAAATTTTCAGGGTAGGTTCAGTTCCCGAATGGCTCAGTTAAGTTCGTTAATGGGCCAAATTCCACCAGGGGTTCCGTAAATATGGCCGTTTAAAGTTTTGTTTCCCTGATTACTTGAAAACTACAGATTTGATCGAGATGAAATTTTGCACTCAAATGGAAAATGAGGTGTTCAAGCTACATGTGAAATTTTGTCCAGATCGCATGACCAGAACCATAGAAACCATAGAAAATTGTAACTTTTGAACGGAAAGGCCTAGGGACTTGAAATTTTCAGGGTGGGTTTGGATCGCAAATTTCACGGTCATGTTCATCAATGAGCAAAATTGGACTAGGGGTTCCGTAAATATGGCCGTTCAAAATATTTTTTTCGTGATAGTTTCGAAACTACCGATCGGATTGGAATGAAATTATGCACCTAGCTCAGGAATAATGTATTCAAACTACGTGCAAAATTTTGTCCAGATCGCATCACCAAGACCATAGATACCGTGGAAAATTCTAGCGAATTATCGGAAAAAAATTGATCAGCTGAAGCACTGACATGAAGTCTGGAGTTTCGCCTAAGTTTCAGAATTTTTTTGACAGCAGTCAAAAATTCCTTCAATTGATTTCTAAAACTGGAAAATGCGAATCTACCTACAAGGTGCATGTACGAGCGCTCAAAAGCTCCTGCCTTCACGGCAGTGCTTTTCGTAATTTATTTGAAAATATTTTTTACCCGAATGTCGATTTTTCGAAATATCCGATTGATTCTCGAATTGTTCATCACGTATTTTGGTAAATCGATACTATAACGCCAGGCAATGTAATTTTAAATCAATATCGAATAGTTCGCGGGTCCTTTTACTCTTTTTTTGAAAATATTTCTTTCCCGAATGTCGATTTATCGAAATATCCGATTAATTCTCGAATTGTTCATCATGTATTTTGGATAAATCGAAACAATAACGTCGGGCAATGTCATTTTGAACCTATATCGAATAGTTCGCGGGTCCTTATACTCTTCTTTGAAAATAGTTTTTACCCGAATGTCGATTTCTCGAAATATCCGATTAATTCTCGAATTGTTTATCACGTATTCTCGATGAATCGATACAGCGTCAGGCATTGTGATTTTAAATCAATATCGAAAAGTTCGCGGGTCCTTATTTTTTTTTTGGAAAATATTTTTTACCCGAATGTCGATTCTTCAAATATATAAAAGATCAATTCTCGAATTGTTTATCACGTATTTCGGATAAATCGATACAATAACGTCGGGCAATGTAATTTTAAATCAATATCGATAGTTCGCGGGTCCTTATACTATTCTTTGAAAATATTTTTTACCCGAATGTCGATTTCTCGAAATATCCGATTAATTCTCGAATTTTTTATCACGTATTTTGGATAAATCGATACAATAGCGTCGGGCAATGTAATTTCAAATCAATATCGGATAGTTCGCGGGTCCTTATACTCTTTTTTTGAAAATATTTTTTTCCCGAATGTCGATTTGTCGAAATATCCGATTAATTCTCGAATGTTTTATCACGTATCTTCGACAAATCGAAACAACGTCGGGCAATGTTATTTTAAATCAATATCGAATAGTTCACGGGTCTTTATACTCTTTTTTTGAGAATATTTTTTACCCGAATGCCGATTTCTCGAAATATCTGATTAATTCTCGAATTGTTCATCACGTATTTTCGATGAATCGATACAATAACGTCGTGCAATGTAATTTTAAATCAATATCGAATAGTTCGCGGGTCCTTATACTATTCTTTGAAAATATTTTTTACCCGAATGTCGATTTATCGAAATATCCGATTAATTCTCGAATTGTTCATCACGTATTTTCGATGAATCGATACAACGTCGGGCTACGTAATTTTAAATCAATATCGAAGAGTAGGCGGGTCCTTATACTCTTTTTTTGAAAATAATTTTTACCCGAATGTCGAATTTTCGAAATATCCGATTAATCCTCGAATTGTTTATCACGTATCTTGAATAAATCGATTCAATGACTTCGGGCAATCTGATTTTAAATCAATATCGAATAGTTCGCGGGTCTTTATACTCTTTTTTCGAACATTTTTCTAACCCAAAATTCGATTTTTCGAAATATCCGATTTATTCTCGAATTGTGTATCACGTATGTTGAATAAATCGATGCAATAACGTCGGGCAATGTTATTTCAAATCATTATCGAATAGTTCGCGGGTCCTTTTAATCTTTTTTTGAGAATACTTTTCAACCAGAAGTCGATTTTTCGAAATATCCGATTAATTCTTGAATTTTTTATCATGTTTTTTGGATAAATCGATACAATAGCGTCGGGCAATGTAATTTCAAATCAATATCGGATAGTTCGCGGGTCCTTATACTCTTTTTTTGAAAATATTTTTTACCCGAATGTCGATTTCTCGAAATATCCGATTAATTCTCGAATTTTTTATCACGTATTTTGGATAAATCGATACAATAGCGTCGGGCAATGTAATTTAAAATCAATATCGGATAGTTCGCGGGTCCTTATACTCTTTTTTTGAGAATACTTTTCAACCAGAAGTCGATTTTTCGAAATATCCGATTAATTCTTGAATTTTTTATTATGTTTTTTGGATAAATCGATACAATAACGTCGGGCAATGTCATTTTGAATCTATATCGAATAGTTCGCGGGTCCTTATACTCTTTTTTTGAAAATATTTTTTACCCGAATGTCGATTTCTCGAAATATCCGATTAATTCTCGAATTGTTTATCACGTAGTTTCGATGAATCGTTACAACGTCGGGCAATGTAATTTTGAAGCAATATCGAATAGTAGGCGGGTCCTTATTCCCTCTTTTTGAAAATATTTTTTACCCGAATGTCGATTTTTCGAAATATCCGATTGATTCTCGAATTGTACATCACGTATTTTGGTAAATCGATACTATAACGCCAGGCAATGTAATTTTAAATCAATATCGAATAGTTCGCGGGTCCTTTTACTCTTTTTTTGAAAATATTTCTTTCCCGAATGTCGATTTATCGAAATATCCGATTAATTCTCGAATTGTTCATCATGTATTTTGGATAAATCGAAACAATAACGTCGGGCAATGCCATTTTGAACCTATATCGAATAGTTCGCGGGTCCTTATACTCTTCTTTGAAAATAGTTTTTACCCGAATGTCGATTTCTCGAAATATCCGATTAATTCTCGAATTGTTTATCACGCATTCTCGATGAATCGATACAGCGTCGGGCAATGTAATTTTAAATCAATATCGAATAGTAGGCGGGTCCTTATACTCTTTTTTTGAAAATATTTTTTACCCGAATGTCGATTTTTCGAAATATCCGATTAATTCTCGAATGTTTTATCACGTATCTTCGACAAATCGAAACAACGTCGGGCAATGTTATTTAAAATCAATATCGAATAGTTCACGGGTCTTTATACTCTTTTTTTGAGAATATTTTTTACCCGAATGCCGATTTCTCGAAATATCTGATTAATTCTCGAATTGTTCATCACGTATTTTCGATGAATCGATACAACGTCGGGCAATGTAATTCAAAATCAATATCGAATGGTTCGCGGGTCCTTTCTTTTTTTGAAAATATTTTGTACCCGAAAGTCGATTTTTCGAAATATCCGATTAATTATCGAATTGTTTATCACGTATTCTGTATAAATCGATACAATAACGTCAGGCAATGTGATTTTAAATCAGTATCGAAAAGTTCGCGGGTCCTTATATTTTTTTTTTGAAAATATTTTTTACCCGAATGTCGATTCTTCAAATATATAAAAGATCAATTCTCGAATTGTTTATCACGTATTTTGGATAAATCGATACAATAACGTCGTGCAATGTAATTTTAAATCAATATCGAATAGTTCGCGGGTCCTTATACTATTCTTTGAAAATATTTTTTACCCGAATGTCGATTTATCGAAATATCTGATTAATTCTCGAATTGTTCATCACGTTTTTTCGATTAATGGATACAACGTCGGGCTACGTAATTTTAAATCAATATCGAAGAGTAGGCGGGTCCTTATACTCTTTTTTTGAAAATAATTTTTACCCGAATGTCGAATTTTCGAAATATCCGATTAATCCTCGAATTGTTTATCACGTATCTTGAATAAATCGATTCAATGACTTCGGGCAATCTGATTTTAAATCAATATCGAATAGTTCGCGGGTCTTTATACTCTTTTTTCGAACATTTTTCTAACCCAAAATTCGATTTTTCGAAATATCCGATTTATTCTCGAATTGTGTATCACGTATGTTGAATAAATCGATGCAATAACGTCGGGCAATGTTATTTCAAATCATTATCGAATAGTTCGCGGGTCCTTTTAATCTTTTTTTGAGAATATTTTTCAACCAGAAGTCGATTTTTCGAAATATCCGATTAATTCTTGAATTTTTTATCATGTTTTTTGGATAAATCGATACAATAACGTCGGGCAATGTCATTTTGAATCTATATCGAATAGTTCGCGGGTCCTTATACTCTTTTTTTGAAAATATTTTTTACCCGAATGTCGATTTCTCGAAATATCCAATTAATTCTCGAATTGTTTATCACGTATTTTCGATGAATCGATACAACGTCGGGCAATGTAATTTTGAATCAATATCGAATAGTAGGCGGGTCCTTATTCCCTCTTTTTGAAAATATTTTTTACCCGAATGTCGATTTTTCGAAATATCCGATTGATTCTCGAATTGTTCATCACGTATTTTGGTAAATCGATACTATAACGCCAGGCAATGTAATTTTAAATCAATATCGAATAGTTCGCGGGTCCTTTTACTCTTTTTTTGAAAATATTTCTTTCCCGAATGTCGATTTATCGAAATATCCGATTAATTCTCGAATTGTTCATCATGTATTTTGGATAAATCGAAACAATAACGTCGGGCAATGTCATTTTGAACCTATATCGAATAGTTCGCGGGTCCTTATACTCTTCTTTGAAAATAGTTTTTACCCGAATGTCGATTTCTCGAAATATCCGATTAATTCTCGAATTGTTTATCACGTATTCTCGATGAATCGATACAGCGTCGGGCAATGTAATTTTAAATCAATATCGAATAGTAGGCGGGTCCTTATACTCTTTTTTTGAAAATATTTTTTACCCGAATGTCGATTTTTCGAAATATCCGATTAATTCTCGAATGTTTCATCACGTATTTTGGATATATCGATACAATAACGTCAGGCGATGTTATTTTAAATTAATATCGAATAGTTCGCGGGTCCTTATACTTTTTTTTTGAAAATATTTCTTTCCCTAATATCGATTTATCGAATAATCCGATTAATTCTCGAATGTTTTATCACGTATCTTCGATAAATCGATACAACGTCGGGCAATAATATTTTGAATCAATATCGAATAGTTCGCGGGTCCTTATACCCTTTCTTTGAAAGTATTTTTTACCCGAATGTCGATTTTTCGATATATCCGATTAATTCTCGAATTTTTTATGACGTATTTTGGATAAATCGATACAATAACGTCGGGCAATGTTATTTTAAATCAATATCGAATAGTTTGCGGGTCCTTATACTCTATTTTTGAAAATATTTTTTACCCGAATGTCGATTCTTCAAAATATCAGATCAATTCTCGAATTGTTTATCACGTTTTTCGGATGAATCGATACAATAACGTCGGGCAATGTAATTCAAAATCAATATCGAATGGTTCGCGGGTCCTTTCTTTTTTTGAAAATATTTTGTACCCGAATGTCGATTTTTCGAAATATCCGATTAATTATCGAATTGTGTATCACGTATTCTGTATAAATCGATACAATAACGTCAGGCAATGTTATTTTAAATCAATATCGAATAGTTTGCGGGTCCTTATACTCTTTTTTTGAAAATATTTTTTACCCGAATGTCGATTCTTCAAAATATCAGATCAATTCTCGAATTGTTTATCACGTTTTTCGGATGAATCGATACAATAACGTCGGGCAATGTAATTCAAAATCAATATCGAATGGTTCGCGGGTCCTTTCTTTTTTTGAAAATATTTTGTACCCGAATGTCGATTTATCGAAATATCCGATTAATTCCCTAATTGTTTATCACGTATCTTCGATAAATCGATACAACGTCGGGCAATGTTATTTTGAATCAATATCGAAAAGTTCGCGGGTCCTTATATTTTTTTTTTGAAAATATTTTTCACCCGAATGTCGATTCTTCAAATATATAAAAGATCAATTCTCGAATTGTTTATCACGTATTTTGGATAAATCGATACAATAACGTCGGGCAATGTAATTTTAAATCAATATCGAATGGTTCGCGGGTCATTTCTTTTTTTGAAAATATTTTGTACCCGAATGTCGATTTATCGAAATATCCGATTAATTCCCTAATTGTTTATCACGTATCTTCGATAAATCGATACAACGTCGGGCAATGTTATTTTAAATCAATATCGAAAAGTTCGCGGGGCCTTATACTCTTTTTTTGAAAATATTTTTTACCCGAATGTCGATTTCTCGAAATATCCGATTAATTCTCGAATTTTTTATCACGTATTTTGGATAAATCGATACAATAGCGTCGGGCAATGTAATTTCAAATCAATATCGGATAGTTCGCGGGGCCTTATACTCTTTTTTTGAAAATATTTTTTACCCGAATGTCGATTTCTCGAAATATCCGATTAATTCTCGAATTTTTTATCACGTATTTTGGATAAATCGATACAATAGCGTCGGGCAATGTAATTTCAAATCAATATCGGATAGTTCGCGGGGCCTTATACTCTTTTTTTGAAAATAATTTTTACCCGAATGTCGAATTTTCGAAATATCCGATTAATCCTCGAATCGTTTATCACGTATCTTGAATAAATCGATACAATAACGTCGGGCAATGTAATTTTAAATCAATATCGAATAGTTCGCGGGGCCTTATACTCTTTTTTTGAAAATATTTTTTACCCGAATGTCGATTTATCGAAATATCCGATTAATTCTCGAATTGTTCATCACGTATTTTCGATGAATCGATACAACGTCGGGCTATGTAATTTTAAATCAATATCGAAGAGTAGGCGGGTCCTTATACTCTTTTTTTGAAAATAATTTTTACCCGAATGTCGAATTTTCGAAATATCCGATTAATCCTCGAATCGTTTATCACGTATCTTGAATAAATCGATTCAATGACTTCGGGCAATCTGATTTCAAATCAATATCGAATAGTTCGCGAGTCTTTATACTCTTTTTTCGAAAATATTTTTTACCCAAAATTCGATTTTTCGAAATATCCGATTTATTCTCGAATTGTGTATCACGTATGTTGAATAAATCGATGCAATAACGTCGGGCAATGTTATTTCAAATCATTATCGAATAGTTCGCGGGTCCTTCTACTCTTTTATTGAAAATATTTTTCAACCAGAAGTCGATTTTTCGAAATATCCGATTAATTCTTGAATTTTTTATCATGTTTTTTGGATAAATCGATACAATAACGTCGGGCAATGTCATTTTAAATCTATATCGAATAGTTCGCGGGTCCTTATACTCTTTTTTTGAAAATATTTTTCACCCGATTGTCGATTTCTCGAAATATCCGATTAATTCTCGAATTGTTTATCACGTATTTTCGATGAATCGATACAACGTCGGGCAATGTAATTTTGAATCAATATCGAATAGTAGGCGGGTCCTTATTCCCTCTTTTTGAAAATATTTTTTACCCGAATGTCGATTTTTCGAAATATCCGATTGATTCTCGAATTGTTCATCACGTATTTTGGTAAATCGATACTATAACGCCAGGCAATGTAATTTTAAATCAATATCGAATAGTAGGCGGGTCCTTATTCCCTCTTTTTGAAAATATTTTTTACCCGAATGTCGATTTTTCGAAATATCCGATTGATTCTCGAATTGTTCATCACGTATTTTGGTAAATCGATACTATAACGCCAGGCAATGTAATTTTAAATCAATATCGAATAGTTCGCGGGACCTTTTACTCTTTTTTTGAAAATATTTCTTTCCCGAATGTCGATTTATCGAAATATCCGATTAATTCTCGAATTGTTCATCATGTATTTTGGATGAATCGAAACAATAACGTCGGGCAATGTCATTTTGAACCTATATCGAATAGTTCGCGGGTCCTTATACTCTTCTTTGAAAATAGTTTTTACCCGAATGTCGATTTCTCGAAATATCCGATTAATTCTCGAATTGTTTATCACGTATTCTCGATGAATCGATACAGCGTCGGGCAATGTAATTTTAAATCAATATCGAATAGTAGGCGGGTCCTTATATTCTTTTTTTGAAAACATTTTTTACCCGAATGTCGATTTTTCGAAATATCCGATTAATTCTCGAATGTTTCATCACGTATTTTGGATATATCGATACAATAACGTCAGGCGATGTGATTTTAAATCAATATCGAATAGTTCGCGGGTCCTTATACTTTTTTTTTGAAAATATTTCTTTCCCTAATATCGATTTATCGAATAATCCGATTAATTCTCGAATGTTTTATCACGTATCTTCGATAAATCGATACAACGTCGGGCAATAATATTTTGAATCAATATCGAATAGTTCGCGGGTCCTTATACCCTTTCTTTGAAAGTATTTTTTACCCGAATGTCGATTTTTCGATATATCCGATTAATTCTCGAATTTTTTATGGCGTATTTTGGATAAATAGATACAATAACGTCGGGCAATGTTATTTTAAATCAATATCGAATAGTTTGCGGGTCCTTATACTCTTTTTTTGAAAATATTTTTTACCCGAATGTCGATTCTTCAAAATATCAGATCAATTCTCGAATTGTTTATCACGTTTTTCGGATGAATCGAAACAATAACGTCGGGCAATGTAATTCAAAATCAATATCGAATGGTTCGCGGATCCTTAAACTATTCTTCGAAAATATTTTTTACCCGAATGTCGATTTATCGAAATATCCGATTAATTCTCGAATTGTTCATCACGTATCTTCGACAAATCGAAACAACGTCGGGCAATGTTATTTTAAATCAATATCGAATAGTTCACGGGTCTTTATACTCTTCTTTTGAAAATATTCTTTACCCGAATGCCGATTTCTCGAAATATCTGATTAATTCTCGAATTGTTCATCACGTATTTTCGATGAATCGATACAACGTCGGGTTATGTAATTTTAAATCAATATCGAAGAGTAGGCGGGTCCTTATACTCTTTTTTTGAAAATAATTTTTACCCGAATGTCGATTTTTCGAAATATCCGATTAATCCTCGAATTGTTTATCACGTATCTTGAATAAATCGATACAATGACTCCGGGCAATCTGATTTTAAATCAATATCGAATAGTTCGCGGGTCTTTATACTCTTTTTTCGAAAATATGTTTTACCCGAATGTCGATTTTTCGATATATCCGATTAATTCTCGAATTGTTTATCACGTATTTTGGATAAATCGATACAATAACGTCGGGCAATGTAATTTTAAATCAATATCGAATAGTTCGCGGGTCCTTATACTATTCTTCGAAAATATTTTTTACCCGAATGTCGATTTCTCGAAATATCCGATTAATTCTCGAATTTTTTATCACGTATTTTGTATAAATCGATACAATAGCGTCGGGCAATGTAATTTCAAATCAATATCGGATAGTTCGCGGGTCCTTATACTCTTTTTTTGAAAATATTTTTTTCCCGAATGTCGATTTATCGAAATATCCGATTAATTCTCGAATTGTTCATCACGTATCTTCGACGAATCGAAACAACGTCGGGCAATGTTATTTTAAATCAATATCGAATAGTTCACGGGTCTTTATACTCTTTTTTTGAAAATATTTTTTACCCGAATGCCTATTTCTCGAAATATCTGATTAATTCTCGAATTGTTCATCACGTATTTTCGATGAATCGATACAACGTCGGGTTATGTAATTTTAAATCAATATCGAAGAGTAGGCGGGTCCTTATACTCTTTTTTTGAAAATAATTTTTACCCGAATGTCGATTTTTCGAAATATCCGATTAATCCTCGAATTGTTTATCACGTATCTTGAATAAATCGATACAATGACTCCGGGCAATCTGATTTTAAATCAATATCGAATAGTTCGCGGGTCTTTATACTCTTTTTTCGAAAATATGTTTTACCCGAATGTCGATTTTTCGATATATCCGATTAATTCTCGAATTGTTCATCATGTATTTTGGATAAATCGAAACAATAACGTCGGGCAATGTCATTTTGAACCTATATCGAATAGTTCGCGGGTCCTTATACTCTTCTTTGAAAATAGTTTTTACCCGAATGTCGATTTCTCGAAATATCCGATTAATTCTCGAATTGTTTATCACGTATTCTCGATGAATCAATACAGCGTCGGGCAATGTAATTTTAAATCAATATCGAATAGTAGGCGGGTCCTTATATTCTTTTTTTGAAAATATTTTTTACCCGAATGTCGATTTTTCGAAATATCCGATTAATTCTCGAATGTTTCATCACGTATTTTGGATATATCGATACAATAACGTCAGGCGATGTGATTTTAAATCAATATCGAATAGTTCGCGGGTCCTTATACTTTTTTTTTGAAAATATTTCTTTCCCTAATATCGATTTATCGAATAATCCGATTAATTCTCGAATGTTTTATCACGTATCTTCGATAAATCGATACAACGTCGGGCAATAATATTTTGAATCAATATCGAATAGTTCGCGGGTCCTTATATCCTTTCTTTGAAAGTATTATTTACCCGAATGTCGATTTTTCGATATATCCGATTAATTCTCGAATTTTTATGGCGTATTTTGGATAAATAGATACAATAACGTCGGGCAATGTTATTTTAAATCAATATCGAATAGTTTGCGGGTCCTTATACTCTTTTTTTGAAAATATTTTTTACCCGAATGTCGATTCTTCAAAATATCAGATCAATTCTCGAATTGTTTATCACGTTTTTCGGATGAATCGATACAATAACGTCGGGCAATGTAATTCAAAATCAATATCGAATGGTTCGCGGGTCCTTATATTTTTTTTTTGAAAATATTTTTTACCCGAATTTTGATTCTTCAAATATATAAAAGATCAATTCTCGAATTGTTTATCACGTATTTTGGATAAATCGATACAATAACGTCGGGCAATGTAATTTTAAATCAATATCGAATAGTTCGCGGGTCCTTATACTATTCTTCGAAAATAGTTTTTACCCGAATGTCGATTTCTCGAAATATCCGATTAATTCTCGAATTTTTCATCACGTATTTTGGATAAATCGATACAATAGCGTCGGGCAATGTAATTTCAAATCAATATCGGATAGTTCGCGGGTCCTTATACTCTTTTTTTGAAAATATTTTTTACCCGAATGCCGATTTCTCGAAATATCTGATTAATTCTCGAATTGTTCATCACGTATTTTCGATGAATCGATACAACGTCGGGTTATGTAATTTTACATCAATATCGAAGAGTAGGCGGGTCCTTATACTCTTTTTTTGAAAATAATTTTTACCCGGATGTCGATTTTTCGAAATATCCGATTAATCCTCGAATTGTTTATGACGTATCTTGAATAAATCGATACAATGACTCCGGGCAATCTGATTTTAAATCAATATCGAATAGTTCGCGGGTCTTTATACTCTTTTTTCGAAAATATGTTTTACCCGAATGTCGATTTTTCGATATATATGATTAATTCTCGAATTGTTTATCACGTATTTTGGATAAATCGATTCAATAACGTTTGGCAATGTCATTTTGAATCAATATCGAATAGTTCGCGGGTCCTTAAACTCTTTTTTTGAAAAAATTTTTTTTCCCGAATGTCGATTTTTCGAAATATCCGATTAATTCTCGAACTGTTTAACACGCATTCAGATGAATAGATACAATAATATCGAAAAGTTCGCGGGTCCTTATACTCTTTTTTTGAAAATCTTTTTTACCGAATGTCGATTTTTCCAAATATGCGATTAATTCTCGAATTGTTCATCACGTATCTTCGACAAATCGAAACAACGTCGGGCAATGTTATTTTAAATCAATATCGAATAGTTCACGGGTCTTTATACTCTTTTTTTGAAAATATTTTTTACCCGAATGCCGATTTCTCGAAATATCTGATTAATTCTCGAATTGTTCATCACGTATTTTCGATGAATCGATACAACGTCGGGTTGTGTAATTTTAAATCAATATCGAAGAGTAGGTGGGTCCTTATACTCTTTTTTTGAAAATAGTTTTTACCCGAATGTCGATTTTTCGAAATATCCGATTAATCCTCGAATTGTTTATCACGTATTTCGGATAAATCGATTCAATAACGTTTGGCAATGTTATTTTGAATCAATATCGAATAGTTCGCGGGTCTTTATACTCTTTTTTCGAAAATATTTTTTACCCGAATGTCGATTTTTCGATATATCCGATTAATTCTCGAATTGTTTATCACGTATTTTGGATAAATCGATACAATAACGTCTGGCAATGTAATTTTAAATCAATATCGATTAGTTCCCGGGTCCTCATACCCTTTTTTTGAAAATATTTTTTTCCCGAATGTCGATTTATCGAAATATCCGATCAATTCTCGAATTGTTCATCACGTATTGTCGATAAATCGATACAACGTCGGGCAATGTTATTTTGAATCAATATCGAATAGTTCGCGGGTCCCTATACCCTTTTTTTGAAATTATTTTTTACCCGAATGTCGATTTTTCGATATATCCGATTAATTCTCGAATTGTTTATTGGATACTTTTTTTTTGAAAATATTTCTTTCCCGAATGTCGATTTATCGAATAATCCGATTAATTCTCGAATGTTTCATCACGTATCTTCCATAAATCGATACAACGTCGGGCAATGTTATTTTGAATCAATATCGAATAGTTCGCGGGTCCCTATACCCTTTTTTTGAAAATATTTTTTTCCCGAATGTCGATTTATCGAAATATCCGATTAATTCTCGAATGTTTCATCACGTATTTTGGATATATCGATACAATAACGTCAGGCGATGTGATTTTAAATCAATATCGAATAGTTCGCGGGTCCTTATACTTTTTTTTTGAAAATATTTCTTTCCCTAATATCGATTTATCGAATAATCCGATTAATTCTCGAATGTTTTATCACGTATCTTCGATAAATCGATACAACGTCGGGCAATAATATTTTGAATCAATATCGAATAGTTCGCGGGTCCTTATATCCTTTCTTTGAAAGTATTATTTACCCGAATGTCGATTTTTCGATATATCCGATTAATTCTCGAATTTTTATGGCGTATTTTGGATAAATAGATACAATAACGTCGGGCAATGTTATTTTAAATCAATATCGAATAGTTTGCGGGTCCTTATACTCTTTTTTTGAAAATATTTTTTACCCGAATGTCGATTCTTCAAAATATCAGATCAATTCTCGAATTGTTTATCACGTTTTTCGGATGAATCGATACAATAACGTCGGGCAATGTAATTCAAAATCAATATCGAATGGTTCGCGGGTCCTTATATTTTTTTTTTGAAAATATTTTTTACCCGAATTTTGATTCTTCAAATATATAAAAGATCAATTCTCGAATTGTTTATCACGTATTTTGGATAAATCGATACAATAACGTCGGGCAATGTAATTTTAAATCAATATCGAATAGTTCGCGGGTCCTTATACTATTCTTCGAAAATAGTTTTTACCCGAATGTCGATTTCTCGAAATATCCGATTAATTCTCGAATTTTTCATCACGTATTTTGGATAAATCGATACAATAGCGTCGGGCAATGTAATTTCAAATCAATATCGGATAGTTCGCGGGTCCTTATACTCTTTTTTTGAAAATATTTTTTACCCGAATGCCGATTTCTCGAAATATCTGATTAATTCTCGAATTGTTCATCACGTATTTTCGATGAATCGATACAACGTCGGGTTATGTAATTTTACATCAATATCGAAGAGTAGGCGGGTCCTTATACTCTTTTTTTGAAAATAATTTTTACCCGGATGTCGATTTTTCGAAATATCCGATTAATCCTCGAATTGTTTATCACGTATCTTGAATAAATCGATACAATGACTCCGGGCAATCTGATTTTAAATCAATATCGAATAGTTCGCGGGTCTTTATACTCTTTTTTCGAAAATATGTTTTACCCGAATGTCGATTTTTCGATATATATGATTAATTCTCGAATTGTTTATCACGTATTTTGGATAAATCGATTCAATAACGTTTGGCAATGTCATTTTGAATCAATATCGAATAGTTCGCGGGTCCTTAAACTCTTTTTTTGAAAAAATTTTTTTTCCCGAATGTCGATTTTTCGAAATATCCGATTAATTCTCGAACTGTTTAACACGCATTCAGATGAATAGATACAATAATATCGAAAAGTTCGCGGGTCCTTATACTCTTTTTTTGAAAATCTTTTTTACCGAATGTCGATTTTTCCAAATATGCGATTAATTCTCGAATTGTTCATCACGTATCTTCGACAAATCGAAACAACGTCGGGCAATGTTATTTTAAATCAATATCGAATAGTTCACGGGTCTTTATACTCTTTTTTTGAAAATATTTTTTACCCGAATGCCGATTTCTCGAAATATCTGATTAATTCTCGAATTGTTCATCACGTATTTTCGATGAATCGATACAACGTCGGGTTGTGTAATTTTAAATCAATATCGAAGAGTAGGTGGGTCCTTATACTCTTTTTTTGAAAATAGTTTTTACCCGAATGTCGATTTTTCGAAATATCCGATTAATCCTCGAATTGTTTATCACGTATTTCGGATAAATCGATTCAATAACGTTTGGCAATGTTATTTTGAATCAATATCGAATAGTTCGCGGGTCTTTATACTCTTTTTTCGAAAATATTTTTTACCCGAATGTCGATTTTTCGATATATCCGATTAATTCTCGAATTGTTTATCACGTATTTTGGATAAATCGATACAATAACGTCTGGCAATGTAATTTTAAATCAATATCGATTAGTTCCCGGGTCCTCATACCCTTTTTTTGAAAATATTTTTTTCCCGAATGTCGATTTATCGAAATATCCGATCAATTCTCGAATTGTTCATCACGTATTGTCGATAAATCGATACAACGTCGGGCAATGTTATTTTGAATCAATATCGAATAGTTCGCGGGTCCCTATACCCTTTTTTTGAAATTATTTTTTACCCGAATGTCGATTTTTCGATATATCCGATTAATTCTCGAATTGTTTATTGGATACTTTTTTTTTGAAAATATTTCTTTCCCGAATGTCGATTTATCGAATAATCCGATTAATTCTCGAATGTTTCATCACGTATCTTCCATAAATCGATACAACGTCGGGCAATGTTATTTTGAATCAATATCGAATAGTTCGCGGGTCCCTATACCCTTTTTTTGAAAATATTTTTTTCCCGAATGTCGATTTATCGAAATATCCGATTAATTCTCGAATTGTTCATCACGTATCTTCGACAAATCGAAACAACGTCGGGCAATGTTATTTTAAATCAATATCGAATAGTTCACGGGTCTTTATACTCTTTTTTTGAAAATATTTTTTACCCGAATGCCGATTTCTCGAAATATCTGATTAATTCTCGAATTGTTCATCACGTATTTTCGATGAATCGATACAACGTCGGGTTATGTAATTTTACATCAATATCGAAGAGTAGGCGGGTCCTTATACTCTTTTTTTGAAAATAATTTTTACCCGAATGTTGATTTTTCGAAATATCCGATTAATCCTCGAATTGTTTATCACGTATCTTGAATAAATCGATACAATGACTCCGGGCAATCTGATTTTAAATCAATATCGAATAGTTCGCGGGTCTTTATACTCTTTTTTCGAAAATATGTTTTACCCGAATGTCGATTTTTCGATATATCCGATTAATTCTCGAATTGTTTATCACGTATTTTGGATGAATCGATACTATAACGCCAGGCAATGTAATTTTAAATCAATATCGAATAGTTCGCGGGTCCTTTTACTCTTTTTTTGAAAATATTTCTTTCCCGAATGTCGATTTATCGAAATATCCGATTAGTTCTCGAATTGTTCATCATGTATTTTGGATAAATCGAAACAATAACGTCGGGCAATGTCATTTTGAACCTATATCGAATAGTTCGCGGGTCCTTATACTCTTCTTTGAAAATAGTTTTTACCCGAATGTCGATTTCTCGAAATATCCGATTAATCTTCGAATTGTTTATCACGTATTCTCGATGAATCGATACAGCGTCGGGCAATGTAATTTTAAATCAATATCGAATAGTAGGCGGGTCCTTATATTCTTTTTTTGAAAATATTTTTTACCCGAATGTCGATTTTTCGAAATATCCGATTAATTCTCGAATTGTTCATCACGTATTTTGGATATATCGATACAATAACGTCAGGCGATGTGATTTTAAATCAATATCGAATAGTTCGCGGGTCCTTATACTTTTTTTTCGAAAATATTTCTTTCCCTAATATCGATTTATCGAATAATCCGATTAATTCTCGAATGTTTTATCACGTATCTTCGATAAATCGATACAACGTCGGGCAATAATATTTTGAATCAATATCGAATAGTTCGCGGGTCCTTATACCCTTTCCTTGAAAGTATTTTTTACCCGAATGTCGATTTTTCGATATATCCGATTAATTCTCGAATTTTTTATGGCGTATTTTGGATAAATAGATACAATAACGTCGGGCAATGTAATTCAAAATCAATATCGAATGGTTCGCGGGTCCTTATATTTTTTTTTTGAAAATATTTTTTACCCGAATTTTGATTCTTCAAATATATAAAAGATCAATTCTCGAATTGTTTATCACGTATTTTGGATAAATCGATACAATAACGTCGGGCAATGTAATTTTAAATCAATATCGAATAGTTCGCGGGTCCTTATACTATTCTTCGAAAATATTTTTTACCCGAATGTCGATTTCTCGAAATATCCGATTAATTCTCGAATTTTTTATCACGTATTTTGGATAAATCGATACAATAGCGTCGGGCAATGTAATTTCAAATCAATATCGGATAGTTCGCGGGTCCTTATACTCTTTTTTTGAAAATATTTTTTTCCCGAATGTCGATTTATCGAAATATCCGATTAATTCTCGAATTGTTCATCACGTATCTTCGACAAATCGAAACAACGTCGGGCAATGTTATTTTAAATCAATATCGAATAGTTCACGGGTCTTTATACTCTTTTTTTGAAAATATTTTTTACCCGAATGCCGATTTCTCGAAATATCTGATTAATTCTCGAATTGTTCATCACGTATTTTCGATGAATCGATACAACGTCGGGTTATGTAATTTTAAATCAATATCGAAGAGTAGGTGGGTCCTTATACTCTTTTTTTGAAAATAGTTTTTACCCGAATGTCGATTTTTCGAAATATCCGATTAATCCTCGAATTGTTTATCACGTATTTTGGATAAATCGATTCAATAACGATTGGCAATGTTATTTTGAATCAATATCGAATAGTTCGCGGGTCTTTATACTCTTTTTTCGAAAATATTTTTTACCCGAATGTCGATTTTTCGATATATCCGATTAATTCTCGAATTGTTAATCACGTATTTTGGATAAATCGATACAATAACGTCTGGCAATGTAATTTGAAATCAATATCGATTAGTTCCCGGGTCCTCATACCCTTTTTTTGAAAATATTTTTTTCCCGAATGTCGATTTATCGAAATATCCGATCAATTCTCGAATTGTTCATCACGTATTGTCGATAAATCGATACAACGTCGGGCAATGTTATTTTGAATCAACATCGAATAGTTCGCGGGTCCCTATACCCTTTTTTTGAAATTATTTTTTACCCGAATGTCGATTTTTCGATATATCCGATTAATTCTCGAATTGTTTATCACGTATTTTGGAAAAATCGATACAATTACGTCGGGCAATGTAATTTTAGTTCAATATCTAATAGTTCGCGGTTGGTTATACTCTTTTTTCGATAACATTTTTTTCCGAATGTCGATTTTTCGAAATATCCAATTAATTCTCGAACTGTTCATCACGTTTTTCAGATGAATCGATACATTGATATCGAAAAGTTCGCGGGTCCTTATACATTTTTTTTGAAAATATTTTTTACCCGAATGTCGATTTTTCGAAATATTCGGTTAATTCTCGAATTGTTCATCACGTATTTTCGATAAATCGATACAACGTCGGTTAATATAATTTTAAATCAATATCGAATAGTACGCGGGTCCTTATACTCTTTTTTTTTGAAAATTTTTTTTTTCCCGAATGTCGATTTATCGAAGTATCCGATTAATTCTCGAATTTTTCATCACGTATTTTGGATAAATCATTACAATAACGTCGTGCAATGTAATTTCGAAATAATATCGAATAGTTCACGGGTCTTTATACTCATTTTTTGAAAATATTTCTTACACGAATGTCGATTCTTCGAAATATCCGATTAATTCTCGAATTTTTTATCATGTATTTTGGATATATCGATACAATAACGTCGGGCAATGTCATTTTGAATCTATATCGAAAAGTTCGCGGGTCCTTATACTCTATTTTTGAAAATATTTTTTACCCGAATGTCGATTTCTCGAAATATCCGATTCATTCTCGAATTGTTTATCACGTATTTTCGATGAATCGATACAACGTCGGGCAATGTAATTTTAAATCAATATCGAATAGTAGGCGGGTCCTTATAATCTTTTTTTGAAAATATTTTTTACCCGAATGTCGATTTTTCGAAATATCCAATTAATTCTCGAATTTTTCATCACGTATTTTGGATATATCGATACAATAACGTCAGGCAATGTAATTTTAAATCAATATCGAGTAGTTCGTTCTTGGGTCCTTATACTTTTTTTTTGAAAATATTTCTTTCCCGAATGTCGATTTATCGAATAATCCGATTAATTCTCGAATGTTTCATCACGTATCTTGAATAAATCGATACAATAACTTCGGGCAATCTAATTTCAAATCAATATCGAATAGTTCGCGGGTCTTTATACTCTTTTTCGAATATATTTTTTTCCCGAATGTCGATTTTTTGAAATATCCGATTAATTCTCGAATTGTTTATCACGTATTTTCGATGAATCGATACAACATCGGGCAATGTACTTTTAAATCGATATCGAATAGTAGGCGGGTCCTTATACTCTTTTTTTGAAAATATTTTTTTCCCGAATGTCGATTTATCGAAATATCCGATTAATTATCGAATCAGGCGGTTCCTTATACTCTTTTTTTGAAAATATTTCTTTCCCGAATGTCGATTTATCGAAATATCCGATTAATTATCGAATTGTTTATCACGTTTTTTCGATAAATCGATACAACGTCAGGCAATGTTATTTAAATCAATATCGAATAGTTTGCGGGTCCTCATACTCTTCTTTTGGAAATATTTTTTTCCCGAATGTCGATTTATCGAAGTATCCGATTAATTCTCGAATTTTTCATCACGTATTTTGGATAAATCATTACAATAACGTCGTGCAATGTAATTTCGAAATAATATCAAATAGTTCACGGGTCTTTATACTCATTTTTTGAAAATATTTCTTACACGAATGTCGATTCTTCGAAATATCCGATTAATTCTCGAATTTTTTATCATGTATTTTGGATATATCGATACAATAACGTCGGGCAATGTCATTTTGAATCTATATCGAAAAGTTCGCGGGTCCTTATACTCTATTTTTGAAAATATTTTTTACCCGAATGTCGATTTCTCGAAATATCCGATTCATTCTCGAATTGTTTATCACGTATTTTCGATGAATCGATACAACGTCGGGCAATGTAATTTTAAATCAATATCGAATAGTAGGCGGGTCCTTATAATCTTTTTTTGAAAATATTTTTTACCCGAATGTCGATTTTTCGAAATATCCAATTAATTCTCGAATTTTTCATCACGTATTTTGGATATATCGATACAATAACGTCAGGCAATGTAATTTTAAATCAATATCGAGTAGTTCGTTCTTGGGTCCTTATACTTTTTTTTTGAAAATATTTCTTTCCCGAATGTCGATTTATCGAATAATCCGATTAATTCTCGAATGTTTCATCACGTATCTTGAATAAATCGATACAATAACTTCGGGCAATCTAATTTCAAATAAATATCGAATAGTTCGCGGGTCTTTATACTCTTTTTCGAATATATTTTTTTCCCGAATGTCGATTTTTTGAAATATCCGATTAATTCTCGAATTGTTTATCACGTATTTTCGATGAATCGATACAACATCGGGCAATGTACTTTTAAATCGATATCGAATAGTAGGCGGGTCCTTATACTCTTTTTTTGAAAATATTTTTTCCCGAATGTCGATTTATCGAAATTTCCGATTAATTATCGAATCAGGCGGTTCCTTATACTCTTTTTTTGAAAATATTTTTTTCCCGAATGTCGATTTATCGAAATATCCGATTAATTATCGAATTGTTTATCACGTTTTTTCGATAAATCGATACAACGTCAGGCAATGTTATTTAAATCAATATCGAATAGTTTGCGGGTCCTCATACTCTTCTTTTGGAAATATTTTTTACCCGAATGTCGATTTTTCGATATATCCGATTAATTCTCGAATTGTTCATCACGTATTTTGGATAAATCGATACAATAACGTCGGGCAATGTAATTTTAAATCAATATCGAATAGTTCGCGGGTCCTTTCTTTTTTTGAAAATATTTTTTACCCGAATGTCGATTTCTCGAAATATCCGATTAATTCTCGAATTTTTTATCACGTATTTTGGATAAATCGATACAATAGCGTCGGGCAATGTAATTTTAAATCAATTACGAATAGTTCGCGGGTCCTTATACTCTTTTTTTGAAAATATTTATTTTCCCGAATGTCGATTTATCGAAATATCCGATTATTTCCCTAATTGTTTATCACGTATCTTCGATAAATCGATACAACGTCGGGCAATGTTATTTCAAATCAATATCGAATAGTTCGCAGGTCCTTATACTCTTTTTTTGAAAATATTTTTTACCCAAATGTCGATTTCTCGAAATATCCGATTCATTCTCGAATTGTTCATCACGTATTTTCGATGAATCGATACAACGTCGGGCAATGTAATTTTAAATCAATATCGAAGAGTAGGCGGGTCCTTATCCTCTTTTTTCGAAAATAATTTTTACCCTAATGTCGATTTTTCGAAATATCCGATTAATCCTCGAATTGTTTATCACGTATCTTGAATAAATTGATACAATGACTTCGGACAATCTGATTTTAAATCAATATCGAATAGTTCGCGGGTCTTTATACTCTTTTTTCGATAATATTTTTTTCCCAAATGTCGATTTTTTGAAATATTCGATAAATTCTCGAATTGTTTATCACGTATTTTGAATAAATCGATACAATAACGTCGAGCAATGTAATTTCAAATCAATATCGAATAGTTCGCGGATCCTCATACTCTTTTTTTGAAAATATTTTTTTCCCGAATGTCGATTTATCGAAATATCCGATCAATTCTCGAATTGTTCATCACGTATTTTCGATAAATCGATACAACGTCGGGCAATGTTATTTTGAATACATATCGAACAGTTCGCGGATCCTTATACCCTTTTTTGAAATTATTTTTTACCCGAATATCGATTTTTCGTTATATCCGATTAATTCTCGAATTGTTTATCACGTATTTTGGAAAAATCGATACAATTACGTCGGGCAATGTGATTTTAGTTCAATATCGAATAGTTCGCGGGTGCTTATCCTCTTTTATCGAAAAAATTTTTTTCCCGAATGTCGATTTTTCGAAATATCCGATTAATTCTCGAATTGTTCATCACGTATTTCAGATGAATCGATACAATAATATCGAAAAGTTCGCGGGTTCTTATACTTTTTTTTTGAAAATATTTTTTACCCGAATGTCGATTCATCGAAATATCCGATTAATTCTCGAATTGTTCATCACGTATTTTCGATAAATCGATACAACGTCGGGCAATATAATTTTAAATCAAAATCGAACAGTACGCGGGTCGTTGTACTCTTTTTGTTTTGAAAATATTTTGTACCCGAATGTCGATTTTTCGAAATATCCGATTAATTATCGAATTGTTTATCACGTATTCTGGATGAATCGATACAATAACGTCAAGCAATGTGATTTTAAATCAATATCGAATAGTAGGCGGGTCCTTATACTCTTTTTTTAAAAATATTTTTTACCCGAATGTCGATTTTTCCAAATATCCGATCAATTCTCGAATTGTTTATCACGTATCTTGAATAAATCGATACAATAACGTCGGGCAATGTAATTTTAAAGCAATATCGAATAGTTCGCGGGTCCTTTCTTTTTTTGAAAATATTTTTTACCCGAATGTCGATTTCTCGAAATATCCGATCAATTCTCGAATTGTTCATCACGTATTTTCGATGAATCGATACAACGTCGGGCAATGTTATTTTAAATCAATATCGAGTAGTTCGCGTGTGCTTATACTCTTTTTTCGAAAAAATTTTTTTCCCGAATGTCGATTTTTCCAAATATCCGATTAATCCTCGAATTGTTTATCACGTATCTTGAATAAATCGATACAATAACTTCGGGCAATCTAATTTCAAATCAATATCGAATAGTTCGCGGGTCTTTATACTCTTTTTTCGAATATATTCTTTTCCCGAATGTCGATTTTTTGAAATATCCGATTAATTCTCGAATTATTTATCACGTATTCTCGATGAATCGATACAACATCGGGCAATGTACTTTTAAATCAATATCGAATAGTAGGCGGGTCCTTATACTATTTTTTTGAAAATATTTTTTTTCCGAATGTCGATTTTTCGATATATCCGATTAATTCTCGAATTGTTCATCACGTATTTTGGATAAATCGATACAATAACGTCGGGCAATGTAATTTCAAATCAATATCGGATAGTTCGCGGGTCCTTATACTCTTTTTTTGAAAATATTTTTTTCCCGAATGTCGATTTATCGAAATATCCGATTAATTCTCGAATTGTTCATCACGTATCTTCGACGAATCGAAACAACGTCGGGCAATGTTATTTTAAATCAATATCGAATAGTTCGCGGGTCCTTATACTCTTTTTTTTGAAAATATTTTTTACCCAAATGTCGATTTCTCGAAATATCCGATTCATTCTCGAATTGTTCATCACGTATTTTCGATGAATCGATACAACGTCGGGCAATGTAATTTTAAATCAATATCGAAGAGTAGGCGGGTCCTTATCCTCTTTTTTCGAAAATAATTTTTACCCTAATGTCGATTTTTCGAAATATCCGATTAATCCTCGAATTGTTTATCACGTATCTTGAATAAATTGATACAATGACTTCGGGCAATCTGATTTTAAATCAATATCGAATAGTTCGCGGGTCTTTATACTCTTTTTTCGATAATATTTTTTTCCCAAATGTCGATTTTTTGAAATATTCGATAAATTCTCGAATTGTTTATCACGTATTTTGAATAAATCGATACAATAACGTCGAGCAATGTAATTTCAAATCAATATCAAATCGCGGATCCTCATACTCTTTTTTTGAAAATATTTTTTTCCCGAATGTCGATTTATCGAAATATCCGATCAATTCTCGAATTGTTCATCACGTATTTTCGATAAATCGATACAACGTCGGGCAATGTTATTTTGAATACATATCGAACAGTTCGCGGGTCCTTATACCCTTTTTTGAAATTATTTTTTACCCGAATATCGATTTTTCGTTATATCCGATTAATTCTCGAATTGTTTATCACGTATTTTGGAAAAATCGATACAATTACGTCGGGCAATGTGATTTTAGTTCAATATCGAATAGTTCGCGGGTGCTTATACTCTTTTATCGAAAAAATTTTTTTCCCGAATGTCGATTTTTCGAAATATTCGGTTAATTCTCGAATTGTTCATCACGTATTTTCGATAAATCGATACAACGTCGGTTAATATAATTTTAAATCAATATCGAATAGTACGCGGGTCCTTATACTCTTTTTTTTTGAAAATTTTTTTTTTCCCGAATGTCGATTTATCGAAGTATCCGATTAATTCTCGAATTTTTCATCACGTATTTTGGATAAATCATAACAATAACGTCGTGCAATGTAATTTCGAAATAATATCGAATAGTTCACGGGTCTTTATACTCATTTTTTGAAAATATTTCTTACACGAATGTCGATTCTTCGAAATATCCGATTAATTCTCGAATTTTTTATCATGTATTTTGGATATATCGATACAATAACGTCGGGCAATGTCATTTTGAATCTATATCGAAAAGTTCGCGGGTCCTTATACTCTATTTTTGAAAATATTTTTTACCCGAATGTCGATTTCTCGAAATATCCGATTCATTCTCGAATTGTTTATCACGTATTTTCGATGAATCGATACAACGTCGGGCAATGTAATTTTAAATCAATATCGAATAGTAGGCGGGTCCTTATAATCTTTTTTTGAAAATATTTTTTACCCGAATGTCGATTTTTCGAAATATCCAATTAATTCTCGAATTTTTCATCACGTATTTTGGATATATCGATACAATAACGTCAGGCAATGTAATTTTAAATCAATATCGAGTAGTTCGTTCTTGGGTCCTTATACTTTTTTTTTGAAAATATTTCTTTCCCGAATGTCGATTTATCGAATAATCCGATTAATTCTCGAATGTTTCATCACGTATCTTGAATAAATCGATACAATAACTTCGGGCAATCTAATTTCAAATCAATATCGAATAGTTCGCGGGTCTTTATACTCTTTTTCGAATATATTTTTTTCCCGAATGTCGATTTTTTGAAATATCCGATTAATTCTCGAATTGTTTATCACGTATTTTCGATGAATCGATACAACATCGGGCAATGTACTTTTAAATCGATATCGAATAGTAGGCGGGTCCTTATACTCTTTTTTTGAAAATATTTTTTTCCCGAATGTCGATTTATCGAAATATCCGATTAATTATCGAATCAGGCGGTTCCTTATACTCTTTTTTTGAAAATATTTCTTTCCCGAATGTCGATTTATCGAAATATCCGATTAATTATCGAATTGTTTATCACGTTTTTTCGATAAATCGATACAACGTCAGGCAATGTTATTTAAATCAATATCGAATAGTTTGCGGGTCCTCATACTCTTCTTTTGGAAATATTTTTTTCCCGAATGTCGATTTATCGAAGTATCCGATTAATTCTCGAATTTTTCATCACGTATTTTGGATAAATCATTACAATAACGTCGTGCAATGTAATTTCGAAATAATATCAAATAGTTCACGGGTCTTTATACTCATTTTTTGAAAATATTTCTTACACGAATGTCGATTCTTCGAAATATCCGATTAATTCTCGAATTTTTTATCATGTATTTTGGATATATCGATACAATAACGTCGGGCAATGTCATTTTGAATCTATATCGAAAAGTTCGCGGGTCCTTATACTCTATTTTTGAAAATATTTTTTACCCGAATGTCGATTTCTCGAAATATCCGATTCATTCTCGAATTGTTTATCACGTATTTTCGATGAATCGATACAACGTCGGGCAATGTAATTTTAAATCAATATCGAATAGTAGGCGGGTCCTTATAATCTTTTTTTGAAAATATTTTTTACCCGAATGTCGATTTTTCGAAATATCCAATTAATTCTCGAATTTTTCATCACGTATTTTGGATATATCGATACAATAACGTCAGGCAATGTAATTTTAAATCAATATCGAGTAGTTCGTTCTTGGGTCCTTATACTTTTTTTTTGAAAATATTTCTTTCCCGAATGTCGATTTATCGAATAATCCGATTAATTCTCGAATGTTTCATCACGTATCTTGAATAAATCGATACAATAACTTCGGGCAATCTAATTTCAAATAAATATCGAATAGTTCGCGGGTCTTTATACTCTTTTTCGAATATATTTTTTTCCCGAATGTCGATTTTTTGAAATATCCGATTAATTCTCGAATTGTTTATCACGTATTTTCGATGAATCGATACAACATCGGGCAATGTACTTTTAAATCGATATCGAATAGTAGGCGGGTCCTTATACTCTTTTTTTGAAAATATTTTTTCCCGAATGTCGATTTATCGAAATATCCGATTAATTATCGAATCAGGCGGTTCCTTATACTCTTTTTTTGAAAATATTTTTTTCCCGAATGTCGATTTATCGAAATATCCGATTAATTATCGAATTGTTTATCACGTTTTTTCGATAAATCGATACAACGTCAGGCAATGTTATTTAAATCAATATCGAATAGTTTGCGGGTCCTCATACTCTTCTTTTGGAAATATTTTTTACCCGAATGTCGATTTTTCGATATATCCGATTAATTCTCGAATTGTTCATCACGTATTTTGGATAAATCGATACAATAACGTCGGGCAATGTAATTTTAAATCAATATCGAATAGTTCGCGGGTCCTTTCTTTTTTTGAAAATATTTTTTACCCGAATGTCGATTTCTCGAAATATCCGATTAATTCTCGAATTTTTTATCACGTATTTTGGATAAATCGATACAATAGCGTCGGGCAATGTAATTTTAAATCAATTACGAATAGTTCGCGGGTCCTTATACTCTTTTTTTGAAAATATTTATTTTCCCGAATGTCGATTTATCGAAATATCCGATTATTTCCCTAATTGTTTATCACGTATCTTCGATAAATCGATACAACGTCGGGCAATGTTATTTCAAATCAATATCGAATAGTTCGCAGGTCCTTATACTCTTTTTTTGAAAATATTTTTTACCCAAATGTCGATTTCTCGAAATATCCGATTCATTCTCGAATTGTTCATCACGTATTTTCGATGAATCGATACAACGTCGGGCAATGTAATTTTAAATCAATATCGAAGAGTAGGCGGGTCCTTATCCTCTTTTTTCGAAAATAATTTTTACCCTAATGTCGATTTTTCGAAATATCCGATTAATCCTCGAATTGTTTATCACGTATCTTGAATAAATTGATACAATGACTTCGGACAATCTGATTTTAAATCAATATCGAATAGTTCGCGGGTCTTTATACTCTTTTTTCGATAATATTTTTTTCCCAAATGTCGATTTTTTGAAATATTCGATAAATTCTCGAATTGTTTATCACGTATTTTGAATAAATCGATACAATAACGTCGAGCAATGTAATTTCAAATCAATATCGAATAGTTCGCGGATCCTCATACTCTTTTTTTGAAAATATTTTTTTCCCGAATGTCGATTTATCGAAATATCCGATCAATTCTCGAATTGTTCATCACGTATTTTCGATAAATCGATACAACGTCGGGCAATGTTATTTTGAATACATATCGAACAGTTCGCGGATCCTTATACCCTTTTTTGAAATTATTTTTTACCCGAATATCGATTTTTCGTTATATCCGATTAATTCTCGAATTGTTTATCACGTATTTTGGAAAAATCGATACAATTACGTCGGGCAATGTGATTTTAGTTCAATATCGAATAGTTCGCGGGTGCTTATCCTCTTTTATCGAAAAAATTTTTTTCCCGAATGTCGATTTTTCGAAATATCCGATTAATTCTCGAATTGTTCATCACGTATTTCAGATGAATCGATACAATAATATCGAAAAGTTCGCGGGTTCTTATACTTTTTTTTTGAAAATATTTTTTACCCGAATGTCGATTCATCGAAATATCCGATTAATTCTCGAATTGTTCATCACGTATTTTCGATAAATCGATACAACGTCGGGCAATATAATTTTAAATCAAAATCGAACAGTACGCGGGTCGTTGTACTCTTTTTGTTTTGAAAATATTTTGTACCCGAATGTCGATTTTTCGAAATATCCGATTAATTATCGAATTGTTTATCACGTATTCTGGATGAATCGATACAATAACGTCAAGCAATGTGATTTTAAATCAATATCGAATAGTAGGCGGGTCCTTATACTCTTTTTTTAAAAATATTTTTTACCCGAATGTCGATTTTTCCAAATATCCGATCAATTCTCGAATTGTTTATCACGTATCTTGAATAAATCGATACAATAACGTCGGGCAATGTAATTTTAAAGCAATATCGAATAGTTCGCGGGTCCTTTCTTTTTTTGAAAATATTTTTTACCCGAATGTCGATTTCTCGAAATATCCGATCAATTCTCGAATTGTTCATCACGTATTTTCGATGAATCGATACAACGTCGGGCAATGTTATTTTAAATCAATATCGAGTAGTTCGCGTGTGCTTATACTCTTTTTTCGAAAAAATTTTTTTCCCGAATGTCGATTTTTCCAAATATCCGATTAATCCTCGAATTGTTTATCACGTATCTTGAATAAATCGATACAATAACTTCGGGCAATCTAATTTCAAATCAATATCGAATAGTTCGCGGGTCTTTATACTCTTTTTTCGAATATATTCTTTTCCCGAATGTCGATTTTTTGAAATATCCGATTAATTCTCGAATTATTTATCACGTATTCTCGATGAATCGATACAACATCGGGCAATGTACTTTTAAATCAATATCGAATAGTAGGCGGGTCCTTATACTCTTTTTTTGAAAATATTTTTTTTCCGAATGTCGATTTTTCGATATATCCGATTAATTCTCGAATTGTTCATCACGTATTTTGGATAAATCGATACAATAACGTCGGGCAATGTAATTTCAAATCAATATCGGATAGTTCGCGGGTCCTTATACTCTTTTTTTGAAAATATTTTTTTCCCGAATGTCGATTTATCGAAATATCCGATTAATTCTCGAATTGTTCATCACGTATCTTCGACGAATCGAAACAACGTCGGGCAATGTTATTTTAAATCAATATCGAATAGTTCGCGGGTCCTTATACTCTTTTTTTTGAAAATATTTTTTACCCAAATGTCGATTTCTCGAAATATCCGATTCATTCTCGAATTGTTCATCACGTATTTTCGATGAATCGATACAACGTCGGGCAATGTAATTTTAAATCAATATCGAAGAGTAGGCGGGTCCTTATCCTCTTTTTTCGAAAATAATTTTTACCCTAATGTCGATTTTTCGAAATATCCGATTAATCCTCGAATTGTTTATCACGTATCTTGAATAAATTGATACAATGACTTCGGGCAATCTGATTTTAAATCAATATCGAATAGTTCGCGGGTCTTTATACTCTTTTTTCGATAATATTTTTTTCCCAAATGTCGATTTTTTGAAATATTCGATAAATTCTCGAATTGTTTATCACGTATTTTGAATAAATCGATACAATAACGTCGAGCAATGTAATTTCAAATCAATATCAAATCGCGGATCCTCATACTCTTTTTTTGAAAATATTTTTTTCCCGAATGTCGATTTATCGAAATATCCGATCAATTCTCGAATTGTTCATCACGTATTTTCGATAAATCGATACAACGTCGGGCAATGTTATTTTGAATACATATCGAACAGTTCGCGGGTCCTTATACCCTTTTTTGAAATTATTTTTTACCCGAATATCGATTTTTCGTTATATCCGATTAATTCTCGAATTGTTTATCACGTATTTTGGAAAAATCGATACAATTACGTCGGGCAATGTGATTTTAGTTCAATATCGAATAGTTCGCGGGTGCTTATACTCTTTTATCGAAAAAATTTTTTTCCCGAATGTCGATTTTTCGAAATATCCGATTAATTCTCGAATTGTTCATCACGTATTTCAGATGAATCGATACAATAATATCGAAAAGTTCGCGGGTTCTTATACTTTTTTTTTGAAAATATTTTTTACCCGAATGTCGATTCATCGAAATATCCGATTAATTCTCGAATTGTTCATCACGTATTTTCGATAAATCGATACAACGTCGGGCAATATAATTTTAAATCAAAATCGAACAGTACGCGGGTCGTTGTACTCTTTTTGTTTTGAAAATATTTTGTACCCGAATGTCGATTTTTCGAAATATCCGATTAATTATCGAATCGTTTATCACGTATTCTGGATGAATCGATACAATAACGTCAAGCAATGTGATTTTAAATCAATATCGAATAGTAGGCGGGTCCTTATACTCTTATTTTAAAAATATTCTTTACCCGAATGTCGATTTTTCCAAATATCCGATCAATTCTCGAATTGTTTATCACGTATCTTGAATAAATCGATACAATAACGTCGGGCAATGTAATTTTAAAGCAATATCGAATAGTTCGCGGGTCCTTTCTTTTTTTGAAAATATTTCTTTCCCGAATGTCGATTTATCGAGATATCCGATTAATTCTCGAATTGTTCATCATGTATTTTGGATAAATCGAAACAATAACGTCGGGCAATGTCATTTTGAACCTATATCGAATAGTTCGCGGGTCCTTATACTCTTCATTGAAAATAGTTTTTACCCGAATGTCGATTTCTCGAAATATCCGATTAATTCTCGAATTGTTTATCACGTATCTTGAATAAATCGATTGAATGACTTCGGGCAATCTGATTTTAAATCAATATCGAATAGTTCGCGGGTCTTTATACTCTTTTTTCGAAAATATTTTTTTCCCGAATGTCGATTTTTTGGAATATTCGATTAATTCTCGAATTGTTTATCACGTATTTTGAATGAATCGATACAATAACGTCGAGCAATGTAATTTTAAATCAATATCGAATAGTTCGCGGGTCCTCATACTCTTTTTTTGAAAATATTTTTTTCCCGAATGTCGTTTTATCGAAATATCCGATTGATTCTCGAATTGTTCATCACGTATTTTGGTTAATCGAAACTATAACGTCAGGCAATGTAATTTTAAATCAATATCGAATAGTTCGCGGGACCTTTTACTCTCTTTTTGAAAATATTTCTTTCCCGAATGTCGATTTATAAAAATATCCGATTAATACTCGAATTGTTTATCATGTATTTTGGATAAATCGAAACAATAACGTCGGGCAATGTCATTTTGAACCTATATCGAATAGTTCGCGGGTCCTTATACTCTTCTTTGAAAATAGTTTTTACCCGAATGTCGATTTCTCGAAATATCCGATTAATTCTCGAATTGTTTATCACGTATTCTCGATGAATCGATACAGCGTCGGGCAATATAATTTTGAATCAATATCGAATAGTAGGCGGGTCCTTATACTCTTTTTTTGAAAATATTTTTTACCCGAATGTCGATTTTTCGAAATATCCGATTAATTCTCGAATGTTTCATCACCTTCTTTGGATATATCGATACAATAACGTCAGGCAATGTAATTTTAATTCAATATCGATTAGTTCGCGGGTCCTTATATTTTTTTTTTGAAAATATTTCTTTCCCGAATGTCGATTTATCGAATAATCCGATCAATTCTCGAATGTTTTATCACGTATCTTCGATAAATCGATACAACGTCGGGCAATAATATTTTGAATCAATATCGAATAGTTCGCGGGTCCTTATACCCTTTCTTTGAAAGTATTTTTTACCCGAATGTCGATTTTTCGATATATCCGATTAATTCTCGAATTTTTTATCACGTATTTTGGATGAATCGATACAATAACGTCGGGCAATATTATTTTAAATCAATATCGAATAGTTTGCGGGTCCTTATACTCTTTTTTTGAAAATATTTTTTACCCGAATGTCGATTCTTCAAAATATCCGATCAATTCTCGAATTGTTTATCACGTTTTTCGGATGAATCGATACAATAACGTCGGGCAATGTAATTTTAAATCAATATCGAATAGTTCGCGGGTCCTTTCTTTTTTTGAAAATATTTTTTAACCGAATGTCGATTTATCGAAATATCCGATTAATTCTCGAATTGTTCATCACGTATCTTCGATAAATCGATACAACGTCGGGCAATGTTATTTTGAATCAATATCGAATAGTTCACGGGTCTTTATACTCTTTTTTTGAAAATATTTTTCACCCGAATGCCTATTTCTCGAAATATCTGATTAATTCTCGAATTGTTCATCACGTATTTTCGATGAATCGATACAACGTCGAGCATTGTAATTTTAAATCAATATCGAAGAGAAGGCGGGTCCTTATACTCTTTTTTTGAAAATAATTTTTACCCGAATGTCGAATTTTCGAAATATCCGTTTGATCCTCGAATTATTTATCACGTATCTTGAATAAATCGATACAATTACTCCGGGCAATCTGATTTTAAATCAATATCGAATAGTTCGCGGGTCTTCATACTCTTTTTTCGAAAATATTTTTTTCCCGAATGTCGATTTTTTGAAATATCCGATTAATTCTCGAATTGTTCATCACGTTATTTGAATAAATCGATACAATAACGTCGGGCAATATAATTTTGAAGCAATATCGAAGAGTTCGCGGGTCCTTATACTCTTTTTTTGAAAATATTTTTTACCCGAATGTCGATTTTTCGATATTTCCGATTAATTCTCGAATTTTTTATCACGTATTTTCGATGAATCGATACAACGTCAGGCAATGTAATTTTAAATCAATATCGAATAGTTCGCGGGTCCTTTTACTCTTTTTTTGAAAATATTTCTTTCCCGAATGTCGATTTATCGAGATATCCGATTAATTCTCGAATTGTTCATCATGTATTTTGGATAAATCGAAACAATAACGTCGGGCAATGTCATTTTGAACCTATATCGAATAGTTCGCGGGTCCTTATACTCTTTATTGAAAATAGTTTTTACCCGAATGTCGATTTCTCGAAATATCCGATTAATTCTCGAATTGTTTATCACGTATCTTGAATAAATCGATTGAATGACTTCGGGCAATCTGATTTTAAATCAATATCGAATAGTTCGCGGGTCTTTATACTCTTTTTTCGAAAATATTTTTTTCCCGAATGTCGATTTTTTGGAATATTCGATTAATTCTCGAATTGTTTATCACGTATTTTGAATGAATCGATACAATAACGTCGAGCAATGTAATTTTAAATCAATATCGAATAGTTCGCGGGTCCTCATACTCTTTTTTTGAAAATATTTTTTTCCCGAATGTCGTTTTATCGAAATATCCGATTGATTCTCGAATTGTTCATCACGTATTTTGGTAAATCGATACTATAACGTCAGGCAATGTTATTTTAAATCAATATCGAATAGTTCGCGGGACCTTTTACTCTCTTTTTGAAAATATTTCTTTCCCGAATGTCGATTTATAAAAATATCCGATTAATACTCGAATTGTTTATCATGTATTTTGGATAAATCGAAACAATAACGTCGGGCAATGTCATTTTGAACCTATATCGAATAGTTCGCGGGTCCTTATACTCTTCTTTGAAAATAGTTTTTACCCGAATGTCGATTTCTCGAAATATCCGATTAATTCTCGAATTGTTTATCACGTATTCTCGATGAATCGATACAGCGTCGGGCAATATAATTTTGAATCAATATCGAATAGTAGGCGGGTCCTTATACTCTTTTTTTGAAAATATTTTTTACCCGAATGTCGATTTTTCGAAATATCCGATTAATTCTCGAATGTTTCATCACCTTCTTTGGATATATCGATACAATAACGTCAGGCAATGTAATTTTAAATCAATATCGAATAGTTCGCGGGTCCTTATATTTTTTTTTTGAAAATATTTCTTTCCCGAATGTCGATTTATCGAATAATCCGATTAATTCTCGAATGTTTTATCACGTATCTTCGATAAATCGATACAACGTCGGGCAATAATATTTTGAATCAATATCGAATAGTTCGCGGGTCCTTATACCCTTTCTTTGAAAGTATTTTTTACCCGAATGTCGATTTTTCGATATATCCGATTAATTCTCGAATTTTTTATCACGTATTTTGGATGAATCGATACAATAACGTCGGGCAATATTATTTTAAATCAATATCGAATAGTTTGCGGGTCCTTATACTCTTTTTTTGAAAATATTTTTTACCCGAATGTCGATTCTTCAAAATATCCGATCAATTCTCGAATTGTTTATCACGTTTTTCGGATGAATCGATACAATAACGTCGGGCAATGTAATTTTAAATCAATATCGAATAGTTCGCGGGTCCTTTCTTTTTTTGAAAATATTTTTTAACCGAATGTCGATTTATCGAAATATCCGATTAATTCTCGAATTGTTCATCACGTATCTTCGATAAATCAATACAACGTCGGGCAATGTTATTTTGAATCAATATCGAATAGTTCACGGGTCTTTATACTCTTTTTTTGAAAATATTTTTCACCCGAATGCCTATTTCTCGAAATATCTGATTAATTCTCGAATTGTTCATCACGTATTTTCGATGAATCGATACAACGTCGAGCATTGTAATTTTAAATCAATATCGAAGAGAAGGCGGGTCCTTATACTCTTTTTTTGAAAATAATTTTTACCCGAATGTCGAATTTTCGAAATATCCGTTTGATCCTCGAATTATTTATCACGTATCTTGAATAAATCGATACAATGACTCCGGGCAATCTGATTTTAAATCAATATCGAATAGTTCGCGGGTCTTCATACTCTTTTTTCGAAAATATTTTTTTCCCGAATGTCGATTTTTTGAAATATCCGATTAATTCTCGAATTGTTCATCACGTTATTTGAATAAATCGATACAATAACGTCGGGCAATATAATTTTGAAGCAATATCGAAGAGTTCGCGGGTCCTTATACTCTTTTTTCGAAAATATTTTTTACCCGAATGTCGATTTTTCGATATTTCCGATTAATTCTCGAATTTTTATCACGTATTTTGGATGAATCGATACAATAACGTCGGGCAATGTTATTTTAAATCAATATCGAATAGTTTGCGGGTCCTTATACTCTTTTTTTGAAAATATTTTGTACCCGAATGTCGATTTTTCGAAATATCCGATTAATTATCGAATTGTTTATCACGTATTCTGAATAAATCGATACAATAACGTCAGGCAATGTGATTTTAAATCAATATCGAAAAGTTCGCGGGTCCTTATACTCTTTTTTTGAAAATATTTTTTACCCGAATGTCGATTCTTCAAATATATACAAGATCAATTCTCGAATTGTTTATCACGTATTTTGGATAAATCGATACAATAACGTCGGGCAATGTAATTTTAAATCAATTTCGAACAGTACGCGGGTCGTTTTACTCTTTTTTTGAAAATATTTTGTACCCGAATGTCGATTTTTCGAAATATCCGATTAATTATCGAATTGTTTATCACGTATTCTGGATGAATCGATACAATAACGTCAAGCAATGTGATTTTAAATAGATATCGAAAAGTTTGCGGGTCCTTATATTTTTTTTTTGAAAATATTTTTTACCCGAATGTCGATTCTTCAAAATATCCGATCAATTCTCGAATTCTTTATCACGTATTTTGGATAAATCGATACAATAACGTCGGGCAATGTAATTTTAAAGCAATATCGAATAGTTCGCGGGTCCTTTCTTTTTTTGAAAATATTTTTTACCCGAATGTCGATTTCTCGAAATATCCGATTAATTCTCGAATTGTTCATCACGTATTTTCGATGAATCGATACAACGTCGGGCAATGTGATTTTTAATCAATATCGAAGAGTAGGCGGGTCCTTATACTCTTTTTTTGAAAATAATTTTTACCCGAATGTCGATTTTTCGAAATATCCGATTAATCCTCGAATTGTTTATCACGTATCTTGAATAAATCGATTCAATGACTTCGGGCAATCTGATTTTAAATCAATATCGAATAGTTCGCGGAGCTTTATATTCTTTTTTCGAAAATATTTTTTTCCCGAATGTCGATTTTTTGAAATATTCGATTAATTCTCGAATTGTTTATCACGTATTTTGAATGAATCGATACAATAACGTCGAGCAATGTAATTTTAAATCAATATCGAATAGTTCGCGGGTCCTCGTACTCTTTTTTTGAAAATATTTTTTTCCCGAATGTCGTTTTATCGAAATATCCGATTGATTCTCGAATTGTTCATCACGTATTTTGGTAAATCGATACTATAACGTCAGGCAATGTAATTTTAAATCAATATCGAATAGTTCGCGGGTCCTTTTACTCTTTTTTTGAAAATATTTCTTTCCCGAATGTCGATTTATCGAGATATCCGATTAATTCTCGAATTGTTCATCATGTATTTTGGATAAATCGAAACAATAACGTCGGGCAATGTCATTTTGAACCTATATCGAATAGTTCGCGGGTCCTTATACTCTTCTTTGAAAATAGTTTTTACCCGAATGTCGATTTCTCGAAATATCCGATTAATTCTCGAATTGTTTATTACGTATCTTGAATAAATCGATTGAATGACTCCGGGCAATCTGATTTTAAATCAATATCGAATAGTTCGCGGGTCTTTATACTCTTTTTTCGAAAATATTTTTTTCCCGAATGTCGATTTTTTGGAATATTCGATTAATTCTCGAATTGTTTATCACGTATTTTGAATGAATCGATACAATAACGTCGAGCAATTTAATTTTAAATGAATATCGAATAGTTCGCGGGTCCTCATACTCTTTTTTTGAAAATATTTTTTTCCCGAATGTCGTTTTATCGAAATATCCGATTGATTCTCGAATTGTTCATCACGTATTTTGGTAAATCGATACTATAACGTCAGGCAATGTAATTTTAAATCAATATCGAATAGTTCGCGGGACCTTTTACTCTCTTTTTGAAAATATTTCTTTCCCGAATGTCGATTTATAAAAATATCCGATTAATACTCGAATTGTTTATCATGTATTTTGGATAAATCGAAACAATAACGTCGGGCAATGTCATTTTGAACCTATATCGAATAGTTCGCGGGTCCTTATACTCTTCTTTGAAAATAGTTTTTACCCGAATGTCGATTTCTCGAAATATCCGATTAATTCTCGAATTGTTTATCACGTATTCTCGATGAATCGATACAGCGTCGGGCAATATAATTTTGAATCAATATCGAATAGTAGGCGGGTCCTTATACTCTTTTTTTGAAAATATTTTTTACCCGAATGTCGATTTTTCGAAATATCCGATTAATTCTCGAATGTTTCATCACCTTCTTTGGATATATCGATACAATAACGTCAGGCAATGTAATTTTAAATCAATATCGAATAGTTCGCGGGTCCTTATATTTTTTTTTTGAAAATATTTCTTTCCCGAATGTCGATTTATCGAATAATCCGATTAATTCTCGAATGTTTTATCACGTATCTTCGATAAATCGATACATCGTCGGGCAATAATATTTTGAATCAATATCGAATAGTTCGCGGGTCCTTATACCCTTTCTTTGAAAGTATTTTTTACCCGAATGTCGATTTTTCGATATATCCGATTAATTCTCGAATTTTTTATCACGTATTTTGGATGAATCGATACAATAACGTCGGGCAATATTATTTTAAATCAATATCGAATAGTTTGCGGGTCCTTATACTCTTTTTTTGAAAATATTTTTTACCCGAATGTCGATTCTTCAAAATATCCGATCAATTCTCGAATTGTTTATCACGTTTTTCGGATGAATCGATACAATAACGTCGGGCAATATAATTTTAAATCAATATCGAATAGTTCGCGGGTCCTTTCTTTTTTTGAAAATATTTTTTAACCGAATGTCGATTTATCGAAATATCCGATTAATTCTCGAATTGTTCATCACGTATCTTCGATAAATCGATACAACGTCGGGCAATGTTATTTTGAATCAATATCGAATAGTTCACGGGTCTTTATACTCTTTTTTTGAAAATATTTTTCACCCGAATGCCTATTTCTCGAAATATCTGATTAATTCTCGAATTGTTCATCACGTATTTTCGATGAATCGATACAACGTCGAGCAATGTAATTTTAAATCAATATCGAAGAGAAGGCGGGTCCTTATACTCTTTTTTTGAAAATAATTTTTACCCGAATGTCGAATTTTCGAAATATCCGTTTGATCCTCGAATTATTTATCACGTATCTTGAATAAATCGATACAATGACTCCGGGCAATCTGATTTTAAATCAATATCGAATAGTTCGCGGGTCTTCATACTCTTTTTTCGAAAATATTTTTTTCCCGAATGTCGATTTTTTGAAATATCCGATTAATTCTCGAATTGTTCATCACGTTATTTGAATAAATCGATACAATAACGTCGGGCAATATAATTTTGAAGCAATATCGAAGAGTTCGCGGGTCCTTATACTCTTTTTTTGAAAATATTTTTTACCCGAATGTCGATTTTTCGATATTTCCGATTAATTCTCGAATTTTTAATCACGTATTTTGGATGAATCGATACAATAACGTCGGGCAATGTTATTTTAAATCAATACGAATAGTTTGCGGGTCCTTATACTCTTTTTTTGAAAATATTTTGTACCCGAATGTCGATTTTTCGAAATATCCGATTAATTATCGAATTGTTTATCACGTATTCTGAATAAATCGATACAATAACGTCAGGCAATGTGATTTTAAATCAATATCGAAAAGTTCGCGGGTCCTTATACTCTTTTTTTGAAAATATTTTTTACCCGAATGTCGATTCTTCAAATATATACAAGATCAATTCTCGAATTGTTTTCACGTATTTTGGATAAATCGATACAATAACGTCGGGCAATGTAATTTTAAATCAATATCGAATAGTTCGCGGGTCCTTTCTTTTTTTGAAAATATTTTTTACCCGAATGTCAATTTTTTTAAATATCCGATTAATTCTCGAATTGTTTATCACGTATTTTCGATGAATCGATACAACATCGGGCAATGTACTTTTAAATCAATATCGAATAGTAGGCGGGTCCTTATACTCTTTTTTTTATTATTATTATTTTTTAACCGAATGTCGATTTTTCCAAATATCCGATTAATCCTCGAATTGTTTATCACGTATCTTGAATAAATCGATACAATAACTTCGGGCAATCTAATTTCAAATCAATATCGAATAGTTCGCGGGTCTTTATACTCTTTTTTCGAATATATTTTTTTCCCGAATGTCGATTTTTCGATATATCCGATTAATTCTCGAATTGTTCATCACGTATTTTGATACAATAACTTCGGGCAATGTAATTTTAAATCAATATCGAATAGTTCGCGGGTCCTTTCTTTTTTTGAAAATATTTTTTACCCGAATGTCGATTTCTCGAAATATCCGATTAATACTCGAATTTTTTATCACGTATTCTGGATAAATCGAAACAATAGCGTCGAACAATGTAATTTTTAATCAATATCGAATAGTTCGCGGGTCCTTATACTCTTTTTTTGAAAATATTTATTTTCCCGAATGTCGATTTATCGAAATACCCGATTAATTCCCTAATTGTTTATCACGTATCTTCGATAAATCGATACAACGTCGGGCAATGTTATTTTAAATCAATATCGAATAGTTCGCAGGTCCTTATACTCTTTTTTTGAAAATATTTTTTACCCGAATGTCGATTTCTCGAAATATCCGATTAATTCTCGAATTGTTCATCACGTATTTTCGATGAATCGATACAACGTCGGTCAATGTAATTTTAAATCAATATCGAAGAGTAGGCGGGTCCTTATCCTCTTTTTTTGAAAATAATTTTTACCCTAATGTCGATTTTTCGAAATATCCGATTAATCCTCGAATTGTTTATCACGTATCTTGAATAAATCGATACAATAACGTCGAGCAATGTGATTTTAAATCAATATCGAATAGTACGCGGGTCCTTATACTCTTCTTTTGAAAATATTTTTTACCCGAATGTCGATTCATCGAAATATCCGATTAATTCTCGAATTGTTCATCACGTATTTTCGATAAATCGATACAACGTCGGGCAATATAATTTTAAATCAATATCGAACAGTACGCGGGTCGTTGTACTCTTTTTTTGAAAATATTTTGTACCCGAATGTCGATTTTTCGAAATATCCGATTAATTATCGAATTGTTTACCACGTATTCTGGATGAATCGATACAATAACGTCAAGCAATGTGATTTTATATCAATATCGAAAAGTTCGCGGGTCCTTATATTTTTTTTTTGAAAATATTTTTTACCCGAATGTCGATTCTTCAAAATATCCGATCAATTCTCGAATTGTTTATCACGTATTTTGGATAAATCGATACAATAACGTCGGGCAATGTAATTTTAAATCAATATCGAATAGTTCGCGGGTCCTTTCTTTTTTTGAAAATATTTTTTACCCGAATGTCGATTTCTCGAAATATCCGATTAATTCTCGAATTTTTTATCACGTATTTTGGATAAATCGATACAATAGCTTCGGGCAATGTAATTTCAAATCAATATCGAATAGTTCGCGGGTCCTTATACTCTTTTTTTGAAAATATTTATTTTCCCGAATGTCGATTTATCGAAATATCCGATTAATTCCGTAATTGTTTATCACGTATCTTCGATAAATCGATACAACGTCGGGCAATGTAGTTTTGAATCAATATCGAATAGTTCGCGGGTCCTCTTACTCTTTTTTTGAAAATATTTCTTTCCGGAATGTCGATTTATCGAAATATCCGATTAATTCTCGAATTGTTCATCATGTATTTTGGATAAATCGATACAATAACGTCGGGCAATGTCATTTTGAACCTATATCGAATAGTTCGCGGGTCCTTATACTATTCTTCGAAAATATTTTTTACCCGAATGTCGATTTCTCGAAATATCCGATTAATTCTCGAATTGTTCATCACGTATTTTCGATGAATCGATACAACGTCGGGCAATGTGATTTTTAATCAATATCGAAGAGTAGGCGGGTCCTTATACTCTTTTCTTGAAAATAATTTTTACCCGAATGTCGATTTTTCGAAATATCCGATCAATCCTCGAATTGTTTATCACGTATCTTGAATAAATCGATTCAATGACTTCGGGCAATCTGAATTTAAATCAATATCGAATAGTTCGCGGGTCTTTATACTCTTTTTTCGAAAATATTTTTTTCCCGAATGTCGATTTTTTGGAATATTCGATTAATTCTCGAATTGTTTATCACGTATTTTGAATGAATCGATACAATAACGTCGAGCAATGTAATTTTAAATAAATATCGAATAGTTCGCGGGTCCTCATACTCTTTTTTGAAAATATTTTTTTCCCGAATGTCGATTTATCGAAATATCCGATCAATTCTCGAATTGTTCATCACGTATTTTCGATAAATCGATACAACGTCGGGCAATGTTATTTTGAATCAATATCGAATAGTTCGCGGGTCCTTATACCCTTTTTTTGAAATTATTTTTTACCCGAATGTCGATTTTTCGATATATCCGATTAATTCTCGAATTGTTCATCACGTATTTTGGATATATCGATACAATAACGTCAGGCAATGTAATTTTGAATCAATATCGAATAGTTCGCGGGTCCTAATACCCATTTTTTGAAAATATTTTTCACCCGAAATTCAATTTTTCGAGATATCCGATTAGTTCTCAGATTGTTTATCGTGTATTTTGGATAAATCGATACATCAACGTCAGGCAATGAAATTTCCTCAATTGTAAAACCCATGAAGCTTAGGCCCGACAAAATCTGCTAGGTTGCGCCACCTTTCCGTATTTGCAACGACTCGTTATAGTTTGTGTTCTGGTCTTCGAAAATGGGCGCGTTCTAAATGCCTGAGCGGCTCATTCTGACTGAGATTTGGCAGTATTTGGTTTTTCGAACGAGCTGAGTGAGCAGACGGGGCCGCTCAGGTATTGGTAGTTTATAGAAACAAGAGCACCGAAAGATGTGGACAAACCGAACAATCCAAAAAAGATGAAAGGAAGAATTTTTCCATTCATTACATTAACTCCCCGCCAAGGGCGCATCCACAACTACGCAGGAGCATTCGCCAAGCCTAAGGAACTACAACCCGAGAGTATGCCTCTACCGAAAATCGCCTCTCTCTAGGCCGAGTAGATAAGAATTAACATAACAGGAGTTCGCACATGCGCAAAATATATGGGCACACTGACGCCTCATTCTCTCAGCACCTCGATGGAGCCTTTTGGCCACCTCGATAGGACTAAAAACAGCGGAGTTATTCATTTTTCCATCTGCGCAAGCGCCGTCAACCCACCAATGAATTGCTCATGGTCTCAGCACCCCAATGGCCCAAACGCCACCTCGATAGGACTCCCAACAGCGCAATTATTCGCTTTTATATCTGCGCATGCGCAGTTGCGAAAATGCACTGGATGATTCCTTACACCCTCAGCACCTCAATGGCTCAAACGCCACCTCGAAAGCACCGACAACAGCGGAGTTATTCGAGTTTCCATCTCAGCATGCGCAGTTGCGAAAATGCACCGGTGAACTTCTTATGCCCTAAGCACCCTGATGGCATGAACTCCACGTCGCTAGGACTCACAGCGGAGAAATCCACAGGTAGATGCCACCGTTCATCGAACTGGTCCCGACTCACCCCGAAATTTTTCGAACAAACCCCGTATATGGAATAACACATTGGTTTCCATAGAAACGAGGACTAAATGCGATATGCGCGCACCCGATGATTCATGGTGATGTAAGCGATTATTCATATTTTCGAACAAAGGATTGACTATGAATCAGTTCTAATCGGGAAGCGATGGGAGATAGTCGATATTTGGAGCGCTAATAAATTATAGTGAAAATCGGTTTTTGCCGTGTGGAGTGAGTGCGGGAGTGATGAGTCATTGACTCACGGCACACGGGAGTTAGGAATACGTGTTTTGTTCAGTGTTTTGAAGTGATAAAATCAGGAAAAATCGTAAGTACACATGGAAAACTTTTGAAATAAGTCCATTTTTAGGTATTTCGGATAAATCGATTCAATAACGTCGGGCAATGTACTTTCAAATCAATATTGAATAATTGTCCGGACATACTACTCATTTTTTGAAAATATATTTTACCCGAAAGTCGATTTTTCGAAATATCCGATTAATTCTCGAATAGTTTATCACGTATTTTGGTTACATCCATACAATAACGTCGGGTAATGTTATTTTGAATCATTATCGAATAGTTCGCCGGTCCTTATACTCTTTTTTTGAAAATATTTTATACCCAAAATTCGATTTTTCGAAATATCCGATTTATTCTCGAATTGTGTATCACGTATGTTGAATAAATCGATGCAATAACGTTGGGCAATTTTATTTCAACTCATTATCGAATAGTTCGCGGGTCCTTTTACTCTTTTTTTGAAAATATTTTTCAACCAGAAGTCGATTTTTCGAAATATCCGATTAATTCTTGAATTTTTTATCATGTTTTTTGGATAAATCGATACAATAACGTCGGGCAATGTCATTTTGAATCTATATCGAATAGTTCGCGGGTCCTTATACACTTTTTTTGAAAATATTTTTTACCCGAATGTCGATTTCTCAAAATATCCGATTAATTCTCGAATTGTTTATCACGTATTCTCGATGAATCGATACAGCGTCGGGCAATGTAATTTTAAATCAATATCGAATAGTAGGCGGGTCCTTATACCCTTTTTTTGAAAATATTTTTTACCCGAATGTCGATTTTTCGAAATATCCGATTAATTCTCGAATGTTTCATCACGTATTTTGGATATATCGATACAATAACGTCAGGCGATGTAATTTTAAATCAATATCGAATAGTTCGCGGGTCCTTATACTTTTTTTTTGAAGATATTTCTTTCCCGAATGTCGATTTATCGAATAATCCGATTAATTCTCGAATGTTTTATCACGTATCTTCGATAAATCGATACAACGTCGGGCAATAATATTTTGAATCAATATCGAATAGTTCGCGGGTCCTTATACCCTTTCTTTGAAAGTATTTTTTACCCGAATGTCGATTTTTCGATATATCCGATTAATTCTCGAATTTTTTATGACGTATTTTGGATAAATCGATACAATAACGTCGGGCAATGTTATTTTAAATCAATATCGAATTGTTTGCGGGTCTTTTTTTGAAAATATTTTTTACCCGAATGTCGATTCTTCAAAATATCCGATCAATTCTCGAATTGTTTATCACGTTTTTCGGATGAATCGATACAATAACGTCGGGCAATGTAATTTAAAATCAATATCGAATGGTTCGCGGGTCCTTTCTTTTTTTGAAAATATTTTGTACCCGAATGTCGATTTTTCGAAATATCCGATTAATTATCGAATTGTTTATCACGTATTCTGAATAAATCGAATCAATAATGTCAGGCAATGTGATTTTAAATCAATATCGAAAAGTTCGCGGGTCCTTATATTTTTTTTTTGAAAATATTTTTTACCCGAATGTCGATTCTTCAAATATATAAAAGATCAATTCTCGAATTGTTTATCACGTATTTTGGATAAATCGATACAATAACGTCGGGCAATGTAATTTTAAATCAATATCGAATAGTTCGCGGGTCCTTATACTATTCTTTGAAAATATTTTTTACCCGAATGTCGATTTCTCGAAATATCCGATTAATTCTCGGATTTTTTATCACGTATTTTGGATAAATCGATACAATAGCGTAGGGCAATGTAATTTCAAATCAATATCGGATAGTTCGCGGGTCCTTATACTCTTTTTTTGAAAATATTTTTTTCCCAAATGTCGATTTATCGAAATAATCGATTAATTCTCGAATTGTTCATCACGTATCTTCGACAAATCGAAACAACGTCGGGCAATGTTATTTTAAATCAATATCGAATAGTTCACGGGTCTTTATACTCTTTTTTTGAAAATATTTTTTACCCGAATGTCGATTTTTCGATATATCCGATTAATTCTCGAATTGTTTATCACGTATTTTCGATGAATCGATACAACGTCGGGCAATGTAATTTTAAATCAATATCGGATAGTTCGCGGGTCCTTATACTCTTTTTTTGAAAATATTTTTTTCCCGAATGTCGATTTATCGAAATATCCGATTAATTCTCGAATTGTTTATCACGTATTTTCGATGAATCGATACAACGTCGGGCAATGTAATTTTAAATCAATATCGAATAGTTCGCGGGTCCTTATACTCTTCTTTTGAAAATATTTTTTACCCGAATGTCGATTTTTCGATATATCCGATTAATTCTCGAATTGTTTATCACGTATTTTGGATAAATCGATACAATAACGTTAGGCAATGTTATTATGAATCAATATCGAATAGTTCGCGGGTCCTTGAACTCTTTTTTTGAAAAAATTTTTTTCCCGAATGTCGATTTTTCGAATTATCCGATTAATTCCCGAACTGTTTATCACGTATTTCAGATGAATAGATACAATAATATCGAAAAGTTCGCGGGTCCTTATACTCTTTTTTTGAAAATCTTTTGTACCGAATGTCGATTTTTCCAAATATGCGATTAATTCTCGAATTGTTTATCACTAATTTTGAATAAATCGATACAATAACGTCTGGCAATGTAATTTTAAATCAATATCGAATAGTTCGCGGGTCCTCATACTCTTTTTTTTTGGAAATATTTTTTTCCCGAATGTCGATTTATCGAAGTATCCGATTAATTCTCGAATTTTTCATCACGTATTTTGGATAAATCATTACAATAACGTCGTGCAATGTAATTTCGAATTAATATCGAATAGTTCGCGGGTCTTTATACTCATTTTTTGAAAATATTTCTTACACGAATGTCGATTCTTCGAAATATCCGATTAATTCTCGAATTTTTTATCATGTATTTTGGATAAATCGTTACAATAACGTCGGGCAATGTCATTTTGAATCTATATCGAATAGTTCGCGGGTCCTTATACTCTTTTTTTGGAAATATTTTTTACCCGAATGTCGATTTCTCGAAATATCCGATTCATTCTCGAATAATTTATCACGTATTTTCGATGAATCGATACAACGTCGGGCAATGTAATTTTAAATCAATATCGGATAGTTCGCGGGTCCTTATACTCTTTTTTTGAAAATATTTTTTTCCCGAATGTCGATTTATCGAAATATCCGATTAATTCTCGAATTGTTTATCACGTATTTTCGATAAATCGATACAACGTCTGGCAATGTTATTTAAATCAATATCGAATAGTTCGCGAGTCCTTTTACTCTTCTTTTGAAAATATTTTTTACCCGAATGTCGATTTTTCGATATATCCGATTAATTCTCGAATTGTTTATCACGTATTTTGGATGAATCGATACAATAACGTTAGGCAATGTTATTATGAATCAATATCGAATAGTTCGCGGGTCCTTGAACTCTTTTTTTGAAAAAATTTTTTTCCCGAATGTCGATTTTTCGAATTATCCGATTAATTCCCGAACTGTTTATCACGTATTTCAGATGAATAGATACAATAATATCGAAAAGTTCGCGGGTCCTTATACTCTTTTTTTGAAAATCTTTTGTACCGAATGTCGATTTTTCCAAATATGCGATTAATTCTCGAATTGTTTATCACTAATTTTGAATAAATCGATACAATAACGTCTGGCAATGTAATTTTAAATTAATATCGAATAGTTCGCGGGTCCTTATACTCTTTTTTTTTGAAAATATTTTTTTCCCGAATGTCGATTTATCGAAGTATCCGATTAATTCTCGAATTTTTCATCACGTATTTTGGATAAATCATTACAATAACGTCGTGCAATGTAATTTCGAATTGATATCGAATAGTTCGCGGGTCTTTATACTCATTTTTTGAAAATATTTCTTACACGAATGTCGATTCTTCGAAATATCCGATTAATTCTCGAATTTTTTATCATGTATTTTGGATAAATCGATGCAATAACGTCGGGCAATGTCATTTTGAATCTATATCGAATAGTTCGCGGGTCCTTATACTCTATTTTTGAAAATATTTTTTACCCGAATGTCGATTTCTCGAAATATCCGATTCAATCTCGAATTGTTTATCACGTATTTTCGATGAATCGATACAACGTCAGGCAATGTAATTTTAAATCAATATCGAATAGTAGGCGGGTCCTCATTCCCTCTTTTTGAAATTATTTTTTACCCAAATGTCGATTTTTCGAAATATCCGATTGATTCTCGAATTGTTCATCACGTATTTTGAATAAATCGATACAATAACGTCGGGCAATATAATTTTGAAGCAATATCGAATAGTTCGCGGGTCCTTTTACTCTTTTTTTGAATATATTTCTTTTCCGAATGTCGATTTATCGAAATATCCGATTAATTCTCGAATTGTTCATTATGTATTTTGGATAAATCGATACAATAACGTCGGGCAATGTCATTTTGAACCTATATCGAATAGTTCGCGGGTCCTTATACTATTCTTTGAAAATATTTTCTACCGGAATGTCGATTTCTCGAAATATCCGATTAATTATCGAATTGTTTATCACGTATTTTCGATAAATCGATACAACGTCAGGCAATGTTATTTAAATCAATATCGAATAGTTCGCGGGTCCTCATACTCTTCTTTTGAAAATATTTTTTACCCGAATGTCGATTTTTCGATATATCCGATTAATTCTCGAATTGTTCATCACGTATTTTGGATAAATCGATACAATAACGTCGGGCAATGTAATTTTAAATCAATATCGAAAAGTTCGCGGGTCCTTTCTTTTTTTGAAAATATTTTTTACCCGAATGTCGATTTCTCGAAATATCCGATTGATTCTCGAATTTTTTATCAATATCGAATAGTTCGCGGGTTCTAATACTCTTTTTTTGAAAATATTTATTTTCCCGAATGTCAATTTATCGGAATATCCGATTAATTCCCTAATTGTTTATCACGTATTTTCGATAAATCGATACAACGTCTGGCAATGTTATTTAAATCAATATCGAATAGTTCGCGGGTCTTTATATTCATTTTTTGAAAATATTTCTTACACGAATGTCGATTCTTCGAAATATCCGATTAATTCTCGAATTTTTCATCACGTATTTTGGATAAATCATTACAATAACGTCGTGCAATGTAATTTTGAATTAATATCGAATAGTTCGCGGGTCTTTATACTCATTTTTTGAAAATATTTCTTACACGAATGTCGATTCTTCGAAATATCCGATTAATTCTCGAATTTTTTATCATGTATTTTGGATAAATCGATACAATAACGTCGGGCAATGTCATTTTGAATCTATATCGAATAGTTCGCGGGTCCTTATACTCTATTTTTGAAAATATTTTTTACCCGAATGTCGATTTCTCGAAATATCCGATTCATTCTCGAATTGTTTATCACGTATTTTCGATGAATCGATACAACGTCGGGCAATGTAATTTTAAATCAATATCGAATAGTAGGCGGGTCCTCATTCCCTCTTTTTGAAATTATTTTTTACCCAAATGTCGATTTCTCGAAATATCCGATTCATTCTCGAATTGTTTATCACGTATTTTCGATGAATCGATACAACGTCGGGCAATGTAATTTTAAATCAATATCGAATAGTAGGCGGGTCCTCATTCCCTCTTTTTGAAATTATTTTTTACCCAAATGTCGATTCTTCGAAATATCCGATTAATTCTCGAATTTTTTATCATGTATTTTGGATAAATCGTTACAATAACGTCGGGCAATGTCATTTTGAATCTATATCGAATAGTTCGCGGGTCCTGATACTCTTTTTTTGAAAATATTTTTTACCCGAATGTCGATTTCTCGAAATATCCGATTCATTCTCGAATTGTTCATCACGTATTTTCGAAGAATCGATACAACGTCGGGCATTGTAATTTTAAATCAATATCGGATAGTTCGCGGGTCCTTATACTCTTTTTGAGCGCTCGTACAACTTACACGAGGGCTATATCATTTCGTCACGATGTCTGTATTTTTCGAATTTTGAGCCGAAAATGGTGTCAATCGACTATGTTCGACTCACTGATGACGAATCCGTCGAAAAATTCGAGTCCGTCCGGCCGTCCGTCCGTCCGCACGATAACTCTCGAACGGAATGTCCTAGAAACTTGAAATTTTCAGGGTAGGTTCAGTTCCCGAATGGCTCGGTTAAGTTCGTTAATGGGCCAAATTCCACCAGGGGTTCCGTAAATATGGCCGTTCAAAGTTTTGTTTCCCTGATTACTTGAAAACTACAGATTTGATCGAGATGAAATTTTGCACTCAAATGGAAAATGAGGTGTTCAAGCTACATGTGAAATTTTGTCCAGATCGCATGACCAGAACCATAGAAACCATAGAAAATTGTAACTTTTGAACGGAAAGGCCTAGGGACTTGAAATTTTCAGGGTGGGTTTGGATCGCAAATTTCACGGTCATGTTCATCAATGAGCAAAATTGGACTAGGGGTTCCGTAAATATGGCCGTTCAAAATATTTTTTTCGTGATAGTTTCGAAACTACCGATCGGATTGGAATGAAATTATGCACCTAGCTCAGGAATAATGTATTCAAACTACGTGCAAAATTTTGTCCAGATCGCATCACCAAGACCATAGATACCGTGGAAAATTCTAGCGAATTATCGGAAAAAAATTGATCAGCTGAAGCACTGACATGAAGTCTGGAGTTTCGCCTAAGTTTCAGAATTTTTTTGACAGCAGTCAAAAATTCCTTCAATTGATTTCTAAAACTGGAAAATGCGAATCTACCTACAAGGTGCATGTACGAGCGCTCAAAAGCTCCTGCCTTCACGGCAGTGCTTTTCGTAATTTATTTTGAAAATATTTTTTTCCCGAATGTCGATTTTTCGAAATATCCGATTAATTCTCGAATTGTTTATCACGTATTTTCGATAAATCGATACAACGTCTTGCAATGTTATTTAAATAAATATCGAATAGTTCGCGGGTCCTTATACTCTTCTTTTGAAAATATTTTTTACCCGAATGTCGATTTTTCGATATATCCGATTAATTCTCGAATTGTTCATCACGTATTTTGGATAAATCGATACAATAACGTTTGGCAATGTAATTTTGAGTCAATATCGAATAGTTCGCGGGTCTTTGAATTCTTTTTTTGAAAAAATTTTTTTCCCGAATGTCGATTTTTCGAAATATCCGATTAATTCCCGAACTGTTTATCACGTATTTCAGATAAATAGATACAATAATATCGAAAAGTTCGCGGGTCCTTATACTCTTTTTTTGAAAATCTTTTGTACTGAATGTCGATTTTTCCAAATATGCGATTAATTCTCGAATTGTTTATCACTAATTTTGAATAAATCGATACAATAACGTCTGGCAATGTAATTTTGAATCAATATCGAATAGTTCGCGGGTCCTTATACTCTTTTTTTTTGAAAATATTTTTTCCCGAATGTCGATTTATCGAAGTATCCGATTAATTCTCGAATTTTTCATCACGTATTTTGGATAAATCATTACAATAACGTCGTGCAATGTAATTTTGAATTAATATCGAATAGTTCGCGGGTCTTTATACTCATTTTTTGAAAATATTTCTTACACGAATGTCGATTCTTCGAAATATCCGATTAATTCTCGAATTTTTTATCATGTATTTTGGATGAATCGATACAATAACGTCGGGCAATGTCATTTTGAATCTATATCGAATAGTTCGCGGGTCCTTATACTCTATTTTTGAAAATATTTTTTACCCGAATGTCGATTTCTCGAAATATCCGATTCATTCTCGAATTGTTTATCACGTATTTTCGATGAATCGATACAACGTCGGGCAATGTAATTTTAAATCAATATCGAATAGTAGGCGGGTCCTCATTCCCTCTTTTTGAAATTATTTTTTACCCAAATGTCGATTTTTCGAAATATCCGATTGATTCTCGAATTGTTCATCACGTATTTTGAATAAATCGATACAATAACGTCGGGCAATATAATTTTGAAGCAATATCGAATAGTTCGCGGGTCCTTTTACTCTCTTTTTGAAAATATTTCTTTCCCGAATGTCGATTCTTCGAAATATCCGATTAATTCTCGAATTTTTTATCATGTATTTTGGATAAATCGTTACAATAACGTCGGGCAATGTCATTTTGAATCTATATCGAATAGTTCGCGGGTCCTTATACTCTTTTTTTGAAAATATTTTTTACCCGAATGTCGATTTCTCGAAATATCCGATTCATTCTCGAATTGTTTATCACGTATTTTCGATGAATCGATACAACGTCGGGCAATGTAATTTTAAATCAATATCGGATAGTTCGCGGGTCCTTATACTCTTTTTTTGAAAATATTTTTTTCCCGAATGTCGATTTATCGAATAATCCGATTAATTCTCGAATGTTTCATCACGTATCTTCCATAAATCGATACAACGTCGGGCAATGTTATTTTGAATCAATATCGAATAGTTCGCGGGTCCTTATACTCTTCTTTTGAAAATATTTTTTACCCGAATGTCGATTTTTCGAAATATCCGATTAATTCTCGAATTGTTTATCACGTATTTTCGATAAATCGATACAACGTCTGGCAATGTAATTTTAAATCAATATCGGATAGTTCGCGGGTCCCTATACTCTTTTTTTGAAAATATTTTTTTCCCGAATGTCGATTTATCGAATAATCCGATTAATTCTCGAATGTTTCATCACGTATCTTCCATAAATCGATACAACGTCGGGCAATGTTATTTTGAATCACTATCGAATAGTTCGCGGGTCCTTATACTCTTCTTTTGAAAATATTTTTTACCCGAATGTCGATTTTTCGATATATCCGATTAATTCTCGAATTGTTTATCACGTTTTTTGGATAAATCGATACAATAACGTTTGGCAATGTAATTTTGAATCAATATCGAATAGTTCGCGGGTCCCTGAACTCTTTTTTTGAAAAAATTTTTTTCCCGAATGTCGATTTTTCGAAATTTCCGATTAATTCCCGAACTGTTCATCACGTATTTCAGATGAATAGATACAATAAAATCGAAAAGTTCGCGGGTCCTTATACTCTTTTTTTGAAAATCTTTTGTACCGAATGTCGATTTTTCCAAATATGCGATTAATTCTCGAATTGTTTATCACTAATTTTGAATAAATCGATACAATAACGTCTGGCAATGTCATTTTAAATCAATATCGAATAGTTCGCGGGTCCTTATACTCTTTTTTTTTGAAAAAATTTTTTTCCCGAATGTCGATTTATCGAAGTATCCGATTAATTCTCGAATTTTTCATCTCGTATTTTGGATAAATCATTACAATAACGTCGTGCAATGTAATTTCGAATTAATATCGAATAGTTCGCGGGTCTTTTTACTCATTTTTTGAAAATATTTCTTACACGAATGTCGATTCTTCGAAATATCCGATTAATTCTCGAATTTTGTATCATGTATTTTGGATAAATCGATACAATAACGTCGGGCAATGTCATTTTGAATCTATATCGAATAGTTCGCGGGTCCTTATACTCTATTTTTGAAAATATTTTTTACCCGAATGTCGATTTCTCGAAACATCCGATTCATTCTCGAATTGTTTATCACGTATTTTCGATGAATCGATACAACGTCGGGCAATGTAATTTTAAATCAATATCGAATAGTAGGCGGGTCCTCATTCCCTCTTTTTGAAATTATTTTTTACCCAAATGTCGATTTTTCGAAATATCCGATTGATTCTCGAATTGTTCATCACGTATTTTGAATAAATCGATACAATAACGTCGGGCAATATAATTTTGAAGCAATATCGAATAGTTCGCGGGTCCTTTTACTCTTTTTTTGAAAATATTTCTTTCCCGAATGTCGATTCTTCGAAATATCCGATTAATTCTCGAATTTTTTATCATGTATTTTGGATAAATCGTTACAATAACGTCGGGCAATGTCATTTTGAATCTATATCGAATAGTTCGCGGGTCCTTATACTCTTTTTTTGAAAATATTTTTTACCCGAATGTCGATTTATCGAAATATCCGATTAATTCCCTAATTGTTTATCACGTATTTTCGATAAATCGATACAACGTCTGGCAATGTTATTTAAATCAATATCGAATAGTTCGCGGGTCTTTATACTCATTTTTTGAAAATATTTCCTACACGAATGTCGATTCTTCGAAATATCCGATTAATTCTCGAATTTTTTATCATGTATTTTGGATAAATCGTTACAATAACGTCGGGCAATGTCATTTTGAATCTATATCGAATAGTTCGCGGGTCCTTATTCTCTTTTTTTGAAAATATTTTTTACCCGAATGTCGATTTCTCGAAATATCCGATTCATTCTCGAATTGTTTATCACGTATTTTCGATGAATCGATACAACGTCGGGCAATGTAATTTTAAATCAATATCGGATAGTTCGCGGGTCCTTATACTCTTTTTTTGAAAATATTTTTTTCCCGAATGTCGATTTTTCGAAATATCCGATTAATTCTCGAATTGTTCATCACATATTTTCGATAAATCGATACAACGTCTGGCAATGTTATTTAAATCAATATCGAATAGTTCGCGGGTCCTTATACTCTTCTTTTGAAAATATTTTTTACCCGAATGTCGATTTTTCGATATATCCGATTGATTCTCGAATTGTTTATCACGTATTTTGGATAAATCGATACAATAACGTTTGGCAATGTAATTTTGAATCAATATCGAATAGTTCGCGGGTCCTTGAACTCTTTTTTTGAAAAAATTTTTTTCCCGAATGTCGATTTTTCGAAATATCCGATTAATTCCCGAACTGTTTATCACGTATTTCAGATGAATAGATACAATAATATCGAAAAGTTCGCGGGTCCTTATACTCTTTTTTTGAAAATCTTTTGTACCGAATGTCGATTTTTCCAAATATGCGATTAATTCTCGAATTGTTTATCACTAATTTTGAATAAATCGATACAATAACGTCTGGCAATGTAATTTTAAATCAATATCGAATAGTTCGCGGGTCCTTATACTCTTTTTTTTTGAAAATATTTTTTTCCCGAATGTCGATTTATCGAAGTATCCGATTAATTCTCGAATTTTTCATCTCGTATTTTGGATAAATCATTACAATAACGTCGTGCAATGTAATTTCGAATTAATATCGAATAGTTCGCGGGTCTTTATACTCATTTTTTGAAAATATTTCTTACACGAATGTCGATTCTTCGAAATATCCGATTAATTCTCGAATTTTTTATCATGTATTTTGGATAAATCGATACAATAACGTCGGGCAATGTCATTTTGAATCTATATCGAATAGTTCGCGGGTCCTTATATTTTTTTTTTGAAAATCTTTTGTACCGAATGTCGATTTTTCCAAATATGCGATTAATTCTCGAATTGTTTATCACTAATTTTGAATAAATCGATACAATAACGTCTGGCAATGTAATTTTAAATCAATATCGAATAGTTCGCGGGTCCTTATACTCTTTTTTTTCGAAAATATTTTTTTCCCGAATGTCGATTTATCGAAGTATCCGATTAATTCTCGAATTTTTCATCTCGTATTTTGGATAAATCATTACAATAACGTCGTGCAATGTAATTTCGAATTAATATCGAATAGTTCGCGGGTCTTTATACTCATTTTTTGAAAATATTTCTTACACGAATGTCGATTCTTCGAAATATCCGATTAATTCTCGAATTTTTTATCATGTATTTTGGATAAATCGATACAATAACGTCGGGCAATGTCATTTTGAATCTATATCGAATAGTTCGCGGGTCCTTATACTCTATTTTGAAAATATTTTTTACCCGAATGTCGATTTCTCGAAATATCCGATTCATTCTCGAATTGTTTATCACGTATTTTCGATGAATCGATACAACGTCGGGCAATGTAATTTTAAATCAATATCGAATAGTAGGCGGGTCCTCATTCCCTCTTTTTGCAATTATTTTTTACCCAAATGTCGATTTTTCGAAATATCCGATTGATTCTCGAATTGTTCATCACGTATTTTGAATAAATCGATACAATAACGTCGGGCAATATAATTTTGAAGCAATATCGAATAGTTCGCGGGTCCTTTTACTCTTTTTTTGAAAATATTTCTTTCCCGAATGTCGATTCTTCGAAATATCCGATTAATTCTCGAATTTTTTATCATGTATTTTGGATAAATCGTTACAATAACGTCGGGCAATGTCATTTTGAATCTATATCGAATAGTTCGCAGGTCCTTATACTTTTTTTTTGAAAATATTTTTTACCCGAATGTCGATTTATCGAAATATCCGATTAATTCTCGGATTGTTTATCACGTATTTTCGATAAATCGATACAACGTCTGGCAATGTTATTTAAATCAATATCGAATAGTAGGCGGGTCCTCATTCCCTCTTTTTGAAATTATTTTTTACCCAAATGTCGATTTTTCGAAATATCCGATTGATTCTCGAATTGTTCATCACGTATTTTGAATAAATCGATACAATAACGTCGGGCAATATAATTTTGAAGCAATATCGAATAGTTCGCGGGTCCTTTTACTCTTTTTTTGAAAATATTTTTTACCCGATTGTCGATTTTTCGATATATCCGATTAATTCTCGAATTGTTTATCACGTATTTTGGATAAATCGATACAACAACGTTTGGCAATGTAATTTTGAATCAATATCGAATAGTTCGCGGGTCCTTGAACTCTTTTTTTGAAAAAATTTTTTTCCCGAATGTCGATTTTTCGAATTATCCGATTAATTCCCGAACTGTTTATCACGTATTTCAGATGAATAGATACAATAATATGGAAAAGTTCGCGGGTCCTTATACTCTTTTTTTGAAAATCTTTTGTATCGAATGTCGATTTTTCCAAATATGCGATTAATTCTCGAATTGTTTATCACTAATTTTGAATAAATCGATACAATAACGTCTGGCAATGTAATTTTAAATCAATATCGAATAGTTCGCGGGTCCTTATACTCTTTTTTTTGAAAATATTTTTTTCCCGAATGTCGATTTATCGAAGTATCCGATTAATTCTCGAATTTTTCATCACGTATTTTGGATAAATCATTACCATAACGTCGTGCAATGTAATTTCGAATTAATATCGAATAGTTCGCGGGTCTTTATACTCATTTTTTGAAAATATTTCTTACACGAATGTCGATTCTTCGAAATATCCGATTAATTCTCGACTTTTTTATCATGTATTTTGGATAAATCGATACAATAACGTCGGGCAATGTCATTTTGAATCTATATCGAATAGTTCGCGGGTCCTTATACTCTATTTTTGAAAATATTTTTTACCCGAATGTCGATTTCTCGAAATATCCGATTAATTCTCGAATTGTTTATCACGTATTTTGGAAAAATCGATACAATTACGTCGGGCAATGTAATTTTAGTTCAATATCTAATAGTTCGCGGGTGCTTATATTCTTTTTTCGAAAATTTTTTTTTCCCGAATGTCGATTTATCGAAGTATCCGATTAATTCTCGAATTTTTCATCACGTATTTTGGATAAATCATTACAATAACGTCGTGCAATGTAATTTCGAATTAATATCGAATAGTTCGCGGGTCTTTATACTCATTTTTTGAAAATATTTTTTTCCCGAATGTCGATTCATCGAAATATCCGATCAATTCTCGAATTGTTCATCACGTATTGTCGATAAATCGATACAACGTCGGGCAATATAATTTTAAATCAATATCGAATAGTACGCGGGTCCTTATACTCTTTTTTTGAAAATATTGTTTACCCGAATGTCGATTTATCGAAATATCCGATTAATTCTCGAATTGTTCATCACGTATTTTCGATGAATCGATACAACGTCGGGCAATATAATTTTAAATCAATATCGAACAGTACGCGGGTCGTTGTACTCTTTTTTTGAAAATTTTTTTTACCCGAATGTCGATTTTTCGAAATATCCGATTGGTTCTCGAATTGTTCATCACGTATTTTGGATATATCGATACAATAACGTCGGGCAATGTACTTTTAAATCAATATCGAATAGTAGGCGGGTCCTTATATTCTTTTTTTTATTATTATTATTTTTTAACCGAATGTCGATTTTTCCAAATATCCGATTAATCCTCGAATTGTTTATCACGTATCTTGAATAAATCGATACAATAACTTCGGGCAATCTAATTTCAAATCAATATCGAATAGTACGCGGGTCCTTATACTCTTTTTTTGAAAATATTTTTTACCCGAATGTCGATTCATCGAAATATCCGATGAATTCTCGAATTGTTCATCACGTATTTTCGATGAATCGATACAACGTCGGGCAATATAATTTTAAATCAATATCGAACAGTACGCGGGTCGTTGTACTCTTGTTTTGAAAATATTTTTCACCCGAATGTCGATTTTTCGAAATATCCGATTGATTCTCGAATTGTTCATCACGTATTTTCGATGAATCGATACAACGTCGGGCAACGTACTTTTAAATCAATATCGAATAGTAGGCGGGTCCTTATACTCTTTTTTTTTAAATATTTTTTACCCGAATGTCGATTTTTCCAAATATCCGATTAATCCTCGAATTGTTTATCACGTATCTTGAATAAATCGATACAATAACTTCGGGCAATCTAATTTCAAATCAATATCGAATAGTTCGCGGGTCTTTATATTCTTTTTTCAAATATATTTCTTTCCCGAATGTCGATTTTTTGAAATATCCGATTAATTCTCGAATTGTTTATCACGTATTTTCGATGAATCGATACAACATCGGGCAATGTACTTTTAAATCAATATCGAATAGTAGGCGGGTCCTTATACTCTTTTTTTGAAAATATTTTTTTCCCGAATGTCGATTTATCGAAATATCCGATTAATTATCGAATTGTTTATCACGTATTTTCGATAAATCGATGCAACGTCAGGCAATGTTATTTAAATCAATATCGAATAGTTCGCGGGTCCTCATACTCTTCTTTTGAAAATATTTTTTACCCGAATGTCGATTCATCGAAATATCCGATGAATTCTCGAATTGTTCATCACGTATATTCGATGAATCGATACAACGTCGGGCAATATAATTTTAAATCAATATCGAACAGTACGCGGGTCGTTGTACTCTTTTTTTGAAAATATTTTTCACCCGAATGTCGATTTTTCGAAATATCCGATTGATTCTCGAATTGTTCATCACGTATTTTCGATGAATCGATACAACGTCGGGCAATGTACTTTTAAATCAATATCGAATAGTAGGCGGGTCCTTATACTCTTTTTTTTTAAATATTTTTTACCCGAATGTCGATTTTTCCAAATATCCGATTAATCCTCGAATTGTTTATCACGTATCTTGAATAAATCGATACAATAACTTCGGGCAATATAATTTCAAATCAATATCGAATAGTTCGCGGGTCCTTATACTCTTTTTTTGAAAATATTTATTTTCCCGAATGTCGATTTATCGAAATATCCGATTAGTTCCCTAATTGTTTATCACGTATTTTCGATAAATCGATACAACGTCTGGCAATGTTATTTAAATCAATATCGAATAGTTCGCGGGTCTTTATACTCATTTTTTGAAAATATTTCTTACACGAATGTCGATTCTTCGAAATATCCGATTAATTCTCGAATTTTTTAACATGTATTTTGGATAAAACGTTACAATAACGTCGGGCAATGTCATTTTGAATCTATATCGAATAGTTCGCGGGTCCTTATACTCTTTTTTTGAAAATATTTTTTACCCGAATGTCGATTTATCGAAATATCCGATTAATTCTCGAATTGTTTATCACGTATTTCCGATAAATCGATTCAACGTCTGGCAATGTTATTTAAATCAATATCGAATAGTCCGCGGGTCCTTATACTCTTCTTTTGAAAATATTTTTTACCCGAATGTCGATTTTTCGATATATCCGATTTATTCTCGAATTGTTTGTCACGTATTTTGGATAAATCGATACAATAACGTTTGGCAATGTAATTTTGAATCAATATCGAATAGTTCGCGGGTCCTTGAACTCTTTTTTTGAAAAAATTTTTTTCCCGAATGTCGATTTTTCGAAATATCCGATTAATTCCCGAACTGTTCATCACGTATTTCAGATGAATAGATACAATAATATCGAAAAGTTCGCGGGTCCTTATACTCTTTTTTTGAAAATCTTTTGTACCGAATGTCGATTTTTCCAAATATGCGATTAATTCTCGAATTGTTTATCACTAATTTTGAATAAATCGATACAATAACGTCTGGCAATGTAATTTTAAATCAATATCGAATAGTTCGCGGGTCCTTATACTCTTTTTTTTTTGAAAATATTTGTTTCCCGAATGTCGATTTATCGAAGTATCCGATTAATTCTCGAATTTTTCATCACGTATTTTGGATATATCATTACAATAACGTCGTGCAATGTAATTTCGAATTAATATCGAATAGTTCGCAGGTCTTTATACTCATTTTTTGAAAATATTTCTTACACGAATGTCGATTCTTCGAAATATCCGATTAATTCTCGAATTTTTTATCATGTATTTTGGATAAATCGATACAATAACGTCGGGCAATGTCATTTTGAATATATATCGAATAGTTCGCGGGTCCTTATACTCTATTTTTGAAAATATTTTTTACCCGAATGTCGATTTCTCGAAATATCCGATTCATTCTCGAATTGTTTATCACGTATTTTCGATGAATCGATACAACGTCGGGCAATGTAATTTTAAATCAATATCGAATAGTAGGCGGGTCCTCATTCCTTCTTTTTGAAATTATTTTTTACCCAAATGTCGATTTTTCGAAATATCCGATTTATTCTCGAATTGTGTATCACGTATGTTGAATAAATCGATGCAATAACGTCGGGCAATATAATTTCGAAGCAATATCGAATAGTTCGCGGGTCCTTTTACTCTTTTTTTGAAAATATTTCTTTCCCGAATGTCGATTTATCGAAATATCCGATTAATTCTCGAATTGTTCATCATGTATTTTGGATAAATCGATACAATAACGTCGGGCAATGTCATTTTGAAATTATATCGAATAGTTCGCGGGTCCTTATACTATTCTTTGAAAATATTTTTTACCCGAATGTCGATTTCTCGAAATATCCGATTAATTCTCGAATTGTTTATCACATATTTTGGATATATCGATACAATAACGTCAGGCAATGTAATTTTAAATCAATATCGAGTAGTTCGTTCTTGGGTCCTTAAACTTTTTTTTTGAAAATATTTCTTTCCCGAATGTCGATTTATCGAATAATCCGATTAATTCTCGAATGTTTCATCACGTATCTTCCATAAATCGATACAACGTCGGGCAATGTTATTTTGAATCAATATCGAATAGTTCGCGGGTCCTTATACCCTTTTTTTGAAAATAGTTCTTACCCGAATGTCGATTTCTCGAAATATCCGATTAATTCTCGAATTGTTTATCACGTATTTTGGAGAAATCGATACAATTACGTCGGGCAATGTAATTTTAGTTCAATATCTAATAGTTCGCGGGTGCTTATACTCTTTTTTCGAAATTTTTTTTTTTCCGAATGTCGATTTTTTGAAATATTCGATTAATTCTCGAATTGTTTATCACGAATTTTGAGTAAATCGATACAATAACGTCGAGCAATGTAATTTTAAATCAATATTGATTAGTTCGCGGGTCCTCATACCCTTTTTTTGAAAATTTTTTTTTCCCGAATGTCGGTTTATCGAAATATCCGATCAATTCTCGAATTGTTCATCACGTATTGTCGATAAATCGATACAACGTCGGGCAATGTTATTTTGAATCAATATCGAATAGTTCGCGGGTCCTAATACCCATTTTTTGAAAATATTTTTCACCCGAAATTCAATTTTTCGAGATATCCGATTAGTTCTCAGATTGTTTATCGTGAATTTTGGATAAATCGATACAATAACGTCAGGCAATGTAATTTCATCAATTGTAAAACCCATGAATCTTAGGCCCGAAAAAATCTGCTAGGTTGCGCCACCTTTCCGTATTTGCAACGACTCGTTATAGTTTGTGTTCTGGTCTTCGAAAATGGGCGCGTTCTAAATGCCTGAGCGGCTCATTCTGACTGAGATTTGGCAGTATTTGGTTCTTCGAACGAGCTGAGTGAGCAGACGGGGCCGCTCAGGCATTGGTAGTTTATAGAAACAAGCGCACCGAAAGATGTGGACAAACCGAACAATCCAAAAAAGATAAAAGGAAGAATTTTCCATTCATTACATTAACTCCCCGCCAAGGGCGCATCCACAACTACGCAGGAGCATTCGCCAAGCCTAAGGAACTACAACCCGAGAGTATGCCTCTACCGAAAATCGCCTCTCTCTAGGCCGAGTAGATAAAAACTAACATAACAGGAGTTCGTACATGCGCAAAATATATGGGCACACTGACGCCTCATTCTCTCAGCACCTCAATGGCAAAAAGGCCACCTCGATAGGAATAAAAACAGCGGAGTTATTCATCTTTCCATCTGCGCAAGCGCAGTTAACCCACCAATGAATTGATCATGGTCTCAGCACCCCAATGGCTCAAACGCCACCTCGATAGGACTCCCAACAGCGCAATTATTCGCTTTTCCATCTGCCCATGCGCAGTTGCGAAAATGCACCGGATGATTCCTTACACCCTCAGCACCTCAATGGCTCAAACGCCACCTCGAAAGCACCGACAACAGCGGAGTTATTCGAGTTTCCATCTGAGCATGCGCAGTTGCGAAAATGCACCGGTGCACTCCTTATGCCCTAAGCACCCCGATGGCACGAACGCCACGTCGCTAGGACTCACAGCGGCGGAGTTATACGCGTTTTTCTATGCAGTTGGCGAAATCCACAGGTAGATGCCACCGTTCATCGAACTGGTCCCGACTCACCCCGAAATTTTTCGAACAAACCCCGTATATGGAATAACACATTGGTTTCCATAGAAACGAGGACTAAATGCGATATGCGCGCACCCGATGATTCATGGTGATGCAAGCGATTATTCATATTTTCGAACAAAGGATTGACTATGAATCAGTTCTAATCGGGAAGCGATGGGAGATAGTCGATATTTGGAGCGCTAATAAATTATAGAGAAAATCGGTTTTTGCCGTGTGGAGTGAGTGCGGAAGTGATGAGTCATTGACTCACGGCACACGGGAGTTAGGAATACGTGTTTTGTTCAGTGTTTTGAAGTGATAAAATCAGGAAAAATCGTAAGTACACATGGAAAACTTTTGAAATAAGTCCATTTTTAGGTATTTCGGATAAATCGATTCAATAACGTCGGGCAATGTACTTTCAAATCAATATTGAATAATTGTCCGGACATACTACTCATTTTTTGAAAATATATTTTACCCGAAAGTCGATTTTTCGAAATATCCGATTAATTCTCGAATAGTTTATCACGTATTTTGGTTACATCCATACAATAACGTCGGGTAATGTTATTTTGAATCATTATCGAATAGTTCGCGGGTCCTTTTACTCTTTTTTTGAAAATATTTTTCAACCAGAAGTCGATTTTTCGAAATATCCGATTAATTCTTGAATTTTTTATCATGTTTTTTGGATAAATCGATACAATAACGTCGAGCAATGTAATTTTGAATCAATATCGAATAGTAGGAGGGTCCTTATTCCCTCTTTTTGAAAATATTTTTTACCCGAATGTCGATTTTTCGAAATATCCGATTGATTCTCGAATTGTTCATCACGTATTTTGGATAAATCGATACAATATAGTCGGGCAATGTAATTTTAAATCAATATCGAATAGTTCGCGGGTCCTTTCTTTTTTTGAAAATATTTTTTACCCGAATGTCGATTTCTCGAAATATCCGATTAATTCTCGAATTTTTTATCACGTATTTTGGATAAATCGATACAATAGCGTCGGGCAATGTAATTTTGAATCAATATCGAATAGTTCGCGGGTCCTTATACTCTTTTTTTGAAAATATTTATTTTCCCGAATGTCGATTTATCGAAAAACCCGATAAATTCCCTAATTGTTTATCACGTATCTTCGATAAATCGATACAACGTCGGGCAATGTTATTTTAAATCAATATCGAATAGTTCGCGGGTCCTTATACTCTTTTTTTGAAAATATTTTTCACCCAAATGTCGATTTTTCGAAATATCCGATTAATCCTCGAATTGTTTATCACGTATCTTGAATAAATCGATACAATGACTTCGGGCAATCTGATTTTAAATCAATATCGAATTGTTCGCGGGTCTTTATACTCTTTTTTCGAAAATATTTTTTTCCCAAATGTCGATTTTTTGAAATATTGGATAAATTCTCGAATTGTTTATAACGTATTTTGAATAAATCGATACAATAACGTCGAGCAATGTTATTTTAAATCAATATCGAATAGTTCGCGGATCCTCATACTCTTTTTTGAGCGCTCGTACAACTTACACGAGGGCTATATCATTTCGTCACGATGTCTGTATTTTTCGAATTTTGAGCCGAAAATGGTCTCAATCGACTATGTTCGACTCACTGATGACGAATCCGTCGAAAAATTCGAGTCTGTCCGTCCGTCCGTCCGTCCGTCCGTCCGGCCGTCCGTCCGGCCGTATACACGATAACTCTCGAACGGAATGTCCTAGAAACTTGAAATTTTCAGGGTAGGTTCGAATCTCAAATGCCGCGGTTGAGTTCGTTATTGGGCAAAATTCGCAGAAGGGTTCCGTAAATATGGCCGCTCGAAATTTTGTTTTTCTGATTACTCCGAAACTACTGATTCGATCGAGGTGAAATTTTGCACTCAGATGGATAATTACGTACTCAAGCTACATGCAGAATTTTGTCCAGCTCGCATGACCAGAACCATAGAAACCATAGAAAATTATAGCTTTGTAATGGAAAGGCCTAGAGACTTGAAATTTTCAGAATAGGTGTGGATCGTAAATGTAGCGTTCACGTGTATCAATGAGCAAAATAAGACTAGGGGTTCCGTAAATATGGCCGTTTGAAATTCAGTTTTCTTGATCATTTCAAAATTATGGATTCGATCTCGACGAAATTTTGAATTTAAATTGAGAATCATATATTCGAGCTACATTTCTTCCAGATCGTATGATCAGAATCATAGAAACCATAGAAAATCATAACTTTCGAACAAAAAAGCCTAGTGACTTGAAATTTTCAGGATAGGTTCGGATCGCGAATTTCGCGATCCTTTTTATCAATGAGCCAAATTAGACTAGGGGTTCCGTAAATATTGCCGTTCAAACTATATTTTTTCTGATAATTTCGAAAATACTTATTGGATTGAAATGAAATTTCGCACATATATGAAGAATAATGTATAATTTTGTCCAGATTGCATTACCAAGACCATAGATACCGTAGAAAATTCTAGCGAATTATCGAAAAAATGGACCCAAAGCACTGACGTGAAGTCTGGATTTTCGCGTTGGTTTGAAATTTTCTTTGACAGCTGTCAAAATCTTTCCAATTGGTTTGTAAAACTGGAGAATGCGAATCTACCTACAAGGTGCATGTACGAGCGCTCAAAAGCTCCTGCCTTCACGGCAGTGCTTTTCGAAATTTTTTGAAAATAATTTTTTCCCGAATGTCGATTTATCGAAATATCCGATCAATTCTCGAATTGTTCATCACGTATTTTCGATGAATCGATACAACGTCGGGCAATGTTATTTTGAATCAATATCGAACAGTTCGCGGGTCCTTATACCCTTTTTTGAAATTATTTTCTACCCGAATATCGATTTTTCGTTATATCCGATTAATTCTCGAATTGTTTATCACGTATTTTGGAAAAATCGATACAATTACGTCGGGCAATGTGATTTTAGTTCTATATCGAATAGTTCGCGGGTGCTTATACTCTTTTATCGAAAAAATTTTTTTCCCGAATGTCGATTTTTCGAAATATCCGATTAATTCTCGAATTGTTCATCACGTATTTCAGATGAATCGATACAATAATATCGAAAAGTTCGCGGGTTCTTATACTTTTTTTTTGAAAATATTTTTCACCCGAATGTCGGTTTTTCGAAATATTCGGTTAATTCTCGAATTGTTCATCACGTATTTTCGATAAATCGATACAACGTCGGGCAATATAATTTTGAATCAGTATCGAATGGTACGCGGGTCCTTATACACTTCTTTTGAAAATATTTTTTACCCGAATGTCGATTCATCGAAATATCCGATTAATTCTCGAATTGTTCATCACGTATTTTCGATAAATCGATACAACGTCGAGCAATATAATTTCAAATCAATATCGAACAGTACGCGGGTCGTTGTACTCTTTTTTTGAAAATATTTTGTACCCGAATGTCGATTTTTCGAAATATCCGATTAATTATCGAATTGTTTATCACGTATTCTGGATGAATCGATACAATAACGTCAAGCAATGTGATTTTAAATCAATATCGAAAAGTTCGCGGGTCCTTATATTTTTTTTTTGAAAATATTTTTTACCCGAATGTCGATTTCTCGAAATATCCGATTAATTCTCGAATTGTTCATCACGTATTTTCGATAAATCGATACAACTTCGGGCAATGTTATTTTAAATCAATATCGAATAGTTCGCGGGTATTTATACTCTTTTTTTGAAAATATTTTTCACCCGAATGTCGATTTCTCGAAATATCCGATTAATTCTCGAATTGTTCATCACGTATTTTCGATAAATCGATACAACGTCGGGCAATGTTATTTTGAATCAATATCGAATAGTTCGCGGGTCCTTATACCCTTTTTTTGAAATTATTTTTTACCCGAATGTCGATTTTTCGATATATCCGATTAATTCTCGAATTGTTCATCACGTATTTTGGATATATCGATACAATAACGTCAGGCAATGTCATTTTGAAGCAATATCGAATAGTTCGCGGGTCCTAATACCCATTTTTTGAAAATATTTTTCACCCGAAATTCAATTTCTCGAGATATCCGATTAGTTCTCAGATTGTTTATCGTGTATTTCGGATAAATCGATACAATAACGTCAGGCAATGTAATTTCCTCAATTGTAAAACCCATGAAGCTTAGGCCGGAAAAAAACTGCTAGGTTGCGCCACCTTTCCGTATTTGCAACGACTCGTGATAGTTTGTGTTCTGGTCTTCGAAAATGGGCGCGTTCTAAATGCCTGAGCGGCTCATTCTGACTGAGATTTGGCAGTATTATGTTCTTCGAACGAGCTGAGTGAGCAGACGGGGCCGCTCAGGCATTGGTAGTTTATAGAAACAAGCGCACCGTAAGATGTAGACAAACCGAACAATCCAAAAAAGATAAAAGGAAGAATTTTTCCATTCATTACATTAACTCCCCGCCAAGGGCGCATCCACAACTACGCAGGAGCATTCGCTAAGCCTAAGGAACTTCAACCCGAGAGTATTCCTCTACCGAAAATCGCCTCTCTCTAGGCCGAGTAGATAAGAATTAACATAACAGGAGTTCGCACATGCGCAAAATATATGGGCACACTGACGCCTCATTCTCTCAGCACCTCAATGGCCAAAAGGCCACCTCGATAGGACTAAAAACAGCGGAGTTATTCATCTTTCCATCTGCGCAAGCGCAGTTAACCCACCAATGAACTGCTCATGGGCTCAGCACCCCAATGGTCCAAACGCCACCTCGATAGGACTCCCAACAGCCCAATTATTCGCTTTTCCATCTGCGCATGCGCACCGAATGATTCCTCACACCCTCAGCACCTCAATGGCTCAAACGCCACCTCGAAAGCACCGACAACAGCGGAGTTATTCGAGTTTCCATCTGAGCATGCGCAGTTGCGAAAATGCACCGGTGAACTCCTTATGCCCTAAGCACCCCGATGGCACGAACGCCACGTCGCTAGGACTCACAGCGGCGGAGTTATACGCGTTTTTCTATGCAGTTGGCGAAATCCACAGGTAGATGCCACCGTTCATCGAACTGGTCCCGACTCACCCCGAAATTTTTCGAACAAACCCCGTATATGGAATAACACATTGGTTTCCATAGAAACGAGGACTAAATGCGATATGCGCGCACCCGATGATTCATGGTGATGTAAGCGATTATTCATATTCTCGAACAAAGGATTGACTATGAATCAGTTCTAATCGGGAAGCGACGAGAGATAGTCGATATTTGGAGCGCTAATAAATTATAGTGAAAATCGGTTTTTGCCGTGTGGAGTGAGTGCGGGAGTGATGAGTCATTGACGGGAGTTAGGAAAACTTTTTGAATAAGTCCATTTTTAGGTATTTCGGATAAATCGATTCAATAACGTCGGGCAATGTACTTTCAAATCAATATTGAATAATTGTCCGGACATACTACTCATTTTTTGAAAATATATTTTACCCGAAAGTCGATTTTTCGAAATATCCGATTAATTCTCGAATAGTTTATCACGTATTTTGGTTACATCCATACAATAACGTCGGGTAATGTTATTTTGAATCATTATCGAATTGTTCGCCGGTCCTTATATTCTTTTTTTGAAAATATTTTTCACCCGAATGTCGATTTCTCGAAATATCCGATTAATTCTCGAATTGTTTATCACGTATTTTCGATGAATCGATACAACGTCGGGCAATGTAATTTTGAATCAATATCGAATAGTAGGCGGGTCCTTATTCCCTCTTTTTGAAAATATTTTTTACCCGAATGTCGATTTTTCGAAATATCCGATTGATTCTCGAATTGTTCATCACGTATTTTGGTAAATCGATACTATAACGTCAGGCAATGTAATTTTAAATCAATATCGAATAGTTCGCGGGTCCTTTTACTCTTTTTTTGAAAATATTTCTTTCCCGAATGTCGATTTATCGAAATATCCGATTAATTCTCAAATTGTTTATCATGTATTTTGGATAAATCGAAACAATAACGTCGGGCAATGTAATTTTGAACCTATATCGAATAGTTCGCGGGTCCTTAAACTCTTTTTTTGAAAGAATTTTTTTCCCGAATGTCGATTTTTCGAAATATCCGATAAATTCTCGAACTGTTTATCACGTATTTCAGATGAATAGATACAATAATATCGAAAAGTTCGCGGGTCCATATACTCTTTTTTTGAAAATCTTTTTTACCGAATATCGATTTTTCCAAATATGCCATTAATTCTCGAATTGTTTATCACGTATTTTCGATGAATCGATACAACGTCGGGCAATGTAATTTTAAATCAATATCGAATAGTAGGCGGGTCCTCATTCCCTCTTTTTGAAATTATTTTTTACCCAAATGTCGATTTTTCGAAATATCCGATTGATTCTCGAATTGTTCATCACGTATTTTGAATAAATCGATACAATAACGTCGGGCAATATAATTTTGAAGCAATATCGAATAGTTCGCGGGTCCTTTTACTCTTTTTTTGAAAATATTTCTTTCCCGAATGTCGATTTATCGAAAAATCCGATTAATTCTCGAATTGTTTATCATGTATTTTGGATAAATCGATACAATAACGTCGGGCAATGTCATTTTGAACCTATATTGAATAGTTCGCGGGTCCTTATACTATTCTTTGAAAATATTTTTTACCCGAATGTCGATTTCTCGAAATATCCGATTAATTCTCGAATTGTTTATCACGTATTTTGGATATATCGATAAAATAACGTCAGGCAATGTAATTTTAAATCAATATCGAATAGTTCGCGGGTCCTTATACTTTTTTTTTGAAAATATTTCTTTCCCGAATGTCGATTTATCGAATAATCCGATTAATTCTCGAATGTTTTATCACGTATCTTCGATAAATCGATACAACGTCGGGCAATAATATTTTGAATCAATATCGAATAGTTCGCGGGTCCTTATACCCTTTCTTTGAAAGTATTTTTTACCCGAATGTCTATTTTTCGATATATCCGATTAATTCTCGAATTTTTTATCACGTATTTTGGATAAATCGATACAATAACGTCGGGCAATGTTACTTTAAATCAATATCGAATAGTTTGCGGGTCCTTATACTCTTTTTTTGAAAATATTTTGTACCCGAATGTCGATTTTTTGAAATATCCGATTAATTCTCGAATTGTTCATCACGTTATTTGAATAAATCGATACAATAACGTCGGGCAATATAATTTTGAAGCAATATCGAATAGTTCGCGGGTCCTTATACTCTTTTTTTGAAATTATTTTTTTCCCGAATGTCGATTTCTCGAAATACCCGATTCATTCTCGAATTGTTTATCACGTATTTTCGATAAATCGATACAACGTCAGGCAATGTTATTCAAATCAATATCGAATAGTTCGCGGGTCCTTTTACTCTTCTTTTGAAAATATTTTTTACCCGAATGTCGATTTTTCAATATATCCGATTAATTCTCGAATTGTTTATCACTTATTTTGGATAAATCGATACAATAACGTCTGACAATGTAATTTTAAATCAATATCGAATAGTTCGCGGGTCCCTATACTCTTTTTTTCTGAAAATATTTTTTTCCCGAATGTCGATTTATCGAAGTATCCGATTAATTCTCGAATTTTTCATCACCTATTTTGGATAAATCATTACAATAACGTCGTGCAATGTAATTTCGAATTAATATCGAATAGTTCGCGGGTCTTTATACTCATTTTTTGAAAATATTTCTTACACGAATGTCGATTCTTCGAAATATCCGATTAATTCTCGAATTTTTTATCATGTATTTCGGATAAATCGATACAATAACGTCGGGCAATGTCATTTTGAATCTATATCGAATAGTTCGCGGGTCCTTATACTCTTTTTTTGAAAATATTTTTACCCGAATGTCGATTTTTCGAAATATCCGATTCATTCTCGAATTGTTTATCACGTATTGTCGATGAATCGATACAACGTCGGGCAATGTAATTTTAAATCAATATCGAATAGTAGGCGGGTCCTCATTCCCTCTTTTTGAAATTATTTTTTACCCAAATGTCGATTTTTCGAAATATCCGATTGATTCTCGAATTGTTCATCACGTATTTTGAATAAATCGATACAATAACGTCGGGCAATATAATTTTGAAGCAATATCGAATAGTTCGCGGGTCCTTTTACTCTTTTTTTGAAAATATTTCTTTCCCGAATGTCGATTTATCGAAAAATCCGATTAATTCTCGAATTGTTTATCATGTATTTTGGATAAATCGATACAATAACGTCGGGCAATGTCATTTTGAACCTATATCGAATAGTTCGCGGGTCCTTATACTATTCTTTGAAAATATTTTTTACCCGAATGTCGATTTCTCGAAATATCCGATTAATTCTCGACTTGTTTATCACGTATTTTGGATATATCGATACAATAAAGTCAGGCAATGTTATTTTAAATCAATATCGAATAGTTCGCAGGTCCTTATACTTTTTTTTTGAAAATATTTCTTTCCCGAATGTCGATTTATCGAATAATCCGATTAATTCTCGAATGTTTATTCACGTATCTTCGATAAATCGATACAACGTCGCGCAATAATATTTTGAATCAATATCGAATAGTTCGCGGGTCCTTATACCCTTTCTTTCAAAGTATTTTTTACCCGAATGTCGATTTTTCGATATATCCGATTAATTCTCGAATTTTTTATCACGTATTTTTGATAAATCGATACAATAACGTCGGGCAATGTTATTTTAAATCAATATCGAACAGTTTGCGGGTCCTTATACTCTTTTTTTGAAAATATTTTTTACCCGAATGTCGATTCTTCAAAATATCCGATCAATTCTCGAATTGTTTATCACGTTTTTCGGATGAATCGATACAATAACGTCGGGCAATGTAATTTAAAATCAATATCGAATGGTTCGCGGGTCCTTTCTTTTTTTGAAAATATTTTGTACCCGAATGTCGATTTTTTGAAATATCTGATTAATTCTCGAATTGTTCATCACGTTATTTGAATAAATCGATACAATAACGTCGGGCAATATAATTTTCAAGCAATATCGAATAGTTCGCGGGTCCTTATACTCTTTTTTTGAAAATCTTTTTTACCGAATGTCGATTTTTCCAAATATGCGATTAATTCTCGAATTGTTTATCACCAATTTTGAATAAATCGATACAATAACGTCTGGCAATGTAATTTTAAATCAATATCGAATAGTTCGCGGGTCCCTCTACTCTTTTTTTCGGAAAATATTTTTTTCCCGAATGTCGATTTATCGAAGTATCCGATTAATTCTCGAATTTTTCATCACGTATTTTGGATAAATCATTACAATAACGTCGTGCAATGTAATTTCTAATTAATATCGAATAGTTCGCGGGTCTTTATACTCATTTTTTGAAAATATTTCTCACACGAATGTCGATTCTTCGAAATATCCGATTAATTCTCGAATTTTTTATCATGTATTTTGGATAAATCGATACAATAACGTCGGGCAATGTCATTTTGAATCTATATCGAATAGTTCGCAGGTCCTTATATCCTTTTTTTGAAAATATTTTTTACCCGAATGTCGATTTCTCGAAATATCCGATTCATTCTCGAATTGTTTATCACGTATTTTCGATGAATCGATACAACGTCGGGCAATGTAATTTTAAATCAATATCGAATAGTTTGCGGGTCCTCACACTCTTTTTCTGGAAATATTTTTTACCCGAATGTCGATTCTTCAAAATATCCGATCAATTTTCGAATTGTTTATCACGTTTTTCGGATGAATCGATACAATAACGTCGGGCAATGTAATTTAAAATCAATATCGAATGGTTCGCGGGTCCTTTCTTTTTTTGAAAATATTTTGTACCCGAATGTCGATTTTTTGAAATATCCGATTAATTCTCGAATTGTTCATCACGTTATTTGAATAAATCGATACAATAACGTCGGGCAATATAATTTTGAAGCAATATCGAACAGTTCGCGGGTTCTTATACTCTTTTTATGAAAATATTTTTTTCCCGAATGTCGATTTATCGAAATATCCAAATAATTCTCGAATTGTTTATCACGTATTTTCGATAAATCGATACAACGTCAGGCAATGTTATTTAAATCAATATCGAATAGTTCGCGGGTCCTTATACTCTTCTTTTGAAAATATTTTTCACCCGAATGTCGATTTTTCGATATATCCGATTAATTCTCGAGTTGTTTATCACGTATTTTGGATAAATCGATACAATAACGTTTGGCAATGTAATTTTGAATCAATATCGAATAGTTCGCGGGTCCTTAAACTCTTTTTTTGAAAACAATTTTTTCCCGAATGTCGATTTTTCGAAATATCCGATTAATTTTCGAACTGTTTATCACGTATTTCAGATGAATAGATACGATAATATCGACAAGTTCGGGGGTCATTATACTCTTTTTTTGAAAATCTTTTTTACCGAATGTCGATTTTTCCAAATATGCGATTAATTCTCGAATTGTTTATCATGTATTTTGAATAAATCGATACAATAACGTCTGGCAATGTAATTTTAAATCAATATCGAATAGTTCGCGGGTCCCTATACTCTTTTTTTCTGAAAATATTTTTTTCCCGAATGTCGATTTATCGAAGTATCCGATTAATTCTCGAATTTTTCATCACGTATTTTGGATAAATCATTACAATAACGTCGTGCAATGTAATTTCTAATTAATATCGAATAGTTCGCGGGTCTTTATACTCATTTTTTGAAAATATTTCTTACACGAATGTCGATTCTTCGAAATATCCGATTAATTCTCGAATTTTTTATCATGTATTTTGGATAAATCGATACAATTACGTCGGGCAATGTCATTTTGAATCTATATCGAATAGTTCGCGGGTCCTTATACTCCTTTCTTGAAAATATTTTTTACCCGAATGTCGATTTCTCGAAATATCCGTATCATTCTCGAAGTGTTTATCACGTATTGTCGATGAATCGATACAACGTCGGGCAATGTAATTTTAAATCAATATCGAATAGTAGGCGGGTCCTCATTCCCTCTTTTTGAAATTTTATTTCATTTTGAATCTTATATTCAACCTTCATGTTGCAGATCATTACTAGCTATCTTTCCGAAGAAGATGATCTCCAAAAGAAAAATGAGAGCATCAGAGTGAATAGAATAAAAAAATTAAAACAAAAAATTTATTTCATATCGAATCTAATATCAAACCTTTATGTTGCAGGTCATTACTAGCTATTTTTTCAAAGAAGATAAACTCCAGAAGAAAAATGAGAGCATCAGAGTAACTAGAATAACAAAATTGAAACATAAAATTTATTTCATTTTGAATCTAATATTAAACCTTTATGTTGCAGGTCATTACTAGCTATATTTTCAAAGAAGATAAACTCCAGAAGAAAAATGAGGGCATCAGAGTAACTAGAATAAAAAAATTAAAACGAAACATTTATTTCATTTTGAATCTAATATGAAGACTTTATGTTGCAGAACATTACTACCTATCTTTTCTAAGAAGATGGACTCCATAAAAAGATGAGAGCATAAGAGTAACAAGAATAAAAAAATTAAAACAAAAAATTCATTTCATTTTGAATCTTATATTCAACCTTGATGTTGCAGATCATTTCTAGCTATCTTTCCAAAGAAGATAAACTCCATGAGAACAATGAGAGCAACAGAGTGACTAGATTAAAAAAATTAAAACAATAAATGTATCTCATTTTGAACCTAATATTGAATCTTTTTATTGCAGATCATTACCAGCTATCTTTTCAAAGAAGATGAACTCCAGAAGAAAAATTAGAGCATCAGAGTAACTAGAATAAAAAAATTAAAGCAAAAAATTGATTTCATTTTGAATCTAATATCAAGACTTCATGTTGCAGATCTTTACAAGCTATCTTTTCAAAGAAGATAAACTCCAGAAGAAAAAGGAGAGCATCAGAGTAACTAGAATATAAAAACTAAAACAAATAATTTATTTCATTTTGAATCTCATATTAAACCTTTATGTTGCAGGTCATCACTAGCTATCTTTTCAAAGAAGTCAAACTCCATAATAAAAATGAGAGCATCAGAGTAACTAGAATAATGAATAAAAATGAAAAAATTAATTCATTTTGAATCTGATATTGAACCTCTATGTTGCAGATCATCACTAGCTTTCTTCTCGAAGAAGATAAACTCTTTAAGAAAAATGAAATCATCAGAGTAACTAGAATAAAAGAATTAAAACAAAAAATTTATTTCATTTTGAATCTAATATTAAACCTTTATGTTGCAGATCATTACTTGCTTTCTTTTCAAAAAAGAAAAACTCTAGAAAAAAAAATGAGAGCATCAGAGTAACTAGAATGAAATGATTAAAACAAAAAATTTATTTCATTTTGGATCTAATATTAGACCTTTATGTTGCAGATCATAACTAGCTATCTTTTCAAAGAAGATAAACTCCATAAGAAAAATGAGAGCATCAGAGTAACTAGAATAAAAGAATTAAAGCAAAAAATTTATTTCATTTTGAATCTAATATTGAACCTTTCTGTTGCAGATCATTACTAGCTATCTTTTCAAAGAAGATGGAATCCATAAGAAAAATGAGAGCATCAGAGTAACTAGAATAAAAGAATAAAAACAAAAAATTTATATCATTTTGAATCTTATATTAAACCTTTATGTTGCAGATCATTTCTAGTTATCTTTTTGAAGAATATTAACTCCATGAGTAAAATAAGAGCACCAGAGTAACTAGATTAAAAAAAGTAAAACAAAAAATTTATTTCATTTCGAATCTTATATTAAATCTTTATGTTGCAGATCATAACTAGCTATCTTTTCAAAGAAGATAAACTCCAAAAGAAAAATGAGAGCATCAGAGTAAATAGAATTAAAAAATTAAAACAAGAAATTTATTTCATTTCGAATCTAATATTGAACCTTTATGTTGCAGGTCATTACTCGCTATCTCTTCAAAGAAGATAAGCTCCAGAAGAAAAATGAGAGCATCAGAGTAACTAAAATAAAAAAAATTAAACAAAAAATTTATTTCATTTTGAATCTAATATCGAACCTTCATGTTGCAGATTATTACTAGCAATCTTTCCAAAGAAGATAAACTCCAGAAGAAAAATGAGAGCAACAGAGAAAATGGAATAAAAAAATTAAAACAGAAAATTTATTTCATTTTGAATCTAATATTAATTCTTTAGGTAGCAGATCATTACTACCTATATTTCCAAAGAAGATTAACTCCAGAAGAAGAATGAGAGCATCAGAGTTACTAGCATATAAAAATTAGAACAAAAAATTCAACCTTTATGTTGCAGATCATTACTAGCTATCTCGTTGTAGAAGATAACACAACCGAGCTCAATCCTGAAGATATTTAAAATATCCAGGATGAGTGCATGTTCCCCTTAGTGGGGAGAGAAAAAGCCGACTGCGAGAGGGGTGTTTCCCTTCTACGCTGAAAGGCTAAAGTCGGGTGTTCATTGAAAAAAATCAATCTTCATTTCATTTTGAATATTTCGTTATTTCGGAATGTTGCAGATCATTACTAGCTATCTATTCGAAGAAGATAAACTTCACAAGAAAAATGAGAGCATCAGAGTAACTAGAATAAAAGAATTAAAACAAAAATTTATTTCATTTTGAATCTAATATTAAACCTTTATGTAGCAGATCATTACTAGCAATCTCGTTTTAGAAGATAACACAACCGAGCTCAATCCTGAAGATATTTGAAATATCCAGGATGAGTGAATGTTCCCCTTAGCGGGGAGTGAAAAAGCCGACTGCGAGAGGGGTGTTTCCCTTCTACGCTGAAAGGCTGAATTCGGGTGTTCATTGAAAAAAAAATATATAAAAAAAATAAAATTTTATTCCATTTTGGATAATTCATTAATATTATAATATTGCAGATCATTACTATCTATCTTTTCAAAGGAGATAAACTCCATAAGAAAAATGAGAGCATCAGAGTAACTAGAATAAAAAAAATAAAACAAAAAATTCATTTCTTTTTGAATCTTATATCGAACCTTTATGTTGCAGATTATTACTAGCAATCTTTCCGAAGAAGATAAACTCGAGAAGAAAAATGAGAGCAACGGAGTAACTAGAATAAAAAAATTAAAACAAAAAATTTATTTCATTTTGAATCTGATATTAAATCTTTATGTTGCAGATCATAACTACCTATATTTTTAAAGAAGATAGACTCCATAAGAAAAATGAGAGCATCAGAGTAACTAGAATAAAAAAATTAAAACAAAAAATTTATTTCATTTCGAATTTAATATCAAACCTTTATGTTGAAGATCATCACTAGCAATCTTCTCAAAGAAGATAAACTCCAGAAGAAAAATGAGAGCATCAGAGTAACTAGAATACAAAAAATAAAACAAAGAATTTATTTCATTTTGAATCTTATATTAACCCTTTATGTTGCAGGTCATTACTAGCTATCTTTTCACAGAAGTCAAACTCCAAAAGAAAAATGAGAGCATCAGAGTAACTAGAATAAAAATTTTCAAACAAAAAATTTATTTCATTTTGAATCTCAACAGAGTTAATAAAATAAAAAAATTAAAACAAAAAATTCATCTCATTTCGAATCTAATATTAAACTTTTATGTTGTGGGTCATTACTAGCTATCTTTTCGAAGAAGAAAAACTCCAAAAGGAAAATGAGGGCATCAGAGTAACTAGAATAAAAAAATTAAGAGAAACTAGAATAAAAAATTAAAACGAAAAATTTATTTCATTTTGAATCTAATATTGAACCTTTATGTTGCAGATCATTACTAGCTATGTTTTCAAAGAAGATAAACTCCATGAGAAAAATGAGAGCACCAGAGTAACTAGATTAAAAAAATTAAAACAAAAAATTTATTCCATTTTGAACCTGATATTGAATTTTTATGTTGCAGATCATTACTAGCTATCTTTTCAAAGAAGATAAACTCCAGAAGAAAAATCAGAGTTACTAGAATAAAAAAACTTAAATAAAAAATTTATTTCATTTTGAAACTAATATTGTACCTCTATGTTGCAGGTAAATACTAGCTATCTTTTCAAAAAAGATAAACTCCAGAAGAAAATGGAGGGCATCAGAGAAACTAGAATAAAAAATTTAAAACAGAAAATTTATTTCATTTTGGATCTAATATCAAATCTTTATGTTGCAAATCATTACTACCTTTTTTTCAAAGAAGATGGACACCATGAAAGAAATGAGAGCATTAGAGTAACAAAAATAAAAAAATTAAAACAAAAAATTTATTTCATTTCGAATCTAATACTTAACCTTTATGTTGCAGATCATTTCTAGCTATCTTTTCAAAGAAGATAAACTCTAATATTCAACCTTTATGTTGCAAGTCATTACTAGCTATCTTTTCAAAAAAGATAAACTCCGGAAGAGGAATGAGGGCATCAGAGTAACTAGAATAAAAAAATCAAAACAAAAAATTTATTTCATTTTGAATCTTATATTAAACCTTCATGTTGCAGATCATTTCTAGTTATCTTTTTGAAGAATATAAACTCCATGAGTAAAATGAGAGCACCAGAGTTACTAGATTAAAAAAATTAAAACAAAAAAGTTATTTCATTTTGAATCTTATATTAAACCTTCATGTTGCAGATCATCACTAGCTATCTTTTCAAAGAAGTCAAACTCCATAAGAAAAATGAGAGCATCAGAGTAACTAGATTAGAAGAATTAAAACAAAAAATGTATCTCATTTTGAACCTTATATCAAATCTTTTTATTGCAGATCATCACCAGCTATTTTGTCAAAGAAGATGAACTCCAGAAGAAAAATGAGAGCATCAGAGTAACTTGAATAAAAAAATTAAAACAAAAAATTTATTTCATTTTGAATCTAATATCAAGACTTAATGTTGCAGATCATGACTAGCTATCTTTTCAAAGAAGATAAATTCCATGAGAAAAATGAGAGCACCAGAGTAACTAGATTAAAAAAATTTAAACAAAAAATTTATCTCATTTTGAACCTAATATTGAAACTTTATGTTGCAGGTCATTACTAGCTATCTCTTCAAAGAAGATAAACTCCAGAAGAAAAATGAGAGCATCAGAGTAACTAGAATTAAAGAATTAAAACAAAAATTTTATTTCATTTTGAATCTAATATTGAAACTTCATGTTGCAGATAATTACTAGCTATCTTTTCAAAGAAGATAAACTCCATAAAAAAAATGAGAGCATCAGAGTAACTAGAATAAAAAACTAAAACAAAAAATTTATTTCATTTTGAATCTCATATTAAACCCTTATGTTGCTGGTCATCACTAGCTATCTTTTCAAAGAAGTCAAACTCCTTAAGAAAAATGAGAGCATCAGAGTAACTAGAATGATAAATTGAAATAAAAAAATTAATTCATTTTGAATCTGATATTGAACCTGTATGTTGCAGATCATCAATAACTATCTTCTCGAAGAAGATAAACCCCATAAAAATAATGGGAGCATCAGAGTAACTAGATTGAAAAAAGTAGAACAAAAAATTAATTTCATTTTGTATCTAATATCAAACCTTTATGTTGCAGTTCATTACTAGCTATATTCTCAAAGAAGATAAACTCCTAAAGAAAAATGAGAGCATCAGAGTAAATAGAATAAAAAAATTAAAACAAGAAATTTATTTCATTTCGAATCTAATATTGAACCTGTATGTTGCAGGTCATTACTTGCTATCTTTTCAAAAAAGATAAACTCCAGAAGAAAAATGAGAGCATCAGAGTAACTAGAATAAAAGAATTAGAACAAAAAATTCATTTTATTTCGAATCTAATATCGAACCTTTATGTTGCAGATAATTACTAGCAATCTTTTCAAAGAAGATAAACTCCAGAAGAAAAATGAGAGCAACGGAGTAACTAGAATAAAAGATTTTGAAACAAAAAATTTATTTCATTTTAAATCTAATAATGAATCTTTATTGTGCAGATCATTACTACCTATATTTTCGTAAAAGATTAACCCCATAAGAAAAATGAAAGCATCAGAGTAAATAGAATAAAAAAATTAAAACAAGAAATTTATTTCATTTCGAATCTAATATTGAACCTTCATGTTGCAGGTCATTACTAGCTATCTTTTCGAAAAAGATAAACTCTAGAAGAAAAATGAGAGCATCAGAGTAACTCATTTTGAATCTAATATTAAACCTCTGTGTTGCAGATTATAACTAGCTATCTTCTCAAAGGAGATAAACACCATAAGAAAAATATGAGCATCAGAGTAACTAGAATAAAAGAATTAAAACAAAAAATTTATCTCATTTGGAATCTAATATTACACCTTTATCTTGCAGATCATTACTAGCTATCTTTTCAGAGAAGATAAACTCCAGAAGAAGAATGAAGGATCAGAGTAACTAGAATAAAAAAATTAAAACAAAAAATGTATTTCAATTTGAATCTTATATCAAGACTTTATGTTGCAGATCATTATTACCAATCTTCTCAAAGGAGATAGACTCCGTAAGAGATATGAGAGCATTAGAGTAACTAGAATAAAAAAATTAAAACAAAAAATTTATTTCATTTTGAATCTAATATTACACCTTTATGTTGCAGATCATTACTAGCTATCTTTCCAAAGAAGATGATCTCCATAAGAAAAATGAGAGCATCAGAGTAAATAAAAAAAAAAATTAAAACAAAACATTTATTTCATTTCGAATCTAATATCAAACCTTTATGTTGCAGGTCATTACTAGCTATTTTTTTAAAGAAGATAAACTCCAGAAGAAAAATGAGAGCATCAGAATAACTAGAATAACAAAATTGAAACAAAAAATTTATTTCATTTCGAATCTAATATCAAACCTTCATGTTGCAGGTTATTACTAGCTATATTTTCAAAGAAGATAAACTCCAGAAGAAAGATGAGGGCATCAGAGTAACTAGAATAAAAAAATTAAAACGAAACATTTATTTCATTTTGAATCTAATATGAAGACTTTATGTTGCAGAACATTACTACCTATCTTTTCTAAGGAGATGGACTCCATAAAAAGATGAGAGCATTAGAGTAACAAGAATAAAAAAATTAAAACAAAAAATTCATTTCATTTTGAATCTTATATTCAACCTTGATGTTGCAGATCATTTCTAGCTATCTTTCCAAAGAAGATAAACTCCATGAGAAAAATGAGAGCACCAGAGTAACTAGATTAAAAAAATTAAAACAAAAAATGTATCTCATTTTGAACCTAATATTGAATCTTTTTATTGCAGATCATTACCAGCTATCTTTTCAAAGAAGATGAACTCCAGAAGAAAAATGAGAGCATCAGAGTAACTAGAATAAAAAAATTGAATCAAAAAATTCATTTCATTTTGAATCTAATATCAAGACTTTATGTTGCAGATCACTACAAGCTATCTTTTCAAAGAAGATAAACTCCAGAAGAAAAAGGAGAGCATCAGAGTAACTAGAATAAAAAAACTAAAACAAAAAATTTATATCATTTTGAATCTCATATTAAACCTTCATGTTGCAGGTCATCACTAAATATCTTTTCAAAGAAGTCAAACTCCATAAGAAAAATGGGAGCATCAGAGTAACTAGAATAATGAATTAAAATGAAAAAATTAATTCATTTTGAATCTTATATTGAACCTCTATGTTGCAGATCAGCACTAGCTATCTTCTCGAAGAAGATAAACTTTTTAAGAAAAATGAAATCATCAGAGTAACTAGAATAAAAGAATTAAAACAAAAAATTTATTTCATTTTGGATCTAATATTAGACCCCTTATGTTGCAGATCATTACTAGCTATCTTTTCGAAGAAGATAAACTCCATAAGAAAAATGAGAACATCAGAGTAAGTAGAATAAGAGAATCAAAGCAAAAAATTTATTTCATTTTGAATCTAATATTGAACCTTTATGTTGCAGATCATTACTAGCTATCTTTCCAAAGAAGATAAACTCCATGAGAAAAATGAGAGCACCAGAGCAACTAGATTAAAAAAATTAAAACAAAAAATTTATTTCATTTTGAACCTGAAATTGAACCTTTATGTTGCAGATCATTACTAGCTATCTTTTCAAAGAAGATAAACTCTAATATTGATTCTTTATGTTGCAGGTCATTACTAGCTATCTTTTCAAAGAAGATAAACTCCAGAAGAAAAATGAGAGCATCAGAGTAACTAGAATAAAAGAATAAAAACAAATTTTTTTTTTCATTTTGAATCTGATATTGAACCTTTATGTTGCAGATCATTACTACGTATCTTTTCAAAGAAGATAAACTCCATAAGAAGAATGAGAGCATCAGAGAAACTAGATTAAAAAAGTAAAACAAAAAATTTATTTCATTTCGAATCTTATATTAAATCTTTATGTTGCAGATCATTACTAGCTATATTATCAAAGAAGATAAACTCCAAAAGAAAAATGAGAGCATCAGAGTAAATTGAATTGAAAAATTAAAACAAGAAATTTAATTCATTTCGAATCTAATATTGAACCTTTATGTTGCAGGTCATTACTCGCTATATTCTCAAAGAAGATAAGCTCCAGAAGAAAAATGAGAGCATCAGAGTAACTAGAATAAAAAAATTAAGAGAAACTAGAATAAAAAATCAAAACGAAAAATTTATTTCATTTTGAATCTGATATTGAACCTTTATGTTGCAGATCATTACTAGCTATCTTTTCAAAGAAGATAAACTCCATGAGAAAAATGAGAGCACCAGAGTAACTAGATTAAAAAAATTAAAACAAAAAATTTATTTCATTTTGAACCTGAAATTGAACCTTTATGTTGCAGATCATTACTAGCTATCTTTTCAAAGAAGATAAACTCTAATATTGATTCTTCATGTTGCAGGTCATTACTAGCTATCTTTTCAAAGAATATAAACTCCAGAAGAAAAATGAGGGCATCAGAGTAACTAGAATAAAAAAATTTAAATAAAAAATTCATTTCATTTTGAAACTAATATTGTACCTCTATGTTGCAGGTAAATACTAGCTATCTTTTCAAAAAAAATAAACTCCAGAAGAAAAATGAGGGCATCAGAGAAACTAGAATAAAAAATTTAAAACAGAAAATTTATTTCATTTTGAATCTAATATCAAATCTTTATGTTGCAAATCATTACTACCTTTCTTTCCAAAGAAGACGGACACCATAAAAAAAATGTGAGCATTAGAGTAACAAAAATAAAAAAATTAAAACAAAAAATTTATTTCATTTCGAATCTAATACTTAACCTTTATGTTGCAGATCATTTCTAGCTATCTTTTCAAAGAAGATGAACTCTAATATTTAACCTTTATGTTGCAAGTCATTACTAGCTATCTTTTCAAAGAAGATAAACTCCAGAAGAAAAATGAGGGCATCAGAGTAACTAGAATAAAAAAATCAAATTAAAAAATTTATTTCATTTTGAATCTTATATCAAACCTTTATGTTGCAGATCATTTCTAGTTATCTTCTTGAAGAATATAAACTCCATGAGTAAAATGAGACCACCAGAGTAACTAGATTAAAAAAATTAAAACAAAAAAGTTATTCCATTTTGAATCTTATACAGTAGAACCTCGATTATCCGAACCTCAATTATCCGAACCCTCAATTATCCGAACGCTGATCAGATTATCCAAACATTCAATTATCCGACCAATAGCATTTCGCCAGTTGAAAATATTAGACTATTTTGTGAAAAAAGATCAAAATATTTAATGTACATACCTATTTCACTGTTTTATTAGTTGGATATTTGAATGTTTATTTATATATTCAAAATTTTTGTTTGATCTAACTCAAAAATTCCACATTTTGATTATCCGAACTTTTGATTATCCGAAATAGTCCCGTTCCCAATTAGTTCGGATAATTGAGGTTCTACTGTATTAAACCTCCATGTTGCAGATCATCACTAGCTATCTTTCCAAAGAAGTCAAACTCCATAAGAAAAATGAGAGCATCAGAGTAACTAGAATAATGAATTTAAATAAAAAAATTATTTCATTTTGAATCTGATACTGAACCTCTATGTTGCAGATCATCACTAGCTATCTTCTCAAAGAAGATGGACTCCATAAAAAAATGAGAGCATTAGAGTAACAAGAATAAAAGAATTAAAACAAAAAATTTATTTCATTTTGAATCTTATATTAAACCTTGATGTTGCAGATCATTTCTAGCTATCTTTTCAAAGAAGATAAACCCCATGAGAAAAATGAGAGCACCAGAGTAACTAGTTTAGAAGAATTAAAACAAAAAATGTATCTCATTTTGAACCTTATATTTAATCTTTTTATTGCAGATCATTACCAGCTATTTTGTCAAAGAAGATGAACTCCAGAAGAAAAATGAGAGCATCAGAGTAACTAGAATAAAAAAATTAAAACAAAAAAGTTATTTCATTTTGAATCTAATATTAAATTTTTATGTTGCAGATGATTACTAGCTATCTTTTCAAAGAAGATAAATTCCATTAGAAAAATGAGAGCACCAGAGTAACTAGATTAAAAAAATTTAAACAAAAAATGTATCTCATTTTGAACCTAATATTGAAACTTTATGTTGCAGGTCATTACTAGCTATCTCTTCAAAGAAGATAAACTCCAGAAGAAAAATGAGAGCATCAGAGTAACTAGAATAAAAAAATTAAAACAAAAAAGTTATTTCATTTTGAATCTAATATTAAATTTTTATGTTGCAGATGATTACTAGCTATCTTTTCAAAGAAGATAAACTCTTCAAGAAAAATGAAAGCATCAGAGTAACTAGAATAAAAAACTAAAACAAAAAATTTATTTCATTTTGAATCTCATATCAAACCCTTATGTTGCTGGTCATCACTAGCTATCTTTTCAAAGAAGTCAAACTCCTTAAGAAAAATGAGAGCATCAGAGTAACTAGAATGATAAATTAAAATAAAAAAATTAATTCATTTTGAATCTTATATTGAACCTCTATGTTGCATATCATCAATAGCTATCTTCTCGAAGAAGATAAACCCCATAAGAATAATGAGAGCATCAGAGTAACTAGATTGAAAAAAGTAGAACAAAAAATTTATTTCATTTTGTATCTAATATCGAACCTTTATGTTGCAGATCATTACTAGCTATATTCTCAAAGAAGATAAACTCCTAAAGAAAAATGAGAGCATCAGAGTAAATAGAATAAAAAAATTTAAACAAGAAATTTATTTCATTTCGAATCTAATATTGAACCTTCATGTTGCAGGTCATTACTAGCTATCTTTTCAAAAAAGATAAACTCCAGAAGAAAAATGAGAGCATCAGAGTAACTAGAATAAAGAAATTAGAACAAAAAATTCATTTTATTTCGAATCTAATATCGAACCTTTATGTTGCAGATAATTACTAGCAATCTTAACAAAGAAGATAAACTCCAGAAGAAAAATGAGAGCAACGGAGTAACTAGAATAAAAGATTTTGAAACAAAAAATTTATTTCATTTTAAATCTAATAATAAATCTCTATGTTGCAGATCATTTGTAGTTATCTTCTTGAAGAATATAAACTCCATGAGTAAAATAAGAGCACCAGAGTAACTAGATTAAAAAAATTAAAACAAAAAAGTTATTTCATTTTGAATCTTATATTAAACCTTCATGTTGCAGATCATCACTAGCTATCTTTTCAAAGAAGTCAAACTCCATAAGAAAAATGAGAGCATCAGAGTAACTAGAATAATGAATTTAAATAAAAAAATTATTTCATTTTGAATCTGATACTGAACCTTTATGTTGCAGGTCATTACTAGCTATCTTTTCAAAAAAGATAAACTCCAGAAGAAAAATGAGAGCATCAGAGTAACTAGAATAAAAAAATTAGAAGAAAAAATTCATTTTATTTCGAATCTAATATCGAACCTTTATGTTGCAGATAATTACTAGCAATCTTTTGAAAGAAGATAAACTCCAGAAGAAAAATGAGAGTAACGGAGTAACTAGAATAAAAAAATTAAAACAAGAAATTTATTTTATTTTGAATCTAATATTAAATTTTTATGTTGCAGATGATTACAAGCTATCTTTTCAAAGAAGATAAACTCTTCAAGAAAAATGAAAGCATCAGAGTAACTACAATAAAAAACTAAAACAAAAAATTTATTTCATTTTGAATCTCATATTAAACCCTTATGTTGCAGGTCATCACTAGCTATCTTTTCAAAGAAGATAAACTCCAGAAGAAAAATGAAAGCATCAGAGTAACTACAATAAAAAACTAAAACAAAAAATTCATTTTATTTCGAATCTAATATCGAACCTTTATGTTGCAGATAATTACTAGCAATCTTTTCAAAGAAGATAAACTCCAGAAGAAAAATGAGAGTAACGGAGTAACTAGAATAAAAGATTTTGAAACAAAAAATTTATTTCATTTTGAATCTAATGATAAATCTTTATGTTGCAGATCATTACTACCTATATTTTCGTAAAAGATTAACTCCATAAGAAAAATGAGAGCATCAGAGTAAATAGAATAAAAAAATTAAAACAAGAAATTTATTTCATTTCGAATCTAATATTGAACCTTCATGTTGCAGGTCATTACTAGCTATCTTTTCGAAAAAGATAAACTCTAGAAGAGAAATGAGAGCATCAGAGTAACTCATTTTGTATCTAATATTAAACCTCTATGTTGCAGATTATAACTAGCTATCTTCTCAAAGGAGATAAACACCATAAGAAAAATATGAGCATCAGAGTTACTAGAATAAAAGAATTAAAACAAAAAATGTATCTCATTTGGAATCTAATATTAAACCTCTATGTTGCAGATAATCACTAGCTATCTTTTCAGAGAAGATAAACTCCAGAAGAAAAATGAAGGATCAGAGTAACTAGAATAAAAAAATTAAAACAAAGAATGTATTTCAATTTGAATCTTATATCAAGACTTTATGTTGCAGATCATAACTACCAATCCTTTCAAAGGAGATAGACTCCGTAAAAGAAATGAGAGCATTAGAGTAACTAAAATAAAAAAATTAAAACGAAAAATTAATTTCATTTTGAATCTAATATTACACCTTTATGTTGCAGATCATTACTAGCTATCTTTCCAAAGAAGATAAACTCTAATATTGATTCTTTATGTTGCAGGTCATTACTAGCTATCTTTTCAAAGAAGATAAACTCCAGAAGAAAAATGAGAGCACCAGAGTAACTAGATTAAAAAAATTAAAACAAAAAATTTATTTCATTTTGAACCTGAAATTGAACCTTTATGTTGCAGATCATTACTAGCTATCTTTTCAAAGAAGATAAACTCTAATATTGATTCTTTATGTTGCAGGTCATTACTAGCTATCTTTTCAAAGAAGATAAACTCCAGAAGAAAAATGAGGGCATCAGAGTAACTAGAATAAAAAAATTTAAATAAAAAATTTATTTCATTTTGAAACTAATATTGTACCTCTATGTTGCAGGTAAATACTAGCTATCTTTTCAAATAAGATAAACTCCAGAAGAAAAATGAGGGCATCAGAGAAACTAGAATAAAAAATTTAAAACAGAAAATTTATTTCATTCTGCATCTAATATCAAATGTTTATGTTGCAAATCATTACTACCTTTCTTTCCAAAGAAGATGGACACCATAAAAAAAATGAGAGCATTAGAGTAACAAAAATAAAAAAATTAAAACAAAAAATTTATTTCATTTCGAATCTAATACTTAACCTTTATGTTGCAGATCATTTTTAGCTATCTTTTCAAAGAAGATAAACTCTAATATTTAACCTTTATGTTGCAAGTCATTACTAGCTATCTTTTCAAAGAAGATAAACTCCAGAAGAAAAATGAGGGCATCAGAGTAACTAGAATAAAAAAATCAAATTAAAAAAGTTATTTCATTTTGAATCTTATATTAAACCTTCATGTTGCAGATCATCACTAGCTATCTTTTCAAAGAAGTCAAACTCCATAAGAAAAATGAGAGCATCAGAGTAACTAGAATAATGAATTTAAATAAAAAAATTATTTCATTTTGAATCTGATACTGAACCTCTATGTTGCAGATCATCACTAGCTATCTTCTCAAAGAAAAAGGACTCCATAAAAAAATGAGAGCATTAGAGTAACAAGAATAAAAGAATTAAAACAAAAAATGTATCTCATTTTGAACCTTATATTAAATCTTTTTATTGCAGATCATTACCAGCTATTTTGTCAAAGAAGATGAACTCCAGAAGAAAAATGAGAGCATCAGAGTAACTAGAATAATGAATCTAAATAAAAAAATTATTTCATTTTGAATCTGATACTGAACCTCTATGTTGCAGATCATTTCTAGCTATCTTTTCAAAGAAGATAAACCCCATGAGAAAAATGAGAGCACCAGAGTAACTAGATTAGAAGAATTAAAACAAAACATGTATCTCATTTTGAACCTTATATTGAATCTTTTTATTGCAGATCATTACCAGCTATTTTGTCAAAGAAGATGAACTCCAGAAGAAAAATGAGAGCATCAGAGTAACTTGAATAAGAAAATTAAAACAAAAAATTTATTTCATTTTGAATCTAATATCAAGACTTTATGTTGCAGATCATTACTAGCTATCTTTTCAAAGAAGATAAATTCCATGAGAAAAATGAGAGCACCAGAGTAACTAGATTAAAAAAATTTAAACAAAAAATGTATCTCATTTTGAACCTTATATTGAAACTTCATGTTGCAGGTCATTACTAGCTATCTCTTCAAAGAAGATAAACTCCAGAAGAAAAATGAGAGCATCAGAGTAACTAGAATAAAAAAATTAAAACAAAAAAGTTATTTCATTTTGAATCTAATATTGAATTTTTATGTTGCAGATGATTACTAGCTATCTTTTCAAAGAAGATAAACTCTTCAAGAAAAATGAAAGCATCAGAGTAACTAGAATAAAAAACTAAAACAAAAAATTTATTTCATTTTGAATCTCATATCAAACCCATATGTTGCTGGTCATCACTAGCTATCTTTTCAAAGAAGTCCAACTCCTTAAGAAAAATGAGAGCATCAGAGTAACTAGAATGATAAATTAAAATAAAAAAATTAATTCATTTTGAATCTTATATTGAACCTCTATGTTGCATATCATCAATAGCTATCTTCTCGAAGAAGATAAACCCCATAAGAATAATGAGAGCATCAGAGTAACTAGATTGAAAAAAGTAGAACAAAAAATTCATTTCATTTTGTATCTAATATCAAACCTTTATGTTGCAGATCATTACTAGCTATATTCTCAAAGAAGATAAACTCCTAAAGAAAAATGAGAGCATCAGAGTAGATAGAATAAAAAAATTTAAACAAGAAATTCATTTCATTTCGAATCTAATATTGAACCTTTATGTTGCAGGTCATTACTAGCTATCTTTTCAAAAAAGATAAACTCCAGAAGAAAAATGAGAGCATCAGAGTAACTAGAATAAAAAAATTAGAACAAAAAATTTATTTTATTTCGAATCTAATATCGAACCTTTATGTTGCAGATAATTACTAGCAATCTTTTCAAAGAAGATAAACTCCAGAAGAAAAATGAGAGCAACGGAGTAACTAGAATGAAAGATTTTGAAACAAAAAATTTATTTCATTTTAAATCTAATAATAAATCTTTATGTTGCAGATCATTACTACCTATATTTTCGTAAAAGATTAACTCCATAAGAAAAATGAGAGCATCAGAGTAAATAGAATAAAAAAATTAAAACAAGAAATTTATTTCATTTCGAATCTAATATTGAACCTTCATGTTGCAGGTCATTAGTAGCTATCTTTTCGAAAAAGATAAACTCTAGAAGAAAAATGAGAGCATCAGAGTAACTCATTTTGTATCTAATATTAAACCTCTATGTTGCAGATTATAACTAGCTATCTTCTCAAAGGAGATAAACACCATAAGAAAAATATGAGCATCAGAGTAACTAGAATAAAAGAATTAAAACAAAAAATTTATCTCATTTGGAATCTAATATTAAACCTCTATGTTGCAGATAATTACTAGCTATCTTTTCAGAGAAGATAAACTCCAGAAGAAAAATGAAGGATCAGAGTAACTAGAATAAAAAAATTGAAACAAGGAATGTATTTCAATTTGAATCTTATATCAAGACTTTATGTTGCAGATCATCACTAGCTATCTTTTCAAAGAAGTCAAACTCCATAAGAAAAATGAGAGCATCAGAGTAACTAGAATAATGAATTTAAATAAAAAAATTATTTCATTTTGAATCTGATACTGAACCTCCATGTTGCAGATCATCACTAGCTATCTTCTCAAAGAAGATGGACTCCATAAAAAAATGAGAGCATTAGAGTAACAAGAATAAAAGAATTAAAACAAAAAATGTATCTCATTTTGAACCTTATATTAAATCTTTTTATTGCAGATCATTACCAGCTATTTTGTCAAAGAAGATGAACTCCAGAAGAAGAATGAGAGCATCAGAGTAACTAGAATAATGAATCTAAATAAAAAAATTATTTCATTTTGAATCTGATACTGAACCTCTATGTTGCAGATCATTTCTAGCTATCTTTTCAAAGAAGATAAACCCCATGAGAAAAATGAGAGCACCAGAGTAACTAGATTAGAAGAATTAAAACAAAACATGTATCTCATTTTGAACCTTATATTGAATCTTTTTATTGCAGATCATTACCAGCTATTTTGTCAAAGAAGATGAACTCCAGAAGAAAAATGAGAGCATCAGAGTAACTTGAATAAGAAAATTAAAACAAAAAATTTATTTCATTTTGAATCTAATATCAAGACTTTATGTTGCAGATCATTACTAGCTATCTTTTCAAAGAAGATAAATTCCATGAGAAAAATGAGAGCACCAGAGTAACTAGATTAAAAAAATTTAAACAAAAAATGTATCTCATTTTGAACCTAATATTGAAACTTCATGTTGCAGGTCATTACTAGCTATCTCTTCAAAGAAGATAAACTCCAGAAGAAAAATGAGAGCATCAGAGTAACTAGAATAAAAAAATTAAAACAAAAAAGTTATTTCATTTTGAATCTAATATTGAATTTTTATGTTGCAGATGATTACTAGCTATCTTTTCAAAGAAGATAAACTCTTCAAGAAAAATGAAAGCATCAGAGTAACTAGAATAAAAAACTAAAACAAAAAATTTATTTCATTTTGAATCTCATATCAAACCCATATGTTGCTGGTCATCACTAGCTATCTTTTCAAAGAAGTCCAACTCCTTAAGAAAAATGAGAGCATCAGAGTAACTAGAATGATAAATTAAAATAAAAAAATTAATTCATTTTGAATCTTATATTGAACCTCTATGTTGCATATCATCAATAGCTATCTTCTCGAAGAAGATAAACCCCATAAGAATAATGAGAGCATCAGAGTAACTAGATTGAAAAAAGTAGAACAAAAAATTTATTTCATTTTGTATCTAATATCAAACCTTTATGTTGCAGATCATTACTAGCTATATTCTCAAAGAAGATAAACTCCTAAAGAAAAATGAGAGCATCAGAGTAAATAGAATAAAAAAATTTAAACAAGAAATTCATTTCATTTCGAATCTAATATTGAACCTTTATGTTGCAGGTCATTACTAGCTATCTTTTCAAAAAAGATAAACTCCAGAAGAAAAATGAGAGCATCAGAGTAACTAGAATAAAAAAATTAGAACAAAAAATTTATTTTATTTCGAATCTAATATCGAACCTTTATGTTGCAGATAATTACTAGCAATCTTTTCAAAGAAGATAAACTCCAGAAGAAAAATGAGAGCAACGGAGTAACTAGAATGAAAGATTTTGAAACAAAAAATTTATTTCATTTTAAATCTAATAATAAATCTTTATGTTGCAGATCATTACTACCTATATTTTCGTAAAAGATTAACTCCATAAGAAAAATGAGAGCATCAGAGTAAATAGAATAAAAAAATTAAAACAAGAAATTTATTTCATTTCGAATCTAATATTGAACCTTCATGTTGCAGGTCATTAGTAGCTATCTTTTCGAAAAAGATAAACTCTAGAAGAAAAATGAGAGCATCAGAGTAACTCATTTTGTATCTAATATTAAACCTCTATGTTGCAGATTATAACTAGCTATCTTCTCAAAGGAGATAAACACCATAAGAAAAATATGAGCATCAGAGTAACTAGAATAAAAGAATTAAAACAAAAAATTTATCTCATTTGGAATCTAATATTAAACCTCTATGTTGCAGATAATTACTAGCTATCTTTTCAGAGAAGATAAACTCCAGAAGAAAAATGAAGGATCAGAGTAACTAGAATAAAAAAATTAAAACAAGGAATGTATTTCAATTTGAATCTTATATCAAGACTTTATGTTGCAGATCATTACTACCAATCTTTTCAAAGAAGATGATCTCCAGAAGAAAAATGAGAGCATCAGAGTAAATAGAATAAAAAAATTAAAACAAAAAATTTATTTCATTTCGAATCTAATATCAAACCTTTATGTTGCAGGTCATTACTAGCTATTTTTTCAAAGAAGATATACTCCAGAAGAAAAATGAGAGCATCAGAATAACTAGAATAACAAAATTGAAACAAAAAATTTATTTCATTTCGAATCTAATATTAAACCTTCATGTTGCAGGTCATTACTAGCTATATTTTCAAAGAAGATAAACTCCAGAAGAAAAATGAGGGCATCAGAGTGACTAGAATAAAAAAATTAAAACGAAACATTTATTTCATTTTGAATCTAATATGAAGACTTTATGTTGCAGAACATTACTACCTATCTTTTCTATGGAGATGGACTCCATAAAAAGATGAGACCATCAGAGTAACAAGAATAAAAAAATTAAAACAAAAATTTCATTTCATTTTGAATCTTATATTCAACCTTGATGTTGCAGATCATTTCTAGCTATCTTTCCAAAGAAGATAAACTCCATGAGAAAAATGAGAGCACCAGAGTAACTAGATTAAAAAAATTAAAACAAAAAATGTATCTCATTTTGAACCTAATATTGAATCTTTTTTTTGCAGATCATGACCAGCTATCTTTTCAAAGAAGATGAACTCCAGAAGAAAAATGAGAGCATCAGAGTAACTAGAATAAAAAAATTGAATCAAAAAATTTATTTCATTTTGAATCTAATATCAAGACTTTATGTTGCAGATCATTACAAGCTATCTTTTCAAAGAAGATGAACTCCAGAAGAAAAAGGAGAGCATCAGAGTAACTAGAATAAAAAAACTAAAACAAAAAATTTATTTCATTTTGAATCTCATATTAAACCTTCATGTTGCAGATCGTTACTTGCTTTCTTTTCAAAGAAGATAAACTCTAGAAAAAAAATGAGTGCATCAGAGTAACTAGAATGATATAATTGAAACAAAAAATTTATTTCATTTTGGATCTAATATTAGACCCTTATGTTGCAGATCATTACTAGCTATCTTTCCAAAGAAGATAAACTCCATAAGAAAAATGAGAACATCAGAGTAGCTAGAATAAGAGAATCAAAGCAAAAAATTTATTTCATTTTGAACCTAATATTGAATCTTTTTTTTGCAGATCATTACCAGCTATCTTTTCAAAGAAGATGAACTCCAGAAGAAAAATGGGAGCATCAGAGTAACTAAAATAATGAATTAAAATGAAAAAATTAATTCATTTTGAATCTGATATTGAACTCCTATGTTGCAGATCATCACTAGCTATCTTCTCGAAGAAGATAAACTCTTTAAGAAAAATGAAATCATCAGAGTAACTAGAATAAAAGAATTAAAACAAAAAATTTATTGAATTTTGAATCTAATATTAAACCTTTATGTTGCAGATCGTTACTTGCTTTCTTTTCAAAGAAGATAAACTCTAGAAAAAAAATGAGTGCATCAGAGTAACTAGAATGATATAATTAAAACAAAAAATTTATTTCATTTTGGATCTAATATTAGACCCTTATGTTGCAGATCATTACTAGCTATCTTTCCAAAGAAGATAAACTCCATAAGAAAAATGAGAACATCAGAGTAACTAGAATAAGAGAATCAAAGCAAAAAATTTATTTCATTTTGAATCTAAAATTGAACCTTTATGTTGCAGATCATTACTAGCTATCTTTCCAAAGAAGATAGCCTCCATAAGAAAAATGAGAGCATCAGAGTAACTAGAATAATGAATTTAAATAAAAAAATTATTTCATGTTGAATCTGATACTGAACCTCTATGTTGCAGATCATCACTAGCTATCTTCTCAAAGAAGATGGACTCCATAAAAAAATGAGAGCATTAGAGTAACAAGAATAAAAGAATTAAAACAAAAAATGTATCTCATTTTGAACCTTATATCAAATCTTTTTATTGCAGATCATTACCAGCTATTTTGTCAAAGAAGATGAACTCCAGAAGAAAAATGAGAGCATCAGAGTAACTAGAATAATGAATTTAAATAAAAAAATTATTTCATTTTGAATCTGATACTGAACCTCTATGTTGCAGATCATTTCTAGCTATCTTTTCAAAGAAGATAAACCCCATGAGAAAAATGAGAGCACCAGAGTAACTAGATTAGAAGAATTAAAACAAAAAATGTATCTCATTTTGAACCTTATATTAAATCTTTTTATTGCAGATCATTACCAGCTATTTTGTCAAAGAAGATGAACTCCAGAAGAAAAATGAGAGCATCAGAGTAACTTGAATAAGAAAATTAAAACAAAAAATTTATTTCATTTTGAATCTAATATCAAGACTTTATGTTGCAGATCATTACTAGCTATCTTTTCAAAGAAGATAAATTCCATGAGAAAAATGAGAGCACCAGAGTAACTAGATTAAAAAAATTTAAACAAAAAATGTATCTCATTTTGAACCTAATATTGAAACTTTATGTTGCTGGTCATTACTAGCTATCTCTTCAAAGAAGATAAACTCCAGAAGAAAAATGAGAGCATCAGAGTAACTAGAATAAAAAAATTAAAACAAAAAAGTTATTTCATTTTGAATCTAATATTGAATTTTTATGTTGCAGATGATTACTAGCTATCTTTTCAAAGAAGATAAACTCTTCAAGAAAAATGAAAGCATCAGAGTAACTAGAATAAAAAAATTAAAACAAAAAATTTATTTCATTTTGAATGTAATATTACACCTTTATGTTGCAGATCATCACTAGCTATCTTTCCAAAGAAGATGATCTCCAGAAGAAAAATGAGAGCATCAGAGTAAATAGAATAAAAAAATTAAAACAAAAAATTTATTTCATTTCGAATCTAATATCAAACCTTCATGTTGCAGGTCATTACTAGCTATTTTTTCAAAGAAGATAAACTCCAGAAGAAAAATGAAAGCATCAGAATAACTAGAATAACAAAATTGAAACAAAAAATTTATTTCATTTCGAATCTAATATTAAACCTTCATGTTGCAGGTCATTACTAGCTATATTTTCAAAGAAGATAAACTCCAGAAGAAAAATGAGGGCATCAGAGTAACTAGAATAAAAAAATTAAAACGAAACATTTATTTCATTTTGAATCTAATATGAAGACTTTATGTTGCAGAACATTACTACCTATCTTTTCTAAGGAGATGGACTCCATAAAAAGATGAGAGCATTAGAGTAACAAGAATAAAAAAATTAAAACAAAAAATTCATTTCATTTTGAATCTTATATTCAACCTTGATGTTGCAGATCATTTCTAGCTATCTTTCCAAAGAAGATAAACTCCATGAGAAAAATGAGAGCACCAGAGTAACTAGATTAAAAAAATTAAAACAAAAAATGTATCTCATTTTGAACCTAATATTGAATCTTTTTTTTGCAGATCATTACCAGCTATCTTTTCAAAGAAGATGAACTCCAGAGGAAAAATGAGAGCATCAGAGTAACTAGAATAAAAAAATTGAATCAAAAAATTTATTTCATTTTGAATCTAATATCAAGACTTTATGTTGCAGATCATTACAAGCTATCTTTTCAAAGAAGATAAACTCCAGAAGAAAAAGGAGAGCATCAGAGTAACTAGAATAAAAAAACTAAAACAAAAAATTTATTTCATTTTGAATCTCATATTAAACCTTCATGTTGCAGGTCATCACTAAATATCTTTTCAAAGAAGTCAAACTCCATAAGAAAAATGGGAGCATCAGAGTAACTAAAATAATGAATTAAAATGAAAAAATTAATTCATTTTGAATCTGATATTGAACCTCTATGTTGCAGATCATCACTAGCTATCTTCTCGAAGAAGATAAACTCTTTAAGAAAAATGAAATCATCAGAGTAACTAGAATAAAAGAATTAAAACAAAAAATTTATTTCATTTTGAATCTAATATTAAACCTTTATGTTGCAGATCGTTACTTGCTTTCTTTTCAAAGAAGATAAACTCTAGAAAAAAAAATGAGTGCATCAGAGTAACTAGAATGATATAATTAAAACAAAAAATTTATTTCATTTTGGATCTAATATTAGACCCTTATGTTGCAGATCATTACTAGCTATCTTTCCAAAGAAGATAAACTCCATAAGAAGTAACTAGAATAAGAGAATCAAAGCAAAAAATTTATTTCATTTTGAATCTGATATTGAACCTTTATGTTGCAGATCATTACTAGCTATCTTTCCAAAGAAGATAGCCTCCATAAGAAAAAAGAGTGCATCAGAGTAACTAGAATAAAAGAATAAAAACAAAATTTTTTTTTCATTTTGAATCTGATATTGAACCTTTATGTTGCAGATCATTACTACCTATCTTTTCAAAGAAGATAAACTCTATAAGAAAAATGAGAGCATCAGAGAAACTAGATTAAAAAAGTAAAACAAAAAATTTATTTCATTTTGAATCTTATATTAAATCTTTATGTTGCAGATCATTACTAGCTATATTCTCAAAGAAGATAAACTCCAAAAGAAAAATGAGAGCATCAGAGTAAATTGAATTAAAAAATTAAAACAAGAAATTTATTTCATTTCGAATCTTATATTGAACCTTTATGTTGCAGGTCATCACTCGCTATCTTTTCAAAGAAGATAAGCTCCAGAAGAAAAATGAGAGCATTAGAGTAACTAGAATAAAAAAAATAAAACAAAAAATTTATTTCATTTTGAATCTAATATCGAACCTTTATGTTGTAGATTATTACTAGCAATCTTTCCAAAGAAGATAAACTCCAGAAGAAAAATGAGAGCAACAGAGAAACTAGAATAAAAAAATTAAAACAGAAAATTTATTTCATTTTGAATCTTATATTGAATCTTTATGTTGCAGATCATTACTTCCCATATTTCCAAAGAAGATGAACTCCAGAAGAAGAATGAGAGCATCAGAGTTACTAGCATATAAAAATAAGAACAAAAAATTCAACATTTATGTTGCAGATCATTACTAGCTATCTCGTTGTAGAAGATAACACAACCGAGCTCAATCCTGAAGATATTCAAAATATCCAGGATGAGTGAATGTTCCCCTTAGTGGGGAGTGAAAAAGCCGACTGCGAGAGGGGTGTTTCCCTTCTACGCTGATAGGCTAAAGTCGGGTGTTCATTGAAAAAAAATCAATCTTCATTTCATTTTGAATATTTCGTTATTTCAGAATGTTGCAGATCATTACTAGCTATCTATTGGAAGAAGATAAACTCCACAAGAAAAATTACGAAAAGCACTGCCGTGAAGGCAGGGGCTTTTGAGCGCTCGTACATGCACCTTGTAGGTAGATTCGCATTTTCCAGTTTTAGAAACCAATTGAAGGAATTTTTGACAGCTGTCGAACAAATGTCAAAAAAAAATTCTGAAACTTAGGCGAAACTCCAGACTTCATGTCGCTGCTTCAGCTGATCAATCTGGAAAAAAATATTTTGAACGGCCATATTTACGGAACCCCTAGTCTCATTTTGCTTATTGATGAACGTGACCGCGATATTCGCGATCCAAACCCACCCTGAAAATTTCAAGTTCCTAGGCCTTTCCGTTCAGAAGTTACAATTTTCTATGGTTTCTATGGTTCTGGTCATGCGATCTGGACAAAATATTGCTTCAATATATCATTCTCGATTAAAATACAAAATTTCATCTCGATCGAATCCGAAGTTTCGAATTTATCGAGAAAACAAAATTTCAAACGACCGTATTTACGGAACCCCTTGTATAATGTTGCTCATAGATGAACGTGATCACGACATTCGAGATCCACACCTATCCTGAAAATTTCAAGTCCCTAGGCATTTCCGTTCAAAAGTTACAATTTTCTATGGTTTCTATGGTTCTGGTCATGCGATCTGGACAAAATTTCGCATGTAGCTAAAACACCTCATTCTTCATCTGAGTGCAAAATTTCATCTCGATCGAATCTGTAGTTTTCAAGTAATCAGGAAAACAAAACTTTGAACGGCCATATTTACGGAACCCCTGGTGGAATTTGGCCCATTAACGAACTTAACCGAGGCATTCGGAATCTGAACCTACACTGAAAATTTCAAGTCTCTAGGTTGATCCGTTCGAGAGTTATCGTGCTGACGGACGGACGGCCGGACGGACGGCCGGACGGACAGACTCGAATTTTCCGACGGATTCGTCATCAGTGAGTCGAACATAGTCGATTGAGACCATTTTCGGCTCAAAATTCGAAAAATACAGACATCGTGACGAAATGATATAGCCCTCGTGTAAGTAGTACGAGCGCTCAAAAATGAGAGCATCAGAGTTACTAGAATAAAAAAACTAAAACAAAAAATTTATATCATTTTGAATCTCATATTAAACCTTCATGTTGCAGGTCATCACTAAATATCTTTTCAAAGAAGTCAAACTCCATAAGAAAAATGGGAGCATCAGAGTAACTAGAATAATGAATTAAAATGAAAAAATTAATTCATTTTGAATCTGATATTGAACCTCTATGTTGCAGATCATCACTAGCTATCTTCTCGAAGAAGATAAACTCTTTAAGAAAAATGAAATCATCAGAGTAACTAGAATAAAAGAATTAAAACAAAAAATTTATTTCATTTTGAATCTAATTTTAAACCTTTATGTTGCAGATCGTTACTTGCTTTCTTTTCGAAGAAGATAAACTCTAGAAAAAAAATGAGTGCATCAGAGTAACTAGAATGATATAATTAAAACAAAAATTTATTTCATTTTGGATCTAATATTAGACCCTTATGTTGCAGATCATTACTAGCTATCTTTTCAAAGAAGATAAACTCCATAAGAAAAATGGGAACATCAGAGTAACTAGAATAAAAGAATCAAAGCAAAAAATTTATTTCATTTTGAATCTTATATTGAACCTTTATGTTGCAGATCATTACTAGCTATCTTTCCAAAGAAGATAGCCTCCATAAGAAAAATGAGAGCATCAGAGTAACTAGAATAAAAGAATAAAAACAAAAATTTTTTTTCATTTTGAATCTGATATTGAACCTTTATGTTGCAGATCATTACTTCCTATCTTTTCAAAGAAGATAAACTCCATAAGAAAAATGAGAGCATCAGATAAACTAGATTAAAAAAGTAAAACAAAAAATTTATTTCATTTTGAATCTTATATTAAATCTTTATGTTGCAGATCATTACTAGCTATATTCTCAAAGAAGATAAACTCCAAAAGAAAAATGAGAGCATCAGAGTAAATTGAATTAAAAAATTAAAACAAGAAATTTTATTCATTTCGAATCTAATATTGAACCTCTATGTTGCAGGTCATTACTCGCTATCTTTTCAAAGAAGATAAGCTCCAGAAGAAAAATGAGAGCATCAGAGTAACTAGAATAAAAAAAATAAAACAAAAAATTTATTTCATTTTGAATCTAATATCGAACCTTTATGTTGCAGATTATTACTAGCAATCTTTCCAAAGAAGATAAACTCCAGAAGAAAAATGAGAGCAACAGAGAAACTAGAATAAAAAAATTAAAACAGAAAATTTATTTCATTTTGAATCTTATATTAAATCTTTATGTTGCAGATCATTACTACCTATATTTCCAAAGAAGATGAACTCCAGAAGAAGAATGAGAGCATCAGAGTTACTAGCATATAAAAATTAGAACAAAAAATTCAACCTTTATGTTGCAGATCATTACTAGCTATCTCGTTGTAGAAGATAACACAACCGAGCTCAATCCTGAAGATATTCAAAATATCCAGGATGAGTGAATGTTCCCCTTAGTGGGGAGTGAAAAAGCCGACTGCGAGAGGGGTGTTTCCCTTCTATGCTGATAGGCTAAAGTCGGGTGTTCATTGAAAAAATATCAATCTTCATTTCATTTTGAATATTTCGTTATTTCAGAATCTTGGAGATCATTACTAGCTATCTATTGGAAGAAGATAAACTCCACAAGAAAAATGAGAGCATCAGAGTAACTAGAATAAAAGAATTAAAACAAAAATTTATTTCATTTTGAATCTAATATTAAACCTTTATGTAGCAGATCATTACTAGCAATCTTGTTTCAGAAGATAACAAAACCGAGCTCAATCCTGAAGATATTTGAAATATCCAGAATGAGTGAATATTCCCCTTAGCGGGGAGTGAAAAAGCCGACTGCGAGAGGGGTGTTTCCCTTCTACGCTGAATGGCTGAATTCGGGTGTTCATTGAAAAAAAATATATAAAAAAAATAAAATTTTATTCCATTTTGAATAATTCATTAATATTATAATATTGCAGATCATAACTAGCTATCTTTTCAAAGAAGATAAACTCCATAAGAAAAATGAGAGCATCAGAGTAACTAGAATAAAAAAGATAAACAAAAAATTTATTTCATTTTGAATATAATATTAAACCTTTATGTTGCAGATCATTACTAGCTATCTTTTCAAAGAAGATAAACTCCAGAAGAAAAATGAGAGCATCAGAGTAACTAGAATACAAAAAATAAAACAAAGAATTTATTTCATTTTGAATCTTATATTAACCCTTTATGATGCAGGTCATCACTAGCTATATTCTCAAAGAAGTCAAACTCCATAAGAAAAATGAGAGAATCAGAGAAACTAGAATAAAAAAATTCAAACAAAAATTTATTTCATTTTGAATCTCAACAGAGTAAGTTAAATAAAAAAATTAAAACAAAAACCTCATTTCAATTCGAATCTAATATTAAACCTTTATGTTGCGGGTCATTACTAGCTATCTTCACAAAAAAGATAAACTTCAAAAGGAAAATGAGGGCATCAGAGTAACTAGAATAAAAAAATTAAAACAAAAAATTTATCTTTACATACACTTAAAGCTTTAAGGGCGCATAGAATCGGATAGACAGATCTCCGCCTACCGTTTGAATTCGTAAATGGCACGTTGGGATACTGAAAAATAAGCCCCCTCAGCGATCGTTGAGTGACCCATGACCCCCCCGTGTTTTTTACAAGAAGAAACGGGCTTTCCAACGATGTCCAAACGATCCCTCTAGCCCATCTTGAAGTTTTTCAAAATAATGTTCGGAAATGGCCAAAATCGATGAAAAGCATAATAGGAGTCTTCAAGAAATGGTATGCAAATTTTTCCATTCCCATCTTGTGGAATGAATCAAGTTGTAATCGAATCTCGAAGAATAATAGGTACAGATAGGCTATATGGCTTTTCCACACTTTCCACCATTTTTGCAAGATTTGCTTTTGAAAATCGTACTTTTGGTAAACAAATGGTACAAATGTCAAATAGACACACCGAATAAGCGTCTCCTTCATTTGCAGCTTTCGATATGGCTATCTGAGCAACACCAGTTCACGAAATATGACATTCGCGCATTCGATTTGCTTCGAAAAGTTGGCTCAAAACAATAAAATAAAGCCCTACAATGCACGAAATATAAATTCTCGCATACGATTCGCTTCGAAAAGAAACAACACGGTTGACGAAAACCCATATCGAAAGCGCCAATAACCTATAATAATATGCCATCTGTGAATCGGCTTCTCGGCAAGTGACAATCCAGCAGTCATACAAATAATAATATGTCGATTTAATTCCCATCTCACGATAGTTCGAAGTATGTATTTGATTTATTTCAGATTATAAAGATTAAATTCCTCTAATTTTTTTTTTACAGTGCCAAATCTATTTTATCCAAGGAAGGAAGGAGGAATATTTAATGGATATTGATAAATTATCTCTAAATTTCGTTGAAATCGATCGATAATAGGCCAATTCAATAATTATATCTAGATATTCATTGCTTTCATCAAGAAAATGAATTCCCTGGTTAACCATTATATTTTGAGTGTAATCACAGGATATAGTATTGTTCAATATAATATGTACATATTCTATACAGAGAGATTCTTGAGAGGTGTACTTATTGCCCATTATTGATATACATTGGTATATATCGATCTATTTTTTCTATTGATTTCCTGTTTCAGTGGATTTATCATTTCACAAGGCATATTGAACAGAGAAAAATAATATAATTGACGATTAATCTTCGTAACGACTAGATGCTATAAGACTCGAGAAATTGAAAAAATTCAATATTAATGGTTCACATAGTTTGAACGTGCGAATTATTTCTAAGCACATTAAACCTAACGAAATCTGAGGAAGGGTTACATCGAAGGTATTCAATATAAATGAATTATCCAGAACAGTCTTATCTCATATACTGATTTACATTACATATTATTGTATGTAATAGATTCTTAATTCAAAGTACAAAAAACAATGGCATTAATTTCTGTAAACAAAACCGTGCTTTTGTATCATACAACGTAAAGTATGGAGAAGTTTACATTCATCTGCTAAAACTGAATTTCTTTACACATGCTATATTGTTTCTTATTTCAAAATAAATAAAAATCCATCCAAGTTTTGGGTTGGTCACATCGAAGATATTCGAGATAAATGAATTATCCAGAATGGTCCGACAGAAGTAATAATTTTCGAAAATACAAGTGTTGATATCAATATAATCACGATTGGGAACTGAAGTCATTCTTCTAAATTCCAAAATATTATAATAACCCGATCGGACATCAACAAAAATTTCGAGAGACGAACGTAACGGGATAATGTGAAAAATTTATTTTCCCTAAGATAACCGATTTCTGTCAAAACAGATGGTATCACGTGGCTCTCTATAACCAAAAGAAGGGCCAGCAATAGTTGCGTGGACAATCGGAATCTACCAAACCTTCAGCAGAAATCTACTTTTTTCTACCAAAGTCAATTACAGAAACCTACTAACTCTTTAGCGCTTCCTGTTAGAATGAAAGAAGAAATCTTTAATGTTTCGTTGAATTTATAAACAATATCGCATTGATTAACATTCAATGAGAAACAAAATAAACCCTTTTATAAGTGTATATTTGGAAATTTATTAAATAGAACAAAAAACATAACATACACTGGATATTTAGGTTAGGTACTGTTAGGTTAGGTTAGGACAGTGTTGAGACAATTCTCAGAATAAATCAATATTTAGGTTAGGTTAGGTTAGCTTGAGTTAGGACAGTGTTGAGACAATTCTCGAAATAAATCAATATTTAGGTTGGGTTAAGTTAGGACAGTGTTGAGACGATTCTCGAAATAAATCAATATTTAGGTTAGGTAAGGTTAGCTTGAGTTAGGACAGTTGAGACAATTCTCGAAATGAATCAATATTTAGGTTAGGTTAGCTTGAGTTAGGACAGTGTTGAGACAATTCTCGAAATAAATCAATATTTAGGTTAGGTTAAGTTAGGACAGTGTTGAGACAATTCTCGAAATAAATCAATATTCAGGTTAGGTTAGCTTAAGTTAGGACAGTGTTGAGACAATTCTCGAAATAAATCAATATTTAGGTTAGGTTAGGACAGTGTTGAGACAATTCTCGAAATAAATCAATATTTAGGTTAGGTTAGGACAGTGTTGAAACAATTCCCGAAATAAATCAATATTTAGGTCCGGTTGAGTTAGGTTAGCTTAAGTTAGGACAGTGTTGAAACAATTCTCGAAATAAATCAATATTTAGGTTAGGTTGGGTTAGGTTAGGTTGGGTTAGGTTAGCTTAAGTTAGGACAGTGTTGGGACAATTCTCGAAATAAATCAATATTTAGGTTAGGTTAGGTTAGGTTAGGTTAGGTTAGGTTAGGACAGTGTTGAAACAATTCTCGAAATAAATTAATATTTAGGTCAGGTTGGGTTAGGTTAGCTTAAGTTAGGACAGTGTTGAAACAATTCTCGAAATAAATCAATATTTAGGTTAGGTTAGGTTGGCTGGAGTTAGGACAGTGTTGAGACAATTCTCAAAATGAATCAATATTTCGGTTGGGTTAGGTTGGCTGGAGTTAAGACAGTGTTGAAACAATTCTCAAAAAAAATTGATATTTAGGTTAGGTTGGATCTGATCTGATCTGACAGTGTTGAAACAATTCTTGAAATTTATTATCATTTAGGTTAGGTTAGCTCAAGTTATGGCAGTGTTGAAAATAATTATTGAAATGAATTAATAAATAGGTTGGGTTAAGCAAGATTGAGTAGGAACCGTGTTAAATACAATTTTCATATTGAATTCATGAATACACACTATAGCATGAACCACGCGAACGCGGACATAGAAAAAGAACGGAATCGAGATTGGGACCGTTGAAATACGATGGTTTTTTTTTTTCCCTCAAAATAAAATAAAATCATATCTATCTTCAATTGTTTTCAAAATATCCGATCAATCGGCAAACCTTTCGTTTTAAATCTTAAAAAAATTAATATAATTTCCCCATGTTTAATTTCATTGTTTTCGTTAACAAAATATATTTATCTATCAAGAAATGAGTGTATCTGTATCAACATCACAAAATGAAAGTTAACCTATTTCAATTTTCCTCATTATGTCACCTTCATAATACTATCTCTTCGAATAAAATATAACAATATCCCAACAAATATGATCAACTTCCATAATAGAAATGGAAAATTAATAATACTTTCAATGTGATCCTATTATTACCCTTTCTGTGGATTTATTTTGAAGATCTACTCATTATGTGGATCTGCCTGTTCGTGGATCTACTTTTTATGTTGATCTACCTGTTTGTGGATCTATTTATCATGTGGATCTACTGGTTTACTAGTTTCATTTTGAATCTAATATCAAGACTTTAAGTTGCAGATCATTACAACCTATCTTTCTAAAGAAGATAGACTCCATAAGAAAAATGAAAGCATCAGAGTAACTGGAATAAAAAAATTAAAACAAAAAATTTATTTCATTTTGAATCTAATATTAAACCTTCATGTTGCAGATCATTACTAGCTATCTCATTGTAGAAGATAACACAACCGAGCTCAACCCTGAAGATATTGAAAATATCCAGGATGAGTGAATGTTCCCCTTAGCGGGAAGTGAAAAAGCCGACTGCGAGAGGGGTGTTTCCCTTCTACGCTGATAGGCTAAATTCGGGTGTTCATTGAAAAAAAAAATACATAAAAAAATCAAACTTTATTTCATTTTGAATATTTCATTAATCTTAGAATGTTGCTGATCATTACTAGCTATCTTTTCAAAGAAGATAAACTCCATAAGAAAAATTAGAGGATCAGAGTAACTAGATTAAACAATTGGAACAAAAAATTTATTTCATTTTGAATCTAATATCAAGACTTTATGTGGCAGATCATAACTAGCTATCTTTTCAAAGAAGATTAACTCCATAAGAAAAATGGGAGCATCAGAGTAAATAGAATTAAAAAATTGAAACAAAAAATTTATTTCATTTCGAATCTGATATTAAAACTTTATGTTGCAGATCATTACCACCTTTCTTTCCGAAGGAGATGGACTCCATAAAAGAAATGAGAGCATTAGAGTAACAAGAATAAAAAAATTAAAACAAAAGATTTATTTCAATTCGAATCTAATACTTAACCTTTATGTTGCAGATCATTTCTAGCTATCTTTTCAAAGAAGATAAACTCTATTATTTAACCTTCATGTTGCAGGTCATTACTAGCTATCTTTTCAAAGAAGATAAACTCCAGAAGAAAAATGAGGGCATCAGAGTAACTAGAATAAAAAAATTAAAACAAAAAATGTATTTCATTTTGAATCTTATATTAAACCTTTATAATGCAGATCATTTCTAGCTATCTTTTCAAAGAATATGAACTCCATGAGTAAAATAAGAGCACCAGAGTAACTAGATTAAAAAAATTAAAACAAAACAGTTATTTCATTTTGAATCTTATATTAAACCTTCATGTTGCAGATCATCACTAGCTATCTTTTCAAGGAAGTCAAACTCCATGAGAAAAATGAGAGCATCAGAGTAACTAGAATAATGAATTTAAATAATAAAATTATTTCATTTTGAATATGATACTGAACCTCTATGTTGCAGATCATCACTAGCTACTAGATGGACTCCATAAAAAAATGAGAGCATTAGATTAACAAGAATAAAAAAATTAAAACAAAAAATTTATTTCATTTTGAATCTTATATTTTACCTTGATGTTGCAGATCATTACTAGCTTTCTTTCCAAAGAAAATAAACTCCATAAGAAGAATGAGAGCATCAGATTAACTGGAATAAAAAAATTAAAACAAAAAATTTATTTCATTTTGAATCTAATATTAAACCTTTATGTTGCAGATAATTACTAGCTATCTTTTCAAAGAAGATAAACTCCAGAAGAAAAATGAGAACATCGGAGTAACTAGAATAAAAAAATTAAAACAAAAAATTTATCTCATTTTGAATCTAATATTAAACCTTTATGTTGCAGATAATTACTAGCTTTCTTTTCAAAGAAGATAAACTCCAGATAAAATGAGAGCATCAGAGTGAATAGAATAAAAATATTAAAACAGAAAATTTATTTCATTTAGAATCTAGTATTGAACCTTTATGTTGCAGGTCATTACTAGCTATCTTTTCAAAGAAGATAAACTCCATAAGAAAAATTAGAGCATCAGACTAACTAGATTAAAAAAATTGGAACAAAAAATTTATTTCATTTCGAATCTAATATTGAAACTTCATGTTGCAGATCATTACTAGCTAATTCTTCTAAGAAGATAAACTCCATAAAAAAAATGAGAGCATCAGAGTAACTAAAATAAAAAATAAAAAAAAAAATTTAATTCATTTTGAATCTAATATAAAACCTTTATGTTGCAGATCATTACTAGCTATCTTCTCGAAGAAGATAAGTTCCAGAAGAAAAATGAGAGCATCAGAGCAACTAGAATAAAAAAATTAAAACAAAAAGATATTTCATTTTGAATCATCAGAACCTTTATGTTGCAGGTCATTACTAGCTATCTTTTTAAAGGAGATAAACTCCAGAAGAAAAAAGAGAGCATCAGAGTAACTAGAATAAAAAAATTTAAACAAAAAATTTATCTCATTTGGAATCTAATATTAAACCTTTATAATGCAGATCATTACTAGCTATCTTTTCAGTGAAGATAATTTCTAGAAGAAGAATGAGAGCATCAGAGTAACTAGAATAAAAGAATTAAAACAAAAAATTTATTTCATTTCGAATCTTATATTGAAACTTTATGTGGCAGATCATTACTAGCTATCTTTCCAAAGAAGATAAACACTAGAAGAAGAATGAGAGCATCAGAGTAACTGGAATTAAAGAATTAAAACAAAAATTTTATTTCATTTTGAATCTTATATTCAACCTTTATGTTGCAGATCATTACTAGCTATCTTTTCAGTGGAGATAATTTCTAGAAGAAGAATGAGAGCATTAGAGTAACTCGAATTAAAGAATTACAACAAAAATTTATTTCATTTTGAATCTAATATTGAACCTTCATGTTGCAGATAATTACTAGCTATCTTTTCAAAGAAGATAAACTCCATAAGAAAAATGAGAGCATCAGAGTAACTAGAATAAAATAATTAAAACAAACAATTTATTTCATTTTGAATCTAATATTTAACCTTTATGTTGCAGATCATTACTAGCTATCTTTTCAAAGAAGATGAACTCCAGAAGAAAAATGAGAGCATCAGAGCAACTAGAATAAAAAAATTAAAACAGAAAATTTATTTCATTTTGAATCTAATATTGAACCTCATGTTGCAGATAATTACTAGCTATCTTTTCAAAGAAGATAAACTCCATAAGAAAAATGAGAGCATCAGAGTAACTAGAATAAAATAATTAAAACAAAAAATTTATTTCATTTTGAATATTATATTTAACCTTTATGTTGCAGATCATTACTAGCTAACTTTTCAAAGAAGATGAACTCCATAAGAAAAATGAGAGCATCAAAGTAACTAGAATATAAGAATTAAAACAAAACATTTACCTCATTTGGAATCTAATATCAAACCTTTGTAATGCAGATCATTACTAGCTATCCTTTCAGTGAAGATAATTTCTAGAGGAAGAATGAGAGCATCAGAGTAACTAGAATAAAAGAATTAAAACGAAAAAATTATTTCATTTCGAATCTAATATCAAAACTTTATGTAGCAGATCATTACTAGCTATCTTTCCAAAGAAGATAAACTCTAGAAGAAGAATGAGAGCATCAGAAATACTAGAATTAAAGAATTAAAACGAAAATTTTCTTTCATTTTGAATCTTATATTAAACCTTTATGTTGGAGATCATTACTAGCTATCTTTCCAAAGGAGATAAACTCCATAATAAAAATGAGAGCATCAGAGTAACTAGAATAAAAGAAATAAAACAAAAATTTATTTCATTTTGAATCCAATATTAAACCTTTATGTTGCAGCTAATCACTAGCTATCTTTTCAAAGAAGATAAACTCCAGATAAAATGATAGCATCAGAGTGAATAGAATAAAAAAATTAAAACAGAAAATTTATTTCATTTTGAATCTTATATTAAACCTTTATAATGCAGATCATTTCTAGCTGTCTCTTCAAAGAATATAAACTCCGTGAGTAAAATAAGAGCACCGGAGTAATTTGATTAAAAAAATTGAAACAAAAAAGTTATTTCATTTTGAATCTTATATTAAACCTTCATGTTGCAGATCATCACTTGCTATCTTTTCAAGGAAGTCAAACTCCATAAGAAAAATTTAGAAAAGCACTGCCGTGAAGGCAGGAGCTTTTGAGCGCTCGTACATGCACTTTGTAGGTAGATTCGCATTTTCCAGTTTCAGAAATCAATTGAAGGAATTTTCGACAGCTGTCAAAAAAATTCTGAAACTTGGGCGAAACTCCAGAATTCATGTCAGTGCTTCAGCTGATCAAGTTTTTCTCGATAATTCGCTAGAATTTTCTACCGTATCTATGGTCTTGGTGGTGCGATCTGGACAAAATTTTGCACGTAGTTTGAATACATTATTACTCAGCAAGGTGCAGAATTTCATCCCAATCAGCTCAGTATTCTCGGAACTATCAGCGAAAAAATATTTCGAACGGCCATATTTACTGAACCCCTAGTCTAATTTTGCTCATTGATGAACATGACCGCGATATTTGCGATCCAAACCCACCCTGAGAATTTCAAGTTCCTAGGCTTTTCCGTTCGAATGTTACAATTTTCTATGGTTTCTATGGTTCTGGTCATGAGATCTGGACAAAATATTGTTTTAATATATCATTCTCGATTAAAATACAAAATTTCATCTCGATCGAATCCGTAGTTTCGAAATTATCGAGAAACCAAAATTTCAAACGACCGTATTTACGGAACCCCTAGTATAATTTTGCTCATAGATGAAACTGATCACGACAATCGAGATCCACACCTATCCTGAAAATTTCAAGTCCCTAGGCTTTTCCGTTCGAAAGTTATGATTTTCTATGGTTCGAGTCAGGTGATCTGGAGAAGTGTAGCTTGAATATATCATTCTCCATAAGTATACAAAATTTCGTCACGATCGAATCTGTAGTTTTGAAATTATCAAGAAAACTAAATTTCAAACTACCATATTCACGGAACACCTTGTATAATTTTGCTCATAGATGAACTTAATCACGACATTCCAGATCCACACCTATCCTGAAAATTTCAAGTCCCTAGGGGGTTCCGTTCAAAAGTTACAATTTTCTATGGTTTCTATGGTTCTGGTCATGCGATCTGGACAAAATTTCACATGTAGCTTGAACACCTCATTCTCCATTTGAGTGCAAAGTTTCATCTCGATCGAATCTGTAGTTTCGAAGTAATCAGGAGAACAAAATTTTGAACGGCCATATTTACGGAACCCCTGGTGGAATTCTGCCCATTGACGAACTTGACCGAGGCATTTGGGATCTGAACCTACACTGAAAATATCAAGTCTCTAGGTTGATCTGTTCGAGAGTTATCGTGCTCACGGCCGGCCGGACGGCCGGACGGACATACGGACGGACAGACTCGAATTTTTTGGCGGGTTCGTCATCAGTGAGTCGAACATACTCGATTGAGAACATTTTCGGCTCAAAATTCGAAAAATACAGACATCGTGACGAAATGATATAGCCCTCGTGTAAGTAGTACGAGCGCTCAAAAATGGGAATTCAGGTTTGAAAGCGCAAAAATATCGTGGAATGCTTTCATATGAAATTATCTGAACTTATCGTTCATATAAAGGTCAACCATGGAAAATTGAAGATCATTCAAATAAATAATTATTTTCACTCAGGACCATGCAATATTTATTGGTATTGGAAATCTTGCAAAATTCTAACCATAAGAGTACCATTTTATGTCAGGATTCAAGAAGGATAATTAATGGAATTCTAGCAGGTAGCTAGTGGTGCAACAGAAAAACATTTTTGGATACTTCGCAAGCACAGGGCAAAAAGAATGAATTGAAAAAAACGTTATAATGTATTAAGAAATAAGAGAGAAACAAAAATTAAGAATCTATGTAGAACATGAAGAATTTTGACATGAAATTTGTACCGAACTATCAATATATGAACCAATTTGTGAATTATTTATTGCTAGGTGTTGAATACTTCAAGAAAGTCAATTTTTATTTTCATTCATTAAAACTGTCCATGAATTATTGAAAATATTATAATTGATGAGCAATTTTACAATTATTCAGTTTACTTTTGAATTGGAAACAATATAGCATGTGTATTAGCAGAGGAAATGTGAACAGGGTACCATACAGTATAAGTATAGTAAATAAACTTAAAATATCTATGAATGATACAAGAGCGAAGATAAAAATATCATTGATAACTTTGTTTCCACGTAGTGTAGTGATTTGGATGTGTTTATTGAATAAGCTGACATAATCCTATTGATGGGCATCCTTTTGCAGGGAAGGTTTCAATATTTCAATAACCCATTTATGAAATAATTCACCATTCATAGTATCTTATCATTAATAACACTGTCAAGAATTGGATCACATCCAGGTAAAAATCCATCAATTGTTTCAGCATTCAAAATAGTGCACCTTCTGCCTTTACCCTTGAATATACTCGGCATAGCTTTTGGATTATTTTCTAGTGTCCACTGACGAATTTGAATACCGTTTTTGAATATCCAAATTTCATCTAGATAATAGTATATTATTTAACGAGCGGTAATGTAGGTCATAACTCACGCAGATGAAGTTTGCAGCACGAGCCGGAGGCGAGTGCTGTAATTCATCAAGTGAGTTATGACCATTACCGCAAGTTGAATACTATACTTTATCTACGATTGTAACAATAAATACTAAGATACAAGTACAGAGAAAGAACTTTATTCAAAAATCTTGATAGTTACATATAACCATGCATTATTTATGTTGATTGTGCTTCTTAGCATGGAGTAGAAAGTATATAGGAGCGATGCTTCATATTTAGTGCTGAGTTCACTAAAATATGCCAAAAGAACATTCTCTGTAAACAATGACTTGATATTCTTACTGCTACGCCAATCTTGAAAATTGTTGTATACGCCTTTATATTTGTTTTGGTATTTTTCGGGCAATAAATTCTGTATGGTTACATTAGCTGATTGTCTTATTTCTGAAGATGTACATAATAATTCATCTTCACTATCTGAATTGATCTTTTTCGGCGAAATATCCACAATAATAATTAGGTATCAACTCAATTTGATTAAACCTCAAAATTGTTCAAGTGACCTCCCCTCAATACTAATAATGGACTGTTCCCTTACGGCCAATCACACAGGGGAGTGAGAAGAGTGAGTGAGTGGGAAAACACTCACGGTGTTTGTTTACAAATATCATTACTCCATCAAAAGTAGTTGAGTAATGACTATATTATTCAATCGGAGTAGAAAAATGAATTTTACGTTTTGTTCTATGTATTCTCGGTATTTATCACAATATCGTACTATTTTTATTATATTTTTCTGTTTATCAGTAAGAATTCTCCTTCGGTCAATTTTTTTGTATATGTATCAAATTTTTTTTATAATAATATTGACTTCGATCAATTGAAATCTAGGTGCTCTTTGGCCAGTTCGAAAAGGATATCTAAACTGATATATTCATTGTTTTCAATTCTAGCAAAAACAAAGTCATTCAATGTCCCTTTGAAGGAATAATCGTATCGCACAGGTTTTCTTCCACTGCTAATTCCAGGCTATAATAACATGCTAATATTCTACGGACAGGGCTTGGTGAAATCTGAAAATTTAAGAGACATTGATCAATCAGAATACACTTTGAGTCGGTGAATAACAGTTTACCTGAAACACTAGCGGAAATATATGCCAAATCTTTGAAAAACTCGAAGTAACACCGACAAACTGCCTGGCGTTCTTTCGTTAGGCGCGATGTATCCTGGTGAATTCCAGCCATTTTAATAGCATAAGACAAAAAATAATCAAATTCAGAGCAAATTTTTATAATTACATATTCACCAGTATCTTCGATAAAATCATCAAAGCAAGATTTCTATGGGTAATGTTAGTGTTTTCCAGTTTCAGAAATCAATTGAAGGAATTTTCGAAAGCTGTCAAAAAAATTCTTAAACTTAGACCAAACTCCAGACTTTGTCAGTGCTTCGGCTGACCAATTTTTTTTCGATGATTCGCTAGAATTTTCTACGGTATCTATGGTCCTGGTGATGTGATCTGGACAAAATCTCGCACGTAGTTTGAATAAATCATTCCTCAGCTAGGTGCAAAATTTCAATCCAATAAAATCAGTAGTTTAAAAATTATCAGGAGAAGAATATTTTGAACGGCCATATTTATGGAACCCCTAGTTTAATTTTGCTCATTGATGAACGTGACCGTGAAATTCGCGATCCAAACCCACCCGAAAAAAATTCAAGTTCCTAGGCCTTTTCCTTCGGAAGTTATAATTTTCTTTAGTTCTGGTCATGCGATCTGGACAAAATTTTGCTTTAATATATCATTCTCGTTTAAAATACAGAATTTTATCTCGATCGAATCCGTAGTTTCGAAATTATCGAGAAAACAAAATTTCAAACGACTGTATTTACGGAACCCCTAGTATAATTCTGCTCATTGACAAACGTGAACGCCATATTTCAGATCTACACGTATCCTGAAAATTTCAAGTCCCTAGGCCTTTCCGTTCGAAAGTAATGTATATTATTATTAGTATACAAAATTTCGTCACGATCTAATCTGTAGTTTTGAAATTAATAAGAAAACTAAATTTCAAACGACCATATTTACGGAACCCCTAGTATAATTCTGCTCATAGATGAAAGTGATCACGACAATCGAGCTGCACACCTATCCTGCAAATTTCAAGTCCCCATGCGTTTCCGTTCAAAAGTTACAATTTTCTATGGTTTCTATTGTTCTGGTGATGTGATCTGGACAACATTTTGCATGTAGCTTGAACACCTCATTTTCCATTAGAGTGAAAAATTTCATCTCGATCGAATTTGTAGTTTCGAAGTAATCAGGAAAACAAAATTTCGAGCGGCCATATATACGGAACCCCTCGACGAATTTCGCCCAATAACGAACTCAACCGCGGCATTCGAGATTAGAACCTACCCTGAAAATTTCAAGTTTCTAGGACATTCTGTTCGAGAGTTATCGTGTATACGGCCGGACGGACAGACTCGAATTTTTCGACGGATTCGTCATCAGTGAGTCGAACATAGTCGTTTGAGACCATTTTCGGCTCATAATTCGACAAATACAGACATCGTGACGAAATGATATAGCCCTCGTGTAAGTAGTACGAGCGCTCAAAAATGAGAGCATCAGAGTAACTAGAATAATGAATTTAAATAAAAAAAACATTTCATTTTGAATCTGATACTGAACCTCTATGTTGCAGATCATCTCTAGCTATCTTCTCAAAGAAGATGGACTCCATAAAAAAATGAGAGCATTGGAGTAACAAGAATAAAAAAATTAAAACAAAAAATTTATATCATTTTGGATCTTATATTCAACCTTGATGTTGCAGATCATTACCAGCTTTCTTTCCAAAGAAAATAAACTCCATAAGAAAAATGAGAGCATCAGAGAAACTGGAATAAAAAAATCAAAACAAAAAATTTATTTCATTTTGAATCTAATATCAAACTCTTATGTTGCAGGTCATGACTAGCTATCTTTTCAAAGAAGATAAACTCTAGACGAAGAATGAGAGCATCAGAGTAACTAGAATTAAGGAATTAAAACAAAAATTTTATTTCATTTTGAATCTTATATTGAACCTTTATGTTGCAGATCATTACTAGCTATCTCCCCAAAGGAGATAAACTCCATAATAAAAATGAGAGCATCAGAGTGAATAGAATAAAAAAATTAAAACAGGAAATTTATTTCATTTGGAATCTAGTATCGAACCTTTCTGTTGCAGATCATCACTAGCTATCTTTTTGAAGAAGATAAACTCCATAAGGAAAATGAGAGCATCAGAGTAACTAGATTAAAAAAATTGGAACAAAAAATTTATTTCATTTTGAATCTAATATTAAACCTTCATGTTGACGATCATTACTAGCTATTTCTTCTAAGAAGATAAACTCCATAAGAAAAATGAGAGCATCAGAGTAACTAGAATAAAAAATTAAAACAAAAAATTTAATTCATTTTGAATCTAATATAAAACCTTTATGTTGCAGATCATTACTAGCTATCTTTTCAAAGAAGATAAGTTCTAGAAGAAAAATGAGAGCATCAGAGCAACTATAATAAAAAAATCAAAACAAAAAGTTATTTCATTTTGAATCTAATATTAAACCTTTATGTTGCAGGTCATTACTAGCTATCTTTTTAAAGAAGATAAACTCCAGAAGAAAAAAGAGAGCATCAGAGAAACTAGAATAAAAAAATTGAAACAAAAAATTTACCTCATTTGGAATCTAATATCAAACCTTTATAATGCAGATCATTACTAGCTATCTTTTCAGTGAAGATAATTTCTAGAAGAAGAATGAGAGCTTCAGAGTAACTAGAATAAAAGAATTGAAACAAAAAATTTATTTCATTTCGAATCTTATATTGAAACATTATGTAGCAGATCATTACTAGCTATCTTTCCAAAGAAGATAAACACTAGAAGAAGAATGAGAGCATCAGAGTAAGTAGAATTAAATATTTAAAACAAAAAATTTATTTCATTTTGAATCTTATATTTAACCTTTATGTTGCAGATCATTACTAGCTATGTTTTCAACGAAGATGAACTCAAAAAGAAAAATGAGAGCATCAGAGCAACTAGAATAAAAAAATTAAAATAGAAAATTTATTTCATTTTGAATCTAATATTGAACCTTCATGTTGCAGATAATTACTAGCTATCTTTTCAAAGAAGATAAACTCCATAAGAAAAATGAGAGCATCAGAGTAACTAGAATAAAATAATTAAAACAAAAAATGTATTTCATTTTGAATATTATATTCAACCTTTATTTTGCAGATCATTACTAGCTATCTTTTCAAAGAAGATGAACTCCATAAGAAAAATGAGAGCATCAAAGTAACTAGAATATATGAATTAAAACAAAACATTTACCTCATTTGGAATCTAATATTAAACCTTTGTAATGCAGATCATTACTAGCTATCTTTTCAGTGAAGATAATTTCTAGAAGAAGAATGAGAGCATCAGAGTAACTAGAATAAAAGAATTAAAACGAAAAAATTATTTCATTTCGAATATAATATTAAAACTTTATGTAGCAGATCATTACTAGCTATCTTTCCAAAGAAGATAAACCCTAGAAGAAGAATGAGAGCATCAGAGTAACTAGAATTAAAGAATTAAAACAAAAATTTTATTTCATTTTGAATCTTATATTAAACCTTTATGTTGCAGATCATTACTAGCTATCTTTCCAAAGGAGATAAACTCCATAATAAAAATGAGAGCATCAGAGTGAATAGAATAAAAAAATTAAAACAGAAAATTTATTTCATTTAGAATCTAGTATTGAACCTTTATGTTGCAGGTCGTTACTAGCTATCTTTTCAAAGAAGATAAACTCCATAAGAAAAATTAGAGCATCAGAGTAACTAGATTAAAAAAATTGGAACAAAAAATTTATTTCATTTTGAATCTTATATTAAACCTTTATGTTGCAGATCATTACTGGCTATTTCTTCTAAGAAGATAAACTCCATAAGAAAAATGAGAGCATCAGAGTAACTAGAATAAAAAATTGAAACAAAAAATGTAATTCATTTTGAATCTAATATGAAACCTTTATGTTGCAAATCATTACTAGCTATCTTTTCAAAGAAGATAAACTCCAGAAGAAAAATGAGAGCATCAGAGCAACTAGAATAAAAAAATTAAAACAAAAAGTTATTTCATTTTGAATCTAATATCAAACCTTAATGTTGCAGGTCATTACTAGCTATCTTTTTTGAGAAGATAAACTCCAGAAGAAAAAAAAGAGCATCAGAGTAACTAGAATAAAAAAATTGAAACAAAAAATTTACCTCATTTGGAATCTAACATTAAACATTTATAATGCAGATCATTACTAGCTATCTTTTCAGTGAAGATAATTTCTAGAAGAAGAATGAGAGCATCAGAGTAACTACAATAAAAGAATTGAAACAAAAAATTTATTTCATTTCTAATCTTATATTAAAACTTTATGTAGCAGATCTTTCTAGCTATCTTTCCAAAGAAGATAAACTCTAGAAGAAGAATGAGAGCATCAGAGTAACTAGAATTAAAGAATTAAAACAAAAATTTTATTTCATTTTGAATCTTATATTCAACCTTCATGTTGCAGATCATTACTAGCTATCTTTTCGAAGAAGATGAACTCCATAAGAAAAATGAGAGCATCAGAGTAACTAGAATAAAAAATTGAAACAAAAAATGTAATTCATTTTGAATCTAATATGAAACCTTTATGTTGCAAATCATTACTAGCTATCTTTTCAAAGAAGATAAACTCTAGACGAAGAATGAGAGCATCAGAGTAACTAGAATTAAGGAATTAAAACAAAAATTTTATTTCATTTTGAATCTTATATTGAACCTTTATGTTGCAGATCATTACTAGCTATCTCCCCAAAGGAGATAAACTCCATAATAAAAATGAGAGCATCAGAGTGAATAGAATAAAAAAATTAAAACAGGAAATTTATTTCATTTGGAATCTAGTATCGAACCTTTCTGTTGCAGATCATCACTAGCTATCTTTTTGAAGAAGATAAACTCCATAAGGAAAATGAGAGCATCAGAGTAACTAGATTAAAAAAATTGGAACAAAAAATTTATTTCATTTTGAATCTAATATTAAACCTTCATGTTGACGATCATTACTAGCTATTTCTTCTAAGAAGATAAACTCCATAAGAAAAATGAGAGCATCAGAGTAACTAGAATAAAAAATTAAAACAAAAAATTTAATTCATTTTGAATCTAATATAAAACCTTTATGTTGCAGATCATTACTAGCTATCTTTTCAAAGAAGATAAGTTCTAGAAGAAAAATGAGAGCATCAGAGCAACTATAATAAAAAAATCAAAACAAAAAGTTATTTCATTTTGAATCTAATATTAAACCTTTATGTTGCAGGTCATTACTAGCTATCTTTTTAAAGAAGATAAACTCCAGAAGAAAAAAGAGAGCATCAGAGAAACTAGAATAAAAAAATTGAAACAAAAAATTTACCTCATTTGGAATCTAATATCAAACCTTTATAATGCAGATCATTACTAGCTATCTTTTCAGTGAAGATAATTTCTAGAAGAAGAATGAGAGCTTCAGAGTAACTAGAATAAAAGAATTGAAACAAAAAATTTATTTCATTTCGAATCTTATATTGAAACATTATGTAGCAGATCATTACTAGCTATCTTTCCAAAGAAGATAAACACTAGAAGAAGAATGAGAGCATCAGAGTAAGTAGAATTAAATATTTAAAACAAAAAATTTATTTCATTTTGAATCTTATATTTAACCTTTATGTTGCAGATCATTACTAGCTATGTTTTCAACGAAGATGAACTCAAAAAGAAAAATGAGAGCATCAGAGCAACTAGAATAAAAAAATTAAAATAGAAAATTTATTTCATTTTGAATCTAATATTGAACCTTCATGTTGCAGATAATTACTAGCTATCTTTTCAAAGAAGATAAACTCCATAAGAAAAATGAGAGCATCAGAGTAACTAGAATAAAATAATTAAAACAAAAAATGTATTTCATTTTGAATATTATATTCAACCTTTATTTTGCAGATCATTACTAGCTATCTTTTCAAAGAAGATGAACTCCATAAGAAAAATGAGAGCATCAAAGTAACTAGAATATATGAATTAAAACAAAACATTTACCTCATTTGGAATCTAATATTAAACCTTTGTAATGCAGATCATTACTAGCTATCTTTTCAGTGAAGATAATTTCTAGAAGAAGAATGAGAGCATCAGAGTAACTAGAATAAAAGAATTAAAACGAAAAAATTATTTCATTTCGAATATAATATTAAAACTTTATGTAGCAGATCATTACTAGCTATCTTTCCAAAGAAGATAAACCCTAGAAGAAGAATGAGAGCATCAGAGTAACTAGAATTAAAGAATTAAAACAAAAATTTTATTTCATTTTGAATCTTATATTAAACCTTTATGTTGCAGATCATTACTAGCTATCTTTCCAAAGGAGATAAACTCCATAATAAAAATGAGAGCATCAGAGTGAATAGAATAAAAAAATTAAAACAGAAAATTTATTTCATTTAGAATCTAGTATTGAACCTTTATGTTGCAGGTCGTTACTAGCTATCTTTTCAAAGAAGATAAACTCCATAAGAAAAATTAGAGCATCAGAGTAACTAGATTAAAAAAATTGGAACAAAAAATTTATTTCATTTTGAATCTTATATTAAACCTTTATGTTGCAGATCATTACTGGCTATTTCTTCTAAGAAGATAAACTCCATAAGAAAAATGAGAGCATCAGAGTAACTAGAATAAAAAATTGAAACAAAAAATGTAATTCATTTTGAATCTAATATGAAACCTTTATGTTGCAAATCATTACTAGCTATCTTTTCAAAGAAGATAAACTCCAGAAGAAAAATGAGAGCATCAGAGCAACTAGAATAAAAAAATTAAAACAAAAAGTTATTTCATTTTGAATCTAATATCAAACCTTAATGTTGCAGGTCATTACTAGCTATCTTTTTTGAGAAGATAAACTCCAGAAGAAAAAAAAGAGCATCAGAGTAACTAGAATAAAAAAATTGAAACAAAAAATTTACCTCATTTGGAATCTAACATTAAACATTTATAATGCAGATCATTACTAGCTATCTTTTCAGTGAAGATAATTTCTAGAAGAAGAATGAGAGCATCAGAGTAACTACAATAAAAGAATTGAAACAAAAAATTTATTTCATTTCTAATCTTATATTAAAACTTTATGTAGCAGATCTTTCTAGCTATCTTTCCAAAGAAGATAAACTCTAGAAGAAGAATGAGAGCATCAGAGTAACTAGAATTAAAGAATTAAAACAAAAATTTTATTTCATTTTGAATCTTATATTCAACCTTCATGTTGCAGATCATTACTAGCTATCTTTTCGAAGAAGATGAACTCCATAAGAAAAATGAGAGCATCAGAGTAACTAGAATAAAAGAATTAAAACAAAACATTCACCTCATTTGGATTCTAAAATTAAACTTTTATAATGCAGATCATTACTTGCTATCTTTTCAGTGAAGATAATTTCTAGAAGAAGAATGAGAGCATCAGAGTAACTAGAATAAAAGAATTGAAACAAAAAATTTATTTCATTTCGAATCTAAAATTAAAACTTTATGTAGCAGATCATTACTAGCTATCTTTCCAAAGAAGATAAACTCTAGAAGAAGAATGAGAGCATCAGAGTAACTAGAATTAAAGAATTAAAACAAAATATTTATTTCATTTTGAAACTTATATTTAACCTTCATGTTGCAGATCATTACTTGCTATCTTCTCAAAGAAGATGAACTCCAGAAGAAAAATGAGAGCATCAGAGCGACTAGAATAAAAAAATCAAAACAAAAAATTTATTTCATTTTGAATCTAATATTGAACCTTCATGTTGCAGATCATTACTAGCTATCTTTTCAAAGAAGATGAACTCCATAAGAAAAATGAGAGCAACAAAGTAACTAGAATATAAGAATTAAAACAAATCATTTACCTCATTTGGAATCTAATATTAAACCTTTGTAATGCAGATCATTACTAACTATCTTTTCAGTGAAGATAATTTCTAGAAGAAGAATGAGAGCATCAGAGTAACTAGAATAAAAGAATTAAAACAAAAAATTTATTTCATTTCGATTCTAATATTAAAACTTTATGTAGCAGATCATTACTAGCTATCTTTCCAAAAAAGATAAACTCTAGAAGAAAAATGAGAGCATCAGAGTAACTAGAATTAAAGAATTAAAACAAAAATTTTATTTCATTTTGAATCTTATATTAAACCTTTATGTTGCAGATCATTACTAGCTATCTTTTCAAAGGAGATAAACTCCATAATAAAAATGAGAGCATACGAGTAACTAGAATAAAATAAATAAAACAAGAAATTTATTTCATTTCGAATCTCATTTCAAACCTTCATGTTGCATATCATTACTTGCAATCTTTTCGAAGAAGATAAACTCCAGAAGGAAAACGAGAGCATCAGAGTAACTAGAATAAAAAAATTGAAACAAAAAATTTATTTCATTTTGAATCTTTTATTGAACCTTTATGTTGCAGATCATTACTAGCTATCTCGTAGTAGAAGATAACACAACCGAGCTCAATCCTGAAGATATTCAAAATATCCAGGATGAGTGAATGTTCCCCTTAGCGGGGACTGAAAAAGCCGACTGCGAGAGGGGTGTTTCCCTTCTACGCGGATAGGCTATAGTCGGGTGTTCATTGAAAAAAAAATATATAAAAAAATCAAACTTTATTTCATTTTGAATATTTCATTAATCTTAGAATGTTGCAGATCATTACCAGCTATCTTTCCAAAGAAAATAAACTCCATAAGGAAAATGAGAGCATCAGAGTTACTAGATTAAAAAAATTGGAACAAAAAATTTATTTCATTTTGAATCTAATATTAAACCTTCATGTTGACGATCATTACTAGCTATTTCTTCTAAGGAGATAAACTCCATAAGAAAAATGAGAGCATCAGAGTAACTAGAATAAAAAATTAAAACAAAAAATTTAATTCATTTTGAATCTAATATAAAACCTTCATGTTGCAGATCATTACTAGCTATCTTTTCAAAGAAGATAAGTTCCAGAAGAAAAATGAGAGCATCAGAGCAACTAGAATAAAAAAATCAAAACAAAAAGTTATTTCATTTTGAATCTAATATTAAACCTTTATGTTGCAGGTCATTACTAGCTATCTTTTCAAAGAAGATAAACTCCAGAAGAAAAAAGAGAGCATCAGAGTAACTAGAATAAAAAAATTGAAACAAAAAATTTACCTCATTTGGAATCTAATATCAAACCTTTATAATGCAGATCATTACTAGCTATCTTTTCAGTGAAGATAATTTCTAGAAGAAGAATGAGAGCTTCAGAGTAACTAGAATAAAAGAATTAAAACAAAAAATTTATTTCATTTCGAATCTTATATTGAAACATTATGTAGCAGATCATTACTAGCTATCTTTCCAAAGAAGATAAACACTAGAAGAAGAATGAGAGCATCAGAGTAAGTAGAATAAAAAAATTGAAACAAAAAATTTACCTCATTTGGAATCTAATATCAAACCTTTATAATGCAGATCATTACTAGCTATCTTTTCAGTGAAGATAATTTCTAGAAGAAGAATGAGAGCTTCAGAGTAACTAGAATAAAAGAATTAAAACAAAAAATTTATTTCATTTTGAATCTTATATTTAACCTTTATGTTGCAGATCATTACTAGCTATCTTTTCAAAGAAGATGAACTCAAAAAGAAAAATGAGAGCATCAGAGCAACTAGAATAAAAAAATTAAAACAGAAAATTTATTTCATTTTGAATCTAATATTGAACCTTCATGTTGCAGATAATTACTAGCTATCTTTTCAAAGAAGATAAACTCCATAAGAAAAATGAGAGCATCAGAGTAACTAGAATAAAATAATTAAAACAAAAAATGTATTTCATTTTGAATATTATATTCAACCTTTATGTTGCAGATCATTACTAGCTATCTTTTCAAAGAAGATGAACTCCATAAGAAAAATGAGAGCATCAAAGTAACTAGAATATATGAATTAAAACAAAACATTTACCTCATTTGGAATCTAATATTGAACCTTTGTAATGCAGATCATTACTAGCTATCTTTTCAGTGAAGATAATTTCTAGAAGAAGAATGAGAGCATCAGAGTAACTAGAATAAAAGAATTAAAACGAAAAAATTATTTCATTTCGAATCTAATATTAAAACTTCATGTAGCAGATCATTACTAGCTATCTTTCCAAAGAAGATAAACTCTAGAAGAAGAATGAGAGCATCAGAGTAACTAGAATTAAAGAATTAAAACAAAAATTTTATTTCATTTTGAATCTTATATTAAACCTTTATGTTGCAGATCATTACTAGCTATCTTTCCAAAGGAGATAAACTCCATAATAAAAATGAGAGCATCAGAGTGAATAGAATAAAAAAATTAAAACAGAAAATTTATTTCATTTAGAATCTAGTATTGAACCTTTATGTTGCAGGTCGTTACTAGCTATCTTTTCAAAGAAGATAAACTCCATAAGAAGAATTAGAGCATCAGAGTAACTAGATTAAAAAAATTGGAACAAAAAATTTATTTCATTTTGAATCTTATATTAAACCTTTATGTTGCAGATCATTACTAGCTATTTCTTCTAAGAAGATAAACTCCATAAGAAAAATGAGAGCATCAGAGTAAGTAGAATAAAAAATTGAAACAAAAAATGTAATTCATTTTGAATCTAATATGAAACCTTTATGTTGCAAATCATTACTAGCTATCTTTTCAAAGAAGATAAACTCCAGAAGAAAAATGAGAGCATCAGAGCAACTAGAATAAAAAAATTAAAACAAAAAGTTATTTCATTTTGAATCTAATATCAAACCTTAATGTTGCAGGTCATTACTAGCTATCTTTTTTGAGAAGATAAACTCCAGAAGAAAAAAAAGAGCATCAGAGTAACTAGAATAAAAAAATTGAATCAAAAAATTTACCTCATTTGGAATCTAATATTAAACATTTATAATGCAGATCATTACTAGCTATCTTTTCAGTGAAGATAATTTCTAGAAGAAGAATGAGAGCATCAGAGTAACTAGAATAAAAGAATTGAAACAAAAAATTTATTTCATTTCTAATCTTATATTGAAACTTTATGTAGCAGATCTTTCTAGCTATCTTTCCAAAGAAGATAAACTCTAGAAGAAGAATGAGAGCATCAGAGTAACTAGAATTAAAGAATTAAAACAAAAATTTTATTTCATTTTGAATCTTATATTCAACCTTCATGTTGCAGATCATTACTAGCTATCTTTTCGAAGAAGATGAACTCCATAAGAAAAATGAGAGCATCAGAGTAACTAGAATAAAAGAATTAAAACACAACATTCACCTCATTTGGATTCTAAAATTAAACCTTTATAATGCAGATCATTACTTGCTATCTTTTCAGTGAAGATAATTTCTAGAAGAAGAATGAGAGCATCAGAGTAACTAGAATAAAAGAATTGAAACAAAAAATTTATTTCATTTCGAATCTAAAATTAAAACTTTATGTAGCAGATCATTACTAGCTATCTTTCCAAAGAAGATAAACTCTAGAAGAAGAATGAGAGCATCAGAGTAACTAGAATTAAAGAATTAAAACAAAATATTTATTTCATTTTGAATCTTATATTTAACCTTCATGTTGCAGATCATTACTTGCTATCTTCTCAAAGAAGATGAACTCCAGAAGAAAAATGAGAGCATCAGAGCGACTAGAATAAAAAAATCAAAACAAAAAATTTATTTCATTTTGAATCTAATATTGAACCTTCATGTTGCAGATCATTACTAGCTATCTATTCAAAGAAGATGAACTCCATAAGAAAAATGAGAGCAACAAAGTAACTAGAATATAAGAATTAAAACAAATCATTTACCTCATTTGGAATCTAATATTAAACCTTTGTAATGCAGATCATTACTAACTATCTTTTCAGTGAAGATAATTTCTAGAAGAAGAATGAGAGCATCAGAGTAACTAGAATAAAAGAATTAAAACAAAAAATGTATTTCATTTCGATTCTAATATTAAAACTTTATGTAGCAGATCATTACTAGCTATCTTTCCAGAAAAGATAAACTCTAGAAGAAAAATGAGAGCATCAGAGTAACTAGAATTAAAGAATTAAAACAAAAATTTTATTTCATTTTGAATCTTATATTAAACCTTTATGTTGCAGATCATTACTAGCTATCTTTTCAAAGGAGATAAACTCCATAATAAAAATGAGAGCATACGAGTAACTAGAATAAAATAAATAAAACAAGAAATTTATTTCATTTCGAATCTCATTTCAAACCTTCATGTTGCATATCATTACTTGCAATCTTTTCGAAGAAGATAAACTCCAGAAGGAAAACGAGAGCATCAGAGTAACTAGAATAAAAAAATTGAAACAAAAAATTTATTTCATTTTGAATCTTTTATTGAACCTTTATGTTGCAGATCATTACTAGCTATCTCGTAGTAGAAGATAACACAACCGAGCTCAATCCTGAAGATATTCAAAATATCCAGGATGAGTGAATGTTCCCCTTAGCGGGGACTGAGTGAAAAAGCCGACTGCGAGCAGGGTGTTTTCCTTCTACGCGGATAGGCTATAGTCGGGTGTTCATTGAAAAAAAAATATATAAAAAAATCAAACTTTATTTCATTTTGAATATTTCATTAATCTTAGAATGTTGCAGATCATAACCAGCTATCTTTCCAAAGAAAATAAACTCCATAAGGAAAATGAGAGCATCAGAGTAACTAGATTAAAAAAATTGGAACAAAAAATTTATTTCATTTTGAATCTAATATTAAACCTTCATGTTGACGATCATTACTAGCTATTTCTTCTAAGGAGATAAACTCCATAAGAAAAATGAGAGCATCAGAGTAACTAGAATAAAAATTAAAACAAAAAATTTAATTCATTTTGAATCTAATATAAAACCTTCATGTTGCAGATCATTACTAGCTATCTTTTCAAAGAAGATAAGTTCCAGAAGAAAAATGAGAGCATCAGAGCAACTAGAATAAAAAAATCAAAACAAAAAGTTATTTCATTTTGAATCTAATATTAAACCTTTATGTTGCAGGTCATTACTAGCTATCTTTTTAAAGAAGATAAACTCCAGAAGAAAAAAGAGAGCATCAGAGTAACTAGAATAAAAAAATTGAAACAAAAAATTTACCTCATTTGGAATCTAATATCAAACCTTTATAATGCAGATCATTACTAGCTATCTTTTCAGTGAAGATAATTTCTAGAAGAAGAATGAGAGCTTCAGAGTAACTAGAATAAAAGAATTAAAACAAAAAATTTATTTCATTTCGAATCTTATAATGAAACATTATGTAGCAGATCATTACTAGCTATCTTTCCAAAGAAGATAAACACTAGAAGAAGAATGAGAGCATCAGAGTAAGTAGAATTAAATAATTAAAACAAAAAATTTATTTCATTTTGAATCTTATATTTAACCTTTATGTTGCAGATCATTACTAGCTATCTTTTCAAAGAAGATGAACTCAAAAAGAAAAATGAGAGCATCAGAGCAACTAGAATAAAAAAATTAAAACAGAAAATTTATTTCATTTTGAATCTAATATTGAACCTTCATGTTGCAGATAATTACTAGCTATCTTTTCAAAGAAGATAAACTCCATAAGAAAAATGAGAGCATCAGAGTAACTAGAATAAAATAATTAAAACAAAAAATGTATTTCATTTCGAATATTATATTCAACCTTTTTGTTGCAGATCATTACTAGCTATCTTTTCAAAGAAGATGAACTCCATAAGAAAAATGAGAGCATCAAAGTAACTAGAATATATGAATTAAAACAAAACATTTACCTCATTTGGAATCTAATATTAAACCTTTGTAATGCAGATCATTACTAGCTATCTTTTCAGTGAAGATAATTTCTAGAAGAAGAATGAGAGCATCAGAGTAACTAGAATAAAAGAATTAAAACGAAAAAATTATTTCATTTCGAATCTAATATTAAAACTTTATGTAGCAGATCATTACTAGCTATCTTTCCAAAGAAGATAAACTCTAGAAGAAGAATGAGAGCATCAGAGTAACTAGAATTAAAGAATTAAAACAAAAATTTTATTTCATTTTGAATCTTATATTAAACCTTTATGTTGCAGATCATTACTAGCTATCTTTCCAAAGGAGATAAACTCCATAATAAAAATGAGAGCATCAGAGTGAATAGAATAAAAAAATTAAAACAGAAAATTTATTTCATTTAGAATCTAGTATTGAACCTTTATGTTGCAGGTCGTTACTAGCTATCTTTTCAAAGAAGATAAACTCCATAAGAAAAATTAGAGCATCAGAGTAACTAGATTAAAAAAATTGGAACAAAAAATTTATTTCATTTTGAATCTTATATTAAACCTTTATGTTGCAGATCATTACTAGCTATTTCTTCTAAGAAGATGAACTCCATAAGAAAAATGAGAGCATCAGAGTAACTAGAATAAAAAATTGAAACAAAAAATGTAATTCATTTTGAATCTAATATGAAACCTTTATGTTGCAAATCATTACTAGCTATCTTTTCAAAGAAGATAAACTCCAGAAGAAAAATGAGAGCATCAGAGCAACTAGAATAAAAAAATTAAAACAAAAAGTTATTTCATTTTGAATCTAATATCAAACCTCAATGTTGCAGGTCATTACTAGCTATCTTTTTTGAGAAGATAAACTCCAGAAGAAAAAAAAGAGCATCAGAGTAACTAGAATAAAAAAATTGAAACAAAAAATTTACCTCATTTGGAATCTAATATTAAACATTTATAATGCAGATCATTACTAGCTATCTTTTCAGTGAAGATAATTTCTAGAAGAAGAATGAGAGCATCAGAGTAACTAGAATAAAAGAATTGAAACAAAAAATTTATTTCATTTCTAATCTTATATTAAAACTTTATGTAGCAGATCTTTCTAGCTATCTTTCCAAAGAAGATAAACTCTAGAAGAAGAATGAGAGCATCAGAGTAACTAGAATTAAAGAATTAAAACAAAAATTTTATTTCATTTTGAATCTTATATTCAACCTTCATGTTGCAGATCATTACTAGCTATCTTTTCGAAGAAGATGAACTCCATAAGAAAAATGAGAGCATCAGAGTAACTAGAATAAAAGAATTAAAACAAAACATTTACCTCATTTGGATTCTAAAATTAAACCTTTATAATGCAGATCATTACTTGCTATCTTTTCAGTGAAGATAATTTCTAGAAGAAGAATGAGAGCATCAGAGTAACTAGAATAAAAGAATTGAAACAAAAAATTTATTCCATTTCGAATCTAAAATTAAAACTTTATGTAGCAGATCATTACTAGCTATCTTTCCAAAGAAGATAAACTCTAGAAGAAGAATGAGAGCATCAGAGTAACTAGAATTAAAGAATTAAAACAAAATATTTATTTCATTTTGAATCTTATATTTAACCTTCATGTTGCAGATCATTACTTGCTATCTTCTCAAAGAAGATGAACTCCAGAAGAAAAATGAGAGCATCAGAGCGACTAGAATAAAAAAATCAAAACAAAAAATTTATTTCATTTTGAATCTAATATTGAACCTTCATGTTGCAGATCATTACTAGCTATCTTTTCAAAGAAGATGAACTCCATAAGAAAAATGAGAGCAACAAAGTAACTAGAATATAAGAATTAAAACAAATCATTTACCTCATTTGGAATCTAATATTAAACCTTTGTAATGCAGATCATTACTAGCTATCTTTTCAGTGAAGATAATTTCTAGAAGAAGAATGAGAGCATCAGAGTAACTAGAATAAAAGAATTGAAATAAAAAAATTTATTTCATTTCGATTCTAATATTAAAACTTTATGTAGCAGATCATTACTAGCTATCTTTCCAAAAAAGATAAACTCTAGAAGAAAAATGAGAGCATCAGAGTAACTAGAATTAAAGAATTAAAACAAAAATTTTATTTCATTTTGAATCTTATATTAAACCTTTATGTTGCAGATCATTACTAGCTATCTTTTCAAAGGAGATAAACTCCATAATAAAAATGAGAGCATCAGAGTAACTAGAATAAAATAAATAAAACAAGAAATTTATTTCATTTCGAATCTCATTTCAAACCTTCATGTTGCATATCATTACTTGCAATCTTTTCGAAGAAGATAAACTCCAGAAGGAAAACGAGAGCATCAGAGTAACTAAAATAAAAAAATTGAAACAAAAAATTTATTTCATTTTGAATCTTTTATTGAACCTTTATGTTGCAGATCATTACTAGCTATCTCGTAGTAGAAGATAACACAACCGAGCTCAATCCTGAAGATATTCAAAATATCCAGGATGAGTGAATGTTCCCCTTAGCGGGGACTGAAAAAGCCGACTGCGAGAGGGGTGTTTCCCTTCTACGCGGATAGGCTATAGTCGGGTGTTCATTGAAAAAAAAATATATAAAAACATCAAACTTTATTTCATTTTGAATATTTCATTAATCTTAGAATGTTGCAGATCATTACCAGCTATCTTTCCAAAGAAAATAAACTCCATAAGGAAAATGAGAGCATCAGAGTAACTAGATTAAAAAAATTGGAACAAAAAATTTATTTCATTTTGAATCTAATATTAAACCTTCATGTTGACGATCATTACTAGCTATTTCTTCTAAGAAGATAAACTCCATAAGAAAAATGAGAGCATCAGAGTAACTAGAATAAAAAATTAAAACAAAAAATTTAATTCATTTTGAATCTAATATAAAACCTTTATGTTGCAGATCATTACTAGCTATCTTTTCAAAGAAGATAAGTTCCAGAAGAAAAATGAGAGCATCAGAGCAACTAGAATAAAAAAATCAAAACAAAAAGTTATTTCATTTTGAATCTAATATTAAACCTTTATGTTGCAGGTCATTACTAGCTATCTTCTTAAAGAAGATAAACTCTAGAAGAAAAAAGAGAGCATCAGAGTAACTAGAATAAAAAAATTGAAACAAAAAATTTACCTCATTTGGAATCTAATATCAAACCTTTATAATGCAGATCATTACTAGCTATCTTTTCAGTGAAGATAATTTCTAGAAGAAGAATGAGAGCTTCAGAGTAACTAGAATAAAAGAATTAAAACAAAAAATTTATTTCATTTCGAATCTTATATTGAAACATTATGTAGCAGATCATTACTAGCTATCTTTCCAAAGAAGATAAACACTAGAAGAAGAATGAGAGCATCAGAGTAAGTAGAATTGAATAATTAAAACAAAAAATTTATTTCATTTTGAATCTTATATTTAACCTTTATGTTGCGGATCATTACTAGCTATCTTTTCGAAGAAGATGAACTCAAAAAGAAAAATGAGAGCATCAGAGCAACTAGAATAAAAAAATTAAAACAGAAAATTTATTTCATTTTGAATCTAATATTGAACCTTCATGTTGCAGATAATTACTAGCTATCTTTTCAAAGAAGATAGACTCCATAAGAAAAATGAGAGTAACCAGAATGAAAGAATTTAACTAAAAAATTTATTTCATTTAATATCAAACCTTTCTGTTGCAGATCATTACTAGCTATCTCGTTGTAGAAGATAACACAACCGAGCTCAATCCTGAGGATATTCGAAATATCCAGGATGAGTGAATGTTCCTCTTAGCGGGGAGTGAAAAAGCCGACTGCGAGCAGGGTGTTTTCCTTCTACGCTGATAGGCTAGAGTCGGGTGTTCATTGAAAAAAAATATATAAAAAAAACAAGCTTTATTTCATTTTGAATATTTCCTTGATCTTAGAATGTTGCAGATCATTACTAGCTATCTATTCAAAGAAGATAAACTCCATAATAAAAATTAGAGCATCAGAATAACTAGAATAAAAAAATTTGAACAAAATAAGTTAATTAATTAGAGCTAGATGGAAAAAATTGCAACAAAAAATTCATTTCATTAAAAATCTAATATTAAACCTTCATGTTGCAGATCATTACTAGCTATCTTTTTAAAGGAAATAAACTCCAGAAGAAAAAGGAGGGCTTCAGAGTAACTAAAATAAAAAAAATTAAAACAAAAAATTTATTTCATTTTGAATCTAATATCAAGACTTTATGTTGCAGATCAGAAGAAGAAAGACTCCATAAGAAAAATGAGAGCATCAGAGTCACTGGAATAAAAAAATCAAAACAAAAAATTTATTTCATTTTGAATCTGATATCAAACCTTTTTGTTGCAGGTCATTACTTGCTATCTTTTTGAAGAAGATAGACTCCAGAAGAAAAAGAGTAACTAGAATAAAAAAAATTGAAACAAAAAATTTATTTCATTTTGAATCTAATATCAAACCTCTATGTTGCAGATAATCACTAGCTATCTTTTCAAAGAAGATAAACTCCAGATAAAAAGAGAGCATCAGAGTGAATAAAATAAAAAAATTAAAACAGAAAATTAATTTCATTTAGAATCTAATATTGAACCTTTACATTGCAGGTCATTACTAGCTATCTTTTCGAAGAAGATAAACACCATAAGAAAAATAAGAGCATCAGAGTAACTACAATAAAAGAATTAAAACAAAACATTTACTTCATTTTGAATCTAATAATAAACTTCTATAATGCAGATCATTACTAGCTATCTTTTCAATAAAGATAAACTCCAGAAGAAAAATGAGAGCATGAGAGCAACTAGAATAAAAAAATTAAAACAAAAAATGAATTTCATTTCGAATCTAATATTAAACCTTTATGTTGCAGGTCATTACTAGCTATCTTTTCAAAGAAGATAAACTCCAGAAGAAAAAAGAGAGCATCAGAGTAACTAGAATAAAAAAATTGAAACAAAAAATTTATTTCATTTTGAATCTAATATTTGACCTTTATGTTGCAGATAATTACTAGCTATCTTTTCGAAGGAAATAAACTCCAGGAGAAAAATGAGAGCATCTGAGTAACTAGAATAAAAAATTAAAACAAAAAATTTATTTCATTTTGAACCTAATATTAAACCTTCATGTTGCAGATAATTACTAGCTATCTTTTCAAAGAAGATAAACTCCATAAGAAAAATGAGAGCATCAGAGTAACTAGAATAAAATTATTAAAACAAAAAATTTATTTCATTTTGAATCTGATATTGAAACTTTATGTTGCAGGTCATTACTAGCTATCTTCTCAAAAAAGATAAACTCTATGAGAAAAATGAGAGCACCAGAGTAACTGGAATAAAAGAATTAAAATAAAAAAATTATTTCATTTTGAATCTAGTATTAAACCCTCATGTTGCAGATAATTACTAGCTATCTTTTCAAAGAAGATAAACTTCAGAAGAAAAACGAGAGCATCAGAGTAAATAAAAGAAAAGAATTAAAATAAAAAAATTATTTCATTTTGAATCTAGTATTAAACCCTCATGTTGCAGGTCATTACAAGCTATCTCTTCAAAGAAGATAAACTCCAAAAGAATAATGAGAGCATCAGAGTAACTAGAATAAAAAAATTAAAACAAAAAATTTATTTCATTTTGAATCTAATATTAAATTTTTATGTTGCAGATGACTACTAGCTATCTTTCCAAAGAAGATAAACTCCAGAAGAAAAATGAGAGCATCAGCGTAAATAGAATAAAAAAATTAAAACAGAAAATTTATTTCATTTTGAATCTTATATTGAACCTTTAAGTTGCAGATCATTTCTAGCTATCTTTTCAAAGAAGATAAACTCCATGAGAAAAATGGGAGCACCAGAGTAACTAGATTGAAAAAATTTAAATAAAAAATTTATCTCATTTTGAACCTAATATTAGATCATTACTAGCTATCTTTTCAAAGAAGATAAACTCCAGAAGAAGAATGCGAGCATCAGAGTAACTAGATTGATAAAATTAAAACAAAAAATTTATTTCATTTCGAATCTAATATTAAACCTTTATGTTGCAGGTCATTACTAGCTTTTTTTTCAAAGAGAATAAACGCCAGAAGAAAAATGAGGGCATCAGAGTTACTAGAATGAGAAAAAAAAAACAAAAATTTATTTCATTTTGAATCTTATATTGAACCTTCATGTTGCAGATCATTACTACCTATCTTTTCAAAGAAGATAAACTCCATAAGAAAAATGAGAGCATCAGAGTAACTAGAATAAAATTATTAAAACAAAAAATTTATTTCATTTTGAATCTGATATTGAAACTTTATGTTGCAGGTCATTACTAGCTATCTTCTCAAAAAAGATAAACTCTATGAGAAAAATGAGAGCACCAGAGTAACTGGAATAAAAGAATTAAAATAAAAAAATTATTTCATTTTGAATCTAGTATTAAACCCTCATGTTGCAGATAATTACTAGCTATCTTTTCAAAGAAGATAAACTTCAGAAGAAAAACGAGAGCATCAGAGTAAATAAAAGAAAAGAATTAAAATAAAAAAATTATTTCATTTTGAATATAGTATTAAACCCTCATGTTGCAGGTCATTACAAGCTATCTCTTCAAAGAAGATAAACTCCAAAAGAATAATGAGAGCATCAGAGTAACTAGAATAAAAAAATTAAAACAAAAAATTTATTTCATTTTGAATCTAATATTAAATTTTTATGTTGCAGATGACTACTAGCTATCTTTCCAAAGAAGATAAACTCCAGAAGAAAAATGAGAGCATCAGCGTAAATAGAATAAAAAAATTAAAACAGAAAATTTATTTCATTTTGAATCTTATATTGAACCTTTAAGTTGCAGATCATTTCTAGCTATCTTTTCAAAGAAGATAAACTCCATGAGAAAAATGGGAGCACCAGAGTAACTAGATTGAAAAAATTTAAATAAAAAATTTATCTCATTTTGAACCTAATATTAGATCATTACTAGCTATCTTTTCAAAGAAGATAAACTCCAGAAGAAGAATGCGAGCATCAGAGTAACTAGATTGATAAAATTAAAACAAAAAATTTATTTCATTTCGAATCTAATATTAAACCTTTATGTTGCAGGTCATTACTAGCTTTTTTTTCAAAGAGAATAAACGCCAGAAGAAAAATGAGGGCATCAGAGTTACTAGAATGAGAAAAAAAAAAAAAAAATTTATTTCATTTTGAATCTTATATTGAACCTTCATGTTGCAGATCATTACTACCTATCTTTTCAAAGAAGATAGACTCCATAAGAAAAATGAGAGTAACCAGAATGAAAGAATTTAACAAAAAAATTTTTTTCATTTAATATCAAACCTTTTTGTTGCAGATCATTACTAGCTATCTCGTTGTAGAAGATAACACAACCGAGCTCAATCCTGAGGATATTCGAAATATCCAGGATGAGTGAATGTTCCTCTTAGCGGGGAGTGAAAAAGCCGACTGCGAGCAGGGTGTTTTCCTTCTACGCTGATAGGCTAGAGTCGGGTGTTCATTGAAAAAAAATTATATAAAAAAATCAAGCTTTATTTCATTTTGAATATTTCCTTGATCTCAGAATGTTGCAGATCATTACTAGCTATCTATTCAAAGAAGATAAACTCCATAATAAAAATTAGAGCATCAGAATAACTAGAATAAAAAAATTTGAACAAAATAAGTTAATTAATTAGAGCTAGATGGAAAAAATTGCAACAAAAAATTCATTTCATTAAAAATCTAATATTAAACCTTCATGTTGCAGATCATTACTAGCTATCTTTTTGAAGGAAATAAACTCCAGAAGAAAAAGGAGGGCTTCAGAGTAACTAAAATAAAAAAAATTAAAACAAAAAATTTTTTTCATTTTGGATCTAATATCAAGACTTTATGTTGCAGATCAGAAGAAGAAAGACTCCATAAGAAAAATGAGAGTATTAGAGTAACTAGAATAAAAAAATTCAAACAAAAAATTTATTTCATTTTGAATCTAATATTAAAACTTCATGTTGCAGATCATTTCTAACTATCTTCTCAAAAAAGATAAATACCATGAGAAAAATGAGAGCACCAGAGTAGCTGGAATAAAAGAATTAAAATAAAAAATTTTTTTCATTTTGAATCTAATATTGAACCCTTATGTTGCAGATAATTACTAGCTATCTTTTCAACGAAGATAAACTTCAGAAAAAAAAATGAGAGCATCAGAGTAAATAGAATAAAAAAATTAAAACAAAAAATTTATTTCATTTTGAATCTAATATTGAACCTTTATGTTGCAGGTCAATACTAGCTATCTTTTCAAAAAAAGATAAACTCCAGAAGAAAAATGAGAGCATCAGAGTAACTAGAATAAAAAAATTAGAACAAAATTTTATTTCAATTTTAATCTAATATTGATCCTTTATGTTGCAGATAATTACTAGCAATCTTTTCAAAGAAGATAAACTCCAGAAGAAAAATGAGAGGATCAGAGTAAATAGAATGAAAAAATTAAAACAAAAAATTTATTTCATTTCGAATCTTCATGTTGCACGTCGTTACTAGCTTTTTTTTCAAAGAGAATAAACTCCAGAAGAAAAATGAGTGCATCAGAGTTACTAGAATAAGAAAATCAAAACAAAAATTTATTTCATTTTGAATCTAATATTGAACCTTTATGTTGCAGGTCAATACTAGCTATCTTTTCAAAAAAAGATAAACTCCAGAAGAAAAATGAGATCATCAGAGTAACTAAAATTAACAAATTGAAACAAAAAACTTATGTCATTTTGAATCTAATATTGAACCTTATGTTGCAGATAATTACTAGCTATCTTCTCAAATAAGATAAACTCCAGAAGAAAAATGAGAGGATCAGAGTAAATAGAATGAAAAAATTAAAACAAAAAATTTATTTCATTTCGAATCTTCATGTTGCACGTCGTTACTAGCTTTTTTTTCAAAGAGAATAAACTCCAGAAGAAAAATGAGGGCATCAGAGTTACTAGAATAAGAAAATCAAAACAAAAATTTATTTCATTTTGAATCTTATATTGAACCTTTATGTTGCAGATCATTACTACCTATCTTTTCAAAGAAGATAAACTCCATGAGAAAAATGAGAGCATCAGGGTAACTAGAATAAAAGAATTAAAACAAAAAATTTATTTCATTTTGAATCTAATATCGAACCTTTATGTTGCAGATCATTACTATAGTCCATTAATCCAAGAATTATTGACATCGAAGCAGGCTAGAAAGTCCAGTCGAGGCTTCATTTCTGGTTACAAAAAGTAACTAAATTTCATCATAGAAATAAAACATATATTGAGTATACGAATTATCGGAATTATCGAATAATTAAGCCGGAACATTTCGATGGCAGTTTCTACATGAGAGTTCAGGTTCGAAAGCGCAAAAATATCGTGGAATGCTTTCAAACGAAATTATCTCATATAAAAGCCAACCATGGAAAATTGAAGATCATTCAAATAAATATTTATTTTCACTCAGGACCATACAATATTTATTGGTATTGGAAATCTTGCAAAAATGCTAACCATATAACTATAAGAGTACCATTTCATGTCAGGATTCAAGAAGGATAATTAATGGAATTCTAGCAGAAAGCTTGTGGTGCAACAGAAAAAATTTTTTGGATACTTCGCAAGCACAAGGCTAAAAGAATGGATTGGAAAAAACGTTATAATGTATTAAGAAATAAGAGAGAAACAAAAATTAAGAATCTATGTAGTACATGAAGAATTTTGACAAGAAATTTGAACCGAACTATCAATATATGAACCAATTTGTGAATTATTTATTGCTCGGTGTTGAATACTTCAAGAAAGTCAATTTTTATTTTCATTCATTGAAACTGTCCATGAATTATTGAAAATATATTAATTGATGACCAATTTTACAATTATTCAGTATACTTTTGAATTGGGAACAATATAGCATGTGTATTAGCAGAGGGAATGTGAACAGGGTACCATACAGCATAAGTATAATAAATAAACTTAAAATATTTATGAATGATACAAAAGCAAAGATAAAAATATTGAAAACTTTGTTTCCACGTAGTGCAGTGATTTGGATGTGTTTATTGAATAAGCTGACATAATTCTATTGATGGGCATCCTTTTGCAGGGAAGGTTTCAATATTTCAATAACCCATTTATGAAATAGTTCACCATTCATAGTAATCCTTATCATGAATACCACTGTCAAGAATCGGATCACATCCAGGTAAAAATCCATCAATTGTTCCAGCATTCAAAATAGTGCACCTTCTGCCTTTACCCTTGAATATACTCGGCATAGCTTTTGGATTATTTTCTAGTGTCCACTGACAAATTTGAATACCGTTTTTGAATATCCAAATTTCATCTAGATAAATGAATTTTACGTTTTGTTCCATGTATTCTCGGTATTTATCACAATATCGTTCTATTTTTATTATATTTTTCTGTTTATCAGTAAGAATTTTCCTTCGATCAACTTTTTTGTATTTGCATCCAATTTTTTGTATGATATAATATCATGTTGACTTCGATCAATTGAAATCTAGGTGCTCTTTGGCCCGTTCGAAAAGGATATCTAAACTGATATATTCATTGTTATTAATTCTAGCAAAAACAAAGTCATTCAATGTCTCTTTGAAGGAATAATCGTATCGCACAGGTTTTCTTCCACTGCTAATTACAGGCTATAATAACATGCTAATATTTTAAGGACAGGGCTTGGTGAAATCTGAGAATTTAAGAGACATTGATGAATCAGAATACACTTTGAGTCGGTGAATAAAAGTTTACCTGAAACACTAGCGGAAATATATGCCAAATCTTTGAAAAACTCGAAGTAACACCGACAAACTGCCTGGCGTTCTCTTGTTAGGCGCGATGTATCCAGGTCAATTCCAGCCATTTCAATAGCATAAGACAAAAAATACTCAAATTCAGAGCAAATTTTTATAATTAAATATTCACCAATATCTTCGATAAAATCATCAAAGCAAGATTTCTATGGGTAATGTTAGTGTTATTCCTATACCAACCTGAATTCAGCAACCCAAAATATTACTGAATAGTCTACTACCAACTTAAATTCGATTTTTCACAGCCAACCGAGATGTCAATAATTCTTAAACGGAGTATAGCTATCTTTTCAAAGAAGATGAACTCCATAAGAAAAATGAGAGCATCAGAGTAACTGGAATAAGAGAATTAAAACAAAAAATTTATTTCATTTTGAATCTTATATCGAACCTTTATGTTGCAGATCATTACTAGCTATCTTTTCAAAGAAGATAAACTCCATAAGAAAAATTAGAGCATCTGAGTAACTAGATAACTCTGCCTATGACAGGCGCTGGGTGGATTGAGTAGCTCAGCGTCATGGTCATAGCCGGTCCCAAGCCCGGAAAAAAGAGGAGGGTTCCAAGTGAGGCCAGCGACCTGCTTGGATAAAAAATACAAAGTGCTCCTAGAACCAATGGTATAGCCTCGGAATTGACTGGATTAAATGGTAACGACCTGGCAAGAAAAAGGAAACGTATAAGGAAACTGATCTCACTCAGAATTGGATGTTGGAATGTAATATCATTCAACAACAAGGACCAAGAAATCGTACTTGAAATGAAAAGACACAAACTAGACATATGTGCACTCTCAGAGACGAAAAAGAAGGGTAAAGGAAACAGCAAATATGGAAACTATATACTGATATACAGCGGCAAGGATAAAAATGAAAGGGCAACATCAGGAGTTGGCATGATGCTTCATGAAAGATTCGTAAGCCAAGTCAGCAATACAAAATACACCAACGACAGATTATTACAGGTTACACTCGAACTAAATAGATCAAGACCAACACACATAATAAGTATTTACGCACCTGATACTAGCAAACCACAGGCAGAAATAGACCTATTTTACCAGACCTTACAAACAGTTTTAGACAACATACCTAATGAGGACGAAATAATAATTTTGGGGGATTTTAATGCGAGAGTTGGCAATGAAGTTATTCTTGGCATAAAAAACCGATTTAACGAAGAAACAATAAATGAAAGCGGAGAACAAATGATACAACTCTGCATGCAAAATGAACTAAGAATCTATAACACCTTCTGTCCCCATAAACCGCAACATAAATATACTTTTGAGAATACACGAGGACAAAGATCAATGATAGATTACGTTGTCACAAATAAAAATATCCACCCGAGAAGAATACAGGACGTGAGAACTTTAGCTTCTGCCAATGCTGGAACGAATTACCATCTCGTTATAACAAAAATACGAATAGTCATACAACAACTTCATAAAAAACCCACGGAGGAACTAAGTAAACTCAACGTAGAATCCCTATCCGACGACTCAACGAAACATCTATACCAACAAAGGCTTAGAGGAAAGATATCTACTAATAATATACAAGAATTGGACAACATTGAAACGTCATGGACAAAACTAAGAGCTAATATATTGGAAGCAGTGGAAGAAGCATTAGGAAGGAGGACTATAAAGAAAGGAGGATGACCAAATACAAAACCTTGGTTCAAACAAGAAATTAAGACATTGGCCGAAGAGAAGAGAAAATCTTATCTACAATACAGATCCAATGCAATAACATATAATGACTACAAAGTTGTGAGAAATAGGGTGAATGAAAATATTCGAAAAATAAAAAGAGAGCATTGGGAGAAATTTTCAAGTGATATGGAACGTGACCTGTATGGAGGACAGAGGAGAATTTGGAACCTACTAAGAAATAGAAAAAAACCAATAAATGAGTATATACAGAATACGAGAATTACGTCGGAAGAATGGGAGAAATATTTTGAGAAACTTTACGGTTCAACAGGAATCATCACACCAACACAAGAAATACTCCAAGAGGTTGAAAACGCCAACCAAACCCAAAACAAGACATTCCTATTGGATAAAATACAAGAAAAGGTAGCGAAACTAAAGAATAGAAAAGCTCCAGGCATCGACGAAATAACGAATGAGATGATCAAATATGGAGGTGACGCACTACACGAAGAACTGCAGAGTTTCTTCAATAGAATACTTGAACTCAAAGAGATACCTTCTGAATGGAAAGGAAGCATTTTAATACCAGTTTTCAAAAAGGGAGAAAAAACCGACCCACACAACTACAGAGGTATAAGCTTGATGAGTACGATTCTGAAACTTTTCACTAAAATCTTGGCAGGAGAAATAATATCATCAGGGTTTAGTGAAGAACAGCAAGGTTTCAGACATAATAGATCTGCTATAGATGCCATATTTATAATCCGTCAAATAACCGAAAAAGCCATAGAGTTCAACAAGACAGCTTTTATGTGTTTTATTGATCTCACTCAGGCATTTGATAGAGTAAGACTAATTGATGTTATAACCATCCTAAAAAAAATTACGAAAAGCACTGCCGTGAAGGCAGGAGCTTTTGAGCGCTCGTACATGCACCTTGTAGGTAGATTCGCATTTTCCAGTTTTAGAAACCAATTGAAGGAATTTTTGACAGCTGTCAAAAAAATTCTGAAACTCAGGCGAAACTCCTGACTTCATGTCAGTGCTTCAGCTGATCAATTTTGCTTCGATAATTCGCTAGAATTTTCTAAGGTATCTATGGTCTTGGTGATGCGGTCTGGACAAAATTTTGCACGTAGTTTGAATACATTATTCCTCAGCTAGGTGCATAATTTCATTTCAATCCGATCAGTAGTTCCGAAACTATCTGGAAAAAAATATTTTGAACGGCCATATTTACGGAACCCCTAGTCTCATTTTGCTCATTGATGAACGTGACCGCGATATTCGCGATCCAAACCCACCCTGAAAATTTCAAGTTCCTAGGCCTTTCCGTTCAAAAGTTACAATTTTCTATGGTTTCTATGGTTCTGGTCATGCGATCTGGACAAAATATTGCTTCAATATATCATTCTCGATTAAAATACAAAATTTCATCTCGATCGAATCCGTAGTTTCGAATTTATCGAGAAAACAAAATTTCAAACGACCGTATTTACGGAACCCCTTGTATAATGTTGCTCATAGATGAACGTGTTCACGACATTCGAGATCCACACCTATCCTGAAAATTTCAAGTCCCTAGGCATTTCCGTTCAGAAGTTACAATTTTCTATGGTTTCTATGGTTCTGGTCATGCGATCTGGACAAAAGTCCGCATGTAGCTAAAACACCTCATTTTCCATTTGATTGCAAAATTTCATCTCGATCGAATCTGTAGTTTTCAAGTAATCAGGGAAACAAAACTTTGAACGGCCATATTTACGGAACCCCTGGTGGAATTTGGCCCATTAACGAACTTAACCGAGGCATTCGGGAACTGAACCTACACTGAAAATTTCAAATCTCTAGGTTGATCCGTTCGAGAGTTATCGTGCTTACGGACGGACGGCCGGCCGGACGGACGGACGGACAGACTCGAATTTTCCGACGGATTCGTCATCAGTGAGTCGAACATAGTCGATTGAGACCATTTTCGGCTCAAAATTCAAAAAATACAGACATCGTGACGAAATGATATAGCCCTCGTGTAAGTAGTACGAGCGCTCAAAAATATGTCCATACTGTCGGCTTTGGCTAAAAAATCAAAAATCCAACCTGATGCAGATTGGTTACATCAACTGTGTGTTGAAAAAGAGACGGTTTTTTAACATATTCAGCAGCTAAAGATGAAATGGATGAGATGGCCAAACGCGATGATACTGATGCCGAGGAAACCTGTTCAGCCACCAATAATATCAGAAACAGAATAAAAAGAGAACTGAAATAGGCCGAGAACCCCAGGATGATTTCAATAACATGGCAATTCAGGTCAATAAAAGGTGAATTACTTGAATTTAAAAATCTTAACATTAAATTGTTTTATAGATGCAAGGAATTCCATTACTGCAACAGATTGAGCCCCGAGCAGAGTCAATACTTGAATTTCGTGAACCTTCAAAGGTATTAAAACTGAAAACAGAGAGTACTTCCCAATAAAGCAGAGATTCATTCAAACATATTATTGAATAATAACAGAAGCATTACTTCGGTTAGTGGATATTCTGTAAATCTATGTATTTTATGTAGTATATATACTCCTAAATTACTATGCTTCAAAAATTTTTTTTCAGGTACCAAGCACACAATCGCAAACTCAATTTTTTTATGTGAATCAAAATGATGGTAGTTTTGCCTTGGAAAGTGATGAGACAATCAATTACACTGATCCAAATACAGCATTATTGAATTCCATCCTAGTGAACCAAAATAAATTTTAAAGGAGTTTGCTGTACAACGAACTTTATTGGATATTTTGTGTGATAAAAGTAATTATGATGAAACACTAGTCAATACTTCACTTTCATCTTTGTTGCTGAAGCTTCTTCCTATCGATTCGATGAAAAAATTCAAGCAATTTGAAAAAGACCTGGAGAATCCAACCTATAGAAATGAAATAATAGAAAGAATGACTATGATTTGTGGAAATAAGGGAAATAAAGATGGGATTAATTGCAGTTACTTTCTCATCGATACTTTCTTTGATAGAAACCTCCTTACTAAATACACTTGGGCTGGGGGTGGTTGTAATACAAAACAAAAAATGTGTTTCAAAATCCATACGAATGTTATTAAAACATTCCATGAAACTGTGAATCTATTGTTAATGAAGAAGATGATTCATTTCCATCCTGTAACTACTTTATCGTCAGGACAGTAGGATAAAGATAGCAATTATAAGGCAATCTGTTATTAAGAAATAAGGTAGAGGAATAAATAAATACAGTTCATTCAGAATTTCTTTTTTTTTCACATGGAAGTTTATTCAATTTGAATGAAAAAGTTGACAACTTAATTTTTGTGAGTCAAAAACCATTTGTTCATGAATTCCATCACCATCATTTTGTTTTTCAGAGTAGGAAAAGATTAACGTGAAATGACGTGAGTAATATAATGGTCAATATAGTGATATTTATACATCTTTCAAAAACAAGTTATATAACGTAGTGTTAGTGATATTTATACAACCTCATTATAAGACTTACAGTAACCAGTACTTTAGGGTATATAATGGGGTGCTATAGAAATCTATATCACTGATTTATGGAACTTAGTTACTTTTATTGTTAGGTAATTCTGTGAAACATCAATACACCTTAGAGTAAGATTGGAAACCATTAGAGATGGGTTATACAAATTTACCGGCACCTAAAGCTCACCAAATGTTCATTGGGTAGTATTGAATCGAGCAATACGAAAAAGATTTATTATAATTGTAACCGAAGTACTTACAGAGATTGGTAGGCATATACTCATCCAAATGCATTCCATAATGTAGAATGAAAAAAAAATAATGTATGTTTTAAAATTTCATAACTACTTCATATAAGATTTGTGAGTAGATGCAGCCAACGTACTATGAAATCTGGAAACAGCATAAGCATAACCGGTTTGTATCCCTCAAGAATTTGTGCAAAATTTTGTAGTTCATATAATTACTCGATCAGGAAGTGACAATAATAGGTAAAATCATGAACATATATGCCAGAGCCTATTGATTTTATGTTACTTACCAATAACACCTAACTGACCACTGAACAAGTAATAATTAACACTAGCCCTAATTTAATTTGAATAACAAACAATAATTCTAATTCTAATACTTTTTCGCATATGAGAATTGACGTTTTCACCATCAATTGTTTTGCTTTCTCTAACAAAAACCTTCTCTGATCACTAATTTGAATTTGAGAGTCACAGAAAATTCTTTATTTCTTTTTTGTTTTCTCTCTTTCATCTGTGCTTGGCTGCAATGGCCAGCTACACATTGAATATTTTTCGCAAACTCTATCATTTTCAACCCACGTCTAGACATTTACAACGTCCATGTCGTCCATGACCTAGCCGAGATTTGAACATGTTTTTTTTTCCTCATAGAATCTGCATTTGTTATATTGAAGAACGATTTTCTTCAGTTTTGGAAACCAATTGAGGAAATTTTTGACAGCTGTCGAACCAATTTTTCAAACTAAGGCGATAATCCAGACTTCAAGGCAGTACTTTAAGTGACCAATTTTTTTTTTCGATAATTCCCTAAAATTTTCTACGGTATCTATGGTCTTGGTGATGCGATCTGAACAAAATTTCGCACGTAGTTTGAATACATTATTCCTCAGTTACGTGCAAAATTTCATTTCAATCAAATCGTTAGTTTCAAAATTAGCAGGAAAAAAATATTTTGAACGGCCATATTTACGGAACCCCTAGTCTAGTTTTGCTCATTGATGAACGTGACCGTGAAATTCGCGATCCAAACCCACCCTGAAAATTTCAAGGTCCTAGGCCTTTCCCTTCGGAAGTTACAATTTTCTATGGTTTCTATGGTTCTGGTGATGCGAGCTGGAGAAAATTTTGCATGTAGCTTGAACACCTCATTTTCCATTAGAGTGCAAAATTTCATCTCGATCGAATCTGTAGTTTCAAAGTAATCAGGAAAACAAAATTTCGAGCGGCCATATTCACGGAACCCCTCGGCGAATTTCGCCCAGTAGCGAACTTAACCGTGGCATTCGAGATTCGAACCTACCCTGAAAATTTCAAGTTTCTAGGACATTCCGTTCGAGAGTTATCGTGTATACGGCCGGCCGGCCGGCCGGACGGACGGACAGACTCGAATTTTTCGACGGATTCGTCATCAGTGAGTCGAACATAGTCGATTGAGACCATTTTCGGCTCAAAATTCGAAAAATACAGACATCGTGACGAAATGATATAGCCCTCGTGTAAGTAGTACGAGCGCTCAAAAAGAAACATACACCCCGACATAATAAAAATCATCGAAAAACTGAACACCGAAAACTACTCATATGTGAGAACGTCAGATAAATTGAGTAAGAAAATACCTATGACAACCGGGATCAGACAAGGAGACAGCCTAAGCCCAATCCTGTTCAACCTCATAATGGATGAAATCATCACCGAAGTAAAGCAAGCTGGAAGAAGCTACCGAGTGGGAGATAGGGAGATAAAAATAATATGCTATGCTGATGACGCAGTAATCATCTCAGAAGACGAAGATAACTTGCAAAGGCTTCTGTATAAGTTTCAACAAATAGCAAAAGCGCTGAACATGGAAATATCCCTGAAAAAAACAAGATCATTAACTGTAGCTAAAGAACCGCGGAGATGTAAACTCGCCATCTACGACCAGAGTGTAGAACAAGTGATGTCATTCAAATATCTAGGGACGACTATAACAAGTCATAGGAATCTGAAAGAGGAAGTGAAATCCCAAACAACAAAGGCATCATTAATATCAGGCTACCTTAGAGATATAATTTGGCGTAATAAACACATGAGTACAAGGAGCAAAGTCAGAATATATAAAACATGCGTGAGACCGATTATGACGTATGCAATAGAGACCAGAGCCGAGAACACAGTAACCAAACGACTTTTAAGGACAACAGAAATGCGAACACTAAGGTCAATAACAGGACATACGTTATTTGACCGGAAGAGAAACGAGGAAATAAGGGAAATGTGTGAGATTCTGGACGTAGTAAGATGGGCAAGAGGCCGAAGAAGAGAATGGAAAGACCATGTGGATAGAATGCCGGATGACAGGGTAGCTAAGATAGCAAAGGAAAAAAACCCAATACACGTAGACCACCTGGACAACCACCTATAAGATGGTACGAAAGCTGGTCTTCATCATCCCAATAGCGCCTTGGAAAACCATTGATGCAGACACAGGACCTAGTCATAACGTAAGGGGAAGAAGAAGAAGAAGAGTAACTAGATTAAAAAAAATTTAAAACAAAAAATGTATTTCATTTCGAATCTAATATTGAACCTTTATGTTGCAGGTCATTACTAGCTATCTTTTCAAAGAAGAAAAATGAGAGCATCAGAGTAACTAGAATAAAAAAATCAAAACGAAAAATTTATTTCATTTTGAATCTAATATTAAACCTTTATGTTGCAGATCATTACTAGCTATCTCGTCGTAGGAGATAACACAACCGAGCTCAATCCTGAAGATATTTAAAATATCCAGGATGAGTGAATGTTCCTCTTAGCGGTGAGTGAAAAAGCCGACTGCGAGAAGGGTGTTTCCCTTCTACGCTGATAGGCTAAAGTCGGGTGTTCATTGAAAAAAAAATATATAAAAAAATCAAACATTATTTCATTTTGAATATTTCATTGATCTTAGAATGTTGCAGATCATTACTAGCTATCTTTTCAAAAAAGATAAACTCCATAAGAAAGATGAGAGCATCAGAGTACCTAGATTAAAAAAATTAAAACAAAAAATTTAATTCATTTTGAATCTAATATTGAACCTTTATGGTGCAGATCATTACTAGCTATTTTTTCAGAGAAGATAAACTCCATGAGAAAAATGAGATCACCAGAGTAACTAGATTAAAAAAATTTAAACAAAATTTTATTTCTTTTTGAACCTTATATTAAACCTTTATGGTGCAGATCATTACTAGCTATCTTTTCCAAGAAGATAAACTCCAGAAGAAAAATGAGAGCATCAGAGTAACTAGATTGAAAAAATTGAAACAAAAAATTCATTTCATTTTGAATCTAATATTGAACCTTTATGTTGCAGATAATTACTAGCTATCTTTTCAAATAATATAAACTCGAGAAGAAAAATGAGAGCAACAGAGTAAAGAGAATAAAAGAATTGAAACAAAAAATTTATTTCATTTCGAATTTAATATTTAACCTCAATGTTGCAGGTCATTACTAGCTATCTTTTCAAAGAAGATAAACTCCAGAAGAAAAATAAGGGCATCAGAGTTACTAGAATAGAAAAATTAGAACTAAAAATTTATTTCATTTTGAATCTTATATCAAGACTTCATATTGCAGATCATTACTACCTATCTTTTCAAAGAAGATAAACTCCATAAGAAAAATGAGAGCATCGGAGTAACTAGATTAAAAAAATTGAAACAAAAAATTTATTTCATGTTGAATTTAATATTAAACCTTTATGTTGCAGATCATTACTAGCTATCTCGTTGTAGAAGATAACATAACCGAGCTCAATCCTGAAGATATTTAAAATATCCAGGCTGAGTGGATGTTCCTCTTAGCGAGGAGTGAAAAAGCCGACTGCGAGAAGTGTGTTTCCTTTCTACGCTGATAGGCTTAAGTGGGGTGTTCATTGAAAAAAAAATATATAAAAAAATCAAACTTAATTCCATTTTGAATATTTCATTGATCTTAGAATGTTGCAGATCATTACTAGCTATCTATTCAAAGGAGATAAACTCCATTATAAAAATTAGAGCATCAGAATAACTAGAATAAAAAAATTTAAACAAAATGAATTTATTAATTAGAGCTAGATTAAAAAAATTGGAACAGAAAATTTATTTCACTTAAAATCCAATATTAAACCTTCATGTTGTAGGTCATTACTACCTTTCTTTTCAAAGAAGATAAACTCCATAAGAAAAATGAAAGCATCGGAGTAACTAGATTAAAAAAATTGAAACAAAAAATACATTTCATTTTGAATTTAATATTAAACCTTTATGTTGCAGATCATTACTAGCTATCTCGTTGTAGAAGATATCATAACCGAGCTCAATCCTGAAGATATTTAAAATATCCAGGATGAGTGGATGTTCCTCTTAGCGGGGAGTGAAACAGCCGACTGCGAGAAGTGTGTTTCCCTTCTACGCTGATGGGCTAAAGTCGTTCATTGAAAAAAAAATATATAAAAAAATCGAACTTTATTCCATTTTGAATATTTCATTGATCTTAGAATGTTGCAGATCATTACGAGCTATCTATTCAACGGAGATAAACTCCATTATGAAAATAAGAGCAACAGAATAACTAGAATAAAAAAATTTGAACGAAATAAATTAATTAATTAGAGCTAGATTAAAAAAATTGGGACAAAAAATTTATTTCATTTAAAATCCAATATTTAACCTTCATGTTGTAGGTCATTACTAGCTATCTTTTCAAAGAAGATGAACTCCAGAAGAAAAATGAGAGCATCAGAGTAACTAGAATGAAAAATTTAAAAAAATAAGTTATTTCATTTTGAATTTAATATTAAACCTTTATGTTGCAGATCATTACTGGCTATCTCGTTGTAGAAGATAACACAACCGAGCTCAATCCTGAAGATATTTAAAATATCCAGGATGAGTGGATGTTCCTCTTAGCGGGGAGTGAAAAAGCCGACTGCGAGGAGTGTGTTTCCCTTCTACGCTGATAGGCTAAAGTCGGGTGTTCATTGAAAAAAAAATATATAAAAAAATCAAACTTTATTCCATTTTGAATATTTCATTGATCTTAGAATGTTGCAGATCATTACTAGCTATCTATTCAAAGGAGATAAACTCCATTATAAAAATTAGAGCATCAGAATAACTAGAATAAAAGAATTTAAACAAAATAAATTAATTAATTGGAGGTAGATTAAAAAAATCGGAACACAAAATGTATTTCATTTGAAATCTAATATTGAACCTCCATGTTGCAGATCATTACTAGCTATCTTTTCAAGGAAGATAAACTCCATAAGAAAAATGAGAGCATCAGAATAACTAGAATAAAAATATTAAAACAAAAAATGTATTTCATTTTGAATCTTATATTGAACCTTCATGTTGCAGATCATTATAGCTATCTTTTCAAAGGAAATAAACTCCAGAAGAAAAATGAGGGCATCAGAGTAACTAGAATAAAAAAATTAAAACAAAAAATTTATTAAATTTTGAATCTAATATCAGGACTTTATGTTGAAGATCATTACTAGCTATCTTTTCAAAAAAGATAAACTCCATAAAAAAGATGAGAGCATCAGAGTACCTTGATTAAAAAAATTAAAACAAAAAATTTGATTAATTTTGAACCTAATATTAAACCATTATGTTGCAGATCATTACTAGCTATCTTTTCAAAAAGGGTAACCTCTATGAGAAAAATGAGAGCATCAGAGTAACTAGATTAAAAAAATTAAAACAAAAAATTTATTTCATTTTGAATATTATATTGAACCTTAATGTTGCAGACCATAACAACCTATCCTTTCAAAGAAGATAGACTCCATAAGAAAAATGAGATCATTAGAGTAACTAGGATAAAAAAATTAAAACAAAAATTTTATTTCATTTCGAATATTATATAAAACTTTCATGTTGCAGATCATTACCAGCTATCTTTTCAAAGAAGATCAACTCCATGAGAAAAATGAGATCACCAGAGTAACTAGATTAAAAAAATTAAAACAAAAAATTTATTTCATTTTGAATCTAATATTAATCCTTTATGTTGCCGATAATTTATAGCTATCTTTTCAAAGAATATAAACTCCAGAAGAAAAATGAGAGCAAAAGAGTATATAGAATAAAAAAATTAAAACAAAAAATTTATTTCATTTCGAATTTAATATTTAACCTTAATGTTGCAGGTCATTACTAGCTATCTCTTCAAAGAAGATAAACTCCATAAGAAAAATGAGGGCATCAGAGTAACTAGAATAAAAAAATTAAAACAAAAAATTTATTTCATTTTGAATCTAATATCAAGACTTTATGTTGCATATCATTACTAGCTATCTCGTTGTATAAGATAACACAACCGAGCTCAATCCTGAGGATATTGAAAATATCCAGGATGAGTGGATGTTCCTCTTAGCAAGGAGTGAAAAAGCCGTCTGCGAGAAGGGTGTTTCCCTTCTACGCTGAGAGGCTAAAGTCGGGTGTTCATTGAAAAAAAATATATAAAAAAATCGAACTTTATTCCATTTTGAATATTTCATTGATCTTAGAATGTTGCAGATCATTACTAGCTATCTATTCAAAGGAGATAAACTCCATTATAAAAATTAGAGCATCAGAATAACTAGAATAAAAAAATTTAAACAAAATAAATTAATTAATTAGACCTAGATTAAAAAAATCGGAACAAAAAATGTATTTCATTTGAAATCTAATATTGAACCTTCATGTTGCAGATCATTATTAGCTATCTTTTCAAGTAAGATAAACTCCATAAGAAAAATGAGAGCATCAGAGTAACTAGAATAAAAAAATTAAAAAAAATAAGTTATTTCATTTTGAATTTAATATTAAACCTTCATGTTGCAGATCATTACTGGCTATCTCGTTGTAGAAGATAACACAACCGAGCTCAATCCTGAAGCTATTTAAAATATCCAGGATGAGTGGATGTTCCTCTTAGCGGGGAGTGAAAAAGCCGACTGCGAGGAGTGTGTTTCCTTTCTACGCTGATAGGCTTAAGTGGGGTGTTCATTGAAAAAAAAATATATAAAAAAATCAAACTTAATTCCATTTTGAATATTTCATTGATCTTAGAATGTTGCAGATCATTACTAGCTATCTATTCAAAGGAGATAAACTCCATTATAAAAATTAGAGCATCAGAATAACTAGAATAAAAAAATTTAAACAAAATGAATTTATTAATTAGAGCTAGATTAAAAAAATTGGAACAGAAAATTTATTTCACTTAAAATCCAATATTAAACCTTCATGTTGTAGGTCATTACTACCTTTCTTTTCAAAGAAGATAAACTCCATAAGAAAAATGAAAGCATCGGAGTAACTAGATTAAAAAAATTGAAACAAAAAATACATTTCATTTTGAATTTAATATTAAACCTTTATGTTGCAGATCATTACTAGCTATCTCGTTGTAGAAGATATCATAACCGAGCTCAATCCTGAAGATATTTAAAATATCCAGGATGAGTGGATGTTCCTCTTAGCGGGGAGTGAAACAGCCGACTGCGAGAAGTGTGTTTCCCTTCTACGCTGATGGGCTAAAGTCGTTCATTGAAAAAAAAATATATAAAAAAATCGAACTTTATTCCATTTTGAATATTTCATTGATCTTAGAATGTTGCAGATCATTACGAGCTATCTATTCAACGGAGATAAACTCCATTATGAAAATAAGAGCAACAGAATAACTAGAATAAAAAAATTTGAACGAAATAAATTAATTAATTAGAGCTAGATTAAAAAAATTGGGACAAAAAATTTATTTCATTTAAAATCCAATATTTAACCTTCATGTTGTAGGTCATTACTAGCTATCTTTTCAAAGAAGATGAACTCCAGAAGAAAAATGAGAGCATCAGAGTAACTAGAATGAAAAATTTAAAAAAATAAGTTATTTCATTTTGAATTTAATATTAAACCTTTATGTTGCAGATCATTACTGGCTATCTCGTTGTAGAAGATAACACAACCGAGCTCAATCCTGAAGATATTTAAAATATCCAGGATGAGTGGATGTTCCTCTTAGCGGGGAGTGAAAAAGCCGACTGCGAGGAGTGTGTTTCCCTTCTACGCTGATAGGCTAAAGTCGGGTGTTCATTGAAAAAAAAATATATAAAAAAATCAAACTTTATTCCATTTTGAATATTTCATTGATCTTAGAATGTTGCAGATCATTACTAGCTATCTATTCAAAGGAGATAAACTCCATTATAAAAATTAGAGCATCAGAATAACTAGAATAAAAGAATTTAAACAAAATAAATTAATTAATTGGAGGTAGATTAAAAAAATCGGAACACAAAATGTATTTCATTTGAAATCTAATATTGAACCTCCATGTTGCAGATCATTACTAGCTATCTTTTCAAGGAAGATAAACTCCATAAGAAAAATGAGAGCATCAGAATAACTAGAATAAAAATATTAAAACAAAAAATGTATTTCATTTTGAATCTTATATTGAACCTTCATGTTGCAGATCATTATAGCTATCTTTTCAAAGGAAATAAACTCCAGAAGAAAAATGAGGGCATCAGAGTAACTAGAATAAAAAAATTAAAACAAAAAATTTATTAAATTTTGAATCTAATATCAGGACTTTATGTTGAAGATCATTACTAGCTATCTTTTCAAAAAAGATAAACTCCATAAAAAAGATGAGAGCATCAGAGTACCTTGATTAAAAAAATTAAAACAAAAAATTTGATTAATTTTGAACCTAATATTAAACCATTATGTTGCAGATCATTACTAGCTATCTTTTCAAAAAGGGTAACCTCTATGAGAAAAATGAGAGCATCAGAGTAACTAGAATAAAAGAATTTAAACAAAATAAATTAATTAATTGGAGGTAGATTAAAAAAATCGGAACACAAAATGTATTTCATTTGAAATCTAATATTGAACCTCCATGTTGCAGATCATTACTAGCTATCTTTTCAAGGAAGATAAACTCCATAAGAAAAATGAGAGCATCAGAATAACTAGAATAAAAATATTAAAACAAAAAATGTATTTCATTTTGAATCTTATATTGAACCTTCATGTTGCAGATCATTATAGCTATCTTTTCAAAGGAAATAAACTCCAGAAGAAAAATGAGGGCATCAGAGTAACTAGAATAAAAAAATTAAAACAAAAAATTTATTAAATTTTGAATCTAATATCAGGACTTTATGTTGAAGATCATTACTAGCTATCTTTTCAAAAAAGATAAACTCCATAAAAAAGATGAGAGCATCAGAGTACCTTGATTAAAAAAATTAAAACAAAAAATTTGATTAATTTTGAACCTAATATTAAACCATTATGTTGCAGATCATTACTAGCTATCTTTTCAAAAAGGGTAACCTCTATGAGAAAAATGAGAGCATCAGAGTAACTAGATTAAAAAAATTAAAACAAAAAATTTATTTCATTTTGAATATTATATTGAACCTTAATGTTGCAGACCATAACAACCTATCCTTTCAAAGAAGATAGACTCCATAAGAAAAATGAGATCATTAGAGTAACTAGGATAAAAAAATTAAAACAAAAATTTTATTTCATTTCGAATATTATATAAAACTTTCATGTTGCAGATCATTACCAGCTATCTTTTCAAAGAAGATCAACTCCATGAGAAAAATGAGATCACCAGAGTAACTAGATTAAAAAAATTAAAACAAAAAATTTATTTCATTTTGAATCTAATATTAATCCTTTATGTTGCCGATAATTTATAGCTATCTTTTCAAAGAATATAAACTCCAGAAGAAAAATGAGAGCAAAAGAGTATATAGAATAAAAAAATTAAAACAAAAAATTTATTTCATTTCGAATTTAATATTTAACCTTAATGTTGCAGGTCATTACTAGCTATCTCTTCAAAGAAGATAAACTCCATAAGAAAAATGAGGGCATCAGAGTAACTAGAATAAAAAAATTAAAACAAAAAATTTATTTCATTTTGAATCTAATATCAAGACTTTATGTTGCATATCATTACTAGCTATCTCGTTGTATAAGATAACACAACCGAGCTCAATCCTGAGGATATTGAAAATATCCAGGATGAGTGGATGTTCCTCTTAGCAAGGAGTGAAAAAGCCGTCTGCGAGAAGGGTGTTTCCCTTCTACGCTGAGAGGCTAAAGTCGGGTGTTCATTGAAAAAAAATATATAAAAAAATCAAACTTTATTTCATTTTGAATATTATATTGAACCTTAATGTTGCAGACCATAACAACCTATCCTTTCAAAGAAGATAGACTCCATAAGAAAAATGAGATCATAAGAGTAACTAGGATAAAAAAATTAAAACAAAAAATGTATTTCATTTCGAATCTTATATAAAACTTTCATGTTGCAGATCATTACTAGCTATCTTCTCAAAGAAGATCAACTCCATGAGAAAAATGAGATCACCAGAGTAACTAGATTAAAAAAATTAAAACAAAAAATTTATTTCATTTTGAACCTAATATTAAACCTTTATGTTGCAGATCATTACTACCTATCTTTCCAAAGAAGATAAACTCCAGAAGAAAAATGAGAGCATCAGAGTAACTAGATTGAAAAAATTAAAACAAAAAATTTATTTCATTTTGAATCTTATATTACACCTTTATGTTGCAGATCATCACTAGCTATCTTTCCAAAGAAGATGATCTCCAGAAGAAAAATGAGAGCATCAGAGTAAATAGAATAAAAAAATTAAAACAAAAAATTTATTTCATTTCGAATCTAATATCAAGACTTTATGTTGCATATCATTACTAGCTATCTCGTTGTAGAAGATAAACTCCAGAAGAAAAATGAGAGGATCAGAGTAACTAGATTGAAAAAATTAAAACAAAAAATTTATTTCATTTTGAATCTTATATTGATCCTTTATGTTGCCGATAATTAATAGCTATCTTTTCAAAGAATATAAACTCCAGAAGAAAAATGAGAGCATCAGAGTAACTAGATTGAAAAAATTAAAACAAAAAATTTATTTCATTTTGAATCTTATATTACACCTTTATGTTGCAGATCATCACTAGCTATCTTTCCAAAGAAGATGATCTCCAGAAGAAAAATGAGAGCATCAGAGTAACTAGAATAAAAAAATTAAAACAAAAAATTTATTTCATTTTGAATATTATATTGAACCTTAATGTTGCAGACCATAACAACCTATCCTTTCAAAGAAGATAGACTCCATAAGAAAAATGAGATCATTAGAGTAACTAGGATAAAAAAATTAAAACAAAAATTTTATTTCATTTCGAATATTATATAAAACTTTCATGTTGCAGATCATTACCAGCTATCTTTTCAAAGAAGATCAACTCCATGAGAAAAATGAGATCACCAGAGTAACTAGATTAAAAAAATTAAAACAAAAAATTTATTTCATTTTGAATCTAATATTAATCCTTTATGTTGCCGATAATTTATAGCTATCTTTTCAAAGAATATAAACTCCAGAAGAAAAATGAGAGCAAAAGAGTATATAGAATAAAAAAATTAAAACAAAAAATTTATTTCATTTCGAATTTAATATTTAACCTTAATGTTGCAGGTCATTACTAGCTATCTCTTCAAAGAAGATAAACTCCATAAGAAAAATGAGGGCATCAGAGTAACTAGAATAAAAAAATTAAAACAAAAAATTTATTTCATTTTGAATCTAATATCAAGACTTTATGTTGCATATCATTACTAGCTATCTCGTTGTATAAGATAACACAACCGAGCTCAATCCTGAGGATATTGAAAATATCCAGGATGAGTGGATGTTCCTCTTAGCAAGGAGTGAAAAAGCCGTCTGCGAGAAGGGTGTTTCCCTTCTACGCTGAGAGGCTAAAGTCGGGTGTTCATTGAAAAAAAATATATAAAAAAATCAAACTTTATTTCATTTTGAATATTATATTGAACCTTAATGTTGCAGACCATAACAACCTATCCTTTCAAAGAAGATAGACTCCATAAGAAAAATGAGATCATAAGAGTAACTAGGATAAAAAAATTAAAACAAAAAATGTATTTCATTTCGAATCTTATATAAAACTTTCATGTTGCAGATCATTACTAGCTATCTTCTCAAAGAAGATCAACTCCATGAGAAAAATGAGATCACCAGAGTAACTAGATTAAAAAAATTAAAACAAAAATTTATTTCATTTTGAACCTAATATTAAACCTTTATGTTGCAGATCATTACTACCTATCTTTCCAAAGAAGATAAACTCCAGAAGAAAAATGAGAGCATCAGAGTAACTAGATTGAAAAAATTAAAACAAAAAATTTATTTCATTTTGAATCTTATATTACACCTTTATGTTGCAGATCATCACTAGCTATCTTTCCAAAGAAGATGATCTCCAGAAGAAAAATGAGAGCATCAGAGTAAATAGAATAAAAAAATTAAAACAAAAAATTTATTTCATTTCGAATCTAATATCAAGACTTTATGTTGCATATCATTACTAGCTATCTCGTTGTAGAAGATAAACTCCAGAAGAAAAATGAGAGGATCAGAGTAACTAGATTGAAAAAATTAAAACAAAAAATTTATTTCATTTTGAATCTTATATTGATCCTTTATGTTGCCGATAATTAATAGCTATCTTTTCAAAGAATATAAACTCCAGAAGAAAAATGAGAGCATCAGAGTAACTAGATTGAAAAAATTAAAACAAAAAATTTATTTCATTTTGAATCTTATATTACACCTTTATGTTGCAGATCATCACTAGCTATCTTTCCAAAGAAGATGATCTCCAGAAGAAAAATGAGAGCATCAGAGTAACTAGAATAAAAAAATTAAAACAAAAAATTTATTTCATTTTGAATCTTATATCAAGACTTTATGTTGCATATCATTACTAGCTATCTCGTTGTAGAAGATAACACAACCGAGCTCAATCCTGGGGATATTAAAAATATCCAGGATGAGTGAATGTTCCTCTTAGCGAGGAGTGAAAAAGCCGTCTGCGAGAAGGGTGTTTCCCTTCTACGCTGAGAGGCTAAAGTCGGGTGTTCATTGAAAAAAAATATATAAAAAAATCAAACTTTATTTCATTTTGAATATTTCATTGATCTTAGAATGTTGCAGATCATTACAAGCTTTCTATTCAAAGAAGATGAACTCCATAAGAAAAATCAGAGCATCAGAATAACTAGAATAAAAAAATTTGAACAAAATAATTTAATTAATTGGAGGTAGATTAAAAAAATCGGAACAAAAAATGTATTTCATTTGAAATCTAATATTGAACCTTCATGTTGCAGATCATTACTAGCTATCTTTTCAAGGAAGATAAACTCCAGAAGAAAAATGAGGGCATCAGAGTAACTAGAATAAAAAAATTAAAACAAAAAATTTATTTCATTTTGAATCTAATATCAAGACTTTATGTTGCAGATCATTACTGTTTTTTTCAAAATAGCTAAACTCCAAAAGAAAGATGAGAGCACCAGAGTACCTAGATTAAAAAAATCAAAACAAAAAGTTCAATTCATTTTGTATCTAATATTAAACCTTTATGTTGCAGATCATTAATAGCTATCTTATCAAAAAAGATGAACTCCATACGAAAGATGAGAGTATCAGAGTACCTAGATTAAAAAAATAAAAACAAAAAATTTAATTCATTTTGAATCTAATATTGAACCTTTATGTTGCAGACCATTACATCCTATCTTTTCAAAGAAGATAGACTCCATAAGAGAAATGAGAGCATCAGAGTAACTAGATTGAAAAAATTAAAACAAAAAATTTATTTCATTTTGAATCTTATATTAAGCCTTTATGTTGCCGATAATTAATAGCTATCTTTTCAAAGAATATAAACTCCAGAAGAAAAATGAGAGCAACAGAGTATATAGAATAAAAAAATTAAAACAAAAAATTTATTTCATTTCGAATTTAATATTTAACCTCAATGTTGCAGGTCGTTACTAGCTATCTCTTCAAAGAAGATAAACTCCAGAAGAAAAATGAGGGCATCAGAGTAACTAGAATAAAAAATTAAAACAAAAAGTTCAATTCATTTTGTATCTAATATTAAACCTTTATGTTGCAGGTCATTACTAGCTATCTCTTCAAAGAAGATAAACTCCAGAAGAAAAATGAGGGCACCATAGTACCTAGATTAAAAAAATCGGAACAAAAAATGTATTTCATTTGAAATCTAATATTGAACCTTCATGTTGCAGATCATTATTAGCTATCTTTTCAAAAAAGATAAACTCCATAAGAAAAATGAGAGCATCAGAGTAACTAGATTGGAAAAATTAAAACAAAGAATTTATCTCATTTTGAATATAATATTGAACCTTTATGTTGCCGATCATTACTAGCTTTCTTTTCAAAGAAAATAAACTTCATAAGAAAAATTAGAGCATCAGAGTAACTAGATTGAAAAAATTGGAACAAAAAATTTATTGCATTTTGAATCTAATACTTAACCTATATGTTGCAGACCATTACTTGCTATCTTTTCGAAGAAGATAAATTCCATAAGAAAAATGAGAGCATCAGAGTAACTAGAATAAAAAAATTAGACCGAAAAATTCATTTCATTTCGAATCTAATATCAGACCTTTATGTTGCAGATAATTACTAGCTATCTTTTCAAAGAAGATAAGCTCCGTAAGAAAAATGAGAGCATCAGAGTTACTAGAATGAAAAAATTAAAACAAAAAATTTATTTCATTTTGAATCTAATATTGAACCTTCATATTGCAGATCATTACTAGCTGTATTTTCAAAGGAGATAAACTCCATAAGAAAAATGAGAGCATCAGAGTAACTAGAAAAAAAAATTAGAACAAAAAATTTATTTCATTTTGAATCTTATATTCAACCTTTATGTTGCAGATCATTACTAGTATCTTTTCAAAAAAGATAAACTCCATAAGAAAAATGAGAGCATCAGAGTAACTAGATTGGAAAAATTAAAACAAAGAATTTATCTCATTTTGAATATATTATTGAACCTTTATGTTGCAGATCATTACTAGCTATCTTTTCAAAGAAGATAAACTCCAGAAGAAAAATGAGGGCATCAGAGTAACTAGAATAAAAGAATTAAAACAAAAAATTTATTTTATTTTGAATCTTATATTGAACCTTCATGTCGCAAATCATTACTAGCTATCTTTTCAAAGAAGATTAACTCCAGAAGAAAAATGAGAGCATCAGAGTAACCAGATTGAAAAAATCAAAACAAAAAATTTATTTCATTTCGAATCTTATATTGAACTTTCATGTTGCAGATCATTACTAGCTATCTTTTCAAAGAAGATCAACTCCATGAGAAAAATGAGATCACCAGAGTAACTAGATTAAAAAAATTAAAACAAAAAATTTATTTCATTTTGAACCTAATATTAAACCTTTATGTTGCAGATCATTACTAGCTATCTTTTCAAAGAATATAAACTCCAGAAGAAAAATGAGAGCAACAGAGTATATAGAATAAAAAAATTAAAACAAAAAATTTATTTCATTTCGAATTTAATATTTAACCTTGATGTTGCAGGTCATTACTAGCTATCTCTTCAAAGAAGATAAACTCCAGAAGAAAAATGAGGGCATCAGAGTAACTAGAATAAAAAAATTTAAACAAAAAATTTATTTCATTTTGAATCTTATATCAAGACTTTATGTTGCATATCATTACTAGCTATCTCGTTGTAGAAGATAACACAACCGAGCTCAATCCTGAGGATATTCAAAATATCCAGGATGAGTGAATGTTCCTCTTAGCGAGGAGTGAAAAAGCCGTCTGCGAGAAGGGTGTTTCCCTTCTACGCTGATAGACTAAAGTCGGGTGTTCATTGAAAAAAAACATATAAAAAATCAAACTTTATTTCATTTTGAATATCTCATTGATCTTAGAATGTTGCAGATTATTACAAGCTTTCTATTCAAAGAAGATAAACTCCATGAGAAAAATCAGAGCATCAGAATAACTAGAATAAAAAAAATCAAACAAAATAAATTAATTTATTGGAGGTAGATTAAAAAAATCGGAACAAAAAATGTATTTCATTTGAAATCTGATATTGAACCTTCATGTTGCAGATCATTACAAGCTATCTATTCGAACAAGATAAACTCCATAAGAAAACTCAGAGCATCAGAATAACTAAAATAAAAAAATTTAAACAAAATAAATTAATTAATTGGAGCTAGATTGAAAAAATCGGAACAAAATTGTATTTCATTCAAATCTAATATTAAACCTTCATGTTGCAGATCATTACTAGCTATCTTTTCAAGGAAGATAAACTCCAGAAGAAAAATGAAGGCATCAGAGTAAGTAGAATAAAAAAATTAAAAAAAAAATTTATTTCATTTTGAATCTAATATCAAGACTTTATGTTGCAGATAATTACTAGCTATCTTTTCAAAGAATATAAACTCCACAAGAAAAATGAGGGCATCAGAGTAACTAGAATAAAAAAATTAAAACAAAAAATTTATTTCATTTTGAATCTAATATCAAGACTTTATGTTGCAGATAATTACTAGCTATCTTTTCAAAGAATATAAACTCCACAAGAAAAATGAGGGCATCAGAGTAACTAGAATAAAAAAATCAAAACAAAAAGTTCAATTCATTTTGTATCTAATATTAAACCTTTATGTTGCAGATCATCACTAGCTATCTTATCAAAAAAGATGAACTCCATAAGAAAGATGAGAGTATCAGAGTACCTAGATTAAAAAAATAAAAACAAAAAATTTAATTCATTTTGAATCTAATATTGAACCTTTATATTGCCGACCATTACATCCTATCTTTTCAAAGAAGATAGACTCCATAAGAAAAATGAGATCATTAGTGTAACTAGAATAAAAAAATTTATACGAAAAATTTATTTCATTTCGGATCTAATATTAAACCTTTATGTTGCAGATCACTACTAGCTATCTTCTCAAAGAAGATAAACTCCATGAGAAAAATGAGATCACCAGAGTACCTAGATTAAAAAAATCGGAACAAAAAATGTATTTCATTTGAAATCTAATATTGAACCTTCATGTTGCAGATCATTATTAGCTATCTTTTCAAGTAAGATAAACTCCATAAGAAAAATTACGAAAAGCACTGCCGTGAAGGCAGGAGCTTTTGAGCGCTCGTACATGCACCTTGTAGGTAGATTCACATTTTCCAGTTTTGGAAACCAATTGAGGAAATTTTTGACAGCTGTCAAACAAATTTTCTAACTAAGGGGATAATCCAGACTTCAAGTCAGTGCTTTAGGTGACCAATTTTTTTTTCGATAATTCGCTAAAATTTTCTACGGTATGTATGGTCTTGGTGATGCGATCTGGACCAAATTTCGCACGTAGTTTGAATACATTATTCCTCAGCTAGGTGCCAAATTTCATTCCAATCAAATTGTTAGTTTCGAAATTATCAGGAAAAGAATATTTTGAACGGCCATATTTAGGGAACCCCTAGTCTAATTTTGCTCATTGATGAACGTGACCGTGAAATTCGCGATCCAAACCCACCCTGAAAATTTCAAGTTCCTAGGCCTTTCCCTTCGGAAGTTATAATTTTCTATGGTTTCTATGATTCCGGTCATGCGATCTGAACAAAATGTTGCTTTAATATATCATTCTCGTTCAAAATACAAAATTTTATCTCGATCGAATCCGTAGTTTCGAAATTATCGAGGAAACAAAATTTCAAACGACCGTATTTACGGAACCCCTAGTATAATTCTGCTCATTGATAAACGTGAACGCCACATTTCAGATCTACACCTATCCTGAAAATTTCAAGTCTCTAAGCCTTTCCGTTCGAAAGTTATGATTTTCTATGGTTTCTATGGTTCTGTTCATGCGGTCTAGAAATGTAGTTTGAATATATCATACTCCATTAGTATACAGAATTTCGTCACGATCGAATCTGTAATTTGGAATGTATCAAGAAAACTAAATTTCAAACGACCATATTTACGGAACCCCTGGTATAATTTTGCTCATAGATGAAAGTGATCACGACAATCAAGATCCACACCTATCCTGAATTTCAAGTCCCTAGGCGTTTCCGTTCAAAAGTTACAATTTTCTATGGTTTCTATGGTTCTGGTGATGCGAGCGGAACAAAATTTTGCATGTAGCTTGAACACCTCATTTTCCATTAGAGTGCAAAATTACATCTCGATCGAATCTGTAGTTTCAAAGTAATCAGGAAAACAAAATTTCGAGCGGCCATATTTACGGAACCCCTCGGCGAATTTTGCCCAATAACGAACTTAACCGCGGCATTCGAGATTCGAACCTACCCTGAAAATTTCAAGTTTCAAGGACATTTCCTTCGAGAGTTATCGTGTATACGGCCGGACGGACGGACGGCCGGACGGACAGACTCGAATTTTCCGACGGATTCGTCATCAGTGAGTCGAACATAGTCGATTGAGACCATTTTCGGCTCAAAATTCGAAAAATACAGACATCGTGACGAAATGATATAGCCTTCGTGTAAGTTGTACGAGCGCTCAAAAATGAGAGCATCAGAATAACTAGAATAAAAATATTAAAACAAAAAATGTATTTCATTTTGAATCTAATATTGAACCTTCATGTTGCAGATCATTACTAGCAATCTTTCCAAAGGAAATAAACTCCAGAAGAAAAATGAGGGCATCAGAGTAACTAGAATAAAAAAATTAAAACAAAAAATTTATTTCATTTTGAATCTTATATCAAGACTTTATGTTGAAGATCATTACTAGCTATCTTTTCAAAAAAGATAAACTCCATAAGAAAGATGAGAGCATCAGAGTACCTAGATTAAAAAAATTAAAACAAAAAATTTAATTAATTTTGAACCTTATATTAAACCTTTATGTTGCAGATCATTACTAGATATCTTTTCAAAAAGGGTAAACTCCATGAGAAAAATGAGAGCATTAGAGTAACTAGATTAAAAAAATTAAAACAAAAAATTTATTTCATTTTGAATATTATATTGAACCTTAATGTTGCAGACCATTACAGCCTATCCTCTCAAAGAAGATAGACTCCATAAGAAAAATTAGATCATTAGAGTAACTAGAATAAGAAAATTAAAACAAAAAATTTATTTCATTTCGAATCTTATTTTGAACTTTCATGTTGCAGATCATTACTAGCTATCTTTTCAAAGAAGATCAACTCCATGAGAAAAATGAGATCACCAGAGTAACTAGATCAAAAAAATTTAAACAAAAAATTTATTTCATTTTGAACCTAATATTGAACCTATATGTTGCAGATCATTACTAGCTATCTTTTCAAAGAAGATAAACTTCAGAAGAAAAATGAGAGCATCAGAGTAACTAGATTGAAAAAATTTAAACAAAAAATTTATTTCATTTTGAATCTAATATTGAACCTTAATGTTGCAGATAATTACTAGGCATCTCATCAAAGAATATAAACTCCAGAAGAAAAATGAGAGCAACAGAGTAAATAGAATAAAAAAATTTAAACAAAAAATTTATTTCATTTCGAATTTAATATTTAACCTTAATGTTGCAGGTCATTACGAGCTACCTTTTCAAAGAAGATAAACTCCAGAAGAAATATGAGAGCATCAGAGTAACTAGATTGAAAAAATTTAAACAAAAAATTTATTTCATTTTGAATCTAATATTGAACCTTTATGTTGCAGATAATAACTAGCTATCATTTCAAAGAATATAAACTCCAGAAGAAAAATGAGAGCAACAGAGTAAATAGAATAAAAAAATTAAAACAAAAAATTTCGATTTCGATTTTAATATTTAACCTTAATGTTGCAGGTCATTACTAGCTATCTTTTCAAAGAAGATAAACCCTAGAAGAAAAATGAGGGCATCAGAGTACCTAGAATAAAAAAATTAGAACAAAAAATTTATTTCATTTTGAATCTAAGATTAAACCTTTATGTTGCCGATCATTACAAGCTATCTTTTCGAAGAAGATAAACTTCATAAGAAAAATGAGAGCATCAAAGAAACTTGAATAAAAGAATTAGAACAAAAAATTTATTTCATTTTGAATATAATATTGAACCTTCATATTGCAGATCATTACTAGCTATATTTTCAAAGGAGATAAACTCCATAAGAAAAATGAGAGCATCAGAGTAACTAGAAAAAAAAATTAGAACAAAAAATTTATTCAATTTTGAATCTAATATTTAACCTTTATGTTGCAGATCATTACTTGTATCTTTCCAAAAAAGATAAACTCCATAAGAAAGATGGGAGCATCAGAGTAACTAGATTGAAAAAATTAAAACAAAGAATTTATCTCATTTTGAATATAATATTGAACCTTTATGTTGCAGATCATTACTAGCTATTTTTTCAAAGAAGATAAACTCCATAAGAAAAATGAGAGCATCAGAGTAACAAGAAAAAAAAATTAGAACAAAAAATTTATTTATTTTGAATCTAATATTCAACCTTTATGTTGCAGATCATTACTAGTATCTTTTCAAAAAAGATAAACTCCATAAGAAAAATGAGAGCATCAGAGTAACTAGATTGAAAAAATTGGAACAAAAAATTTATTGCATTTTGAATCTAATATTAAACCTTTATGTTGCAGACCATTACTTGCTATCTTTTCAAAGAAGATGAATTCCATAAGAAAAATGAGAGCATCAGAGTAACTAGAATAAAAAAATTAAAACAAAAAATTCATTTCATTTCGAATCTAATATCAAACCTATATGTTGCAGATAAATACTAGCTATCTTTTCAAAGAAGATAAACTGCATAAGAAAAATGAGAGCATCAGAGTTACTAGAATAAAGAAATTAAAACAAAGAATTTATCTCATTTTGAATATAATATTGAACCTTTATGTTGCCGATCATTACGAGCTATCTTTTCAAAGAAGATAAACTTCATAAGAAAAATTAGAGCATCAGAGAAACTAGATTGAAAAAATTGGAACAAAAAATTTATTGCATTTTGAATCTAATATTAAACCTTTATGTTGCAGACCATTACTTGCTATCTTTTCAAAGAAGATGAATTCCATAAGAAAAATGAGAGCATCAGAGTAACTAGAATAAAAAAATTAAAACAAAAAATTCATTTCATTTCGAATCTAATATCAAACCTATATGTTGCAGATAAATACTAGCTATCTTTTCAAAGAAGATAAACTGCATAAGAAAAATGAGAGCATCAGAGTTACTAGAATAAAGAAATTAAAACAAAAAATTTATTTCATTTTGAATCTAATATTGAACCTCCATATTGCAGATCATTACTAGCTGTATTTTCGAAGGAGATAAACTCCATAAGAAAAATGAGAGCATCAGATTAACTAGAAAAAAAAATTAGAACAAAAAATTAATTTCATTTTGAATCTTATATTCAACCTTTATGTTGCAGATCATTACTAGTATCTTTTCAAAAAAGATAAACTCCATAAGAAAAATGAGAGCATCAGAGTAACTAGATTGGAAAAATTAAAACAAAGAATTTATCTCATTTTGAATATAATATTGAACATTTATGTTGCAGATCATTACTAGCTATCTTTTCAAAGAAGATAAACTCCAGAAGAAAAATGAGGGCATCAGAGTAACTAGAATAAAAGAATTAAAACAAAAAATTTATTTTATTTTGAATCTTATATTCAACCTTCATGTCGCAGATCATTACTAGCTATCTTTTTAAAGAAGATTAGCTCCAGAAGAACCAGATTGAAAAAATCAAAACAAAAAATTTATTTCATTTCGAATCTAATATTAAACCTTTATGTTGCAGATCACTACTAGCTATCTTTTCAAAGAAGATGACAAAAATGAGATCACCAGAGTAACTAGATTAAAAAAATTTAAACAAAAAATTTATTTCATTTTGAATCTAATATCAAGACTTTATGTTGCAGATCATTACTAGCTATCTTTTCAAAAAAGATAAACTCCATAAGAAAAGTGAGAGCAACAGAGTAAATAGAATAAAAAAATCAAAACAAAAAATTTATTTCATTTCGAATTTAATATTTAACCTTAATGTTGCAGGTCATTACTAGCTATCTTTTCGAAGAAGATAAACTCCAGAAGAAAAATGAGGGCATCAGAGTAACTAGGATAAAAAAATTAAAACAAAAGATTTATTTCATTTTGAATCTTATGTAGAGACTTTATGTTGCAGATCATTTCTACCTATCTTTTCAAAGAAGATAGACTACATAAGAAAAATGAGAGCATTGGAGTAACTAGAATAAAAAAATTAAAACAAAAAATTTATTTCATTTCGAATCTAATATTGAACCTTCATGTTGCAGATCATTACTAGCTATCTTTTCAAAGAAGATAAACTCCATAAGAAAAATGAAAGCATCAGAGTTACTAGAATAAAAAAATTGAAACAAAAAATTTATTTCATTTTGAATCTAATATCAAGACTTTATGTTGCAGATCATTACTAGCTATCTTTTCAAAAAAGATAAACTCCATAAGAAAAGTGAGAGCATCGGAGTAACTAGATTAAAAAAATTAAAACAAAAAATCTATTTCATTTTGAATATTATATTGAACCTTGATGTTGCAGACCATTACAACCTATCTTTCCAAAGAAGATAGACTCCATAAGAAGAATGAGATCATCAGAGTAACTAGAATAACAAAATTAAAACAAAAAATTTATTTCATTTCGAATCTATATTGAACCTTTATGCTGTAGGTCATTACTAGCTATCTTTTCAAAAAAGATAAACTCCATAAGAAAAGTGAGAGCATCGGAGTAACTAGATTAAAAAAATTAAAACAAAAAATCTATTTCATTTTGAATATTATATTGAACCTTGATGTTGCAGACCATTACAACCTATCTTTTCAAAGAAGATAGACTCCATGAGAAAAATGAGAGCATCAGAGTAACTAGATTGAAAAAATTTAAACAAAAAATTTATTTCATTTTGAATCTAATATTGAACCTTTGTTGCCTTTGAACCTATGTTGCAGATAATTACTAGCTATCATTTCAAAGAATATAAACTCCAGAAGAAAAATGAGAGCAACAGAGTAAATAGAATGAAAAAATTAAAACAAAAAATTTATTTCATTTCGATTTTAATATTTAACCTTAATGTTGCAGGTCATTACTAGCTATCTTTTCAAAGAAGATGAACCCTAGAAGAAAAATGAGGGCATCAGAGTACCTAGAATGAAAAAATTAGAACAAAAAATTTATTTCATTTTGAATCTAAGATTGAACCTTTATGTTGCCGATCATTACAAGCTATCTTTTCGAAGAAGATAAACTTCATAAGAAAAATGAGAGCATCAAAGAAACTTGAATAAAAGAATTAGAACAAAAAATTTATTTCATTTTGAATATAATATTGAACCTTCATATTGCAGATCATTACTAGCTATATTTTCAAAGGAGATAAACTCCATAAGAAAAATGAGAGCATCAGAGTTACTAGAAAAAAAAATTAGAACAAAAAATTTATTTCATTTTGAATCTAATATTTAACCTTTATGTTGCAGATCATTACTTGTATCTTTTCAAAAAATTACGAAAAGCACTGCCGTGAAGGCAGGAGCTTTTGAGCGCTCGTACATGCACCTTGTAGGTGGATTCGCATTTTCCAGTTTTAGAAATCAATTGAAGGAATTTTCGAAAGCTGTCAAAAAAATTCTGAAACTTAGGCGAAATTCCAGGCTTCATGTCAGTGCTTCAGTGGATCAATTTTTTTTCGATAATTCGCTAGAATTTTCTACGGTATCTATGGTCTTGGTGTTGCGATCTGGACAAAATTTCGCACGTAGTTTGAAAACTTTATTCCTCAGCTAGGTGCAAAATTTCATTCCAATCCGATCAGTAGTTTCGAAACTATCAGGAAAAAAATAGTTTGAACGGCCATATTTACGAAACCCCTAGTCTTATTTTGCTCATAGATGAACGTGACCGTGAAATTCGCGATCCAAACCCACCCTGAAAATTTCAAGTCCCTAGGCCTTTCCGTTCGAAAGTTATGATTTTCTATGGTTTCTATGGTTCCGGTCATGCGATCTAGAGAAATGTAGCTTGAATATATCATTCTCCATTAGTATACAGAATACCCTCACGATCGAATCTGTAGTTTGGAAATTATCAAGAAAACTAAATTTCAAACGACCATATTTACGGAACCCCTGGTATAATTCTGCTCATAGATGAAAGTGATCCTGACAATCGAGATCCACACCTATCCTGAAAATTTCAAGTCCCTAGGCGTTTCCGTTCGAAAGTTACAATTTTCTATGGTTTCTATGGTTCTGGTGATGCGAGCTGAACAAAATTTTGCATGTAGCTTGAACAGTTCATTGTCCATCAGATTGCAAAATTTCATCTCGATCGAATCTGTAGTTTCAAAGTAATCAGGAAAACAAAATTTCGAGCGGCCATATTTACGGAACCCCTCGACGAATTTTGCCCAATAACGAACTTAACCGCGGCATTCGAGATTCGAACCTACCCTGAAAATTTCAAGTCTCTAGGTTGATCCGTTCGAGAGTTATCGTGCTGACGGACGGACGGACGGACGGACAGACTCGAATTTTCCGACGGATTCGTCATCAGTGAGTCGAACATAGTCGATTGAGACCATTTTCGGCTCAAAATTCGAAAAATACAGACATCGTGACGAAATGATATAGCCCTCGTGTAAGTAGTACGAGCGCTCAAAAAGATAAACTCCATAAGAAAGATGGGAGCATCAGAGTAACTAGATTGAAAAAATTTAAACAAAGAATTCATCTCATTTTGAATATAATATTGAACCTTTATGTTGCAGATCATTACTAGCTATCTTTTCAAAGAAGATAAACTCCATAAGAAAAATGAGAGCATCAGAGTGACAAGAAAAAAAAATTAGAACAAAAAATTTATTTATTTTGAATCTTATATTTAACCTTTATGTTGCAGATCATTACTAGTATCTTTTCGAAAAAGATAAACTCCATAAGAAAAATGAGAGCATCAGAGTAACTAGATTGGAAAAATTAAAACGAAGAATTTATCTCATTTTGAATATAATATTGAACCTTTATGTTGCCGATCATTACGAGCTATCTTTTCAAAGAAGATAACCTTCATAAGAAAAATTAGAGCATCAGAGTAACTAGATTGAAAAAATTGGAACAAAAAATTTATTGCATTTTGAATCTAATATTAAACCTTTATGTTGCAGACCATTACTTGCTATCTTTTCAAAGGAGATGAATTCCATTAGAAAAATGAGAGCATCAGAGTAACTAGAATAAAAAAATTAAAACAAAAAATTCATTTCATTTCGAATCTAATATCAAACCTATATGTTGCAGATAATTACTAGCTATCTTTTCAAAGAAGATAAACTGCATAAGAAAAATGAGAGCATCAGAGTTAATAGAATAAAGAAATTAAAACAAAAAATTTATTTCATTTTGAATCTAATATCGAACCTTCATATTGCAGATCATTACTAGCTGTATTTTCGAAGGAGATAAACTCCATAAGAAAAATGAGAGCATCAGAGTAACTACAAAAAAAAATTCGAACAAAAAATTTATTTCATTTTGAATCTTATATTCAACCTTTATGTTGCAGATCATTACTAGTATCTTCTCAAAAAAGATAAACTCCATAAGAAAAATGAAAGCATCAGAGTAACTAGATTGGAAAAATTAAAACAAAGAATTTATCTCATTTTGAATATAATATTGAACATTTATGTTGCAGATCATTACTAGCTATCTTTTCAAAGGAGATAAACTCCAGAAGAAAAATGAGAGCATCAGAGTAACTAGAATAACAGAATTAAAACAAAAAAATTATTTTATTTTGAATCTTATATTGAACCTTCATGTCGCAGATCATTACTAGCTATCTTTTTAAAGAAGATTAGCTCCAGAAGAACCAGATTGAAAAAATCAAAACAAAAAATTTATTTCATTTCGAATCTAATATTAAACCTTTATGTTGCAGATCACTACTAGCTATCTTTTCAAAGAAGATGACAAAAATGAGATCACCAGAGTAACTAGATTAAAAAAATTTATTTCATTTTGAATCTAATATCAAGACTTTATGTTGCAGATCATTACTAGCTATCTTTTCAAAAAAGATAAACTCCATAAGAAAAGTGAGAGCAACAGAGTAAATAGAATAAAAAAATCAAAACAAAAAATTTATTTCATTTCGAATTTAATATTTAACCTTAATGTTGCAGGTCATTACTAGCTATCTTTTCGAAGAAGATAAACTCCAGAAGAAAAATGAGGGCATCAGAGTAACTAGGATAAAAAAATTAAAACAAAAAATTTATTTCATTTTGAATCTTATATAGAGACTTTATGTTGCAGATCATTTCTACCTATCTTTTCAAAGAAGATAGACTACATAAGAAAAATGAGAGCATTGGAGTAACTAGAATAAAAAAATTAAAACAAAAAATTTATTTCATTTCGAATCTAATATTGAACCTTCATGTTGCAGATCATTACTAGCTATCTTTTCAAAAAAGATAAACTCCATAAGAAAAGTGAAAGCATCGGAGTAACTAGATTAAAAAAATTAAAACAAAAAATCCATTTCATTTTGAATATTATATTGAACCTTAATGTTGCAGACCATTACAACCTATCTTTCCAAAGAAGATAGACTCCATAAGAAAAATTAGATCATCAGAGTAACTAGAATAAAAGAATTAAAACAAAAAATTTATTTTATTTTGAATCTTATATTGAACCTTCATGTCGCAGATCATTACTAGCTATCTTTTTAAAGAAGATTAGCTCCAGAAGAAAAATGAGAGCATCAGAGTAACCAGATTGAATAAATCAAAACAAAGAATTTATTTCATTTCGAATCTGATATTAAACCTTTATGTTGCAGATCACTACTAGCTATCTTTTCAAAGAAGATGAACTCCATGACAAAAATGAGATCACCAGAGTAACTAGATTAAAAAAATTAAAACAAAAAATGTATTTCATTTCGAACCTTATATTAAACCTTTATGTTGCAGATCATTACTAGCTATCTTTTCAGAAAGAGTAAACTCCATGAGAAAAATGAGAGCATCAGAGTAACTAGATTAAAAAAATTTAAACAAAAAATTTATTTCATTTTCAATATTATATTGAACCTTAATGTTGCAGATCACTACAAGCTATCTTTCCAAAGAAGATAAACTCCAGAAGAAGAATGAGAGCAACAGAGTAAATTGAATGAAAAAATCAAAACAAAAAATTTATTTCATTTCGAATTTAATATTTAACCTTGCTGTTGCAGGTCATTACTAGCTATCTTTTCAAAGAAGAAAGACTACATAAGAAAAATGAGAGCATTGGAGTAACTAGAATAAAAAAATTAAAACAAAAAATTCATTTCGTTTCGTATCTAATATTAAACCTTTATGTTGTAGATCATTACTAGCTATCTTTTCAAAGAAGATAAACTCCAGAAGAAAAATGAGAGCATCAGAGTTACTAGATTGAAAAAATCAAAACAAAAAATTTATTTCATTTCGAATTTAATATTTAACCTCAATGTTGCAGGTCATTACTAGCTATCTTTTCGAAGAAGATAAACTCCAGAAGAAAAATGAGGGCATCAGAGTAACTAGGATAAAAAAATTAAAACAAAAAATGTATTTCATTTTGAATCTAATATCAAGACTTTATGTTGCAGATCATTACTACCTATCTTTTCAAAGAAGATAGACTCCATAAGAAACAGGAGAGCATTAGAGTAACTAGAATGAAAAAATTAAAACAAAAAATTTATTTCATTTTGAATCTTATATTGAACCTTCATGTTGCAGATCATTACTAGCTATCTTTTCAAAGAAGATAAACTCCATAAGAAAAATGAAAGCATCAGAGTTACTAGAATAAAAAAATTTAAACAAGAAATTCATTTCATTTTGAATCTAATATCAAGACTTTATGTTGCAGATCATTACTTGCTATCTTTTCAAAAAAGATAAACTCCATAAGAAAAGTGAGAGCATCGGAGTAACTAGATTAAAAAAATTAAAACAAAAAATCTATTTCATTTTGAATATTATATTGAACCTTAATGTTGCAGACCATTACAACTTATCTTTCCAAAGAAGATAGACTCCATAAGAAAAATGAGATCATCAGAGTAACTAGAATAAAAAAATTAAAACAAAAAATGTATTTCATTTCGAATCTATATTGAACCTTTATGCTGTAGGTCATTACTAGCTATCTTTTCAGAGAAGATAAACTCCAGAAGAAAAATGAGAGCATCAGAGTAACTAGAATAAAAAAATTAAAACAAAAAATTTATTTCATTTTGAATCTTATATTGAACCTTTATGCTGTAGGTCATTACTAGCTATCTTTTCAGAGAAGATTAACTCCAGAAGAAGAATGAGAGCATCAGAGTAACTAGATTAACAAAATTTAAACAAAAAATTTATTTCATTTCGAATCTAATAATGAACCTTTATGTTGTAGGTCATTACTAGCTATATTTTCAAAGAAGATAAACTCCATGAGAAAATGAGAGCATCAGAGTAACTGGAATAAAAGATTTTAAAACAAAAAATTTATTTCATTTTGAATCTAATATTAAACCTTTTTGTTGCAGATCATTACTAGCTATCTCGTTGTAGAAGATAACCAAACCGAGCTCAATCCTGAAGATATTTAAAATATCCAGGATGAGTGAATGTTTCTCTTAGCGGGGAGTGAAAAAGCCGACTGCGAGAAGGGTGTTTCCCTTCTACGCTGATAGGCTTGAGACGGGTGTTCATTGAAAAAAAAATATATAAAAAATATCGAAAAGCACTGCCGTGAAGGCAGGAGCTCTTGAGCGCTCGTACATGCACCTTGTAGGTAGATTCGCATTTCCCATTTTCAGAAATCAATTGAAGGAATTTTTGACAGCTGTCAAAAAAATTCTGAAACTTAGGCGAAACTCCAGACTTCATGTCATTGCTTCAGCTGATCAATTTTTTTTCGATAATTCGCTAGAATTTTCTACCGTATTTATGGTCTTGGTGCTGCGATCTGGACAAAATTCCTCTCATAGTTTGAATACTTTATTACTCAGCTAGCCGCAAAATTTCATTCAAATCCGCTCAGTATTTTCGGAACTATCAGCAAAAAAATATTTTGAACGGCCATATTTATGGAACCCCTAATCTAATTTTGCTCATTGATGAACGCGACCGCGATATTGGCGATCCAAACCCACCCTGAGAATTTCAAGTTCCTAGGCCTATCCGTTCAAAAGTAACCATTTTCTATGGTTTCTATGGTTCTGGTCATGCGATCTGGACAAAATATTGTTTACATATATCATTCTCGATTAAAATACAAAATTTCATCTCGATCGAATCCGTAGTTTCGAGTTTATCGAGAAAACAAAATTTCAAACGACCGTATTTACGGAACCCCTAGTATAATTCTGCTCATTGATAAACGTGAACGCCACATTTCAGATCTACACCTATCCTGAAAATTTCAAGTCCCTAGGCCTATCTGTTCGAAAGTTATAATTTTCTATGGTTTCTATGGTTCTGGTCATGTGATCTGGAGAAATGTAGCTTGAATATATCATTCTCCATTAGTATACAAAAGTTTGTCACGATCGAATCTGTAGTTTTGAAATTATCAAGAAAACTAAATTTCAAACGACCATATTCACGGAACCCCTAGTATAATTTTGTTTATAGATGAACGTGATCACGACATTCGGGGTCCACACCTATCCTGAAAATTTCAAGTCTCTAGGTTGTTCCGTTCGAGAGTTATCGTGCTTACGGACGGACGGCCGGACGGACAGACTCGAATTTTCCGACGGATTCGTCATCAGTGAGTCGAACATAGTCGATTGAGACCATTTTCGGCTCAAAATTCGAAAAATACAGACATCGTGACGAAATGATATAGCCCTCGTGTAAGTTGTACGAGCGCTCAAAAAATCAAACTTTATTTCATTTTGAATATTTCATTGATCTTAGAATGATGCAGATCATTACTAGCTATCTATTCAAAGACGATAAAATCCATAAGAAAAATCAGAGCATCAGAATAACTAGAATAAAAAAATTAAAAAAAAAAAAATTAATTAATTAGAGCTAGATTGAAAAAATTGGAACAAAAAATTTTTTTCATTTAAAATCTAATATTAATCCTTCATGTTGCAGATCATTACTAGCTATTTCTTCAAGGGAAATAAACTCCAGAAGAAAAATGAGGGCTTCAGAGTAACTAGATTAAAATAATTAAAACAAAAAATTTAATTCATTTTGAATCTAATATCGAACCTTCATGTTGCAGATAATTACTAGCTATCTTTTCAAAAAGGTTTAACTTCATAAGAAAAGTGAGAGCATCAGAGGAACTAGATTAAAAATATTAAAACAAAAAATTTATTTCATTTCGAATGTTATATTGAACCTTTATGTTGCAGATCATTACTAGCTATCTTTTCAAACAAGATAAAATCCATAAGAAAAATTAGAGCATCAGAATAACTAGAATAAAAAAATTTAAACAAAATAAATTAATTAATTAGAGCTAGATTGAAAAACTTGGAACAAAAAATTTATTTCATTTTGAATCTAATATCAAGACTTTATGTTGCAGATCATTACTAGCTATCTTTTCAAAAAAGATAAACTCCATAAGAAAAATGAGATCATCAGAGTACCTAGATTAAAAAATTAAAACAAAAAATTTAATTCATTTTGAATCTAATATCGAACCTTTATGTTGCAGATCATTACTAGCTATCTTTTCAAAAAGGGTAAACTCCATAAGAAAAGTGAGAGCATCAGAGTAACGAGATTAAAAAAATTAAAACAAAAAATTGCAGACCATTACAACCTATTTTTCCAAAGGAGATAGACTCCATAAGAAAAATGAGATCATTAGAGTAACTAGAATAAAAAAATTAAAACAAAAAATTTATTTCATTTCGAATCTGATATTAAACCTTTATGTTGCCGATCACTACTAGCTATCTTTTCAAAGAAGATAAACTCCATGAGAAAAATGAGATCACCAGAGTAACTAGATTAAAGAAATTGAAACAAAAATTTATTTCGTTTTGAATCTAATATTAAACCTTTATGTTGCAGATAAATACTAGCTATCTTTTCAATGAAGATGAACTCCAGAAGAAAAATGAGAGCAACAGAGTAAATAGAATAAAAAAATCAAAACAAAAAATTTATTTCATTTCGAATTTAATATTTAACCTTGCTGTTGCGGGTCATTACTAGCTATCTTTTCAAAGAAGATGAACTCCATGACAAAAATGAGAGCATCATAGTTACTAGAATAAAAGAAATAAAACAAAAAATTTATTTCATTTTGAATCTAATATTGAATCTTCATGTTGCAGATCATTACTAGCATTCTTTTCAAAGAAGACAAACTTTAGAAGAAAAATGAGGGCATCAGAGTTACTAGAATAAAAAAATTCAAACAAAAAATTTATTTCATTTCGAATCTAATATCAAACCTTCATGTTGCAGATCATAACTGGCTATCTTTTCGAAAAAGATAAACTCCATAAAAAAATGAGAGCATCAGAGTAACTAGAATAAAAGAATTAAAACAAAAAAATCATTACATTTTGAGTCTTATATTGAACCTCTTTTTTGCAGATCATTATTAGCTATCCTTTCAAAGAAGATAAACTCCACAAGAAAAATGAGAGCATCAGAGAAACTAGATTGAAAAAATTGAAACAAAAAATTTATTTCATTTTGAATCTAATATTAAACCTCTATGTTGCTCATTACTAGCTATCTTTCCAAACAAGATAAACTCCATAAGAAAAATGAGAGCATTAGAGTTACTAAACAGAAAAAATTAAAACAAAAAATTTATTTCATTTCGAATATAATATTGAACCTTTATGTTGCAGATCATAACTACCTATCTATTCAAAGAAAATGAAATCCAGAATAAAAATGAGAGCATTGGAGTAACTAGAATAAAAAATCAAAACAAAAAATTTATTTCATTTTGAATCTAATATTGAAACCTTTCTGTTGCAGATCATTACTAGCTATCTTTTCGAAGAAGATAAACTCCATAAGAAAAAAGAGAGCATCAGAGTAACTAGAATAAAAGAATTAATACAAAAAAATCATTTCATTTTTAATCTAATATTAAACCTTTATGTTGCAGATTCATATTAGCTATCCTTTCAAAGAAGATAAACTCCACAAGAAAAATGAGAGCATCAGAGAAACTAAATTGAAAAAATTAAAACAAAAAATTTATTTCATTTCGAATCTAATATTGAACCTTTATGTTGCAGATCATTACTTCCTATCTTTTCAAAAAAGAAGATCTTTTCGAAGAAGATAAACTCCAGAAGGAAAATAAGAGCATCGGAGTAACTAGAATAAAAAAATTGAAACAAAAAATTTATTTCATTTTGGATCTAATATTAAACCTTTCTGTTGCAGATCATCACTAGCTATCTTTTCGAATAAGATAAATGCCAAAAAAAAAAATGAGAGCATCAGAGTAACTAAATTAAAAAAATTAAAACAAAAAATTCATTTCATTTTGAATCTAATATCGCACCTTTATGTTGCGGATCATAACTAGATATTTGTTCAAAGAAGATAAACTCCATAAGAAAAATGAGAGTATCAGAGTTACTAGATTGAAAAAATTTAAACGAAAAATTTATTTCATTTTTAATCTAATATTAAACCTTTATGTTATAAATGCCAAAAAAAAATTAGAGCATCAGAGTAACTAAATTAAAAAAATTAAAACAAAATATTCATTTCATTTTGAATCTAATATCGAACCTTTATGTTGCAGATCATTACTAGCTATCTTTTCAAAGAAGATAAACTCCATAAGAAAAATGAGAGTATCAGAGTAACTAAATTAAGAAAATTAAAACAAAAAATTCATTTCATTTTGAATCAATATCGAAACTTTATGTTGCAGATCATTATTAGCCATCTTTTCAAAAAAGATAAACTCCAGAAGAAAAATGAGAGCATCGAAGTAACTAGAATAGAAAAATTGAAACAAAAAATTTATTTCATTTTGGATATAATATTAAACCTTTCTGTTGCAGATCATCACTAGCTATCTTTTCGAAGAAGATAAACTCCATAAGAAAAATGAGAGCATCAGAGTAACTAGAATAACAGAATTGAAACAAAAAATTCATTTCATTTTGAATCTTATATTAAACTTTTATGTTGCAGATCATTACTAGCTATCTTTTCAAACAAGATGAACTCCATAAGAGAAATGAGAGCATCAGAGTAATTAAATTTGAAAAATTAAAACGAAAAATTCATTTCATTTTGAATCTAATATCAAACCATTCTGTTGCAGATCATTACTAGCTATCTTTTCGAAGAAGATAAACTCCATAAGAAAAATGAGAGCATCAGAGTAACTAGAATAAAAAATTCAAAACAAAAAAATTATTTCATTTTGAATCTAATATTTAACCTTTATGTTGCAGATCATTACTACCTATCTTTCCGAAGAAGATAAACTCCATAAGAAAAATGAGAGCATCAGAGTAACTAGATTAAAAAAATTAAAACAAAAAATTTATTTCATTTTGAATCTAATATTGAACCGTTATGTTGCAGAACCTTACTAGCTATCTTTTCAGAGAAGATAAACTCCATAAGAAAAATGAGAGCAACAGAGTGAATAGAATAAAAAAGTCAAAACAAAAAATTTATTTCATTCCTAATTTAATATTTAACCTTAATGTTGCAGGTCATTACTAGCTAACTTTTCAAAGAAGATGAACTCCAGAAGAAAAATGAGAGCATCAGAGTTACTAGAATGAAAGAAATAAAACAAAAAATTTATTTCATTTCGAATCTAATATCAAGACTTTATGTTGCAGATCATAACTAGCTATCTTTTCAAAGAAGATAAACTCCATAAGAAAAATGAAAGCATCAGAGTAACTAGAACAAAAGAATTGAAACTAAAAATTTATTTCGTTTTAAATCTAATATTAAACCCTTATGTTGCAGATCATTACTAGCTATCTATTCAAAGAAGTTAAACTCCATAAGAAAAATGAGAGCATCACAGTAACTAGAACAAAAGAATTAAAACAAAAAAATTATTTCAATTTGAATCTAATATTGAACCCTTATGTTGCAGATCATTACTAGCTATCTTTCCAAAGAAGTCAAACTCTATAAGAAAAATGAGAGCATCAGAGTAAATAGATTAAAGGAATTGAAACAAATAATTTATTTCAATTTGAATCTAATATCAAACCTTTATGTTGCAGATCATTACTTGCTATCTTTTCAAAAGAGATAAACTCCATAAGAAAAATTAAAGCATCAGAGTTATTAGAAAAATAGAATTAAAACAAAAAATTTTCTTCATTTTGAATCTTATATTAAACCTTTTTGTTGCAGATCATTACTAGCTATCTTTTCAAAGAAGATAAATTCTAGAAGAAGAACGAAAGCATCAGAGTACCTAGAATAAAAGAATTAAACAAAAAATTCATTTCATTTTGAATCTAATATTAAACCTTTATGTTGCCGATCATTACTAGCTATCTTTTCGAAGAAGATAAACTCCATAAGGAAAATGAGAGCATCAAAGTAACTTGAATAAAAGAATTAAAACAAAAAATTTATTTCATTTTGAATATAATATTGAACCTTCATATTGCAGATCATTACTAGCTATATTTTCAAAGGAGATAAACTCCATAAGGAAAATGGGAGCATCAGAGTAACTAGAAAAAAAAAATTAGAACAAAAAATTTATTTCATTTTGAATCTAATATTTAACCTTTATGTTGCAGATCATTACAAGATAAACTCCATAAGAAAAATGAGAGCATCAGAGTAACCAGATTGAAAAAATTAAAACAAAGAATTTATCTCATTTTGAATATAATATTGAACCTTTATGTTGCAGATCATTACTAGCTATCTTTTCAAAGAAGATAAACTCCATAAGAAAGATGGGAGCATCAGAGTAACAAGAAAAAAAAAATTAGAACAAAAAATTTATTTTATTTTGAATTAAATATTTAACCTTTATGTTGCAGATCATTACTAGTATCTTTTCAAAAAAGATAAACTCCATAAGAAAAATGAGAGCATCAGAGTAACTAGATTGGAAAAATTAAAACAAAGAATTTATCTCATTTTGAATATAATATTGAACCTTCATGTTGCCGATCATTACTAGCTATCTTTTCAAAGAAGATAAACTTCATAAGAAAAATTAGAGCATCAGAGTAACTAGATTGAAGAAATTGGAACAAAAAATTTATTGCATTTTGAACCTTATATTAAACCTTTATGTTGCAGACCATTACTAGCTATCTTTTCAAAGAAGATAAATTCCATAAGAAAAATGAGAGCATAAGAGTAACTAGAATAAAAAAATTAAAACAAAAAATTCATTTCATTTCGAATCTAATATCAAACCTTTTGTTGCAGATAATTACTAGCTATCTTTTCAAAGAAGATAAACTCCATAAGAAAAATGAGAGCATCAGAGTTACTAGAATAAAAAAATCAAAACAAAAAATTTATTTTTTTTTTTGAACACCACAGAGAGCATTAGAGTAACTATAATAAAAGAATTAAAACAAAAAATTTATTTTATTTTGAATCTTATATTGAACCTTTATGTCGCAGATCATTACTAGCTATCTCTTCAAAGAAGATTAACTCCAGAAGAAAAATGAGAGCATCAGAGTAACTAGAATAAAAGAATCAAAACAAAAAATTTATTTTATTTTGAATCTTATATTAAACCTTTATGTCGCAGATCATTACTAGCTATCTTTTCGAAGAAGATAAATGCCAAAAAAAAGAATGAGAGCATCAGAGTAACTAAATTAAAAAAATTAAAACAAAAAATTCATTTCATTTTGAATCTAATATCGCACCTTTATGTTGCAGATCATAACTAGATATTTTTTCAAAGAAGATAAACTCCATAAGAAAAATGAGAGTATCAGAGTTACTAGATTGAAAAAATTTAAACGAAAAATGTATTTCATTTTTAATCTAATATTAAACCTTTATGTTATAAATGCCGAAAAAAAAATAGAGCATCAGAGTAACTAAATTAAAGAAATTAAAACAAAATATTCATTTCATTTTGAATCTAATATCGAACCTTTATGTTGCAGATCATTACTAGCTATCTTTTCGAAGAAGATAAACTCCATAAGAAAAATGAGAGTATCAGAGTAACTAAATTAAGAAAATTAAAACAAAAAATTCATTTCATTTTGAATCAATATCGAACCTTTATGTTGCAGATCATTATTAGCCATCTTTTCAAAAAAGATAAACTCCAGAAGAAAAATGAGAGCATCGGAGTAACTAGAATAGAAAAATTGAAACAAAAAATTTATTTCATTTTGGATATAATATTAAACCTTTCTGTTGCAGATCATCACTAGCTATCTTTTCGAAGAAGATAAACTCCATAAGAAAAATGAGAGCATCAGAGTAACTAGAATAACAGAATTGAAACAAAAAATTCATTTAATTTTGAATCTTATATTAAACTTTTATGTTGCAGATCATTACTAGCTATCTTTTCAAACAAGATGAACTCCATAAGAGAAATGAGAGCATCAGAGTAATTAAATTTGAAAAAATAAAACGAAAAATTCATTTCATTTTGAATCTAATATTAAACCTTAATGTTGCAGATCATTACTAGCTATCTTTTCAAAGAAGATAAACTCATGAAAAAAATTTGAGCATCGGAGTAACTAGAATAAAAAAATCAAAACAAAAAATTTATTTTATTTTGAATCTAATATCAAACCATTCTGTTGCAGATCATTACTAGCTATCTTTTCGAAGAAGATAAACTCCATAAGAAAAATGAGAGCATCAGAGTAACTAGAATAAAAAATTCAAAACAAAAAAATTATTTCATTTTGAATCTAATATTAAACCTTTATGTTGCAGATCATTACTAGCTATCTTTTCGAAGAAGATAAACTCCATAATAAAAATAAGAGCATCAGAGTAACTAGATTAAAAAAATTAAAACAAAAAATTTATTTCATTTTGAATCTAATATTGAACCTTTATGTTGCAGATCATAACTAGCTTTCTTTTCAAAGGAGATAAACTCCAGAAAAAAAATGAGAGCATCGGAGTTACTAGAATAAGAAAATCAAAAGAAAAAATTTCTTTCATTTTGAATCTAATATTGAACCTTTATGTTGCAGATCATTACTAGCTATCTCGTTGTAGAATATAACACAACCGAGCTCAATCCTGAAGATATTTGAAATATCCAGGATGAGTGAATATTCCCCTTAGCGGGGAGTGAAAAAGCCGACTGCGAGAGAGGTGTTTCCCTTCTACGCTGATAGGCTTAGGTGTTCATTGAAAAAAAATATATAAAAAAATCAAATTTAATTTCATTTTGAATATTTCATTAATCTTAGAATGTTGCAGATCATTACTACCTATCTTTCCGAAGAAGATAAACTCCATAAGAAAAATGAGAGCATCAGAGTAACTAGATCAAAAAAATTAAAACAAAAAATTTATTTCATTTTGAATCTTATATTAAACCGTTATGTTGCAGAACCTTACTAGCTATCTTTTCAGAGAAGATAAACTCCATAAGAAAAATGAGAGCAACAGAGTGAATAGAATAAAAAAGTCAAAACAAAAAATTTATTTCATTCCTAATTTAATATTTAACCTTAATGTTGCAGGTCAGCTAACTTTTCGAAGAAGATGAACTCCAGAAGAAAAATGAGAGCATCAGAGTTACTAGAATGAAAGAAATAAAACAAAAAATTTATTTCATTTCGAATCTAATATCAAGACTTTATGTTGCAGATCATAACTAGCTATCTTTTCAAAGAAGATAAACTCCATAAGAAAAATGAAAGCATCAGAGTAACTAGAATAAAAGAATTGAAACTAAAAATTTATTTCGTTTTAAATCTAATATTAAACCCTTATGTTGCAGATCATTACTAGCTATCTATTCAAAGAAGTTAAACTCCATAAGAAAAATGAGAGCATCACAGTAACTAGAACAAAAGAATTAAAACAAAAAAATTATTTCAATTTGAATCTAATATTGAACCCTTATGTTGCAGATCATTACTAGCTATCTTTCCAAAGAAGTCAAACTCTATAAGAAAAATGAGAGCATCAGAGTTAATAGATTAAAGGAATTGAAACAAATAATTTATTTCAATTTGAATCTAATATCAAACCTTTATGTTGCAGATCATTACTTGCTATCTTTTCAAAAGAGATAAACTCCATAAGAAAAATTAAAGCATCAGAGTTATTAGAAAAATAGAATTAAAACAAAAAATTTTCTTCATTTTGAATCTTATATTAAACCTTTTTGTTGCAGATCATTACTAGCTATCTTTTCAAAGAAGATAAATTCTAGAAGAAGAACGAAAGCATCAGAGTAACTAGAATAAAAGAATTAAACAAAAAATTCATTTCATTTTGAATCTAATATTAAACCTTTATGTTGCCGATCATTACTAGCTATCTTTTCGAAGAGGATAAACTCCATAAGGAAAATGAGAGCATCAAAGTAACTTGAATAAAAGAATTAAAACAAAAAATTTATTTCATTTTGAATATAATATTGAACCTTCATATTGCAGATCATTACTAGCTATATTTTCAAAGGAGATAAACTCCATAAGGAAAATGGGAGCATCAGAGTAACTAGAAAAAAAAAATTAGAACAAAAAGTTTATTTCATTTTGAATCTAATATTTAACCATTATGTTGCAGATCATTACAAGATAAACTCCATAAGAAAAATGAGAGCATCAGAGTAACCAGATTGAAAAAATTAAAACAAAGAATTTATCTCATTTTGAATATAATATTGAACCTTTATGTTGCAGATCATTACTAGCTATCTTTTCAAAGAAGATAAACTCCATAAGAAAGATGGGAGCATCAGAGTAACAAGAAAAAAAAAATTAGAACAAAAAATTTATTTTATTTTGAATTAAATATTTAACCTTTATGTTGCAGATCATTACTAGTATCTTTTCAAAAAAGATAAACTCCATAAGAAAAATGAGAGCATCAGAGTTACTAGATTGGAAAAATTAAAACAAAGAATTTATCTCATTTTGAATATAATATTGAACCTTCATGTTGCCGATCATTACTAGCTATCTTTTCAAAGAAGATAAACTTCATAAGAAAAATTAGAGCATCAGAGTAACTAGATTGAAAAAATTGGAACAAAAAATTTATTGCATTTTGAACCTTATATTAAACCTTCATGTTGCAGACCATTACTAGCTATCTTTTCAAAGAAGATAAATTCCATAAGAAAAATGAGAGCATAAGAGTAACTAGAATAAAAAAATTAAAACAAAAAATTCATTTCATTTCGAATCAAATATCAAACCTTTATGTTGCAGATAATTACTAGCTATCTTTTCAAAGAAGATAAACTCCATAAGAAAAATGAGAGCATCAGAGTTACTAGAATAAAAAAATCAAAACAAAAAATTAATTTTTTTTTTTGAACACCACAGAGAGCATTAGAGTAACTATAATAAAAGAATTAAAACAAAAAATTTATTTTATTTTGAATCTTATATTGAACCTTTATGTCGCAGATCATTACTAGCTATCTCTTCAAAGAAGATTAACTCCAGAAGAAAAATGAGAGCATCAGAGTAACTAGAATAAAAGAATCAAAACAAAAAATTTATTTTATTTTGAATCTTATATTAAACCTTTATGTCGCAGATCATTACTAGCTATCTTTTCGAAGAAGATAAATGCCAAAAAAAAGAATGAGAGCATCAGAGTAACTAAATTAAAAAAATTAAAACAAAAAATTCATTTCATTTTGAATCTAATATCGCACCTTTATGTCGCAGATCATAACTAGATATTTTTTCAAAGAAGATAAACTCCATAAGAAAAATGAGAGTATCAGAGTTACTAGATTGAAAAAATTTAAACGAAAAATGTATTTCATTTTTAATCTAATATTAAACCTTTATGTTATAAATGCCGAAAAAAAAATAGAGCATCAGAGTAACTAAATTAAAAAAATTAAAACAAAATATTCATTTCATTTTGAATCTAATATCGAACCTTTATGTTGCAGATCATTACTAGCTATCTTTTCGAAGAAGATAAACTCCATAAGAAAAATGAGAGTATCAGAGTAACTAAATTAAGAAAATTAAAACAAAAAATTCATTTCATTTTGAATCAATATCGAACCTTTATGTTGCAGATCATTATTAGCCATCTTTTCAAAAAAGATAAACTCCAGAAGAAAAATGAGAGCATCGGAGTAACTAGAATAGAAAAATTGAAACAAAAAATTTATTTCATTTTGGATATAATATTAAACCTTTCTGTTGCAGATCATCACTAGCTATCTTTTCGAAGAAGATAAACTCCATAAGAAAAATGAGAGCATCAGAGTAACTAGAATTACAGAATTGAAACAAAAAATTCATTTAATTTTGAATCTTATATTAAACTTTTATGTTGCAGATCATTACTAGCTATCTTTTCAAACAAGATGAACTCCATAAGAGAAATGAGAGCATCAGAGTAATTAAATTTGAAAAAATAAAACGAAAAATTCATTTCATTTTGAATCTAATATTAAACCTTAATGTTGCAGATCATTACTAGCTATCTTTTCAAAGAAGATAAACTCATGAAAAAAATTTGAGCATCGGAGTAACTAGAATAAAAAAATCAAAACAAAAAATTTATTTTATTTTGAATCTAATATCAAACCATTCTGTTGCAGATCATTACTAGCTATCTTTTCGAAGAAGATAAACTCCATAAGAAAAATGAGAGCATCAGAGTAACTAGAATAAAAAATTCAAAACAAAAAAATTATTTCATTTTGAATCTAATATTAAACCTTTATGTTGCAGATCATTACTAGCTATCTTTTCGAAGAAGATAAACTCCATAATAAAAATAAGAGCATCAGAGTAACTAGATTAAAAAAATTAAAACAAAAAATTTATTTCATTTTGAATCTAATATTGAACCTTTATGTTGCAGATCATAACTAGCTTTCTTTTCAAAGGAGATAAACTCCAGAAAAAAAATGAGAGCATCGGAGTTACTAGAATAAGAAAATCAAAAGAAAAAATTTCTTTCATTTTGAATCTAATATTAAACCTTTATGTTGCAGATCATTACTAGCTATCTCGTTGTAGAATATAACACAACCGAGCTCAATCCTGAAGATATTTGAAATATCCAGGATGAGTGAATATTCCCCTTAGCGGGGAGTGAAAAAGCCGACTGCGAGAGAGGTGTTTCCCTTCTACGCTGATAGGCTTAGGTGTTCATTGAAAAAAAATATATAAAAAAATCAAATTTAATTTCATTTTGAATATTTCATTAATCTTAGAATGTTGCAGATCATTACTACCTATCTTTCCGAAGAAGATAAACTCCATAAGAAAAATGAGAGCATCAGAGTAACTAGATCAAAAAAATTAAAACAAAAAATTTATTTCATTTTGAATCTTATATTAAACCGTTATGTTGCAGAACCTTACTAGCTATCTTTTCAGAGAAGATAAACTCCATAAGAAAAATGAGAGCAACAGAGTGAATAGAATAAAAAAGTCAAAACAAAAAATTTATTTCATTCCTAATTTAATATTTAACCTTAATGTTGCAGGTCAGCTAACTTTTCGAAGAAGATGAACTCCAGAAGAAAAATGAGAGCATCAGAGTTACTAGAATGAAAGAAATAAAACAAAAAATTTATTTCATTTCGAATCTAATATCAAGACTTTATGTTGCAGATCATAACTAGCTATCTATTCAAAGAAGATAAACTCCATAAGAAAAATGAAAGCATCAGAGTAACTAGAATAAAAGAATTGAAACAAAAAATTTATTTCGTTTTAAATCTAATATCAAACCCTTATGTTGCAGATCATTACTAGCTATCTATTCAAAGAAGTTAAACTCCATAAGAAAAATGAGAGCATCACAGTAACTAGAACAAAAGAATTAAAACAAAAAAATTATTTCAATTTGAATCTAATATTGAACCCTTATGTTGCAGATCATTACTAGCTATCTTTCCAAAGCAGTCAAACTCTATAAGAAAAATGAGAGCATCAGAGTAAATAGATTAAAGGAATTGAAACAAATAATTTATTTCAATTTGAATCTAATATCAAACCTTTATGTTGCAGATCATTACTTGCTATTTTTTCATAAGAGATAAACTCCATAAGAAAAATTAAAGCATCAGAGTTATTAGAAAAATAGAATTAAAACAAAAAATTTTCTTCATTTTGAATCTTATATTAAACCTTTTTGTTGCAGATCATTACTAGCTATCTTTTCAAAGAAGATAAATTCTTGAAGAAGAACGAAAGCATCAGAGTAACTAGAATAAAAGAATTAAACAAAAAATTCATTTCATTTTGAATCTAATATTAAACCCTTATGTTGCCGATCATTACTAGCTATCTTTTCGAAGAAGATAAACTCCATAAGGAAAATGAGAGCATCAAAGTAACTTGAATAAAAGAATTAAAACAAAAAATTTATTTCATTTTGAATATAATATTGAACCTTCATATTGCAGATCATTACTAGCTATATTTTCAAAGGAGATAAACTCCATAAGGAAAATGGGAGCATCAGAGTAACTAGAAAAAAAAAATTAGAACAAAAAATTTATTTCATTTTGAATCTAATATTTAACCTTTATGTTGCAGATCATTACAAGATAAACTCCATAAGAAAAATGAGAGCATCAGAGTAACCAGATTGAAAAAATTAAAACAAAGAATTTATCTCATTTTGAATATAATATTGAACCTTTATGTTGCAGATCATTACTAGCTATCTTTTCAAAGAAGATAAACTCCATAAGAAAGATGGGAGCATCAGAGTAACAAGAAAAAAAAAATTAGAACAAAAAATTTATTTTATTTTGAATTAAATATTTAACCTTTATGTTGCAGATCATTACTAGTATCTTTTCAAAAAAGATAAACTCCATAAGAAAAATGAGAGCATCAGAGTAACTAGATTGGAAAAATTAAAACAAAGAATTTATCTCATTTTGAATATAATATTGAACCTTCATGTTGCCGATCATTACTAGCTATCTTTTCAAAGAAGATAAACTTCATAAGAAAAATTAGAGCATCAGAGTAACTAGATTGAAAAAATTGGAACAAAAAATTTATTGCATTTTGAACCTAATATTAAACCTTTATGTTGCAGACCATTACTAGCTATCTTTTCAAAGAAGATAAATTCCATAAGAAAAATGAGAGCATCAGAGTAACTAGAATAAAAAAATTAAAACAAAAAATTCATTTCATTTGGAATCTGATATCAAACCTTCATGTTGCAGATAATTACTAGCTATCTTTTCAAAGAAGATAAACTCCATAAGAAAAATGAGAGCATCAGAGTTACTAGAATAAAAAAATCAAAACAAAAAATTTATTTTTTTTTTTGAACACCACAGAGAGCATTAGAGTAACTATAATAAAAGAATTAAAACAAAAAATTTATTTTATTTTGAATCTTATATTGAACCTTTATGTCGCAGATCATTACTAGCTATCTCTTCAAAGAAGATTAACTCCAGAAGAAAAATGAGAGCATCAGAGTAACTAGAATAAAAGAATCAAAACAAAAAATTTATTTTATTTTGAATCTTATATTAAACCTTTATGTCGCAGATCATTACTAGCTATCTTTCCAAAGAAGTCAAACTCTATAAGAAAAATGAGAGCATCAGAGTAACTAGAATAAAAGAATTTAAATAAAAAATTTATTTCTTTTTGAATATAATATTGAACCCTTATGTTGCCGATCATTACTAGCTATCTTTTCAAAGAAGATAAACTTCATAAGAAAAATTAGAGCATCAGAGTAAGAAGATTGAAAAAATTGGAACAAAAAATTTATTGCATATTGAACCAAATATTAAACCTTTATGTTGCAGACCATTACTAGCTATCTCTTCAAAGAAGATAAATTCCATAAGAAAAATGAGAGCATCAGAGTAACTAGAATAAAAAAATTAAAACAAAAAATTCATTTCATTTCGAATCTAATATCAAACCTTTATGTTGCAGATAATTACTAGCTATCTTTTCAAAGAAGATAAACTCCATAAGAAAATTGAGAGCATCAGAGTTACTAGAATAAAAAAATCAAAACAAAAAATTTATTTCATTTTGAATCTAATATTGAACCTTCATATTGCAGATCATTACTAGCTGTATTTTCAAAGGAGATAAACTCCATAAGAAAAATGAGAGCATCAGTAACTAGAAAAAAAAATTAGAACAAAAAATTTATTTCATTTTGAATCTTATATTCAACCTTTATGTTGCAGATCATTACTATCTTTTCAAAAAAGATTAACTCCATAAGAAAAATGAGAGCATCAGAGTAACTAGATTGGAAAAATTAAAACATAGAATTTATCTCATTTTGAATATAATATTGAACCTTTATGTTGCAGATCATTACTAGCTATCTTTTCAAAGAAGATAAACTCCAGAAGAAAAATGAGAGCATCAGAGTAACTATAATAAAAGAATTAAAACAAAAAATTTATTTTATTTTGAATCTCATATTGAACCTTTATGTCGCAGATCATTACTAGCTATCTTTTCAAAGAAGATAAATTCTAGAAGAAGAACGAAAGCATCAGAGTAACTAGAATAAAAAAATTAAACAGAAAATTCATTTCATTTTGAATCTAATATTAAACCTTTATGTTGCCGATCATTACTAGCTATCTTTTCGAAGAAGATAAACTCCATAAGGAAAATGAGAGCATCAAAGTAACTTGAATAAAAGAATTAAAACAAAAAATTTATTTCATTTTGAATATAATATTGAACCTTCATATTGCAGATCATTACTAGCTATATTTTCAAAGGAGATAAACTCCATAAGAAAAATTAAAGCATCAGAGTTATTAGAAAAATAGAATTAAAACAAAAAATTTTCTTCATTTTGAATCTTATATTAAACCTTTATGTTGCAGATCATTACTAGCTATCTTTTCAAAGAAGATAAATTCTAGAAGAAGAACGAAAGCATCAGAGTAACTAGAATAAAAAAATTAAACAGAAAATTCATTTCATTTTGAATCTAATATTAAACCTTTATGTTGCCGATCATTACTAGCTATCTTTTCGAAGAAGATAAACTCCATAAGGAAAATGAGAGCATCAAAGTAACTTGAATAAAAGAATTAAAACAAAAAATTTATTTCATTTTGAATATAATATTGAACCTTCATATTGCAGATCATTACTAGCTATATTTTCAAAGGAGATAAACTCCATAAGAAAAATGAGAGCATCAGAGTAACTAGAAAAAAAAAATTAGAACAAAAAATTTATTTCATTTTGAATCTAATATTTAACCTTTATGTTGCAGATCATTACAAGATGAACTCCCTAAGAAAAATGAGAACATCAGAGTAACCAGATTGAAAAAATTAAAACAAAGTATTTATCTCATTTTGAATATAATATTGAACCTTCATGTTGCAGATCATGACTAGCTATCTTTTCAAAGAAGATAAACTCCATAAGAAAGATGGGAGCATCAGAGAAACAAGAAAAAAAAATTAGAACAAAAAATTTATTTTATTTTGAATTAAATATTTAACCTTTATGTTGCAGATCATTACTAGTATCTTTTCAAAAAAGATAAACTCCATAAGAAAAATGAGAGCATCAGAGTAACTAGATTGGAAAAATTAAAACAAAGAATTTATCTCATTTTGAATATAATATTGAACCTTTATGTTGCCGCTCATTACTAGCTATCTTTTCAAAGAAGATAAACTTCATAAGAAAAATTAGAGCATCAGAGTAACTAGAATTAAAGAATTAAAACAAAAAATTTATTTTATTTTGAATCTTATATTTAACCTTCATGTCGCAGATCATTACTAGCTATCTTTCCAAAGAAGTCAAACTCTATAAGAAAAATGAGAGCATCAGAGTAACTGGAATAAAATAATTTAAATAAAAAATTTATTTCATTTTGAATATAATATTGAACCCTTATGTTGCAGATCATTACTAGCTATCTTTCCAAAGAAGATAAACTCGAGAAGAAAAATGAAAGCATCAGAGTAACTAGAATATAAGAATTAGAACAAAAAATTTATTTTATTTTGAATCTTATATTGAACCTTTATGTCGCAGATCATTACTAGCTATCTTTTCAAAGAAGATAAACTCCAGAAGAAAAATGAGAGCATCAGAGTAACTAGAAAAAAAAAATTAGATCAAAAAATTTATTTCAATTTGAATCTAATATCAAACCTTTATGTTGCAGATCATTACTTGCTTGCTATCTTTTCAAAAGAGATAAACTCCATAAGAAAAATTAAAGCATCAGAGTTATTAGAAAAATAGAATTAAAACAGAAAATTTTCTTCATTTTGAATCTTATATTAAACCTTTATGTTGCAGATCATTACTAGCTATCTTTTCAAAGAAGATAAATTCTAGAAGAAGAACGAAAGCATCAGAGTAACTAGAATAAAAGAATTAAACAAAAAATTCATTTCATTTTGAATCTAATATTAAACCTTTATGTTGTCGATCATTACTAGCTATCTTTTCGAAGAAGATGAACTCCATAAGGAAAATGAGAGCATCAAAGTAACTTGAATAAAAGAATTAAAACAAAAAATTTATTTCATTTTGAATATAATATTGAACCTTCATATTGCAGATCATTACTAGCTATATTTTCAAAGGAGATAAACTCCATAAGAAAAATAAGAGCATCAGAGTAACTAGAAAAAAAAAATTAGAACAAAAAATTTATTTCATTTTGAATCTAATATTTAACCTTTATGTTGCAGATCATTACAAGATGAACTCCATAAGAAAAATGAGAGCATCAGAGTAACCAGATTGAAAAAATTAAAACAAAGTATTTATCTCATTTTGAATATAATATTAAACCTTTATGTTGCAGAGCATGACTAGCTATCTTTTCAAAGAAGATAAACTCCATAAGAAAGATGGGAGCATCAGAGAAACAAGAAAAAAAAAATTAGAACAAAAAATTTATTTTATTTTGAATTAAATATTTAACCTTTATGTTGCAGATCATTACCAGTATCTTTTCAAAAAAGATAAACTCCATAAGAAAAATGAGAGCATCAGAGTAACTAGATTGGAAAAATTAAAACAAAGAATTTATCTCATTTTGAATATAATATTGAACCTCTATGTTGCCGATCATTACTAGCTATCTTTTCAAAGAAGATAAACTTCATAAGAAAAATTAGAGCATCAGAGTAACTAGATTGAAAAAATTGGAACAAAAAATTTATTGCATTTTGAACCTAATATTAAACCTTTATGTTGCAGACCATTACTAGCTATCTTTTCAAAGAAGATAAATTCCATAAAAAAAATGAGAGCATCAGAGTAACTAGAATAAAAAAATTAAAACAAAAAATTCATTTCATTTCGAATCTAATATCAAACCTTTATGTTGCAGATAATTACTAGCTATCTTTTCAAAGAAGATAAACTCCATAAGAAAAATGAGAGCATCAGAGTTACTAGAATAAAAAAATCAAAACAAAAAATTTATTTTTTTTTTGAACACCACAGAGAGCATTAGAGTAACTATAATAAAAGAATTAAAACAAAAATTTATTTTATTTTGAATCTTATATTGAACCTTTATGTCGCAGATCATTACTAGCTATCTCTTCAAAGAAGATCAACTCCAGAAGAAAAATGAGAGCATCAGAGTAACTAGAATAAAAGAATCAAAACAAAAAATTTATTTTATTTTGAATCTTATATTAAACCTTTATGTCGCAGATCATTACTAGCTATCTTTCCAAAGAAGTCAAACTCTATAAGAAAAATGAGAGCATCAGAGTAACTAGAATAAAAGAATTTAAATAAAAAATTTATTTCTTTTTGAATATAATATTGAACCCTTATGTTGCCGATCATTACTTGCTATCTTTTCAAAGAAGATAAACTTCATAAGAAAAATTAGAGCATCAGAGTAACTAGATTGAAAAAATTGGAACAAAAAATTTATTGCATTTTGAACCTAATATTAAACCTTTATGTTGCAGACCATTACTAGCTATCTTTTCAAAGAAGATAAATTCCATAAGAAAAATGAGAGCATCAGAGTAACTAGAATAAAAAAATTAAAACAAAAAATTCATTTCATTTCGAATCTAATATCAAACCTTTATGTTGCAGATAATTACTAGCTATCTTTTCAAAGAAGATAAACTCCATAAGAAAATTGAGAGCATCAGAGTTACTAGAATAAAAAAATCAAAACAAAAAATTTATTTCATTTTGAATCTAATATTGAACCTTCATATTGCAGATCATTACTAGCTGTATTTTCAAAGGAGATAAACTCCATAAGAAAAATGAGAGCATCAGTAACTAGAAAAAGAAATTAGAACAAAAAATTTATTTCATTTTGAATCTTATATTCAACCTTTATGTTGCAGATCATTACTATCTTTTCAAAAAAGATTAACTCCATAAGAAAAATGAGAGCATCAGAGTAACTAGATTGGAAAAATTAAAACAAAGATATTATCTCATTTTGAATATAATATTGAACCTTTATGTTGCAGATCATTACTAGCTATCTTTTCAAAGAAGATAAACTCCAGAAGAAAAATGAGAGCATCAGAGTAACTATAATAAAAGAATTAAAACAAAAAATTTATTTTATTTTGAATCTCATATTGAACCTTTATGTCGCAGATCATTACTAGCTATCTTTTCAAAGAAGATTAACTCCAGAAGAAAAATGAGAGCATCAGAGTAACTAGAATAAAAGAACCAAAACAAAAAATTTATTTTATTTTGAATCTTATATTAAACCTTTATGTCGCAGATCATTACTAGCTATCTTTCCAAAGAAGTCAAACTCTATAAGACAAATGAGAGCATCAGAGTAACTAGAATAAAAGAATTTAAATAAAAAATTTATTTCATTTTGAATATAATATTGAACCCTTATGTTGCAGATCATTACTAGCTATCTTTTCAAAGAAGATAAACTCGAGAAGAAAAATGAAAGCATCAGAGTAACTAGAATATAAGAATTAGAACAAAAATTTATTTTATTTTGAATCTTATATTGAACCTTTATGTCGCAGATCATTACTAGCTATATTTTCAAAGAAGATAAACTCCAGAAGAAAAATGAGAGCATCAGAGTTACTAGAATAAAAAAATTAGAACAAAAAATTTATTTCATTTTGAATCTTACGAAAAGCACTGCCGTGAAGGCTGGAGCTTTTGAGCGCTCGTACATGCACCTTGTAGGTAGATTCGCGTTTTCCAGTTTTAGAAATCAATCGAAGGAATTTTTGACAGCTGTCAAAAAAATTCTGAAACTTCAGACTTCATATCAGTGCTTCAGCTGATCAATTTTTTTTCGATAATTCGCTAGAACTTTCTACGGTTTCTATGGTCTTGGTGATGCGATCTGGACAAAATGTTGCACGTAGTTTGAATACATTATTCCCCAGCCAGGAGCAAAATTTCATTTCAATCCGATCATTAGTTTCGAAACTATCAGGAAGAAAATATTTTGAACGGCCATGTTTACGGAACCCCTAGTCTAATTTTGCTCATTGATGAACGTGACCGCGATATTCGCGATCTAAACCCACCCTAGGCCTTTCCGTTCAAAAGTTACAATTTTCTATGGTTTCTATGGTTCTAGTCATGCGATCTGGACAAAATATTGTTTTAATATATCATTCTCGATTAAAATACTGGTTTTCGTCTCGATCGAATCCGTAGTTTCGAAATTATCGAGAAAACAAAATTTCGAACGACCATATTCACGGAACCCCTAGTATAATTTTGCTCATAGATGAACGTCATCACGACATTCCAGAACCTCACCTATCCTGAAAATTTCAAGTCCCTAGGCGTTTCCGTTCAAAAGTTATAATTTTCTATTGTTCCTATGGTTCTGGTCATGCGATCTGGACAAAATTTCACATGTAGCTTGAACACCTCAATCTTCATTTGAGTGCAAAGTATCAACTCGATCGAATCTGTAGTTCCGAAGTAATCAGGAGAACAAAATTTTTAACGGCCATATTTACGGAACCCCTGGTGGAATTCTGCCCATTAACGAATTTAACCGAGGCATTTGGGATCTGAACCTACACTGAAAATTTCAAGTCTCTAGGTTGATCCGTTCGAAAGTTATCGTGCTTACAGCCGGCCGGACGGACGGACAGACTCGAATTTTCTGACGGATTCGTCATCAGTGAGTCGAACGTAGTCGATTGAGACCATTTTCGGCCCAAAATTCGAAAAATACAGACATCGTGACGAAATGATATAGCCCTCGTGTAAGTAGTACGAGAATTACGAAAAGCACTGCCGTGAAGGCAGGAGCTTTTGAGCGCTCGTACATGCACCTTGTAGGTAGATTCGCATTTTCCTGTTTTGGAAACCAATTGAGGAAATTTTTGACAGCTGTCAAACAAATTTTCAAACTAAGGCGATAATCCAGACTTCAAGTCAGTGCTTTAGGTGACCAATTTTTTTTTCGATTATTCGCTAAAATTTTTTTACGGTATCTATGGTCTTGGTGATGCAATCTTGACAAAATTTCGCCCGTAGTTTGAATACATCATTCCAATCAAATCGGTAGTTTCGAAATTATCAAAAACAGAATATTATGAACGGCCATATTTTCGGAACCCCTAGTCTAATTTTGCTCATTGATGAACGTGACCGTGAAATTCGCGATCCAAACCCACCCTGAAAATTTCAAGTTCCTAGGCCTTTTCCTTCGGAAGTTATAATTTTCTATGCTTTCTATGGTTCTGGTCATGCGATCTGGACAAAATGTTGCTTTTATATGTCATTCTCGTTTAAAATACAAAATTTTATCTCGATCGAATCCGTAGTTTCGAAATTATCGAGAAAACAAAATTTCAAGAAAACAAAGAGGAGGAGACTCTTGTTCACCTGGTTACAGAATGCCTCGCCATTGCAAACCAGCGCAAAGAATGTCTTGGACAAGAGAATTACAGGAGGAATGAGGATAAAACCTCCTTGAAGCCCTCTCAGATACTGGAGTTCATTGGAGCTCTGGAGCTGGAGGGCGAGCTGTAGGTAGCGCAGTTGCGAATACGGCTCTGATGGGGGGCACAATAGACCTTGAGGTCGCAGTGGAACGTAACCCCCTTCCTTACTATAACTATGACGGAATCATAGAAGGGGAGAAGCTCTCACTTCCAGTTGAAGAAAGCAAATGATTATAATGAAATGCCAAAAAATAGAAGTTTCACGAATTTAAAAATTATCATTATCATTTGAAAAACAAAATCCTCCCGTATGGAACCATGGCTGAAATTAAGTAGGGGTAAAGCTCTCACTTTCACTTGAAGAAGGGAAATGATTATGATGAAATGCCCAAACGAAAGAAATTTCACGAATTATTCGCATAATTTCTTCTATAAATGAATCAAATTGCAGGCTGTCATTTAAAAATCAGAATCCTCCTCTATGAAACCATGGCGGAATTAAAGTAGGGGTAAAGCTCCCACTTTCACTTGAAGAAGGCAAAAAATTATGATGAAATGCGCAAAAAAAAAGAAATTTCACGAATTATTCGCATAATTTCTTCCATTAAAGAATCAAATTGCAGACTATCATTCAAGTAACCAAATCCCCCTCTATGAAACCATGGCGGAATTATAGAAGGAGTGAAGCTCTCACTTTCAGTTGAAGAAGGCATAATATTATAATGAAATGCCCAAAAAAATGAAATTTCAATCAATTATTCGCCTAATTTTTTCTATAAAAGAATCAAATGTCAAATCAGACTGTCATTCAAAAAACAAAATCTTCCCGTATGAAACCATGGCGGAATTAAAGAAGGGGTGAAGCTCTCCATTTCACTTGAAGAAGGCAAATGATTATGATGAAATGCCCAAACGAAAGGAATTTCAGAAAGTATTTGCATAATTTCTTCTATAAAGGAATCAAATTGCAGACTGTCATTTAAAAAACAAAATTCTCCTCTATAAAACCATTGCGGAATTATATAAGGGATGAAGCTCTCACTTTCAGTTGAAGAAGACAAATTATTATAATGAAATGCCCAAAAAATAGAAATTTCACGAATTATTCGCCTAATTTCTTCTATAAAATAATCAAATTGCAGAATGTCATTTAAAAACAAAATCCTCCCGTATGAAACCATGGCTGAAATATAGAAGGGGTAAAGCTCTCACTTTCACTTGAAGAAGGGAAATGATTATGATGAAATGCCCAAACGAAAGAAATTTCACGAATTATTCGCATAATTTCTTCTATAAATGAATCAAATTGCAGGCTGTCATTTAAAAATCAGAATCCTCCTCTATGAAACCATGGCGGAATTAAAGTAGGGGTAAAGCTCCCACTTTCACTTGAAGAAGGCAAAAAATTATGATGAAATGCGCAAAAAAAAAGAAATTTCACGAATTATTCGCATAATTTCTTCCATTAAAGAATCAAATTGCAGACTATCATTCAAGTAACCAAATCCCCCTCTATGAAACCATGGCGGAATTATAGAAGGAGTGAAGCTCTCACTTTCAGTTGAAGAAGGCATAATATTATAATGAAATGCCCAAAAAAATGAAATTTCAATCAATTATTCGCCTAATTTTTTCTATAAAAGAATCAAATTGCAGACTGTCATTCAAAAAACAAAATCTTCCCGTATGAAACCATGGCGGAATTAAAGAAGGGGTGAAGCTCTCCATTTCACTTGAAGAAGGCAAATGATTATGATGAAATGCCCAAACGAAAGGAATTTCAGAAAGTATTTGCATAATTTCTTCTATAAAGGAATCAAATTGCAGACTGTCGTTTAAAAAACAAAATTCTCCTCTATAAAACCATTGCGGAATTATATAAGGGATGAAGCTCTCACTTTCAGTTGAAGAAGACAAATTATTATAATGAAATGCCCAAAAAATAGAAATTTCACGAATTATTCGCCTAATTTCTTCTATAAAATAATCAAATTGCAGAATGTCATTTAAAAACAAAATCCTCCCGTATGAAACCATGGCTGAAATATAGAAGGGGTAAAGCTCTCACTTTCACTTGAAGAAGACAAATGATTATGATGAAATGCCCAAACGAAAGAAATTTCACGAATTATTCGCATAATTTCTTCTATAAATGAATCAAATTGCAGGCTGTCATTTATACAACAAAATCCTTCTCTATGAAACCATGGCGGAATTATACGGAGGTGAAGCTTTCACTTTCACTCGAAGAAGGCAAATCATTATGATGAAATGCTCAAAAAAAAAAAAATTTCACGAAGTATTTGCATAATTTGTTCTATAAAAGAATCAAACTGCAGACCGTCATATAAAAAACAAAATCCTCCTCTATGAAACCATGGCGGAATTGAAGTAGGGGTGAAGCTCACCCTTTAACTTTAAGAAGGCAAATTATTATAATGAAATGCCAAAAAAAAAAGAAATTTCACGAATTATTCGCATTATTCTTTCTATAGATGAATCAATTTGCAGAACGTCATTTAAAAAACGAAATCTTCCCGTATAAAACCATTGCGGAATTATAGAAGGGGTGACACTCCATTTCACTTGAAGAAGGCAAATGATTATGATGAAATGCCCAAACGAAAGAAGTTTCACGAATCATTCGCATAATTTTTTTTATAAATGAATCAAATTGCAGACTGTCATTCGAAAAACAAAACCCTCCCCTATGAAACCATGGCGGAATTATACGGAGGTGAAGCTTTCACTTTCACTCGAAGAAGGCAAATTATAATGATGAAATGCTCAAAAAAAAGAAATTTCACGAAGTATTTGCATAATTTCTTCTATGAAAGAATCAAATTGCAGACTGTCATTTAAAAAACGAAATTCTCCTTTATGAAACCATGGCGGAATTGAAGTAGGGGTGAAGCTCTCCATTTCACTTGAAGAAGGCAGATGATTATGATGAAATGCCCAAACGAAAGGAATTTCACGAAGTATTTGCATAATTTCTTCTATAAAAGAATCAAATTGCAGACTGTCGTTTAAAAAACAAAATTCTCCTCTATAAAACCATTGCGGAATTATATAAGGGATGAAACTCTCACTTTCAGTTGAAGAAGACAAATTATTATAATGAAATGCCCAAAAAATAGAAATTTCACGAATTATTCGCCTAATTTCTTCTATAAAATAATCAAATTGCAAAATGTCATTTAAAAACAAAATCCTCCCGTATGAAACCATGGCTGAAATATAGAAGGGGTAAAGCTCTCACTTTCACTTGAAAAAGGCAAATGATTATGATGAAATGCCCAAACGAAAGAAATTTCACGAATTATTCGCATAATTTCTTCTATAAATGAATCAAATTGCAGGCTGTCATTTAAAAAACAAAATCCCTCTCTATGAAACCATGGCGGAATTATACGGAGGTGAAGCTTTCACTTTCACTCGAAGAAGGCAAATCATTATGATGAAATGCTCAAAAAAAAAAAAATTTCACGAAGTATTTGCATAATTTCTTCTATGAAAGAATCAAACTGCAGACCGTCATATAAAAAACAAAATCCTCCTCTATGAAACCATGGCGGAATTGAGGTAGGGGTGAAGCTCACCCTTTAACTTCAAGAAGGCAAATTATTATAATGAAATGCCAAAAAAAAAAGAAATTTCACGAATTATTCGCATTATTCCTTCTATAGATGAATCAATTTGCAGAACGTCATTTAAAGAACAAAATCTTCCCGTATAAAACCATGGCGGAATTATAGAAGGGGTGACACTCCATTTCACTTGAAGAAGGCAAATGATTATGATGAAATGCCCAAACGAAAGAAGTTTCACGAATTATTCGCATAATTTTTTTTATAAATGAATCAAATTGCAGACTGTCATTCGAAAAACAAAACCCTCCCCTATGAAACCATGGCGGAATTATACGGAGGTGAAGCTTTCACTTTCACTTGAAGAAGGCAAATGATTATGATGAAATGCCCAAACGAAAGAAGTTTCACGAATTATTCGCATAATTTTTTCTATAAATGAATCAAATTGCAGACTGTCATTCGAAAAACAAAACCCTCCCCTATGAAACCATGGCGGAATTATACGGAGGTGAAGCTTTCACTTTCACTCGAAGAAGGCAAATTATTATGATGAAATGCTCAAAAAAAAGAAATTTCACGAATTATTCGCATAATTTCTTCTATAAATGAATCAAATTTCAGACTGTCATTCAAAAAACCAAATCCTCCTCTATGAAACCATGGCGGAAATGAAGTAGGGGTGAAACTCCCACTTTCACTTGAAGAAGGCAAATTATTATGAAATTATTATGAAATGAGCAAAAAAAAATTACGAAAAGCACTGCCGTTAAGGCAGGAGCTTTCGAGCGCTCGTACATGCACCTTGTAGGTGGATTCGCATTTTCCAGTTTAAGAAATCAATTGAGGGAATTTTCGACAGCTGTCAAAAAAATTCTGAAACTTGGGCGAAACTCCAGACTTCATGTCAGTGTTTCAGCTGATCAATTTTTTCTCGATAATTCGCTAGAATTTTCTACGGTATCTATGGTCTTGGTGATGCGATCTGGACAACATTTCCCACGTAGTTTGAATAAATTATTCCTCAGCTAGGTGCAGAATTTCATTCCAATCCAATCAGTAGTTTCGAAACTATCAGGAAAAAAATATTATGAACGGACATATTAACGGAACCCCTAGTCTAATTTTGCTCATTGATGAACGTGACCGCGATATTTGCGATCCAAACCCACCCTGAAAATTTCAAATTCCTAGGCTTTTTCGTTCAAAAGTTACAATTTTCTATGGTTTCTATGGTTCTGGTCATGCGATCTGGACAAAATATTGTTCCAATATATCATTCTCGATTAAAATACAAAATTTCATCTCTATCGAATCCGTAGTTTCGAAATTATCGAGAAATCCAAATTTCAAACGACCGTGTTCACGGAACCCCTAGTATAATTCTGCTCATTGATGAACGTGAATGCGACATTTCAGATCCACACCTATCCTGAAAATTTCAAGTCCCTAGGCCTTTCCGTTCGAAAGTTATGATTTTCTATGGTTTTTATGGTTCTGGTCATGTGATCTGGAGAAATGTAGCTTGAATATATCATTCTCCATTAGTATACAAAATTTCGTCACGATCGAATCTGTAGTTTTGAAATTATCAAGAAAACTAAATTTCAAACGACCATATTTACGGAACCCCTAGTATAATTTCGCTCATAGATGAACGTGATCACGACATTCGAGATCCACACCTATCCTGAAAATTTCAAGTCCCTAGGCGTTTCCGTTCAAAATTTACAATTTTCTATGGTTTCTATGGTTCTGGTCATGCAATCTGGACAACATTTCACATGTAGCTTGAACACTTCATTCTTTATTTGAGTGCATAATATCATCTCAATCAAATCTGTCGTTTTCAAGTTATCAGGGAAACAAAACTTTGAACGGCCATATTTACGGAACCCCTTATGGAATTTGGCCCATTCACGAACTTAACCGAGGCATTCGGGAACTGAGCCCACACTGAAAACTTCAAGTCTCTAGGTTGTTCCGTTCGAGAGTTATCGTGCTTACGATGCAAAATCCTCCTTTATGAAACCATGGCGGAATTATAGAAGGGGTGAAGCTCTCACTTCCACTTGAAAAAGGCAAATGATTATGATGAAATGCCCAAACGAAAGAAAATTCACGAATTATTCGCATAATTTCTTCTATAAATGAATCAAATTGCAGACTGTCATTCCAAAAACAAAACCCTCCCCCATGAAATCATGGCGGAATTAAACAGAGGTAAAGCTTTCACTTTCACTCGAAGAAGGCAAATTATTATGATGAAATGCTCCAAAAAAAAGAAATTTCACGAAGTATTTGCATAATTTCTTCTATAGAAGAATCAAATTGCAGACTGTCATTTAAAAAAACAAAATTCTCCTCTATGAAACCATGGCAGAATTGAAGTAGGGGTGAAGCTTTCCCTTTCACGTGAAGAAGGTAAATTATTATAATGAAATGCCAAAAAAAAAAGAAATTCCACGAATTATTCGCATAATTTCTTCTATAAATGAATCAAATTGCAGACTGTCATTCAAGAAACTAAATCCTCCTCTATGAAACCGTGGCGGAATTATAGAAGGGAAGAAGCTCTCACTTTCAGTTGAAGAAGGCAAATTAAACTGCTCCACATGAGTCAGGGATATTGACTTAAAGTGCAAAAAAAACATAGTTGAAATAAGATTTTTGTGATGAAAATTCATAATAATATGATTTTAAGTTGCAAATTAATTTAAGCATGTAGGTCTGCAGCGTATACAGGGCGGTCAAGTAAAATCGAGTAAAATAATGAAATTTTTTTCCCAGAGAATTCAAGCATTTTAAGACTATCAATACAATGTATGGCCTCCACGGGCATCAATAACAGCTTGACATCTTCTTTGCATACTACACACGAGGTTGTTGAACATTTCTTGAGGAATTTGGTTCCATAAACGGGGCAGGAGCTCTCTCAGATCATTTAAGGATTCTGGGGTAGGTTGATGATTATCTAATCTTCTTTGGAGCATATCCCATGCATGTTCTATGCAATTCAAATCTGGTGAGTGCGGAGGTATTGGTAAATGTGGAATACCAAGCTCCTCGCGCGCATTCTCAACTATGGCTGCACGGTGCGGTCTAGCGTTATCGTCTAGAAATTGAAAAGTTTCACCAATAGCAGCGTGAAAATTTGGCACAACATTGGCAATGACATGCTCCCTATAGTGTAAGGCGGTCATATTCCCAGGACAAATGTGTAGATCTGTGCGCCCGTTGAAACATATCCCGGCCCATACCATAACACTACCCCCTCGGAATGGATGGACTTCTTGGACATAGCGACGATTACGGGGTATGCGTGGGATTGTCCATACCCTTATTCTTCGAGAATCTGAAAATCATCCATATCTGGATTCATCAGTGAAAAGGACACTATGCCATTGATCGTTCCAATTGATATGTTGCCTTGCCCATTCCCTAGGCCTTTCTGTTCGAAAGTTATGATTTTCTATGGTTTTTATGTCTTTGACGATTATGGTCACGTGTTAATGGAACTTCTCTTAATGGACGTCTGGAACCTAGATTCACCTCTCTCAAACGTCGTCTGATGGTTTCGATGGAAACTTGGACCCCATCTGCATTTTGAAGAGTATTCCGTAGCATTCTACACGTAGATGTAGAGTTTCTTCTCGCCGAAACGGTGATGAAACAATCCTGAGCAGGTGTTGTTTTTCGTCGCCCACCAAGCCTTGGTCTTTCCAACACGGAACCTGTCTCCCTGAACCTATTCCAAAGTCGAGATATCACACTTTGGCTGACTTGGAGCCTTTCCGCTACAACAACCTGATTTAGGCCACCCTGTAGCATTCCGATAGCCCTATTAGCCTCAGAGTTTGTTAATTTACGTCATGGCATTTTCAGAAAACTCGTTTCAAATCGAAGCTGTTGATAAACTGATTTCATTTCAAAATAATAACATTCATGAAGTATATTCAAAGAACTAAACTTCAGAAAAAAAGGGACCAGATTGGCGAAATGTCTCATACTGATTTTTATTGGATCGATTCAAGTTGTTATCGAGTTATAAATGATTTTACAGTGATTTTCTCGAAGATTACATACTTTTAAAAACGATTGAATACGATATCCCTAACTCTTGTGGAGCAGTATATTATAATGAAATGCCAAAAAATAGAAATTTCACGAATTATTCGCCTAATTTCTTCTATAAAATAATCAAATTGCAGTCTGTCATTTGAAAAACAAAACCTCCTCTATGAAACCATGGAGGAATTAAAGTAGTGGTGAAGCTTTCCCTTTCACTTGAAGAAGGTAAATTATTATAATGAAATGCCCAAAAAAAAAAGAAATTTCTCGAATTATTTGCATAATTTCTTCTATAAACGAATCAAATTGCAGACTGTCATTGGAAAAACAAAACCCTCCCCTACGAAACCATGGCGGAATTATACAGAGGTGAAGCTTTCACTTTCACTCGAAGAAGGCAAATTATTATGAAGAAATGCTCAAAAAAAAAAGAAATTTCACGAAGTATTAGCATATTTTCTTCTATAAAAGAATCAAATTGCAGACTGTCATTCAAAAAACAAAATTCTCCTCTATGAAACCATGGCGGAATTAAAGTAGGGGTGAAGCTTTCCCTTTTACTTTAAGAAAACAAATTATTATAATGATATGCCAAAAAAAAGAAATTTCAAGAATTATTCGCACAATTTCTTCTTTAAATGAATCAAATTGCAGAATGTCATTTAAAAAAAAATTTTCCTCTATAAAACCATTGCGGAAATAAAGAAGGGGTGAAGCTCCCACTTTCACTCAAAGAAGGCAAATTATTATAATGAAATGCCCAAAACAAATTTCGAAAAGCACTGCCGTGGAAGCAGGAGCTTTTGAGCGCTCGTACATGCACCTTGTAGGTAGATTCGCATTTTCCAGTTTTGGAAACCAAGGGGAAATTTTTAACAACTATCAAGCAAATTTTCAAACTGAGGCGGTAATCCAGACTTCAAGTCAGTGCCTTAGGTGATCAATTTTTTTTTTGATAATTCGCTAAAATTTTCTACGGTATCTATGGTCTTGGTGATGCGATCTGGCCAAAATTTCGCACGTAGTTTGAATACATCATTCCTCAGCTAGGTGCAAAATTTCATTCCAATCAAATCGGTAGTTTCGAAATTATCAGGAACAGAATATTCTGAACGGCCATATTTACGGAACCCCTAGACTAATTTTGCTCATTGATGAACGTGACCGTGAAATTCGCGATCCAAACCCACCCTGAAAATTTCAAGTTCCCAGGCCTTTTCCTTGGGAAGTTATAATTTTTTATTGTTTCTATGGTTCTGGTCATGCGATCTGGACAAAATATTCTTTTAATATGTCATTCTCGTTTGAAATACAAAATTTATCTCGATCGGATCCGTAGTCTCGAAATTATCGAGAAATCAAAATTTACAATGACCGTATTTACGGAACCCCTAGTATAATTTTGCTCATTGATGAACGTGACCGCGATATTTGCGATCCAAACCCACCCTGAAAATTTCAAGTTCCTAGGCCTTTCTGTTCAAAAGTTACAATTATCTATGGTTTCTATGGTTCTGGTCATGCGATCTGGACAAAATATTGTTCCAATATATCATTCTCGATTAAAATACAAAATTTCATCTCTATCGAATCCGTAGTTTCGAAATTATCGAGAAACCCAAATTTCAAACGACCGTGTTCACGGAACCCCTAGTATAATTCTGCTCATTGATAAACGTGAATGCGACATTTCAGATCCACACCTATCCTGAAAATTTCAAGTCCTGATCATGCGATCTGGAAAAATGTAGCTCGAATATATCATTCTCAATTTACATACAAAATTTCGTCACGATCAAATCCATAGTTTTGAAATAATGAAGAAAATTGAATTTCAAACGGCCAAATTTACGGAACCCCTAGTAAAATTCGCTCATAGATGAACGTGATCCGACATTCGAGATCCACACCTATCCTGAAAATTTCAAGTCCCTAGGCGTTTTCGTTCAAAAGTTACAATTTTCTATGTTTTCTATGGTTCTGGTCATGCGATCTGGACAAAATTTCACATGTAGCTTGAACACCTCATTCTCCATTTGAGTGTGTTATACGTTCACATCCAGGAGTTCCCAACACCAATCATGCTGACAGGGACATTCCAACCTTGATGAGTGTTATGTTACATGATACATAAAAGGGGACCACTGGAGAACTTCTATTTAGTCTTGACATTATCGGGATCGTGAATTTATGTACGAATCGTTCGACATTTTCCATCATTGTAATTCTTAAATAAACTCATTTTTATAAACCCAGTTGTTCACCACTAAAACGTAATTGGCGCAGTCGATAAAGGAGTTCTTGTGAAAGTTCTGAAGAGAAAACTACAAGGACCTGAACCTTCCTTCCATTGGATCCGTCAAGGACATCGAATGGAAATTGCAATTTTTGCTAAGTGGTCCTTGTCCGATTTCATCATCGAAAACGACTCTGATTTGGAGCTAAATTTATCGAATTCTTCTTCTTCTTTACAACAATAAATAAAATAGTGATGGCTTCAGTTCCTAAATTCGATTTTAGAGAATTAAGCTTTATTCCTGATTTTGACGGGAGCCCAAATGAGCTCCATAGATTCATTACGGCCTCGGAAGCACTTTTTACACGATATTTTGATGTGAATAATACAAATAATTCCAAAATATAATTCTGCTAAATGTCATTCTGAATAAACTGCATGGTCGTGCCGAATAAATTGTTAATACTCATGGAGAAAAGAATTGGTCAGAGATCAAAAATGCACTCATTTTAAACTTTAGTGATCCATGGAATAGATATAGAAATCCAGATTTTATCAGTGAAGAATTATTTTATACGGAAAATTATGACCAAAATAACTTCGAATTCGAAGATGACTCTGCTGAACAACATTTTCAGAATATTCAAACAGAGAATGATTCCGAAATATTTCAAATCGATACCAATATTCAATCAGAAAATACCGGTATGGAAAAATCAATTAGAACTGCACATAAAAATGACGATAGTGAATCAGATTTTCAAAACAATGAAACCGAAGGACAATTATTTTCATTTATAAAATTTTCAGAACTTCATGAATCGAATAATATAAAAGATTGTTCCCTTATTACTGAACAGGAAGGTGATCTATTTGAATCTCCAGAATTCTACTCTCTAGCTCATTGTGTTTCAGAAGATCTCTATATAAATAAAGAAATTGCTTTAACATTCAAACAAAAATTTGGTCAGGTTCATAATTTAAAATCCCAAAATAAGAAAGTCGGAGAAATTGCTTCAATCAATGTTAAAAACCGTAGATTTTATTATCTCATAACGAAGGAATTCAGTTACGAGAAACCTGAATACGAAACGGTCTTCCAAACTCTTGTTAATCTCAGTAAATCGTGTGAAAAGAATGGAGACAGATATCTAGCGTTACCAAAAATTTCAAGCGGACTTGGCGAAAAATATTTGAGATGATAAATTTCGTATTCGCGGAGAGTAACATGAATATCGCAATTTATTCCTTGCCACAACAAGACCAAGAAATATTCGTAGAAGTCATCAACGAGGAAATATCGAATGACAATATCATTCATTCCACTCGTGAGAACCCAATTCCGGAGATCCCCATTTCGGAAAAAGCGTTAAACGTCTTCGACAACCAAATAGTTTTTGATTTCGTGTTTCATTGTTCAGCTGAAGCTAGAGTAGAAGAAATTTTTCCAAACAAACAAAGAATTCTCGCTCAATTATCAATCAATAATTTAGAGAAAGAGATAATAGAATTTTTCAGAACCTATACTCGCCCAAAAATTTTATACGCTTTACATTTTAAGGAAGATAAACACTACGTCGATATTCGCGAAATTTTGAGGAAAACTCTCAAACAAAATGCTTTCAATTTAGTTAAGTGCAATGATATATCAGAAGATGGAACAAATGAGGATTCACGAATTCAAACAATTCAATTCATGCACGAAGTCAAACCAAAACCAAAACGAAAAATTAGTGAAAATCCGAGTAAAAATCATAGAGAAAAAACTGAAGAAATCTATAAAAAGTTGAATGAAGAAATGAGGAACAGAAAAATACATTTGATTGAAAAACATAATGAAAAAAGGCATGAACCCCTTGATCATAAGTCAAACTCTGTAGCATATCGTAAAGTTGAGTCTAACATTAGAAATAAGCTCACTCCAAAATTTGCGGAAGAGAATGTTTCAACTGATGCAAAAATTAAAATACATAGTGATACTAAAATAATTCATAAGCAAAATTTGGAAAAACCAAAATTTAAATTCAAAATACTCTTACAGGATGCTAGTGCATCTAGTATCAGCCCAGGAAATAGATATAACGAATCTTCAAGAGAATCCAGGAATCCTCCCGATTTATCTGGGCAAAGCCAAAATTAAAATAAAATCCCATTATTTCAGACATTTTTAGGATGTCGAACCAATCATTGTTGAACTGAATTATCTTCAAAATCAATATTTGACTGTAAAAGAATACCTTCTAAATAAACCGGAAAGTATATTCTATAAAGAATTGGAAAACCATGGAAAAATTTTTGAGTATCAATTTAATGTTGCGAAACAAAAATTGAATAGTTTAATTCCGAAAGGGAGAACAAGAAGAGGTTTAGTTAGGGCTTGGGTACAATTATCGTATCTCAGGAATTTTAGACACTGACGATGCAGTTTATTATGAAAAAGCTCTGAGAAAACTTCAAGACAACCAAAAAGAAGTAATTTCCAAATTGAATTCTGAAATTTCGCTAACAGGAGAAGTGATTGATGATAACTTCCCAGTTCGAAAGAATCTATGGAAAATTCAATAATCTTGAGGATAATTTTTATTTTTTCATGAGAATTAAAAATATTGTGGATCAAATTGGAACGTCAGTCAATATTTTTATGATAATGTTCGATGAAATCGAAAATGCTATCAGTTTCTCAAAATAAGGAGTTTTACATCAGCATAATCAAAATTTGCGAATTAAAATCAATCATCACGAAGCTCAGAGTAAAAAGTAAACATTTATTCATTACTCTGAGTCACGAAGATATCAAAACAAAATACCCAGGATAATTTAATGTTCACGAATGAAGAAGATTTCCATAATTTTTATGAATTAATCAAAGTAGATGCATACAAAATTCAATCTAGAATTTTTTTCATTTTACATTTTCCAATTATGAATTCCCAATTATTTTCTCATTATCACCGTCATTCCATTCCAACGATTAATAACACCATAATATTACCAAAAAACACCTATCTGACATTAAATGAAAAACTGTATAAGTATACCTCGTCCTCTTGTGTGAAAATGCAAAACCTATTCTACTGTGAGGAGAACAACCTCGATCCAAGGTGGAGGACTATATTTTTTAAATACCAACAACTTCAGAATCCACTTGAAAAATGTTTCGCTGGACCAGATCCACAACCTCAAGAAGAAATTCAACCCATCATCGAGGAAACACAGCCTAAAAGTTCAATTCATGGAGAACTTATTGAAATTTTATACATATTGATTTTTTTTGTACTTTTTCTATCACAAGGAAGCGAAAGAATGTTGGAAATCCAGACAACCAATTGCAGGACCAGAACCGAAAGCGACCGTTCAACAACCCAGCAAACCCTTCTTCGCCCCCTGAGGCAACTTCTGAGGAGGGAGGTGTTATACGTTCACATCCAGGAGTTCCCAACACCAATCATGCTGACAGGGACATTCCAACCTTGATGAGTGTTATGTTACATGATACATAAAAGGGGACCACTGGAGAACTTCTATTTAGTCTTGACATAATCGGGATCGTGAATTTATGTACGAATCGTTCGACATTTTCCATCCTTGTAATTCTTAAATAAACTCATTTTTATAAACCCAGTTGTTCACCACTAAAACGTAATTAGTGCAAAATTTCATCTTAATCAAATCTGTAGTTTTCAAGTAATCAGGGGAATAAAACTTTGAACGGCCATATTTACGGAACCCCTGCTGGAATTCTGCCCATTAACGAACTCAACCGAGGCATTTGAGATCTGAACCTACACTGAAAATTTCAAGTCTCTAGGTTGATCCGTTCGAGAGTTATCGTGCTTACGGCCGGCCGGACGGACGGATAGACTCAAATTTTCCGACGGATTCGTCATCAGTGAGTCGAACATAGTCGATTGAGACCATTTTCGGCTTATGATTCGAAAAATACAGACATCGTGACGTCTCTGGTGATTAGACAGGGAGGTGTTGTTGACCGACACTACGCGCATGCCTTGTTTTCGAAGTATTCATGACTCGTTGCGAATGAAATTAAATTGATGCATTGTGGCTTGCAACATATTAAATATATTGTGAAATCGTAAGTATCCTCCCTCGCCCCCGAGATTCAAAGTAGTAAAAAAAAAGAAATTTAAGCATAGCTGCGAATCGTGAAAACAAAACCAGAGATATGCTTTCCAAATTATTTTGTAATATATCTGTGACAACAGCAACAACAGACCGGAGTTACTCGACTCTCAGACGTTTAAAAACATATCTGAGGAATTCTATGTCTACATCTAGACTTAAGGGTTTTAACCTTTAACATCTCTAATGAAATTCATATCGAATCGGAAAAAATAATCGAAAAACTTGCTGAAGAATAACGTCTTCTGAATTTTGTAATTTAATAGATTGTTCCTAGTTTCGTTTGCTCATATTTTGAATAAGTTTGTTGTCTTACATAATATCATTTTTATATTGAAAGAATAAAATATTTTATATCTTATGTCAGAGTTTTATTTCAATTCTGATACTTGTATGCGATACACAAGATTGAAAATTATATGATACACATATTTATTTTTTCAAACGTAAAGAAACAACGTCATTTTTCGACTGACAAGATCATCGAAAAGTTCTACTTCTCCTCCATTGTAGGGAAATGTGTTGCTATGTAAAAGATTAATTACATTTCCGTACGCCGGAGGGAAAAGTGTCGCTATGTAAAGGATGAATTAGATAAAAGAACAAGCTAAAAAATTCTAATTCAAACGTCATTTTTATTCAATAAAGTTACATTGAATGTGCAATTGGTCAATGTTGTATTTTGAAACTTGAAACCATGTAGTAAAATACGGGAAGGATTCTTTTCAGAAGCTGATGACTCAATTGGGTAGTGTGAGTTGCTGAGAGAGAGAGAGAAAGAGAGTTTATTGGTGTTCGTCTACAATTGTAAGAATTGTTTTCACAAGTCAGGTAAAAGATCAATGTATACATAAATCACAACACAGCTGAAACTCAAAGGGAAGCAAGGCAGCTAAAAAGCATATTTACAATTTAAAATCAATAAATGATAAATGTATACATCGCATAGACAAAACAAGTTCCAGACAAATACAGAGTAATCTCATGTCTTCCAGAAAGAACTGAATTCATCTGTCGAATAAAAAACATTGTCCAATAATATTTCCTGGATTTGCTTCTTGAATTTAGCAGCTGGTAATTTCTTTAACGTGGAGGGTAATCTGTTGTATAACGACGTTCCGTAGTAATCTGAACTACCCTGGGATTTTTTTAGTCTCATAAAATCTTTTCGGATAAGGGAATTTTCAACCAAGCTCTAAGCATCAGATACGTTCATATTCGTTTATTCAGAAAACTTAAATCAAACCATTTTCGTTCCGTTATTCTGTTCTTAAGAATGAATATGAAAAAGGACGATAAGCGGTTACAAAATTTTATGGCTTCGCCACATCTGGGATTCCGTTTCACAGGCAATAGACAGTATTATTTGAATGAGTAAATGTAATAAATACTTGAACTATTTGGATAGGAAATTCGAACGACTGAACTGCATGATATCTAGGTATTGCTCAAGTTGATAAATTTCTTTTCGGGGGTAATATCCCTAGTGCATTTAATTTTTCCGGAAAAATTCGGAAAAACGAGTTTCTAAGTAATTTGTTTTAACAAATAGCATGAGCGAGAGTGGTTTTAAAAATCCGAGTCGAAGACGAGGATTTTTTCACTTTCGCGAATGCTATTTGTTGAAACAGATTACTTAGAAACGAGAGTTCCAATTTTTTCACAGGAAAAATTTAATGCCCGAGGGATATTTGGTAAGATTATTTCCTGAGTTAAATGAACATTTTATGTGTGAATTTTCTGAGTATTTAGTGGAACACTATTTTCAACAGCCGCATTAATTTTACTTTCGGAAACATTTCCAAACCGATTCATTTTGAGTTCAGTTGAAAAATTAATATATTCGATACATAGCAACACAGCATAGAAACCATCGATTTTGTTTTTGCAAAGCAACTTGTCAAACTTGCATGAAATTTTTTTTCCGGAAAAACTGCTGACAACTAAGTTGACAGTTTGTAATTGTAACAGAGTAATTTGTCCACTTAAAATTTATATTTGACATACCAATTCTTGATAGCGATTGGTCAAAATTAATAGGAAGGAAATAATCTTGGGAAAATCTCTCAAAAGTACGTGTCGTTCAAAATATCCGAAAAAAATCCGCAAGAGGCGAAAAAATCCCCAATTCGGATAAAAATCTGCCGATTGGCAACACTGTTAATAATAGCAATTGACTGTAACTTAAGGGTATTTGATATTTCTTAAATAAACCGGGACAGCGCGTACGCAGTCCCGACTACCAAAAATTACGCGCCCGAGTTATCCGCATTAGGGATAATCGCAGAGGTCAGCCCGATCGAAGTGCAATGAAAGGGCCTCACTCCGGGGGAACCGCCTTGTTGATCATGGTAACCCCTACGCCAGGTAAGTATGAGTTGGGAAGCTCGAAAGGGGCGTTTACGTCGTTCCGGAAGACTCTATTGGGATATGTACAGAAGGTGGCACCACCTTAAGGGACAACTGTAATACACCAAATGCCCTAGCCCCTAATGATTGATCGATGCTCCCGTCCTGGGGTCGAATGTTGAATATGACTTTGGTAGATGGCGTTGAACAAGTACATTGTCGACTATAAAAAATTGGCAAATTGAAAAAGAATAAATTTGACCTTTAATCTAAGATATCCTCTCCATCAGTATAAAAATAAATCCAATTTGAAACTACGGAGCATATACGATAACATCCCAAAAAAATCAACGAGAAGTCAGGAGTTTTTGGGCGCTTGTTTGAATTCATCGCCAGAATGGTCACCCATCCCGTTATCGAACTGATCGAACCGTAGTTTTTTATTGAAAAACTAATCTATGATCATTTTGCTGGGTGACTGCAGAACCCAGAAAAACTCGATTTTCTGTTCAGGTAGAGCTGATATTTCATTCAACTCATTTCATCGATGCCCTCATATGAATGTAGACACGAAATTTCAGCAGGATATATGGCGAAAGGTTTTTATGATCCGCAAGTTTTGGAAAGAATTGTTTTTATTTTTTGTTATACGACCTTCACGAAATTCTACATTAGTTATCTGGTCGTTATTTCACAACCCACAACATAATTTCCCACTTCTCTGAAAATTTCAAGTTTCTAGAGAAAGACTAGAATTTTTCGGATTCGTCATCAGTGAGTCGAACTTTCGATCATTTTCGGCTCAAAATTCGAAAAATACAGACATAGGGTGCGTTCCACTTAATGCTCGCAACGTTTGTAACACCCTCTGTATCGTTCCACCTAAGGCCCGAGGTCGTCACGTGCGATCACTCGAGGTCATAGATGACGTCACTGTTTGCGACCGCATCATGCCCACTTCGCCCACAAAATATTGGTGGGTCAGAGCGAGCTTTCATTCAAACGTAGCGAGCTCACAACGCTCAAGATTTGCATTCCACCTACAACATTCGCCTATAACGCCCGCGGCCTTTTTACGTTAGTGGAACGGCAGTTTCAGCGGTCGTGGTCGATGGCGTTGCGAGCGTTAAGTGGACGTACCCATCGTGCAAAGAGGTTATTGAAGACTGAAGAGGAAGAAGGATGAAGGATAATAATTAAGTTCTTTGATTTAAGTGGGCCGATCCCGGAGGTACTGCAATACCGGGCCAACCCGCGACGGCGGTGGAGCAAGCCCTTAACCGCCATCAATTTCCAAAAATCAGTTTAATATACTGGCCCCGCATGCGGGGCGTATCAGATATTAAGCAACCTAACCTTTACTACACATGGATCTTAGCCATAGGGCCGAGAAGTCCTACTTAAAGTGGCATAGACAGTTCTTATGAGTATTATAGAACGATATTGTGAGTATAAATCCCATCTATGTGAGTATTTTCAAATATATGAATTTTCTGGTCGAAATACAGGTAGATTTCTTCTAGCTCAATGAAAATATTCCGATGTTTGCCGCTAGATGTAGGAGTCGTCGCATGGCATGCTGTATTCTCAAATTCCAATATTGGGATTGGGATTTGTAGTGCTCCATTTTATAAGAGCCAGGAGCTATTAATCCCAATTTCTATTATAGAAGTATTTAAAGGTATATTCCATCAATGAAAGTTTGAGGTACGTGTATTGATGAATTTTCACGAAGCACATTGTGGGGGGGCCGACGGCGACAATTTGAATCGGCCACTGCTCCTCAGCCTAAGGAGACTTGAAATATGATGCTTCATGAAAAGCTCTGTTAACAAAGCGTTAGAACATATACCACGCAAGATTAAGCATACCTGAGCAACCACACATTCGATCGAATTAAGGGTGGCTCAAATTGACGTTAACAATGTTAGCATGCTCGGTCTAGTTCCTAACCTGTATGAATTCAATCTAATATGTCCCTTTTAGCAATCAGGACAGGAGTAGGCTAAGTATAGGGAGCAACAAAAATTAAATTTAATTAATTGATCCGGGACAGCGCGTACGCACTAGTACGCAGTCCCGACTACCAAAAATTACGCGCCCGAGTCATCCGCAATAGGGATAATCGCAGGGGCCAGCCCGATCGCAGTGCAATGAAAGGGCCTCACTTCGGGGGAACCGCCTTGTTGATCATACATAACATAACATAACAAAAGTTTATTAATATTTTTACATACAAGTTATTTACAATATTGGTTGTTCACAGTTCTGAAAAGACAAATAGTTCCTACAAGCTAATTGTTTATCTAATGTTCTGGTAAATGTTGGGTGATTAACCCTTACAATATATTGTTTCACTGTGAGGTGGTTTTAGTGGTGTGGTATTTTCTGCGTGGTGGTTGGCAGGAAATAAAAACAGAAAACCTGCTTTAGGTAATACGATCTGACGGACCGTCTTAGGGTAAAATATTGATTGTTTTGAAATTATGTTTCGAGAATTGGTAGGCATTAATTTATCATCTATGAAAAGACTGAAATGGCGTATTGAATATTGGCAAGTGTTCATATGGAAGGACATGCTTATAATTTTGATTTTTGAGCGCTCGTACTACTTACACGAGGGCTATATCATTTCGTCACGATGTCTGTATTTTTCGAATTTTGAGCCGAAAATGGTCTCAATCGACTATGTTCGACTCACTGATGACGAATCCGTCGGAAAATTCGAGTCTGTCCGTCCGGCCGTCCGTCCGGCCGTCCGTCCGTCCGGCCGTATACACGATAACTCTCGAACGGAATGTCCTAGAAACTTGAAATTTTCAGGGTAGGTTCGAATCTCAAATGCTGCGGTTAAGTTCGTTATTGGGCAAAATTCGTCAAGGGGTTCCGTAAATATGGCCGCTCGAAATTTTGTTTTTCTGATTACTCCGAAACTACTGATTCGATCGAGGTGAAATTTTGCACTCAGATGTATAATTACGTACTCAAGCTACATGCAGAATTTTGTTCAGCTCGCATGACCAGAACTATAGAAACCATAGAAAATTATAACTTTGTAATGGAAAGGCCTAGAGACTTGAAATTTTCAGGATAGGTGTGGATCGTAAATGTAGCGTTCACGTGTATCAATGAGCAAAATAAGACGAGGGGTTTCATAAATATGGCCGTTTGAAATTCAGTTTTCTTGATCATTTCAAAATTATGGATTCGATCTCGACGAAATTTTGAATTTAAATTGAGAATTATATATTCGAGCTACATTTCTTCCAGATCGTATGATCAGAATCATAGAAACCATAGAAAATCATAACTTTCGAACAAAAAGGCCTAGTGACTTGAAATTTTCAGGATAGGTTCGGATCGCGAAGTTCGCGATCCTTTTTATCAATGAGCCAAATTAGACTAGGGGTTCCGTAAATATTGCCGTTCACACTATATTTTAGAGCGCTCGTACTACTTACACGAGGGCTATATCATTTCGTCACGATGTCTGTATTCTTCGAATTTTGAGTCGAAAATGGTCTCAAACGACAAGGTTCGACTCACTGATGACAAATTCGTCGAAAAATTCGAGTCTGTCCGTCCGGCCGGCCGGCCGTATACACGATAACTCTCGAACGGAATGACCTAGAAACTTGAAATTTTCAGAGTAGGTTCGAATCTCGAATAAAGTGGTTAAGTTCGTTATTGGGCAAAATTCGACCAGGGGTTCCGTCAATATGGCCGTTCGAAATTTTGTTTTTCTGATTACTTCGGAACTACTCATTCGACCGGAATGAAATGTTGCATTCAGATTGAGAATGAAATTTTAAAGTAACATGCAAAATTTTGTCCAGATCGCATGACCAAAAGCGTAGAAACCATAGAAAATTATAACTTTCGAACGGAAAGGCCTAGGGACTTGAAACTTTCAGAATAGGTTTTAATTTCTAATGCCGCGGTTAAATTCGTTATCGGGCAATATTCGCCCAAGGGTTCCGTAAATATGGCCGTTCGAAATGTTGTCTTCCTCATTACTTTGAAACTACTGATTCGATCAGAATGAAATTTCACATTCAGATGAAGAATGAAATTTTCAAGTTACACGCAAAATTTTATCCAGATCGCATGACTAGAACAATAAAAAATTATAACTTTCGAATGGAGAGGCCTAGCGACTTGAAATTTCCAGAGTAGGTTTGAATCTCGAATGCTGCGGTTGAGTTCGTAATTGGGCAAAATTCGACAAGGGGTTCCGTAAATATGGCCGTTCGAAATTTTGTTTTCCTGATTACTCCGAAACTACAAAGTTGATCGAAATGAAATTTTGCATTCAGATGGAGAATGAAAATTTCAGGTAACATGCAAAGTTTTGTCCAGATCGCATTTCCAGAACCATAGGAAATCATAACTTTCGAACATAAACGCCTAGGGACCTGAAATTTTCAGAGTAGGTTCGAATCTCGAATGCTGCGGTTGATTTCGTTATTGGGCAAAATTCGACCAGGGGTTCCGTAAATATGGCCGTTCGAAATATATATATGATTCGATGCAAATGAAATTTTGCATTCAGATGGAGAATGAAATTTTCAAGTTATATGCAAAATTTTGTTCAGATCGCATGACCAGAATCTTAGAAAATTATAACTTTCGAATGGAAACGCCGAAGGACCTGAAATTTTCAGAGTAGGTTCGTTATTGGGCAAAATTCGACCAGGAGTTCCAGAAATATGGTCGTTTGAAATTTTGTTTTTTGGATAACTTTAAAATTACGGATTCGATCGTGACGAAATACTGTATTTTAATGGAGAATGATACATTCAAGCTACATGTAAAAAAAATTTCAGATCGCATAACCAGAACCGTTTTAAATTCCAACGAATTATAGAATAAAAAATTCCCAATATTTCTGTTACAACAGATACGATCGGGATGAAATTCAATTTGTATACGCAAAATAATGAGGTGACAATTTAGATAGGATCTAACCGATCTTATGTAACCGATAACAATGACATCTAAGTAAATGCCATCCAAAGAAATATTGTTCATTCCATATCCAATCTCTAAAGGAGTGATATGAAAAAAAAAAAAGGTTGAGGGGAGAAAAGTCACAAAGAAGGTTTCTCACAAAGCTAAAACTATAGGGAAAAATCATGTACCGCTGAAAAAAAATTAACAATATATATACAATATATGGCGCTGAAAATCAGAAGATGTCGGGCCGAATGATGGTCATAATTATTCTGTCATTTCTGTCTTTCATAACAAGTAAATCAAATATTTTTTTATAAGATTGCGGAATGGATAATAATGCCTGTGAAAGTCGAGATAACCACTTCGGACATTTTTGATTATGTGGGTGAACGTGAATGTGATAGCAAATGACCACTATATAATTGAAAATTATTGAACTTACGATAAAAAAATCATCATGCAGGAAGTGCTTGCTGCAAAGTAACAACATCTTTGAAATACGTTTCCCAATCTTCAAAATTGTCTGCCTTTTTTTAACTGACTTGGGATTCAACGGGAATTTATGCAATAAAATTTCAGAAAAACTATATGATGAGCATTGAGGAACAGACAACATTTTTCGTGATCTTATTCCCACATCACCTCTCACAATCCGCTGCATTTTCAGCTGGTATACAGTTTATTTGAAACAATTGTCCATAAATTATCATCGAAATATTATACATCACTTTCGATACATGAATGACTCAAAAATCATACAAATATTTCACACTTTTCTCATATAAACACACACACGTTAGTTTGTTGTTCACCACTCGGGTAGTTCAAACGATTAAAAGTAGATGTCGCCCACTCCGTGATTTTTTCCTATACAATGTGAAAATTGTTCTTCAATATAACAAATGCAGATTCTATGAGGAAAAAAAAATGTTCAAATCTCGGCTAGGTCATGGACGACATGGACGTTGTAAATGTCTAGACGTGGGTTGAAAATGATAGAGTTTGCGAAAAATATTCAATGTGTAGCTGGCCATTGCAGCCAAGCACAGATGAAAGAGAGAAAACAAAAAAGAAATAAAGAATTTTCTGTGACACTCAAATTCAAATTAGTGATCAGAGAAGGTTTTTGATAGAGAAAGCAAAACAATTGATGGTGAAAACGTCAATTCTCATACGCGAAAAAGTATTAGAATTATTGTTTATTATTCAAATTAAATTAGGTTTAGTGTTAATTATTACTTGTTCAGTGGTCAGTTAGGTGTTATTGGTAAGTAAAATAAAATCAATAGGCTCTGGCATATATGTTCATGATTTTACCTATTATTGTCACTTCCTGATCGAGTAATTATATGAACTACAAAATTTTGCACAAATTCTTGAGGGATACAAACCGGTTATGCTTATGCTGTTTCCAGATTTCATAGTACGTTGGCTGCATCTACTCACCAATCTTATATGAAGTAGTTATGAAATTTTAAAACATACATAATTTTTTTTCATTCTACATTATGGAATGCATTTGGATGACTATATGCCTACCAATCTCTGTAATTACTTCGGTTACAATTATAATAAATCTTTTTCGTATTGCTCGATTCAATACTACCCGATGAACATTTGGTGAGCTTTAGGTGCAGGTAAATTTGTATAACCCATCTCTAATGGTTTCCAATTTTACTCTAACGTGTATTGATGTTTCACAGAATTACCTAACAATAAAAGTAACTAAAGTGCCATAAATCAGTGATATAGATTTCTATAGCACCCCATTATATACCCTAAAGTACTGGTTACTGTAAGTCTTATAATGAGGTTGTATAAATATCACTAACACTACGTTATATAACTTGTTATTGAAAGATGTATAAATATCACTATATTGACCATTATATTACTCACGTCATTTCACGTTAATCTTTTCCTACTCTGAAAAACAAAATGATGATGATGGAATTCATGAACAAATGGTTCTTGACTCACAAAAATTAAGTTGTCAACTTTTTCATTCAAATTGAATAAACTTCCATGTGAAAAAAAAAAGAAATTCTGAATGAACTGTATTTATTTATTCCTCTACCTTATTTCTTAATAACAGATTGCCTCATAATTGCTATCTTTATCCTACTGTCCTGACGATAAAGTAGTTAGAGGATGGAAATGCATCATCTTCTTCATTAACAATAGATTCACAGTTTCATGGAATGTTTTAATAACATTCGTATGGATTTTGAAACACATTTTTTGTTTTGTGTTACAACTACCCCCAGCCCAAGTGTATTTAGTAAGGAGGTTTCTATCAAAGAAAGTATCGATGAGAAAGTAACTGCAATTAATCCCATCTTTATTTCCATTATTTCCACAAATCATAGTCATTCTTTCTATTATTTCATTTCTATAGGTTGGATTCTCCAGGTCTTTTTCAAATTGCTTGAATTTTTTCATCGAATCGATAGGAAGAAGCTTCAGCAACAAAGATGAAAGTGAAGTATTGACTAGTGTTTCATCATAATTACTTTTATCACAAAAAATATCCAATAAAGTTCGTTGTACAGCAAACTCCTTTGAAATTTATTTTGGTTCACTAGGATGGAATTCAATAATGCTGTATTTGGATCAGTGTAATTGATTGTCTCATCACTTTCCAAGGCAAAACTACCATCATTTTGATTCACATAAAAAAATTGAGTTTGCGATTGTGTGCTTGGTACCTGAAAAAAAATTTTTGAAGCATAGTAATTTAGGAGTATATATACTACATAAAATACATAGATTTACAGAATATCCACTAACCGAAGTAATGCTTCTGTTATTATTCAATAATATGTTTGAATGAATCTCTGCTTTATTGGGAAGTACTCTCTGTTTTCAGTTTTAATACCTTTGAAGGTTCACGAAATTCAAGTATTGACTCTGCTCGGGGCTCAATCTGTTGCAGTAATGGAATTTCTTGCATCTATAAAACAATTTAATGTTAAGATTTTTAAATTCAAGTAATTCACCTTTTATTGACCTGAATTGCCATGTTATTGAAATCATCCTGGGGTTCTCGGCCTATTTCAGTTCTCTTTTTATTCTGTTTCTGATATTATTGATGGCTGAACAGGTTTCCTCGGCATCAGTATCATTGCGTTTGGTCATCTCATCCATTTCATCTTTAGCTGCTGAATATGTTAAAAAACCGTCTCTTTTTGAGCGCTCGTACAACTTACACGAGGGCTATATCATTTCGTCACGATGTCTGTATTTTTCGAATTTTGAGCCGAAAATGGTCTCAATCGACTATGTTCGACTCACTGATGACGAATCCGTCGAAAACTTCGAGTCTGTCCGTCCGGCCGTCCGTCCGGCCGTCCGGCCGTATACACGATAACTCTCGAACGGAATGTCCTAGAAACTTGAAATTTTCAGGGTAGGTTCGAATCTCAAATGCTGCGGTTAAGTTCGTTATTGGGCAAAATTCGTCGAGGGGTTCCGTAAATATGGCCATTCAAAGTTTTGTTCCCCTGATAACTTGAAAACTACAGATTCGATCAAGATGAAATTTGGCACTCAAATGGAGAATGAGGTGTTCAAGCTACATGTGAAATTTTGTCCAGATCACATGACCAGAACCATAGAAACCATCGAAAATTGTAACTTTTGAACGGAAAGGCCTAGGGATTTGAAATTTTCAGGATAGGTGTGGATTTCGAATTTCGTGATCACGTTCATCTATGAGCAACTTTATACAAGGGGTTCCGTACATATGGCAGTTTGAAATTTAGTTTTCTTGATAATTTCAAAACTACAGATTCGATCGTGACGAAATTTTGTATACTTATGGAGAATGATATATTCAAGCTACATTTCTCCAGATCACATGACCAGAACCATAGAAACCATAGAAAATCATAACTTTCGAACGGAAAGGCCTAAGGACTTGAAATTTTCAGGACAGGTGTGGATCTCGATTGTCGTGATCACTTTCATCTATGAGCAAAATTATACCAGGGGTTCCGTAAATACACTCGTTTGAAATTTTGGTTTCTCGATAATTTCGAAACTACGGATTCGATCGAGATGAAATTTTGTATTTTAATCGAGAATAATATATTAAAACAATATTTTGTCCAGATCTCATGACCAGAACCATAGAAACCATAGAAAATTGTAACTTTCGAACGGAAAGGCCTAGGAACTCGAAATTCTCAGGGTGGGTTTGGATCGCGAATATCGCGGTCATGTTCATCAATGAGCAAAATTAGACTAGGGTTTCCGTAAATATGGCCGTTCAAAATATTTTTTTGCTGATAGTTCCGAGAATACTGAGCGGATTTGGATGAAAAATTGCACCTAGCTGAGGAATTATGTTCTCAAACTATGTGCAAAATTTTGTCCAAATCGCACCACCAAGACCATAGATACCGTAGAAAATTATAGCGAATTATCGAAAAAAAATTGATCAGCTGAAGCACTGACATGAAGTCTGGAGTTTCGCATAAGTTTCAGAATTTTTTTGACAGCTGTCGAAAATTCCTCCAATTGATTTCTGAAACTGGAAAATGCGAATTTACCTACAAGGTGCATGTACGAGCGCTCAAAAGCTCCTGCCTTCACGGCAGTGCTTTTCGTAATTTTTTCAACACACAGTTGATGTGACCAATCTGCATCAGGTTGGATTTTGGATTTTTTAGCCAAAGCCGACAGTATGGACATATTTTTAATTTTTGGCCATGAGAGAATATTCATTTGTTCCCACAGTGCTGGAACCACATATAACGAAGGTTTTTTATTTCCTGGTTCTAACGTTTGAAAATTGTTAGAATTTTTTCAATCAATATTCATTGCTGGAATAAACGGACTAAACGAAACGGTTGGTGAAAATTTGAGGTTACGTTACGTTACGAGTTACGAACAGGGTTGCCAGAGACGGCCGAAAAATAGTAGTAGATTCGAGATTAAAAGTGGAGTAGATTGTGACCAGAGCGGAGTAGCATATCTAGGGGTGGGAATGACAAATCGTTGCGTGAAAAAGATCGAATCATCGAGTTTTTCTATCGATATATAACCATAAATAACGAATTATAAGCGTATGAAAGAGCACGGAGTTTTTATACAAGAAGACTATAGGGAAAAATCACGGAGTGGGCGACATCTACTTTTAATCGTTTGAACTACCCGAGTGATGAACAACAAACTAACGTGTGTGTGTTTATAAAAGACACATTACGCCTATTTCAGTCGTTGGCGCGATACACGGCTTCACTCTGATTGATTGAAGTTGCGGCACGTATCTTGCATTTTAATGTATCCTGTTATTCTTGATATCGTCCAAATAACCACCACTCTTCGTTTTTTTTTTACTTCTAATTCAGGAACACATGTATATCTGAATTCTTTTTTTCACTTTCTCACGACTAAAATAATGTGTTGGTTGTTTTTGAATTCGATTCAATAAAATGAATAATACGGAACTGCGCTGTTTCAAGTTAATCAGTTCAGATTATTGGAGTAGGTTGGTTAGGATATTGTTTATTTAAGTTACTACAGTGTAATTTTAATCAGTTGAATTGATTACTGGAATAGGCTGGTGAGGTTGAGTAAGCTTATTGTTATTTCAAGTTAGAACAATTTAATTGTAATCGGTTCAGTTGATTCCTGAAATAGGTAGGTTAAGTTGAGTTATTGTTCATTTAAGTTAGTACAGTGCAATTTTTAATCAGTTCAGTTAATTCCTGGAATAGGTTGGTAGGATTAGGTATATGTAGTTAATTCAAGTGAGAACAGTGCAATTTCAATCAGTTGAGTTGATTATTGAAACTCTAGAATACTTTTGTTGGTAGTCTATGAATTTATTATGAATGTATTAATTTTTATTACCACTGTCAATCTGCTGAATACTCATGTTCCATCAGAGCTGTGACAAAGCCGTCTTTATGGCGTATATAGACTGCTGTGGATGTGAATTTTGCCACATTTCATATCATGATTTAAGATTTTACCATAGAACAATTTTTTATTCGACTTCGGATTTGTCATATAATTAAGAAAGTTTGACGTTAGAAGCTAAACTTAAAAAAAATCATGATTCGAGAAGTAGGAATTTCCTATGATTGAGATCCGTAGTAATCGATTCCTGATCGAACAATGATTCTACAAAAAAATTTTATTGAAATTGGTGAGCCGAACTAACACCGATTATTGAAAAATAATTGTTCATATTGTTCTTGAAATAGGTATCAAAAATAGTTTTCGAAATTTTCAGATTAAAGAATGCCTAAATTGAAGAAGAAGTCGGCGACTCAACGCTCGAAACAATTGAACGATAATATTCACGAAAAACGTCTAAATGCCGAATTTCGAGACAAAGAAAATTCTGAGAGAAAAAAGGTACACAAGACTCAGCGTGAAAATGATGTCGAGTTTCGGAACAAAGAAAATGCAAAGCGAAAAAAGGTACTCAAAACTCAGCGTGAAAATGATGTCGAGTTTCGAAACAACGAAAATGCTCAGCGAAAACATGTACTCAAGGCACGACGTGAAAATGATATAGAGTTTCGAAACAACGAAAATGCTGAGCGAAAGCAGGTACTTAAGGCACGACGTGAAAATGATATAGAGTTTCGAAACAAAGAAAATGCTCAGCGAAAACAAAAACACGTGACTCAGCGTGAAAATGATGTCGAATTTCGAAACAACGAAAATGCTGAGCGAAAACAGGTACTCAAGGCACGACGTGAAAATGATATAGAGTTTCGAAACAACGAAAATGCTGAGCGAAAGCAGTTACTTAAGGCACGACGTGAAAATGATATAGAGTTTCGAAACAAAGAAAATGTTGAGCGAAAACGAAAACACGTCACTCAGCGTGAAAATGATGTCGAGTTTCGAAACGAAGAAAATAAAAAAAGAAGAGTACAATTGAAAACTCAACGACGTTCTGACATTGATGAATTCCTATTGAACGAGAATGAATGTAGGAAACGTAAATTGAATCTGTTGCGTTCAGATGAGTCTTTCCGAAACTCGGAAAATCTGTCAAATTTAGCTTCTAAAAAGGCAAGAATTGAAGATGCTAAATTAGTCCAGCTTAAAAATAATGAAGGAATGAGTCAACTTCGGACAATTCCCGAATTTCGTGAACATGAAAGAGTTCAGGATCGCCAGGCTCGTCAAATAGCGAGACTCAGTCAAATTGACATTGTGGGTTGTTCGAATGTTTCGAACTGGCAACAAATTCTTAACAAGTTTAATTCAGAAGTTAAACTAGGACCAACAGAGGTATGTATTTGTTGTGGAGGTTTATGGTTTGCCAGTTCAATCAAATCTTTGAAACCAGAAGTTCTGCGGGCACATAATATATCTGATGATTTCGTAAGTCAAGCTTATTATTTACATAGATTAGAAAACTTCAAAAAGTTGAACTCCTTTTGTGGTACTTGCTATAAATATGTTAAAAAATCACAAATACCTAAACTTTGTTTGGGAAACGGTCTAGATTTTCCTGAAATTCCCGAAATTCTAAAAGACTTGACGGTTTTAGAAGAAAGATTATGCGCTATTCGTTTACCTTTCATGCAAATCAGAAGTTTAGGTCACGAACGCCAATGTGCCCTACGTGGTAATGTTGTTAATGTACCAATTTCAATTGATTCAACTGTTTCGGTTCTACCACGTAGTTTTGACAATACCTTAACAATTCAGGTAAAATTGAAACGTAAACTTTCATTCAAGCACCATTACATGATAGAAACCATACGTCCAAATAAGGTACGACAGGCATGTGAGTACCTAGTGACAACGCCCTTATATATAAGCGAAGGTATTATTTTAGAAGAGAATAATGAAAATTTGCCTGAAACAGAAGAATATGTAGTTGACAAGAAAGACCTATCGTCCAAATTTCCTGATGATAAGTCGTTGCCAGATCCGAATGAAAACGAACAGAATCACTTCAACGTTCTAGAAGATTTGGACGAAAATACTGATCTTGAACCATTAAATCCAGGTGGTCAAGAAACTCTTATTCAAAATGAGAACGAAATTGAAAATTTGGCACTAGCACCAGGAGAAGGACAACGTCCCATTGGTCTCCTTTTGGACAGTAAATCAGAAGAAATGTCTTTTCCAACAATTTATTGTGGTTATGCGAGATGTCCTACAGTGCGTTTAACCTACAATAATATTGTTAAGTCGGAAATGAGACGTTTTGACAGAAGAGCAGCCGTCGTTTGTCATCTTCTTTATGCATACAAGAAACAAGAAATCATCAAAATTTCTAATGCTATTGCTGTTTGTTTGAGAAAACGAAAACAGGGTGTAGATAGTTTTTGCGCAGCACAAGTTCTTGATACAAATTTCATAAGCAATTTACTGATTCATAACGATGGATATCGAATATTACAAGGTGTTCGAAGTTCACCTGCATTTTGGGAGAAAGAAAAGAAAAAATTAATGGCCATGATTCGTCAACTCGGCATTCCAACATTTTTCTTTACTTTATCGGCAGCAGAATCAAAATGGGGTGAACTTTTGAGTATGTTATATAAAATAGTCGATAACAAAATCATATCTGAAGAAGATGCACTAAATGTGGATTATTTAGAAAAAGCACGTTTGATTAGAACGGATCCTATAACTTGTGCCAGATATTTCGATTACAGAACACGTTGTCTTTTCAAAACATGGAAATTAAAATCAGGACCTTTCGAAAACTACAGAATTTTAGATTTTTATCAACGTGTTGAATTTCAACAGCGGGGTTCGCCGCATATTCATGGACTGTTATGGTTAGAAAATGCACCACAATTTCATGAAGATCAACATGATAATTCAACGGTGATTGAATTCATCGATAAATTCATTACATGTGATGGCAAAAATGATTCGGTATCACACTTGATATATCTCCAAACCCATCGCCATACCACAACATGTCACATCGATAAAAGAAAGAATAAAAAATGTAGATTCAATATTCCGTATCCTCCAATGAAAGAAACTTCCATTTTGTATGGTTTAGAGGAAATATCCAAGGATGAAAGCAAAAAATTTTCAGATATTCGACAAAAAATATCTGACACATTAGCGGAAACAATTCAAGATGAAAATGACTTGACATTTGACCAATTTTTGGTCAAACTTGATATTTCTTATGAGACTTATATATTGGCCATTCGTGCTGGATTGAAACGTACAACTGTTTTCTTAAAACGAAGACCTCTAGATTGTATGGTGAATGGATTCAATGTTAAAATTTTATCAACGCATCGAGCAAACATCGACCTTCAATACATTCTAGATCCTTACAGCTTGGTTCAATATATCGTTAATTACATCAATAAGTCCAATCGAGGCATGTCTAAACTATTGAATGACATGGAAAAAGAGCTTGCTTCAGGTAATCTAACCATGAAAGAAAAACTTCGAGTTATCGGCAATAAATTTGTAAATGCATCTGAAATATCAGCCCAAGAAGCTGCTTACCACGTATTAGGAATGCCTTTATCAAAAAGCAGTAGAAGTCATCTTTATATTAATACATCTCTACCAGAAGAACGGGTAAAAATGTTAAAATTCGAAAAAGATCTTCGAAAATTAGAACCGGACTCAAACGATATTTTTGTCACGAACATTGTCGACAAATATGTGGAACGTCCGTTAGAACACGAAAGCTATTCTTTAGCTTCTTATGCAGCTGATATTATTATTGAAAATCGTCAAACAAATGCAGATAACAAGGATGACAGTGATCATAGTGTGGAAAACGATGAAGGTGTCGAAATTCTCAAATGCAAGCGTAAGTGCTATAAACTCCGTAAAAAATCTTGCATCTTACGCTATAGACGATATGATGTTCATAAAGATCCAACGAACTATTTTAGAGAACAAATAATGCTGTTTTTTCCGTGGAGAAATGAGAAGAAGGAATTGCTCGATGTAAATTGTCAAGACATATACAAAAAGTATCGAGAGCAAATTGAAAATGAGCGGAAAAAATTTCATTGCTTTTTCGATGATCATTACATTGAAAATTTATTGAATAAAGCTGAAAATAATATCGACGATACCGAAGAAAATGATGAGCATACAAGCAAAATAGATGACGAATTTGCCGCTTATGCTTTAGATCAACCCGACTTTGATATTATGATACAAGGTGGAGGTATACCTACACGTGGTAACGATCAGGTAGCTCAAAGTTTTCTTCTTCCCAACGATCTACCAATGGATGAATATAATCGGTTATGTCGATCTCTGAATGATAAACAGCGACAATATCTCATGCATATAAAATGGCATTTTTGTGAGAACTTTTCTTCGCCACTCTACGAATTTATTAGCGGAGGGGCTGGCGTTGGAAAAAGTCGTTTGATTCAAGTAATTTATCAGACACTTACCAAATATTTCAATCAATTTGTAGGATGTGATCCATCGAAAATTAAAGTTTTGATTTGTGCACCGACTGGAAAAGCTGCATTCAATGTTAATGGTGTAACACTTCATCAAGCACTTAGCTTGCCCGTCAATCAAGCAGGATACGAAATGACCTTACTCAACAACGAAACGTTACATACCTTAAGTATCAAATATTCTGACCTAAAACTATTAATAATTGACGAAGTTTCGATGGTTGGAGGAAGAATGTTAGCACAAATTAGTTCTCGTTTACAACAAATATTTGGAAGAAAAGAAAATTTCGGTGGGATATCAGTTTTACTTGTTGGAGATTTGAGACAATTATCTCCAGTTGGAGACTGTAAAATTTTCAAAGAAAGAAAAAAAACTTCTAAAGATCCCTATGCTGTGTTTCAAGGCACTCATTTATGGGATATGTTCAAAATGTTCCAATTAACCGAAATTATGCGTCAAAAAAATGATTTGGCGTTTGCGCAAGCTTTGAATAATATGGCATCATGTACGTTGACGACACAAGATATAGCATTATTTCAAAGTAGGGTGATATCTGAACCACCTCCCCATGTCAATAAAACAGTTTATTTATTTTTCACCAACAATGAAGTCAACACATTTAACGACTTCAGACTTGGCAAGATAAATTCTGAATGTACTATATCAACCGCTTTCGACAAGATTTATGGAAACGGTACTGAATCGGCCAAAAATCAAATGCTGAAATCAGTAAGTGAAAAAAAACATCAGATACGTATGGCTTATGCCTACGGTTAACGTTGAAAGTTGGCGCTCGTTATATGATGACTAATAATATCAATACTAGTGATGGTCTCGTAAACGGCGCTACAGGTGTTTTAAGGTCAATTGATTATGGTACGAATACCAAAACGGGTGTAAAAATTCCCATGCGCGTATGGATTGAATTCGACGAAAGTCGCGTAGGTCAAGAAGTTCGCAACGAACATAAACTGTTGATGACGAATCGAAGCTTGATGTCGAACCTAACACCTATCAACACAATGAAAAAAATTATTGCAAACAATAAAAATTCGAGCCTACAGTTAGAAAGACGTCAGTTTCCATTAACTGTGGCAGAAGGTATAACTATTCATAAAAGTCAAGGTAGCACTTATGAAAACGTTGTTGTCACGATTGGACCTAGAGGTCTCTCCAGAGCTGCTTTATATGTTGCTTGCAGCCGAGCTACAAAAGCAGAGGGTTTATCGATTCATGGTAAATTTGTGCCCCCGAAAAAAGCATTGAAAAGCTCACATGACGATCATTTAGTTTTCGAAGAAATTCAAAGGTTGGAAACAACCGCAAAACTGTGTACAAGATTCGAAAATTTACAAAAAACTTCGGGATGCAGAATCATGTATCATAATGTTCAAAGTCTACATAAGCATTTCAACGATTTATTTTGTGATTCAGTTTTTTCTACAGCTGATTTAATTCTTCTGGTTGAAACTTGGACACTTTCTACTGATGTTTATGAACTACCCATGAATTTACAAGAAATCTCCAGAATCGATTGCAGCCAAACGCGAACTGCCGGTGGTGTATTCATTGCTGCGTCGAAAAAAATAAATGACAAAATTTCCAATATAACAAAATTCTCTCAAATAGAAGGAAAAGGTCATATAGAGATGATTCGTTTCGACCTTGACAATGTTTCTTATTTTGCCTTTTACAATTCACCACAAGCTTCTTTCAATCTAACTGAAAGGGTGATCAAGGAAGCACTTCAAAATTCATGTTCGAAAAAAATGTTTATTGGCGACATGAACATCGATTTGAACAAAAACAATAAATACATTGACCTGTTCCAGATTTGTAATTTACGATGTGAAACTCCGAAAAATATCCAAACAACTTACGGGGGAACTAACATTGATTGGTGTTTTTCTAATCTAACCAATTTACGAACCATTTCGTATGGTTCGACATTCAGTTATCACAAGCCACTTTGTGTAATGCTATCAGGCATTCAAGATATAAAATTAACATCACACAAAAATCTCAATATGGTTGAAAGTCTCGAAACGAGCCGAAAGCCAAATACAAAGCAGAAATCGAAAAGACATCCAAATGTGAAACCAACAATACCTGTTGATCAAATCATCAATATAGGTGACAAAAAAACCAATACGAATAATCGCGAAGAAAATGAAAGGTTGAACAAAGAAAGTAAATATATATCTAACCACGACGGAGTTGAATATTTACATGAAGGTTTATTGAATTCAGATGGAGTGTCATGTTATTCTAATTCCTCTATACAGTGTCTTTTTTCTATCTCGGAATTCAGAAGATCGATAGACAAAAAAAATTCCAATATCAATAAGAGCATCTTCCAAGTTATGGATAAAAAAAAAAAAACCACAGAAGCCATACGAATGATAGTTGATAATAGATTCAGCGTTCAAGAACAACAAGATGCTCAGGAATTTCTACAGGAACTATTATTAAAATTGGATAGAGATTTTATTTCCACTATAGAATTCACAATTGATGAAAATATCATGTGTGATTTTTGTCCCCATTCGAGTTTCACAATGACTGGAAATTTTTATGGAATGAAAATTCCAGATATACCTGAAATATCTTTTAGGGATTTAATGGTATACCAATCTCAAGATGTTTGCAATAGATGCAAAAGAATTGTGGAAATACGTAAAAAATTTCAACAGGTTAACCGATATGTTTTTTTAGTTCTCTGGAGACAAATTACTCCCGTTAAAAAATTGAGAACAAAAATAAGAGATTTAGATCCAAATATGGTACAAATAGATGGTCACAAATTCAAAATTAAATGTACCATTAAACATTTAGGTAATCAAGTATCAAGTGGTCATTATATATCCATAATCAGACAAAGAGATCAATGGATTGAATGCAATGATAATAATATATGTACATTGGATGTTTTTGATTCCACTTTAGATGACGTATATATCATTCTTCTGGAGAAATACAATGATTAGGTAAATATTAAAATTTATAAATATCTAACAATCACATGTTGATTGTAAGAAAGAAGTATCCAGGATATTTCCTTATTAACTACTAATCATTTGTTCACCCATCATTTATGAAAAATGAAACTTAACCCAAAAAAAAATATACAGTCTTATGTCATACGATTGCTTTTGTGCAGATTATTTTACATTTCACAGGATGCTCTCATTCGATGCTAAACGTCATCCATTTACGAAAATACTTTTTTCTGGTAAAAAAAAAAAAAAAAAGAGCCAAGGGTCTTATACGACCCCCGACTTGAAATGGGTTAAAATATTCATAAATTAAGAGCATAGGTCGCTGAGGTGGGAGGTCAAAAAGGGGTACCCGGTGCATACCCCTTGAGCTTTTCGAAACTTCTCATTAGCAGTGGAAAAGTTGGCTACAGATGCTGATTTACCCTCCTACAAGGGTTGGAGACTTCGATAAAATATCGGGAGTAGGTATATCACCTCCCACCTCACCTATAATATACAGCTCTCTAATTAGCCATTAAATGGCTATAAAAATAATAGAATCCGATGTTTTCCAAATTTCACAAGTAATTGCAAATTCATGGTTAATAATAAGTCCATTATGGCAAACAAACTTCATAGACAATTCATGAAAACGTTCATAAATAAGTTGTAATTTGTCAACCAAAATGTCTAAATGGACAATAAACATATGCCATTATCGTAGATATGATTCATATCTACGAGTTTCCAACTCTTGAGGGAAGGTAAATGGGCATCTAGAGTAGTCAGCTTTTCTGCTGCTAGTGGGAAGTTCCTAGAGGAGATTTCTTATTCTTATTCTTTTACTCTCCGTATCTTACCTCCGTGCCTGGTCAGACCTTTGGTCCGATCATGCAGCGTATCTATGAATTCATAGTTTGATAAACGAATTCGCCAAAAGGCGAAATATATATTTTTTTATATAGATAAGGAAATACCAATTTCATTTTATATAGATAAGGAAATACCAATTTCAGAAACATTTTAAATGGTGAGTACTTAGGACAATACAAATAATAAAGTTATAAAAATAAAACATCTGAATTTTTAAATTTGATTCATAATGAATTAATCGAAATCATTAATTGAAATCAAACACATCATGTTTAATCAAATTTCTTTAGGTACTCCCTCAAGAATAATATCGAAGAACTACTGGAATAATGCCGTCCAAGAACATTTTAAAAACATTTCTATTTTATGCTGAAATTTTTATGGATATACTCTGAAGGAAACAATTCATTAACAAAGAAGATGCCAATAATACTCGAAGACAATTTCAATGACCAACAGAATTGACGCATACTTTGTCCGAATCCATTTATATTCCTATTGATGACTGAAAGAAAAACATCCCAATGAGACAAATTGAATACAATGCCAAAAAAATTCTATGAGAAATATGAAGGAAAATATAGAATATTAATTATGGTCAGATCAAATTTCACTAGAGCAAAAATATTGCCAAAATAGCTTACAAAAAGGCTTGGAGAAAAAAATCTACAACTAACCATTTGGGATCATACACAATGACATCGCATAAAAGAATACAACATTTATTCAGGCGATGAATGTGTGAAAATAAAATAAACAACATTAGAAAAGTTCAACGAAAATTATTTCCATAAACAAGAAGTAATTGCCAAAATACAATTTATAGAATGTTGAAGATAGAAGATTAATAATTTTCAAGATAAACTTCGACGAAGCAACAATATTGCCGAAGGTACCTACTTTGCAACCAATTTTTGGTACCAGAAAAGATAATTCTTATGACATTTTTCAGTTTTGTCTATATGTTGGAGTTGGAGGCACCTACCTATAAGATGTATTCAAAATATGTCAGTTTACCATAGAAAAAAAATGACGGAATAATTACGGTGATCAACGAAACTTATATTCATGCAATCATTCTTGAAATCAAAATTCGTCCATAAACACTCAATCAAAAATCTTCAGGTAAATATACATTTGGAAAATTATTTCTATTGCTAGAGAACACATTTTCATTTCATCAAAAAAATAAATATTCAAAAGAATATTTTTCTGGAATACAAGTTGAGAAAAATCATTAATCATCGAAGAATATACCTAATTTTGATTCGAATTAAATGAATCTTCATAAAATGTATCATTACTTCAAAAATGTTTCTTTCGATTGAAATATTTCACAATATTATTTTAAGTAATTATTATTTCAGTATTAATACTATTTAAGAAGAGGACTACTCATCTACTATATTATATTGCCCCAAATGTATATCTTTTCATATTGGAGAAAAGAGAATGGATGAGATGAACATTAAAAATTTCATAAATACTAGAGTTATATGGAAAGAAAGATAGACATTTATTGTAATAAGTTACGGAGAGCCATCGACCAAAGTTCTTCAGCCATTGGTAAGTACAAGACTTTTATTATTTGTATTATTATATTCTATATCTGATTATCATAATATAGATTACTAAGTGTTTATATTATTTTCCAATTATTTGCTATAGTATCAACTTGAAATTTAACCCCGATTCTTGCAATTGTTTCTCTTAATGCACGCATGTATTTCCAGGAATAATAATACAAGAATGCTCAGCCACAAGAAACTTCGGAATACAATTAATCTAATTCTGGAAAATGGAATATTTCATTATAGTTGATCTTCTGATATGTTGAAACATTCGTTCATTCATGCCGTGGATGTTTTGAAGTTCAAGTTCTGTTCAATAAAAAATGATGGTCAGAAAAGTTCTTCCGTTATTGGATTAAACAAAGTTACAGATGACCCTACAAACGAACTATAATAATATAGTAACAGTCCACAAAGGATTGCAACATTTATTCATGTATCTCAAATGAAACAAAAATTTATATGTATATGTAAACTGATACCAAGCCGTAATTTCATCGAAATTGATGTTGTTTTCGTTAGAGAGAATTTGTATATATTAGTTTTCATTCAAAAAACAAAATGTTTTGGATTTTGTTGGATTATTATACCTTTCAGTAATTTCAATAAACTAAAAAGATGGCATTTACAAGCATAAACAATTGAATGGAAACAATTAAATGCACATTAAAGACATAATTTCTATAAAAACCTGTTCATAATATATTTTGGCCCTTTATCTATTAATTTGAAATGTCTTTTCCCCTTTTGTATATGAATTATAAGAATATTCTTGTTATAAAAATTGATATTTAGAAAGTTGTAAACATTTCAATTCGAATATTATTGGATTGTATGTATCATTCACATTTGAAGAGTCCAGGGAAAAACCCCCGTTATAGGCAGAAAGCTGGTTTTGAGTTAAAATAATTTTAAAGTTTACTAACTAATGGTAACTAGAAAAATGCATACGCGCTGCTTTGTTGGGTATTGTATAAAGACTTCATAGTCTATATATGAATAGGGTTTACACAGATTCACTACCCCAAAGTTCTCTATTAAAGATGTCGATGACGGGCTTCTTGCGCAGTACAGCTAATATTCAACCACTTTCTAGGATGATATAAAGGGATTATTTTTCAAATCTAATTGTATCATAGGATTCTCCTCATAATCCTTCAGAAACCACTTGAGGACTGTTTTACATTTTATCCCAACATGTGTATGACGGAGATCTTTCCCTGTTCTCTTCATTGGTATTTCATTGTCCTGTCTATTACTTTCAAATTTTTTGCTGCTATTAATTCATTGATTATATTTATTCTAATACGAAGAAAACTGTTATACTAAACAAAAAGCTGTAAATATTTCTACACGAATTCATACGTCAATTCATAATACATGTTATCTCAATGAGGATTCAACCTACACATATTAAATTTTTATGATTATCTTCATTTATTATAATCTGGTATTTATCAAGAAATGATTTCTTCTATTAAACTCTATTCTTTTATTGATTTTTAAAATATATCACATTTTAAACTGTACCATATTTATGTTAATTTCCCTCACTAAAAATATAACTTACATTTAATCAAATATTAATTGTTGCACTTAATTTTGTTTCTACTTAGTTACACTGAGCTGTTTAACACAGCTTCAGAAAATTAATAATACTCGAAGGATAATAAAAATTGATTTTCATGCTCTCTCAATAAACTTCCTATTGTTCTACATATGTTTTGAATATATAAAGAATATTACACGTAAATGTTGAAAAAATCATTTCCTTGTTTTATTTACATTTCTAACAAGATACATAAGTCGTCAACTTTTCCACTACATCTAAAGATAATAGTCGAAATAACAAACAGGTAACAGACTTCCTTTATAGGGAAAAATCACGTACCGCTACATGGCGCTGAAAATTACAAGATGTCGGGACGAATGATGGTCAAAATTATTTTGTCATTTCTCTCTTTCCTAACAAGTAAATCGAATATTTTTTATAAGATTGCGGAATTAATAATAATACCTGTGAAAGTCTAGATAACCACTTTGGACATTTTCGATTATGTGTGTTAACGGAAATGTGATAGCAAATAACCACTATATTAAAGAAAATTATGAACTTACGATAAGAAAAATCATGCTTCAGGAAATGCTTGCTGCAAAGAAACATATTCTCTGAGATACGTTTCCCAATCTTCAAGATTGTCTTCCATTTTTTAACTGACTTGGGATTCAACGGGAATTTATGCAAAGAAATTTCAGAGCACATTTTTGAGCGCTCGTACAACTTACACGAGGGCTATATCATTTCGTCACGATGTCTGTATTTTTCGAATTTTGAGCCGAAAATGGTCTCAATCGACTATGTTCGACTCACTGATGACGAATCCGTCGAAAAATTCGAGTCTGTCCGTCCGGCCGTCCGGCCGTCCGTCCGGCCGTATACACGATAACTCTCGAACGGAATGTCCTAGAAACTTGAAATTTTCAGGGTAGGTTCAGTTCCCGAATGGCTCGGTTAAGTTCGTTAATGGGTCAAATTCCACCAGGGGTTCCGTAAATATGGCCGTTCAAAGTTTTGTTTCCCTGATTACTTGAAAACTACAGATTTGATCGAGATGAAATTTTGCACTCAAATGGAAAATGAGGTGTTCAAGCTACATGTGAAATTTTGTCCAGATCGCATGACCAGAACCATAGAAACCATGGAAAATTGTAACTTTTGAACGGAAAGGCCTAGGGACTTGAAATTTTCAGGAAAGGTGTGGATCTCGAATGTCGTGATCACGTTCATCTATGAGCAACATTATACAAGGGGTTCCGTAAATACGGTCGTTTGAAATTTTGTTTTCTCGATAAATTCGAAACTGCGGATTCGATCGAGATGAAATTCTGTATTTTAATCGAGAATGATATATTGAAGCAATATTTTGTCCAGATCGCATGACCAGAACCATAGAAACCATAGAAAATTCTAACTTTTGAACGGAAAGGCCTAGGAACTTGAAATTTTCAGGGTGGGTTTGGATCGCAAATTCCACGGTCATGTTCATCAATGAGCAAAATTGGACTAGGGGTTCCGTAAATATGGCCGTTCAAAATATTTTTTTCGTGATAGTTTCGAAACTACCGATCGGATTGGAATGAAATTATGCACCTAGCTCAGGAATAATGTATTCAAACTACGTGCAAAATTTTGTCCAGATCGCATCACCAAGACCATAGATACCGTGGAAAATTCTAGCGAATTATCGGAAAAAAATTGATCAGCTGAAGCACCGACTAAAGTCTGGAGTTTCGCCTAAGTTTCAGAATTTTTTTGACAGCAGTCAAAAATTCCTTCAATTGATTTCTAAAACTGGAAAATGCGAATCTACCTACAAGGTGCATGTACGAGCGCTCAAAAGCTCCTGCCTTCACGGCAGTGCTTTTCGTAATTTTTGTTGAATCTAGTTTTGGTAATATTGCATACAGGATCGCTCACGTAACATGATTTCTCGTAAAAATTGGAGGATATTTTATTTATATAATCATCAATCATCTCGATTCCAGATGATTCGTGCAGTTCCGTGATTCTGGTGAAAATGTTCTTGTTGAGGATTTGTCTGAGCATTTTGTTTTGAAATATTTGAACAGGTTTGAGTGTTCGCGATGTGAGGTGACACCATGCGGGGGCTGCATACGTGAATATGGGTCTTATTAATGAGGTGTAAATAAGTTTTTTATTTTTGGAATTGAGTTTGCTCTTCTTGCACATTAGAGAATGTAGTGTATTTTTGGCTGCGTAGGCTTTTACTAAGGATTTTTCTATGTGGTTTTTAAAATTGAGACGAGAGTCAAGTTCCATGCCAAGGTATCTGACAGAGTGTTTTTTTTGCGATAGGGTGATTGTTGAGTTTTGAGGGAACACATATTGTAGTGTCGTTAGTTTTCCGACTAAATACGATCTGTTCAGTTTTTTTTTCGTTAACCCTGATCTTCCAGGTTCCGTAATATTTTTCCAGGATATGGTATTGGATGAGCCTCGTGGCTACCGTTGCGCTAAATGAATGTGCGTATATCGCGGTGTCGTCCGCGAATAGTGCTCTTTTGGTGTTTGGGAAACCCGGAAGATCATGTATGAATAAGTTGAAAAGTTTGGGTAAGGACTGATCCTTGGGGTACTCCTGCTTTTATAGATTTTGATTCAGAAAATGTGTTATTTAATTTGACCATAAATTTCCTATTCGAAAGATATGAGTTGATTAATTTGATAATGAAACTTGGAAGTTCCAGTTTAATCATTTTATACAGTAGTCCTTGGACCCAAACTCTATCAAATGCTTTCTCAATGTCTAATAAAAGCATAGACGTTGTTTGTTTTCTGTTGAAGGAATCGATGGTATCGGTTATTATTCGGGTTAGCTGGTGTACGGAACCGTGCTTGTCCTTGAATCCGAATTGGAAGGGATCTTGCATACTAGTTTTTTTAAGGGTTTTTGTCAAAATTCTCAGTACAATTTTTTCTGTGATTTTGCTCAACACCGGCAACAAACTGATAGGGCGATAGTTGGTTGGTGATTGTTTTTCATTTCCACTTCTGTGTATGGGAATTATTATTGCGGTTTTCCAATAGTTAAGCCAATGGCCATGTTTGATTAAAGAATTTATAATGTAGTTCAGTTGCACTATCGCTTTTTGTGATAGGTTTTTGATCAGTTTGTTGTCGATGTTGTCTAATCCTGGGGATTTGTTTTTAGAGAGGTGCCTGATAATTTCTCTTATTTCTGACGCGTTTGAAAGGTTGTTTGCGGCAAACGTTAATGTTTACACAATGAGTTGCATTAGTCAGGTATTCAGAAACAGTTCTGATAATGTTGAGGTCCGAGTCACTGTCCGTTTGACCTATATTATGAATTTCTTCAAAAGTTTTCGCTAAAATTTCAACTTTTTGTTCGTCTGTTACATGATCTGTTGAATTATGTATTAGGGTAGGGACGTCGTTGGGTTATTTTCTCAGAAGCTTCGACATCTTCCACAGTGTACCGTCTGATGGTTTCAAATTTTGTAGTTTTTTTTCCCATTGCTCATTTTTAAAAATTTTTATTCTTTTTTTAATATCTGTTGTAAAAGAGTCAGATAATTTTTTTATCTTGGGGGTTCCGGTAAGTTTGAAAAAGCTTACGTGTTCGATTTCACTTTTCGATTAGTTCGGTAATTTCGCTCGGGAGAGTTTCCGAGTATGGATGAATATCCAAGCGTTCAACTGAATCGATGTCGTTATTAATTACGATTTTATTGTTGAGAATTCTGCGAAATTCTTTCCAATTTGTAGTAGAATAGTCGAATATTCTCTTTGTCGTGTTATCTTTGAAATTACCGTGAATTTCACCACATTATGATCTGATGGCAGTTCTGGTAGAGATTCGAGTTCCCTAATATTGGTGTAAGATTTCGAAACGATTAAGTCGATTGTTGTTGGGGTAGTGTTATTATAAGGGAATAAAGTAGGGTTAGTTGGGTGGTATATGATACAGTCATCGTTCTTCTCCAAGAATCGTTTTAGAGTTCTACCATTCGCATTGTCAGTATTACAGTTCCAACGACTATGTTTGGCGTTTAAGTCTCCGATAACCAGGGTGTTCTTTGCAAGTAGGAGATTTTCTAAGCAAGTTTCCCTGAAGTAATTTGAGGGTTTGTTGTATAATGAGATTATTTTAGGGCTGTTTGCAATTTCTATACCTACGCTCTCTAATGTGCAGTTAGATTCAGGTAAATTTTTATATGGAATAGTATGACTTACAAGAATTGCGACGCCTCCGTATCCTGAGTTATTTGAGCGATCCTTTCTTATAACGTGGAATCCCTTCATTTTGAAACTGTCGGATTGTTTTAATTTTGTCTCATTTATCAGAAAAATTTGGATTGAATGTTTTTGAGCGCTCGTACTACTTACACGAGGGCTATATCATTTCGTCACGATGTCTGTATTTTTCGAATTTTGAGCCGAAAATGGTCTCAATCGACTATGTTCGACTCACTGATGACGAATCCGTCGGAAAATTCGAGTCTGTCCGTCCGTCCGTCCGTCCGTAAGCACGATAACTCTCGAACGGAACAACCTAGAGACTTGAAATTTTCAGTGTGGGTTCAGTTCCCGAATGCCTCGGTTGAGTTCGTTAATGGGCCAAATTCCACCAGGGGTTCCGTGAATATGGCCGTTCAAAGTTTTGTTTCCCTGATTACTTGAAAACTAGAGATTTGACCGAGATGAAATTTTTCACTCAAATGGAAAATGAGGTGTTTCAGCTACATGCGAAATTTTGTCCAGATCGCATGACCAGAACCATAGAAACCATAGAAAATTATAACTTTCGAACGGAAACGCCTAGGGACTTGAAATTTTCAGGATAGGTGTGGATCTCGAATGTCGTGATCACGTTCATCTATGAGCAACATTATACAAGGTGTTCCGTAAATACGGTCGTTCGAAATTTTGTTTCCTCGATAAATTCGAAACTACGGATTCGATCGAGATGAAATTTTGTGTTTTAATCGAAAATGATATATTGAAGCAACATTTTGTCTAGTTCGCATAACCAGAACCATAGAAACCATAGAAAATTGTAACTTTTGAACGGAAAGGCCTAGGAACTTGAAATTTTCAGGGTGGGTTTGGATCGCGAATATCGCATTCACGTTCATCAATGAGCAAAATGAGACTAGGGGTTCCGTAAATATGGCCGTTCAAAATATTTTTCTCCTGATAGTATCGAAACTACTGATCGGATTGGAATGAAATTATGCACCTAGCTGAGGAATAATGTATTCAAACTACGTGCAAAATGTTGTCCAGATCGCATCCCCAAGACCATAGATACCGTAGAAAGTTCTAGCGAATTATCGAAAAAAAAATTGATCAGCTGAAGCACTGACATGAAGTCTGGAGTTTCGTTTTTTTGACAGCTGTCAAAAATTCCTTCAATTGATTTCTAAAACTGGAAAATGCGAATCTACCTACAAGGTGCATGTACGAGCGCTCAAAAGCTCCTGCCTTCACGGCAGTGCTTTTCGTAATTTTTTAATAAAGTATGAGATTTCTTGTTTCTTGTTACGAATTCCTTTGGAATTCCACGTTGCAATATTAAGACTAAGATTAGTTTTTAAGGTCATTAAAGTTCGTTAATAAAGTTATAAAAGTTTTGAAATTTTTCTCCAGTGCTTTTGCACTTAGCCATTCGTTCATTTAACGTTCTCAAGCTTTGCAAAAATTTACCTATGTTGATATTTTGATTAAGTTTATCGAATTCATTTTTTATATCGAACAGTGTACGAAAGTCGTCAGATTGTGTATTACCTGTCTTGTTTTTTGTTTCTGTCTCCTTTCGTTTGTAAGTTTTCATGTCATGGGTCCTCTTGCGTTCCTCCCATGGATTTGATTCCGGGATTAGAGCAGGGATGTAGTGTTTGGGGGGCTCACTCGTTTTCTTGTTGAGGAGAATCCTATTCTTACGCCTCTCAAGGATATTGATGTAAACTGGACCTTCGCAATTCGCACACTTTGCCGCAGTTTCTGTGGTTTTGGTGCAATTCATTGTGAGGTGCTTACCTGCACATTTCAAACATTTTTCAGGACTAAAGCAGTTACTGGTTGCATGTCCCCATTTTTGGCAATTCCTGCACTGGATAATATTTTTGGTAGAGTAATGTCTTTCCCAAGACACAAGTGTGTAGTCCAAAATTCTAACCTGTTTCCTCAAGTGTCTCAGTGTGGTTTTGTTGTCTGTGACAACTAGGTTCCTTGTTCCTTTCATCACGTAAATATTTTTCACTGGAACTTTATTATCATGAGAAAGTTCCTTCCTTAACTTCTGCGCTCAGGCCACGAAGGACGAACGCATGAGTTCTATCTTTTTGGGTTGTGTAGGTATGAAAGGAAAGTCCAGCTTTGTGGAAATATGTTTTCATCTTGTTGAAGTCCTCTTCCTCATATTTGATATGGAATCTGGGGAGGTCCAAGACTGTTTTTATAATTTCCACAGTATCGCTATGGTGCTCGAGTATTCCATGCATTACTATCGGAGGAATTTTGTCTTTTCGTGTTGCTTGTTCAACAGGCGATTCTGTTGTTTCTGGAGTTGCTTCTTCCGTTAGTGTCCCAAAACGGTTTTTGAGGGTGATGGTCCTGTCCAAGTCCATAGGCAGTGGGGTGTTGTACGCACTTCCAGGGTGGGTGAAGTTCGGATTAGTTGAATCCACTAACCGGATTCTCTTCATTGGTTGACTCATACTGAGTTCGGTGTCTCTGTCACTTATCGTAAATATAACTTACTAACTTTGGTCGGTCATAGTCACAAATTATATACGCACTAAACACTAAATTAGCACTACTTTAGATATACTACAGAAATGATCTCATGAAGTATGATCTCGGACTGGGGGGCCTCAATCTGCCTACTCCACAGCGAAAGATATACTACAGAAATGATCCTTGTTGATCATGGTAACCCCTACGCCAGGTAAGTATGAGTTTTTTTTTTTTTTTTTTTTTTTTTTTTTTTTTTTTTTTTTTTTTTTTTTTAGTCAGGGGGAATCCTCATGGACGAACTATCTCCGATAGATAGAACAGTGTGAGACTTCGTGTGAAGCACGACCTACTTTAACTAAACCTAACCTGCTGTTTTAGATTCCGGGTATTTATTACCTACTAACCTTTTGACTCTTCTTGTTCGTATCTCTATCACGATCTTTGTCGTGGGATGCTTGTGTTACCTATGAATTTGAATTTCATAGGAGTCTCTTCTTCTGGATGATTTAAATTGAGATTACTCAATTTCTGTTTCTACGTAGTTGATCTCTGGGTCTTTTGTGATAGGTGGGTATCCTAACCACATCTTCTGCGGGGTTGTAGTCAACTAGTCTTCTTAGCTCATCATTTGGGTGTTGACTTGCTTTTTCAAATATCTTCTCGGCCTTCTTTTTTAGGAAATCTGTGACAGTTTCCCATTCTAAGTCTCTGTGGATTTGTTGGTTTCTTACGAACCACGGCATATTCATTGCTGCTCTGAGCAGTTTATTTTCTGTTGCTTGAATCTTCTTTATATGGCTATTGGCTGCATTGCCCCATGCCGCCGAGCCATATGTTAGTTGGGGTCTTGCAATTGACTTGATCATTCGTAGTTTCGTGCTTTGGTTCATTTGGCTTCTTCTTCCTAGTAGTGGGTAAAGTCTACTCATCGCAGAATTTGTTTTATCCACTGCATATTTTATATGGTTTTTCCATGTAAGCCCTTTATCTATTTTTACTCCTAGATATTTGACTTCATTTTCCCATTTTATCTCTTCTCCATCTATCTGTAGGTTGGAATTAATTTCAAGTCTCCGCTTCTGTAGTAGAATAGCTTGGCTCTTTTTGCTATTTATTTGAATTTTCCATTTGATGAACCATTCTTCTAAATCTTCTAGTGCTTCTTGCAGTCTTCTGTGTATGACATCTGGTCGGCGATGTCTGAAGGCTATTCCCGTGTCGTCTGCATAAAGGGCTAGCAGATTCCTTGGGTTCTTAGGAATATCGTAGATATATATGTTGTAAAGCAGAGGTCCTAGAACTGATCCTTGGGGCACTCCTGCTTCTACTTGTCTGGTGGTAGATAATGTGTCGTCTATTTTGACATAAAAATTCCGGTTCCTCAGGTAGTTTCTTATTATCTTGCAGGTTTTGGTGGTGTAGCCTGCCATCATCATCTTGTAGGCAAGTCCTTCGTGCCAAACTCGGTCGAAGGCTCTCTCGACATCTAATAGCACTAATCCAGTGGCTTGTTTATTCTGAAATCCTTCAGTGACATATTCAGTGATCCTTAACAGTTGAAGTTCTGTGGAATGATTTCTTCTGAATCCAAATTGTGCCGGTGGTATCAGATTCAGCGCTTCTGTTTCTTCATTGAGTCTTTTTGCAATGACTCTTTCGACAATTTTTCCAAGTGCTGACAGTAGACTTATCGGCCTGTAGTTTTGTGGGAATTTTCTATCTTTTCCTGGCTTATTGAACACAATGACTTCTGCTGTTTTCCATCTTTCCGGATAGTATTCTGTTCTCATCACTGCGTTTGCTATATTGGTTAGCGCTGCTATTCCTTTTCTGGGCAATTTCCGTAACATAAAGTTTGTCACTTTGTCTTTTCCTGGAGCTTTTCTGCTTTTCAATTTCTTGATGATTTCTTTAATTTCCGTTGGTGTTGTTGGGTTTGGGATGGTATCGCCTTCCGGCGGTTCCAACATCAATTCTTCATTTTCTTCGACTTCTTCTTCTAAATCTTCATTGTCATCGTCTTCTCTGTAGTTGATTCTGGCTTCTCGTTCTATCGCGTCGACCAGTGCTTCGGCTTTTGCAAGCTTTGAGTAGGCCATCCCATTAGCTCCGTGTAGAGGGGGAATTTCGGTTTTCTCGCGTCGTAAGCACTTTTGCATCTTCCATGCTGAGTGGTCTATGGTGTTTAGCTCTCTAACTCTTTGGTTCCATCTGTCTGTTCTCAGTTCTCTCAGTGCATTTTTCAGCACTTGACTGTGTTTATTCAGCTCTTTCTTGTCTTCTTCTCGATGTGAAGTTCTGTAGTTCTTCCTGAGTTTTCTATTCCTCTTTATAAGCTCTTTTATTGCTTTTGGGGTTTCACCATGTGAATGTTTCGGGGCTGGCCTTTCGATTCTTCTGGTACTTTCCTCGTAGGCTTCTTTTATTCGGGTTTCTAATTTTTCAACTTCATCTTCTAGTTCTTCAGGGGTTCTTATCTGTGGAATTTCTGTAATTTTCTCCTGGAGTATTTCACTGTACTTTTGCCAGTCTGTGAAGTCTTTCGTTTGAAGTTCTTCTGTTATCGGTCTGCGTCCCAATCTGAGTTCTATTGGGTTGTGGTCTGATGTGCCCTCTTCTATAGTATCAAGTGTGAAATCTTGGGTAATATCTTTCATTATGACGATATCTAATACGTCCGGTAGGCCATTACTTCTGGGCAGGTAGGTCGGAATTTCAGGTCCCAATACTATGGCATTTAGTTTTTCGGCGTACTTCTTAAGCTTCTTCCCATTTTGGTTTTCAGTTCTGCTATTCCATTCTCTTGACTTGCAGTTCATATCACCAATAATGATTTTCGGGTAGTTTCCTTCAAGCATCTTCTTCAGATCTTCCTCTATTAAGTCGTTTTGGGGTGGTTTGTAGGCTGACGTAATTTTCATTTGTCCTCGATTCGTATTAACTATAATCGAGACGGCTTCTATTTGCCCATTATTCAATACATCGTCAAAATGTGGTCGATGTTTCTCTTGACTATTAGGGCTACGCCCCCTCCTGTACAATTTCTGTCATTTCTGTATATTTCATGGTCGGGAAATGAAATTCTATTTCTTGTAGATAGTCTCGTGTCCTGAATTGCTATAATATCTGTTTGTTTCTCGGATATTATTTCTTCTATTTCAGATCTACGGGCTCGTAGACCGTTTGTGTTCCATGAGACAATCTTCAGGCTGTTTTTATTTGCGTTAGTCACTAGCTCCATTAATTGGGTTTAGTGAGTTTACGGAATTTTTTGTCCATCTCTATTTCCAGGAATTTCATGAGCTTACTCATGATATTCTTGGTGAAGGTATCTAGATCCTCGGTGGTTTCGGGTCCTTTCTTGTTGGTCTCTTCTTTCTTCTTTTGGCTGCTCTTCTTGGATTTTCCATTTTTTGGGGCTTCTTTCTTCTGCTCTTGTTTGAGTGGTGGCGTTTTCTTCTTCTTATCTTCTTCCTTTGGTTCTTGTTGGACAGTAGGCATCATTTTCTTTTCTCCTCCTTTTCTTGCTTTGGTCGCAGTCTTCTTTTTGGTCACCAGTTTCCACTCGCTACATCCTTTGTAGCTGGCTGGGTGACCTGCTTTTCCGCAGAGCGCACAGGTAGCATTTCTCTCCTCGTTTTCTCTTGTTAGCGTACAATCTTTACTATTGTGCGCTCCAGAGCATTTAACACATCTCCATGGGAATGTGCATTTACTTTGCGCATGTCCGTAACGTTGACATCTATGACATTGGCCAGGTCCAATGCTCTTTTTCTTCGGCTCTACTACACAATTTATACCGTAGAGCTGTTTTATTTCGAATACCTTCTTATTTTGGGTTTTCACCAAGAATAAGGGTATTGCCATTTTGGTTTCGTTGGATGTCATCCTTATGACATCCGCGTCGGTAATGCCTTGCTCGGCGAGATCATCTGTGATGATGTTAATATCTGCGTCTAGTGGCAGATGACGTACCACCGCGTAGATTCTCTTCTCCTCTTCTCTTTGGAGGTTGTAAAACTCTTTATTTCTCGACTCGAGGAATTTTGTCATCTTCCTGTGGTCGTCGGGGGATTGGGGAACAACACGAATGCCGTCTCTTACAGTGGTCGCTCTCAGGTATTTAATACCCTTCATTTGCATCTCTCTCGAGATTTGTGTCCAGTCGGCCGTGCCTCTTAATGTCACTGGAGGAACTTTCCCTTTTTTCTGCTCGATTGTAGTAGGGACTTCAATTTCTTCTGCGGGTGCAGAAGTAGCTTCTTCTGGGCGTTTTCCTTTTTGCAATGCTGCAATATACGATTTCTTCGTAGGTGGCCCACCTGCAGCTGCATCATTATTATTGGTTGGTTTTTTCTGGACTTCTTTTTGGATTGGGGTTGACACTGTCTCCTCTGTCCCAGAGGAGAAGCCATTTTCTTTTTTCTTAGCCCGTTTCCGCGGCTTCGAGGACTGAGACATTTCTGCTCTCAAGGATTTCACTTCGTCGGATAAAGTTTTGAGACTCTCCGTCATAACTTTCAGTTGACTCATGAGGCTGTTGATCTGGTCCTTCTGTTCTTTTATAATCCGATCTTTTTCGGATTCATCATTAACTTCTTCTCCTTCAATATCCATATCGGATATTTCTTCATCCGATAAGTTTTCGGCATCGGATTCTCTGTCCTCATTTGCAGAGTCGTATTCCGACATTTTGTCAGAGTGACTCAGCAAACAACACTTAAACACTTTTTTCACTTTCCACTAAATTCACTTTTGTCTCTTCAATGTAAAATAATCTGTGGAACCATCGATCTAAACCTGGACTCAACACAGTTATTTCTTCTTCTTCTTATCACTTCTATACGAGGTTCACTTGGCACACATGCGCATTTCTCAATACGTCTGCACTCCTCGAGGGTTCAATAGCTACTGAAGTATGAGTTGTGTAGATCGAAACTGGCTTATATGTCATTCCAAAAGGCTGTATTGGGATATGTGCAGAAGGTGGCACCATCTTCAGCGATAACTGCTAACTGCACATCACTGAAAGGCGGTATGACTAAAATCGATAAACCTATCTGGAGTTTCGACCGGACGAGCTTCTGAATAGACAGAAAGAAACTATTGCTGATGATTACAATCACATTCTAATGAATGACTTACTAGGAAACAAAAGAATGAGTTTCCACACGAAATATAATGCAATTATGAATTAACATTATCAACACCAACAATATAGTGAATATACGAAAGGGGGCACCATCTTTGGGCACCTGTCTGTATCATCAAAAATGAGGGAATCAATATCATCACGAGATTAAATCTGAAACGATAGGTTTGAGCAGTTTACCTACAATGAGAAATTTTATGGTTGAGATTTTTGAGATATGAATATACTGTCATGGAAATCCAAGAATGAAAAATAAATTCAAAATATATCACCAAATAAAATTCGATGAATGATTAAAATATGAATTTTCTTTTTTAAGAGGGCTCAGATTATTTAAAATGTTACCATAGAAATTGTAGTAAGATTATTAGTATTAAGGAAGCTGATTTTTGACGAGAAAAAATGTCATGATAGAAATTATTTTTATTTTCAAGAGGGTTTATTAAAATTGAGATTTGAAAACGAAAGATTATCGAAGATTTATGCAGCCTGACTTATGCACCTGAGATTATCGCCTGATTTATGCACCGGAATCAAACTGCAGTATACTCATTGCCGACTTCACTGTTTAGAAGAAAACTGTGGGATCAAACTGCCCCAACAGCTCATTCCAGAAATATTTGTGGAACCCGAGGCAAAACATCTTATAGAATCAATCACTGAATTCCAAGATATTCTCTACGAAACGGAGGAGAAATTTGAAGCTTGCATTTTGATGAACTATATTTAGAGTAAGCTGTTCACTGTGAGTTTTTAATTTAGATCTTGTTCAAAAGGAGTAATAATTTAGAATTTATAAAATTATTAGAATAAGTTTATTGAATTTAAATAATAAGTTGTTGTGAACAAAAATTATTTTATTTGTGCACCTTGAGAACCCTCTTAAAAAAAGTCACGGGAAAAATAAAAGAAAAATTGAAAAAAAAAATTATAAGAATATTGTTAGTGGTTCTTTCATAAAATTTAATATTATTAATATCAAAAATTGAACCATAACAATACATATTCAGATATTTTATGGAAAAACGGTGGTAAACCACAATCGAAATATTACATTAAGTGGTAATATAATACAACTACAATTGCTTCTAAAGTTATCTCGAAAGATACCGAGAGTAAATGTTTCTTTTATCAGACAGATGGAAGTGAAAATTGAAATTCTTTGTATACCAAATCCCACCTTCTAGAAATTTACAAGACTCCATTATTGTAGACGGGGTAAAATATTGATAAAGGGGACAATTGAAATTCATTGAATGAAGTGGGCCGATCCCGGAGGTACTGCAATACCGGGCCAACCCGCGACGGCGGTGGAGCAAGCCCCTAACCGCCATCAATTTCCAAATATCAGTTTAATATACTGGCTCCGCATGCGGGGGGGCGTATCAGATATTAAGCTGATAAGAACAGATACTACATTTTGATCTTAGCCATAGGGCCGAGAAGCGATGCCTATTTCAATAAAAAAAAAACATTTTTTTTTTGCTTCTCAGCGTTTTTATTATAAATGTTTCCTAAACTATACATACAAGGCTATTTACAATGGGAAATATACAAGAGGTAATTGCTTAAATTATAGGTTGTGTATTAGCACCTGACCATTGATCTTATCTAATAGTATGATTATGTACAATATGTTTGATTCCTAAATTTATTTTTGATTATTTTTTACAAGAGGTGTGTGGAGTCAATAAAAAACATATTCATCTCTGAAGGGATAAATGTTGATGGTTTAGTTGTTTGGTCATGTGAGTATTAAATGATGTATCAGTCTATGTTTCAATTTAATGTTTGTGTTTTGGGACGTTGTCGTTCCTAAGTATTTTGTTTTGTCTAGTTTGTTTGTTGTAAGGTTAAAAAATTTTTTAGTTTGTTTGGTTATTGTTTCTTGGATGGTTTCAGTGTGTCCAAGTTCGTGAAGTTGTTTGATTGAAGTGTATCTGTTTTGGTTGAGAATAATTCTTAAAAATTTGTTCTGTAGTCGTTGTAGTTTTTTGTAATTAGCGTCCGAAATTTTGCTCCATATCGGATTTGCATACAAGAATGCTAGCCTCATTCCTTGTTTGAATATCCGAAGTTTGGATTTCCGGTTAAGTTTGCTGTGCTTGCTGATTAGTGGGAATATTTTATTGAGGATTGTGTAGCATTTTTGTGAAATGTTAGCAAGATGATCATTATAGGATAATTTTCTATCCAAAGTTACCCCTAGATATTTCACTGAATTTTGAATTTGGATTAACTCTCCGTTGAATTCCACATTGCAGCGGATTGGTGGAATTTTTCGTTTTTGGGTGAGGTGTGTTAATGTTGTTTTCTTGGCATTAATTTCAATTTTCCACTTTTTATAGTATTTTTCCAGTTCATTTACATGTACTTGAATATATTTATTGGCGAAGTTAGGATCTGATGATTCCGTAAGTATGGTAGTGTCATCTGCGAAAATTTTTATTTTGGTCTGGGACGTTTTTGGAATATCATTTATAAAGTAGTTGAATAGGGCTGGGGATAATAACCCTCCCTGTGGAACTCCTGCAGAAATTGAGTGCTTTGCTGAAAGGTTTTTTTCTACTCTTGCAGTCTTGCTTGGTATGTTCGACCGTGCAGGTATGAGTGAATGATTTTGATTAGGTGTGGAGAGAGTTTGGTCAGAAGGAGTTTATAAATGAGGCCATTGTGCCACACGGTGTCAAATGCTTTTTCTATGTCTAAATTGAGCATAGCGGTGATCTTTTTGTAATTGAAGTTTTTAGTGATTAAGTCTGAAATAGTTGCTAGTTGAAGAACCGTGCTATGGGATGACCTAAATCCGTATTGGTCTTTAATTTTATTTAGTATAATTTTTTCTAAAACTTTTGACATCGTTGGTAACAAGCTTATGGGACGGTAATTGGATGCGGATTTTGGGTCCTTTTTGGGTTTGGGAAAGGAGAGGACTATCGCGTTTTTCCATAAGTTCGGAAAGTAGCAAAATTTTAGACAGCCATTGAAGACATAATTGAGCTGTACTATAGCTTTCCTCGGAAGATGTTTCAGCGTTACATTACTGATTTTATCTTCTCCGGGTGCTTTTTTGTTTTTTAATGTCCTAATAATTTGTCTTATTTCAGTGGGAGATGTTGAGTAATCCTCTGGAATGTCGAGGTTGGAGTTGAGGAAAGAGTGAACAGTTTCTTGAACTGTACTTTCAGTTTGACGGTCGGACATATCACGTGTCGAGTTATGATTTTTCGCGTACGTTTCGGCCAGATGTTCCGCCTTACCTTCTTCGTCGAAAATCAGACCATGTGGTCCGTGCAATGTGGAGATTCCACTGGAGTTTGAGTTGTTTTTCAACGCTCGAGCGATCCTCCACATTTCATCTGTGTTGGTTAAGTTTTCGGTGAAATTTTCCCATTCTTCGGTTTTAAGCGAGTTGATTGTTGCCCTTACAAGATTCACTGCTTCCTTATACTGTTGATACAAGCTCACACTATGACCTCGCTGGAGACTTTTGCGTAATTTATGTTTAGTTTTAATTAGTTCTTGAACGTAGGGTGGAATTTTCAGGTGGTGGTACTTTTGCGTGTTTGTTATAGTCGTCGATTGATGTAAGCATTGTTTGATGTTTTTGGTTAGTTGCCTAATGCATTTGTCAATGTCGTCCGTTGTGTGTAGGTTGTCGTTCATTTTTATGTTTTGGTTAATTAGTTTTTTAAATTTCGTCCAGTCTGTATAGTATGTGTCTTTGTGTTTTGGTAAGCATGAAGAATTCAATTTGGGTATAGTCGTTAAAACGGGAAAGTGATCAGAGTCTAATGCTTGTATTGTGTACGGTTGGGTTATAGTTATGTTTTTTGTTGTCATTAGGTCTATTGTTGTTGGTGTATTTCGGTTTGTTGGGTAATACGTGTATGAATATCTGGGAAAGTTTAGGATATAATTTGTATTATCTAGGTATCTCTTTAGACGGTTTCCTTTGGTGTTTGAGGAAGTACAATTCCAGGTTTTATTGCGGCAATTATAGTCGCCGGCTATTATAACCCTCTGGTCTAGGTTCATCAGGTAGTCTAGTTCGTCAGTGTCTAATGGAGTTTGGTGTCCGTTGTAGAAATTAACAATCGTTAAGTTGTTTATCTTTATTGCTTGGGACTCGGAATTCACAGTATGAACTTGTATCTCAATAGGTCTCAAATGTTTCTTGTAGTAAATGATAAGGCCTCCGCCGATGTTTTTCGGTTTATTGAGATAGTAAAAATTTTGAATTTTAGGCGGTTTACGTTTGTTTAATTTGGATTCTTGTATGCAGATTATTTCGACCTTTATTTCCTTAGTTAGAACTTCAAGTTCATTCACTTTATTAGAAATGCCGTTGGCATTCCAAGATATAAGATTAATATCCTTGAATGTGGTTTTAAAAACCATATTTTTCAGATATATTTAGAATTATTGCTATCTTATCCATAGGGGATGTGCAATTTTTCAATCTAATTTTCAGCTCTCTAACCAACGAGATAAGTTGCGTTAGATTGCATATAGAATTAAGTTCATTTAATTCTTTCAAGAGCGTTTGAAAGTCGTCTATGTTGTCGGTTTTTGCGTATGTTTTGGTCGTCGAGTTTGTCGGTATTTGGTCATTTTTGACAATGCTTGAAAAAGGGAGATTTTTAGTTTCTGTCATAGTCTTGGGGGGGAGTCTGGGGAAATCTGTATTGGTAAATTGCGGTGTGTTTAACTGGGCTAGGATTGTTGGTTTGTTAGTGTTTTTTATTGATTCCACATACCTTAATAACACGGGGCATTGGGAGTAGTTGGCCGTATGAGGTCCATTGCAATTCACGCACTGGATTTGGTCGCGTCCAATAAACTTCGCGCTACACTCCGCAGTTAGGTGGTTTTACCCGCACTTTACGCACCTTGGTTTGATGTTGCAATTTGCCGAACCGTGCCCGAACTTTTGGCAACGATGGCACTTTGTAGCACTTTGTTTTTTAGCAAAATCCTGCCACTGCACACGAACATTGTCTATTTCCTGGATCGATTTCAGGTCCTGGGGGTTCAATTTTTTGGGGTAGTGTACCAGGAATGAATGGGGGTTGGGTCCTTTTCCTCTCAACTTGTTTACTTTTATATCTTCGGGCTTGAGTTTGCCGATTTTAATCAGTTCCTCTTTCAGCATCAACTCCGTCATGAATGGGGCGGCTTTTATCACTAGTTTTTTCTTCGCATCTTCCTTGGCGGTCTAGGTATAGAATTCTATGTTTTCACTTTTTAGATTATTGATCAATGATTTATAGTCATTCTCATCTGTTATGTGTATCTTTGTTTCGCTGGTGTTATACTTCACCGAATATTTGTTTTTTATTATTGATTTAATTCTCAAGTGTAGTTGCTTATAGCAATCTATTTTTTGGGTGATGGTTATCGGAGGGCATCTTTTAGGTTTACTTACTATATTTGTTGAAACATTGGTCACTGGCGTATTGTCAGTTTCCATCGCAGATTCAGGTTCCAAAATCCCAAATGAATTTCTTGTATGAGCTGGAGTTTTTTGTTGAGGTATTGGGGCACGTACCGTTTTCTTTGGAGATGTAAACTCCAATTCGTCATGTTCGAAAGACGTCGAAGCCATCACGACTTCGTGTGGGATAGTACAGAAGATGTTTCGGTGTTTGCCGGTAGATGTAGCATTGTCTCCACTGCTGCAAACACGAGAAAATGACAAACGACAAATTATCTCATGACATTCGAAAAACTCAGCAGTAGCGATTGAACCCTCGAGGAGTGCAGACGTATTGAGAAATGCGCATGTGTGCCAAGTGAACTAACAAATTTTATTATGCAGGTAGTCTAGTTCTAGATAACCTCGTATAGAATCGAAGAAATAACTGTGTTGAGTCCAGGTTTAGATCGATGGTTCCACAGATAATTTTACATTGAAGAGACAAAAGTGAATTTAGTGAAAAGTGAAAAAAGTGTTGTTTTGCTGAGTCACTCTGACAAAATGTCGGAATACGACTCTGCAAATGAGGACAGAGAATCCGACGCAGAAAACTTATCGGATGAAGAAATATCCGATATGGATATTGAAGAAGAAGAAGTTAATGATGAATCCGAAAAAGATCGGATTATAAAAGAACAGAAGGACCAGATCAACAGCCTCATGAGTCAACTGAAAGTTTTGACGGAGAGTCTTAAAACTTTATCAGATGAGGTGAAATCCTTGAGAGCAGAAATGTCTCAGCCCTCGAAGCCGCGGAAACGGGCTAAGAGAAAAGAAAATGGCTTCTCCTCTGGAACAGAAGAGAGAGTGTCAACCCCCGCACCAGCAAAAGAGGCCCCCATAGGACAACCCGGAAGGAGTATTATAGCTGCAGGAGAGCCAGCTAAGAAAATGACATACACTGCAGCGCTGCAAAAAGTGAATCGCCCAGTAGAAGCTTCTTCTGCACCCGCCGAAGAAATTGGAGTCTTTATTCCAATTGAGCCGAGGAAAGAAAAGGTCCCACCAGTGACCTTGAAGGGCACTGCCGACTGGACTCAAATGTCGAGAGAAATGCAAGCGAAAGGTATAAATTATCAAAGAGCGACCACAGTAAGGGACGGCATTCGTGTTGTACCTCAATCCCCCGATGACCACAGGAAGATGACGAAATTCCTCGAGTCAAAGGGAAAAGAATTCTACACGCTCCAAAGGGAAGAAGACAAGAAAATCTACGCGGTGGTACGATATCTACCACTAGACGCAGATATTACCATCATCAATGAAGACTTAGCCGAGCAAGGCGTTACCGACGCGGATGTCATAAGGATGACATCCAACAAAACCAAGAAGGCAATACCCTTATTTTTGGTGAAAACCCAAAATAAGAAGGTATTCGAAGTGAAACAGCTCTACGGTATAAATTGTGTAGTAGAGCCGAAGAAAAAGAGCATTGGACCTGGCCAATGTCATAGATGTCAACGTTACGGACATGCGCAAAGTAAATGCACATTCCCATGGAGATGTGTTAAATGCTCTGGAGCGCACAATAATAAAGATTGTACGCTAACAAGAGAAAACGAGGAGAGAAATGCTACCTGTGCGCTCTGCGGAAAAACAGGTCACCCAGCCAGCTACAAAGGATGTAGCGAGTGGAAACTGGTGACCAAAAAGAAGACTGCGACCAAAGCAAGAAAAGAAGAAGAGAAAAAGATGCCTACTGTCCAACAAGAACAGAAGGAAGGAGATAAGAAGAAGAAAACGCTACCACTCAAACAAGAGCAGAAGAAAGAAGCCCCAAAAAATGGAAAATCTAAGAAAAGCAGCCAAAAGAAGAAAGATGAGACCAACAAGAAAGGACCCGAAACCAACGAGGATCTAGACACCTTCACCAAAAATATCATGAGCAAGCTCATGAAATTCCTGGAAATAGAGATGGACAAAAAGTTCCGAAAACTCACTAAACCCAACTAATGGAGCTAGTGACTAACGAAAATAAAAACAAACTTAAGATAGTCTCATGGAACGCAAACGGTCTACGAGCCCGTAGATCTGAAATAGAAGAAATAATATCCGAGAAACAACCGGATATTATAGCCATTCAAGAAACGAGACTATCTACAAGAAATAGAATTTCATTTCCCGACCATGAAATATACAGAAATGACAGAAATTGTACAGGAGGGGGCGTAGCCCTAATAGTCAAGAGGAACATCGACCACTATTTTGACGATATACTAAATAATGGGAAAATAGAAGCCGTCTCGATTATAGTGAATACGAATCGAGGACAAATGAAAATTACGTCAGCCTACAAACCACCCCAAAACGACTTAATAGAGGAAGATCTGAAGAAGATGCTTGAAGGAAACTACCCGAAAATCATTATTGGCGATATGAACTGCAAATCAAGAGAATGGAATAGCAGAACTGAAAACCCTAATGGGAAGAAACTTAAAAAGTACGCCGAAAAACTAAATGCCATAGTATTAGGACCTGAAATTCCGACCTACCTGCCCAGAAGTAATGGCCTACCGGACGTATTAGATATCGTCATAATGAAAGATATTATCCAAGATTTCACACTTGATACTATAGAAGAGGGCACATCAGACCACAACCCAATAGAACTCAGATTGGGACGCAGACCGATAACAGAAGAACTTCAAACGAAAGACTTCACAGACTGGCAAAAGTACAGTGAAATACTCCAGGAGAAAATTACTCAAATTCCACAGATAAGAACCCCTGAAGATCTAGAAGATGAAGTTGAAAAATTAGAAACCCGAATAAAAGAAGCCTACGAGGAAAGTACCAGAAGAATCGAAAGGCCAGCCCCGAAACATCCACATGGTGAAACCCCAAAAGCAATAAAGGAGCTTATAAAGAGGAATAGAAAACTTAGGAAGAACTACAGAACTTCACATAGAGAAGAAGACAAGAAAGAGCTGAATAAACACAGCCAAGTGCTGAAAAATGCACTGAGAGAACTGCGAACAGACAGATGGAACCAAAGAGTTAGAGAGCTAAACACCATAGACCACTCAGCATGGAAGATGCAAAAGTGCTTACGACGCGAGAAAACCGAAATTCCCCCTCTACACGGAGCTAATGGGATGGCCTACTCAAAGCTTGAAAAAGCCGAAGCTCTTGTTGACGCAATAGAACGAGAAGCCAGAATCAACTACAGAGAAGACGATGACAATGAAGACTTAGAAGAAGAAGTCGAAGGAAATGAAGAATTGATGTTGGAACCGCCGGAAGGCGATACCATCCCAAACCCAACAACACCAACGGAAATTAAAGAAATCATCAAGAAATTGAAAAACAGGAAAGCTCCAGGGAAAGACAAAGTAACAAACTTTATGTTACGGAAATTGCCCAGAAAAGGAATAGCAGCGCTTACCAATATAGCAAACGCAGTGATGAGAACAGAATATTATCCGGAAAGATGGAAAACAGCAGAAGTAATTGTGTTCAATAAGCCAGGAAAAGATAGAAAATTCCCACAAAACTACAGGCCGATAAGTCTACTGTCAGCCCTTGGAAAAATTGTCGAAAGAGTTATTGCAAAAAGACTCAATGAAGAAACAGAAGCGCTGAATCTGATACCACCGGAACAATTTGGATTCAGAAGAAATCACTCCACAGAACTTCAACTGTTAAGGATCACTGAATATGTCACTGAAGGATTTCAGAATAAACAAGCCACAGGATTAGTGCTATTAGATGTCGAAAGAGCCTTCGACCGAGTTTGGCACGAAGGACTTGCCTACAAGATGATGATGGCAGGCTACACCACCAAAACCTGCAAGATAATAAGAAACTACCTGAGGAACAGGAATTTTTATGTCAAAATAGACGACACATTATCTACCACCAGACAAGTAGAAGCAGGAGTGCCCCAAGGATCAGTTCTAGGACCTCTGCTTTACAACATATATATCTACGATATTCCTAAGAACCCAAGGAATCTGCTAGCCCTTTATGCAGACGACACGGGAATAGCCTTCAGACATCGCCGACCAGATGTCATACACAGAAGACTGCAAGAAGCACTAGAAGATTTAGAAGAATGGTTCATTAAATGGAAAATTCAAATAAATAGCAAAAAGAGCCAAGCTATTCTACTACAGAAGCGGAGACTTGAAATTAATTCCAACCTACAGATAGATGGAGAAGAGATAAAATGGGAAAATGAAGTCAAATATCTAAGAGTAAAACTAGATAAAGGGCTTACATGGAAAAACCATATAAAATATGCAGTGGATAAAACAAACTCAGCAATGAGTAGACTTTACCCACTACTAGGAAGAAGAAGCCAAATGAACCAAAGCACGAAACTACGAATGATCAAGTCAATTGCAAGACCCCAACTAACATATGGCTCGGCGGCATGGGGCAATGCAGCCAATAGCCATATAAAGAAGATTCAAGCAACAGAGAATAAACTGCTCAGAGCAGCAATGAATATGCCGTGGTTCGTAAGAAACCAACAAATCCACAGAGACTTAGAATGGGAAACTGTCACAGATTTCCTAAAAAAGAAGGCCGAGAAGATATTTGAAAAAGCAAGTCAACACCCAAATGATGAGCTAAGAAGACTAGTTGACTACAACCCCGCAGAAGATGTGGTTAGGATACCCACCTATCACAAAAGACCCAGAGATCAACTACGTAGAAACAGAAATTGAGTAATCTCAATTTAAATCATCCAGAAGAAGAGACTCCTATGAAATTCAAATTCATAGGTAACACAAGCATCACACGACAAAGATCGTGATAGAGATACGAACAAGAAGAGTCAAAAGGTTAGTAGGTAATAAATGCCCGGAATCTAAAACAGCAGGTTAGGTTTAGTTAGAGTAGGTCGTGCTTCACACGAAGTCTCACACTGTTCTATCTATCGGAGATAGTTCGTCCATGAGGATTCCCCCTGACTAAAAAAAAAAAAAAAAAAAAAAAAACTCAGCACACTGGCGCAGCCAGGAGGGGGGGGGGCTTTGAGGCTGCAGCACCCCCCAAAGATACAAAGTCTCTGATTGAATTCAAAAAATTTATAAAATTATATGAAACCGATTTATGAACTGCTAACGAAATAAAAAATAAATAAATGGAAGAAGGTAATGTGGAGAACTACCGACTCAAGATTCAGTGCCACATTGGCACTTTCTGAATGTAGTATACAGTTACTTCCAAATATATTCATATGTCTGAAAATATTGTATACGTTACCAGTGTCAACGGCCACTCCGGAAAGGACCTATTCTACCCTTTAAAGATTAAAAACGTAATTAAGGACTTAAGGAGTACAATGGGAACTAAGAGAATGACTGGACTTGATTTGTTGAATATAAAGGTGTTTTTTTAAGGTGATGCTTTTTTTGGCAGGTGATAGATTTCGTCAAAAGCGATCATTTTGCCGGAAGTTGGTCGTATAAGATATTCAATTTGAAAAACAGTGTAAAAAATATTGGTCAACAATATCTTAATCCCACTCTGGATTAAGGTAACCATTCGTACTGATTTCACCAGTACAGTACTTACTGGTTTTCAGACATTAGTCCTGGTTAGTCATTTAACAAAACCAGTACACGAATGGGTGAATTTTTGATCAAGATTTGTGAAATTTAGGCGAGACTGGTCAAAGTTTATATTGTCCTGGTTTCAGGTTAGAAAAAAATGGTCACCTTACTCTTGATGGATCTCTCTGTTGGGAGCCATATGCATGCGATGTTGGATTTCTCGGCATTAATTTATCGCAAATTTGTATGTTCTTTCAACTTTTATTAAGAGATTTTTTCTAAACGCTATCATTGTCAAAGTTCAAACTGAGGAGATGAAAAATTACTGATTGAAAAAGAAGCACAAACTCACCTATAAAATAAATTGATCCGAATTGTTTACAGAAATTGTTCGAAATGGTGACCATTTGTTTGATGTGTACAAAGGCTTGCCTGGCGTAATTTCGAATGGTCGCCTATGACCTAATCTTTTCAAAATTACCCCCAAAGAAAGAAATCACAGGGGTTTAGATCGCAAAACTTAGTCATCATACGCATCATATAAATTAACTCCCGTATACTGACCTCACAAAGCTGGTAATATCAATACGAACCTAATGAAGATCCGTGCTAGGGAATTCTCATATTTGCGGATATATTTGATTTCGGCCCTGGTAAATATTTTATATGAACGATTTTTGGTATATCGTCTTATTTCGATGAGTTCTATTGCTGATAAAAAAAGCCTCACCTTTGAAAACATCCTGTATATTATGATTTCGAATTCAATATTTACGACGTATTAGATATATTAGGAACATCTGAAAGAAGGCTGAATATTTGATATGTTCGAAAAGGTCTTACCTCGTAAGGGAACGAGAACAAAATCAATCGATTATGGACATTTCGAAAATTAAATATTGAGAAGTTATGAATTCTTAAATTGGATTGTTCATTGATTCTTTATTTTATTATTCCTTCCTTCTCTAATTTTTTCCGTCTTTCGTATATTTCTTGTTTCATTATTAATTGTTCAGTTCAGCCCCCCCAAAACAAAATCCTAGCTGCGCCACTGGTTTAGCACAACCTCACTATTCCTTAATTGAAAAAAAAACGAACTCAACCATCTGAGTCAAGATGATTCATCAGAAGTCTATCGAGAAATTCGCAATGAAAGCAGGATATATTTCTCAAGAGAAGTTGATGAAGTAGATAATCTACGAAAACTGCCGATTTCGGTTGAACATTGAGATAACATCGGAGAACAACAACAGAATATTGAATACCTTCGAAAACATTGAAATGAAAATATTCGATACAACATTTACACGGATGTATACTACTTATACTAGCATTTTATTTTTCAGCACCGACAACGAATAGTTCTCGTTGTGGATGGGCAAATTGTTTGGCAAATCAATATTAAGTAAAACAAATTGTCCACAATAGTAATTTACGTGAAGGTCCGGAAAATACTGTTTTTCTGGACGAGTAGACAAAAACTGTTTTTGGACGTGTTGCGTACAGTATTTTTTCAGCAACCGTTTAGAATAACAAATCAATGAGAAACATTTCTTCGACCAAAAACCCTCCAAACTTTCAAAAATCAAAAAGACAACTTATTTCATGTTGGTATTTCGTTGCTATGGTAATGATCAATTGTATTTATCGAAATCAGACCCACCAAATTTTTGAGCGCTCGTACTACTTACACGAGGGCTATATCATTTTGTCACGATGTCTGTATTTTTCGAATTTTGAGCCGAAAATGGTCTCAAACGACTATGTTCGACTCACTGATGACGAATCCGTCCGAAAATTTGAGTCTGTCCGTCCGGTCGTCCGACCGTAAGCACGATAACTCTCGAACGGATCAACCTAGGAACTTGAAATTTTCAGTGTGGGTTCAGTTCCCGAATGCCTCGGTTGAGTTCGTTAATGGGCCAAATTCCACAAAGGGTTCTGTAAATATGGCCGTTCAAAGTTTCGTTCTCCTGATTACTTGAAAACTACAGATTTGATTGAGATGAAATTTTGCACTCAAATGGAGAATGAGGTGTTCAAGCTACATGTGAAATTTTGTCCAGATCGCATGACCAGAACCATAGAAACCATAGAAAATTGTAACTTTTGAACGGAAACGCCTAGAGACTTGAAATTTTCAGGATAGGTGTGGATCTCGAATGTCGTGATCACGTTCATCTATGAGCAAAATTATACTAGGGGTTCCGTAAATATGGTCGTTTGAAATTCAGTTTTCTTGATAATTTCAAAACTACAGATTCGATCGTGACGAAATTTTGTATTCTAATGGAGAATGATATATTCGAGCTACATTTCTCCAGATCACATGACCAGAATCATAGAAACCATAGAAAATCATAACTTTCGAACGGAAAGTCCTAGGGACTTGAAATTTTCAGGATAGGTGTGGATCTGAAATGTCGCGTTCACGTTCATCAATGAGCAGAATTATACTAGGGGTTCCGTTAATACGGTCGTTTGAAATTTTGGGTTCTCGATAATTTCGAAACTACGGATTCGATCGAGATGAAATTTTGTATGTTAATTAAGAATGATATATTAAAACAATTTTTTGTCCAGATCGCATGACCAGAACCATATAAACCATAGAAAATTGTAACTTTTGAACGGAAAGGCCTAGGAACTTGAAATTTTTAGGGTGGGTTTGGATCGCGAATATCGCGGCCACGTTCATCAATGAGCAAAATTAGACTAGGGGTTTCGTAAATATGGCTGTTCAAAAAAATTTTTCCTGATAATTTCGAAACTACTCATTGGATTGGGATGAAATTCTGCACCTAGCTCTGGAATAATGTATTCAAACTACGTGCCAAATTTTGTTCAGATCGCACCACCAAGACCATAGATACCGTAGAAAATTCTAGCGAATTATCGAAGAAAAATTGATCACCTGAAGCACTGACATGAAGTCTGGAGTTTCGCCTAAGTTTCAGAATTTCTGTGACAGCTGTCGAAAATTCCTTCAATTGATTTCTAAAACTGGAAAATGCGAATCTACCTACAAGGTGCATGTATGAGCGCTCAAAAGCTCCTGCCTTCACGGCAGTGCTTTTCGTGATTTTTTTTGTGGGCATTTCATTATAATAATTTGCCTTCTTCAAGTGAAAATGAGAGCTTCACCCCTTTTATAATTCCGCCCTGGTTTCATAGGGGAGGGTTCTGTTTTTTGAATGACAGTCTGCAATTTGAATCATTTATAGAAGAAATTATGCGAATAATTCGTGAAATTTCTTTCGTTTGGTCATTTCATCATAATCATTTGCCTTCTTCAAGTGAAAGTGAGAGCTTTACCCCTCCTATAATTCAGCCATGTTTTTGAAGAGGAGTATTTCGTTTTTTGAACGACAGTCTGCAATTTGATTATTTTCTATTTTTGAAATTTCTATTTTTTGGGCATTTCATTATAATAATTCGCCATCTTCAACTGAAAGTGAGAGCTTCACCCCTTCTATAATTCCGCCATGGTTTCATATGGAAGCATTCTGTTTCTTGAAAGACAGTCTGCAATTTGATTCTTTTATAGAAGAAATTATGCGAATAATTCGTGAAATTTCTTTTTTTGGTCATTTCATTATAATAATCTGCCTTCTTCGAGTGAAAGTGGGAGCTTCACCCCTTCTTTATTTTCGCAATGGTTTTATAGAGGAAATTTCTGTTTTTCATGTGACAGTCTGTAATTTGATTCATTTATAGAAGAAATTATGCGAAAATTCGTGAAATTTATTTTTTTTTTGCGCATTTCATCATAATAATTCGCCTTCTTCAAGTGGAATTGGGAGCTTCACCCCTACTTTAATTTCGCCATGGTTTGATAGAGGAGGGTTTAGTTTTTTGAATGACAGTCTGCAATTTGACTCATTTATAGAAGAAATTATGGGAATAATTCGTGAAATATCTATTTTTTGGGCATTTCATTATAATAATTTGCCTTATTCAACTGGAAGTGAAAGCTTCACTCCTTCTATAATTCCGCCATGGTTTCATAGAGGAGGATCTTGTTTCTTGAATGACAGTCGGCAACTTGATTCTTCTATAGGAGAAATTAGGCGAATAATTCTTGAAATTTCTTTTTTTTTGGGCATTTCATTATAATAATTTGCCTTCTTTGAGTGACAGTGACAGCTTCATCCCTTCTTTATTTCCGCAATGGTTTTATAGAGGAAAATTTTTAAATGACGTTCTGCAATTTGATTTATCTATAGAAGAAATTATGCGAATAATTCGTGAAATTTATTTTTTTTTGGCATTTCATTATAATAGTTTGCCTTGTGAAAGTGAAAGAGAAAGCTTCACCCCTACTTTAATTCCGACATGGTTTCATAGAGGAGAATTTTGTTTCTTAAATGACAGTCTGCAATTTGATTCTTTTATAGAAGAAATTATGCAAATACTTCGTGAAATTTCTTTCTTTTTGAGCATTCCATCATAATAATTTGCCTTCTTCGAGTGAAAGTGAAAGCTTCACCTCCGTATAATTCCGCCATGGTTTCATAGGGGAGGGTTTTGTTTTTCGAATGACAGTCTGCAATTTGATTCATTTATAGAAGAAATTATGCGAATAATTCGTGAAATTTCTTTCGTTTGGGCATTTCATCATAATCATTTGCCTTCTTCAAGTCAAATGAAGAGCTTCACCCCTTCTATAATTCCGCCATGGTTTCATGAGGAAAGATTTTGTTTTTTAAATGACGTTCTGCAATTTGATTCGTCTATAGAAGAAATTATGTGAATAATTCGTGAAATTTCTTTTTTTTTGGCATTTCATTATAATAATTTGCCTTCTTAAAGTGGAAGGGAAAGCTTCACCCTTACTTTAATTCCGCCATGGTTTCATAGAGGAGAATTTTGTTCTTCAAATGACAGTCTGCGATTTGATTCTTTCATAAAAAAAATTATGCAAATACTTCGTGAAATTTCTTTTTTTTTGAGCATTTCATCATAATAATTTGCCTTCTTCGAGTGAAAGTGGGAGCTTCACCTCCGTATAATTCCGCCATGGTTTCATAGAGGAGCATTTTGTTTTTTTAAATGACAGCCTGCAATTTGATTCATTTATAGAAGAAATTATGCGAATAATTCGTGAAATTTTTTTTTTGGGCATTTCATTATAATAATTTGCCTTCTTCGAGTGAAAGTAGGAGCTTCACCCCTTCTTCATTTCCGCAATGGTTTTATAGAGGAAAATTTAGTTTTTCAAATGACAGTCTGTAATTTGATTCATTTATAGAAGAAATTATGCGAAAATTCGTGAAATTTCTTTTTTTTTGCGCATTACATCATAATAATTTGCCTTCTTCAAGTGAAAGTGGGAGCTTCACCCCTACTTTAATTCCGCCATGGTTTCATAGAGGAGGATTTTGTTTTTTAAATGACAATCTGCAATTTGATTCATTTATAAAAAAAATTATGCGAATAATTCTTGAAATTTTTTTTTTTTGCGCATTTCATCATAATAATTTGCCTTCTTCAAGTGAAAGTGGGAGCTTCTCCCCCACTTCAATTCCGCCATGGTTTCATAGAGAAGGATTTTGTTTTTGAGCGCTCGTACTACTTACACGAGGGCTATATCATTTCGTCACGATATCTGTATTTTTCGAGTTTTGAGCCGAAAATGGTCTAAATCGACTATTTCTGTCGGAAAATTTGAGTCTGTCCATCCGGCCGTAAGCACGATAACTCTCGAACGGAACAACCTAGAGTCTCGAAATTTTCAGTGTGGGTTCAGTTTCCGAATGCCCCGGTTAAGTTCGTTAATGGGCCAAATTCCATCAGGGGTTCCGTAAATATGGCCATTCAAAGTTTTGTTCCTCTGATAACTTGAAAACTACAGATTTGATTGAGATGAAATTTTGTACTCGAATGGAGAATGAGGTGTTCAAGCTACATGTGAAATTTTGCCCAGATCGCATGACCAGAACCATAGAAAAATGTAACTTTTGAACGGAAACGCCTAGGGACTTGAAATTTTCAGGATAGGTGTGGATCTATTTTTGTGATCACGTTCATCTATGAGCAAAATTAGACTAGGGGTTCCGTAAATATAGTTCGTGAAATATTTTTTTTTCTGAGAATTTCATCATAAAAATTTGCCTTCTTCGAGTGAAAGTGAAAGCTTCACCTCTGTATAATTCCGCCATGGTTTCATAGGGGAGGGTTTTGTTTTTGAGCGCTCGTACAACTTACACGAGGGCTATATCATTTCGTCACGATGTCTGTATTTTTCGAATTTTGAGCCGAAAATGGTCTCAATCGACTATGTTCGACTCACTGATGACGAATCCGTCGGAAAATTCGAGTCTGTCCGTCCGTCCGGCCGTAAGCACGATAACTCTCGAACGGATCAACCTAGAGACTTGAAATTTTCAGTGTATGTTCAGATCCCAAATGCCTCGGTTAAGTTCGTTAATGTGCCAAATTCGCCCGGGGGTTCCGTAAATATGGCCGTTCAAAGTTTTGTTTCCCTGATTACTTGAAAACTACAGATTTGATTCAGATGAAATTTTGCACTCAAATGGAGAATGAGGTGTTCAAGCTACATGTGAAATTTTATCCAGATCGCATGCCCAGAACCATAGAAACCATAGAAAATTGTAACTTTTGAACGGAAAGGCCTAGGAACTTGAAATTCTCAGGGTGGGTTTGGATCGCAAATATCGCGATCACGTTCATCTATGAGCAAAATTAGACAAGGGGTTTCGTAAATATGGCCGTTCAAAATTATTTTTATGCTGATAGTTCCGAAAATACTGAGCGGATTGGAATGAAATTTTGCACCTAGCTGAGTATTAATGTATTCAAACTACGTGCAAAATTTTGTCCAGATCGCACCACCAAGACCATAGATACCGTAGAAAATTCTAGCGAATTATCGAAAAAAAATTGATCAGCTGAAGCACTGACCTGAAATCTGGAGTTTCGCCTAAGTTTCAGAATTTTTTTGTCAGCTGTCGAAAATTCCTTCAATTGATTTCTGAAACTGGAAAATGCGAATCTACGTACAAGGTGCATGTACGAGCGCTCAAAAGCTCCTGCCTTCACGGCAGTGCTTTTCGTAATTTTTTTGAATGACTGTCTGCAATGTTATTCTTTTATAGATGAAATTATGCGAATAATTCGTGAAATTTCTTTTGTTTAGGCATTTCATCATAATGATTGGCCTTCTTCAAGTGAAAGTGAAAGCAGTATTTCGTTTTTTGAATGACAGTCTGCAATTTGATTCATTTATAGAAGAAATTATGCGAATATATCGCGAAATTCCTATTTTTTGGGCATTTCATTATAATAATTTGCCTTCTTCAAGTGAAAGTGAGAGCTTCGCCTCTTCTATAATTCCGCCATGATTTCATCGAGGAGGATTTTTTTTTAAATTATAGTCTGCAATTTGATTCTTTTATAGAAGAAATTATGCAAATACTTCGTGAAATTTCTTTTTTTTGAGCTTTCATCATAAAAATTTGCCTTCTTCGAGGGAAAGTGAAAGCTTCACCTCTGTATAGATCCGCCATGTTTTCATAAAGGAGTATTTCGTTTTTCAAATTATAGTCTGCAATTTGATTCATTTATAGAAGAAATTTTGCGAATAATTCGCGAAATTTCTATTTTTTGGGCATTTCATTATAATAATTTGCCTTCTTCAAGTGAAAGTGAGAGCTTCACTCCTTCTATAATTCCGCCATGGTTTCTTAGAGGAGGATTTTGTTCTTTGTATGAGAGTTTGCGATTTGATTCTTTTATAGAAGAAATTATGCGAATAATTCGTTAAATTTCTTTCGTTTGGGCATTTCATCATAATAATTTGCCTTATTCAAGTGGAAGTGAAAGCTTCAACCCTTCTATAATTCTGCCATGGTTTTATACGGGAAGATTTTGTTTCTTAAATGACAGTCTGCAATTTGATTCTTTTATAGAAGAAATTATGCAAATACTTCGTGAAATTTCTTTTTGAGCGCTCGTACTACTTACACGAGGGCTATATCATTTCGTCACGATGTCTGTATTTTTCGAATTTTGAGCCGAAAATGGTCTCAATCAACTATGTTCGACTCACTGATGACGAATCCGTCGGAAAATTCGAGTCTGTCCGTCCGGCCGTCCGTCCGTCCGTCCGTCCGTCCGTCCGTCCGGCCGTCCGTCAGCACGATAACTCTCGAACGGATCAACCTAGAGACTTGAAATTTTCAGTGTGAGTTCAGTTCCAGAATGGCTCGGTTAAGTTCGTTAATGGGCCAAATTCCACCAGGGGTTCCGTAAATATGGCCGTTCAAAGTTTTGTTTCCCTGATTACTTGAAAACTACAGATTTGATCGAGATGAAATTTTGCACTCAAATGGAAAATGAGGTGTTCAAGCTACATGTGAAATTTTGTCCAGATCGCATGACCAAAACCATAGAAACCATAGAAAATTGTAACTTTTGAACGGACACGCCTAGGGACTTGAAATTTTCAGGATAGGTGTGGATCTCGAATGTCGTGATCACGTTCATCTATGAGCAACATAATACAAGGGGTTCCGTAAATACGGCCGTTTGAAATTTTGTTTTCTCGATCAATTAGAAACTGCGGATTCGATCGAGATGAAATTTTGTATTTTAATCGAGAATGATATATTGAAGCAACATTTTGTCCAGATCGCATGACCAGAACCATAGAAAGCATAGAAAATTATAACTTCCGAAGGAAAAGGCCTAGGAACTTGAAATTTTCAGGGTGGGTTTGGATCGCGAATTTCACGGTCACGTTCATCAATGAGCAAAATTAGACTAGGGGTTCCGTAATTATGGCCGTTCAAAATATTTTTTTCCTGATAGTTTCGAAACTACCGATCGGATTGGAATGAAATTATGCACCTAGCTCAGGAATAATGTATTCAAACTACGTGCAAAATTTTGTCCAGATCGCATCACCAAGACCATAGATACCGTGGAAAATTCTAGCGAATTATCGGAAAAAAATTGATCAGCTGAAGCACCGACATGAAGTCTGGAGTTTCGCCTAAGTTTCAGAATTTTTTTGACAGCAGTCGAAAATTCCTTCAATTGATTTCTAAAACTGGAAAATGCGAATCTACCTACAAGGTGCATGTACGAGCGCTCAAAAGCTCCTGCCTTCACGGCAGTGCTTTTCGTAATTTTTTTTTGAGCATTGCATCATAATAATTTGCCTTCTTCAAGTGAAAGTGAGAGCTTCACCCCTTCTATAATTCAGCCATGTTTTCATAGAGGAGTATTTCGTTTTTTAAATTATAGTCTGCAATTTGATTCATTTATAGAAGAAATTATGCAAATACTTCGTGAAATTTCTTCTTTTTTGAGCATTTCATCATAATAATTTGCCTTCTTCGAGTGAAAGTGAAAGCTTCACCTCTGTATAATTCCGCCATGGTTCATAGAGGAGGGTCTTGTTTTTTGAATGACAGTCTGCGATTTGAATCATTTATAGAAGAAATTATGCGAATAATTCGTAAAATTTCTTTTGTTTTGGCATTTCATCATAATAATTTGCCTTCTTTAAGTGAAAGTGAGAGCTTTACCCCTTCTATAATTCAGCCATGTTTTCATAGAGGAGTATTTCGTTTTTTAAATTATAGTCTGCATGGTTTCTTAGAGGAGGATTTTGTTCTTTTAATGAGAGTCTGCAATTTGATTCTTTTATAGAAGAAATTATGCGAATAATTCGTTAAATTTCTTTCGTTTGGGCATTTCATCATAATAATTTGCCTTATTCAAGTGGAAGTGAAAGATTTTGTTTCTTAAATGACAGTCTGCAATTTGATTCTTTTATAGAAGAAATTATGCAAATACTTCATGAAATTTCTTTTTTTTTGAGCATTGCATCATAATAATTTGCCTTCTTCAAGTGAAAGTGAGAGCTTCGCCCCTTCTATTATTCCGCCATGGTTTCATAGAGGAGAATTTTGTTTCTCAAATGACAGTCTGCCATTTGATTCTTTCATAGAAGAAATTATGAGAATAATTCGTGAAATTTCTTTTTTTTTGGGCATTTTTTTATAATAATTTGCCTGCTTTAATTTCGCCATAGTTTTATAGTGGAGCATTCGTATTCTCGGTAAGAATTACATCTGAGAAAAAAATTTATCAACGATGAATGAGGCGGGCACTAAACTCAACGATTCTATAATAATGTAATAATAATCAAAACGACACCAAAAAATCGAAAAAAAATGCCCCGTTTCGGTGGATTGAAAAATGAATAATCCCACGATTTGGAGTCAAAAGAACAGCACGTTGTGGCGTTGCTCATTCTGGATGCGCATTTTCCGCATTTAATTCTGGCACAATACTCGTCTGGTCCATTTTGACTCGTGGGCGTTTCTTCTGGTGATTAACGTCAAACTAGCCCATCGATCAGACATCGGAACACGGTTGCAAGTCGGTTTTACATCTTGAAGGTCTCCATGGCTTATTCCACTGACCATCGATTAAATTTCTATTTCCACTGCGAAACTTTGCACGCGGCTGTTTTTTACCAAATTGAAAGATGGATTTTCGGCGTTGAGAATTGAATAGAATACAAGACGGAAACAGATTGTTGTGTTTGATCATAAGTACGACACACCATGTTTAGGATGTTTCAAATTTTTATGGAGACGGCCGTTACAATTTTGAAATCTCTCAGCATATTCAATTTAGTCGTGGAATATAGAAATTGGTTGAAGAATAGAAATAAATTCGAAATTAAAAAATTTCGAAAAGCAGGAAGCAGGAGCTTTTGAGCGCTCGTACATGCACCTTGTAGGTAGATTCTCATTCTCCAGTTTTACAAACCAATTGGAAAGATTTTGACAGCTGTCAAAGAAAATTTCAAACCAACGCGAAAATCCAGACTTCACGTCAGTGTTTTGGTGTCCATTTTTTCGATAATTCGCTAGAATTTTCTACGGTATCTATGGTCTTGGTAATGCAATCTGGACAAAATTATACATTATTCTTCATATATGTGCGAAATTTCATTTCAATCCAATAAGTATTTTCGAAATTATCAGAAAAAATATAGTTTGAACGGCAATATTTACGGAACCCCTAGTCTAATTTGGCTCATTGATGAAAGTGATCGCGAAATTCGCGATCCGAACCTATCCTGAAAATTTCAAGTCACTAGGCCTTTTCGTTCGAAAGTTATGATTTTCTATGGTTTCTATGGTTCTGATCATACGATCTGGAAGAAATGTAGCTCGAATATATAATTTTCAATTTACATACGAAATTTCGTCGAGATCGAATCCATAATTTTGAAATGATCAAGAAAACTTAATTTCAAACGGCCATATTTACGGAACCTCTAGTCTAATTTTGCTCATTGATACACGTGAACTCTACATTTACGATCCACACATATCCTGAAAATGTCAAGTCCCTAGGCCTTTCCATTACAAAGTTATAATTTTCTATGGCTTCTATGGTTCTGGTCATGCGAGTTGGACAAAATTCTGCATGTAGCTTGAGTACGTAATTATCCATCTGTGTGCAAAATTTCACCTCGATCGAATCAGTAGTTTCGGAGTAATCAGAAAAACAAAATTTCGAGCGGCCATATTTACGGAACCCCTTGGCGAATTCTGCCCAATAACGAACTTAACCGCGGCATTTGAGATTCGAACCTACCCTGAAAATTTCAAGTTCCTAGGACATTCCGTTCGAGAGTTATCGTGTATACGGCCGGCCGGACGGACGGACGGACAGACTCGAATTTTTCGACGGATTTGTCATCAGTGAGTCGAACATAGTCGATTGAGACCATTTTCGGCTCAAAATTCGAAAAATACAGACATCGTGACGAAATGATATAGCCCTCGTGTAAGTTGTACGAGCGCTCAAAAAAATGTCTAATCTAAGCTAGCTGTACCATTGCAGAGAAAGCCAATATTCGAATTATTATTTATCGACCGTGTTCTTCAACGTTTCCCAATGTTCACAAAAACTTCCATCGTATTCAAAACGGCCCTAGTAAAATAGATGAAAATCGCGAGAAACACAATCGGTCGCGATTGGCCTATTTTCAGATGCCGCCCTCTGAAATTCCTGCGCACGACAGTGTGGTTCAACCCGTTTTCTCCACAAGCTAATATATGGTCCTTGGTGGACTCCAGAAGAATACGAACACTCGCAAATGCATTTGTACCTTGTACCAAAATTTCTCACGTAGTTTGAATACATTATTCTTCATCTATGTGCCATTACAATCCAATCAGTAGTCACGAAATAATCAGGACAAAAATATTTTGTAAGGTCATATTTACGGAACCCCTAGTCTTATTTTGCTCATTGATATACGTGACCGCGACATTCGCGATCCGAACCCATCCTGAAAATTTCAAGTCCCTAGACCTTTCCGTTCGAAAGTTATGATTTTCTATGGTTTCTATGGTTCTGATCATGCGATCTGGAAAAAATGTAGCTCGAATATATCATTCTCAATTCAAATACAAAATTTTTCCACGTTCAAATCCATAGTTTTGAAATTATCAAGACAACCGAATTTCAAACGACCATATTTACAGAACCACCAGTCTAATTTTGCTCATTGATGAACGTGACAGCGACATTCGAGATCCACACCAATCCTGAAAATTTCAAGTCCCTAGGCCTTTCCATTACAAATTTATAATTTTCTATGGTTTCTATGGTTCTGGTCAGGCGAGTTGGACAAAATTCTGCATGTAGCTTGAACACGTCATTCTCCATCTGAGTGCAAAATTTCACCTCGATCGAATTAGCAGTTTCGAAGTAATCAGGAGAACAAAATATCGAGCGGTCATATTCACGGAACCCCTGGTCGAGTTTCGCCCAATAACGAACTCAACCGCGACATTCGAGATTCGAACCTACCCTGAAAATTTCAAGTTTCTAAGTTGTTGCGTTCGAAAGTTATCGTGTATACGGAAGGACGGCCGGACGGTCGGACAGACTCGAATTTTCCGACGGATTCGTCATCGGTGAGTCGAACATAGTCGTTTGAGACCATTTTCGGCTCAAAATTCGAAAAATACAGACATTGCGACGAAATGATTTAGCCCTCTTGTAAGCAGTACCTACGAGCTCTCCAAAAAAACAAATTTCAAATATATTTTGCATAGTGATTCGTTATGATGTTTCCATGTCACAGTTCTAATAAGAGCACTGGCAAATTTTCGTTTTTGAGCGCTCGTACTAGTTACACGAGGGCTATATCATTTCGTCACGATGTCTGTATTTTTCGAATTTTGAGCCGAAAATGGTCTCAATCGACTATGTTCGACTCACTGATGACGAATCCGTCGGAAAATTCGAGTCTGTCTGTCCGGTCGTAAGCACGATAACTCTCGAACGGAACAACCTAGAGACTTGAAATTTTCAGTGTGGTTTCAGTTCCCGAATGCCTCGGTTGAGTTCGTTAATGGGCCAAATTCCACAAGGGGTTCCGTAAATATGGCCGTTCAAAGTTTTGTTTCCCTGATTACTTGAAAACTACATATTTGATCGAGATGAAATTTTGCACTCAAATGGAAAATGAGATGTCTAAGCTACATGTGAAATTTTGTCCAGATCGCATCAACAGAACCATAGAAACCATAGAAAATTGTAACTTTTGAACGGAAACGCCTAGGGACTTGAAATTTTCAGGATAGGTGTCGATCTTGAATGTCGTGATCACGTTCATCTATGAGCAACATTATTCTAGGGGTTCCGTAACTATGGTCGTTTGAAAGTTAGTTTTATTGATAATTTCAAAACTACAGATTCGATCGTGACGAAATTTTGTATACTAATGGAGAAATTTATATTCAAGCTACATTCCTCCAGATCACATGACCAGAACCATAGAAACCATAGAAAATCATAACTTTCGAACGGAAAGGCTTAGGGACTTGAAATTTTCAGGATAGGTGTGGATCTGAAATGTCGCGTTCACGTTTATCAATGAGCAGAATTATACTAGGGGTTCCGTAAATACGGTCGTTTGAAATTTTGTTTTCTCGATAATTTCGAAACTACGGATTCGATCGAGATGAAATTCTGTATTTTGATCGAGAATGATATATTAAAGCAATATTTTGTCCAGACTGCATGACCAGAACCATAGAAACCATAGAAAATTGCAACCTTAACGGAAAGGCCTAGGAACTTGAAATTTTCATCAATGAGCAACATTAGACTAGGGGTTCCGTAAATATGGCCGTTCAAAATATTATTTTCCTGAAAGTTTCGAAACTACTGATCGGATTGGAATGAAATTATGCACCTAGCTGAGGAATAATGTTGTTTATTGTTTATTGTTTATATCCCGACTCTTCCAGGTCTCTGTGAGACCCCTCAGAAGCTCAGAGCTTGTGCGAGTTAAGAGTATTGTATGTATTCAAACTACGTGCAGAATTTTGTTCAGATCGCATCACCAAGACCATAGATACCGTAGAAAATTCTAGCGAATTATCGAAAAAAATTGATCAGCTGAAGCACTGACTTGAAGTCGGGAGTTTCGCCCAAGTTTCAGAATTTTTTTAACGGGTGTCGAAAATCCCTTCAAGTGATTTCTAAAACTGGAAAATGCGAATCTACCTACAAGGTGCATGTACGAGCGCTCGAAAGTTCTTGCCTTCAAGGCAGTGCTTTTTTCGAACGGCTCTTTCACGGAACCCCTAGTCTAATTTTGCTCATTGATGAACGTAACCGCAAAATTCGCGATCCGAACTTATCCTGAAAATTTCAAATCCCTAGGCCTTTCCGTTCGAAAGTTATGATTTTCTATGGTTTCTGTGGTTCTGATTATGCGATCTGGAAAAAATGTAGCTCGAATATATCATTCTCAATTCAAAAACAAAATTTCCTCACGATCAAATCCATGGTTTTGAAAGTATCAAGAAAACCGAATTTCAAACCGCCATATTTACGGAACCCCTTGTCTAGTCGATTGAAACCATTTTCGGCTCAATATTCGAAAAATACAGACATCGTGACGAAATGATATAGCCCTCGTGTAAGTAGAACAAGCGCTCAACAAAGATAGTACATACTCAACTACATCCAAAGATCGAGTTTCCGAAACCAGATGACCTTGGTCAATTGTGACACCACGTTGGCGCCCAACACATTTATTCACACACACCTGTAAATAATCGCAGAAATCATCATCAGAAAGGTGCAGACGTTCTCGAATGCAATACGGGAAATATAAGGAATATTATTAATAGGGATCCTGCCACCACCATATTTCGGTAAAACATTTATAATGGAGAATTGTGAAATATTGTTGCCAGTTCTTTCCCTTTTGCGCTCTTGTATTTCTATGAACAAGGCCATCATCATTTTGCCAAACATCCAACATAGTTTTTTAATTCTGAGCTGAGAATGGTCTCAAACAATTAGGTTGTACTCGTAGATGAAGAATTCGTCATCAGATTCAATTCTGTCGAAAAGTTGATTACTTTCGTAAGAAAAGGCCTAGATTTTTGAAAATTTCAGGTTCATTCGAGGTTTGAACGCGCCGATTGAATTCGTTAATGGCTTAAATCCGCCAAAGGGTTCCGTAAATGAAGCACATATGGAACATCGATAAAATGAGTTATGTTGAAATTCAGCATTTCAATTGTTTCACGTGAAAAGCTCTTCTGATATATTCAATATAATTCGGCAATTTCATCTTTGGAAGAATAAAATGACATTATTTGTCATACTCACAATGAACACTGAAGTCCGGTTTGGTACATATAAACGAGGGGACAAAAGCTACTGACTTCACGTCAGAGCTTTTCTCGATTTTTTTGGATTTTCAACGATAACGAGATAATGAAAATTCGACAACTACCAGGAAACTCTGAAAACATTAATAATTTGAATGAAATAGCCCATATGGGTTGGGAATGAGGTAAATATGATGAACTAGATCTTCTTGCCATTCCACTCGGATAGGTTTTCAAAGATCTTAAGAAAATTATGAACCTAGTTCAATTAATCTGTCCTGTAGTTCATTTTTTCATTCATTCTAGCTAGTGGAACGGATTGAAAGAAAAATTGGAGTTACTAACATTCGAGAATAGGGTAGGTTCAATTTGGAATTTGTCAAAATCTGACATCTCGAATTTCGGATGAAAATATCTTAAATACACGTAATTTTCAGGTGGACACTTACCGATAACTTCCTGGATGGATGACCGCTCTGGTGATGCGCTCAAACAAGCGCTCCCTCCCAAGTTTTGTACAGCATAGTTGAAGATGGAATATAAATATAAATTTTATAGACTATTATTGAAATTTTAAAAATAAATTTCTTGGACATCTAACCTGAACGATGTATCGAAACACACTCAATGTTGCATACTATGTTATTTAAGAAATCATAATATTGAGGAAAGAAATGCATATGACGATAAGCGAACTAAAAAAATGCCGAGGTGCACATGGAACGAACTGGTCGTGCAGACTGCAGACAGACGGTACCGTACATGTGTGAATGTGCATCTCCATTGCGCTAGGCGAACTCTGTTCGAGCTAGGGATGCGTAAACTGTGAACTGATTCAACTTTTTGTAGCGGCTGCGACTAGGACCAAGTGCGTATCGACTGCGACTGGAAAGCTCGCTAGATCTGAGTAGAAACAAGAATCTTAAGGCACGCGCTGAATTGCAAATTCTGGCACTTCAAATCGCAAGTGGCATGGCCACTAATAGACAGAAAGAAAACTCTTATCAGAAGTGATCGAACAGGCATTGCCATAACAATAGACACACATAGACAATAGTGTCCTATCCGTATATATTGAAGAAAGTAAGAGAGACTATATGAGAGGGGAAAATGAAGAGTTCTAGGAGGTTGTAATTGTAAATATGACCTCAAGTATTTATGCAAAGCCTTTGTCTTTCATAGTCGAACTACAACCACTAGGCGACTAACTACAATTAGATAATAATAATAATAAGATTTATTTCCCAGAAAATAACATACATACATCAGTTGTGAAAATAGTACTTGCAGACAAACTTAAACAAGTAGAAAAGTAAATGAAATATTCAAAAAATAGACCGCTTCCATTGTCCAAGGAGTGCCATCATCCAGAATCTATAGTAATCCTGTCAACCTCATCCACGGACACCTCTCTCAGCCAGATCTCCAACCACTTTTTGTACAAAGAAAGACCATTGACATTTCTGATATGAAGCGGAACCAGGGAGAAGATCCTCGGTGCCACATAATAAAATGATCTCTGACCTACTGCTTTCGTTGCCCTCTCAGTGATATATTCAGACCTTTTTTTGTGTCTAGTATCGTAGGTATGGCTTATAGACGACAATTCCGTTCTTTTCTTGTACTGCTGGCAAAGAACCCTGTAATAATTAAGTTTTTCAAATTCGAACATGGTCACCTCTGCAAAGAGTCTCCGGGTGGGAAAAGTCCGTTCTTTGTTGTAAATAATCTTGAGGAAGGTCTTTTGTAAAACTTTGAGTTGTGTTTTGTGACATTTGTACGCTCCACCCCAGGATAATATTCCATACTGTAAGTGCGACTCAACCAGTGCGTGATATAAAATCTTGAGAAGACTGTCGTCCATGAGTCGTCTCAGGCATCTGAATGTGAATAGTAGGGATCTGAGTTTTTTCGTCACTTTGGCGATGTGAAGGTCCCATCTGAGGTGTGCGTCAAATTCTATTCCAAGATAAGTTTTAGATTTTATGCACTCAATTTCACTGCCATTCCTCAAAACTTAATTTCCGATCCTGGGTAAGCCAGACACTCTGCTAGAAAATACCATGCATTTAGTCTTTTCCATATTCAACATCAAGTACATTTCACTCAACCAATCCATTATTCCTTTCATGCCATGCTCGGCCTTATTCACAACGTCCTCCCAAATAGATCCCGTGAACAGGATCACAGTGTCATCCGCGAAGGACGATATCTTAGCATCCACTCCGAAGGACAGCAATCCATTTATATATATATAAGAAATGGCACAGGTCCAAGGACCGTTCCCTGGGGTACACCGGTCAAAACCTCCCGCCTCCCGCTCACGACACCGTTCACCTCCACGCATTGTGTTCTACCCTGACCGGAACAAATCACCTGCAACTCCTCTTATACCAAGGTCCTCCATAACGTCTAATAGTTTCCGGTCGTTGACAGTGTCAAAGGCCCTAGCCAAGTCTAGGAAGACTCCCATCGTACATTTGCCCCCATCGAGTGCTCGATATATATCATCCGCTAAGGAAACAACAGCATCATCAGTTGATCTCTCCGGTCTAAACCCAAATTGTCTCGAGGAAAGCAAATTATTCCTTTCCAGAAACTCAACCAGTCGTACCTTGATCACTTTTTCGACAACTTTTGCAACCGTACTAATCAGTGAGATTGGTCTATAGTTGGAGAGACTTTTTCGATCACCTTTCTTGAAAAGTGGTTTTATTATAGCTGTCTTGAGGTTGTCTGGAAACTTTCCCTGTTCAAGTATAGCATTTATCAGGCACGCTAGAGGTATTTTTATGTGTTCACCAACAATTTTCAGATGTTCTCCTGTTATTTCATCGAAGCCAAGGCATTTGTGATTTTTCAGTTCGTTTATTATACCAAGCACCTCTCTGCCATCTGTTGGTCTCAGAAACATTGTCTTGCTCTTTCTGTTCCCTTCCACAACAGGGATCACCGGTCTCCTGATCTGACTGGCCATCTCTTCGCTTAAATTCACGAAGTATGAATTGAACATCTGAGCAATCATATCTGTATCTGTGATGCTAGTAACTTCGTTATTGATCTCATGTATTCCAGTTTGGTTCTTCTCACTTCCCCTCAAATCTCTGATATTAGACCACATAGCTCTTGAATTACCCTTATTCTTCTCTATCTGTTCAGAGTAGTAGTTCTTCTTTGCAACTCTAACTAGATCTGTGAGTTTATTTTTATATAGTTTGTATTCGTGTAATAACCGAGTATCGTTCGGGTTTCTCAGTACCAACCTATAAATCATTTGCTTTTCATCAATAGACTTCATCAAACCTTTCGTTATCCATGGTTTTCTCTTCACCTCACGGTATTTCATATGCCGTCTCGAAGATGACCTTACAGCACTTCTTATTTTTTCGAGCAAACATTCAGACATCTGGTTCACATCATCTAAACAGCAACAGTCACTCCAGTCATCCACTTCCATGGTCTCATAAAGTCTTTTCCGATCTAATATTACTCGTTTCTTCAACGGAGGTTGTTCTTTGAAGGTTGACATTGGACATATCCCAAGTATGGGGAAGTGATCTGTTATATTGCAGTGGAGGACATATGACCTGCATCCTGAAGGGTCCACCGGATTCCTGACAAAGATATGGTCCAGCAAAGTTTGGGACTCACTTTGTACTCTCGTATATTTATCAATTATTGAATTGCATCCAAATTCTCCCAGTATCTGATTTGATATCTATATTAACATCACCGACAAAGAAATATGTATGCTTGTTGTCCAGGCAGTGGTTCCTCATGTAATTAAAGAGGTGTTCATTGAATTCGTACGGACTGGATGAAGGTGAACGATAGAGGGCATCAACTATGATATCCCTGTCAATGCCCTTGATGGCGAGGCGAATGGTCTTCATCAGACCAACGTCAAGGATAGAATACTGAAACACCAGATTGTTTTTTATATACATGACAACTCCATCGTTCTGATTATAGTCTCCTGAGTTATAAATTAATTCGTATTCTGGCATTTTAAAAAGGTTGATATCTGGAACATGCCATGTTTCCGTGAAGACTATAACATCAAATTGATAATCAAACTTTTTCAGTAAAATTGACATTTCATCGCATGAAAAACTGCAAATCCCGCCTGCGTGGCTACACCATCAATGATACCAAAGCCTTGATCATCGTCCACCTCAGTCGATTCGTACTGCAGATGTTCAAAATCCCTTATATACTGATCCATAAAAAAAAACGAGCACAAAATGAAACTAATAATTCAAGTAATGTGAAAATAAATCAGGATAATCCTACGAAGAATTCTTGTAGTAGGAGTTACTAATCTAAATCAACAAAATGTTACAAACATACAGAAACAATACAGAAACTAATCTCTGAGACTCGTTTTAGCCGAGTTTTTTCTTGTATTCGGCCGATCTCTTGCCGAAGCTCTAAAAGGATATTTTACAGTACCTGTTTGAGGCGTTATGGAAGACCCTCTCACAGAAACGCTGTTGGTTGTCGTCAATTTTCCTGTTTGAGCTGGCGGCGGTAGTCTCACTGTAGATTCACTCGGCTTTACGTATCCTTTTTCTTCCTGGGTAGACCTGGGTTGGTGAATTGGTGTACCTGGATCACTATGCGGTCTGTTAGAAAAACACTCTTCAAAACCTTCCTTCTTTACGAGATCGGCTGGAGTGAAAACACGATTGTCCAAATTAAGTCTACCCTTTCTAATGAAGCAATTAGCCGCTCCACTTTGTTTGGCAGAGTAAAGATGTTTCTTCAAAATTTTATTTTCTGATCTCTGTTGTTCAGTAAAGTCCTGCGTGATCCTTATGGAGGTTCCCTTTAGATTCTTAGTATTCTTGAGCACTGTGAGTTTCTTCAAATAGGATGTAAATTCAACCTTTATAGGGCTGTATTCATTTCTTCCTAGGGTGAATAAGCTATTGATGTCGCCCTCCACCTGCTCAACCTTCAAACTATTATCAATAAACTCTTTAATATCTTGAACTGCAATATTCTGGGTCTGCCTCTCCAAGCCAAAAATTATCATTCCATTCCTTCTTCGTTCTCTTTCCAAGTATTCAATTCTCCTCCTCATTTCTTCATTTTCTTTTTCCGCCTTGTTGAGTCGGTGGCTAACTTCCTCGATTTTCAATGAGAGTTTCACCTCCAATGCTTGTAGTAGTGATTTAATATCTTCATTTCCCTTTACAATCTCATCTCGAAGTTGTATGTTTGTTAATTCCGCTCCTGTCATTTCTCGAAATGAAATTCCACAAATCTCACCTGATGCGGTTCTGTTTAAAAACTTCTTTATCAACCGTCAACGTATGGTCAGACTGAAGATAAGCGATGCTGCCCGCTCTTGGCTAATCGAACCGATTTACTTCCAAAATATTTACACAATACTAAACTTCCTTTTATTTCCTGAAAAATAATTCTTCGTTTCAGAATATGATTCATTATGGGATAGATACATTTTCTGTATTGTTTCATGAACATTGTGCGGTAAAGCATTAAAAACAATGCTAAATTCATAATGATGCCATGCTAAAATAAATTCGATATCTAACAGGCTAATTGTCTTTTCTGAAAAGATGACCTTGAAAAAAATGTTCTACGAATTTTTAAACCATATGCTATATCACAGATCCGCTCATTCTGATTTGAACTTCAAGTTACCAATCAAGAACAAACAGCTCCTGAAGAAGCTTAGATCTATCTGGACATCCAATTCTGAGGATGTGCCACAGCCGCCCTCAATGCAAGCCAGGAACACGACAAAAATGCAACGTCGCAAAGGCGCCAATGAAATCAACTGACTTGGGAATGACCCATAACCACGATACATAAACGTGTTCATAACAAAATTGTAGTTCATTGCGGTTGATACGTGTTGGGATATATTATTGTAAATGGCATCTTTTGTTACGGATCACCTTCTTATCTGTAATTAAATAGGCGTTGAACTTTCTCGTTATAACAATCTCGTTATAGCAATATAACAATGAAGTTAATTTTGGCAAAATAAATCTATGAATGAATCATAGGCCTCATTAAGGACATATCTACGAACGAAAATTTTTATAAACTGCGACAATTGGAAATCGTGACTGACTAACTACACCAAATCGCCAGCAAAAAAAATATACCATCATCCCAATCGCCTGTGGGATCTGTTAAGTCTAGTTCGCATTAGGAGAGTATTTTAGTCGAGTAGCGAGTGATTTAGTAACTAAACGTGTCTGAACTATGAAAATTTAGTCGAGTAGTTAGGCAAGTAATTTAGTCAAGTCGATCCATTCTACTGGATTTTCAACGGGCGTCCGAGATCACTGGCTTGCCGGCTCAACAAGTGCGAACCTGAATATTTAGTAGAGTTCATTAGTAGCCTCTATCAGTAGCCGCTAATATGACGTCCCGCTGGAGCGAAGAGACAACTTTAAAATTTATTTCGAAGTATCTAGAACATGATGTTTGTGGAACATCAAGTCCACGCAGTATAAAAACAGGCAGTCGAAACAATCTGCATATTTGGACATCGAAAAAACAATAGACATTTCTGGATTTGGTGAAAGGGAAATAAAAATGAAAATCAAAAATATCAGGTATAAATTCCTTCAATGATTCATATATTGCTTCACAAACTTCGATGATGAATCCAAAAATAGTTGATTTTCCGAGTCTAAATATATGTGTGAGTGTCCTTAAACTGCATCCAGTAGCAAGAAAGTATAGAACTACTTGTAATTTAGTAATTGCAGGAATAGCGCTTCTTGAAAGAGTATCTTTACGCTGAATTTGAGACTGTATTTTCATTAACAGAAAATGCACACAACTTTCCGACATTCTGAAACTATCGAAGTATTGTTTGGGATCTTCCAATGCTAATTCTCTCAGAAGACAATCAGTAGCTCCTAGTTTTTCTCTTCTTTCGATCCATTTTCGTACCCATAGCTTCTTCTTATTAATTACACAAATTTCCTCATCAACCTCTTCTAAAATAGCCGACACGATTAGCTTAATCACTTTGTTTATTTTAATTCGTTGTTGGCTGTTCATCTTGCAAATCACACTACTACCTAACCTCACTTGTGAACTGTCAACTGTACTAAAAGCAAAGTGCGAACGATTTTCGGACAGTAGCGGGTTTAGTCACACGCTACTCGACTAAAATACTCTCCTAATGCGAACTAGACTTTAGAGACAGAAGCTCTTCTCAAAGAGGAAAAACCACCAATACTAGAAATGAAGAAATAGAAGAAGATCGACCTCTAGGTCGAGGCTGCTCCAAGGAGCTAGACAACAAACATCCCTCATGGATAGACTTCAGTACGTAGATTAGGATAGGCGATCTATTGTGCAACACAACACCTCATCATCCTATTAGTAACATCGAATTTATTAGTTAGTACAAGCGTGAACAGATAGTCCAATTAAGATATAAAGGATAAAACTTAGGAAAACTGACTATCTAGGAAAGGATGAATAAGGAGAGGACAGAGCACATGAGTGATCTAGTTGTATTCCATTAGATTATGTCCTTCATTTTGTATTTCTACTGAACGTCTTGTAATGAACATAACATTTTTAAACCATAATTGGAAATTATTCATCAACGAGTTCAAAGCCGTACTACGGATATGTAAAGTACAGTATTCCAAAACAAAATACACTATCTACAATATCAAATAACAACGAGAAAAAACCTAAAACACACGATTCCACGTCTCACACGTTAGCGTATTATACAGGATGAATCCTGTACATACTTCACACTGTGGTAGAGGACACTTGGGCGGTTCCAAAAATACCCCACATGATGGGTCTCACACCATTCGTTCGCCTGATACAGGGCGATTTACAGTTTTCGGCCATATTTTCAAAATGCTCCATTGGACAAATGGAATCATGACAAATTCATGAAATTCGGTATACAGGAGGACCACAAGGATATATGTATACAGCTGAGGTAAGAAGTTCACAATTTCGAGAACCGGACTTGAATTATCGAATATTTTCAGAAATCATGATGAAAATCACCATATATACAGGGCATAGTAAATGAAAGTACGTTAACCTGTGGAGCTACTATAGACGAGTCCAAAAAACCTATATATAATAGGTCTGATCAACTCCATAGCCGAGATACAGGGTGATTTATGTATTCGCCAATATTTTCAATTGCTTATAACATTTGAACCATCTAGTATCAATAGATATTTGAAACGTAAAACACATTTCCATGGGTAAAACGATTCATTTTGAGCTAATCGGAAAATCCAGGTCCGTATTAGAAAAATATGGGACTTTTTGCAAGCTGTGATTCAACACCCTGTATGAAGGAATATTGAAATTTGATTGGAATATTTGGGAAGAGCAGATTATTTTCGATGGGGATCAGTGAATTTCAGTGTCCCGCACGACATTTGACTAATCAAAATTCTTGTCCAAAGATTTAATTCGATAGTGAAATTCCACTTCCTTCACAAAAAGACGTAGATTGAGATTGAATTCGAAAAATTGTATGTTTTTTTATTCTAATGAATAATTTCAAGAATTTTTCAGAAAAATAAGAATTTTGAATAATTAATTCGAAAATGAAATTGAAAAAATAAATAAACAAATGAGTAAACAAGTGAAACATTTGAAAGAAATCATAAAAGTTGCTCAAAAGTATCACCGTTTTGCTCGATGCACATTCTTGCTCTTTTCAAATTATGCAATTATTTCTAGCATGTTTGGTCATTACTGGATAATTACGGATCTTATGCAGGCAACTTCGATACGTTGTAGGAGAATATCCTCAAATTCAATCTCATACGCATATACTAAAGATTTCAAATATCTTCAAACGAAATAATCGATAGGATTGAAATCTGATGATTTAGAGGGCCATGTATGCTGTCCACCTCTGCCTATCCACATATTTGGAAAGTTCTGAAGGCCGATTTACATCAGACGAGCGAATGTTCATTCTAACACCACTCTATCAAATTCTTCTAGTTCAAACAGACGTGGAACATTCTTTCGTCATTCTATCAGTGTTCTGAAAGATTCTATAGATAATTAACATTTTGAGAATGCTTGATCGCTTAATGTGAACGGCACTAGTGACTAGAGCGCATGATCAGTTCCTTAGTGTTCAAGGTGGGTTTATACCAAACGAACAAAGAGCAAAAGCTAGAACAAGAACATTCTTCGTTGATCTGTTAGTGTGAACGAAAGCTTCTTTTCAGCGTTTACACCAAAATATCTGCGAGCAAAAACGAGAACAAAGAGCTAGAACACTAGAACGCTTTGAAGAGACCGCTCCGGGAAGCGAGCGGGCTGAACACGAAAGAACGCTCTAAGGAACTGATCATGCGCTCTAGTGCCGTTTACATTAAGCGATCGAGCATTCTTGAAATGTTCTATAGAATCTTTTAGAACACTGATAGAAGACAAAAGAATGTTCCACGTCTGTTTAAACAAGAAGAATTTGATAGAGGGGTTAGAATGAGCATTAGCTCGTTTGATGTAAATCGGCCTAAAGACGCGCTCGCTTCCCGGAGCGGTCTCTTCAAAGCGTTCTAGTGTTCTAGCTCTTTGTTCTCGTTTTTGCTCGCAGATATTTTGGTGTAAACACTGAAAACGAGCTTTCGTTCACACTAAAAGATCAACAAAGAATGTTCTTGTTCTAGCTCTTGCTCTTTGTTTGTTTGGTTTAAACCCACCTTGATACAAAACGTTCCTGACAATAACTCTAAAATAAGGTAAAGCCTATCATGCTGGAAATACATGCCTGCAATGTTCGTACCGCCAAGTGTACAGGCGGGCACATGAAATCCCAGTACAAATTTGTAATTAACGTGTGGTGTGGAGTTCATAATAATCGATTGATTGTTCCTCGAATTCTGCCAAGAAGGCTTACGGATTATATTTATTCGGATTTCCTTCAAAATCATCTGCCTGTACTACTCGACGGTACGAACATTGCAGGAAAGTATTTCCAGCATGATGGCCCTCCGCCTTATTTAAGACTTATTGTAAGGAACTTTTTGTATCAGAACTTTACGTATCAGAACTTTACAAATATGTGGATAGGCAGAGGTGGACCGCATGTATGGTCCCTTAGATCACCAGATTTGCTTTATTGATTATTCCGTATGGGGATATTTAATTGAAATATTCACTGAATGCGTCTGAGATTGGTAGTGAAGATATTCTTCTACAACGTATCGAAGTTGCCTGCAATAAGATCCCTAATGATATAGAAATAACCAAAAAAAATATTAGACATAGTTTGAAAAGAGCAAGAATGTGCATCGAGCAAAACTTTGGCACTTTTAAGCAACTTTCATAATTTCTTTCAAATGTTTTGATTGTTTACTTATTTGTTTATAAATTTCTTCAATTATAATGAATTAATCAAAATTCATACTTTTCTGAAAAATTCTTGAAATTATTCATTAAAATATGAAGAAAAAATGAAAATTTTCCATCAGTCCTACAGACCATTTGTTGAATTCAATCCCAATGTATGACATTTTTGTGAAGGCAGTGGAATTTTACCATCGAATTGAATCGTTGGACTAAAATTTGGATGGGAAAAATGTCGTGCGGACACTTACATTCACTGATCCCCATCAAAAATTTTCTGCTCTTTCCGAATATTCTGCTTATCAAATTTCAATATTACTTCAGACGTTGAATCCCAGCTTGCGAAAAGTCCCAAATTTTTCTGATACGGACCTGGATTTTTTGATTAGTTCAAAGATGATTTTTTTTACCCATAGATGTGTGTTTTACGTTCCAAATATCAATTGATACTGGATGGTTCAAAAGTTATGAGTAATTGAAGATATCGGCGAATACATAAATCACCTTGTATCTTGGTCACGAAGTTGATTAGACCTATCACACATAGATTTTTTGGACTAGTCTAGAGTAGCCCTACCGCAGGTTAATGTATGTACTACATTAACCAATGTACCCTGTACAGAAAGCTTGAAAATTTGATCAAACTGAACTATATATCCTTCAATTTGAACTCATAAAATCTCGTGGCATACCCACAAATTCTGAGGGAAAAAATACCGAGTACTGGCACTCGGAGTCTAATATACAGGGTGTTTGCAAATTAGACGTGAACCTTGGAGGACGTGTTAGTATGACTCATTTGCGCCATATTTATTGATAGCCGGAAATACGCAGTTCCGAGATATTTGAGTTTTTTGAGAAACTTCTCACCTCACTTCTGTTTTCGTCCATTTTTTCTACGTTGACCAAATTTGATTATAATTTTGGATTATTTTCATCAGAAAATAATATGATATGTATGAAAAAAGCAGAACTATCCTGTGTCAGATGTTGATAAAGAATAAGTATGATTTGAAAGTTGGTATATGAAGAAAATAAAAATCAATCTCTCATATTTGCATGCAATTTTCGAATTACACAATTTATGTATGAGAAAATTGTTTTGAAAATTTGCCAAATTCCTTCTTCATTCCCTGAAAAAGTTTTCGTTAGAATGCAGTCACCAGTTTCGTTTCAGCAGATTTTTTTATCAACAACCTTTTGAATGTCCGGCATAAAAAATAGTGATTTTGCGTTAATGTTTGAATGGGAGCAATAGCTAATCTTTTGATAGGTCCTTACTATCTACCTGATAATTTAAACGGAGAAAATTAAAAAGAATTTTTTAGAACAAATATGGACAGCTTTTATACGAGGGTCCCTTGATTGACAGGCGTGAAATAATTTTCCAACAGGGTGGGTGTCCCGCCCACTATAGGCTGAACGTTCGTATGTTCTTGAACGAATTGTTTCCTGAAGGGTGGATAGGTGGGGGAGGAGCTATTTCGTGACCAGCGAAAGGTCCGGATCTAACACCGTTAGATTTTCATGTTTGGGGCAGTTTGAAAAAAGAAGAAAGGAAAATACTTAATACATACATGTGCACAACTTGTGAGGAGAATAGACTGAGCAGCGAGAAGATTGAGAGTGAATTTTAGGACTGAAGAAATTAGAAAGAGGGCACGTCCTTGTATGAGGAATGGTGGAGGACATTTCGAACATGATTTATGAATGAATTTTCTAATGGAATTTGAAGTTTGATTGCAATAAAAAAATATTTGATTCGTTACTTTTCTTTCTTGGCTAATATCCCCTTTCAAATAAAAATCTGCTGAAACCAAACTGGTGACTGCATTCTAACGAAAACTTTTTTTGGGAATAATGAAGGAATTTTGCATGTTTTTGAAATACATAAATTGTGGAATTAGAAAGTTGCAGGCAAATTGATATCAAAAATCGATATTTATTTTCTTCATATACCAACTTTCAAATCATACTTATTCTTTTTCAACATCGAATACAGGATAGTTTTGCTTTTTCCATACATATCATATCCTTTTTTGATGAAAATAATCCAAAATTATAATCAAATTTGGTCAACGTAGAAAAACAGGACGAAAAATGAAGTGAGGTGAGAAATCTTTTAAAAATCACAAGAACTCAAATAACTCGTAAACTGTTGATTATTGATTGACAATAAATATGGCTCAAACGACAGCAAATAATTCATAAATACACGTCCACCAAGGTTTACGTCTAATTTGGAAACACCCCCTATACAGGCTGTCCCGGCACTACGTGACTCTTTCTCAGGTGTGAATAAAGTATATAAAGACGAGTCAGGAATGCTAATATTTTTTTTACGACGTCCCCCTGTGGAGATATGTACCTCCAAATGGTACTCCCATAATTCAGTTTTTCTGTAATAATTTCTGAACGACTCAACCGATTCAGTTAATTCTTCGAATTTGAGTCAATACAAATATCAGTAATGATTTTTTTTATCGCCTCCAGGTCGCCAAGAAAGGACGCTGGTCTTTCCGAACCGCTGCACGCGACGATTTACGCGGAGCCACCGCCGTAAACTTCCGAAATATGTGTTCGGGGAACTACGGGCACGGTTCTGAACGTCACACGCGACGGTTGAGAAATACCTTGCACGTGGTTTCCTGAACATATAATTCGGAAATTGACGGGGGCGGCTCCGCGTAGGCCGTCCGTCGCGTTTCGGGGAGACCAGCGCCTAACACTTAATGGTCAGAAACTTTTTTTTTGGTTGAAGATATTGAAGATCCTATATTTATGTATTTTATCATTATTTCTGCAAAAAAAAAGATATACCGGTGCAACATCGAAAAAATAAACCGTTTCCAAGTTACAAGCATTTTCATGATTGAATATCCAAATATTTTTTCATCAATATACCTAGGTATGGAAGTTTCAGATGAACGAACAAGCAGTTAGTTATTAGTATCCATTGCAACAATAGATAGCGGCAATATTTATGAAAGAATATTTGGATATTCAATCATGAAAATGATTGTATCTTGAAAACGGTGTATTTTTTCGATGTTGCAGGGGTATACCTTTTTTTTTGCAGAATTAATGATAAAATACATGCATAAATGTAAGAATTTCACCGATATCTCCAACCAAAAAAAAGTTTCTGACCATTAAGTGCTAGGGTCAGTCCGTTCTTGGAAATCTTAAAGACTTATGAAGGTGTTGGAAATAAATCATTACTGATACATATATGTATCGACTCAAATTCAAAAAATTAGCAGAATCAGTCGTTCGGAAGTTATTACAAAAAAACTGAATTATAGAAGTACCATTTGAAGGCACATATCTTCGTAGGGGGACGTCGTAGGCAAAACATTCAGAGCATTCCTGACTCGCCTTCATATACCTTATTCACACCTGCGAGTCACGTAGAGCCGGGACACCCTGTATATGCATATAGGGCGGTTTTGGTTTTGTAGATATTAGATGAAACCAATCTGAAATAAGAGTCCGGAATTGTCTATTGCAATTTTCCTAATTAAAATGATTCAAAACTGATTTTATCCTGTGGGTAACAATATTTCATTTTCTTCTGTACAGATTTTCTTTCGAAATAAAGCCATTAAAAAAATTCACTATCCGAGTGCCAGTACTCGATTTTTTTTCCTCTGAATTTGTGGGTTTACCATGAGATTTTATTAATTCATTTTGGTATAAAGTTTAGTTCGAATAAGCATGACTAAAATGAAAGGGTCGACTATCGATATGAGATAACCCCAGGTGAGTCGAGTAGAATACTCAGAATCTCATACTGAGAAATCAGTCAGCCTCGTGAAATCTCGAGGGAGTCAAATATTCGACTGAAACAAATGTGAAAACCAATTATCAGAGAAAAATTGAACCATCCTACTTCTATGAAGACACCTACAACATACGCACTATGAGGACTCAAGACTCTTGATGAATTGGAGCAGGAACTAACCAACATGAAATGGGACATACTTGGCCTCTGTGAAACTTGCTTGATAGAACAGAAATGCACAACCTAAACATCAGGTCACACCCTATTTCAGAAAAACTATGAGAATAGTCACATAGGTGGAATAGCACTCCTGATGAACAAAAGATTTCCCTATGAAATAACAAAATACTGTGCAATAAGTTGATGATATAAAATATTCAAAAAAGTGCAAAAATCTTGGACATCGAGATGTTAAGACGACTCTGTTGGAAGATCTGCCATGAATCGCGTTGCCATATGCATTCCTGCAAGAATATGGAGCTTGATTTTATCGCCAGTTTGCATATTCTCTTTCAACTTTCATTGGAAGATTTTCCGTAACGGTATAATTCTTAAAGCTTAAACAAAAGACAGGAAAAATTACTGATTGAAAAGGTCCTTTAAAAAAAACTCTGCCTAGTGAATATTTTATCTGAATGATTTTTGGAATTTTGACTTATTTTGATGAGTTCTTGCACCTGTCGAGAAAAGCCTCAACTGTACACATTAAAATTGCTCTGAGCAAAAGATACAGCCCATATGCACGGATATGCGCCAACCGGAAATTCCGAAGGAGAAGAAGCTGAAACCCTATAATATGATGATTTGATGACAGCGAAGAAGGAAAGAGAGGGCACAGTACGTCACAATTACCGGAGATATTAACGCGAAAATAGGAAGGAAAGAACAGGGAGACACACATTACATTGGCCACTTCGAGCTGGCGACATAAATGAGGGGAAGAAAGATGCCATATAGCTACAGGAACAGCGAAAACCTATTTTGCCTCAACACCTTCTTAAAAAAACCCAAACAGCGTAAATGAACCAGCCCAGATAAAGCAACCAGAAATGAAATAGACTATATTATCTCCAATAATAACAACATATGCACCGTGCGCACCGTGTCAATACTGAACAAATTTTATACCGGAAGTAACCACAGATTACTACGAGCAAGGATCAAGATAAACATAAGAACAGAACGCAAAAAACTCATCAAGCGAGAACTTTGAGCAAAAACAAAGCCAATGCCAAAATTAAACATTACTAACACCAGTAGCAGTTGAATAAATGAACTAGCCAATAAAATAACAGAGACCATAAATACATCGGTTGAAAAAGCCTGCTCAAAATCTTAAATAACAAAAATCTAACCAAATACCTTGAAAATTCTCAGAAAGAGACGAGACCTGATAGATCGAACAACAGATAGTTTCAAAGCTCTAAAAAAGTCAGTAGAAAAGGAAATAAGAAAAGACAATTGGAACTATATCAACATCCAGATAAAGAATATGCAATAGAGGAAAACTGCAACATGAAGGTACTTCAAGCAAAAAACTCAAGAGGAAGAACAAAGATGATAAAAATAAAAAACGAGAAAACGTGACAGTCCAAGACAGGAAAGGAATAAGCAAGGCCATAGAAGAGTTTTACACCAAGCTTTACTCGACATACACACAACAACAACAGCTAACCGAAAGAAGTTTACTTAACATCGGCTCAGAGGAAATGCCAGAAATAAAGAACTCAGAAATAGGAACGGCACTCAACCAATTGAAATATAATAAATGTGCAGGGGAGAACAAAATTACAGTAAAGATGTTGAAAATTGGAGGCGAAATATTAAGGATCCTATTCGATAAAATAATCGAAGAAGGAAAAATTCGACAAGGAAAACTACCGACCGATATCTATACCATCAAACCTCTACAAGCTTTTGACCAAGATTATAACTAACCGCATCACAACTCGACTTCTACCAACCTGTTGAACTCGGATTCAGAAAACATTTTGGCACCACAGATCACCTACACACAATGCGAACATAAATAGAGAAGTGCACATAGTATAACATTCCGTTTCATGTGGCTTTTGTAGATTTCCATAAAGCATTCGAATCCATCGAAACGTGGACAGTGATAGAATCATTAGAAAACGCCAGAATCGATTCAAGATACAACAATATCTTTAAGAACATATACGAAAATGCGAGCATACAAATAAAACAGGACTACAAGACAAAAACAAACCCTATTAAACTGCAAAGGGAAGTGAGACAAAGCGACAAATAAACTAAAGTGGGACACCAAGGGTATAAACATCGACGGAGTATATTTAAGATTTGCTGACAACATAATCTTAATAGCAAATAATGTTGAAGAAATAAACGAAATGCTACAAAAACTGAATGAAGAATCTGCAACTGTATAATTATAACAAAACAAAAATAATAAGCCAGGAACAGACAAATGTAACAATACACAACGACAGATAGAAAACGTCGAACACCATGTATACTTGGGTCACGACACCAGACTGGAAAAAACACGCCTGTATGCGGGACTAAAAAGAAGAACGCAACTAACATGGGCCGCTTTTGGCAGACTTGCATACATCCTGAAGAATAATTCTATCCCCATAAATATCAAAATGAAAGTATACGACATCTGCATCCTGCATACTGCCAGTGTGTACCTACGGATTAGAGACCATGTCCCTCACGAAAAAGTCTATTGAAAAATTGGAAACAACCCAGAGGGCAATGGAGCGAAATATGCCCGGAATATCAATAAGATGTAGAAACAAAGATAATTCGTAGAACGAAGCTCTGACATATCGGGGAGGAGATTGCAAAGAGGAAGTGGAGATGGGCTGGCCACGTAGCCAGATACGCCGACAATAGATGGACAAGAAGAATCCTAGAATGGAGACCAAGAGAGACAAAAAAGGGCATGGGTAGACTTCAGAAGAGATGGTTAGACGACAAAAGAGCAATAGCGGGCAAACAGTGGATGAGATTGGCGAGAGATAGAGAAAGATGGAAATAATTGGGAGAGACCTTCTTTCAAGAACAGATGGATACCGGTTGAGGAAGAAGAAGAAAAAGCATATAAAATTTTCAACCTTTCTATATACAGGCTGATTTTCATCATGATTTCTGAAAATATTCGATAACTTGGGTCCGGTCCTGGAAATTGAGAACTTCTTACCTCAGCTGTATGTATATTTTTGTGGTCCTTCTGTATACCAAATTTCATGAACATGTGACGATTCATTTGTCAAATGGAGCATTCTGAAAATATGGCCGAAAACTGTATCGGGCGAACGAATGGTGTGAGACCCATCATGTGGAATATTTTCGGAACCGGCTGAGTGTCCTCTACCACTGTTTGAAGTATGTACAGTTCATCAGGATTCACCATGTATAATATGCGAACGTGTGAGGAGCGGAATAGTGTGTGTTTCAGGTTTTTTCTCGTTGTTATCTGATATTGCAAATAGTGTATTTTGTTTTGGAGAACTGCACTTTACATGTCGCACCCGTCGTAGAATAAGGAGACAACTCAAAAAAGGTCCATTTTGTGTTAGTGACGGTATTGAACTCAGGAAGTATCCCTTTTCTTACGTGCAATATCAGAATAACTCTAGTTGGCCTCTCCGCCACATAAGAGACTGTTCGTGAAAAAAGGTAACATTTCGAATTTTTTGGAAAAACAGTGGAATATTCCACCACGACGGGAAAAATTGCATTAATTGAATATTGGGTGCTAGAGTTATAATGTTCAAATGGATTGCTCCAGTAATTACGAATGTTCAGCATGTTGAATTGAGTAAGAATACAAAAGTATAGAACGAGAACTTTGGTAAACCAAAACTTCAAACACGATTTCCCAACAAAGTCAATTTTTGAGTTGTCTCCTTATTCTACGACGGGTGCGATATCCGTAGTACATAGGCTTTGAACTTGTTGATGAATCATTTCCAATTATGGTTTAAAAATGCACTGAACCCGAGAGGTCTGTTGTATTCGATCGGTCTTTCTGCGACGTTCTTTTCGTATTCCTGGAATGTATCGAAGGCTGTGGTTGCAGTCAAGCTTCAGGGAATAGATTCATACCACCTATTGGAATACCTACTAACTTTTTATCGCCGAGTAAAGGCTCCGGCACATCGCAGCGTATATACTTCGTAACCTGTGATGTTGCATCATCGCAGGCAACCCGACGGCGAACCATCACCGTGCTGCGGTCTACCAGTTGATTTCACGGTGCGTAGTAGATGTAGAAATCGCAGTTGGCTTAGAAAATTAATCAACCAAACAAAAAACTTGTGCGGGAATGCACTTGCCTATATGAAAGCATTTCACCGCGGAGAGTTTGCCTTCTTGAGTGAAACCAGCGTTGCTTTCAAACCAGATGTAAGCTGTTCCAGAATGCTCTCAGCATGGTGAGCTAACATAAATGCATCAAAATCACTATGTATCGTTTTTCGACACAGCCTTTATATATAAAACGAACGTTGGTTTTATAAAGGAAAGTTCCTTTCGCAGTCGCATGAAACAGGCACGCAATGGAGAACTATACCTATCTGAGTATATTTATGTGAGCCTTCGGTATCCACGTAGACATGAGGCAAAAATATCTCGTTCTCTATTGGGGCACGAGGCTCCGGGGCCTTGACCAGGAAGAAGAAAAATCACGAACGAATATTTTCAGCAATACTACCCGACACTACGTCTGAAGAAATGTTCTTCCAATTCAAAATATAGATGAAAACAAATATAATTATTATCTTTTCTTATCTTAAAAACGTTCTGACCGGATTTTCGCTACGACATTTTATTTGTATAGCTGCATTACATGTCACCCCTTCAAGAATATGACCATTATGGTACCTATATGCGGTTCGAATTGACCCAAGATTCCGGAGAATGAAAACAAAAATATAAACTATTTCCAAGTTTCAATTGATTTTGGTGAATTGCCGAATTTCCTTCGGTAAAATCGAGAAAAATTTTTCTTATGAGATAATTGTTTTCCCCCTGATGTTCGTCTTTCCTAGGCTCAAATATTCTTAATTGATTGTTCGTAGTGGGTCTCCAGATTGTATAGTAGCTGGAAATTTTTCGTGATGGATGACAGACAAGGAATTTCTAGTTTTCATGGATCATTTTATCAGAAATGCTAAACCCACTGAGGAGTAGGCAGTTCTCTTGCTGTTAGATATTCATTACTCACGTGTGAATATTTGAGTTGTTTCGTTGTCATTTCCACATCTCTGCTACCCTAATTTCCACCCCCTTGATGTTGTGGTCTATGGCTTTTTTTAAGAACTATTTAACTGAGCGCAGAGCGCATGGATACATAGAGAAAAGAATGACCATTTACGATATCCGAAGTGAATTGAAAACTTTACTACTGCAATCTTCAAAGCTTCTGGTGTATGTCCCTCAAAGAAAGATATTTTCAAAGAAAGCGACTTTGCACCATCTTATGTCACTGATCGTCCTAATTCGGAAAAAGAATTGGAAGCACGTGCGAGTGTAGATGTAAATTTAATGTTGGATCGTGAGAATCCAGAACTATTAGATACTGCTCTTAAGCTGGACAATAGTAGGTAACACTAAAATTGAAAATCATCTTAAATAGCGGGTTTTCACCAGCTTCTTACCTGCACGAAAAAAAATTCAACGAACCGGCGCAAAAGAAAATCACATATTCTGATTTTTTTTTTAATTATTTCTTCCTGTATCATTGTCAATGCTTCTTTACGTGAGGGAACTCAGTGTCCCGCTCATCAATGACGGTTCAAGGGAAAGTTAATTGTATGCAGAATGAATCTTGGGCTAACAAAAGAGTGTTCAACAAAAATTTTCATGAAAAATACGAATTGATACCTTCAATTACAAATTAACTAGTATGTTTTATGTTCGATTTTCGAAAACGAGGAACACAGATTGAATGATTTGAATCGCGTCGAATTGAGGAGGAAGAAATATAAAAATTCTGTAGCTCATAAGAATGCTTGTGCATGGAATTCAATGTACAAGGCGAAGTGGACAACTTTTGAACATGCAAATAGTGCTTATTTTCGAAAATAGGGGATATAACAAAGGCGTAAATTTGATTCATGTGCTTGTTTTCAAATATGTTTATGAAATAAAATGCACAGTCTTTGCGCGCTTGTATGTGCAATACAATCAAAAAAACAACCAATACAGGTCAGTTATATATTGAATGAAGTTGAATTTTCGAATGCCTGATCTGCAGATTCTGATTATCATTCATAATAGTTATCTTAAAATGTTTTTGATGAATTAATTTCGGTTTGTCAAATAAAGTTATTGAATCATTTGCAGGAAACTAGAAGCCCAACGTCGCCTACCAAAAAAACAACCAAGAAAGGTCAGGTATAATTTTCGAATGCCTGATCTGCAGATTCTGATTATCATTCATGATAGTTATCTAAGAATGTTTTTGATGAATTAATTTCGGTTTGTCAAATGGAATTATTGAATCATTTGCAGGCAACTAGAAGCCCAACGCCGCCGCCTACCAAAAAAACAACTAAGACAAGTCAGTAATATACTGAATGAAGTTGAATTTTCGAATGCCTGATCTGCAGATTGTGATTATCATTCATGATAGTTATTTAAAAATATTTTTGTTGAATTGATTTCGGTTTGTCAAGTAAAGTTATTAAATCATTTGCAGGCAACTAGAAGCCCAACGCTGCCGCCTACCAAAAAACAACCAAGACAGGTCAGTAATATACTGAATGAACTTAAATTTTCGAATGCCTGATCTGCAGATTCTGATTACCATTCATGATAGTTATCTGAAAATGTTTTTGATGAATTGATTTCGGTTTGTCAAGTAAAGTTATTAAATCATTTGCAGGCAACTAGGAGCCCAACGCCGCCGCCAACCAAAAAAACAACCGAAAAAGGTCAGTAATATACTGAATGAAGCTGAATTTTCGAATGCCTGATCTGGCAAATTCTGATTATCATTCATAATAGTTATCTTAAAATGTTTTTGATGAATTAATTTCGGTTTGTCAAATAAAGTTATTGAATCATTTGCAGGAAACTAGAAGCCCAACGTCGCCTACCAAAAAAACAACCAAGAAAGGTCAGGTATAATTTTCGAATGCCTGATCTGCAGATTCTAATTATCATTGATGATAGTTATCTAAAAATGTTTTCGATGAATCAATTTCGGTTTGTCGAATAAAGGCGCCGCCGCCTACCAAAAAAACAACCAAGACAGGTCAGTAATATACTAAATGAAGTTGAATTTTCGAATGCCGGATCTGCAGATTCTAATTATCATTGATGATAGTTATCTAAAAATGTTTCTGATGAATTAATTTCGGTTTGTCAAATAAAGTTATTGAATCATTTGCAGGCAACTAGGAGCCCAACGCCGCCGCCAACCAAAAAAACAACCGAAAAAGGTCAGTAATATACTGAATGAGCTGAATTTTCGAATGCCTGATCTGCACATTATGATTATCATTCATGATACTTATCTGAAAATGCTTCTGATGAATTAATTTCGGTTTGTCGAATAAAGTTATTGCATCATTTGCAGGCAACTAGGAGCCCAACGCCGCCGCCTACCAAAAAAACAACCAAGACAGGTCAGTAATATACTAAGTGAAGTTGAATTTTCGAATGCCTGATCTGGCAAATTCTGATTATCATTCATAATAGTTATCTTAAAATGTTTTTGATGAATTAATTTCGGTTTGTCAAATAAAGTTATTGAATCATTTGCAGGCAACTAGGAGCCCAACGCCGCCGCCAACCAAAAAAACAACCGAAAAAGGTCAGTAATATACTGAATGAAGCTGAATTTTCGAATGCCTGATCTGGCAAATTCTGATTATCATTCATAATAGTTATCTTAAAATGTTTTTGATGAATTAATTTCGGTTTGTCAAATAAAGTTATTGAATCATTTGCAGGAAACTAGAAGCCCAACGTCGCCTACCAAAAAAACAACCAAGAAAGGTCAGGTATAATTTTCGAATGCCTGATCTGCAGATTCTAATTATCATTGATGATAGTTATCTAAAAATGTTTTCGATGAATCAATTTCGGTTTGTCGAATAAAGGCGCCGCCGCCTACCAAAAAAACAACCAAGACAGGTCAGTAATATACTAAATGAAGTTGAATTTTCGAATGCCGGATCTGCAGATTCTAATTATCATTGATGATAGTTATCTAAAAATGTTTCTGATGAATTAATTTCGGTTTGTCAAATAAAGTTATTGAATCATTTGCAGGCAACTAGGAGCCCAACGCCGCCGCCAACCAAAAAAACAACCGAAAAAGGTCAGTAATATACTGAATGAGCTGAATTTTCGAATGCCTGATCTGCACATTATGATTATCATTCATGATACTTATCTGAAAATGCTTCTGATGAATTAATTTCGGTTTGTCGAATAAAGTTATTGCATCATTTGCAGGCAACTAGGAGCCCAACGCCGCCGCCTACCAAAAAAACAACCAAGACAGGTCAGTAATATACTAAGTGAAGTTGAATTTTCGAATGCCTGATCTGCAGATTCTGATTATCATTCATAATAGTTATCTTAAAATGTTTTTGATGAATTAATTTCGGTTTGTCAAATAAAGTTATTGAATCATTTGCAGGAAACTAGAAGCCCAACGTCGCCTACCAAAAAAACAACCAAGAAAGGTCAGGTATAATTTTCGAATGCCTGATCTGCAGATTCTGATTATCATTCATGATAGTTATCTAAGAATGTTTTTGATGAATTAATTTCGGTTTGTCAAATGGAATTATTGAATCATTTGCAGGCAACTAGAAGCCCAACGCCGCCGCCTACCAAAAAAACAACTAAGACAAGTCAGTAATATACTGAATGAAGTTGAATTTTCGAATGCCTGATCTGCAGATTGTGATTATCATTCATGATAGTTATTTAAAAATATTTTTGTTGAATTGATTTCGGTTTGTCAAGTAAAGTTATTAAATCATTTGCAGGCAACTAGAAGCCCAACGCTGCCGCCTACCAAAAAAACAACCAAGACAGGTCAGTAATATACTGAATGAACTTAAATTTTCGAATGCCTGATCTGCAGATTCTGATTACCATTCATGATAGTTATCTGAAAATGTTTTTGATGAATTGATTTCGGTTTGTCAAGTAAAGTTATTAAATCATTTGCAGGCAACTAGGAGCCCAACGCCGCCGCCAACCAAAAAAACAACCGAAAAAGGTCAGTAATATACTGAATGAAGCTGAATTTTCGAATGCCTGATCTGGCAAATTCTGATTATCATTCATAATAGTTATCTTAAAATGTTTTTGATGAATTAATTTCGGTTTGTCAAATAAAGTTATTGAATCATTTGCAGGAAACTAGAAGCCCAACGTCGCCTACCAAAAAAACAACCAAGAAAGGTCAGGTATAATTTTCGAATGCCTGATCTGCAGATTCTAATTATCATTGATGATAGTTATCTAAAAATGTTTTCGATGAATCAATTTCGGTTTGTCGAATAAAGGCGCCGCCGCCTACCAAAAAAACAACCAAGACAGGTCAGTAATATACTAAATGAAGTTGAATTTTCGAATGCCGGATCTGCAGATTCTAATTATCATTGATGATAGTTATCTAAAAATGTTTCTGATGAATTAATTTCGGTTTGTCAAATAAAGTTATTGAATCATTTGCAGGCAACTAGGAGCCCAACGCCGCCGCCAACCAAAAAAACAACCGAAAAAGGTCAGTAATATACTGAATGAGCTGAATTTTCGAATGCCTGATCTGCACATTATGATTATCATTCATGATACTTATCTGAAAATGCTTCTGATGAATTAATTTCGGTTTGTCGAATAAAGTTATTGCATCATTTGCAGGCAACTAGGAGCCCAACGCCGCCGCCTACCAAAAAAACAACCAAGACAGGTCAGTAATATACTAAGTGAAGTTGAATTTTCGAATGCCTGATCTGGCAAATTCTGATTATCATTCATAATAGTTATCTTAAAATGTTTTTGATGAATTAATTTCGGTTTGTCAAATAAAGTTATTGAATCATTTGCAGGCAACTAGGAGCCCAACGCCGCCGCCAACCAAAAAAACAACCGAAAAAGGTCAGTAATATACTGAATGAAGCTGAATTTTCGAATGCCTGATCTGGCAAATTCTGATTATCATTCATAATAGTTATCTTAAAATGTTTTTGATGAATTAATTTCGGTTTGTCAAATAAAGTTATTGAATCATTTGCAGGAAACTAGAAGCCCAACGTCGCCTACCAAAAAAACAACCAAGAAAGGTCAGGTATAATTTTCGAATGCCTGATCTGCAGATTCTAATTATCATTGATGATAGTTATCTAAAAATGTTTTCGATGAATCAATTTCGGTTTGTCGAATAAAGGCGCCGCCGCCTACCAAAAAAACAACCAAGACAGGTCAGTAATATACTAAATGAAGTTGAATTTTCGAATGCCGGATCTGCAGATTCTAATTATCATTGATGATAGTTATCTAAAAATGTTTCTGATGAATTAATTTCGGTTTGTCAAATAAAGTTATTGAATCATTTGCAGGCAACTAGGAGCCCAACGCCGCCGCCAACCAAAAAAACAACCGAAAAAGGTCAGTAATATACTGAATGAGCTGAATTTTCGAATGCCTGATCTGCACATTATGATTATCATTCATGATACTTATCTGAAAATGCTTCTGATGAATTAATTTCGGTTTGTCGAATAAAGTTATTGCATCATTTGCAGGCAACTAGGAGCCCAACGCCGCCGCCTACCAAAAAAACAACCAAGACAGGTCAGTAATATACTAAGTGAAGTTGAATTTTCGAATGCCTGATCTGGCAAATTCTGATTATCATTCATAATAGTTATCTTAAAATGTTTTTGATGAATTAATTTCGGTTTGTCAAATAAAGTTATTGAATCATTTGCAGGCAACTAGGAGCCCAACGCCGCCGCCAACCAAAAAAACAACCGAAAAAGGTCAGTAATATACTGAATGAAGCTGAATTTTCGAATGCCTGATCTGGCAAATTCTGATTATCATTCATAATAGTTATCTTAAAATGTTTTTGATGAATTAATTTCGGTTTGTCAAATAAAGTTATTGAATCATTTGCAGGAAACTAGAAGCCCAACGTCGCCTACCAAAAAAACAACCAAGAAAGGTCAGGTATAATTTTCGAATGCCTGATCTGCAGATTCTAATTATCATTGATGATAGTTATCTAAAAATGTTTTCGATGAATCAATTTCGGTTTGTCAAATAAAGGCGCCGCCAGGGCCGCGCCGCCCTCATGGGCAGGATGGGCAAGGCCCAGGGGCGCCGAGCCTTCAGGGGCGCCACAGGCGCCCTCATCTTATTACATTAAAATGTCTATCATTCATGAATCATATTCCTGGAATTAATTTTACAATATTCTATAAAATTAAAGGAAAAAAATATATATATATTATTATTATTATTGATTTAATTGATGTACAAATAAAGAAGAACCACAGTAAGCAAAAATGCGTCCACGCCAGGCCAGGTCGATACGATTCTTTACTCGTTGTCGTTGAGATTGAAAACGCGCGGATACTGGATACATTGATAACCTCGTGCCTAATTCACTAGTTCCCAGAACATATAAAGAATGTACAAATAAATACAGACAAAAATATGCCTCAGTATATTGGTGATAAAATACAAAATGAGCTAATTCACCTTATAGGAGAGCATATCAGATCTGAAATTTTGAACAAGGTGATAGCCGACAAGAGCAGATATCTGTTTGCTAGATTTGTGCGGTTGAATCATAACAGCTTCTCCATAACGAGATTTTTTTTAAATTTTATCCAATACCGATATAACAGGGTCAGGTTGGTAAACTTTTCGTTGGTGATATTTGAAGAATACGAGCTTAAATTGAAAGATCTTCGTGGTCAGGGTTATGACAATGCTGCCAATATGCAAGGAAAACACATCGGTCTGAAAAAAAAATTCTTGATTTGAGTTTTAGATCATTTTTTTTGTCATGCGATCTAGACAAAATTTTACATGTTGCTTGAACACGTCATTTTTCAATTGAGTGCAATTTCATCTCGATTGAATCCGCAGTTTCGAAGTAATCAGGAGAACAAAATTTCGGACTGTCATATTTACGGAACCCCTGGTGGAGTTCTGCCCATTAACGAACTAAACTGCGGCGTTCGGAAACTGAACCCATACTGAAAATTTCAAGTCTCTAGGTCGTACCGTTCGAAAGTTATCGTGCTTACGGCCGGACGGAAAGACTTGAATTTTTCGACGGATTCGTCATCAGTGAATCGAACCTTGTCGATTAAGACCTTTTTCGGCTCAAAATAAGAAAAATCGTGACAAAATGATATAACCCTCGTGTAAGTAGAACGAGCACTCAAAAAACGTTGGAGTCTGTACAATAATGGATGTAAATTCAATTTCTCAATTCCATTATACAGGGTGTTTCCGAATTTGACGTGAACCTTGGAGGAAGTGTTAGTCTCTCTTTGCGGTCCTTTGAGCCATATGTATTGATATCCAAAAATCAACAGTTTACGAGTACTTTGAGTTCTCGTATTTTTTTGAAAATTACTGACCTTATTTCATTTTTCGTCAATTTTTTCTAGGTTGAACAAGTTTGATTATAATTTCGGATTATTTTTATCAGAGAAGGGTATGATATGTATAAAAAAGCGAAAATATGCTGTAATATACAGGGTCTTTCACGAGGAACCTCACCCATATTTATACGGGAAACTACTGAACGTATTTTCATGAAATTCAGCACTTATAAGTATTTCACGATGCTGATGAAATCTAAATATTTTCAAGGCATGAGCACCTCCGGTTTTTCCGGAAATGACGTCAACTTCCGTTTTTCAAATTAGAACACCATTTTTTTATTGCAGAAATAGATTCCTTAGAAAATTTCAAGTTATTTTGATGTAACATTTTTCAGTTTTGGTTGGAAAATTCTCTCTGAGCGGGAAAATTCGAAAAAAAAATCGAAAATAGAGCTCCGCTGAAACAAGAATAACTTCGAGGTTTTTGGATGGAAAATTTTCATTTTTGGGATTTTTCAAGATGTAAGATTGATGTATCCACTTTAAAAATCGAAATCGCGATTCATGATACAGGGGGTGAAAAAATCGCTTTCAAAGTTAGGGATGACAAAATCGTGAAAAATCAATTTTTTCAAATTAGAACCCCATTTTTTTATGGCAGATATTGAATCTACGTTAAAAAATAATGTGAGTGTATGCATCACACCCTTGCCCTAAAATGGATATTTTCTGAGGTATTCACAAAAAACTGTTTTTCGTCTTGAATTTTCAGCTATTTCTTTTCCCTTCACGCCAAAAAGATGAAATTTTCAGGAACTGTTATTTGAACCATGCTGTAGATTTTTCACCCCTTCTTGAAACCGACTTCAAGTTACTATTAGGAGAACCATGGCAAACTCTCGCAGTTATAACTAGAGAAGATGCTCAAAGTTTTGACCGTTAATTTCTAGACATTTATTTATACGTCTCAGGAATGCTTCGTGCGTTGCTCTTCTTATTTCATCGGGAGGAAGAGATCTGCAAAAGTGTTTAAAAACCAAATTGAGTTTCAAAACTATGAATCTAAAAATCTAAACAAACCTGAACGCATTTCTGACTCGTTCTATGCAGTCCTCTTTATCAGTCAGGGGAGTTGAGTAGACAATATTTTTTATCCTACCCCAAACATAATAGTCTAAAGGAGTTAAATCGGGAGAACGTGGTGGCCAAAGATGTGGACCATTGTTCGCCAACCATCGATCTTCAAATAGCCTGTAGAGGATATTTGACACATTGAAAGAATTGTGTGGAGGCGCGCCATCTTGTTGATACCATAAGTCATTGTGGTTCTGTACTAGCGGCTCAATTATTTGAGTCAATATGTCAGAATATCTATCTCCTAAGGGAGAACTTTCTTTGAATAATGCAAACATGTGTAGTGTTCTATCTTACCAGTTAAAGTCTCATCATAAATGTGAACATCGAGAATTGCATTATTTTTGATGGCGCAAAAAACATTGAAACTCCAGGTCTCTTGAAAGTTCCATTGTCTGAAGTGGTGGTTGTTCTCTTCATCCCAATAATGACTGTTATGCCTATTGAAAGAACCATTCTTTCTGAATTTAGATTCATCTGTCCAAATTATACAGTCCAAAAAGTTTTCATTCTCTTGAAATCGAATCATCATAGCTTCGCAAAACTCTGTTCTCCTGACGAAATCAGTTTCCTTCAAATGCTGTACCCTATTGAATTTATATGGGTGCATTTTATGTTTTTTTAATATTCTCCAAACACTCGATTGAGATAATCCCAGATCAATCTCGGCATCTTTGAGGGAATTTTGAGGATTCACACGAAAATATGCAAGAACTGTAATTTCGTTGTTCTCATCTTCTACTACACTTTTTTCTCTGTGTATAGTTTTCTTAACGAAAGATCCGACATTTCTCAAGTTTGTCATGGTTCTGTTAATGGTATCTCTCGTTGGTCTGGGTCGGTCAGGAAACCTCTCAATGAACAGTCGAATCGTTCTATCTACAACTTTATTACATTCTCCATGAAGTAGAATGAGATTTAAATAATCTTCATTGGTAAAATTAGGCATAGTGATCGATTTTATAACTTAATACGAATTATCACCAAATTAATAGTAAACACAAAATGCTACTGAATAAAGAGGAATTTGGCAGATGTAATTAATGATATCTATCATTAAAAAAAAAAAATGTAAAACATGGTAAGTTTTTGCATATGGTTCATAAGGAATTATTTATTTATCACTGGAGAGAAAACCGATGGCCGATTAGTTGAAATAAAGAGGTTTCCGATACAAATTCGAATCCAAATTCGCCATCTATTTAAGAACAACCTGTAACTTTTTTCTCTCGCATATTAGGGTAGTAAAATCTAAAACATGGTTTAAGTAACAGTTCCTGAAAATTTCATCTTTTTGGCGTGAAGGGAAAAGGAATAGCTGAAAATTCAAGACGAAAAACAGTTTTTTGTGAATAACTCAGAAAATATTCATTTTAGGGCAAGGGTGTGATGCATACACTCACATTATTTTTTAACGTAGATTCAATATCTGCCATAAAAAAATGGGGTTCTAATTTGAAAAAATTGATTTTTCACGATTTTGTCATCCCTAACTTTGAAAGCGATTTTTTCACCCCCTGTATCATGAATCGCGATTTCGATTTTTAAAGTGGATACATCAATCTTACATCTTGAAAAATCCCAAAAATGAAAATTTTCCATCCAAAAACCTCGAAGTTATTCTTGTTTCAGCGGAGCTCTATTTTCGATTTTTTTTTCGAATTTTCCCGCTCAGAGAGAATTTTCCAACCAAAACTGAAAAATGTTACATCAAAATAACTTGAAATTTTCTAAGGAATCTATTTCTGCAATAAAAAAATGGTGTTCTAATTTGAAAAACGGAAGTTGACGTCATTTCCGGAAAAACCGGAGGTGCTCATGCCTTGAAAATATTTAGATTTCATCAGCATCGTGAAATACTTATAAGTGCTGAATTTCATGAAAATACGTTCAGTAGTTTCCCGTATAAATATGGGTGAGGTTCCTCGTGAAAGACCCTGTATGTTGAAAAAGAATTCGTCTGATTTAAAAGTTGGTATATGAAATCCCTTCTTTAATTCCTAAAAAAGTTTTCGTTACAAAGCAGGCACTTGTTTCTTTTCAGCAGATTTTTTTATGAACAACCTTTTGAAAGTCCTGCATAAAAAATAGTGTTTTGGCGTTAAGCTTTGGATGGGAGCAAGAGCTGATCTTTTGATAGGTGCTCACTATTTACCTGACAACTTAAATGGAGAAAATTATACAACTTCTCTGATGAAAATAGTTCAAAAATTGACGAAAATTGAAGTTAGGTGAGTAATTTAACTCTTAAACTGTTGAATTTTGGATATCAATAAATATGGCTCGAATGACAACAAATGAGTTATACCACCACGTCCTCCAAGGTTCAGTTCGAATTTGGAAACACCCTGCTTACGTTTCAATTTGAGTCAACATAAGAAATAACATGAAGGGGCGCAATTCTATTATTCGCCCAGGGGCGCATCCTGGGCTAGGCGCGGCCCTGGGCGCCGCCGCCTACCAAAAAAACAACCAAGACAGGTCAGTTATATACTAAATGAAGTTGAATTTTCGAATGCCTGATCTGGCAAATTCTGATTATCATTCATAATAGTTATCTTAAAATGTTTTTGATGAATTAATTTCGGTTTGTCAAATAAAGTTATTGAATCATTTGCAGGCAACTAGGAGCCCAACGCCGCCGCCAACCGAAAAAACAACCGAAAAAGGTCAGTAATATACTGAATGAAGCTGAATTTTCGAATGCCTGATCTGCACATTCTGATTATCATTCATGATAGTTATCTGAAAATGCTTCTGATGAATTAATTTCGGTTTGTCGAATAAAGTTATTGCATCATTTGCAGGCAACTAAGAGCCCAACGCCGCCGCCTACCAAAAAAACAACCAAGACAGGTCAGTAATATACTGAATGAAGTTGAATTTTCGAATGCCTGATCTGCAGATTCTGATTATCATACATGATAGTTATTTAAAAATGTTTTTGATGAATAAATTTCGGTTTGTCAAGTGAAGTTATTAAATCATTTGCAGGCAACTAGAAGCCCAACGCCGCCGCCTACCAAAAAAACAACCTAGAAAGATCAGCAATATACTGAATGGAGTTGAATTTTCGAATGCCTGATCTGCACATTCTGATTATCATTCATGATAGTTATCTGAAGATGTTTTTGATGAATTAATTTCGGTTTGTCGAATAAAGTTATTAAATCTTTTGCAGGCAAATAGAAGCCCAACTCCGCCGCCTACCAAAAAAACAACCAAGACCGGTCAGTAATATACTGAATGAAGTTCAATTTTCGAATGCCTGATCTGCAGATTCTGATTATCATTCATGATAGTTATCTAAGAATGTTTCTGATGAATTAATTTCGGTTTGTCAAGTAAAGTTATTAAATCATTTGCAGGCAACTAGAAGCCCAACGCCGTCGCCTACCAAAAAAACAACCAAGAAAGGTCAGGTATAATTTTCGAATGCCTGATCTGCAGATTCTAATTATCATTGATGATAGTTATCTAAAAATGTTTTCGATGAATCAATTTCGGTTTGTCAAATAAAGGCGCCGCCGCCTACCAAAAAAACAACCAAGACAGGTCAGTAATATACTAAATGAAGTTGAATTTTCGAATGCCTGATCTGGCAAATTCTGATTATCATTCATAATAGTTATCTTAAAATGTTTTTGATGAATTAATTTCGGTTTGTCAAATAAAGTTATTGAATCATTTGCAGGCAACTAGGAGCCCAACGCCGCCGCCAACCAAAAAAACAACCGAAAAAGGTCAGTAATATACTGAATGATGTTGAATTTTCGTAGCCTGATCTGCGGATTCTGATTACCATTCATGATAGTTATCTAAAAATGTTTTTGATGAATTAATTTCGGTTTGTCAAATGAAGTTATCGATTCATTTGCAGGCAACTAGGAGCCCAACGCCGCCGCCTACCAAAAAAACAACCAAGACAGGTCAGTAATATACTGAATGAAGTTGAATTTTCGAATGCCTGATCTGGCAAATTCTGATTATCATTCATAATAGTTATCTTAAAATGTTTTTGATGAATTAATTTCGGTTTGTCAAATAAAGTTATTGAATCATTTGCAGGCAACTAGGAGCCCAACGCCGCCGCCTACCAAAAAAACAACCTAGAAAGATCAGCAATATACTGAATGGAGTTGAATTTTCGAATGCCTGATCTGCACATTCTGATTATCATTCATGATAGTTATCTGAAGATGTTTTTGATGAATTAATTTCGGTTTGTCGAATAAAGTTATTAAATCTTTTGCAGGCAAATAGAAGCCCAACTCCGCCGCCTACCAAAAAAACAACCAAGACCGGTCAGTAATATACTGAATGAAGTTTAATTTTCGAATGCCTGATCTGCAGATTCTGATTATCATTCATGATAGTTATCTAAGAATGTTTCTGATGAATTAACTTCGGTTTGTCAAGTAAAGTTATTAAATCATTTGCAGGCAACTAGAAGCCCAACGCCGCCGCCTACCAAAAAAACAACCAAGACAGGTCAGTAATATACTAAATGATGTTGAATTTTCGTAGCCTGATCTGCGGATTCTGATTACCATTCATGATAGTTATCTAAAAATGTTTTTGATGAATTAATTTCGGTTTGTCAAATGAAGTTATCGATTCATTTGCAGGCAACTAGAAGCCCAACGCCGCCGCCTACCAAAAAAACAACCAAGACAGGTCAGTAATATACTGAATGAAGTTCAATTTTCCAATGCCTGATCTGCAGATTCTTTTTATCATTCATGATAGTTATCTAAGAATGTTTCTGATGAATTAATTTTGGTTTTTCAAGTAGAGTTATTGAATCATTTGCAGGCAACTAGAAGCCCAACGCCGCAGCCTATCAAAAAAACAACCGGGAAAGGTCAGTAATATACTGAATGATGTTGAATTTTCGAATGCCTGATCTGCACATTCTGATTATCATTCATGATAGTTATCTACAAATGTTTTATGATGAATTAATTTCGGTTTGTCAAATAAAGTTATTGAATCATTTGCAGGCAACAAGAACCCCAACGCCGCCACCTACCAAAAAAACAACCTAGAAAGGTCAGTAATGTAACGAACTTAGGCCGGACCTGACGCGTCACTCGGACGTGGGCGTCAGGGCAGAGCGAGACGCGAAGATTCTAGAGGAATCGGGACAGAAGACCTTCTGGAATATACTGGAACCCTTCGAGAACTATGAAGCGGCGATATAAAACGACGTCGGCCTGAGCGAGTGTCAGTAAAACAGAATTGGACTTATAGCGCGCGTGGAAATAAATGATTGAGTGTTGTATATAAATTAGTATTAGCGTCATTAGTGAACTGTAAATAAATTATTCAAGAAGAACTTGGACAATATTCATTACATTGGTGTCAGAAGTGGGATTTTGAAATAAATAAGTGCTCTCGTCGTGAATAGCTGGTCCGCGGAAAATAAACTAATTGAACTTCTAACGTAAAAAAGACTGGTATTTTCGTTCAAGACAAAATTATGAGAAAAGTGCGTCTTGTGGACTTGAAAGTTGCGGAGTTGTACAGGAACTAGAGGAAAGAGAGCTAGAAACCACGGGTAAAAAGGTAGTTCTTCAAAAAAGACTTGCCGAAGGACTAATACAAGAAGGTGAGGACCCCGAGACATTTTTATTCGAAGTTTCCGGCGTTGATTTAAACTCAATAATGAATAAACTCGAAGAAAATTCTAGAAGCTTGAGAGAAGATCTGCAAGAAAATTATAGAAGCTTGAAAGAAGATCTGCATTCTAATGAATTAATTTCGGTTTGTCAAATAGGAGTAGTAGATCAATAGACCAGGCAATAGAGCAGAAAAAGGGTCATTCTGTGACAAAAATAGTAGAAGAAAACCGCGAGTGGGGAGTTACGTGGGGTGGTCCGTGGATGTTCAGTGATATGTTTTCGACTCGCAAATATCATTACTTTTCTTGTAATTGCGAAGAAACACCAAAAAAAACCGTGTTTTTTTAGTTTTTTGCTTGTAAAATCTGAACGAATGGAGCGGTGCTAATACTTTCAACAGACGAATTGTAGAGAATGAAAAGATGAAGAAAATGAGTGCTAGTGCAACTCAATCGGGTCATCATTACCGGAGGAAAGCCGGAAAAACCGTGAAAATCAGCGTTTTTTCAGATCCTCATAACTCGGCCAATTTCTAAGTTGTAGCACTGGCTTTCCAAATGAAAGTAGTGGTTAATAGATACTTCAAGTGTGCATAACCCAGACGTTGTCCGATAAATAGTTTTTCCGTTATTGCGATTTGAATTATTTAAGGCACTATTTTCCGGAAGAGCTGGATGCGTCGGAAGTAGTCCGATTTCAATTTACAAAACGGATTTTGAAAGAAGAAGTATAGTACTACAAAACGGCAAACTTGATTTTTCGTTAAAATTTTGCAAAATAGGTGAAAAATACGTGGAAACATGACCAAAACCGGCTCAGTGCCCCATGTGGGTCGGATAGTGGGGGTAGCCGGCAGACGCGGGGAACGAAAATCGCGCTGAGGCCGGGCGCGAATATTTACGTATATACCCCCACTACTTGACTGCAATCGAGCATTCGGCTTATTTTGGTCATGATTGCATGCTTTTTTCACCTATTTTGAAGCATTTTAACGAAAAATCAAGATTGCCTTTTTGTAGTACTATACTTCTTCTTTCAAAATCCGTTTTGCAAATTGAAATCGGACTACTTCCGACGCATCCAGCTCTTCCGGAAAATAGTGCCTTAAATAATTCAAATCGCAATTACGCAAAAACTATTTATCGGACAACGTCCGGGTTATGCACACTCAAAGTATCTATTGACCATTACTTTCATTTGGAAAGCCAGCGCTACAACTTCGAAATTGGCCGAGTTATGAGGATTTGAAAAAACGCTGATTTTCACGGTTTTTCCGGCTTTCCTCCGGTAATGATGACCCGATTGAGTTGCACTAGCACTCATTTTTTTCATCTTTTCATTCTCTACAATTCGTCTGTTGGGAGTTATAGCACCGCTCCATTGTTTCAGATTTTACAAGCAAAAAACTAAAAAAACATCGTTTTTTTTGGTGTTTCTTCGCAATTACAAGAAAAGTAATGATATTTGCGAGTCGAAAACATATCACTGAACATCCACGGACCACCCCACGTAACTCCCCACTCGCCGTTTTCTTCTACTATTTTTGTCACGAAAAAATCTCTATTGCCTGGTCTACAAGCTGAGCGCACATGCGGTAGTTTCCGTGTAGTTTTGTGGAATAATCTCGCCAAACCGGCCAAACGCGGGCATTTTGGGTACGACTGGTACATAATTAATTCTAATGCTTGATGTTTTCCAAAAATACAGTCGAACTCCGATAAATTGAATGTTTGATAACTCGAATCAAATTGGTTGGTAACAGGGCCAAGATTGAGAATAAGTGTAATTCGATAAGTCGACTTTCTATAACTCGAATATCTTGATATCTCGAAAGAAATATTTTGCAGCACATTCGATAAGTCGAATTTTCTGGGAGAATCCCCATTAACGTGCGATTTTCAACCCCTAGTTTCAAATCGTAGCCGTATGCCGAGCCGTAAAATCAGTGCAGTTCTTCAGTTTGAGGTTGTGAGGTTTCACGAGTATACAGAAGTTGTTGTTCTTGAGTGGATAAAATTCCCTTTACGCCGATTTAATACACCTCATCATCCTTAGTGCTAACAATGAGTTTTACAAACGTACTTCAAAAACTTTATCAATCGATGAAAAATATAGACTTTCAAAAGTGGTGCACGAAAGAAAAATGCACCGTGTCTACCACTCTGAAAATGCAATTCTTCAAAGTAAAATCAAATTGCTGGTGTAAAAAAGCGGCCGAGAACTGTCGTCATGGCCCGGTTTATAATTGGTGTGTATAGGGATTTTATCCTTTATTATTCATATTTTCATTTTTTGAGCGCTCGTACTACTTACACGAGGGCTATATCATTTCGTCACGATGTCTGTATTTTTCGAATTTTGAACCGAAAATGGTCTCAATCGACTATGTTCGACTCACTGATGACGAATCCGTCGGAAAATTCGAGTCTGTCCGTCCGTCCGGCCGTAAGCACGATAACTCTCGAACGGATCAACCTAGAGACTTGAAATTTTCAGTGTAGGTTCAGATCCCAAATGCCTCGGTTGAGTTCGTTAATGGGCAGAATTCCACCAGGGGTTCCGTAAATATGGCCGTTCAAAATTTTGTTCTCCTGATTACTTCGAAACTACAAATTCGATTGAGATGAAACTTTGAACTCAAATGGAGAATGATGAGTTCAAGCCACATGTGGAATTTTGTCCAGATCGCATGACCAGAACCATAGAAACCATAGAAAATTGTAAATTTTGAACGGAAACGCCTAGGGACTTGAAATTTTCAGGATAGGTGAGGTTCTGGAAACTTATTCTAGGGGTTCCGTAAATATGGCCGTTTGAAATTTAGTTTTCTTGATAATTTCAAAATTACAAATTCGATCGTTACGAAATTTTGTATTTAAATGGAGAATGATATATTCAAGCCATATTTCTCCAGGTCACATGACCAGAACCATAGAAACCATATAAAATCCTAACTTTCGAACGGAAAGGCCTAGGGACTTGAAATTTTCAGGATAGGTGTGGATCTGAAATGTCGCGTTCACGTTTTACAATGAGCAGAATTATACTAGGGGTTCCGTAAATAAGGTCGTTTTAAATTTTGATTTCTCGATAATTTCGAAACTACGGATTCGATCGATATGAAATTTTGTGTTTTAATCGAAAATGATATATTGAAGCAACATTTTGTCCAGATCGCATTACCAGAACCATAGAAACCATAAAAAATTGTAACTTCTGAATGGAAAGACCTAGGAACTTGAAATTTTCAGGGTGGGTTTGGATCGCGAATATCGCAGTCACGTTCATCAATGAGCAAAATTAGACTAGGGGTTCCGTAAATATGGCCGTTCAAAATATTTTTTTTCTGATAGTTTCGTGCAAAATTTTGTCCAGATCGCATCACCAAGACCATAGATACCGTAGAAAATTCTTGCGAATTATCGAAAAGAAATTGATCAGCTGAAGCACTGACATGAAGTCTGGTGTTTCGCCTAAGTTTCAGAATTTTTTTGACAGCTGTCGAAAATTCTTTCAGTTGATTTCTGAAACTGGAAAATGCGAATCCACCTACAAGGTGCATGTAGGAGCGCTCAAAAGCTCCTGACTTCACGACAGTGCTTTTCGTAATTTTTTTTATCTGTAGTCAGGACACAGTTTTTGATTTTTTTCTTTAATTTTCAGATCTGGGATATTTCATAAAAAAGTTTGTATATGGAGAAAGCAATGATGTGTGAGACGAGGGTTGCACTAAATGGCGAAGGGATATTTTAACTATTTCATTGGAAAATTATCAAGCACGGAAATATTGAATGCAGATAAGACAGGTTTATTTTTTGAATGTCTTCCGGACAACACATGAACTTTCGAAAACCACAAATGCCATGGGGGAATGTACAGTAAACAGAGAAATACATTGATGATTGGTGGGAACATGGAGGTTCAGAAAAACTTGAATTGCTACTGATAGGTAAAAGTAATGCACTTCGCTGCTTTCGAGCAAATTAAAATTCGTTGATGACTGGAAAATTATTTGAAGAATGGCTTTTGAAATAAGAAAAAAAATGCCGAAAGAAATAGCGACCTCTCAACTTTCAAATGTCATGAAGGGTAAAAACCGTTCTAGAAAATATTTCGAATGAAGGGTCACCGAACACCATAGATACAAAAAAGCGTAACGCCATCTTACCGCAAGAAATTGACCTGGGGATATGTAAAGATGTTGACTGCCACGGCAATTTTCAGAAATCTGGCCAAAAATGACAATTTGATTTTATCACATTATACTATTTAAAACCTTATTCCTAGTTCATAGTGATCATTAGAAAACATAAAAATGTATTTAAGTGTTACAACTGTCAACTTGCAAAAGAAAAATGTAAACTGAAAAGAAACCCCAGATTTTATATTCTGACAGCATCGATGCTAGAACTACATTCATTTCATTCAATCCAAATCTTCTGCCCCAAAGTGACAGATGTAATGCATAGCAGATACTCAAGGTCACGAAAATTTGCTGTAACCTCTGACGGTGTTATAATGAAACTGTTCCTTCTGTATTCTCAACGAGATAGTCGAATTTGTAATTTTGGACAAAATTTTGGCCCAGCGACGACTGTGAATTCAAAGAATGTTTTCACCCTCTCAACTTTCAAAGGTCATGGAGGGTAAAAACAGACCCTAGAAAATATTTTGAATGGAGGGTCACAGAACACCCTAAATACACAGAAGCGTAACGCCGTCTTCCCGCAAAAACTTAATCTGAAGATATTATGTTAAGTGTTACAACTGTCAACTTGCAAAAGTAAAATGTCAACCGAGAAGAAATCCCAAATTATATTTTCAAACAACATCGATGATAAAACAGCATTAATTTCATTCAATTCAAATTTGCTGCCCTAAAGTGACAGATCTAATGCTTAGCACATAATCAAGGTCACGAAAATTCGTCCCTCGAAGTTTAGAGTGCCGCCTTGGAATGACGCTCCTGAATAATCGCGGTATCCTGTGATGGTGCTATAATAAAACTGTTTCTTCTATATATTTTCAACTACATAGAAGATTTGTTAAATTTCTGAAAAAGTTATGACCCAGCGACGACTGCGCCGAATTCAAAGGATGTTTTCATCCTCTCAACTTTCAAAGGTCACAGAGGGTAAAAACCGATCCTAGAAAATATTTTGAATGAAGGATCACAGAACACCCTAAATACACAGAAGCGTAACGCCGTCTTCGCACAAAAATTGATCTGAAGATATTATGTTAAGTGTTACAACTGTCAACTTGCAAAAGTAAAATGTCAACCGAGAAGAAACCCCAGATTTTATTTTGAAGCAGCATCGATGATAAAACAGCATTAATTTCATTCAATTCAAATTTGCTGCCCTAAAGTGACAGATGTAATGCTTAACACATAATCAAGGTCACGAAAATTCGTCCCTTGAAGTTTTGAGTGCCGCCTTGGAATGACGCTCCTGAATAATCGCGGTATCCTGTAATGGTGATATAATAAAACTGTTTCTTCTATATATTTTCAACTACATAGAAGATTTGTTAGATTTCTGAAAAATTTCTGAAAAAGTCGTTAAAAGCGACGACTGCGCCGAATTCAAAGGATGTTTTCACCCTCTCAACTTTCGAAGGTCACGGAGGGTCAAAACCGATCCACGAAAGTATTTTGAATGAAGGGTCACAGAACACCCTGAATACACAGAAGCGTAACGCCGTCTTCGCACAAAAATTAATCTGAAGATATTATGTTAAGTGTTACAACTGTCAACTTGCAAAAGTAAAATGTCAACCGAGAAGAAACCCCAGATTTAATTTTGAACCAGCATCGATGATAAAACAGCATTAATTTCATTCAATTCAAATTTGCTGCCCTAAAGTGACAGATGTAATGCTTAGCACATAATCAAGGTCACGAAAATTCGTCCCTTGAAGTTTTGAGTGCCGCCTTGGAATGACGCTCCTGAATAATCGCGGTATCCTGTGATGGTGCTACAATAAAACTGTTTCTTCTATATATTTTCAACTACATAGAAGATTTGTTAAATTTCTGAAAAAGTTATGGCCCAGCGACGACTGCGCCGAATTCAAAGGATGTTTTCATCCTCTCAACTTTCAAAGGTCATAGAGGGTAAAAACCGATCCTAGAAAATATTTTGAATGAAGGATCACAGAACACCCTAAATACACAGAAGCGTAACGCCGTCTTACCGCAAAAACTTAATCTGAAGATATTATGTTAAGTGTTACAACTGTCGACTTGCAAAAGTAAAATGTCAACCGAGAAGAAACCCCAGATTTTATTTTGAAGCAGCATCGATGATAAAACAGCATTAATTTCATTCAATTCAAATTTGCTGCCCTAAAGTGACAGATGTAATGCTTAACACATAATCAAGGTCACGAAAATTCGTCCCTTGAAGTTTTGAGTGCCGCCTTGGAATGACGCTCCTGAATAATCGCGGTATCCTGTAATGGTGATATAATAAAACTGTTTCTTCTATATATTTTCAGCTACATAGAAGATTTGTTGAATTTCTGAAAAAGTTATGGCCCAGCGACGACTGCGCCGAATTCAAAGGATGTTTTCACCCTCTCAACTTTCGAAGGTCACGGAGGGTCAAAACCGATCCACGAAAGTAATCTGAATGAAGGGTCACAGAACACCCTGAATACACAGAAGCGTAACGCCGTCTTCCCGCAAAAACTTAATCTGAAGATATTATGTTAAGTGTTACAACTGTCGACTTGCAAAAGTAAAATGTCAACCGAGAAGAAACCCCAGATTTTATTTTGAAGCAGCATCGATGATAAAACAGCATTAATTTCATTCAATTCAAATTTGCTGCCCTAAAGTGACAGATGTAATGCTTAGCACATAATCAAGGTCACGAAAATTCGTCCCTTGAAGTTTTGAGTGCCGCCTTGGAATGACGCTCCTGAATAATCGCGGTATCTTGTGATGGTGCTATAATAAAACTGTTTCTTCTATATATTTTCAACAACATAGAAGATTTGTTAAATTTCTGAAAAAGTTATGGCCCAGCGACGACTGCGCCGAATTCAAAGGATGTTTTCATCCTCTCAACTTTCAAAGGTCATAGAGGGTAAAAACCGATCCTAGAAAATATTTTGAATGAAGGATCACAGAACACCCTAAATACACAGAAGCGTAACGCCGTCTTACCGCAAAAACTTAATCTGAAGATATTATGTTAAGTGTTACAACTGTCGACTTGCGAAAGTAAAATGTCAACCGAGAAGAAACCCCAGATTTTATTTTGAAGCAGCATCGATGATAAAACAGCATTAATTTCATTCAATTCAAATTTGCTGCCCTAAAGTGACAGATGTAATGCTCAACACATAATCAAGGTCACGAAAATTCGTCCCTTGAAGTTTTGAGTGCCGCCTTGGAATGACGCTCCTGAATAATCGCGGTATCCTGTAATGGTGATATAATAAAACTGTTTCTTCTATATATTTTCAACTACATAGAAGATTTGTTAAATTTCTGAAAAATTTCTGAAAAAGTCGTTAAAAGCGACGACTGCGCCGAATTCAAAGGATGTTTTCACCCTCTCAACTTTCGAAGGTCACGGAGGGTCAAAACCGATCCACGAAAGTATTTTGAATGAAGGGTCACAGAACACCCTGAATACACAGAAGCGTAACGCCGTCTTCGCACAAAAATTAATCTGAAGATATTATGTTAAGTGATACAACTGTCAACTTGCAAAAGTAAAATGTCAACCGAGAAGAAACCCCAGATTTTATTTTGAAGCAGCATCGATGATAAAACAGCATTAATTTCATTCAATTCAAATTTGCTGCCCTAAAGTGACAGATGTAATGCTTAGCACGTAATCAAGGTCACGAAAATTCGTCCCTTGAAGTTTAGATTGCCGCCTTGGAATGACGCTCCTGAATAATCGCGGTATCCTGTAATGGTAATATAATAAAACTGTTTCTTCTATATATTTTCAACTACATAGAAGATTTGTTAAATTTCTGAAAAAGTTATGGCCCAGCGACGACTGCGCCGAATTCAAAGGATGTTTTCACCCTCTCAACTTTCGAAGGTCACGGAGGGTCAAAACCGATCCACGAAAGTATTTTGAATGAAGGGTCACAGAACACCCTGAATACACAGAAGCGTAACGCCTTCTTTCCGCAAAAACTTAATCTGAAGATATTATGGTAAGTGTTACAACTGTCAACTTGCAAAAGTAAAATGTCAACCGAGAAGAAACCCCAGATTATATTTTGAAGCAGCATCGATGATAAAACTGCAATAATTTCATTCAAGTCAAATTTGCTGCCCTGAAGTGACAGATGTAATGCTTAGCACATAATCAAGGTCACGAAAATTCGTCCCTTGAAGTTTAGAGTGCCGCCTTGGAATGACGCTCCTGAATAATCGCGGTATCCTGTGATGGTGCTATAATAAAACTGTTTCTTCTATATATTTTCAACTACATAGAAGATTTGTTAAATTTCTGAAAAAGTTATGGCCCAGCGACGACTGCGCCGAATTCAAAGGATGTTTTCACCCTCTCAACTTTCGAAGGTCACGGAGGGTCAAAACCGATCCACGAAAGTATTTTGAATGAAGGGTCACAGAACACCCTGAATACACAGAAGCGTAACGCCTTCTTCCCGCAAAAACTTAATCTGAAGATATTATGTTAAGTGTTACAACTGTCAACTTGCAAAAGTAAAATGTCAACCGAGAAGAAACCCCAGATTATATTTTCAAACAGCATCGATGATAAAACAGCATTAATTTCATAAAATTCAAATCTGCTGTCCTAAAGTGACAGATGTAATGCTTAGCAAATAATCAAGGTCACGAAAATTCGTCCCTTGAAGTTTAGAGTGCCGCCTTGGAATGACGCTCCTGAATAATCGCGGTATCCTGTGATGGTGCTATAATAAAACTGTTTCTTCTGTATATACCCAACGAGATAGTATAGTCGTTCAATTTTTGAGAAAGTCATGGCCCAGCGACGACTGCGCCTAATTCAAAGGATGTTTTCATCCTCTCAACTTTCAAAGTTCATGGAGGGTAAAAACCGATCCTAGAAAATATTTTGAATGAAGGATCACAGAACACCTTAAATACACAGCCGTCTTCCCGCAAAAACTCAACCTGAAGATATTATGTTAAGTGTTACAACTCAACTTGCAAAAGTAAAATGTCAACTGAGAAGAAACCCCAGATTATATTTTCAAATAGCCTCGATGCTAAAACAACATTAATTTCATTCAAAAATTTGCAAATTTGCTGCCCTTAAAAGACATATTTGAGGGAGAGGGGGGCACCTCAGAACGGGGGCACTACTGAACGATGCATCTTGAAATAAATCTGTATTAAATTTTCACAAATGCAGAATTTGGCATCATTGGTTATCATCGTGGAATTTCCCAAATGTAGCTGGAAGGAAACTTGGCTGAGAACTGGAAAATATGGAAAATCCGTTTTGAAAATTACCTAATAGCCAGTGAAATTAATTCAAAAAGTTAGTCAACACAATGTGCACAATTGTCGCATTATATCGGAGAAGAATGCTTCCGAGTCTACACAACATTTACATTCGGAGAAAAACAAACTCTCAATATTATTCAATAAATTTGAGCGACATTTTTTACCAAAAGAAAATGTATGTATGAGAGGTACAGATTTTTCTCAACTCGACAGCAGAGTGGGCAGTCACTAGAAAAGTTCGTAACGGAACTGAAGGAAGCTGCAATAAAGTTTAAACTGGGAAGCTTAAAGGAGACTGAAACCGTTCTAATATGTGGCATAATGACTAACACAAGTAGAGAAAAATTACTCCAAGAAGATCAAATTGGACACCAGGGGTTGTTATAGAAAAGTTAAGAGATAGAGTCTATAGAGTTGAACTAGAGAATGGGGCAAAGCTTTACAGGAATAGAAAATTTATAAAAGTCATACGAGGTGATTTAATTTCAAAAAAGGAAAACCATTCTCCGTTGAGCTCTACGGAGAGGGAAAATGTAAATAATAATATTAAGTATTATATAGATGTAGGAAATAGTGAGAACAGACAAGAATGTACAAGAGTAAATAGTGGATCAGTAATGAGAAATGATAATCCAGATAATGTGAGTATGAGCACAAATTGTAATTCAGACTCTAGCTCAGAATCAATAGCTCAAAGAAAAACTGCCTTCAAATAAATTAGATTTGTAATTTGTTATTTGTGCGTTGTTTGTATTTTATTTTTTACAGAAAGGGGAGATGTTAGGATATGAATGGAACATATCCCTTATAGCAATTGTAACTGTGATCGTGCACATGACCACAGAGTTGCCTCTTGAAAATGAACCAACAATACATACGGTGATGCAGCAAGGCAGCATGACAACACGAATAAAGTAATTTAAGTTAAACTGGAGGCCATCCTGTAACTGACCAAACGTTTTACTGCCGGATGAGGTCTTTTGGACTGCAGCATTATCGACCCCATTATCTTGTGTTACCTCTGACGGTTGATCATCGCCGGCAACGATTACAGTGTTGCAGAGAACGTCAACATTGGAATGTGGAATGGCATCAGGTCGTCTTTTCTGATGAATCTCGATTCTCCTTGGGTGCACATGATGGCCGAAAAAGGGTTAGACGACGCAGGGGAGAAAAACGTGAACCTCGGTTTGATATTGAGCGTCATGTACACCGGAGAGTAGGCGTTATGGTATGGGGTGCTATTGCACATGCGAGTAGGTCACCTTTAGTCTTTATTCGAGTTAACATGACAGCGCTGAGTTACCTTCAAGGAATAGTGGAGCCATATGTTCTCTCTTACCTCAACCGGCTCGAGAATCCAATATTTCAGCAAGATAATGCTCGACCTAATGTTGCCAGAGTTAGTTTGAACTTTTTTGAAGCGACCCATGTCGACTATGTTCGACTCACTGATGACGAATCCGTCGGAAAATTCGAGTCTGATCACTTGAAAACTACAGATTTGATTCAGATGAAATTTTCTACTTCAATGGAGAATGAGGTGCTCAAGCTACATGTGAAATTTTGTCCAGATCGCATAACCAGAACCATAAAAAACCAAAGAAAATTATAACTGTAATGGAAAGGCCTAGGGACTTGAAATTTTCAGGATAGGTGTGAATCTCGAATGTCGTGATCACGTTCATCTATGAACAGAATTATACTAGGGGTTCCGTGAATATGGTCGTTTGAAATTTAGTTTTCTTGATAATTTCATAACTACAGATTTGATCGTGACGAAATTTTGTATACTAATGGAGAATGATATATTCAAGATAAATTTCTCCAGAGCACATGACCAGAACCATAGAAAATCATAACTTTCGAACGGAAAGGCCTAGGGACTTGAAATTTTCCGGATAGGCGTGGATCTGAAATGTCGCGTTCACGTTTAACAATGAGCAAAATTATACTGGAGGTTCCGTAAATACGGTCGTTTGAAATTTTGTTTTCTCGATAATTTGAAAACTACGGATTCGATCGCGATAAAATTTTGTATTTTAATCGAGAATATAATAATAATAATAATAATAATAATAATAATAATAATAATAATATAATATATTAAAGCAACATTTTGGCCACATCGCATGACCATAGAAGCCATAGAAAATTATAACTTCCGAAGGGAAAGGCCTAGGAACTTGAAATTTTCAGGGTGGGTTTGGATCGCGAATGTCGCGGTCACGTTCATCAATGAGCGAAATTAGACTAGGGGTTCCGTGAATATGACCCTTCAAAGTATTTTTTTCCTGATAGTTTCGAAACTACTGATTGGATTGGAATGAAATTTTGCACATAGCTGAGGAATAATGTATTCAAACTACGTGCAAAATTCGCATCACCAAGACCATAGATACCGTAGAAAATTCTAGAGAATTATCGAAAAAAAATTGGTCAGCTGAAGCACTGACATTAAGTCTGGAGTTTAACCTAAGTTTCAGAATTTTTTTGACAGCTGTCGAAAATTCCTTCAATTGATTTCTAAAACTGAAAAATGCGAATCTACCTACAAGGTGAATGAAAGAGCGCTCTAAAGCTCCTGACTTCACGGCAGTGCTTTTCGTAAGTTTTTTTACAATTTCTGTATGTTATTTACGTTATTCACATAACAAAAGGATGCATTTCTAATTCAAGAGAAATTCGATACAAAATACGTTTGTTCGAAAATTATTATTGGAACACCATGTGTGTATGTATTTTTTTGGCATCTTTAAGAAAATATGAACTGTTCAATTGTTCACCTTTCCACTGTGCCTAGAATACTAAATCTATGAAAACATTCATATGAGCAACAGAAATTTCAAGGTTTCTCGTCTTCTCGGCAATGTGAGTGATTCATAACGTGTAGCTGGAAAACGAAATATTTGTGTCACAAGTTTACGTGTTATCGCGCATTGTGAAGATTATCGAATGCTTGTGAAGAGATATTCGGATAGAGTTACATAATCCAAGTCCAACCCTGGACCCCTTAACGCATAAGGTGTAATATTGTCAACTGGCATTTCATTAATTCTTAGAATGAGATACGCTCAACGTTCTCAGCCTCGATGCAGTGTTTATTGCACATATTTGTGGCCTTGAGCTTTATGAATTTAATGTTGAATTATTATTTATCGAGAAGGGAAATTCAGTATGGTTTTAGGAGCGACTTTGTCAACTTGCAAATAAAATTAATTCTTTTAAAAAGTGTTTTCTTGGTCGGAAATAATAAAATTATAGGTAGGTGTATTTGCGGCTGTTTTCTCAAAGAGTTATGGGAGTTTACATTGAGCATGCCTGGCACATGCGACTGCGAAAGAAAAGTTTGAAAACACCTTAATTCTGAAATTTACCTCTGTTCATCATGGTTGGGTGGATACGTGCCCTTTTGACCTACTGGTAGTTCGATCCGAATTATAAATCTTTAGTTCCAAACGACAAAGGGTTGAAGAGTATACAAACAAAAAGACATTTTTAACGTTCTATATCAAAACGCGCCAGGCGATACCTTCATTTAAATGGGCCTTCCTGTTATTATTGAAACCATTAGTGAGGCACTGAGTTCAAACCAAAATGAAAATGAGAGAACTACACATCTTCAGTTCATCTGCGCAGTTATTTGTCCCAAATATCTGTGTAATTATTTGAACAAAAATCTGGACCCAAGGTGTGAAGTTCTAGTTTCCACTTAGTTCCTTCCGATTATTGTTCAGTTCTTCCTTGAACTTAGACTGGTTCAGTTTCGAATGCCATAATCTTTTGTTCATCATGAAGTTTTCTAAATATCTAAGGCTGTCGCTCTTTTATAACGGTTGCAAGAAGACGGGCCTGCTGCGGTGCAAATCAAGAACTGAATGCACAAATATCCGATCTTCGCTGAAATCAGTGTAATCGTGAGAAAAACTGCACAATTCGCACAGTTTATCGGTCAGAAAAGAAGTCACACGTGATGAACTGCGCATTTGAACTGAAGGTATGCAGGCGCTCTTATTATGATCAAGTCATTGTCTTAGAATCTGCTTTGATGTACATGAGCAATGCTCCAGATTAACATCACATGTAAATTAAAAACTTGTTGGGGATTTTTTTCAACAGTTCAGTTCAGTTATTGAAGTTGGTGTAGGCGATTATTTTGTTGATCGACAAGAAAATATATCTATCCCGATGAAGTTTCGAAAGCGGAGAAGAACGTCGAACGTCGAGAACTGAAAGATTCTTCAAACGATTCAAAATTACTTTTGAGGAAAAAAGTTTTGTCGAATATGAACAGCATTAAAACTCCGAAGTCAGGAGAACATTGCAGTTTTGAAGTCGTATCGATATTGTAAGCAAGAAAATGACCTTATTTGTGTGATGATTATTCGTACAGTTCCCTTCAACACTGAATTAATGAGCACAATAAAAGTGATTTATGATCAATGATAAGAACTCAATTTTCACCCAGAATCAGTCGTTCAAAATACCTTTAACCTGATAATGTTCGAATGGCTCTCTTCAATCAGTCATAGGAGAAGAAACGTGATGTTGTCAATCAATTCTGCCTTCCTGAAAATAAAAAACAATGATACTTTCTTCAAATATTGGAGGAAGCTTCCGTACATGTATTGTATGCGATACTATCGAGCAAGTGATCTTCATCTTACAATTTTGTATACCTGACCTAAATAGGTCGTTATATGCTTCAACCCGTACTTTCGCATGTAAAAATTCTTTTTGCGATCTTCGCATATCATCTAACGGATGAGGAAATGATTAGTTCCTTCTTGCCTATTCACGCTATCTGCAATGTGCGCTGGCACAGATTTTTCCCTGCTATTTGAATCATCCATGCTAGGTGGTAAATTTATTTTTGAGCTCAACTTAATTAGGCTTCGAAATTTGAGATGACATGAAGAGCATTACCGCCAAGGCGACTACGAAATGACCCCTACGATGAACATACTGGCATGGCGGAACCCAAAAAAATCATGAAGTCTTCTACTTATGGATGGACCGACGAAAGCTTCAAGCACGAAGGTTCTCCTCCAAAGTCCAGAAACCAAACGATCGATGCAGTCCATTTGACCGATCGAAAATTTTTCATATATATTAATTAACCTTCAAACAATTCTCCTGGATATTAATTGTCATCAATCATGATTTGGTTATTATATCATTCTCATCCTCATTATTATATGAAGGCGCAAATTCCCTTCAAAAATAATTATTGCAATTAAACAGAAATATAAGTCGAAGTGATATGATGAAAATAGAAAGTTTCAAGATTATAATACATTCGCTAGAGATTCTTTCAAAAATTTTACAGTCAATTGCATCGCCATTGTATTCCATTTGGGCCTTTCTGGTTCCCATACAGTTAGTGGGTTCTAAGGAAGGCAGCAAGGGACTTTGGAAGACAACTAATTAAATAATTCAAGGCTTGGACTTGCACGGGCTATATGTGGCCGAGTTTTTGAGCGCTCGTACTACTTACACGAGTGCTATATCATTTCGTCACAATGTCTGTATTTATCGAATTTTGAGCTGAAAATGTGCCGTAAGCACGATAACTCTCGAACGGAACAACCTAGAGACTTGAAATTCTCAGAGTGGGTTCAGATCCCAAATGCCTCGGTTGAGTTCGTTAATGGGCCAAATTCCACCAGGGGTTCCGTAAATATAGCCGTTCAAATTTTTTCTCCTGATAACTATGGAGTTACAGATTTTATCGTGATGAAGTTTTGCACTCAAATGGAGAATGAGGTGTTCAAGCTACATGCGAAATTTTGTTCAGATCGCATGACCAGAACCATAGAAAATTGTAACTTTTGAACGGAAACGCCTAGGGACTTGGAATTTTCAGGATAGGTGTGGATTTGAAATGTCGCGTTCACGTTCATCAATGAGCAGAATTATACTAGGGGTTCCGTAAATACGGTCGTTTGAAATTTTGTTTTCTCGATAATTTCGAAGCTACGGATTCGACCGAGATAAAATTTTCTATTTTAATCGAGAATGATATATTGAAGCAAAATTTTGTCCAGATCGCATGAACAGAACCATAGAAACCATAGGAAATTATAACTTTTTTATTCAACCTGTATTAAGGTACCCCATACCGTATGAATGTTCCCCTACCCGTGTACGAATGCACCCCTACAGGGGGTGGATTCGTTCATTCGACGACTCTTACCAAAAATTGAATTCATTCATTCATTTGATAAGATATCGGCATCTAACTTTTTGACTAGGTAGCGGAATGTATGCAGAATGTTTCAAAAATTGATTGAGCAATATAACTTCGATATCCAAATTTAGAAAAATCATATTCTAAAAAGTGTACGAATGGTGCCAATCTTCCCCTACGGACCGGAAAAACTATACCGCCATTTAACAACACTATTCCAGATGTGCATAGATGGGGCAACCATACCAAGCGATTAGAGAACGTCGTATATTTCGACCATTTTCAAGGAAGGAATTGGCAGTGACAAGTACCCTTAGTGGTTGTATGGAAAACTATTGAAAAGAAAAATAGAAGCAGAATACAATGACATAGAAATGGAGGAGCAAGAGGGATTCAGAGCTGGAAGATCGACTGTGGATCACTTATATACTGTGACACAGGTATTAGAGAAAAACACCGCAAAAGATCAAGAAGTTCACATTCTCTACATTGATGTAGAAAAGCCTACGACAGCATAGCTCTGGAAAAATTATGGGAGACCATGCAACAAATGAACATCAATGCAAATGTGATAAAAGCTGTTAATCTTGATGAAGATATAACCGCTAAACTCAAAATACAAGACACACTTTCTGATAATATACCAATCACAAAGAGTCTCAAACAGGGATGCTGCCTATCTCCCGTATTGATATATTTACAGCAAGCACTCAAACAAATTATGAAAAGCACTGCCATGAAGTCAGGAGCTTTTGAACGCTCGTTCATCAACCATGTGGGTAGATTCGCATTTTCCAGTTTCAGAAACAAATAGAAAAAATTCCAGACTTCACGTCAGTCAATGATTTTTTTTTCGATAATTCGCAAGAATTTTCTACGGTATCTATGGTTTTGGTAATGCGATCTGCACAAAATTTCCCACGTAGTTTGAATACATTATTCTTCATCCATGTGCGAAATTTCATTCCAATCCAACGAGTAGTTTCGAAATAAACTGGAAAAAATATTTTGAACCTCCATATTACGGATTGGTTCTAGTCATGCGATCGGGGAAAAACGTAGCTTGAATATATCATTCTCCATTAAAATACAAAATTTTGTCACGATCAAATCCGTAGTTTTGAAATTATCAAGAAAACTGAATCTCAAACGACCATATTTACGGAACCCCTAGTCTACTTCTCCTCATTCATGAACGTGACCGCGACATTCGAGATCCACACCTATCCTGAAAATTTCAAGTCCATTTTGGTCATACTACATAAAATTGATATCACTACTAAAACAATAAAATAGACATTGACAATGATCAAAATAAGAAATCAAGTGAACCCAAAAATAACACATTGGAAAATGAGAAGAATTTGAAGGAGGGAAATGATTCTATACATGTTGTAGCATAGAGGCATAGACGATAGGATTGAACTTCCTTCGTCTGTATCATTTTATGCTTTTGCTGATTTTTTTTAAATTCGATTATTCGATAAATATAACGTCCTGTATTGTGAAATGTTCTCAAAAGGAGTTCTTGTATAAACCAATAGAGTGAATAATGCATGTACGCAACTGTGAGAAAATTAAAAACGCTTTTCGTCATTCATTAGACACTTAAAATTGAAGATATAAATGTAACTTGCCTCCTCTCCTTACTGTCGATTAAAGAAATGTACGAAGTAGAGGTCGGCCCGCCGCTTCTTGACCCTTTCAGACCGCCTTAATCCTGAAAAATAAAATTCCAGAATCATGAATTGTAGCAGTCAGTAACAAAAAACAGATCCAAATATAAATATAAACGAACATATATTCAGGCTGTCTCGTTTTCCGATACATATATAAATATATATAAATAATAAAATAATGTTACATGAGTTTTCAAACATTTTACTAATAGACCAGAATCCGTGGTACATTTTTGCACTTGATTACTATCAAGCTAATTTTCCGTGAGTAGCTTCATTTTGATGAGACGCCCAACAATTTCCTATACGAAACTCTCGATTGGGGTAGCTAACAGAGGTAGCAAGAATAAAATATGTCGATTTGATGATTCTCAAATAATTATTACTAACAGAATTTTTTTTTGTTAAATCTCAAGATAATTATCTAAATTATTCGAAAATATATTTGTCCTACAAAATCTATGGTTTGATCAAAGAGTCCCCTCCTTCCAACATGTATTGATAACAACCTTATCATATCTTACTAACCAGCTTATTTTTTTATTTTTACTTAGTTAATAATTATATAATTTAACAGTCATATTGTCCTACAAATTGTGTGGTACGTTATCCCGGTTCTACGCTCAGAATTTGTCAATACCACAAGACCATTTTTCTCATTACTAACTGTAGGACAAAAATATTACATAATAGGTTAGTGTGTTCCATGCCCAAATGAAATAATGTCCTACAAGAAAACAGATATGTATCACTAGTCCGACAAGAATTGTAATTTTTTTGTTTTCCTATTTGTAACATGAGATACAGTGAAAAAATCTTTTTTAAAATTGAAATAACTTCATTTTTTAGTGAACTAGGTACAAAAATTTGTGTATATATATGAAAAAAAAATAAAAAATTAATCGTCATCAGATTCATCTTCATAATCTTCGCTACTAACATCGCCGTCATCTTCATCTATTTCTCTTTGACAAAATAAAACACGTGGTGAACTGAGAAAAACGTGGGATACCTTATACGCAGTAATCAATGCTCTGCACATGCGTACCGGTGTGACTCAGCTGTAGTAGCAAAATACAGAAACCCAAGCGGCACCAATTTTTTTTTTATGTTTTGTTGAATTTAAGTTGACCATTATTAATTTTTTAACTTCTTGTTGAGTCTTCTTCTTCTGGTGCCCTGTCTGTCTTCAGACGTTGGCTATCATCATGCTTATGATTTCCTGAAATCTTTCCCTATTGGCTGACGCGCGAAACAGTTCTTCGGCCGAAAGACCACACCATTGTCTGATATTGCGTAGCCAGGAGAGCTTTTTTCGCCCTAGCCACCTTTTACCTTCCACTTTTCCCTGTATTATGAGGCGCAGTAGCTGATATTTAGATCCTCTGATTATGTGTCCAAAGTACTCCGTTTTTCTCCTCTTGTTGAGTAAAATCTGCCAAAAAGTCAAAATTTTTTTATGACGCTTGAGGAATAAAAAAAAAATCCGCTGGTTAGTAATTTATGATGACATCGTTATCGATACATGTTGGTAAAAGGGGACTACTTGATCAAACCATAGATTTTGTAGGACAAATATTTTTTTCAAATAATTTAGATTATTATCTCGAGATTCAACAAAAAAAAACTCAGTTAGTAATAAATTTTTGAGAATCATCAAATCGACATATTTTATCATGGCTACTTCTGTTAGCTACCACAATCGAGAATTTTCGCGAAGATTCAGCTTGATAGTAATTATTTTTACATCAAGGATCTGTACTACTACTTTTGTGCGTAGGACCGGGATAACATACCACACAATTTGTAGGACAATATGACTGTTAAATTATATAAATATTAACTGAGTAAAAAAAATAAAAATCATTTATGATAACCTCGTTATCAATACATGTTGGAAGGAGGGGACTCTTTGATCAAACCATAGATTTTGTAGGACAAATATTTTTTCGAATAATTTAGATAATGAAATCTGTTAGTAATAAATATTTGAGAATCATCAAATCGACATATTTTATCATTGCTACCTCTGTTAGCTACCACAATCGAGAGTTTCGTACAGGAAATTGTTGGGCGTCTCATCAAAATGAAGCTACTCACGGAAAATTAGCTTGATAGTAATCAAGTGCAAAAATGTACCATGAATCCTGGACTATAATTCAATACTTGGTTTTCATCCGTCATTACAAAATAAAATAATAGTCTTATCAGGTATTCGGACCTTTTTATTTTTCATCAATTTCTACACATAAAATTAGGCCGACGTTTCGGGAATGTCGTATTTCCTTTTATTAAGGCACAATTTCGGTGTTACATAAACTCAATCAGACTTGTAGCAGACTTAGATACCTGATATGAGTCAAGGCCATATAACGCGCACCCCCGAGCAGTGCCGGGACTGGGGTAATATAAACAAAGTAAGTTTGGTAGAAACCAGGAACTACGCTGGAAGAAGGGAAACAGTCGACACGGAAACGAAAACTGATTAAGTAGGTACTCTAGGTCCTCTCTCAGTAGCGTAACGGTTAAAAGAATACGTAGTCGTACCCAAAATAATAATTAATAAATAATTCGTGGTATCTGATTGTTTTAGTGTTTCCCCTAAAAAGACAATCTGGAAATGGCAGATACAGACTCTTGGAGCCAAGAGCCAAGACACATTCATCGAATCAATTCGGTCAACCTACATAATAATATAATAATAATACTTATTTGCACACAATTGAGAAAATACATATCAGGTGTACAAATACTTGCCATCAAAATAATTACATGGCTTGTCAACAAAAACAACATCACTTAAGTAAAAAACAACATCCTCTCAAAAGTCGAGCATCTCACACACCCACTTATATAACATCAACTAATAAAAAATATCACCTCTGTGTATAATGCCAGACGAACAATCACGGAGAAATAATTTTGGCCTCAAATTCACTCAACCTGTATATCGTTGACTCCAAAAGCAAGTTCTTCACCCTCCCGGAGAATACGGGAAGACTTAGTTTTCCGAAGGATTCTGGGAGTTTATTGTACAACTAAATACACCTGTAATTTGGGCCTTGCTCTCTATTCTGGGCTCCTCTCTATTCTGGCTTGGGGTATGGAGGACTTATTCTTCTGACGCGTATCGTAGTCATGGAAATTTGAATTTTTTGGAAATTCAAGCAGATGCTGATGGACGTAGTTGAGACAGGCAAGTATGAAAACTGATGTGGTGGTTCTTTGATGAACGGGATTGAGCGCTTGACCAGAGATACTGACATTCCGTAGACATCTTTAAAGTTTTTGCTTTTTATGTTTTTTGTCTGATTTTCAATCTCTGTTTCAGTCACAGGATACAAAAATAGGGAATTCATGTTTTCAATCTGCTTGTTTTGCAGAAAAGTGATGGAGTTGGATTAGCCTCGTCCAATATCCTTCTGCCAACCGCAGCGGAGAACTCATTCAATTCATTAGGTGTTAGGGCCTCTTCTATGCTGCTTAATTTACCCTTATTTTTCGTTTCCGTATTTATCAACTTCCATATTTCCTTCTTTTTGAGCGCTCGTACTACTTACACGAGCGCTATATCACATCGTCACGATCGAATTTTGAACTGAAAATGTGCCGTATACACGATAACTCTCGAACGGAACGTCCTAGAGACTTGAAATTTTCAGGGTTGGTTCGAACCTCGAATGCCGCGGTTAAATTCGTTATTGGGCAAAATTCGCCTAGAGGTTCCGTAAATATGGCCGCTCGAAATTTTGTTTTCCTGATTACTTCGAAACTACAGATTCGACTCAGATGGAAAATGTCGTGTTCAAGACCCACGAAATTTTGTCTAGATCGCATGAGCAGAACCATAGAAACCATAAAAAATTATAACTTTGTAAAGGAAAGGCCTAGAACTTGAAATTTTCAGAAAAGGGATGGATCTCAAATGTCGCGGTCACGTTTATCAATGAGCAAAATTAGACTAGGGGTTCCGTAAATATGGTCGTTTGAAATTTAGTTTTCTTGATCATTTCGAAACTACGTATTTGATCGTGACGAAATTTTGTAATTCAATGGAGAATGATATATTCAAGCTACGTTTTCTCCAGATCGCATGACCAGAACCATAGAAACCATAGAAAATTATAACTTTCGAACGGAAAGGGACTTGAAATTTTCAGGGTGGGTTTGGATCGCAAATTTCGCGGTCACGTTCATCAATGATCAAAATTAGACCAGGGGTTCCGTAAATATGGCCGTTCAAATTATTTTTTTCCTGATAATTTCGAAATCACTCATTGGATTGAAATGAAATTCTGCACATAGATCAAGAATAATGTATTCAAACTACGCTACGCATTACCAAGACCATAGATAGCGTAAAAAATTCTAGCGAATTATCGAAAAAAAATCACCTCAAGCCTAACGTGAAGTCTGGAGTTTCGCCTTAGTTTGAAAATTTTCTTTAAAGCTGTCAAAAAGTTTTTGAATTTGATTCTAAAACTGGAAAATGCGAATATACCTACAAGGTGGATGAACGAGCGCTCAAAAGCTCCTGACTTCAAATTTCCTCCTAAATTTTTGTTATCAACTCTATTCAATTTTTTCGAATTTCTCATTGATAAACGTGAACGCGACTTTTCAGATCCACACCTATCGTGAAAATTTTAAGTCCCTAGACCTTTCCATTCGGAACTTATGATTTTCTATGGTTTCTATGGTTCTGATATGCGATCTGGAGAAATGTAGCTTGAATATATCATTCTCCATTAATATACAAAATTTCGTCAAGATCGAATCTGTAGTTTTGAAATTATCAAGAAAACTCAATTTCAAACAGCCATATTTAGGGAACCCCTAGTATAATTCGACATTCGAAATCCACACCTATCCTGAAAATTTCAAGTCCCTAGGCGTTTCCATTCAAAAGTTGCAATTATCTATGATTTCTATGGTTCTGGTCATGTGATCTGGACAAAATTTCACATGTAGCTTGAACAACCCATTCTCCATTCGAGTAAATTTCATCTCGATCGAATCTGTAGTTTCGAAGTAATCAGGAGAACAAAATTTTGAACGGCCATATTCACAGAACTCCTGGTGGAATTCTGCCGAATAACGAACTCAACCGAGGCATTTGAGATCTGAACCTATACTGACAATTTCAAGTCTCTAGGTTGTTCCGTTCGAGAGTTATCGTGCTTACGGCACCTTTTCGGCTCAAAATTCGAAAAATTCAGACATCGTGACGAAATGATATAGCCCTCGTGTAAGTCGTACGAGCGCTCAAAAATATTGAAAACTTTGTTTCCACGTAGTGTAGTGATTTGGATGTGTTTATCCTGTTGCAGGGAAGGTTTCAATATTTCAATAACCCATTTATGAAATAATTCACCATTCATAGTAATCCTTATCATTAATAACACTGTCAAGAATTGGATCACATCCAGGTAAAAATCCATTAATTGTTCCAGCATTCAAAATAGTGCACCTTCTGCCTTTACCCTTGAATATACTCGGCATACCTTTTGGATTATTTTCTAGTGTCCACTGACAAATTTGAATACCGTTTTTGAATATCCAAATTTCATCTAGATAAATGAATTTTACGTTTTGTTCCATGTATTCTCGGTATTTATCACAATATCGTACTATTTTTATAATATTTTTCTGTTTATCAGTAAGAATTTTCCTTCGATCAACTTTTTTGTATTTGTATTCAATTTTTTTTATGATATAATTTAATGTTGACTTCGATCAATTGAAATCTTGGTGCTCTTTGGCCAGTTCGAAAAGGATATCTAATCTGATATATTCATTGTTTTTAATTCTAGCAAAAACAAAGTCATTCAATGTCTCTTTGAAGGAATAATCGTATCGCACAGGTTTTCTTCCACTGCTAATTTCAGGCTATAATAACATGCTAATATTCTACGGACAGAGCTTGGTGAAATCTGGAAATTTAAGAGACATTGATCAATCAGAATACACTTTGAGTCGGTGAATAACAGTTTACCTGAAACACTAGCGGAAATATATGCCAAATCTTTGAAAAACTCGAAGTAACACCGACAAACTGCCTGGCGTTCTCTTGTTAAGCGCGATGTATCCTGGTCAATTCCAGCCATTTTAATAGCATAAGACAAAAAATACTCAAATTCAGAGCAAATTTTTATAATTACATATTCACCAATATCTTCGATAAAATCATCAAAGCTAGATTTCTATGGGTAATGTTAGTGTTATTCCTATAGCAATTTTCAGCAACTCAAAATATTACTGAATAGTCTATTACCAACTTAAATTCGATTTTTCACAGCCAACCGAGATGTTAATAATTTTTAAACGTAGTATATTTTATTCAATGGTCGTGGACAAAAATCTTTCCATGCGCGGGCAATTCCACAACCAGCCTCATAGAAACTTATTGGGTTCACTTGTTATGGAAATTAGTCGAATCAAAATTGGAGCAAATGGCCGTCGACCTAAGGTCCTTCAGCCTAAAGAAAATATTGAATCGCGTCAATAACTTGTTTCAATTTTCCGCGAATGATCGTGTGTTTTGGATTTTTGTATAAACCTAAATCACGAGCTTCAGTGAGATTGGATTGTGTTTCTGTGAGGTGTTGCAAATGCGTCCAAACTCTAACTGAAGGTCTATGCGTAATCAATTCGCTGGCCTAAGCAGATGGCGTTCTCTGTTACCATTCGTAATGAAACTGAAGTCTAGCACGGAAGTCGAAGTCGGTCAAATTTATTGCAAGCTGCAAACTTTCACTTAAGCACGAAATTTCGTGCTGGCTATGGATGAAGCGTAGTGCTTTCGTTCATGTCAATTGATATACTGTACAAATCTGACTTCTGCGCAACGCGAGTTTATATTTATACTACTACTTGGGATTGCACTCAGGATTGCAGAGCCCCACCGAGATGAAAGAATAAGAAAGAATAATCTGTGGTCACAGAATTTTGAAAAACGGACATACGATCCTAACCTCCAAATAGGCAGCTCTTCTTGGCTTCGGCTTCACTCAATTCTTTTGGGCTTCCTTGGCGAGCGTTTGGCTCTGGCTTTTGAGTTCTACAGTGTTATCTTATCCTTTAAAAGTAAAACAGGGTTGGTTTGTGAATTAGTTGATCTTAAACCCTGGAGGATGGAAGAGATACTTTGGGTTCAACATGTGAGTAACAATATATTTATAATTACAACGTTATCATCATTCATATACAGGCTTCGCCTGAACTTTCTACACTTAGATTCAACGATTTCCATAACTTACCCCATGCGGTATCTCAGGTATTTATCTTTAATTCACAAGACCTTCATTTGCTTCTACTCAACGTATTGTACCATGTTTGTTTGCTTCTTGTGTATTGTTTTGTATCCATTTTTCTTACTTTATTATCAAGTCTATTCCATATTATTTAATGATTCTAACTGACCATGTGTATTAAATTCCTCAGAGCTTCCCACAAAAGCTTTCTTGTATTAACGAATGTTTAATCCTCACCTTCTCTAATCATACCTGGGTTAAGCAATATTCTTCAAATGATACTTTATGTAATCGTTGTAGTTTTCAGCAAATATTAAGGATATTCATAAGCACCAGTGTGGGCATTATGTTTCATCATCTTATCTTGATTGAGAACTTTAAACCGACTATCCACTCATTATTATCCGTTAATGTTTATTGTTTACTGTTTATATTGTTTACCTAATACTTGATGGGGCTACTGACCAGGGAGACAACTATCGTATGACGCAACCTAACTTAAATTAGGCTGGCCAACCGTTGGAAATATATATAACAAGGATCTTTGGTCGCATTCCCCTCTCCTTGCACCGTGGGAGATCGTCAAATGATAGTTGGATTCCTGCGAAGAATAATTCACAATTTTCGCACATAATCGCCTATTATGGTTAAGGAGTCATTAGTGCTGCATTCAATCTACTCAATCATTTTTAAACACCATATGAGAGAATTCTCACCAGTCAACCTGTTGCTGTTTATGAATATTCCTTACTTGTGGGTTAATGGTATTTGAACGAGATAAAGAGAGAGGTCTCTGGGTTTTAACTTTACCAGTCTATCTATTGTCATACATGGTTTTCTCGCAGGTCTTTTCTGATTCCTATTTTCGCTCTTATTTTCGGACCTGAAGTTGGATAACCGTCCCCAACGGCACAAATGAATAAACTTGTTATTTCGAGTGCTAAAAATCTGTGTTTTAAATTTCCTATTTTCTCGTCAATCTCTTCTCTTGAATCAAGCCTAATTGGGTTACATACTTACATACAAAACGTAGAGTCCTTTAAACCACTATACAATCACGATCTTGGCCAAAGAGTAATATTTTCACGTTAAAAAGAACTCATTTAAGGTAGGCTTCTAGTTCTTTGCGGTTATCAATAGAAAACTGTAATGTCGGTAAAAGTTTTATCTCTCAAAAGTACCAATACAGTACAATATATTTGAGTATTTTGTAGTCGTAGCTTAGATAACGATAATGGTTATCTCAGGTTCAGTGTTCTGTGTCGTATATGTTGATTCGGTTAATGTTTCGGCTCGAAGTTTGAAATCCGTAATGCTTCCATTGTTATAACTTTGAAAACACAAGGAACGGAAAGAACGAAAATTCAAATATGATTTTCATTTCGTTTGTTTACCTCCACTAAATTAGATTCTCTATGAAAGATCTGCTAGAAACCAAACTTCAAAGCTTATGCGTCTGATCGAACTCCGAAGTTAATTGCGAATGGTAAATTTCACGCAAACTTTCTTCCCGAATTGCGACTCGGCCAGCGAACTGATTGCGAATGTGAATGTGATTTTTATCCTAGAATTAAGATTAAAGCGTGTGATATCGATTACGTGGAGTTAGCTATACCTATATCGAAACACTATAAACATACCTCCATTATCTTCTTCCTCCTCCTCCTCCTCGACCGCAGGCCCCTGGAGCTTCCGCTTCACTGAAAAAAAAAGTGTATGAACAGACAATATACAATACATGAAGGATGAAAATTATCTCAAACAAAATGTTCCATTTTCATTCGAGGAAACCACAGTTGAATAAGAATGAATAATTTTACATTGGCATGTATTCGGGGTGTTTCCAAAGGTGAGGCTTTTTTGACAGGTGCTAGAACTCATCAAAATAAGTCAAAAATCCTTAATATAAAATATTCACCAGGGCCGAGTATTTAGAAATGGAAGTTACCGGCGAATCTGAGAACTAAAGCAAAATAATGTGATAGTTGCTGCATGTAATAATGCGTTATTACGCCGGGCAAGACTTTGTGCACATCAAACGAATGGTGACCATTTCGAACAATTTCTGTAAACAATTTGGACCAATTTTATCGATGAGTTTGTGAACTTTCCATTTTTTTTCTAGGAACTTTGCATTCAGTTGTTTTTTTTTCTCCTTGGTTTGATCTTTAAGAGTTATACCGTTCAGGAAAAATCTCCTAATAACAGTTGAAAGAGAATAGACGGATTTGAGATAAAAATCCAATACTTTTATTTATTTGCTGGAATGCATATGGCACCGTGATTCACGGCAAATCTTCTGAAAAAAGGGACACGATCCAGAGTGGTCTTAAGATCTTTATGCCAAAAATTTGGTGCCCCTTTTTCAAATTGAATATTTTATATAAACAACTTCTGGCGAAATGATCTCTTTTAATGAGTTTAAGCACACGTCAAGAAAAAAGCCTCATCTGAAAAAAACACCCTGTATGAAATATGGGAAGCCGACAATTTTATACAAATTGTTCCAATATCCCCATACTTCAGTGTCTTCCTTATTTTATTAATTGCAAATATAATTGAGCAACTCATCGATTATGAGTTGAGAGTCAGACCGTCAGACGCGTAGTGGTGCAGACGTGTCGACAAGTGCTCTACGTGTGATTTTATTGAGTTTAGATGGTAAGTGATTGAGCAAATTTTTGCTTCGGCCCAAATTTGTGACGAAAGCTTTAATATGGCGGATCTTTATCTTATAAGGTATTTTCGCAAAACAAAAAGATGAATTGACCAAACCAGCTTTCAAGAGGCCCTAGAAGACAGCCTGTAGGTAGATTCACATTCACCAGTTTTAGAAACCAATTGGAAAGATTTCGACAGCTGTCAAAGAAAATTTCAGAATAAGGCGAAAATCCAAAGTTCACGTCAGTGCTTTAGGTGACCAATTTTTTTTTCGATAATTCGCTGGAATATTCTACGGTATCTATGGTCTTGGTAATGCGATCTGGACAAAATTTCCCACATAGTTTGAATACACTATTCTTCATCTATGTGCGAAATTACATTCCAATCCAATAAGTAGTTTCGAAATTATCAGGAAAAAAATAGTTTGAACGGCTATATTCACGGAACCCCTAGTCTAATTTTGCTCATTAATGGAAGTAACCACAAAATTCGCCATCCGAACCTATCCCGAAAGTTTCAAGTCTCTAGGCCTTTCCGTTCGCAAGTTATTATTTTCTATGGTTCTGATCATGCGATATGGAAAAATTTAGCTCGAATATATCATTCTCAATTTGAATACAAAATTTCGTCATGATCAAATGAATAGTTTTGAAATTATCAAGAAAACTGAATTTCAAACGGCCATATTTACGGAACCCCTAGTCTAATTTTGCTCATTGATGAACGTGACCGAAACATTCGAGATCCACACCTATCCTGAAAAATTTCAAGTTCCTAGGCCTTTCCATTACAAAGTTACAATTATCTATGGTTTCTATGGTTCTGTTCATGCGAGCTAGACAAAATTTTGCATGTAGCCTGAACACGTAATTCTCCATCTGAGTGCAAAATTTCACTTCGATCGAATTGCTAGTTTCGAAGTTAGCAGAAAAACAAAATTTCGAGCGGCCATATTTACGGAACCCTGTGGCGAATTTTGCCCAATAACAAACTTAACCGCGGCATTCGAAATTTAAACCTATCCTGAAAATTTCAAGTTCCTAGGACATTCCGTTCGAGAGTTATCGTGTATACGGCCAGACGGACGGACAGACTCGAATTTTTCGAGAAAATCGTCATCAGTTAATCGAAACTGTCGATTGAGACCATTTTCGGCTTAAAATTCGAAAAATACAGACATCGTGACGAAATGATATAGCCCTCGTGTAAGTTGTACGAGCGCTCAAAAACACCGAAATTACCACCCATATAAACGGAAAACCAATTTGAGGTACACCGTACAAATTGAAGGCGAACTTCCAAATGTAGAAATGATGATAGAAAACATCGATTGAAGGACAGAACAGAAAAACATAAAACTGAAAGAGAAAAGAAAACACACAAGGTGTGCAAACAGATCATAGCACTCGGCGATGAGAATGCTGAGTTCCACTATTATGAATCAAATAGTTATAAAAAAAAAATGGTTCTCCGTGTACTTCCGGAAATACACAAGAATAGAATCAAATTAGATTTCTACAAACGAAGGAAATAAATGACAGATACTGGTAGAAATCGAAGAGGCATATTCACAAAAGTCATAAGATGTACGTTCAAGTGAAAAGCCTTAATATCAAGTTAGCAAAATTCAGTGTTTAAGACGGCTGCATAGACAATTTGCCGGAAAGTGTGAAGGAAAACATTTTTCAACCTCTGTAAGATGTTCAGACAACGAACCGATGAAATAGAGAAGGAAACTGCAAAGCAGGATAGAGCAAAACACTCAGAGAAGAAGGAGCATGAGGAAGGAGTCGCCTAACCAGAGAGCCCAGAATGAAAATGAATTTGCCACCATCCTAAGACTGATGCTTAATGCAGACAACCCAAAACAAAAACAAAAGATTTTCTTCCTCAAAAAACAAAGTAACCTCTTCCAGCCATCCGAACTAGATTTTAATGACTAGTACAATTGAAAAGTTTTCAGTTTTCTTAATTGATTTGTTGACTGTTAGTTGGAAAGCTGAACCTGTTGAATGCTATGAAGAATAAGTTCGGTACGTTCAACTCCAGCGTGTAGAATCCCGAAAGACTGTCTGTAAAGGGATGCCTTGCTTATTTGGATGATATTTCCCGCCTTTTCCCTGGAATCTAAAACCCGATACAACTTTTTCCCTGGGACCTGGAGCCACAGATAACCCCTGTTTCACTAAGAAAGAATCAAAGAAACAATGCCTGTTCTGGAACTCAAACCAGCGAAGTGCCATGGCAGAGATCCAATGTCACGTTATATTTTTTTTTGGAATTCATGTTTCAGAGCTAGGTTATGTGTGACCACATCTAGGATCTAGTACATTCGTACCTGTCGCTTGCCACCCTGTGAGCCAACCTGACTGCCTCGCATACCAAGAATAATCTTAGCCGACGCTGTTCCAGAATGACTTGCATGGCGCAGGTCGGATGGGAGCGAGATGACCCTGTTATAGAAAAACATGTTGTTTTTTCCAATTCGTCGAGAGCCACCAAATGAAAGCTGCGTAGCCAGCGATTAGCCGTACAATAGATTTATAAATCCAGGTGGTCAGTTCAGGTTTATGTCCCAAGTGTTTCCGACCATTCTTTGGCATGAAAGGTCTTTGGTCTCTACTGATCACAGCCTCGAGATGTAAGCTCCAAGAGAGCTTTCAGTCAAAAATTACACCTAGATATTAAGTGCGATCCGTGGGGACCAAAGCAGTTCCATCCATTCTGAGTACTTTGAGATAAGGTTTCCTGCTTCCTAGTGAATGATACTAGAATAGTCTTTTTAGGGTTAACACTGAGTCCTTCTTGTGCACACCACTCGTGCATTAAGGTTAGAGCACACGATCACTAACCGTGCCGTCATGCTTGCCCCGAACCATTATCGAAAACCGCATCCAAAAGCGTTTTTAGGAGGTCGACGAGCACCAATGACCAATGTGAAGGTGACAGACCAACCACCTTGTGGAGACCCTTCCCCAAGTGTCGCGGTTAGGGACAAAGTATGCCGGTATGACCTGCGCCAACGTAGAAAGATTTCGAGAAACACTACTCCAAAGTGAACTGAATCAACTTTAAATAATCGGGATATAAACAAAAAAAAAAAACAAAAAAACAAATAATCAGCAATAGGTGCTCCTAGTGAGCAAAAAATATTGAAAATAGAAACCATAAATGGAAAAAAGAAGTGGCTGAATGAGAAAGGTGGCGGATGAAAGAAATCACAGCAACTCATAACAAACACCATAAATGACCAAAAATCAAGGTGATAATAAAATAATAATTCTTGCAGCACATAAAAATTTATTTACAAATAATAGTAATTTACGTAACCAGTCCATGAAATACTGTTTTTTTTTGGACGAGTAGACAAATTCTAGGACGAGCCGGATGCGAGTCCTGGAAGTCTGCGAGTCCAAAAAACTGTTTTTGGACGTGTTGCGTCCACTATTTTTTCGGTAACCGTGTAGAGTAACAAATCAATGAGACACATTTCTTCATTATATTTCTTTGTAGAACAAAATTTCGAACTTTCAAAAATCCAAATGTCAACTATGTAATTTCATGTCGAATAAATATCAGTCGTTTCCATAACAACGATGTGATTCTTTTCGGTCTAGTCCGGAAAGTACGTACTTCCCGGCCTAGGCCGGGAAATGCTACTTTCTCGAAGAAAAAGCGTCTGGGAAGTGAGTACTTTTTGCCGAAAAAAAGTAATTCCCGAAGTGTCCTCTCATTTTCTATCATACTTTGATAGAAATCCGATACCAACGATTCCTTGTTGGCTACACTGATTGAAAGTCAAAAGTGACATGTAGGAAAACACCAAAATTCACCATTGGAGTTTGGCGGGGCAAATTTCGTTCCCCAAAACTAAACGCTAACTACCGAATGTGCGCTCAGATGGATCCACGGCTACAATAAGATAAACCGAAATAAATTCATCAGAAACATTTTTAGATAACCATCATGAATGATCATCAGAATCAGCAGATGATGCATTCGAAAATTCAACTTCATTCAGTATATTACTAACCTGTCTTGGATTTCGGCGGTGGCGTCGGGTTTCTAGTTTCCTGCAAATGATTGAATACATTTTAATATTATAACTTTTTCTCTGAATAGGTATACATAATTCGGATTCAATCAATTTAACAGAATGTACAAAAAATTTTACCTTATTATAAAATTCAGTCAAGCGTGATAGAGAAATTCATGAAGATTTATGAAATGTTTATATTTTACTCAATAGCAATCTCAGTAAATATTGGTCCTACAAAAACGTTTAAACAGGCAAATATGAATTATTTTTATTTGGCATCCAGAATTCAGTTCTAGAAAATGCAAAAAAGCATCGTTGATCTAAAAATTTTATGTAAGTTGGTATTTTTCAAATGGAACACCCTGTTTTTTATCTTTCTAATCGGTAGAACTCTTTCTTCTGATTTCAAATATATATATATACTTCATTGATATACTTCAGTTTTCGAAAAATATAGATTTTCGTCTAAATCTAAGGCAGCTGTAGAATACCACGTGACACTGCTGAGATATCAAAGTAGCCGTGGAAAATAGAACAACTGGTATTTGTTTCATTAATTTATGAGCAAAATTTAAATTGAGTGTTCAAATGGCCCCCTTTTACTTACACACAATCGATATCTTTTTATTGAGTTTTCGAGGGCTCTCCTCAATATTTCTAGTTGGTTGTTGAGATTATCAATTCCTTTATTCTGATTTGAATATCTTCAATATTTTGAGAACGGCCCATAAATACTTAAGATTTCAAATATCCCCATAATAAAGTGACCCGATGGGGTCAAGTCGGGAATGTTAGGAGGCCAGAGAATGATTCCGTTTCTGCCAATCCCACATACTGTAATTTTTTTTCGCCGTGTGGCGTTCTACGGCTGCCTTAGATTTAGACGTTAACATCCATATTTTTCGAAAACTGACAAAGATAATCCCAATAAAGTATATACACACACCGGCAAATTTAAAGGAACGGAGATATACTTTCGTAAATGAAAGGTATTTTTGCTTTATCTGGTTTTTGTGCTGCCTAGGTCTAGAAACCATGCCTTTCTTACACAATTGTCATTCATTTTGCACATTTTTATCAAAATAGTCAACGTCAAAGCCAAATCAAAGCGGAAATATCATTACACATTACATTTGAAACGTGTATTTTCTCCAAGTAGAGTTTCCTAGTTTTTTCGTGAGTAATTGTTTTAGTTTAGTTGGTTTTTGTTCACTATCATCACTTAGTGTAAATAATGAGTAATTTAGCACCCACTGAAATCGCTAGGGCAGTAGCAATGGTCGATCTCACAATGGTGTTGCCAACATGTTTGGGAAATCCAAATCGACGATCCATCGTAGTGTTATGCGATGGAGGCAAACTGGAGTATGTGAAGAGACGAGGTCAAGGCAGAAAACTCTCAACAACGGCCATATATGACCGATTTATCACATTGCAAACACTCCGCAAGTGGCGTCGAACCGCAGTTCAAAGAAGAAACGAATTGGAAGAAGTTCGTGGAACCACCATAAGTGAGCGTACAGTGAGGAGAAGACTCAAAGAAGTTTGTTCGAAGGCGTATAGGTCAAAAAAAGCACCACAACTCCATAGACGTCATCGAGTAGCGCCACTAGCTTTTGCTCGAGAACACCAGAATTGGAATGATCTCTGAGGTAATGTTTTGTTCACGGACGTGAGCCGTTTCTGTGTAAATTCAATAGATGGGAGGAAAATATTGTATCGTCGTCCAGGAGAACAAAACGAACAATTTAATTTTACTCCTACTGTCTCTTTCGGTGGAGGCTCAATTATGGTGTCGGGTGGCATATGTTAAAAGGCACGCACAGAGTTGGTGGTTATTGATGGCGGCGCTTTAACGGCAGATAGGCACATAAGGGATATTCTGCAAGATCATGTGGTACCTTTTGCCCCATTTATCGGGGCAGATTTTCTCTTTATGCATGACAATGCTCGCCCGCAGGCAGCACGTTGTGTAACTGAATATTTAAATCAGGTTCAAACACCGACAATGAATTGGCCTGCATGTTCTCCAGACATGAATCCATTTGAACATGTCTGGGACATGCTGGACAGACGTCTTAGGTCGAGAATTCCTGCTGTTCGGAACTTGGAAGAAGCAAGAACTGCTTTGATGGAAATATGGGAGAATTTGCCTCAAGAAATGATCGACAACGTCATCAGAAGTATGGTAAGACGAATGGTTGTAGTTATAAGGGATCGTGGAGGAAACACACGATTCGTCATCAATGAGTCGAACCTTGTCGATTGGAACCATCTTCGGTTCAAAATTCGAAAAATACAGATACGTGACGAAATGATATATCCCTCGTGTAAGTAGAACGAGCGCTCAAAAAACCACGTCATGCAGAATTTTCGGTAGGTTCTATGAATCAGTGCAATTACCTCACAATTAATTCAAATTTATAACTTACCGATTTAGAATACCCACACATCAGATGCTCTTCTGGAATAAAGGAGAAGACATTAAAATACAATTTCAGATGGAATAAGATTCTAGCGTAAATTTCAACACGGAAATTTTTTTCGGCCCCAGTGGTAAAAATATCAGAATTGATATAGATAACCATTTGGATGTTAAAATTTATTTAATGAATACAAATGGAATCAAACAAATTCTGCATCAACATGACAATGTTAGTTTCGGAAATCCATACCTAGATTTGCAGGTCGCAAAATGTTAGGGCAACCTTTCGAATAACGTCGTGTCGATGCCAGATTTTATGGCATGCGGCAGTTCGCAGCCTCAGATTTTGGAAATTACTTGTTTGTGACCAAAGCTATAAATACGCGTAATCGTGGAAGATGTACTTTCTCTGTTTTGAATGTATCAACAGAAAAAATAGTATTTCGTTACATTTTTTGATCAAATCATTTTGTCGAAATCAGTTTTGAAAATTCCAGCCCTTCCGGAAAATAGTGTCTGAAATAAGTAAAATCGCAATTACGTAAAAACTATTCATCCGACGACGTCAAAGGTATGCACACTAAAAGTACCTATTAACCACTACTTTCACCCTGAAAACCAGCAACACACAACTTCGAAAATGGCCGAGTTATGAATTTTTGAAAAAACGCTGATTTTTACGGTTTTTCCAGATTTTCTACTGTAATAATGATCCGATTGAGTTATACTAGTCTTCTCATTCTCTACAATTATGTTGCTGAAAGTGTTAGCTTCGCTCTATTGGTCCAGATGTTACAAGCAAAAAACTAAAAAAACATTTTTTCGTGTTTTTACGAAATTACTACAAAATGAATCATACTTGCGAGTCGAAAACATATCACTCAACATCCACGGACCATCCCCAAAACCCCCCTGCTCTCGCGGATTTCTTCTACGATTTTTATCACGAAAAAATCTCTATTACCTGTTCTAGTATACGTCCCTGAATTTTTCGCTGCGAGTTCTGATATCGATAGCGACTTTATATTACCCACCCCCAAAAAACATACCTCCATTCGTTCCATCAGGCGAACGGGGGGTCAATTCTCGAGATCACTCGTTCGATGAACGTATTCGTTCGTGAACGAATGAAATCGAACGTATAGTTCGAATTAAGTCAATTCTCGCATATCGCCAACTACTCGTTCCGACGAAAGTATACGTTCATTTCGAACGGATGATAAACTTGGCAACGTGTCAAAATTCATCATAGACCTTTAATAATAATGTAACTATTCGCAATGCGCATGTGTGGATGGTCTCAGTCTCAGTTACCAGGCACATGAAAGGAAGGGAAGAATAAGAACTATTATATTAATCGGTCTATGCTTCTGATAACTCTGAATTTGAATATACGTCGAAGCAGATTTGGTTTTATATCAAACATAGTTGTGAAGAAATCAAAATGGATAAAAGAAATAAACCCATGTCAGTTGAACAAAAAAATATTCTGATAGAATTCATGAGTTTAAATCCGCAATTGACAGGAAAATTTTCGAATACTTTTATTCGGCAGGACTCGATAACCATATGGAAGGATATAACAGATATTTTGAATGCAACTTCGGGTGCGTTAAAAGAATGGAAGGAGTGGAGAAAGGTATGTAAAATAGATCTTGCTGCATATATTTTTATATAATCTTAATGTAATTTTTCTAGAGTTGGCATGGCATTTCTAAATTCATTTTCGAATAATTCAAAACACGATTTATAACAATAATAACTACAACAGAAACTTCAAACATCAAAATGCGTGCTACGTCAACGATTCGTTCACAACGAACGTAAGAAACAGATCAATCGTTGTCGAACGAACGTTTGAACTATTATTTTGAACGAATAGTTCATAGAGTCGTTCCCCGAGAATTGCAATTTCCAGAAATCTACGCTCATGACGTCACGAACGTATACGTTCATCGAACGAGTGATCTCGAGAATTGACCCCCGGGTCTGCCGAACTGAAAAAAAAAAGCTGAATAAACAGACAATATACAATACATATATAATAAGGATAAAAATGTGTCACCTCTAAAGTCTCAATTTTGTTTAGGAAAATAACCAGGAATAAATTAACCGTGGAAGGAATCATTTTTCCAAAAACTGTCGATAATTTGTTTTCCGTTTACGATCACCAAACTTTTATTCCTTCAAAAATGAAATTTTTTATTGAATCCCATTCGCTGTGGCTGAAGCTAGAGACGTTTGTAAGACGCATTCTCATGCGGAAATGTTGGTCGTGTAAGCAATAAAAAACCTTATGCCAAATTCTCGTTGTGCGCGAGAAGAATGAAGTGTTTTGGCGCGCTTGTTACTGAGTACCAAACTCGTTGCGTACTATCGATATAGTTCAAGTGCATGGCATTTTTGAAAATGTAATCGACAAGGTGTCACTCAACCCCCCTCTCATTTAAGATTTTAGGGGTTGCAGTGATCACGCTCACAAGGTTGATACAAATTTATTGCAACCAAACCCCCCCCCCCTACGAACCAAAGTTCAACATTTTTTGCATTTCTTCTGATTTTAACAGGGTTCGAGAAATTAAGGGTGGTACCTTCTCAAATTGAGACTCCGTATGGAATAATACCTGTTATCTCGATAGCGACTTGATTTATTACCCTCCCGCAACAAACATACCTTCATTTTCGGGTGTCTCTTCTTCCTCATCTGAGTCTGGTAGCGGGAGCAGGGCCACTTGGACTGAAAAAAAAAACGGCGCATAACAGACAATAATATGCTAGGTGCAAGGAGAATGAAAATTTGTCCACCCTGAAACCATAAATAAATCAACAGTGGTTGGGAGCATTTTTCCAAGAACAGTCGAATTGTTTTTTCCGTTCACGATCATCAAGACTGTTATTCAGACAAATTTCTATCGTAATATATTCCACGAAGAATCACACAAATCATTTAACGTTAGCGAATTTACCGAGAAAGGTTCAATTTGCAGTATACAGGGTGATTCACGAAGACCATTGGTTAGAATATTTCGAAGAAAGACTCGAGATGAAATTTTATAGTTAAGCTTTGTTGGAAGAGATGAATTCTTGCAAAAAATTTCAGATTCCTTTGACTCCCGGTTTCACCGGAAATGATATCAACTTTCGATTTTTGAATACAACACATATTTTTTTATTCATAATCATATTACTCATTGAATTCTTAATTTCTTCAATGTATCATTCGCATATTTTTCCCAGAAAAGGGAAAAAACTAACGTCAATAGATCTTCTCACTTAATGGCGGTGAGATAAGCATAATTTCATCCTTGGAAGTCATTAAGATATCATCGAATATTCATCCCACACAAGGAGTTGCGCATTAACCACTAACCCCACCTAGTGAAAGGATTTGTTGTATTAGTAGATAGAGTTTAGAGAATTAATTGAATTATATATTAATTTGAAGATGTTGCATATTGGGTTGAATGTGTTTCGTAGGCAAAAACACATTCAACCCAATGAAGTGAAAATTAAATTAGTTATTCTATTTCGAGTAAAATAATAACAACAGTGGAACTTCCCTAACTCGAATCTCCAAGGGACAGTACTTTTACTTCGAGTTACGGAAAAATGCACTAAATTGAGGGGTTTTGAATTCACATATGTATATTTACATATTTATGTATTGCAGAGGTATTACCAAAACACGGTTCTATATACATTATGTTATACTAATACTATGCTTACGTGTAATGAAAAAAATGTTTGTGAAGAAAATTCGACTTGGAGAATTCTTCGAGTTAAGGAAGTTCGAGGTAGAGGAGTTCCACTGTATTAAATTCTTGTTTTTTGCACCATGACTTCTGAAGAATGGATGAAACTTCAATATTGTAAACGAGAATCAGACCATTCTTTAGAAGTAAATGAGATTTAGTCCTAAATCTCGGGAAATGAGCATTTTAGAGCAGTAGTATGTATAACAAAAATACAATATCTTTTGACGTAGCTTCCATCTTAAAATGGGTTCTCATTTGAAAAAAAAAAATGAGTTTTGAGGTTTTTGTCATGGCTGACTTTGACATTGGAATCGGAACACCTTGTATGTTCAATTGAATTTTCAATTAACGGAGGAGAATCTTTTATATGTCTTCTGATAAAAGCTAGAAAATTAGGAATTTTGATGCAAAAATCTCAAAGTTATTAACATTGGAATGAAGCTTTTTGAGAAGATTTGAAGAATTTCTTCAGATTTCAGACAAATTTTCTGGGGAAAAAATTTGCGAATGATACATTAAAGCAGTTTAGAATTCAATGATTAGGTAATATGATTATGAATTGAAAAACTTCGTGTTACTTTCAAGAAACGAAAGTGGGTATCGGAAACCGGAAGTCAAACGAATCTGAAATTTTTTCCAAGAATTCATCTGTCCCAACAAAGCTTGACTATAAAATTCCAAGTGTTTATCTCGAGTCTTCCTTTGATATATTCTAACCAACGGTCTTCGAGAATCACCCTGTATATATTGTTATGGAAATCAAAAATGGTCATATTTCTTAAAGTTTCAAGATATTAAAATGAAAAATAAATTCAAACAATATCACCGAAAAGTCAAGAACCTTCGAACATCTTTAGACAATTCAGTAAATTCGATCAATTCATAAATCATATCATTATATTTTCAAAGAGGGTTCAGATTATTCAGAAATAAGAAAAATGTGAATTTGTTCAAATGATTAATTGTAAATAGGTAGTTGAGTTTTGTTCATGAAGAATGGAATGTATCAAGAATATTACCAAGGAAATGAGATATTAAATAATATGAATGGGAAAAGCAGGCCAGTGCACAGTTGAAAGGGAAACGTCAATGGGAAGGATCGAGAATTTTCAAAAAGTTGGCAGAAAGATTGGTTTTGTAAGAAGAAAGGTATAATGAATGGTATTTGGAACTTTGTAAAGAGTAGATTCGAAGATTGAGTTGTTGCAGTTGATTTGGCAAGTGAAGCAGAGAAGGAGATATTGAAACGGCGTTCTGCTTGGAAGGAGAAATATTGAAAATTGCATATAGTGAGTGCACTCACCAATCGAACGTTATTTTAGAGTTTAGAAATATTAGTTATAGGTTCTTTTGATAGTTGGGGTTGGTTTTTAGAATAAGACTGCTAATTATATAATTTTGTGAGTAAATTCCTTCTGTTTGTTCACCTTTAGAATCTTCCTTGAAAAAGGGTCTCGGAAAAAAATAAAAAAATATATAATTGAAACAAAATTCTCTGAATATTGTTAGTGGTTTTTCATAAATTTCAAAATTTAATATTATTTCTATCTTGGAACGAACCATAAAAATAAATATGAATAACGTGAAGACGGTTTTGGTTCTTTCATGATTTCGTGTTCGAGCCTTCATTAAGTCCACGACATGTCTTGGACTGCTCTGCGAGCAAAGCTATTTATCGTCAGCTTCCAGAGGGTATATACGTTAAGTATATAGTAAGTATATACAGTGTGGAAAAGCCAAATGGAATAAATTCATTATCTCGGTTACTTCAGATATTCATGAAATATCCAGAAACACGTCCAACTTAAATTGTAAAGTGTCATTCTTCTACGTAAAAATGCGAACGTTCGATTACCTTCAACCACCTTCGAAAGACAGTTACAACTCCCAATTTTTCAAATGGGAAGTACGCGCTTGTGATAGATACATCGTGTGAAAGGTCTCTTCATTCTCTATTCAGAAATGTAATTGCTTTGAAGATTATGGCAAAAATAATATCATGTGATGAACGAAATTCACCATAATATTCCCGCGAATATTCCCAAATCTTATTACAATAATACTGAAGTTATTTGTCTTCAAGATATGATAGAAAGAAAATGAAGAATTGTGTTTTCAGGTGGTACCATGAAAACTACGTGAAACACTTTCTGTGGCAATGTTTCTTTAAAACGCATCCGCAAAGAGTTTTGTGCTGATGAGTTGTAGTTTATAAATTGTCTTAAGTGTTTGAATTTCGTTACCTTCAATTTTGAATAATGGTTCGATTAACGGATAACTGGTCGCCAGCGCGACCAGATCTTACCCATTAGATTTCTCTTTATGGGGATATGTCAAGAGCATTGTGTACAAAACTAAACCCATTGATTTGAATAACCTTAAAGATCGAATAACGCTTGCGATTAGGTGGATCACTCCCGAGATGTTGAATAATGTTTGTTGAAATTTTTATTTGAGGCTAGGATGTTGCCAAGGCGTTCGCCGTGAACACTTTTAACATCTACTTCATTCACATTCATAATTTTTTCGCTGCATTTTGTATTACATTTTAGTTTTTGATATTGTACCAAATTTCGCTTATCACTCGATTTTTTTTTCTATTTTCATTTTTGCAATAAACATGAAAATGATAACATTTCTGAATAAAACTTTCGAACGATGTAGATATTACAAGCCCATACTTCCTATTTGAGAAATTGAGGGGTTGTACTCGTCTTTCGAAAAGGGCTTTAAGGAAGGGTTCGCATTTTTACGAAGCGGGCTATGAAAAAGCCCCTCGTCAGGGAAATACGAAATACTAAAAGAAGCACGAAGCAACATTTTAACGTTTGCTCATTTCCTTTGATTTGGATCCCTTGCCTCTGTGAATATATGATGTGGTGTGCTAAATAACGGGTGATTTTTTAAGAGCTTGAGAACTTTTTTTAAAAAAAAAACGCATAAAATTTGCAAAATCTCATCGGTTCTTTATTTGAAACGTTAGATTGGTCCATGACATTTACTTTTTGAAGATAATTTCATTTAAATGTTGACCGCGGCTGCGTCTTAGGTGGTCCATTCGGAAAGTCCAATTTTGGGCAACTTTTTCGAGCATTTCGGCCGGAATAGCCCGAATTTCTTCGGAAATGTTGTCTTCCAAAGCTGGAATAGTTACTGGCTTATTTCTGTAGACTTTAGACTTGACGTAGCCCCACAAAAAATAGTCTAAAGGCGTCAAATCGCATGATCTTGGTGGCCAACTTACCGGTCCATTTCTTGAGATGAATTGTTCTCCGAAGTTTTCCCTCAAAATGGCCATAGAATCGCGAGCTGTGTGGCATGTAGCGCCATCTTGTTGAAACCACATGTCAACCAAGTTCAGTTCTTCCATTTTTGGCAACAAAAAGTTTGTTAGCATCGAACGATAGCGATCGCCATTCACCGTAACGTTGCGTCCAACATCATCTTTGAAAAAATACGGTCCAATGATTCCACCAGCGTACAAACCACACCAAACAGTGCATTTTTCGGGATGCATGGGCAGTTCTTGAACGGCTTCTGGTTGCTCTTCACTCCAAATGCGGCAATTTTGCTTATTTACGTAGCCATTCAACCAGAAATGAGCCTCATCGCTGAACAAAATTTGTCGGGCGTAAAGCGCGAAACACATTTCGAACCGAACACTGATTTTGGTAATAAAATTCAATGATTTGCAAGCGTTGCTCGTTAGTAAGTCTATTCATGATGAAATGTCAAAGCATACTGAGCAAATACTAATGCATGAAAATCCTAACCTCAAAAAAATCTGAGCAAATACTAATGCATGAAAATCCTAACTTCAAAAAAATCACCCGTTATAACACGGTTTCCGAGAATTCAGATATCAAGAAATATAGTCCAAAGATTTATTGGCATATATCAATAAAGAATTGTTTCCGAACATTTATTTATTGCTTGAATTATTTTGTACCATACTTGTGACAACAGCAACGAAAGAGCGGAGTTTCTCTACACTGAGACGTTTAAAAACCTATCTGAGAAATTCTGTCGGAAAATAGAATCGCGGGCTTAGCCTTATTAAACATCTGCAATGAAATTCATATCGACCCTGAAAAAATAATTGAAAAACTGCCGAAGAGAAACGTCGTATGGATTTTATAATTTAATAGATTGTTCTTTATAGTTATTGTTTATTGTTATTATTAATGGATTGTTTATTTGTTTCGTTCGATCATATTTTGAATAAGGTTTTTTATACATATTATTTTTATATTGAAAGAATAAAATATTTCATATCTTAGGCATTTCGATTCAGTCCCCCCCGAAATTCAATCCTGGGTGCGCCCTTGCTTGATACAACACGAAAATTCGAAAATCCGTTTATATATTCGAAATGTGAAATTCAACGGTAGCTCAAGAGATGATAACTGTGTAAATTTTGATTCAATTTTATAACACAGAAAGGCATGACGGCTCCATCTCCTTTGAGTTTGAATAGGTTTCCACCTCTGATGTTAAAAGAATATATTACAAAAATATATATACTGGGTGTCCGGGAAAATGTGGGAATTCTCTCGGATTCAGATAAAACAGATAAGATGACAAGTTCTCATAATTTTTTTTCCTAGCGGCCCTCCCTACGGAGATACGGTCTCCTAAATGACGCCAATAGAAATTCATTTTACTAGAATAAATTTTGAATTACTTGATATAATTTAATGAAAAATTGATATAATAAACAATAGTAAGGACCTCTTGAAATACTGTGCTTAAATTCAAATTAGCTTGTTCAGTTTACCAGAGGCGGAATAGGTTGTACGTTTTAATGCTTATATTTTTACCACCCTGTATGATGAGGAGTTGAAAAAAACAAATTTGGATACCTTGAACATCAAGCTAAAGAAAAGGTACTCTTGTCCATTGTCGATAAAATGAACCGAAAAACAAAATAATAAAAGAAGTAATTTTTTTATTTCTATTGAAAAGAACCATGAATTCTAATTTTTTTTGTCTGCAACAAAGTGTGATACGAAAGTTATTCAAGGAACGTTTACGTTATTGAATCCGACAAAATTACAAAGATTCTCAACAATTCAGTTTTGGCCCAGAAAGGCACCTTAACAAAAATAATTTTTCAGAAATGTACTCTCACTAAAGCTACGTGTGTGAAGTTGGCGGTTAGTTTTCGACGAGACCTCAGCGGCCAGTTCGCCGATAAGCGCTCTCAGTGGCGTGCGCCCTCGTCTCATTCTAGTGCAATCGTAATAGGCCCTACACACGAGCTCATCATGATGAGCGGGCCAATCCGCGGGCAAACTTGTCCATCCGTGTGTAGCGTTTTCGCGGGCCGACCAGCGCTCCATGGAGAGATCCGCGATCTTTCAGCTAGTTTGATATTTCGGGCCGAACAGCGGACTTCGGAAGAAAATTCATTGCCATTTCACGCCACTGCAGACCGCTGTAGGATATTTTTGCGTATCAGGTGCACTATGAAGGGAAAGGACTTGTGTGAATGTTGTATTGTTATTCGATCAAATACATGTATCTATATTAATAAAAGAGGATCTATAGTTTATGTATGTCCAAGCATCACGTTCAAACGACTTCACCAAATTCGATCATTCTTTTTCAGTTGTGTTCATTATTATCACGACAAACTTTACACAACGAAATATTCCCGAAAACCCGTACGGAAAGGAAAAAAAGGCTTTCTTTCTTCCTCCGACCAAGCGGACAATCATAGATTACTTATATTTCATGAGAATTTTGACACTTATGTGAGTGAAGTTTATCGTGTTTCTAGAAATTGCTCAGAAGTTTATCACTGTGTTTGATATATATCGTTGTGTTGTGGGCGAGTTCGTAATGATCGAGACAATGAGCAAACAGAATGAAAGGAAGAATCGATATTATCGATCTCAGGCGAGATACAACAAAATACAGAATGAATTAATGAAATGATCAACTTTGAGCGTTTGGCATTAAGATATGATCCCACAGGCGATTATGCTAGCAATATATTGGTGTCTTTTGGATATACTGCAATGCTCTGAGATATCAAAACGAATCCCCAGGATTATGTTTTTTGAATGGAAAAATCAAATTGCAACAACTGACAACGCCACCCAAACCTTTGAATTCGTTTTTTTCAGGACAAGAACCTCTATCTAAACATTCTAAACATAACTTGCAGAATATTAAGCGTTACCAAATGACATCATTTGGTTCAAACATATTTGAGGGCAGAGGTTTCAATCCAACTTTTGAGGTATTTTTTTTCTATATCGAACATCTCACACATTGATCATAACATATACCTACCAACGAATATGAAAATTCTTTTGAGACTCATAAATAAGGCTGAGGATAAGGGTTATGGTAAGGGTTGGGTTAGGTTAGGGTTAATAATAATACAACGTATACTTTAGCCACAGCAACGCGTGGCCGGGTCTGCTAGTTATTTATACAGCTCTGAAATACAGAAAAAATATAATTCTCCCGAGTATGTACCGAAGATTCATATGAGACACACTTCGTTTCAATAACCACTTTTTAGTCCATACTGCCCGCTCATCACGATGAGCTCGTGTATAGGCCGTTTAACTGTAAATGGTCCCCGTGCGAACGTCGGTACTCGGTACTCGTCTTCACATTACTATCCCACAAAAAGTTTATGAAAGATTTTTTTTGTTTTTGTTTTGTGTTATTTTGTTAGAAGTATTCAGATATCGCGTCTGCGTATTACAGTGAAGTTGGCGGCCAGTTTTTGACGAGACCTCAGCGGCCAGTTCGCCGATAAGCGCTCTCAGTGGCGTGCGCCCTCGTCTCATTCTAGTGCAATCGTAACTGTAAATGGTCCCCGTGCGAACGTCGGTACTCGGTACTTCACATTGTAAACAGAATTGATACGTATGATCCATGTTCTATTGAAGCACATGAAAATTAACATCTCAGAATAATCAGGGATAATCAGTTTTGTCCCCTGCCCCTAGATATAATAGTAATGTAACATATTCTCTCCACTCCAAATTACGGATTATTCATTGGACATTTGATTTTGCCTCTCATTTCCAGAAGAATGAATGAAAATCATTTTTTTTTTGCATAATATTGGGAAAAAATTGGTTCTACCACAGTGCATAGGTCTCATATTTTGTCACCATCAGGAACAATGTCAACCGAGCCGTTGAGAAATGTTTTTCGGGTTAATCGGATAAAAATTCAAACTTCGCGTTTTTCCTCTCATTTCCAGAAAAATGAGTGAAAATCATGTCTGTTTTCTGCATAATATAAGGAATTAATGGTTCTACCACAGTGCATAGGTGTCATATTTCGTCACTATCAGGAACAATGTCAACAGGAGCCGTTGAATAATGTTCTTCGAGTTCGGATACAAATTCAAACTGATGGTGACAAAATATGAGACCTATGCATTGTGATAGAACCATAATTCCCTCACATTATACAACGAACAGAAAAAACTTTCACTCATTTTTCTGGAAATGAGAGGGAAAACGTGAAATTCGAATTTTTATCCGATTAACCCGGAAAACATTTCTCAACGGCTCGGTTGACATTGTTCCTGATGGTGACAAAATATGACACCTATGCACTGTGGTAGAACCATAATTTCCTCATATTATGCAAAAAAACAGAAATGATTTCCACTCATTTTTTTGGAAATGAGAGGGAAAACGCGAAGTTCGAATTTTTATCCGATTAACCCGAAAAACATTCCTCAACGGCTCGGTTGACCTTGTTCCTGATGGTGACAAAATATGAGACCTATGCACTGTGGTAGAAACATCATTCCCCAATATTGTGCAAAAATAAAAATGATTTTCATTCATTCTTCTGGAAATGAGAGGCAAAATTAAATGTCCAATGAATAATCCGTAATTTGGAGAGGAGAGAATATGTCACATTACTATTATATCTAGGGGCAGGGGACAAAACTGATTCTCCCTGATTATTCTGAGAAGTTAATTTTCATGTGCTTCAATAGAACATGGATCATACATATCAATTCTGTTTACAATGTGAAGTACCGAGTACCGACGTTCGCACGGGGACCATTTACAGTTACGATTGCACTAGAATGAGACGAGGGCGCACGCCACTGAGAGCGCTTATCGGCGAACTGGCCGCTGAGGTCTCGTCAAAAACTGGCCGCCAACTTCACTGTAATACGCAGACGCGATATCTGAATACTTCTAACAAAATAACACAAAACAAAAACAAAAAAAATCTTTCATAAACTTTTTGTGGGATAGTAACCCCAATCCAATCGAGCGGTTAATTGGATAGGGCCTTGGATTCGAGCCTTGAGCAAAGTAAGGACTTCGAGTTTACTGCATTTTCCCTCCAACTCCAACTGGTGAATATAAATGAAACAATGACGAGTTTTCATTAAATATATATTAAAAAAAAATAAATGATTCTTCACAAATTAGTTATCAACACACGCATTCAACCTTCACCAGAACGAAAAAATCTCGACAAATTTATCAAAACAAAAACTGTCAAATCAAGGTTTGATTAATTATCTCCGAATATCAATTATTCCTTAACTTTGGATTCCAAGAGTAATTCAATTTTGTGTGGGAGATTTCAAGACTCGGGACTAGTGAGAACTCAAATAAAATCATGCGTAATTTTAGAATTACCTTTTCTCATGCTCCGCCACTGGAGGGTTTAATCCTGTCACTGTATTGTTCGCACTTAATAAAGCCGAGAGTTCACTGCGCTACAAAACACACCCGTATTTTATTTCGCCGTTTCGATATGATTTTAGCCACTTCTTAACTCAGCTAAATTCCCGATAAATGTATACTCAAGTCGAACAAGTTCCCGAATTACGAGTTATACTCCGTTGAAACAACTCTTTTTGAGCGCTCATACTACTTACACGAGGGCTATATCATTTCATCACGATGTCTGTATTTTTCGAATTTTGAGCCGAAAATGGTCTCAATCGACTAGATTCGACTCACTGATGACGAATCCGTCGGAAAGTTCGAGTCTGTCTGTCCGTCCGTCCGGACGGCCGTGAGCACGATAACTCTCGAACGGAACAACCTAGAGACTTGAAATTTTCAGTGTGGGTTCAGTTCCCGAATGGCTCGGTTAAGTTCGTTAATGGGCCAAATTCCACCAGAGGTTCCGTAAATATGGCCGTTCAAAGTTTTGTTTCCCTGATTACTTGAAAACTACAGATTTGATCGAGATGAAATTTTGCACTCAAATGGAAAATGAGGTGTTCAAGCTACATGTGAAATTTTGTCCAGATCGCATGACCAGAACCATAGAAACCATAGAAAATTGTAACTTTTGAACGGAAACGCCTAGGGACTTGAAATTTTCAGGATAGGTGTGGATCTTGAATGCCGTGAGCAACATTATACAAGGGGTTCCGTAAATACGGTCGTTTGAAATTTTGTTTTCTCGATAAATTCGAAACTTCGGATTCGATCGAGATGAAATTTTGTATTTTAATCGATAATGATATATTGAAGCAATATTTTGTCCACATCGCATGACCATAACCATAGAAACCATAGAAGATTCTAACTTTTGAACGGAAAGGCCTAGGAACTTGAAATTTTCAGGGTGGGTTTGGATCGCAAATTTCACGGTCACGTTCATCAATGAGCAAAATTAGACTAGGGGTTCTGTAAATATGGCCGTTCAAAATATTTTTTTTCTGATAGTTTCGAAACTACTGATCGGATTGGAATGAAATTATGCACCTAGCTGAGGAATAATGTATTCAAACTACGTGCAAAATTTTGTCCAGATCGCATCACCAAGACCATAGATACCGTAGAAAATTCTAGCGAATTATCGAAAAAAAATTGATCAGCTGAAGCACCGACATGAAGTCTGGAGTTTCGCCTAAGTTTCAGAATTTTTTTGTCAAAAATTCCTTCAATTGATTTCTGAAACTGGAAAATGCGAATCTACCTACAAGGTTCATGTACGAGCGCTCAAAAGCTCCTGCCTTCACGGCAGTGCTTTTCGTAATTTTTTCAGTTTTTTTTTCGTCCGATTCTCCCGAATCTACTCCTGATAGAGTCTCCCAAAAACCTTATTCTACCAAGTCCCGAAAAGAAAAACTACCGCTTCGACTGAGTTCCCTGAACTCCCTGCTTCGACCGGGTTCCCCGAACCAACTTCTTCTACCGGGTTTCCCGAACAAACTTCTTCTACCGGGTTCCCCGAACCAACTAACTAACTCCGATCTTTTTTCGTCTCAAGAAAATTTTCAACCCCCCTCTCAATCATCTTTTTTAAGGCGGTTCGTAAACCAACCATCGGCAATTATAGGTCTGAAAATTCTGATCCAATCACTTATCGCATTTCCGACAGTGGTGGTATGATGTGAAATTTTTCTATCTAAACCCTAATTAAGTGTTTCGTGGAATGAGGGAAAATTATAAATCTCCCAACGCTTCATTTTTTTGGTCATTATATGCGCGATAAGGCAGTTATATTTAAAGGGTCCCTAAAACACTTGAGTTTGGGTTATCGACATTTTAACACACTCGAATGAAACTAAACAGATGGGTACTCGAGTTTTCGTTAAAGTTAAGTCTTCACCTTTCTAGGCGTTCCCACGATTTCGATTTTTTCTTGTATCTACTAGGCCAAAAGTAATAATTCTCTATTCCCGACTATTTAAATTAATTCTGCATTTACCGAAATGTTATCAAGTCTTCCAATTCATTACATCACACACGTACTATTGCAACGATTGAATCTAAATGCGCTAATAAAAAATAATCAATTAAAAACTTCATAAGTTATTTTGTTTTTCGAAAACGGTTCATTTAATCGACAATTAACGAGAGTACCTTTTCTTTAGTTTAATGTTCAAAATATCCAAATTTGTGTTTTTTAACTCCTTATCATACAGGGTATTGAAAATGTAAGCATTAAAACGTACAACCTATTTCGCCTCTGGTAAACTAAACAAGCTAATTTGAATTTAAGGGCAGTATTTCAAGAGGTCCTTACTATTGTTTCTTATATCAATTTTTCATTAAATTATATCAAGTAATTTGAAATTTATTCCAGTGGCGTCATTTAGGAGGCCGTATCAACGTAGAGAGGGCCGCTAGGAAAAAAAATTATAGAAACTTGTCATCTTATTTCTTTATGTTTTATCTGAATCCGAGAGATTTCTCACATTTTTCCGGACACCCTGTAGGGTAAACACTACAGTTATTGACACCTTAAGCCAACTGTCCCAATAGAATATAAATAATTTGTTATTTGGGTATGAAATGAAAATATTTCTTTTTCGAGGTTATGTGTTGGTTTATACTCGATTCAAATTAACAACCGAAAGTGGAAAAACCCTTTCAGAAGAAGCTTTAAAACACATCATTAACATCATGTGTCAATTTTCAGTGATTGACACTGTAAAATCTATTGTTGACACCACCTGATACAGTTATTGACATACTGTTGTCTCTCATATTTTCAATCAGCTGAACAAGGATGTGGATAGGTATAATATATAGTAATGGATCGTTCATTATAAGATTTATTTATAAGTTTTGCATTGAAAAATATTCGAAATGGAAACCTTCTCTATGAAGACATATTTCAATAAACATCAAACATGGAATTTTCATGCACAGGAAATGCATTTAATTATTTAATACCATTTAAATCCAAATTCTTTTTGCAAATAGGACACAAGCCCTGGCAATTGGTTCTCCAGTAGCCGTTTATAGCAACTTGGTTTTCATTGTTATCACAGATTGTGTCTTCAGATGTACAATCCATGTCCATATTGGACTGTTTCATGACTGTATAAAGGATTCTTCATGAATTTCATCATCAAGCTTTATGTTTGAAATATTTTTTTTTGAGATCTTCTTCATAGGTTAATACAGGGCAAGGTCCGTGATTTGTTGAGCGCTCGTTGGACTTACACCAGGGCCACATCATTTCGTCAAGATGTCTGTATTTTTCGAATCTTGCCGTAAGCACGATAACTTTCGAACGGAACGACCTAGAGACTTTAAATTTTCAGTGTGGGTTCAGTTTCCGACTGCCGTAGTTGAGCAGAATTCCATCAGGGGTTCCGTAAATATGGCCGTTCGAAATTTTGATCTCCTGATTACTTCTAAACTACTGATTCGATCGAGATGAAATTTCGCACCCAGATGGTGCGAATGACGCGTTCAAGTTACATGCAAAATTTGTCCAAATCGCATGACCAGAAGAAAATAATAACTTTCGAACGGAGGGGCCTAGGGACTAGACATTTTCAGGATAGGTGTGGATCTCGAATATCGCGGTCACGTTTATCAATGAACAAAATTATCAATGACCAAAAGTGGATGTTCAAAGAAATTTTTTTTAGGAAGATTCTACCTACTAGGTAGATGAACGAGCGCTCAAAAGCTCCTGACTACACGTCAGTGCTTTTCATTATTTCAACAAGTTTTCCACTCAACCAAAAAATTATTGTAGAACGAGAAACGCCATAGGTTTGGGAGGCAAGTTTTCTGGACATTCCTTCTGATTTTACTGCTGATAAGGCAGAAATAATAGCATCCTCCGTGTAATTTTTCTTATAATTGCTTCCTTCTTTTGCTTTTGCCATGTTGTTGAGAATGAAGCGTGGAAAATCGATTCAGGGGGTAGGGACAAGAAGTAGGAACTAGTTGAACTTGCAATATAGTTATTGACACGTGGAAATTCACAGAGATTGACACTGGTGTCAACAACTATCTAGAACAAAATTAGATAAAATTCAATCATTTTTCAGTATTCATTGAGAAATTGAGGCCTGAATAGTAGGCAATACGGACTAATTTTGCAAAATTTGAATACGACAGTTATTGACATGGTATGTCAATCACTATTCATCCACATATTTTCAAAGGCAATTATTGACACCCACAAAAAAACGCGAAACCTTCAACCAAATAGATTTTAAGTTATGAAAAAGTATTTATTGAACAGTTTCAATGATTCAAACAAAACTTATGCTTCAGACAACAATTAGAACAATTAAAAAAATGTTATGGACTTGAGTTAAGTACCTTGAGAAAATGGCAGTATTTTTCTAATTGCAATGATCGTCAGCACGCTGCACATTGATAAATATATGGTGAATTAGGAATGCAAAACTAACCCAAATTAATACTAACAGTCCAAACTTGAAGAATTTTTCAAAGCTCCATGTTTTTAAGGCCTCCATCCAATTCTTATAATTCAAATATGAAAATGAGGGTGTCAATCACTGATAGGGTGTCAACAACTGTACCTTTTACCCTATATATATATGGAACATTATAAAAAAAAACCAAAAAACAAACAAAAAAAATAAATGAAAATTATTGGTGAATTGTGTAGATCGTGTTTGAGTTCATTATGTTCACTCATAATTAGTAGCAAAATTGTTTGAAGTGATATCACGTGCAAGCGATGGCTTTGAGCTGGAGCTTCTGTGATTTCATCTATTTATTCATATTATACCTATTGCTTTGTTTCAGATTTATATTGTAGACTGTTTTCATGGTGAATAAATTATTATTATTATTATCTTGTTGTTGCTGCTATCAAACTCAGCTCAAAGCTGGTATCATTGGCCTATCCCGGGTACGAAGTACCAAAGAGATTAGACTCAATTTACATTGCGAACTTCCATACTGTATGAAAGGTGTTCCATATAACAACAGCCTTTTGAATGTCTGAATAGGTGTTCTTAGGTAGTCCCAGTTAAACGATACTTTCGTGCAGAGTCTTGGGCACCACTCCGGTTGATGATAATAAGTGCTTTCCAGCCACTGTCTGGGGCGCCCCAGGAGTGCTCCAAACCAAAGTTTGACATAAGTTTGACCGTTCCAGTGCCGGTGCGTCAAGCCCTCGTGCTACCTTCCCCTTCCCCCAGGTGCATTCCCCGAATTTTCGGGGCTTCAAGTTCTGACAGCTGTTCAACGCCAAACCCGTCATTTTTGCTGTTTTGTTTACGTTTTTCTGACAGTTTGGTTTTGGCATGTTCCCGCGACAGCTAGGGCGAAACCCCCTGATGCGTTAAGCCCCGTAGTCACACGCACCTGGCTGGAAAGCAGTTATTATCACTGAAACGATTTCCACTTTCTCGCAATGCCACATTCAATGGCGAGATCCGCATACTTAGCCATCTTCTCCTGATATTTATTGATAATGTTGTGAGTGTTCGGAACCGCTACATCAACGAGGAAGACCGAGTTGACTCTTCTATCCAATACAACAATATCTGGTCTGTTATTCGTCCCCTGTCTATCGGTGATAATGGACCTATCGTAGTAAAGTCTAAAATTGTCATTCACGAGAACCATCTGTGGCTGATACTTATATTATGGCGTATAGGTGTTGAGAAGACCGAACAGTTTCTGGTGGACGATGTTGCACAGTATGTATTAGCCAGCGCGCTACAGCCAAATGTTAGATGCTGAATAGTCTCTGATTTTTGTTGACACTTCCTGCATTTGTCGGATTGGGTATTATGATCCTTAATGAATGAACTTCTTGTTATTATTCGTATTGATGACCTGATCTTGAATAGCGATCATAAAGCTGGAAATAAGTTTCCGCTAGTGAGTTATCTATTTGAAGCCTCCTTGTCAATGTGTTGCTGATTGAGTTCGTGGTGGTGTCGGCCATGCATTGCCTTTTGCGACCATTGTTCTTGTTTCTCCACATATGAAACTGCTCCAAAATCTGCCTCCAGCAACGCGAGGTTCAGGGGCGTATAACCCTTATCCGCTCTAGTTACAGTCCGATGAAGATCGGAGGTTTTTTTTTTATTATTATTATTATTATCTAAATATATCATATGCTCTTGGCTTCAAAGATGCTCAACTACTCTACTACGGTTGTTGTTCCCATTCAGTTCATGCGATTATAATTCTTGTATTTGGTCGGGTACTTTCCCTGCGTGCGGTTGGACGGCCATTTCTAAGAAGAAGAATGTTGAGAGCTTTTCTGATTTACCAATAATAAGCATCTTACAGACTCTTTCCAAAGTGATCGGAAAGGCCCTATCAAAGCTAATGTATATATTTTTTCTATAAATAACTATCAGGCAGGTTCCGTAAATCTTTTAGTACTTCAACTGCAACAGTAACTGATTCCATCGTGCATAATTCAGATAAAAAACGGGTCGCTCGTTTTATAATTTTGTTAGACTTTCAAAAGGCGTCTGACACCATCAACCATCTTTTATTATGTGCAAAATTAAAGTTTTACTGTTTTACTCCGCTTGCTGTTGCCTTGATCATATATTATTTGTCATTGCGGAGTCAGGTGATTCAGGCTGTTTGAAATGTGTCAGAATGGTGCATCGTACCGCTAAATTTCGGAGGTGTTTCTCTTACAATGCATTAACATTTTTGGAAATCGTGGACAATAGTGTTTTCAGTCTTAGCTATTCAAAATTCAGGCGTCAAATGAAAAGCTTAGTCTGAAATGGTTGATAAAATTAATTTTCCTCTCCTTTTTGGCTCATTTTCCATGTTATTCGACTGTATTTACCATATCTATGTGTACTCTTTGGAAATCACAGCCAAACGGGATTGAGTGTGAAAATAATAGTCTAATGACTGAACTACGCCTCGGCTTGGTTAGTCCAACATATGAGTATTTCAACAGTCCTTGTACATATTTCATAAAATAACGTCGATTTATCATTATTATTATTATTATTTTATTGGCCACCCGCAACAAACGTACCTTCTTCTTCTGGCTTGGCGGCGGGATTAGGGGCCGGCTTGGCAGCAGGCTTGGGGGCGGGCTTAGCGGCGGGCTTGGGGGCCTCCTTGGCGGCGGGCTTAGGGGCTGGCTTGGGGGCAGGCTTAGCGGCGGGCTTGGGGGCCTGCTTGGCGGCGGGCTTAGGGGCTGGCTTGGGGGCAGGCTTGGCAGTTGGTCGGACCAACCAGCCAGTTGGCCGTGCAGAGGGGCCTGCAGTGGGCTGGGGGTCGAACAGAGCTTGCTGAACTGAAAAAAAAAAGTGCATGAAAGAAAGAAAGAAAGTAAGTTCATTATTTCGACTAATAAACTGATTACATCGCTGGGGTATATAATACATTATAACCAGTGCGCGATATCAAATCAATAATAATTCTGAAAATATATTCTATGAGAGATAAATTGATAAATTCAGAAAAGGAAAATGAAAATAAACAGAGAAATCATGAGCAGGAATATTCAAGTATCAGCATTTTTTATGCCAAATTTATCGAAGTAGGTGAATCAAATGTCCAATCAGGTGTATAGATTCAGGGTAGGTTTCGGGTATCATCAGGTCCATCCACAAATTGAATTGCTGTTTGTATGTTTCATATTAGTTATTATCTATTGAATTTTTTATATGGAGTCTTGTGTTATTACTCATCCAAGATTTGAGTTGACTTTTGAACGATTTTATATTTTTATATTTTTCAAGTGTTCTGGTATAATATTGTAAATTTTGGGTGCAAGATAGTTATAGCATCGCTGGCCAATCGTCTTCATACATCTGGATGTTTGGTAATTATGATCTTTGTTCCTGGTTGTGTAATCATGTTGCAAGACGTTAACTTTTATCTTTTTGGACAAGATGTTGGATAGGACTTTAATAGCGTATACCTGCTTTACATCATGAATTTCGGCTAGCTCAAATAACTCATGGCTCGGAAAGGTACGTGGTTTTCTGTGAATCAGTTTCAGGATCCACTTTTGAACAACCTCCAATGGTCTTATGTAGGTTTGGTAAGTACCACCCCACCCAATAATGCCATAGCTGATTTGTGATTGTATCAAGGCTTTGTAGAAAATTTTTAAATACCTAATATTATTCAGATGAGCACGTTAGTATTTGAATTTGAATAGCAGACCTCTTATCCTATTTGTAAGATCTTTTATATGATCATCCCATTTTAATTGCTGGTCAATCGTTACTCCCAAATACATACTTGAGATTTTTAGTTTCCACTATAGAAGTTTCACTGTCAATCTCAAGTTTTCCCAACTTCGGTAGACCAGTAGTATAAGAACTGAAGACCATATATTTTGTTTTTTCGGCATTCAAGGTGAGCTTATTACTTTTCAGCCATTTGTTTATTTCTTGAAATTTTCTTTGTGTTTCTTCCTTCAGCTCCTCCCAAGAAGATCCCCTGAGATGAATAATAATATCGTCTGCAAAACAAATTGCATCTTCAGATTCCTTTATCTTCGGCAGACTGTTGATGTATACAAGAAATAGTATTGGTCCTAAAACAAAACTTTGCAGTACTCCATAGGTTACTATCTCCTCAGAACTCTTAGAACTACCGATCTGAACAACTTGACCACTATTGGTTAAATAGCTCTTTAGTAGCTCGTGTAGGGGGCCTCTAAATCCGTATATTTGTAATTTCTTCAGTAGTCTTACATGACAAACAGTATCAAATGCTTCACACAAATCGACGAATATGTACAATGATGGAATTTTTGTATCTGTTATGATGTCTTCTATTTCCACTGGGTCAACAGGAGTCAAATAAAAAGTGTTACACTGTGTTCCTTTACAAGGTTCATTATAATCTGATGGACAGATAATTTTTCAGCATAGATTTTTCCGATATCTTTCTGGCAGTTTCAACCTTCTCTAGGTTATTGGCGATTTCGCTTACAACACATTCCATGCAAAAAATCGATTTTTTTATTTTTTGGCACTTTCAGCCTTTTCCATTTATGATAAAACCAAACGATCACACAGCTTCCTATGAATGTGCCAGATATGGGCTGATCCATGCAGTTACGAAAAAATTTTGCCGAAATAAAAAAAAAATGTTTTCCCCTTTGTGCCATATGGCACACCATGCGGTAAAGGGTTAACAGAATTGGTTCAGATTACATGTCTAACCAAGATTCATTTTGTAAACTTCTCCTCAAATTATCATAATTCATATATTTTTTGAGCGCTCGTACTACTTACACGAGGGCTACATCATTTCGTCACGATGCCTGTATTTTTCGAATTTTGAGCCGAAAATGGTCTCAATCGACTATGTTCGACTAACTGATGACGAATCCGTCGGAAAATTCGAGTCTGTCCGTCCGTAAGCACGATAACTCTCGAACGGATCAACCTAGAGACTTGAAATTTTCAGTGTAGGTTCAGATCCCAAATGCCTCGGTTAAGTTTGTTAATGAGCAGAATTCCACCAGGGGTTCCGTAAATATGGCCGTTCAACGTTTTTTTCCCCAGATTACTTGAAAACTACAGATTTGATCGAGATGAAATTTTGCACTCAAATGGAGAATGAGGTGTTCAAGCTACATGTGAAATTTTGTCCAGATCGCATAACCAGAACTATAGAAACCATAGAAAATTGTAACTTTTGAACGGAAACGCCTAGGGACTTGAAATTTTCAGGACAGGTGTGGATCTTGAATGTTGTGATCACGTTAATCTATGAGCAAAATTATACTAGGGGTTCCGTAAATATGGTCGTTTGAAATTTAGTTTTCTTGATAATTTCAAAACTACAGATTCGATCGTGACGAAATTTTGTATACTAATGGAGAATGATGATATATTCAAGCTACATTTCTCCAGATCACATGACCAGAACCATAGAAACCATAGAAAATCATAACTTTCGAACGGAAAGGCCTAGAGACTTGAAATTATCAGGGTAGGTGTGGATCTGAAATGTCGCGTTCACGTTCATAAATGAGCAGAATTATACTAGGGGTTCCGTGAATACGGTCGTTTGAAATTTTGTTTTCTCGATCATTTCGAAACTACGGATTCGATCGAGATGAAATTTTGTTTTTTAATCGAGAATAATATATTAAAGCTATATTTTGTCCAGATCGCATGACCAGAACCATAGAAACCATATAAAATTGTAACTTTGGCACGGAAAGGCCTAGGAACTCGAAATTTTCAGGGTTGGTTTGGATCGCGAATATCGCGGTCACGTTCATCAATGAGCAAAGTTAGACTAGGGGTTCCGTAAATATGGCCGTTCAAAATATTTTTTTTCTGATAGTTTCGAAACTACTGATTGGATTGGAATGAAATATTGCACCTAGCTGAAGAATAATGTATTCAAACTACGTGCGAAATTTTGTCCAGATCGCATCATCAAGACCATAGATACCGTAGAAAATTCTAGCGAATCATCGAAAAAAAATGGTCAGCTGAAGCACTGACATCAAGTCTGGAGTTTCGCCGAAGTTTCAGAATTTTTTTGACAGCTGTCGAAAATTTCTTCAATTGATTTCTAAAACTGGAAAATGCGAATCTACCTACAAGGTGGATGTACGAGCGCTCAAAAGCTCCCGACTTCACGGCAGTGCTTTTCGTAATTTTTCATTTTTCTTTCTTCAGTTTTAAGTGTGAACACTCCATCTCGAAAATTCATTGTTAACATGATAGGAAAATGATCAGTTATTGGATAGTTTAAACTATACCCACTTATATTTTCCAATTGATCTTCAGGCTGATATGTCTTCACAAATATATGGTCCAAGCAACTTTTCCCTGCGGGTCTTGTGCATTTATTTATTATCGATATGAATCCACAACAAGATAAAATATTCTTATATTCATCAACAAAGTCATTATCGACCAACAAATTGATATTTATATTTTATATCTCCTATCATAACGTGTGTTTTAACATGTTGCATACTCTCCAGATACGTATAGAGATCCGAACTAAAGGTATTCACACACGTTTTGGGTGACCTGTAAATTGCAGTCAACGTCATGTCATCAACTCCGCTGATATTTATTTCTGAAGATTCGCTTTCGCCCAGTTTCATTATTTTATAAGTTATATATATTATATCATTTTCATTGAATGAACCTTCGCTGTACAAAGTTGGTAACCTACAATTTTGAAAATATATTACTATATTACTTATTTGAAATGTTTCCGTTAGGACTATAATATCAAACTCAACTGCAAGGTTTTCTGACAGAACTTATAGTTCGTCAACATTTTTTTCCAGCGCTTCTTACATTCATATGAAAAATGTTCAGTTCTCCATTATTACAATTGTGTTTGAAGGTGTTAATATTTTCAATTATTTTTGTATCGTATTTTCCTTCCTGGCATTCTCTCATAAACGAATTCATGGCTTCATCAATGAATCAAACAACAACAAAATTATGTATTCTATATAATATCAAAGCCAAAAAAAGAAAACATGCAATACATACAATTATGTTCTGGTTGACTTAATTCTCGTTGCCAGTCTATAATCTTTTTTATTCGGTGATTTTCTCTTAGACGGCTTCTCGGTTTTTTGGATTTTTGGTGTCTTCCCAATATTATGGGGTATTGAATTTGCTGCTTTTCCAACTGAACTACACCCTTCCACAGGCACTCCTGCAGTTTCCGAATCCGTCTCGAAATCGTCACTCTCTTCGGTTTTCTCTTACTCTCCTGGATTACTGGAAATTGAAGGTGTTGGGGGCGCGCTCTAGGGCTTCTTTTTTTGACTGCTGTTCACCAGGTCGTCTACACTTTATTTCTCGTTGCCAACTATGAGACGATTTCCTCTTATGAATGATTTGATAGATGTATCTTTTCTCGCCTCTATCAGATTTGATCTCAACACCCGGTATTCATTAAATTGAATTTCAGTCAAATCGTCTGCAATGCTAATATTTGTTCCTTTTAGTTGCTCAACCTTGAAGAAAACAACCTTTTGTTCAGAAACTAACTCTACTTTGATAGGGGAAGTTTATGCCCTTCCAAGTCTATAACAATCATTGATATCTGTCTCATACAACTCTACTCTCAGTGATCGCAGAGTTCGTCACAGATCTTATCTGGTGTAGTTGCACTGATCGATTTATCAAATCCGAAAATTATTATATTATTTCTTCTATCCATATATTCAATGCTTTCCTTCAGGTTGGAGTTTCCTCTCTCTAACTTATAATGAACGAGTCTCTGGTGCTGCGATCGAGCTTTTCACTTCTTCTCTACTCCTGATTATTTCCTCATACAGGCGTTTCGGGCTGAAATCGTCTGAGTCATCAACTTCAATATTTCGGAGCGACATCACAATTAAGTTCGATAATGTGTGCCGTCTTTATGGTAATTAGTACCGTAAATGATGTTTGGAGGTTTGGAGGCTCAATTGCCATGTTAGAAAATCGAAATCACTTTGGCCCTAATATCCATTGTAGGTAATTTCATCTTTTTAGTCAAGCAGCAACTCAGATTCAATAATTCAACAATATCACTAACAATCCAACACTACTTTTTCTCAGATTGGTAACAATTTGTCGAGCACAAATCGGCGATATTTACTCTCAAAGAATCACACGTGGAAGGGTGATGAACAGACAATATACGATATACAAGAAGGATGAAAATTTCCTTACCCCGAAATGCTCTATTTTCATGAGAAAAAAAAACAAAAATTCCTGTCCAATAGAATTTTTTCAGCCTGGAATGGATTGCCTGCAGACGTGGTTTGTGCTCCCAGTGTGAACGCCTTCAAGAACAGATTCGATTCACATGGATTTTGCCCACTTGGTGCCCCATGAGTGCTTGGATTTGTGTATATTTACTTGATATTTTTCTTAACTTACTACTTACGTAAATGAATATTGGTCGTCTATCTGAACTTTTCCAATTTCAAAATGAGACAAGAAAATATGTATTAGATAGACTAATAAAAGCAAGCCAAAAAAATCAATACATGTAACCCCATGAAACATCGAAATTTATCCTTTGCATCTGCAGACCGGTTTCGCCGTTTCACGGCTCGTCAGTACAGATCGGCAAAGGATAAATTTCGATGTTTCATGGGGTTACATGTATTGATTTTTTTGGCTTGCTTTTATTAGTCTATCAAATACATACTTTCTTGTCTAATGAAAAAAATTGTCCGAAGGAAAATTGTTATAGATAATCTAATGAGCAGGCCAAAAAATCAATTCATGTAACCCCAGAGAACATAAAATTCATCATTCGCAACTATAAACCGGTTTCGACTTAAGTCTCATCAGTATAGTTTAGCGATGATAAACCGGATGTGAGGGACGGAATGCCTTCAAAACGAAACGCAGCGGACGATCGGCTACGCTCCACCCAGAATTCCCCGAAGTTGCAGTGGGTGTTTACCAAAAAGTTCGAGTTATGCTTGGTGGCCACCTCGGTTAGTGCCAAATTTCAGTTTTAGAAATATTCAAGTTATGGAAATTCGACTTATGGGGAAAGAACACATGGTGATATTGTAAAAACGTCTTTATTTGTGAAGAAAATTCGACTTGGAGAATTCTTCGAGTTGAGCAAGTTCGAGTTAGGGGAGTTCCACTGTATCTGAACAATAATCAAGGTTCAGGTTTGGTCTTAAATTTCGATAACACACGAATGGAAAACTATAGGATTCCGAAAGTGACTAGAAGACCCTCGGTGGACCACCAAAGAGATGACCAGAAAGCTGGACCACCATCTCGCAGGCAGCCCCAGACTGAGGCGAAGATAATAAATGAACAGGTTCCACCAATAAAAAAAAAAGTGGTAGGTTGTACAGAGATAGGTCTATTATCACTGACAGGTTATATAAGACAAGAATTCCAAATACACAACAGATTTGGCTTCCGAGATCAAAAAGATGTGACCAGAATTAGGTGGAAATAGTTCAAGAAACTAGAATTTTCTACGAAAACTCATGTAAAATGCAACAAGCTGTAATTTAGAATTTTTAGGAAGTTAATGTCGAACTATTTGTTCCCTACGATTCTTGAATCTAGGAAGTGTAAATTTCGTCCAGTCAAAAGCTGGGATAGTGAAGTCGATAATTAATAATTAAAATGATTATAACGCAGGCCAACAGGCATTTCGGTGTCGAGATGTTATAACCTTTTCTCATTCATTTCGATGCGCTGATTCCAAAAATTGAAGTTGTTTTGCCATATCAGTTGAATGGCGTTTGAATGACGTTTTGGAAGCTAAGTTTTTACGACTTCCGAAATTGAGGCTTTTCGGCACAGCTTCTCTGCAAGTTTCAGCCGTAATGTGCCATCATGAGTTTGTCCCACCTACCCTGGTACCGATCCTCCATGGTTTTTATATCTTGGTGGAATCTTTCTCCTTAATCCGAACTCATATCATCAACGTTTTCTGGGAACCGGTCCAAGTGAATTGCTGGATATGGGGGCCATCGAAAATGCCAGCATTCCGCTTTTTCACACCAAGACCAGGCATTTTCCGTCCCACGTATTCGAAGCGGGATCCATCGTGTCGAAAGGCATTGTCAAACTGTTTCATCAATCCCAAATTGATGTGCAATGGAGGAAATACAATTTATTAAGGTCAACCAAAGAATTACGTTTTTCACACCAACCACCAAGTTCTCACTCCTAGGCCAATATTTTCTTGTGCAGTGATCATCTGTCGCTCATGGGTATTTGGTATAACCACTTTGCTGGCCGAGAAGAAAATTCACCATTTTCAGATCCACACCCACTGGCCATTGATGCTCAACAAACCTGATTTTCTACACGACGTGTGGTGTTGTACACTTCCTTTAGTTTTGTGGAATGGGCAGTTGAAATTGATGCATACTTGTTACCATTGTGCAAGAGTACGCACTTTAAACTCCGTTTGGAACTGTCGACGGAGAGTCTCCAGTCTTTTGGTGTGTATTTTTGAGGCCCATCCTCAACATTAGACCTTCAACATTATGACAGTACAAGAATATGTCGTCCTGGGTAAAAATTGAAGAAAATCCTTTTCTCGAGCACGGTAGAACGTGACTTTTGTTCCAGAGACGAGTAAATTTTTTTCGGTCAGTCGAGATGCAAGAGGCTCAGAGGATTCTTAAGAGAGGCCAAGGTCTCTCATGAAGTCGTCAAGTTCGTTCTGGTCAAATTTAGAGTACTCTGAGAAGAACCAACGTAATCACTGTCATATTCCTCATCTGCACCACATGTTTCACATGCAACGTCATCTTCAGATAACCCTAAAAGGCTATGGAACTGGAAGTCTTGTAGAAGGTGAATTTGGATAGGAAGAGTTGAAATCTCAGTTGCCCCTCTGTTACCTGAGTAAACTGCTGCAGTGAATTTCGCTCTAGCATCAGCAACCTGGTCAGGAGTGGCTTTGTGGGCGAGGAAAATCTAGATAACACAAAGGAGGTCAGGATTTTTGGCAATAGTTATGAAGAATTTGACCTTGCCTTTTCGGAAAAAAAGAAGAAGTCTTGTCACAGCCGCTGAAGGCATGGGGAAACAAGACGTTTTTTTGCATTTAAGGATAGCTTGCTGTTATTAGGACTATATAGCCCTTCCCGCGTTTCATTAGGAATATGTTGTCAATTAACTGTGTCTGATTTTCGCTGTTAAGTTATATTTGGTCAGTCAGCAAAACGATTAAATCTACATCCTCCTCCAGGATGAACAAATTCCCTCCATACCTGGATCCCACCGCAGTAGCGACAATCATGGTATTTGCATCCTCAGAGTCCCCAGTTGGATTGCCTTAGCGAAAATTTGGCGCTACGGACTCTTTAGGTTAAATTTTCATATCTCATCACTGGAGTGAGCGAATTTAAAATTTCAGAAATAATCTGATTCACACACATTTCTACATGTTTGGTTCTATAACATATTATTTCAATCAGTGTAGTCCTTTTCGAAAAACAGGCGTTAGAAGTTGGGGATTGGCCACTTTTGAGCTGAGTTTTTAAAAATCACCTATCTTTGACAGGCGATTGCGGCATAACGAATAAAACGATTTGGATGTCATTCGACGCTAAATTTAATGTTCTTCAAATGAGAAGGGATTACAATTTTCTGTAGGATGCGTAGTTTTCGAGTTATAAGCAAAATACTGAAAAAGTGAGAAAATTTCGCGGTTTTTAGGTTCTAAAATCAGACAACCTAGAAACCGTCGCTAACTCAGATACTCGTTATTCAAGACCCCAAAAGGGGTTCTGACGATTTTCAGCCCTCGAGTAATTTTTAGACCCCTTTTTATCACTCACTTTCCTACGCTATCTAGAAGCAGCACAAAACCCTTAATTATTATTTCGTTACGAAAATACAACGAGAACATACAATTATACCATAATTGAAATTGAATCATGCAATAACTTATGTTTAAAAAAAAACATCATTCAGAATCTGACTAACCATGACATGGAGTTGGGCGATCCTCATCGGCAGCAGGCCGCTCTTGGACTTGTTTTGCCTGAAAAATAAAGAGGTGATCTTTATTATCATACGTGAGCTCACTTCAAAGAGTCTAGATTAATTGAAATATATACTTCATCCGCGTATTCCGTCTGACAAAGTTACAAGCACAACAAACTACTGAAGAATGGTAAACTATAATATGTATAATGATGTTTATTAACACAAAACTTCAACATGCATTTGATTAAAATTTATCATCTGAATATTTTTCTCGATAATTCGAAAAATTCTGATTCGATAGAATGTTCATGTGGAATCGCACACTAGAAGAATTTCAAATATTTTCTAAAACTTCGGTATCTCAGAAACTATTCGCCTTATCTTTCTGGAATTTTGTGTCTACATACAATGATTTCGTAGAAATTCAGCTTCCTAGCTATTCCACGTCAAAAGAAAATTGAGGTTTCTTGATCTAGTGTTGAAAAATTTTATAATAAATCTGCGATTTCATCTTTTCAAGTTTATAAAAACAAAATGACATTATTATTTGTCACACTGACAGCTGTTTTGATTCATAGAATTTGTTTCCAGAATTTGTGGAATTTTTTGAGATCCAATATCTCAAATTTTGGATGAAAATACATATCGTGAAATATACCGACTTTTGTTGGATGATTCCGAAGAATTTTCCTGTGTATTCGATAGTTTCGAGGTGGGTGACCGCTCAAGGGATTCATTCAAAATAGCGCGTGAAAGACCTCAAATTCTAGAACTTTTTGATATAATTTTCAAATCCAAAGGCAATATTCTACCATTTTTTTCCAGGACAGTCATTCTTTCGAAGTTACCATATCTGCCGCCAAACAGAGGATGATTTAATTGAATAAATTGAAACATCTTCGGCCTTTGCCATAATTCTATGAACATAATTGATATACGGTGTATAAATTTGAAAGGGTACCATCCCTTTCGGCCCCCATGCAAAATCAAAAAATGCAAAAAGAGGTAAACTTTGGTTCGTAGAGGGACATTTTATACGGTTGGTTGCAATCAATTTGTATCAACCCTGTGAGCGTGATGAGAGCAGTGGCGTAACTACAAGGGTGCAAACCGAATTCTATGTGATTTATATGAAGTATTTGAAACAGCGCTGTACCAATGAGAATTTATAATATAACGTAAATAGTATGTATTCATTCGATTTTTCCATTAGAATATTAGTCACGTTAAGGTGCGTACAGACTTTTGTTGATCGCGTCGGTGTACGCGACACGGTGCGGTACGATATTCGGAGCATGTCTGTACGCACCTTTACATTGAATTATCCAAAAATTACATGAATTTTTCTACACTTCCGCAATGTGTCATCTTTTCTTTTGTCCCTTATTTAATAGCAAGTACATAGATACTTTTTCCCGCTCGTAGCATTGGGTGTCATAAAAATCCTTTGGTACCGCTCCTTCTCCTTGCCACCCAGAATGAGATGCACATTTATTTTCTATTTATCTTTTTCATCTGCGGGTACGAAATTCTCGCAAATTTTGTTTTTTGTGAATAGAAAATAAGGTTCAAAATCGGAACAAAATTTCATGCCGTGCGTGCAAAATGTAATAAGCACTTTTCCTGCCAACATGCCTAATCATTTTCTCTTCCGCTCTCGCGTCGTTAACAATTCCAAAATTTATAAAAATTTTGCTGCTTGTGGCTGGTTTTTTCTCGAAAAGGTATGTATTATTTTTGTGTATTATTTTGTTCTTTCTTCTGCATTGCTAAAAACGTTTCGAAAAATTAAAGAATAAGAAACTACAGATTTTTCGAAACGTTTTTAGCGATTCAGAAGACAGTCTTTACGCATGAGACTTCAATTATATATGGTATAGATCTCCATTTTGTTGAAATAAGGCGAAAAAATGTTAAAATACACTTCGATGAATTAGCTTCTGATCACAGATTTCGAAGCAGGGAAGGGATACTGAGGATAAATATTTTCTACAAAGTATCAGATTCAATAATATTAAAATTAAATGCACGTTTCGATGATATGATTGCGGTCAATAAAATATTCAATTTCATATATAATTAAAAGGTGTGACCAATTTCCAATTAAATAATTTGATATGATAGGCTCCAACTTTTCACTTCAATTCCTCAATATTTACGACCTATTTCTACATGAATTAAATAAGGCATCGTCAATTCAAGAATTTTGCATGAAAATAATGATGAAATACGGAATGCTGGAATGCGACCTGAACCTAACAGAAGTAAACTGCTCCACATGAGTTGGGGATATTGACTTAAAGTGCAAAAAAATATAGTTAAAATAAGATTTTTGTGATGAAAATTCATATTAATATGATTTCAAGTTGCAAATTAATTTTAGCCTGTAGGTCTGCAGCGTATACAGGGTGGTTAAGTAAAATCGAGTAAAATAACGAAATTTTATTCCCAGAGAATTCAAGCATTTTAAGACTATCAATACAATGTATGGCCTCCACGGCCATCAATAACAGCTTGACATCTTCTTTGCATACTACACACGAGGTTGTTGAACATTTCTTGAGGAATTTGGTTCCATAAACGGGGCAGAAACTCTCTCAGATCATTTAAGGATTCTGGGGTAGGTTGATGATTATCTAATCTTCTTTGGAGCATATCCCATGCATGTTCTATGCAATTCAAATCTGGTGAGTGCGGAGGTATTGGTAAATGTGGAATACCAAGCTCCTCGCGCGCATTCTCAACTATGAATGCACGGTGCGGTCTAGCGTTAACGTCTGGAAATTGAAAAGTTTCACCAATAGCAGCGTGAAAATTTGGCACAACATTGTCGATGACATGCTCCCTATAGTGTAAGGCGGTCATGTTCCCAGGACAAATGTGTAGATCTGTGCGTCCGTTGAAACATATCCCGGCCCATACCATAACACTACCCACTCGGAATGGATGGACTTCTTGGACATAGCGACGATTACGGGGTATGCGTGGGATTGTCCATACCCTTATTCTTCGAGAATCTGAAAATCGTCCATATCTGGATTCATGAGTGAAAAGGACACTACGCCATTTATCGTTCCAATTGATATGTTGCCTTGCCCATTCCAGTCTTTGACGCTTATGGTCACGTGTTAATGGAACTCCTCTTAATGGACGTCTAAAACCTAGATTCACCTCTCTCAAACGTCGTCTGATGGTTTCGATGGAAACTTGGACCCCATCTGCATTTTGAAGAGTATTCCGTAGCATTCTACACGTAGATGTAGGGTTTCTTCTCGCCGAAACGGTGATGAAACGATCCTGAGCAGGTGTTGTTTTTCGTCGCCCACCAAGCCTTGGTCTTTCCAATACGGAACCTGTCTCCCTGAACCTATTGCAAAGTCGAGATATCCCACTTCGGCTGACTTGGAGCCTTTCCGCTACAACAACCTGAGTTAGGCCACCCTGTAGCATTCCGATAGCCCTATTAGCCTCAGCGTTTGTTAATTTACGTCTTGGCATTTTCAGAAAACTCGTTTCAAATCAAAGCCGTTGATGAACTGACTTCATTTCAAAATAAGAACATTCATGAAGCGTATGCAAAGAACCAAACTTCAGAAAAAAGGCGACCAGATTGACGAAATGTCTCATACTGATTTTTGAGCGCTCGTACTACTTACACGAGGGCTATATCATTTCGTCACGATGTCTGTATTTTTCGAATTTTGAGCCGAAAATGGTCTCAATCGACTATGTTCGACTCACTGATGACGAATCCGTCGGAAAATTCGAGTCTGTCCGTCCGGCCGGCCGTCCGGCCGTAAGCACGATAACTCTCGAACGGAACAACCTAGAGACTTGAAATTTTCAGTGTGAGTTCAGTTCCCGAATGGCTCGGTTAAGTTCGTTAATGGGCCAAATTCCACCAGGGGTTCCGTAAATATGGCCGTTCAAAGTTTTGTTTCCCTGATTACTTGAAAACTACAGATTTGATCGAGATGAAATTTTGCACTCGAATGAAAAATGAGGTGTTCAAGCTACATGTGGAATTTTGTCCAGATCGCATGACCAGAACCATAGAAACCATAGAAAACTGTAACTTTTGAACGGAAACGCCTAGGGACTTGAAATTTTCGGGATAGGTGTGGATCTCGAATGTCGTGATCACGTTCATCTATGAGCAACATTATACAAGGGGTTCCGTAAATTCGCACGTTTGAAATTTTGTTTTCTCGATAAATTCGAAACTACGGATTCGATCGAGATGAAATTTTGTATTTTAATCGAGAATGATATATTGAAGCAATATTTTGTCCAGATCGCATGACCAGAACCATAGAAACCATAGAAAATTCTAACTTTTGAACGGAAAGGCCTAGGAACTTGAAATTTTCAGGGTGGGTTTGGATCGCAAATTTCACGGTCACGTTCATCAATGAGCAAAATTAGACTAGGGGTTCCGTAAATATGGCGGTTCAAGATATTTTTTTCCTGATAGTTTCGAAACTACTGATCGGATTGGAATGAAATTATGCACCTAGCTCAGGAATAATGTATTCAAACTACGTGCAAAATTTTGTCCAGATCGCATCACTAAGACCATAGATACCGTGGAAAATTCTAGCGAATTATCGGAAAAAAATTGATCAGCTGAAGCACCGACATGAGTCTGGAGTTTTGCCTAAGTTTCAGAATTTTTTTGACAGCAGTCAAACATTCCTTCAATTGATTTCTAAAACTGGAAAATGCGAATCTACCTACAAGGTGCATGTACGAGCGCTCAAAAGCTCCTGCCTTCACGGCAGTGCTTTTCGAAAAATTATTATTGGATCGATTCAAGTTGTTATTGAGTTTTAAATGATTTTACAGCGATTTTCTCGAAGATTACATACTTTTAAAAACGATTGAATACGGTATCCCTAACTCTTGTGGAGCAGTATATTTACAGCAATATTCCTGTCACCTCTGCGGAAGCTGAAAGATCATTCAGCAAATTGAAAATATTAAAAAATTATTTGAGAAACTATGGGATAAACTCGACTGCGACATTTATCGCTAATATCAATCGAGAACAAAGCTGCATAAAGTCTAGATTTGACTCGAGTCATTGATTCTTTCGCGAAAAATAAGGCTACAAAGAAATTGTAAGTGAGTTGACCTTCTTCTTCTTCTTCTCTGTGCGGCGCCCACTCCGGGCTGAACTGACGCCATGTGGCCCAAGTTGACCTTTGTTAATGAATAAAATATATACATTGTTTTCAATGTTTTATTTTTATCCACAATTGAATGTTTTATATGAATACATAAATTAACCTTTCGATTAATTTCGTTTCCTTACCACATAACAACATTATTCATTCAAGTTTATTCCTGAACTCCTCAACTGTATTACTAAGCTCATGTAAGACACTCGTGCACATACTCGCACTTACCGTAACTATAGAGAGATGATAACTGAACAATTCATTTGGAGGCCCCATCTATTTTTTAGCACCAGAGCCCCTGACTATCTAGTTACGCCACTGGATGAGAGCAACCTCTGAAGTCTTAAATGAGAAAGAGCAGTAATGAGGGACAACTTTTTTCAGATGTAATTCAATAGCCTGTTCAAAATTGCCATACACTTGACCTGCTTTTGTTAGAAGGTAATTCCGAAAAAAAAGAGTGGAAAAGTTGCGATAGCAAGAGTTGCAATAAAAAAAGAAAATTTTCACAGATTAAAATGTTATTTTTATTTTTCAGTCAAAAATATAACTTACTAGCAGACTCGGCCACCCGGTGCTGTGGCTAAGGTATACGACTAATTATATTGTATTTAAGTATTCAAACCAATGGAATTATTATTATCAATCCTTACCCAACCTAAACCTACCCTAAACCTATCCTTTTTTTAAAAGTTATATCCCAGTTCTCAAACAGTTCCAAATATCTTCAGTTCCCGGAAAGACCCAGAAACTTGGCATCACAACTCGCACGTTATCGCTCTTGTCCAGGGATCGGATGTAGTGATAAGAGAGAAATTTTAAATTTGGTAACATCATAGCAATTTTATTCTAACGGTCTGGAAAATCACATCGGATGTATAGGATATTCAATGCATAAGAAAGAGTGTGGGATCAGTTCCCGAATGCCTCGGTTGAGTTCGTTAATGGGCCAAATTCCACCAGGGGTTCCGTAAATATGGCCGTTCAAAGTTTTGTTTCCCTGATAACTTGAAAACTACAGATTTCATCGAGATGAAATTTTGCACTCAAATGGCAAATGAGGTGTTCAAGCTACATGTGGAATTTTGTCCAGATCGCATAACCAGATACCATATAAACCATAGAAAATTGTAACTATTGAACGGAAACGCCTCGGGACTTGAAATTTTCAGGATAGGTGTGGATCTCGAATTTCGTGATCACGTTAATCTATGAGCAAAATTATACTAGGGGTTCCGTGAATATGGTCGTTTGAAATTTAGTTTTCTTGATAATTTCAAAACTACAGATTCGAGCGTGGCGAAATTTTGTATACTAATGTCTAATGGAGAAATTTATATTCAAGCTACATTCCTCCAGATCACATGACCAGAACCATAGAAACCATAGAAAATCATAACTTTCGAACGGAAAGGCCTAGGGAGTTGAAATTTTCAGGATAGGTGTGGATCTGAAATATCGCGTTCACGTTTATCAATGAGCAGAATTATACTCCGGTTTCCGTAAATACGGTCTTTTGAAATTTTGTTTTCTCGATAATTTCGAAACTACGGATTCGATCGAGATGAAATTTTGTATTTTAATCGAGAATGATATATTAAAGCAATATTTTGTCCAGATCGCATGACCAGAACCATAGAAACCATAGAAAATCGTAACTTTTGAACGGAAAAGCCTAGGAACTTGAAATTTTCAGGGTGGGTTCGGATCGCGAATATCGCGGTCACGTTCATCAATGAGCAAAATTAGACTAGGGGTTCCGTAAATATGGCCGTTCAAAATATTATTTTCCTGATAGTTTCGAAACTACTGATCGGATTGGAATGAAATTATGCACCTAGCTGAGGAATAATGTATTCAAACTACGCGCAAAATTTTGTCCAGATCGCATCACCAAGACCATAGATACCGTAGAAAATTCTAGCGAATTATCGAAAAAAAATTGATCAGCGGAAGCACTGACATGAAGTCTGGAGTTTCGCCTAAGTTTCAGAATTTTTTTGACAGCTGTCGAAAATTCCTTCAATTGATTTCTAAAACTGTAAAATGCGAATCTACCTACAAGGTGCATGTACGAGCGCTCAAAAGTTCCTGCCTTCACGGCAGTGCTTTTCGTAAATTTTTTTATTATAGATCATTCTTAAATTTCAATCCACAATTTTTGAATTCGGTAGTTGTGAGCGAATCAAAATAAACGGATTGATTGTTTTCATTAAGAGAGCACAATATTAAATTTTAAAAAAATATTAAATCTAAATATATCAAATCCTAAATACATATCAATAATCAGAAGTGTATTAACTGGCAACTCACATTGTTTTTTTTCACTATATAACTTGTATAAGATCTTTGATTGATTTAACATACAAGAATTCAATATTATAAAATATCATCCGTTGATGTGTCTTACCTCGAGCTTGAGGATCCTCAGCCGTTCTTTAATGGTAATGCTGATAAATTTTTTTTTCAATTTTATGGCCACCGTTAGTGGCAGACGCCCCATTTCCATCGCCAATGGCTGAAACTCTTCGGCCTGTTGAAATATAGGAGATTAGTATAACTTATGTAAATACAATGTGAAGGAATTATCATATACGGTATACAGTGTGCCCAAGATGTACAGTACATTTTCAAATTTTTTTATTATTCGCTCATATTATGCAAAAAACAATAGTAATTTACGTAAAACAAGTCCAGAAAATACCGCTTTTTTTGGAAGAGTAGACAAATTCTTGGACGAGCCTGGAAGTCTGCGAGTTTTTGGACGAGTTGCGTACACTATTTTTTCGGCAACCGTGTAGAATAACAAATCAATAGTAACATTTCTTTATTATTTTTCTTTGTAGAACAAAATTTGGGACTTTCAAGAATCCAAATGTCAACTATGTAATTTCATGTCAAACAGGTGTCAGTCGTTATTGCCATAACAACGATGTGATTCTTTCCGGCCTAGTCCGGAAAGTACGAACTTCCCGGACTAGGCCGAGAAATGCTACTTTCTCAAAGAAAAAGCGTCTGGGAAGTGAGTACTTCCCGAACGGTTGCCGAAAAAAATGATTTTCATTCTGGAAATGAGAGGCAAAGTTAATTATCCAATTATTAATCCGATATTTGTAGTGGAGAGAATATGTTACGTTACTATTATATCCAGGGGCAAGGGACAGAACTGATTCTCCCTGATTATTCTGATATATCAATTTCTATGTGCTTCAATGAAACATGGATCATACGTATCAATTCTGTTCACCTTCACCATGAGGTTACTGAGCCATTAAGTGAAACAAAAAATAAATAAATCAAATAAATGAATAAATTACTTGAAAAAAGTTAATTGCATTTTTCCTATTGTAATGAATATTGTCCAAGTTCTTCTTAAATAATTTATTTACAGTTCACTAATTACACTAATACTAATTTATTTAAACACTCAATCATTTATTTTTACGCGCGCTATAAGTCCAATACTGTACTACTAACTCTCGCTCAGGCCGACGTCGTTTTATATCGCCGCTTCATAGTTCTCGAAGGGTTCCAGTATATTCCAGAAGGTCTTCTTTCCCGATTCCTCTAGAATCTTCGCGTCTCGCTCTGCCCTGACGCCCACGTCCGAGTGACGCGACAGGTCCGGCCTAAGTTCGTTACAGTATTTTCTAATTTTCTGAATAATTTCCCAACACTGATATATGACTTTTTGGGAAGAATTACATAAATGGGTGTGGAAATATGTTACTTACAAAAGGCATCATGAATGAAGTCATCACCTGAAATTGAAAGGAAAGATGAAAAAATAATATTTTTAAACATTTCACTAGAAAAAAAAATGAGTAACATTGCTTATTCGCTATTTTAATCAACATATTTTAATAATAATAATAACATACAGGGTGATTCATGAAGACCGTTGATTAGAATATTTCAAATAAAGACCCGAGATGAACACTTGAAATTTTATAGTTAAGCCTTGTTGGGAGAGATGAATTCTTGGAAAAAATTTCAGATTCGTTTGACTTCCGGTTTCACCGGAAATTATACCAACTTTCGTTTTTTGAATGTAACACCCGTTTTTGAGCGCTCGTAATACTTACACGAGGGCTATATCATTTCGTCATGATGTCTGTATTTTTCGAATTTTGAGCCGAAAATGGTCTCAAACGACTATGTTCGACTCACTGATGACGATTCCGTCGGAAAATTCGAGTCTGTCCGTTCGGCCGTCCTTCCGTATACACGATAACTTTTTGTTTTCCTGATTTTTCCGAAACTACAGATTTAATCGAGGTGAATTGCACTCACATGGAGAATAACGTTTTCAAGCTACATGCAAAATTTTGTCTAGCTCGCATGACCAGAACCATAGAAACCATAGAAAATTATAACTTTCGAACGGAAAGTCCTAGAGTTGAAATTTTCAGGATAGGTGAAGATCTCGAATCTAGCGGTCAGGTTCATCAATGAGCTAAATTAGACTATGGGTTCCGTAAATATGGTCGTTTGAAATTCAGTTTTCTTGATAATTTCAAAACTATGTATTTGATCGTGAAGAAAATTTTTATTTGAATTGAGAATTATATATTCGAACTACATTTTGTCCAGATCGCAATATCAGAACCATAAAAACCATAGAAAATCATAACTTCCGAACGGAAAGGAATGGGAAACTTGAAAGTTTCAGGATAGGTTCCAATCGCGAATTGTGCGGTCATGTTCATCAATGATCAAAATTAGACTAGGGGTTCCGTAAATATAGCAGTTCAAACTTATAATGGTCTCAATCGACTAGGTTCGACTCACTGATGACGAATCCGTCGGAAAATTCGAGTCTGTCTGTCCGTCCGTCCGGACGGCCGTAAACACGATAACTCTCGAACGGAACAACCTAAAGACTTAAAATTTTCAGTGTGGGTTGAGTTCCCGAATGCCTCGGTTAAGTTCGTTAATGGGCCAAATTCCACCAGGGGTTCCGTAAAAATGGCCGTTCGAAGTTTTGTCCTCCTGATTACTTGGAAACTACAGATTTGATCGAGATGAAATTTTGCACTCAAATGGAGAATGAGGTGTTCAAGCTACATATGAAATTTTGTCCAGATCGCATGACCAGAACCATAGAAACCATAGAAAATTGTAACTTTTGAACGGAAATGCCTAGGGACTTGAAATTTTCAGGATAGGTGTGGATCTCGAATGTCGTGATCACGTTTAACTATGAGCAAAATTAGACTAGGGGTTCCATAAATATGGCCGTTTGAAATTTAGTTTTCTTGATAATTTCAAAACTACAGATTCGATCCTGACGAAATTTTGTATACTAATGGAGAATTCAAGCTGCATTTCTCCAGATCGCATGACCAGAACCGTAGAAACCATAGAAAATCATAACTTCCGAAGAGAAAGGCCTAGGGACTTGAAATTTTCAGGATAGGTTCGGGTCGCGAATTGTACGGTCACGTTCATCAATGAGCGAAATTAGACTAGGGGTTCCATAAATATGGCGGTTCAAAATATTCTTTTGATGTATTCAAACTACGTGCGAAAATTTGTCAAGATCCCATCACCAAGACCATAGATAAGGTAGAAAATTGTAGTGAATTATCGAAAAAAAATTGGTCTGCTGAAGCACTGACATGAGACCTGGAGTTTCGAATTTCGAGTTTGACAATTTTTTTGACAGCTGTCGAAAATTTCTTCAATTGATTTCTAGAACTGGAAAATGCGAATCTACCTACAAGGTGGACGTACGAGCGCTCAAAAGCTCCTGACTTCACGGCAGTGCTTTTCGTAATTTTTCTTGTTCAGTTGGAATCTACGTCGAAAAATTTAGAAAAGCACTGCCGTGAAGTCAGGAGCTTTTGAGCGCTCGTTCATCCACCTTGTAGGTAGATTCGCATTCTACAGTTTTAGAAACCAATTGAAAAGATTCTGACAGCTGTCAAAGAAAATTTCAAACTAAGGCGAAAATCAAGACTCCACGTCAGTGCTTTAGGTGACCAATTTTTTTTCGATAATTCGCTAAAATTTTCTACGGTATCTATGGTCTTGGTGATGCGATCTGGACAAAATTTCGCACGGAGTTTGAATACATTATTCCAAAAAATAGTGTGGACGGCTATATTTACGGAACCCCTAGTCTAATTTTGCTCATTGATGAACGTAACCGCGAAATTCACGATCCGAACCTATCCTGAAAATTTTAAGTCCCTAGGCCTTTCCGTTCGAAAGTTATGATTTGCTATGGTTTCTATGGTTTTGATCCCGCGATCTGGAAAAAAGGTAGCTCGAATATATCATTCTCAATTTAATTACAAAATTTCGTTACGATCGAATCCATAGTTTTAAAATAATCAAGAAAACTGAATTTGAAACGGCCATATTTACGGAACTCCTAGTCTAATTTTGCTCATTGATAAAGGTGATCGCAACATTCGGGATCCACATCCTATCCTGAAATTTTCGAGTCCCTAGGCCTTTCCATTACAAAGTTATAATTTTCTATGGTTTCTACGGTTCTGGTCATGCAAGCTAGACAAAATTTCGCATGTAGCTTGGATCGAATCAGTAGTTTCGAAGTAATCAGAAAAACAAAATTTCGAGCGGCCATATTTACGGAACCCCTGGGCGAATTTTGCCCAATAACGAATTTAACCGCGGCATTCGAGAATCTCATGAAACAATATAGACAATTCATGGGAGTCTATAAGGATCCATCAGGAGAGTCTGTAATCTATGCGGACCATGCGTGCCACATGAACTTTTTATAAGGTTTTATAAGAATTGATAAGTAGATTATTTTATTTATAAGCATATCCGAATACGTGGTGTACTGGTTTGTATCAGGCAGTGGTGCTTAAAGGAGTCTATGAGATTCGATGAGGTTTTCCACTTTCAATTATAACGATATTGTATGCTCAGTCATAAGCTTGAGAACCTATCAGAAATGAGTGGGAATTCCCAATTAAAATCTTATTGAGAATCTTGGGCAGACAGTGGGTTCAGGATTTGATGGTTTCGATCAGGGATTCCTTATCTAATTTTATACGGTTTCTATAAGCGTTTATATGGCTAAGAAAACATGAAAACAAAGTATAAGAGTTTGTATTAGGCAGTGGTAGCAAGGTCGTAAATCTTATTTTTCCTTGAGGGGCCGAGGGGGGTTATCGATAAAAAATTTCGTCAGGTTCATTTTTATGAAAAAATTTCCGTTCTTTTTGGCGATAATTCTGAAACTTTATATTTTGGATGTCTTGGGGGGGAAGTGGTAATTACCCCCAGTACCCCCCCTATATCTACTATATCTAGTGGAGGTTCGAAGATACTATAAGATTCGATCAAGGGCGGATCCAAGGGGGGGGTGGGTGGTCACGGGGGCACTTCCACAAATATTGCAATAATTATCCGATCTGACTTAATAATATATTTTCTTAGGGACAAAGTCAAGGAGTGTGAAGGCGTCGGAGAGGAGCAAATATCAGAGGAAGGATGCAGCAATCCAAAAGAGAGGGAAATAGCTGAAGTATTATTATATTATTGGGTGAATCAGATAGCAGCAATTAAAAGACACTGTAGGGATTTTAAACTTTTGAACTTTAATTTTTCAGTTTATACTTTTCAAGATCCTTTTGTTTTTAAATAATAGATATAAATCAAACTCTTAAAACTGTTTCATTTTGATAAAAATCACTGAGTAGTTTTGGTGAATCTTTATATTGTTCACATTTTCATTTGTATGTGTTTAAACACATACAAACCATATAGCAATAATTCTGGGAATTTCCATCAGGAACAGATAGGTGTTATATGTGAGAACCACAATTGAAAACCATAGACCCTTATAAGTATCTCATACAATCTCATTTATTCTCGAACAGCATTTCCTTATAGAAACATAAAGCATTCATCCACGGAATCGTTATAGAAACGGATAGGAATCACGAGAGGGAATGCCATTAGAAACTGAAGCAATATGTATATGTAATCACCATCAAAAACTTATGAATATCGTTTACAGTTCTATACGGATTTGGGGGTCCACTATCCAATTTGGATCTCATACATTCTCATTTATTTTCAAACTTCATGTCCTTATAGAAACATAAAGCATTCATCCCAGGAATCGCTGATAGAAACAGACATTTTTGGCAGGGCTGACTCGAATTTTTCGACGGATTCGTCATCAGTGAGTCGAACATAGTCGTTTGCGACCATTTTCGTCTCAAAATTCGAAAAATACAGACATCGTGACGAAATGATATAGCCCTCGTGTAAGTAAAACGAGCGCTTAAAAATAACGGATTTCTCAGTATGGCGTTTTTAAGTTTTGTCGAAAATACTTTGTTCCATAAATCATTAAGTAATTCATTGATTGTGATACTGCCTTCACTGATTAAAATATAATATATTCACTTACCAACAAATTTTCAAATAGACAATAGAAGGTTCAAAAAACACGAATTTTCGAAACACTAGAGAGCACACTATCAACAATTACCAAACACTTCAACGGCAGACCAAAGAATGTGTAGAATGACTAGAATTACTCCTGAATATCCGTTAATTATCACAAGATGCTGACCAATCAGAGCGAAGCTGACAGATTGAAAGAACAGAAACGAGTGGATAGTTATCCAACGTTGCCACACGTTATGACAGACGTTTTGGAGCAGAGAATTTGTAATCGTGATGTAGGGAAACAATTATTTTAACTTAACTTAACCTAACCTAACCTTACCTAATAATTAATGAGCGAGAGTTAATCAATAATAATTTTTTATGTGATTACAAATTCTCTGCTCCAAAACGTCTGTCATAACGTGTGGCAACGTTGGATTCTTGGGATAACTATCCTCTCATAAAACAGAAGACGGTTATCTTTGTCTATGTCAATAAATCGTTTCCCGCCTTTGAATAGTTTGAATAAAAAGGTTATTCATTCGAAGCATATTCAGAGTTGTCCGCTGTGTTTTGCTAAGATATTTGAAATTTTCGATTTCAGAACAATATTGAATTCTTATTGTGATCTACAGATTGTTCATTTGCTTGTATTTTATTTGTTTCCAGTGAACACCTCGTTTGTCACGTATGTGAAAAAATGTTTTCAAGTGTGTCAAACAAAAACCGGCACCTGATAAAGATCCATGATCAACCAACAACTGAAAAAAATATATCAAAGCATGTTAAATGCCCACTTTGCTCCGATGAGGTTAAGATATCATTTGGATCCCACGATAACTTGATAAAGCATTTGGAACAAATTCATTCCTTGAGGATCCAACAGTCTTCCCATCATTTTTCTAACAAGGTAGATTTCGAGGCTTGGCGATCTCTTTCTAATAGGAATGTAGATTATGTCTTAGAACGAACAATAAGGAACGATTCTGCTGAGGAATACATTTACTATAATTGCAATCGTAGTAATACTAAAGGTTGGTACATAAAGAGCTGAATTACAATGATGAAATTTAAATATACTATTTTTAGGATTTTTGAGTCAGTGTAGCCAACGCAACATGAAGAAAGGAGGCAGCATAAAGATATCTGGACTATGTCAATCCAGAATGTCTGTTAAAATTAACAGTTCTGGTAATATTTTCATGATACCGCATTACATTAGTTAGTTCATTCATTCTATTCCAGGAGTGGTGGTTAAATATATTGAGACGCATGTTGGCCATAATGATGAACCTCGATCTAAACGTCTGACCAATATTCAGCAGGAAATGCTTGCAAGCAAACTTGTTGCTGGCGTAACAAAGGAAAGAGTTCTAGAAGATGCAAGATATTTGAATGAGGAAAAATTAGATAGAATGAATATTATAACTAGAGGAGATCTCTCATATATCATTCGAAAATTTAATATAAATCAACAACGAGATGCAGATGATATGACAGCAACAGCATTGAAAGTACAAGAATTAAACAGTCAAGATGAAAACACTGTTTTCTTATTCAAGCAGATAGGTCTGTTTTCTGTACTCTAATATATTTTTGATGTAATACCTACCTACAGTGTTGAATCCAGGGGGGTGCCCGGGGGGGTTTTACCCCCCCGGAGCATGACCCAGACCCCCCCGGAGAAAAAGACTATCGCTTACACATATTATGTTCATCTCGTGTAGTTTGAAAATATCCTATCATAGTTGTGAAAAAAGTTATTTGATAATAAGTGTAGAAATTAGATTCGACATGAGTAGTATAACGAACTTGTCCGGTAATTTTGCTTCGGACAAATGGTAACACTGCCCTGAAGTCATTTTAAAACAAAGTATACTGCGAATTCGCTATCCCAATTAGCGGTGAGAGCGCTGCAAACTTACTTGTTTTCTTAGTTCTTCGGTTTTTTTTTCAATCCACGTTCTTTTTCATGTTTTTAAATTTTTGTTACTCATTTTGTGTTGAAACCTTCAAAGAGTTCCAATGAAATAAAATGTTTACTTCATAATTAAATTTCGTTCATGTATTCATACATTAGCTCATTTGCGCCTGATGCAAATCATTTAATCTCAGATAAAAGAAATACAAAAATACTTCTTATGTTCATAGCTACTTTCCGTTATACAGGTTGTTTCATAATATATGATGCGTACGATTTCAGGATGTGATAGTTCGTCCGAAATATGAAAAAAAGTTTCTATTAACTCATGCTCTAAAATGCGCTATTTTCGATATACAGGGTGTTGAAATTGAAAAAAAAACGTTTTTTACGAATATCTTCGGAACCTTTAATCGTACAGGAAACAGCTTTCGTAAGCATTTTCTAATCATAATAATTCACTTCTAGTTTTTGACATATAAAAAAAAGGTTGACAGTTAGTAAAGACCATGCTTTTGAGCGCTCGTACTACATACACGAGGGCTATATCATTTCGTCACGATGTCTGTAATGGTCTCAAACGACTATGTTCGACTCACTGATGACGAATCCGTCGAAAAATTCGAGATAACTCTCGAACGGAATCTCCTAGAAACTTTAAATTTTTAGGGTATGTTTGAATCTCGAATGCCGCGGTTGAGTTCGTTATTGGGCAAAATTCGCCGAAGGGTTCCGTAAATATGGCCGTTCGAAATTTTGTTTTCCTGATTGCTTCGAAAATACAGATTCGATCGAGGTGAAATTTTGCACTCAGATGGAAAATTACGTGTTCAAGCTACATGCGAAATTTGGTCCAGCTCGCATGACCAGAACCATAGAAACCATAGAAAATTATAACTTTTTAATGGAAAAGCCTAGGGACTTGAAATTTTCAGGATAGGTTTGGATCTTTTATGTTGCGGTCACTCTCATCTGGCAGAATTAGGCTAGGAGTTCCGTAAATATGGCCGTTTCAAATTCAGTTTTCTTGATTATTTTAAAACTATGGATTCGATCGTAACGAAATTTTGTAATTAAATTGAGAATGATATATTCGAGCTACCTTTTTTCCAGATCGCGGGATCAGAACCATAGAAACCATAGCAAATCATAACTTTCGAACGGAAAGGCCTAGGGACTTAAAATTTTCAGGATAGGTTCGGATCGTGAATTTCGCGGTTACGTTCATCAATGAGCAAAATTAGACTAGGGGTTCCGAAAATATAGCCGTTCAAACAATTTTTTTCCTGATAATTTCGAAACAACTTATTGGATTGGAATGAAATTCCGCACATAGATGAAGAATAATTTATTCAAACTACGTGGGGAATTTTGTCCAGATCGCATCACCAAGACCATAGATACCGCAGAAAATTCTAGCGAATTATCAAAAAAAAAATTGGTCATCTAAAGCACTGACGTGAAGTCTCGATTTTCGCTTTTGTTTGAAAGTTTCTTTGACAGCTGTCAAAATCTTTCCAATTGGTTTCTAAAACTGAAGAATGCGAATCTACCTACAAGGTGCAAAAGCTCCTGACTTCACGGCAGTGCGTTTATAATTTTTTCAATATAAAACTGATTTTTCCCGAAAACTGTCGACTTCAGAGCGTATAACCAAGAGTAACTTTTTTGTGTAGTAAACACTTACCACTACCCCTTCAAAAACTTCACAAATTCAGACTGAAAAAAATTCCGCACAAAACATAGCTTATTATGATTAGAAAATGCTCACGAAAGCGGTCTTCTGTACGATAAAAGGTTCCGGAGATATTCGCAAAAAACGATTTTTTTTTTCAATTTCAACACTCTGTATCTCGAAAATGGTGCATTTTAGAGGGAAGTTAATAAAAAATTTTTCTTCATATTTTTGGACGAGCTATCACTACCTGAAATCCTGCGCATATTCCATGAAACACCCTGTACCTATGATTATATAAATTGTAATATTAAATTTTATTCTTCACAAAATACCTTCTACACAAAAAAATCAATTGAAAAAGTGTCCGCTCCAAATTCCCTACTATACTAGGAAGCTGTCGCCTCAATCGCTATGCACTTGAACCAACTTCCCCATATTGTCGCCCAAAAATCAGAACGAATTTTTGACTACCCCCCCGAGATGTTGAAATACCCCCCCGGAGAAAATTGTCTGGATTCAACACTGCTTACCTATTATATCTTGATCAGGAGAGAGTCACCCTGAGCTGCAAATTGAGGATTTTGCTTTAGCTTTCATGAATAAGACTATGGAAAGAAAGCTTAGGGAATTCACAAGGATTATCTGTATTGATGGCACTCGTGGAACCAACATGAGGAATTATGAATTGACCATTGTTTTAGTTAAAGATGAGAACAATGTCGGATTCCCTGTATCCTTTTTAATTTCTAATCGTTTGGATCAAAAGATCCAAAACATTTTTTTCAGGTCATTGAGGGACAGGCTGGGAGAACATATAAGTTGTGAATATATAATGACAGATGATGATGCCAAATATTTCAATGCCTGGTGCCAAGAAATGGTGAACGAAGAGAAGCCAAGACGTTTGCTTTGCACATGGCATGTCATAAAGAATTGGAACATTCAAGGGAGAAATAAATTGAAGAAAATAGAAAACAAAAAGGAAATGAAACACAGAATGAGGAAGATATTGAAGGAAACTGATCAAACTAAACTCCTAGAATTGAAAGAGGACTACTTCAAATATTTAGAAGAAGAATGTGAATTTGATTTTTTGAAATATTTACAGAAGTGAGTTGTGATGTGAGAGATCCTAGTAACTTTATTCTCATTGTATATTGTTTCAGACATTATTTTCAGAGTACTGAAAAAATTATGATGTGGTCTCACTGCCACAGAATAAATGTTGGTATAAACACCAACATTGCCATTGAAAACCTAAATAAAGTAATAAAATACAATAAAATGAAAGGAAACCAGAACCTACGGTAATATTTGGATACACTATTATAAGGTATATTTTCTGAATACTTGGATTTTAGAATAGAGAAATTATTAGATGTATTAGAAAATCTTGTAAAAGATAAAATGTGGAGGAAAATTATTGATTTGGAGAGACCCAACGCAAATTCCTACCAAAGCCGAGTGAATAGAGAAGCTCATATAAAGGCTGAAAAAGAAGTACAGGACAAAGTCATACTCTCAGATTTTGGTGAGTTTAAGGTTTTCTCAACTTTGGTAAGTGGTAAATTCTATATAGTCAAATATAATGAGCTTTGTGATGATGAATGTAGAACCATGTATTGTGAGCAATGTTGAGTATGCATTCATCAGTATCAATGCCAGTGTCCAGAATACACAATAAAAACTGCATTATGTAAACACATACATGCAGTATGTTTATCCAAAAAACGAGAAGCGATTTTGTTGTAGGCCTGGAGAGTGATGAATCTCCCTTATGTATAGATGAACCTTCGTCTAGCAAAATTCGCAATCAAAATGAAGTTGAAAGTTTTATCCAAGAAATTACAGAATCTCAAAACACAATTTCCATTGATCCTAGTACTAAGCGTGAGGTAAATAAGGTAGAAAATTGGTGGTGAGAATATCTTGTGCATAAACATTTTTGTAGATTGTATGGAAAGATACAGCGCTGAAATCGAAAGCATTAGATGATGAAGAATTCTACAAAATGGTGGAGATTATCAATAAGACTCTTAATAGTTCTCAAGATCATAAAACCCAGAGAGTGGAAAAAAGGAAAATAGAAAAGCAATTGTACTATCCTAACAAAAAGTAGAATATTATGAGAGTTATAACTTGCTATTCATTTGAATTCAGAAGGTTAATATAAATCCACTGGTTTGTGTTGGTTTTCATGTTTGATTGCTTTGTAGGAACCACATAGAAGGTGGGGAGGTGGTGGGCCAATATCTACATCTATTATTGAGCGCTCGTACTACTTACACGTCCGGCCGTAAGCACGATAACTCTCGAAAGGAACAACCTAGAGACTTGAAATTTTCTGTGTGGTTTCAGTTCCCGAATGCCTCAGTTGAGTTCGTTAATGGGCCAAATTCCACCAGGGGTTCCGTAAATATGGCCGTTCAAAGTTTTGTTTCCCTGATTACTTGAAAACTACCGATTTGATCGAGATGAAATTTTGCACTCAAATGGAAAATGAGGTGTTCAAGCTACATGTGAAGTTTTGTCCAGATCGCGTAACCAGAACCATAGAAAATTGTAACTTTTGAACGGAAACGCCTAGGGACTTGAAATTTTCAGGATAGGTGTGGATCTCGAATGTCGTGATCACGTTCATCTATGAGCAACATTATTCTAGGGGTTCCGTAAATATGGTCGTTTGAAATTTAGTTTTCTTGATCATTTCAAAACTACAGATTCGATCGTGACGAAATTTTGTATACTAATGGAGAATGATATATTCAAGCTACATTTCTCCAGATCACATGACCAGAACCATAGAAAATCATAAATTTCGAACGGAAAGGCCTAGGGAAATTTTCAGGATAGGTGTGGATCTGAAATGTCGCGTTCACGTTTATCAATGAGCAGAATTATACTAGGGGTTCCGTAAATACGGTCGTTCGAAATTTTGGTTTCTCGATAATTTCGAAACTACGGATTTAACGGATTCGATCGAGATGAAATTTTGTATTTTAATCGAGAATGATATATTAAAACAATATTTTGTCCAGATCTCATGACCAGAACCATAGAAACCATAAAAAATTGTAACTTTTGAACGGAAAGGCCTAGGAACTTGAAATTCTCAGGGTGGGTTTGGATCGCGAATATCGCGGCCACGTTCATCAATGAGCAAAATTAGACTAGGGGTTCCGTAAATATGGCCATTCAAAATATTTTTTTGCTGATAGTTCCGAAAATACTGAGCGGATTAGGATGAAATTTTGCACCTAGCTGAGTATTAATGTATTCAAACTACGTGCAAAATTTGGTCCATATCGCACCACCAAGACCATAGATACCGTAGAAAATTTTAGCGAATTATCAAAAAAAAGTTGATCAGCTGAAGCACTGACATGAAGTCTGGAGTTTCGATTAAGTTTCAGAATTTTTTTGACAGCTGTCGAAAATTACTTCAATTGATTTCTTAAACTGGAAAATGCGAATCTACCTACAAGGTGCATGTACGAGCGCTCTAAAGCTCCTGCCTTCACGGCAGTGCTTTCCGTAATTTTTTTATACATGTAGTTATCTTCTTTATGATTTTCTTCTTAATTTTGTTCTGGTTCCACCTGTTTCAATAATAATTATAAAAGCCTAAATATTTTTTTGTAAATACATTCTTTACTAATTCAACTGCCTAATGTATTATGGGAAAAATATTTCTCTCTACATTTTAAGTATTTTATTTGATACTTGAGTTAATTTTTTCATTGGTGTTCATATATGCATTAGCACCACAAATCTGCCAAAATAAACCCTGATGAAGGTAGTTGGAATTTCTCAAGCAAGTCTTTTGAAGGAAATAATATATTCTTTGGATTAATTAAGCATAAATATAGCAATGTTATGGTTCATAAAAGTTTCTTATTGTATTGTATTCTTTTTCTTATGAGCCAATAAAATAAGTTTGGGATATATTATTGTGAAGGAACTATAGGAAGAAAAAAAATGAACGATAAATATTTGACATTGTTTATTTGGCTATTTTTAAGCAGATAAACGCAATATGCACAAATTGGAAAATATAAAATCTATTTATTCAATAATTTTTCATCCATGGAAAATCCAATGTGATGAAGAAAAATTACGAAAAGCACTGCCGTGAAGGCAGGAGCTTTTGAGCGCTCGTACATGCACCTTGTAGGTAGATTCGCATTTTCCAGTTTTAGAAATAAATTGAAGGAATTTTTGACAGCTGTCAAAAATATTCTGAAACTTAGGCGAAAATCCAGACTTCATGTCAGTGCTTCAGCTGATCATTTTTTTTTCGATAATTCGCTAGAATTTTCTACGGTATCTATGGTCTTGGTGATGCGATCTAGACAAAATTTTACACGTAGTTTGAATACATTTTTCCCTAGCTAGGTGCATAATTTCATTCCAATCCGATCAGTAGTTTCAAAACTATCAGGTAAAAAATATTTTGAACGGCCATATTTACGGAACCCCTAGTCTTATTTTGCTCATTGTTGAACGTGACCGCGATATTAGCGATCCAAACCCACCCTGAAAATTTCAAGTTCCTAGGCCTTTCCGTTCAAAAGTTACAATTTTCTATGGTTCTGGTCATGCGATCTGGACAAAATATTGCTTCAATATATCATTCTCGATTAAAATACAAAATTTCATCTCGATCGAATCCGTAGTTTCGAATTCATCGAGAAAATAAAATTTCAAACGACCGTATTTACGGAACCCCTTGTATAATGTTGCTCATAGATGAACGTGATTACGACATTCGAGATCCACACCTATCCTGAAAATTTCAAGTCCCTAGGCGTTTCCGTTCAAAAGTTACAATTTTCTATGGTTTCTATGGTTCTGGTCATGCGATCTGGACAAAATTCCACATGTAGCTTGAACACCTCATTTTCCATTTGATTGCAAAATTTCATCTTGATCAAATCTGTAGTTTTCAAGTAATCAGGGAAACAAAACTTTGAACGGCCATATTTACGGAACCCCTGGTGGAATTTGGCCCATTAACGAACTTAACCGAGGCATTCGGGAACTGAACCCACACTGAAAATTTCAAGTCTCTAGGTTGTTCCGTTCGAGAGTTATCGTACTTACGGACGGACGGACAGACTCGAATTTTCCGACGGCTTCGTCATCAGTGAGTCGAACATAGTCGATTGAGACCATTTTCGGCTCAAAATTCGAAAAATACAGACATCGTGACGAAATGATATAGCCCTCGTCTAAGTAGTACGAGCGCTCAAAAAACAGTATTTTTACAACATAATCGATTCAAAACTCAACTTTATAAAGATGCAAGTACTGAAACAGATTAATTGTTAATGTGTTAAAATATTTTCGAAATTTATTTTTGGAATTTCAGGCTCCCAACATCCCTACACCTGAACCAAAATGCAATGTTAGTATAAATACAATGCACATTTAATTCAAGAAAAGTTAAATTGTTGAATTGAACATCTGTACTGTGAGTTTTTTCGAAAAGTAACCAGTTCAGACAAGGAGACAAGCCTACACTAGAATTATTATTTGTATATACATAAGTGAATTCAGAACTGTAACTATACACACACTGCACTTTTCCTCACCTTCAAAAATATTCAACATTCAAGAATTTCACAATTTTCTGAGCAACAACATTAATACTTAGTACCTAAAAGCTATATACAAACATGCTACACCATCACCTTTTGAATATGTACATTCTTAAAATTTCAAGACTATATGAAAAAATTGAGAAAAGCACTGCCGTGAAGGCAGGAGATTTTGAGCGCTCGTACATGCACCTTGTAGGTAGATTCGCATTTTTCAGTTTTAGAAACCAATTGGAAAGATTTTGACAGCTGTCAAAAAAAAATTCAAACTAAGGCAAAAATCCAGACTTCACGTCAGTGCTTTAGGTGACCAATTTTTTTTTCAATAATTCGCTGGAATTTTCTACGGTATCTATTGTCTTGGTAATGCGATCTGGACAAAATTTCCCACGTAGTTTGAAGACATTATTCTTCATCTATGTGCGAAATTTCATTCCAATCCAATAAGTACTTTCGAAATTATCGGGAAAAAAATAGTTTGAACGGCTATATTCACGGAACCCCTAGTCTAATTTTGCTCATTGATGAACGTGACCGCACAATTCGCGATCCGAACCTATCCTGAAAATTTCAAATCCCTAGGCCTTTCCGTTCGGAAGTTATAATTTTCTATGGTTCTGGTCATGCGAGCTGGACTAAATTTTGCATGTAGCTTGAACACGTTATTCTCCATCTGAGTACAAAATTTCACCTCGATCGAACCTGTAGTTTCGAAATAATCAGGAGAACAAAATTTCGAACGGCCATATTCACAGAACCCCTCGGCGAATATTGCCCGATAACGAACTTAACCGCGGCATTCAAGATTCGAACCTACCCTGAAAATTTCAAGTTTCTAGGACATTCCGTTCAAGAGTTATCGTGTATACGGACGGACGGACAGACTCGAATTTTCCGACGGATTCGTCATCAGTGAGTTGAACATAGTCGATTGAGACCATTTTCGGTTCGAAATTCGAAAAATACAGACATCGTGACGAAATGATATAGCCCTCGTGTAAGTTGTACGAGCGCTCAAAAATGAATTAGTGAAAATTCATAAGATACTTTTATTTTATATGTATATGGAAAATAGGTTTGCCTCTCCACTTTCCTCTTCTTAGAGATATATGCTGGTTGGTATCTTGTTCCATATTAGTTCTATGTTTCCACATTTTTGCCATGAATTTGTCAAAATTATTTCCATCCAAACTATTGAGAAAGCCACTAAATTTTACAGCAATCTAAAATTGTACTGACTACTTCTAATACAAACCAAACAATTTTTACGATAAATGCCTTCCTTCTTTCTCCTAATTAATAGGTTCATTGTGTTGCCTTCTCTCCTGAATGAAATGGTTGACTTCATCTTGATAACGTAACTTGCTTCCTAAAGGTTCATTCACAACTAATTCATCATTATTATCCGAATATGGTGAACCTGCAACTCAAACCAATGTGAAAATACGTTCAATAAATAAGAGAAGTGCAGAGATAGATGAAAATAAAACTACAGCAAGCAGAATCCATCAAAACATCACAATCCATGACCATAAAATCGAGACATACGTCAACAAATTGAACAAACCGAAAAACACAGATAGACATACCCTGTTACTGAACCTACAATAACGTTTTATAGATTTATACAGAATAAACACCATACCAAGATTTGTGAGAAACCGACTTTATGTGCTAATTGTTGACTTAGAAAAAGAATTAGGAACTGTTGATACTGAACCATGTGAAGGAACGCAACTTCACAATCAATGATTAAAATAGTTTATTCAAATATAAACAGCTTGGAAAACAAAAAAAAGAACTGATTATATAGAGAAGAATAAAATAAACTCTGCGATGTTTGTTGAGACTAAAACGAAAAAAGAAAACAATTTCACCTTTTAAAATTGGAGATCCATAGGCAAACATGGAAGCGCTCTAAACCAAAATATAAGAAGAGGGGCTCTAGTGATGGCGAAGGAGTCACAACAAATAGGCAAAGGCAATCCTCCACATTTCACTAATCCATGGAATGATGTTCTGCATTTCACAATTCCCTTTAAGGAAGATAAAATCCACACATTTTTGGTTTATATACATAATTCCAGCAAACTTATTGTTTATATCCCGACTCTCCTAGGTCTCTGTGAGACCCCTCAGAAGCTCAGAGCTTCAGAAGCTCAGAACTTGTGCGAGTTTGGAGACCCGGTTGTGTTCTGTGTAGGCTTTGTTACTGTGTCCTTACGCCACCTGAGGCACAGCACTGTTAATTGTTTACCCATAAGTGAATGGTGGAACCGTGCTCCATGTCAGAAAATTTCTTTCCCGACCGGAGGATTCGAACCCGGGACCGATCAAGGAGACCGGCCTCAAAGTCGACTGCGCTAACCACTGCGCCACGGCCCCGTTTAGAAGAGAACTTATTTGTTAAAGCTTCACAATACAAATATTGCATTATATTGGGGGAATTCAACTCGAACTCCAGAAGAAAACTCAGATCAATAATTTTTTAAAGAATTCCGACTTTGTTAAGATTGACACGCCACCAACATTTATAATGGAGAATAATCCAGACTCAACACCTGACCTAGTTCTATGTACCAGAAACATAAAAAAATAACATCCAGAACATAAGCCTTACTCCAGATTTAGGATCAGATTATCTCGCAATTGAATTTAAAATAAATAGAAGAAGAAACCCAATAGAATATCCACAGGAAAGGAAACTCTTATAAGAAAAATTTAACATCGCCGAAGTAAATAGAAGGATGATTGAATTGATACAGCCAGAAAAAGAAATCTCGCCAGCATATATATCATCCTTCCATAACTATCTATCGAAAATTATAATAGAGACCCCAGAAGTTAAAAAACAATTTCTCTCAAACTCTTCCGCCTTACATCATAAAACTGATAAGAATGAAGAACAACAACAGGGGCGTAGCTACAGGGGGTGCAAGAGGTGCCGCGCACCCGGGCCCGGCTCGACTTTTTCAGCAAGGGAGAATTAACATTCATTTAATTCATAAACTCATGCACGCATTCATAAATGAAAAATATAAGAGCGATCATAATTATTTATCAGTACCTATTTATCGCCAAGACGAAGATTTTTCCATTAAAATGAAACGATAATCTCATTTTATTTTTCTTTGAAATCGGCACTCAATAAAAATCGGACCCTTCAAGGGTTTATGAGTTTATTATTACGGCCTGTCCGATTTTGTTTATTCATTATTTTTTTTTATCTACCCGCTTTGCCGCCCTGGGTTTTGCCATTTGTGTTTATCGTATTCGTCAGTATATTTCACTTAGTACTTACCCCATGTTTTCGGAGTTTTCGTTTTTTGTATCATTCTCGTCAGTCGTCACGGAATTTCAATAGTGCAGTTCGAATTATTTTGAAATAACTCTGAGTTATTCGCATCGAGAAATAGTCTGTGCTGTGTTGTATAATTTTAATTTATATTGTGAGGACATCAGTTTTGAATTGACTACATAAGGTAAGAACAATAGAGTAATCAAAAGAATACTATTATTTCGAGTAATTTGGTTCAAACTTTGTTAGCAAACCTCTTTTTTTCTCACATTACAGATATGATTATAATTATATAAGGAAACGATTTTTTTAGACTACTCCGCCCAAGAAAAAAAAACCTTCTTAGCTCTTGGTGACAGTTTGAGTTATGTTTTCCATCATGAGCCAATACAGGCATTTGTCAGGAGCTCAGATGAGAAAAAGGAAGGAAATTGAAGAACGCGAAAGAGAAAAACTTCCAAAGCTCACATCTTCTTTCCAAGTTGTCGAGAAAGACCCTTCGCCTTCGGTTGAGCCTGGACCTGAAGTTAATACAAAATTATTTGAGGAGTACGATGGCTCAGACGAGAATGTCTAGTTTGGCAATTTTGTCAATAGAGAATGCAACTGCAAGGAAATTGGATTTGAAGGAAATCATTAATTTATTTGCTTATCAGAAAGCAAGAAGAGCTAATTTTTTCAGTTGACCTCTTGTGATATTTGTGTAGGTTTTTTCACTTATCATATTTTTTATTCATTTTCGTTTTTTTTTTCAATATGAATCCTCTTCTAATATTTATATACTTTGTTTTATTTATTTATATTATATGGGTATTTATTTTAATTATATTTATAAATAAATGAAAACTTCCATGCAATAATGTCATAATTTTTCACTTTATTATTATTACAAATTTCCTTGTCTTCTAGTTCTTGACTTTTGTCCTGACTGAATCTCAATATGAATTTACTCAACTAACCCCCCCCTTTTAAAAACTCAAAATTGTTTGAGCGGAAGGGCCCGGTGGTATGGTTTGCACCCGGGCCCTGATCAAACTTGCTACGTCCTGAACAACAAGTTGATACAACACTACAGAGCACACAAGTACATACTTAGAAGCATGCCAGGAAATAGAATAACAAAAAGGAAGAACATATTGGAGAACGAACAAAAACCTATCCAAATATAACTCACATAACCTGAGAAATCCAATCCAGGTGAACGGAAAGACTTTAATAACAAACAAAGAGATTACAGATGCATTCAAGAATCTCTTTCGGGAATCATGCAAGAAATCGTCCAACAAAAATTTTGATGAGACTCATAAAAATAAGATAGAATGCTGGTATCACAACAACTTCCCCCAAATCCACTCAGATACTGCACTCCAACCAATAGAAGAAGATGAATATTACAAAGCTCTACATCATGGAAAATGTACAACTCCCGGTTTTGTCAACATCCCTAGAAAAGTACTAAAAAAATTGGACCCTACTATACACCAAGAAATAATAAGAATATATAACTATTGCATTAATAACTGCTTCTCTCCCAAAGAATGGAAAAAAGGTATACTTATAACTATTCCAAAGGCAAAAACAGATCACTCCAAAATGGATAATTACAGACCTATAACGCTGCTCTCTGTACTGGGTAAAAACTTCGAGAAAATTTTGGGAGAAAGGATCAAAGAGTTACTAGGACAATCCATTCCTAAATACCAATTTGCATTTAAAAATCCAACATCCACCCCCTTACAATTCTGTCAACGTAACAAAAAGAGGGGGAAAAAATCTGCAGTTTTGTTTATGGATATAAAAAAGCGTTTGATGGTGTGTGGCATGCCGGACTCATATATAAACTACAACTACAATGCCCAGCTTACCTTCTGAAACTTATCAACCAATTCCTAACTGAAAGAAATATTCAAGTTCAAGTAAAGGATGAAATATCATCCCCATTCACTCCACAGCAAGGCCTCCCACAAGGATCTCCCCTCTCCCCAATTCTTTACAATTTATTTTGTTATGACATACAATAACGGAAATTCAGCAGAACACCAAATAAACAAGCAAGCATATATGTTAAAATTTGCCGACGATTTAGCACTTATTACCCATAACAACACAACATCACAATGTATGGAGGAACTGCAAAAACTTACAGACTTAAAAGTCACATGGATGCGTCTCCACATATCAAAATAGATGACAATACAAGCCACAAACGTCTGCACATTGACAATAAGCTCAGCTTTAAAGCACACAAAAAAGATCAAAAAACAGCAGCGATCACGAGAGCCGGACATTTTAGATCCCTCACCTACAAAAACTTGGGTATTAATGTGAAGATTGCCAGCTCAATATACAATATGATATGCAGGCCCTTGCTAGAATATGGAAACACAATTTTCTTGAACTCTTCCAAATCAACATTAAACCATCTGGAAATAGCAGAAAGAACCAGCTTGAGGAAAATCACTAAAATTAGACACCCCAACAAGCCGTTGCACAACCCTCCTAACCAGTTATTATACCAGTTGACTGAGGAAGAACCAATATTGACAAGAATACAAAGACTGGGCCAGAAATTCATTAGGAAGCAAATTAACAAGAATATAATGGAACCAATGATACATCTCTACGAAACATAGAGTAGACCAAAGGCCAAAACACCACCACTGCCACTTTATGAACATCTGATGTCTTTAGAATAGAATACTAATTTAATTTCTTTTTATAAAATGCTCGTTACTTATGACTTACACATATAGGTATTTAGCCGGCAGGAAGACTTCGGTCGATAGCCATTTGATGGAATCGATAAAGTTAATTTCTCTCTCTCTCTCTCAACAGACCTGCTCCTCTCCTCAAGCATCTGTGTATGCATATTTTACATGCAACACAAAATCCTGCTCAGCAGTCCGTGTCACAAACTTCTTTACAACTCACAGTATAAAATTTATCACCTACCGAACTAGATGGCACCTTGAATTTTCAAAATTCATATGGTTCTATTTTACCTCCATCCATTTTCTCTGCTTTTCATGGGGTGTTTCATTGGTAAACAGAAAAACTTGAACAGTGAATAGAGGACACCGAGATGGTTCTAAATATATCCTATTTATTGGGTCTGACTGCCTTGGTTACCGAGATACACGGTGATTCATGAATTTTGCTTATTTCTTTCTGAGGTCATAACAGGCGAACCACCCAGTAGATTTTATTTATATTCGGCACACATCTTTCTTATTTGAAGCCCAAATGAATCACTTAATGATCACAAGGAAAATCCAGGTCTGGATTACCAAAAAATTATGAAACTTTCAACTTGTTAGTGAAGTTTTCGAGAAATTGGATATCAAAGTCGTTATAAGTCACTTTTGACAATAAATCATTGAAACTATCGATTTCCATGTTATTTTAAAATTACTAACTATTGTTTAATACATGAGATTTCCTTTTTTTATAACTTCAGACCAACCCATTGTGTTATTACTAGGAAGATACACCTATATACTTGTAATTAAAATAAGAAAAATTGGCGAACTCTATGTACATATTCATTTTCTATGTACATAATTCAAAATTGATGGCTTGAATATTTTATTGAAATAATTTAAAAGAATTAGATCGATTTAATACTAGTTTAAAAATTACGAAAAGCACTGCCGTGAAGGCAGGAGCTTTTGAGCGCTCGTACATGCACCTTGTAGGTAGATTCGCATTTTCCAGTTTCAGAAATCAATTGAAGGAATTTTCGACAGCTGTCAAAAAAATTCTGAAACTTGGGCGAAACTCCAGAATTCATGTCAGTGCTTCAGCTGATCAATTTTTTTTCGATAATTCGCTAGAATTTTCAACGGTATCTATGGTCTTGGTGGTACGATCTGGACAAAATTTTGCACGTAGTTTGAATACATTATTACTCAGCAAGGTGCAGAATTTTATCCCAATCCGCTCAGTATTCTCGGAACTATCAGCAAAAAAATATTTTGAACGGCCATATCTACTGAACCCCTAGTCTAATTTTGCTCATTGATGAACATGACCGCGATATTTGCGATCCAAACCCACCCTGAGAATTTCAAGTTCCTAGGCCTTTCCGTTCGAAAGTTACAATTTTCTATGGTTTCTATGGTTCTGGTCATGAGATCTGGACAAAATATTGTTTTAATATATCATTCTCGATTAAAATACAAAATTTCATCTCGATCGAATCCGTTGTTTCGAAATTATTGAGAAACCAACATTTCAAACGACCGTATTTACGGAACCCCTAGTATAATTTTGCTCATAGATGAAAGTGATCACGACAATCGAGATCCACACCTATCCTGAAAATTTCAAGTCCCTAGGCCTTTCCGTTCGAAATTTATGATTTTCTATGGTTCTGGTCATGTGATCTGGAGAAATGTAGCTTGAATATATCATTCTCCATTAGTATACAAAATTTCGTCAAGATCGAATCTGTAGTTTTGAAATGATCGAGAAAACTAAATTTCAAACTACCATATTTACGGAACACCTTGTATAATTTTGCTCATAGATGAACGTAATCACGACAATCGAGATCCACACCTATCCTGAAAATTTCAAGTCCCTAGGCGTTTCCGTTCAAAAGTTACAATTTTCTATTGTTTCTATGGTTCTGGTCATGCGATCTGGACAAAATTTCACATGTACCATGAACACCTCATTCTTCATTTGAGTGCAAAGTTTCAACTCGATCGAATCTGTAGTTTCGAAGTAATCAGGGAAACAAAACTTTGAACGGCCATATTTACGGAACCCATGGTGGAATTTGGCCCATTAACGAACTTAACCGAGGCATTCGGGATCTGAACCTACACTGAAATTTTCGAATCTCTAGGTTGATCCGTTCGAGAGTTATCGTGCTGACGGCCGGACGGACGGACGGACAGACTCGAATTTTCCGACGGATTCGTCATCAGTGAGTCGAACATAGTCGATTGAGACCATTTTCGGCTCAAAATTCGAAAAATACAGACATCGTGACGAAATGATATAGCCCTCGTGTAAGTTGTACGAGCGCTCAAAAATTATGTACATCATTATGAAAGGAGCTGTTAAATAGAACAAAATCATACAAAATTGAAAGTGAACTAACTACATGAACTGTTCCAGATGTCTTCCATTTTGGTTAATACATTCTTGTTTTCGTTTGAGAATATTTCGACCTGATTTGCCTATCACATTGGGATTTTTTTTTATTTCCCTGATAGCTTCTTTTATTCTTGAAATTAGCTGACCTCAATAAGTAGTTCAGTAGAATATACCACAAATTTTAGATAACCTCAGACATAATAATCTATGGAATTTAAATCAGGTGATCTGGAAGTCCAGTTGTTAGGGCCTCCTCGACCAATCCAAGAATTAACGTAATTATCGTTCAAAAAGTCTGTAACGATGAGCCTATAATGAGGCGTTATGTATTTGTACAACAGTTGAATAGAACCTCGGTTATTTCAGTATTAAACTTAAGAACATATTATTTTACTTGTGCCTAAGTAGTACTAATTTTGAATTATGTACATAAACAGGGCGCAATTTTTTTTCTTTAAATAACAAATGCCTACATGGTAAATAAGCAAAGGGTTGGCCTGACGCTATGAAAAGGAAACCTAATGTCTTTAATGATTAATAAGTAATTTCAAAATAACATGGAAATCGATAGTTTCAATGATTTATTGTCAAAAGTGACTTATAACCACTTTTTGATATCCAATTTCTCGAAAACTTCACTAACAGGTTGAAAATTGGTGCAGCAAAATTGTCTGCGCGTATATTTGAACTAAGCATTTCCGTTCATTTTTTGGGGTCTTTTCAAATCTGAAAACGGATTTTCAAAATTTCGATATACAGGGTGTTGTTTCAAGGATACAATCGTTTCATAATTTTTTGGTAATCCGGACCTGGATTTTCCTTGTGATCATTAAGTGATTCATTTGGGCTTCAAATAAGAAAGATGTCCGCCGAATATAAAGAAAATCCACTGGGTGGTTCGCTTGTTATGACCTCGGAAAGAAATTAGCAAAATTCATGAATCACCCTGTATCTTGGTAACCAAGGCAGTCAGACCCAATAAATGGGGTATATTTGGAACCATCTCGGTATCCTCTATTCACTGTTGAAGTTTTTCCGTTTATCAATGAAACAACCTGTATAGTATTTTTGTCCACATTTTTTCTTCGACTAGTTCATCCAAAAAATCTAATAATTTTTCAACCCTAAAAAAACAGTCAGCTTAGATTTTTCGAAATGGAAGTACATATTATAATATACCTAATATACCCTCTTATTGTATTATATTTCAGTACTTTATTTAAACTCTCAATAGCCATGTTAGTGTTGATCCCTTCATTTATTCTGTGACAGTGAGCCCACATCATGATTCTATCTTCAGTTTGAAAATATAGCTAAAAACAAAATATTACTTTTCAATTTGCACTTCCTCAACATTTTTTACTTCTGTAGATACTTGAGAAAATCATTTTCGCCTTCATTCTCTAAAAGCATGAAATCATTTTCTTTCAGTTGAATAAATTTTGTTGGGTCAGTTTCTTTTAGAATATTTCTCATTTCCTTCTTCATTTGTTGCTTAATTTCCAGATTCTTGATTTTCCCTGAATGGTCCAGTTTTTTATTATGTGCCACATACAAAGAAGTCTTCTGGGTTTCTTGTTCGAATTCATAACCTTGGTCCATGTATTGAAGTACATACTTGGAGTCATCATCGCTCATGAAGAAATCTTCTTCAATTGGTCCACCTAGTCTAGATTTTAGAGCTGTAAAAAAATGTTCTTGTATTACTTGATCTAATCTAATCGAAAGAATAAATGCAACAGGAAAAACCATGTTATTTTCATCTTTCACTAAAACTATCGTTAAATCCCAATTATTTCAAGGTCAGGTCAATTCATAAAAAATTCAAATCGGATTATATCAATTTGTTCGTGAAAAAATACAATAATCCAGATTTGTTGTTTTTGTCTAAAACTTGGTTGAGTGAAAATGAGACTAAATTTTATTCATTACAAAACTATGAAGCATATCATAAGTGTATACAAACTAGGGGAGGAGGTGTAAGAAGGGATCTCAAACACCAAGAAATTATATTAAATGTACCTGATAAAGTAAACGCAGTAGGTATAAAACTAAAGGAAATCAATTGTAGTATCTATGGGATCTATGGAGTCCCAAAAAATAATTTGAAATCGTTTGAAAATTTTTTGGAGCAGTTGGTGTACAATAATAAAAAAAATTACGAAAAGCACTGCCGTGAAGGCAGGAGCTTTTGAGCGCTCGTACATGCACCTTGTAGGTGGATTCGCATTTTCCAGTTTTGGAAACCAATTGAGGAAATTTTTGACAGCTGTCAAACAAATTTTCGAACTGAGGCGATAGTCCAGACTTCAAGTCAGTGCTTTAGGTGAGCAATTTTTTTTTCGATAATTCGCTAAAATTTTCTACGGTATCTATGGTCTTGGTGATGCGATCTGGACAAAATTTCGCACGTAGTTTGAATACATTATTCCTCAGCTAGGTGCGAAATTTCATTCCAATCAAATCGGTAGTTTCGAAATTATCAGGAAAATAATATTTTGAACGGCCATATTTACGGAACCCCTAGTCTAATTTTGCTCATTGATGAAAGTGACCGTGAAATTCGCGATTCAAACCCACCCTGAAAAGTTCAAGTTCCTAGGCCTTCTCCTTCGGAAGTTATGATTTTCTATGGTTTCTATGGTTCTGGTCATGCGATCTGGACAAAATGTTGCTTTAATATGTCATTCTCGTTCAAAATACAAAATTTTATCTCGATCGAATCCGTAGATTGGAAATTATCAAGAAAACTAAATTTCAAACAACCATATTTACGGGACCCCTAGTATAATTCTGCTCATTGATAAACGTGGACGTCACATTTCAGATCTACACCTATCCCGAAAATTTCAAGTCCCTAGGCCATTCCGTTCGAAAGTTATGATTTTCTATGGTTTCTGTGGTTCTGGTCATGCGATCTGGAGAAATGTAGCTTGAATATATTATTCTCCATAAGTATACAAAATTTCGTCACGATCAAATCTGTAGTTTGGAAATTATCAAGAAAACTAAATTTCAAACGACCATATTTACAGAACCCCTAGTATAATTTTGCTCATAGATAAAAGTGATCACGACAATTGAGATCCACACCTATCCTGAAAATTTCAAGTCCCTAGGCGTTTCCGTTCAAAAGTTACAATTTTCTATGGTTTCTATGGTTCTGGTCATGCGAGCTGAACAAAATTTCGCAAGTAGCTTGAACACCTAATTTTTCAGTAGAGTGCAAAATTTCATCTCGATCGAATCTGTAGTTTCAAAGTAATCAGGAAAACAAAATTTCGAGCGGCCATATTTACGGAACCCTTAGGCGGATTTTGCCCAATAACGAACTTAACCGAGGCATTTGGGATCTGAACCTACACTGAAAATTTCAAGGCTCTAGGTTGATCTAGTGTTCGTATCGCTTCGAAAGTATCGATACATCAAATATCGATACATTAAATATCGGATTCTTTCGTGCTGTAAAAAAACAAATTTTGGGACTTCCATGAATTATGTTTTGTTATATTTTCGGTTTATCAAAACTGTCCTGAAGTTGTGTAGCGGAGAATTTCCGAGGAAGTTTATGACTGTCGTAAAATTATTGTCGTTTGTCGGTCTCGTCCCCTAATATAATAAAATACAAACAAAATACTCATCTTTCTGTTATAGAATTGGAGTTGCTTCTCATTAATAACAATCTCCCTCTTCATTTCGAAAATTCCCTAAAAAAATCGAAACACGAACAATTTGTTGAAACGATCTGAAATATCTAATCAAATTCATATTAGATTGCTCATTTATTTTGAGTCTTTCTGAAGTTATGAATTCAACATTATTGTTATGATGAAAAATGAATGAATGAATATGAAATCAACCCGCATTGTTTTATTCAAACCCAGATACTGAAGATCATAGTAGATTAATGAAATGCATATTTTTGACTTCACTAATATTGAATTTTTTTTTAGACGAATTTATGTCAGAATTGGATATTTTTGTGTATATTTTGCGTTTCGTTCTTGAATGTGTTTTTTAAGGGCTTTTCGAGTTTTTCAAACGACTCGTACTTTTGAGAGATTTCTACAAGAAATCTTTAATAATTCGATACATCATCTTAGGCAAATAGATATCGAGCAGTTCAGTTGTTAGAATTTGCTATCCAAATAGTCCAAGTAGGTATTAATTACATTAACATACTTATGCAAATAATACTGCCTATTGCCTGTGAAATGGAATTCCAGATGTGGCGAAGCCATAAAAATGTTGTAACTTGTAACCGCTTATGGTCCTTTTTCATATTCATTGTTTAGAACAAAATAACGGAACGATTTGAGTTTTTTGAATTCACGTGTCTGGTGCTCAGAGCTTGGTTGGAAATTTATATATATTTATCTTTACATTTCATTCTTGTTTGAACAAACTTAAAAGACGGGATAATGGTCATTTCGACTATCCAAAGTATTCAATACTTCTGGTTATTCTAGAGTTTGTTGTCGATCAATGTTTTCGTTGTTTTTCTGAAATATATAGTAGGTTTCGATATACATAATACGATCCAGAGTATCGATACTTTACGAAGTATCGCCCAATACTATGTAACTAATGTTAGGTGAAAGCACAGTCGACAACCTGACGAAGCTTGTCAATTTTTTCCACCCTAATATACAGATAAAGAGTTTTTATTTTTGTCTGCGGAGTTAATTTTATGGTTCGATAATCAGGAGGATTTTTTCGGATATTTTTACGGATGCGTCAGATTTTTTCGAATTTTTTGTTGCTTTTTTGCGAAAAATTCGGATTTTTTGGTGGAACACTATTGGCAATACTGCCACATACAGAAATGTATTGTGATGCGAAATCCAAACATAAGCTTCGGAAAAGAAGCAAGCAAATTTTATTTTATTATTTCGATACTCGACCACCGATACACGCCATTAAGTATCGATACATCTTGGTATCGGTAAGTAAAGTATCGATACAAAATATCGAATATCGTAACGAAAAGTATCGATACAGTAAAATATCGATACGTATCGCCCAACACTAGGTTGATCCGTTCGAGAGATGTCGTGCTTACGGACGGACGGCCGGACGGACGGACAGACTCGAATTTTCCGACAGATTCGTCATCAGTGAGTCGAACATAGTCGATTGAGACCATTTTCGGCTCAAAATTCGAAAAATACAGACATCGTGACGAAATGATATAGCCCTCGTGTAAGTATTACGAGCGCTCAAAAAGTAATAATTGTAGGTTAGGTTAGGTTGTGTAAGTAGTACGAGCGCTCAAAAAGTAATAATTGTAGGTGACATTAACTTGAATCTTCTTGAAAATAGTCCTCAAATAGATTATCATAAAGATATTCGGTATATGAATAATTGTGTTCTACGAAATATTAAGAATAAATTGAAATATACCCGGAAAACTACTGTAGCCACAGAAACTGTTATAGAGCTCAAAACAAATAAAGTGCAAAATGAAAACAATAGATGTCCCTTTATCAGATAACAAAATGATCCATTGCTCATTCAAAACACCTAAAATATCAACAAAAAAATACTCAAATGAAAACACATAGATTTACTGATTTATCCACCTTGTAGGTAGATTCACATTCTCCAGTTTTAGAAACCAATTGGAAATATTTTGAAAGCTGTCAAAGAAAATTTCAAACTGAGGCGAAAATCCAGACTTCACGTCAGTGATGGGAAATTTTGTCCAGATCGCATTACCAAGACCATAGATACCTTAGAAAATTCTAGCGAATTATCGAAAATAAATTGGTCACCTAAAGCACTGACGTGAAGTCTGGATTTTCGCCTCAGTTTGAAATTTTCTTTGACAGCTTTCAAAATATTTACAATTGGTTTCTAAAACTGGAGAATGTGAATCTACCTACAAGGTGGATAAACGAGCGCTCAAAAGCTCCTGACTTCACGGCAGTGTTTTTCTGAATTTTTTGATGAGTGCAGTTGTTTTTCATTTTTCAAAGATTTGAACTTTTCTTTCAGATTGTGGTTATTAGGATGTTTTATCATTTTTTTATAGTATTTATCACGCTTGTTCATTTTGTTGGGGATATTTTGATTAAACCATATTTTGTTATTTACTATTTTTATCTGTTTTGTTGAAGTGCATAGAAGTTTGCCATTTTTAATAATTTCCATTAGGTCGGAGAAGCTTTCCAATCTTTCCAGTCTGTTTCTCAAATATAGATTAAGTTTTTTGTTATCAGTAAATTTATGTGTTTTCATTCGAGTATTTGTTGAAATTTTAGGTGTTTTGAATGAGCAATGGAACATTTTGTTATCTGATAAAGGGACATATATTGTTTTCATTTTGCACTTTATTTGTTTTGAGCTCTATGATATGACGGAGTGAAACCTAAACTGGTAAAAGAAATGGCTGAAGATCTATCGCCAATACTAACAAAAATCATAAACCATCATATTGAGGAAGGTACCTTTCCTGACGAACTTAAAGTGGCAAAAGTTACTCCAATATATAAAAGTGGTGAAAGAGCCAATGTTAGTAATTACAGACCATTCTCCGTACTTACCGTCTTCTCAAAGATATTTGAGAGAATTCTACACACACGATTGACAGAATATCTACTCCAAAACAAGATGATAAATAAATCACAGCATGGATTTCTGCAGAAAAAGAGTACACTAACAGCTGTAACAAGTGCACTAGAACAAATTATTGAGCACATAGTTAAAAAAAAATGTGTCATGGCGGCATTTCTAGATTTGAGAAAGGCATTTGATGTACAAGAAGATACTAGCGAAAAAGTTGGAGAAAATTGGAATTCAAGGTAAATCACTTAAATTGCTGAACAGTTACTCAGAGAATAGGATGCAATAAACCATGGTAGGCCAAGCAAACAGTAGCATGAGATATAAAGTACGGTGTTCCTCAGGGTCCAGTCCTATTCTTGATTTATATTAACGATATATTGGAGAGTGGACTTTTTGGGGCAATGACTCTCTATGCAGATGATGCTATGATTGTGATAGCTGGAGACCCAGAGCAAATGTGTAATTGGATGCAGGATGATTTGGACAAAATTAATGACTGGGCAACTGAAAATAATATATTGCTAAATGAGGATAAATATTATTATTCTCAACTAAACAAAGGATATAAAATTTTCAATTAAAATAAACAATAATGAGATCCAGGAAAGGTCAAGTATTAAGTATCTTGGTTTGGTGGTTGATAATAAAATCAAGTATAAAGAACATCTGAACACACATAAAAAGTGAAATTTTCAACATGTGCTATTTGCTCAAAAGGAATGCGCCGATATTAATCACAAAATCAAAATATGATGCTTATTATGCTTATGTACACTCCCATCTGACATATCTTGCTGCTGTATGGGGACAGTGTAATAAGACTGACCTAAGAGAGATGCAGGTAACACAATATAAGGCAATAAAATTGCTATTTTCCATGCCAAGAAGAACAAACACAGATGGAATGTATAAAAATTAGGAATTCTGAAGGTTGAGGAGCTTATTAAACTCGATAGTCTTAAACTCATATATAAGATCATAAATCGCCTAGTGGAAATTAATATAGAACCGAAGAGGCAGACAAGTGACAACTTGATTGAGATGAATTGTAGATTGTAGTTTTTATATGTTGTTACTGAGATGTAAACATACCTTACCATATTTTTGTAGACCTGTTATGACTCTTTGAGTTCAGTTTGGGTTAATAAATAAATAAAAAAAAATATGGAGAATATATCGGACTTACACCTGGGCACACAGTACTTCATGTTTGCAGACGATACAGTCTTATTGTTCTCTAGCACATCCGAAACAGAACTTGAAAACTCAATTAACAAAACATTAAAGGAATTCCACGAATGGTTGTGCACAAACAAACTAGTACTGAATGAGGAAAAAACTATATACATGAGATTTAAGGCCAAACAAATGAAATTGTAGTAGAGTTAAACAATAAGAAGATACAAAAAGTTAAAACATATAGGTACCTGGGTCTGGTGATTGACGAGGAATCAAACTGGGACTCACACTTAGAGCGAATAATTAGGAAGCTCTCAGGTCTGATTAGCGCAGCAAAGAATGCCAGTCCGTATATTTCACAAACTCATTATATACAATGCATGTGTACACTGCATCTTTACATATCTGTCATCAATTTGGGGAAATACGACATAGAAGAACTCAAGCAGACTACAAAGACTCCAAAATAGGGCAATTAAGAACATTCAAAATCTTCCATATGAGACCAGTACCAGCCACTTGTAAGAAAAGATTCCTGTGCTCCCGATCTCTAAGGTTGTGAAACAGGGACAATGTAAATTTATAAGTTTGATGCGGGTCTGTTAAAATCTAAAGTAAATTTAAAGAAGCAATCTGATAAACACAAATATGGTACAAGACATGCCAATAATCTCTACAGTGACTTCATATTTAAAACACCGAGAGGGTCAAAACTTCCAACACACTCGGCAGTAAACTCATATAATGGGTTACCCATCCACTTGAAAAAAGAAGAAAAATTTATTAAGTTTAAGAAAGACTTGAAAAAATATATTATGAGACTTCAAATAGATGAAGAAATTAGTTGTTACTCTGTGATAACAAACTTTGGTTGATTTACAGTTTTATATTATCATAAAAAAATTACGAAAAGCACTGCCGTGAAGGCAGGAGCTTTTGAGCGCTCGTACATGCACCTTGTAGGTAGATTCGCATTTTCCTGTTTCAAAAACCAATTGAGGAAATTTTTGACAGCTGTCAAACAAATTTTCAAACTAAGGCGAAAATCCAGACTACAAGTCAGTGCTTTAGGTGACCATTCTTTTTTTCGATAATTCGCTAGAATTTTCTACGGTCTTGGTAATGCGATTTGGACCCAATTTTCCACGTTTGAATATATTATTCTTCATCTATGTGCGAAGTTTCATTCCAATCCAATAAGTATGTTCGGAATTATCAGGAAAAAAATAGTTCGAACGGCTATATTTACGGAACCCCTAGTATAATTTTGATCATTGATGAACGTGAACGCGAAATTCGCTATCCGAGCCGATCCTGAAAATTTCAAGTCCCTAGGCCTTTCCATTCGAAAGTTATGACTTTCAATGGTTTCTATGGTTTTGATCATGCGATCTGGAAGAAATTGAGCTCGAATATATTATTCTCAATTTAAATACATACAAAATTTCGTCACGATCAAATCCATTGTTTTGAAATTATCATTAAAACCGAATTTCAAACGGCCATATTTACGGAACCCCTAGTATAATTTTGATCATTGATGAACGTAACTGCGAAATTCGCGATCCAAACCTATCCTGATGATTTCAAGTCCCTAGGCCTTTCCGTTCGAAAGTTATGATTTTCTATGGTTTCTGTGGTCCTGATCATGCGATCTGGGAAAAATGTAGCTCGAATATATCATTCTTAATTTAAATACAAAATTTCGTCACGATCAAATCCATGGTTTTGAAATTATGAAGAAAACTGAATTTCAAACGGCCATATTTACGGAACCCCTAGTCTAATTTTGCTCATTGATGAACTTGACCGCAACATTCGAGATCCACACCTATCCTGAAAATTTCAAGTCCCTAGGTCTTTCCATTACAAAGTAATAATTTTCTATGGTTTCTATGGTTCTGGTCATGCGATCTGGACAAAATTTAGCATGTAGCTTGAACACGTCATTATCCATTTGAGTGCGAAATTTCAACTAGATCGAATGTGTAGTTTCGAAGTAATTAGGAGAACAAAATTTCGAGCGGCCATATTAACGGAACCCCTGGGCGAATTTTGCCCAATAACAAACTTAACCGCAGCATTCGAGATTCAAAGATACCCTGAAAATTTCAAGTTTCTAGGACATTTCGTTCGAGAGTTATCGTGTATACAGACGGACGGACGGCCGGCCGGACAGACTCAAATTTTTTGACGGATACGTCATCAGTGAGTCGAACATAGTCGTTTGAGACCATTTTCGGCTCAAAAATACAGACATCGTGACGAAATGATATAGCCCTCATGAAAGTAGTACGAGCGCTCAAAAATGAATCTCTCTTCACCTGAAATTATTTAAAACTATACATCCACCACCTTGTACACTACACAGCAGTAATTTAATATACCCTATACTTACCAGTTTTTTTGAATAAAAAGGCATAATTTTCTCTGTGTAATTATCCTTCTTTCATCGCAGTTGCTACCACATCATCAGCATGCCTTTTCTTGTCTAAATTATATTTTCTGACTAAATATGCCAAATCTCCTCTTGTAATAATATTCCATCGCTCTAGTTTCTCATCCTGAACTTCCCTAGCAACTTGAATTATCTTGTCAGCAGCCAACTTTTCAACAAGATGGATTTGTTGAGACTTGGATAGTCTTTTCGATCTTAGATCGTCTTCATGCCCCACAGGAGTTTCAACAAATGTTACATTATATAGGCCTAGAAAGAGATTGATAAATTGAATTGATTCTAATATGTTATTTATTCATAGTTGTTACCATCTGTTGACATTCTGACTAATCCTTGAAGGACATATTCCTTCAATACGAATACTTCCTCCGAGCTTCATCTTCCATTTCTCACAAACACTTGCATGACCTAAAATTGAGCACTGTTGATTCCTCATTAGCCAAACAGAACGATTTCACCTCTATAATCACTTCAACAATAGTAGTATACTACTGCTTCTCCTTTCACTGATGTTCGATTCCTAGCGGAAACATAATCCTCCTCTCTGTTTTCTTTTGCTCGCCAGGCTCCAAACTCTTCGCGGCTTTTAAAACTGAAAACACTTTCTTTGATGTTGATATTATTAATATTTTTCAAGTGGTTATTCGAACTATTAGAACAAGAAAATTGTTCTCTGTTCTCATGGGTATGGGTAGAAAGAGAACACATAATATGCTGCATCCTTTCCACTTCTTCGAAGAAACAATATTATTCTCCGGAAATGTCTGTTTTTATTTGACACGCTGGTAAACTCCTTTTCACATATATTCCACAAAAAGTAACAGTTCACATAAACTGATAAACTGCAAATTTTGCAAATTGCCTAGAACTCTCGGAGTCGGGGTTTCCCAAAAGACCAGACATCATGACATGACATACATGCGTCAGCCAGTGCTGCCAACCTTACCGAAATTTCGGTAGATCTATTTAAATTGGAACCAATGTACCGATCTACCTAATTTCAGCTCCGTGCGAACTTTACGGCTTTAGATCAAACGTTTTTCCAGTAACCTGACTATGAAAAAAACCTATTCCTTATTATTGCTGGAGCTTATGACATCTGGAGAAGAATTGGAGATATTTAAAACATTAACAAAATCTATATTGAACATTTTATATCTCCCAGACTCGTCTGGGAATGTGGAGCGCACATTTTCATCAATAAACAGCACATACCCTCAATACAGAGACAATAACCGGGTTACTACATTGCAAAGATTACTCAAAAATAATTATGAAAAGCACTGCCGTGAAGTCAGGAGCATTTGAGCGCTCGTTCATCCACCTTGTAGGTGGATTCGCATTTTTCAGTTTCAGAAACGAATTCAAGAAATTTTTGACAGCTGTCATAAAAATTTTCAAACTCCAGACTTCACGTCAAGCTTTGGGTGATTTTTTTTTCGATAATTCGCTAGAATTTTCTACGGTATCTATGGTCTTGGAAATGCGATCTGGACGCAATTTTTCACGTAGTTTGAATACATTATTTTTCATCTATTCGCAAAATTTCATTCCAATCCAATGGGTAGTTTCGAAATAATTAGGAAAAAAATATTTTGAACGGCCATATTTACGGAACCCCTAGTCTAATTTTGCTCGTTGATGAACATGACCGCGAAATTCGCGATCGGAACCTATCCTGAGAATTTCAAGTCCCTAGGACTTTCCGTTCGAAAGTTATAATTTTCTATATTTTCTATGGTTCTGGTATGCGATCTGGAGAAAATGTAGCTTTAATATATCATTCTCTATTAGAATACAAAATTTCGCCACGATCAAATCCGTAGTTTTGAAATTGTCGAGAAAACTAAATTTCAAACGACCATATTTACGGAACCCCTAGTCTAATTTTACTCGTTTATGAACGTGACCACGAAATTCGAGATCCACACCTATCCTGAAAATTTCAAGTCCCTAGGTCATTCCATTACAAAGTTATAATTTTCTATGGTTTGTATGGTTTTGGTTATGCGGTCTTGACAAAACTTCGCATGTATCTTGAAAACGTCATTCGCCATCTGAGTGCAAAATTTCACCTCAATCGAATCTGTAGTTTCGAAGTTATCAGGAGAACAAAATTTCGAACGGCCATATTCTCGAAACCCCTGGTTGAATTTTGCCCAATAACGAACTCAACAGCGGCATTCGAGATTCCAACCTACCCTGCAAATTTCAAGTTTCTAGGACGTTCCGTTCAAGAGTTATCGTGTATACGGACGGACGGACAGACTCGAATTTTTGACTGATTCGCCATCAGTGACTCGAACCTTGTCGATTGAGACCATTTTCGTTTCAAAATACAGACATCTTGACGAAATGATATAGCCCTCGTGTAAGTATACGAGCGCTCAAAAAAGATAATTGCTATGATTTCAAAATTCCTCAGAACATGACATCTAAAATGAACAAAGGTACCATATTCTTAATATATAAAATTCTCGTGTTCACAGTGTTCGTTGCCATACTCCTCCGAAACGGCTTAACCGATTTTGATGAAATTTTTTGTGCTTATCCGGTATCTATGAGAATCGGCCAACATCTATTTTTCATCCTCCTAAATGTTAGGGGTAGTCCACCCCTAAATTTTTTTTTTCTATTTTTTAGACAAAATTTCTAATTTCTATTTTTTTATGATACAACATACAAAAATACATACAATCCCCAATTTTCACCCTTCTACGATCAACCCTTATTTTTTAATAGCCAGAACAACGAGAGGCCGAAGGCCTCGAGCAATTTTGAAATTGCGAAAAAAGGGAGAGACCGGGAACGCGAAGCGCCCCCCGCGTTTTCGAGAGGGAGAAACGGGCTTTCCTAAGGTAAGAGAGGCCGAAGGCCTCGAGCAATTTTGAAATTGCGAAAAAAGGGAAAGACCGGGGGCGCGAAGCGCCTCCCGCGTTTTCGGGAGGGAGAAACGGGCTTTCCTAAGGTAAGAGAGGCCGAAGGCCTCGAGCAATTTTGAAATTGCGAAAAAAGGGAGAGATATGGCAAAACAACGTTTGCCGGGTCAGCTAGTACATATATATATATATATATATATATATATATATATATATGGCTGAAAATTGATGAATTCTTCAAGAGAATTTGTTTTTGTATCCATTTATTTTTCTATATTTAAGCCTCTTCGAATATTTTTCACATTCCTTATTTTATATAATACATCTTATTATTTATTGAACATACCTACTATATTTGATCGTATTTTATTTGTTTTCGAACATTTTCTACATAAATATATTTTTAGAACTTTTTTTTTTTTGGTACATTATTATCTTTTTATAACTTTATTAATATCGAGATTAATATCAATCATTGCTGAAGTATGGAATCGGTTCTATCAAAACTCCTGAAGTATCCCTAAAAAAAAAAGGATAAAATAGTCTACCGAAATTTGGCAACATCTACCTGAATTTCGGACATCTGTCTAGCGATATTTGAGCTAACTCGCTAACTGGGTTGGCAGCACTGGCGTCAGCAGATTTTTGAAGCATTAAGTATCAGTTCCAGTATTCGATAAGATAAACTCCATTGTGGTTATAGATTTATAGTACAACTATATTTTCATTATTTTGCCATTAAAATACGTGTATTTTGTTCCACGCTTGTTCCAGTATTTCGTGCAATTTCGATTGGCAACACTGCATTTGAGTAAAAACCGCGGTTCTTTCTTCTTTCCCCCGTCCTCGATATTCGAGGATACGTTAATTATCACAAGATCCGACCAATCAGAGCGAAGCTATCCTGTTTTTTGTTTTCCCTACGTAATTGTTTCGAGTTGACAGATTGCAGTTTCAGCTGATCTGTAGCCTAACCTCTTTGGCAATATTTGGCATTGGAATTTCTAATTTAGAATGCTTAACTTGTAATCTACTCGTATGACAATGTTTATTTGAACATTATTTCAGATAATACATATTCCAAATATGTAATAGTATTTTACATATTTCTCCGCACTTTCCTTATGTGGATGGATATTATTTGATAGGTAGAGTGGTTATTCTAATATGCCCTACTTTATATGTAAATTGAATGAAATATCAAATTTTTATGCCATTCTAGTTAGTATTGAACACGACTATGTGGTCTATTTCAAGGAGAAAAAGTTGGAAATTCTTATTCAAGAAAGCTGTGTTGGTTTTAAATACTAAAATGAAAGCCAACTCCCTATTTTGTTATATTCAAAATTGATCAGAAAAAATAACACAAATTTCGATATTATTAGACAATTGAATTTCGAATCAAAATAAGGATAAAATGTCTAGGGATATTTTTCTGAATATCTGGTAGACAACTTCATTATTATTTCTGGAATTGGCTTACGATAAGTTATATACAATTTTTCAATTCACTTTCTTACTCAAATATTTGAAGATATATTCTTGACAAGGAAAATAATTGTATGACGGGATTTAATAACAGAAACAACCAGGTGAATAATGTTATTATGTATTATATATTTCATTTCCACAAGATCATTAAACATATTGGAATAATATATTAAGCAGTATGCATTCAATTCAAATTTATTCCATCTACAAACCTGTATAGCCTATGAGGAGCAACAGAGCATTATTCTACAAAACAACCAAAATTTATTCATAATTCACACAAATATTATGCAATCTTCTACTTCTTTATAGTATAGATAACAATCTAAAATCAAAATACGTCTACATTTTCCTTCTCGATTAACAGAAATATGACAAAGTTAATGTATTTATATTTCACCATCACCAAGAGTTACATCATCATGCACAATCATTTCTAAAGTATAGCACACATATTATTCATTCTAACAAGCAGACATATTAAAAATTACGAAAAGCACTGCCGTGAAGGCAGGAGCTTTTGAGCGCTCGGACATGCACCTGGTAGGTAGATTCGCATTTTCCAGTTTTAGAAATCAATTGAAGGAATTTTTGACAGCTGTCAAAAAAATTCTGAAACTTAGGTGAAACTCAAGACTTCATGTCAGTGCTTCAGCTGATCAATTTTTTTTCGATAATTCGCTAGAATTTTCTACGGTATCTATGGTCTTGGTGATACGATCTGGACAAAATTTTGCACGTAGTTTGAATACATCATTCCTCAGCTAGGTGCATAATTTCATTCTAATCCGATCTGTAGTTTCGAAACTATCAGGAAACAAATATTTTGAACGGCCATATTTACGGAACCCCTAGTCTTATTTTGCTCATTGATGAACGTGACCGCGATATTAGCGATCCAAACCCACCCTGAAAATTTCAAGTTCAAAGCTTGCAACTCTATTGTCTCTATGGTTCTGGTCATGCGATCTGGACAAAATATTGCTTCAATATATCATTCTCGATTAAAATACAAAATTTCATCTCGATCGAATCCGTAGTTTCGAATTTATCGAGAAAACAAAATTTCAAACGTGCGAATTTACGGAACCCCTTGTATAATGTTGCTCATAGATGAACGTGATCACGACATTCGAGATCCACACCTATCCTGAAAATTTCAAGTCCCTAGGCGTTTCCGTTCAAAAGTTACAGTTTTCTATGGTTTCTATGGTTCTGGTCACGCGATCTGGACAAAACTTCACATGTAGCTTGAGCATTTTCCATTTGAGTGCAAAATTTCATCTCGATCAAATCTGTAGTTTTCAAGTAATCAGGGAAACAAAACTTTGAACGGCCATATTTACGGAACCCCTGGTGGAATTTGGCCCATTAACGAACTTAACCAAGGCATTCGGGAACTGAACCCACACAGAAAATTTCAAGTCTCTAGGTTGTTCCTTTCGAGAGTTATCGTGCTTACGGCCGGACTCGAATTTTCCGACGGATTCGCCATCAGTGAGTCGAACATAGTCGATTGAGACCATTTTCGGCTCAAAATTCGAAAAATACAGACATCGTGACGAAATGATATAGCCCTCGTGTAAGTAGTACGAGCGCTCAATAATAGATGTAGATATTGGCCCACCACCTCCCCACCTTCTATGTGGTTCCTACAAAGCAATCAAACATGAAAACCAACACAAACCAGTGGATTTATATTAACCTTCTGAATTCAAATGAATAGCAAGTTATAACTCTCATAATATTCTACTTTTTGTTAGGATAGTACAATTGCTTTTCTATTTTCCTTTTTTCCACTCTCTGGGTTTTATGATCTTGAGAACTATTGAGAGTCTTATTGATAATCTCCACCATTTTGTAGAATTCTTCATCATCTAATGCTTTTAATTTCAGCGCTGTATCTTTCCATACAATCTACAAAAATGTTTATGCACAAGATATTCTCACCACCAATTTTCTACCTTATTTACCTCACGCTTAGTACTAGGATCAATGGAAATTGTGTTTTGAGATTCTGTAATTTCTTGGAAAATTCCACACATGTGATTTTTAACCAATCAGAACGTGTATTTCTGACAGATCACCATCGCAACGGATGAATTTTAGTGGAAATTTTTTCCTCGTGGGTACCCAACAGCGAATTATACTGGAAATTTTTTTGGCGTTTATAATGACAGAATATTCTTTTTGACAATCAAATTTTTTTCTATTCACATGAGTGGAATTTTCTTACCGAATACCACACGAGGTCAAATTAAATCCGGAAATTTTTTTCTCGCTCATGAATATTTTCAGAAAATTATCCCTCGTCTTCGACTCGGGATAATTTTCAAAATATTCATGACCTCGAAAAAATTTCCGGAAATAATTTGACCTCTAGTGGTATTACTAGTGATAAAACTTTCAACTTCATTTTGATTGCGAATTTTGCTAGACGAAGGTTCATCTATACATAAGGGAGATTCATCACTCTCCAGGCCTACAACAAAATCGCTTCTCGTTTTTTGGATCATCATACTGCATGTATGTGTTTACATAATGCAGTTTTTATTGTGTATTCTGGACACTGGCATTGATACTGATGAATGCATACTCAACATTGCTCACAATACATGGTTCTACATTCATCATCACAAAGCTCATTATATTTGACTATATAGAATTTACCACTTACCGAAGTTGAGAAAACCTTAAACTCACCAAAATCTGAGAGTATGACTTTGTCCTGTACTTCTTTTTCAGCCTTTACATGAGCTTCTCTATTCACTCGGCTTTGGTAGGAATTTGCGTTGGGTCTCTCCAAATCAATAATTTTCCTCCACATTTTATCTTTTACAAGATTTTCTAATACATCTAATAATTTCTATATTCTAAAATCCAAGTATTCAGAAAATATACCTTATAATAGTGTATCCAAATATTACCGTAGGTTCTGGTTTCCTTTCATTTTATTGTATTTTATTACTTTATTTAGGTTTTCAATGGCAATGTTGGTGTTTATACCAACATTTATTCTGTGGCAGTGAGACCACATCATAATTTTTTCAGTACTCTGAAAATAATGTCTGAAACAATATACAATGAGAATAAAGTTACTAGGATCTCTCACATCACAACTCACTTCTGTAAATATTTCAAAAAATCAAATTCACATTCTTCTTCTAAATATTTGAAGTAGTCCTCTTTCAATTCTAGGAGTTTAGTTTGATCAGTTTCCTTCAATATCTTCCTCATTCTGTGTTTCATTTCCTTTTTGTTTTCTATTTTCTTCAATTTATTTCTCCCTTGAATGTTCCAATTCTTTATGACATGCCAGGTGCAAAGCAAACGTCTTGGCTTCTCTTCGTTCACCATTTCTTGGCACCAGGCATTGAAATATTTGGCATCATCATCTGTCATTATATATTCACAACTTATATGTTCTCCCAGCCTGTCCCTCAATGACCTGAAAAAAATGTTTAGGATCTTTTGATCCAAACGATTAGAAATTAAAAAGGATACAGGGAATCCGACATTGTTCTCATCTTTAACTAAAACAATGGTCAATTCATAATTCCTCATGTTGGTTCCATGAGTGCCATCAATACAGATAATCCTTGTGAATTCCCTAAGCTTTCTTTCCATAGTCTTATTCATGAAAGCTAAAGCAAAATCCTCAATTTGCAGCTCAGGGTGACTCTCTCCTGATCAAGATATAATAGGTAGGTATTACATCAAAAATATATTAGAGTACAGAAAACAGACCTATCTGCTTGAATAAGAAAACAGTGTTTTCATCTTGACTGTTTAATTCTTGTACTTTCAATGCTGTTGCTGTCATATCATCTGCATCTCGTTGTTGATTTATATTAAATTTTCGAATGATATATGAGATATCTCCTCTAGTTATAATATTCATTCTATCTAATTTTTCCTCATTCAAATATCTTGCATCTTCTAGAACTCTTTCCTTTGTTACGCCAGCAACAAGTTTGCTCGCAAGCATTTCCTGCTGAATATTGGTCAGACGTTTAGATCGCAGTTCATCATTATGGCCAACATGCGTCTCAATATATTTAACCACCACTCCTGGAATAGAATGAACGAACTAACTAATGTAATGCGGTATCATGAAAATATTACCAGAACTGTTAATTTTAACAGACATTCTGGATGGACATAGTCCAGATATCTTTATGCTGCCTCCTTTCTTCATGTTGCATTGGCTACACTGACTCAAAAATCCTAAAAATAGTATATTTAAATTTCATCATTGTAATTCAGCTCTTTATGTACCAACCTTTAGTATTACTACGATTGCAATTATAGTAAATGTATTCCTCAGCAGAATCGTTCCTTATTGTTCGTTCTAAGACATAATCTACATTCCTATTAGAAAGAGATCGCCAAGCCTCGAAATCTACCTTGTTAGAAAAATGATGAGAAGACTGTTGGATCCTCAAGGAATGAATTTGTTCCAAATGCCTTATCAAGTTATCGTGGGATCCAAATGATATCTTATCCTCATCGGAGCAAAGTGGGCAATTAACATGCTTTGGTATATTTCTTTCAGTTGTTGGTTGATCATGGATCTTTATCAGGTGCCGGTTTTTGTTTGACACACTTGAAAACATTTTTTCACATACGTGACAAACGAGGTGTTCACTAGAAACAAATAAAATACAAGCAAATGAACAATCTGTAGATCACAATAAGAATTCAATATTTTTCTGAAATCGAAAATTTCAAATATCTTAGCAAAACACAGCGGACAACTCTGAACTGAATATCGATACATTTTTGCCAAAGTATCGTAAGCCGCAAGGTACTACGTTGAGGCTTACGATAATTTGGCAAAAATGTATCGATATGCTTCGAATAAATAACCTTTTTATTCAAACTATTCAAAGGCGGGAAACGATTTATTGACAAAGACAAAGATAACCGTCTTCTGTTCTATGAGAGGATAGTTATCCCAAGAATCCAACGTTGCCACACGTTATGACAGACGTTTTGGAGCAGAGAATTTGTAATCACATAAAAAATTATTATTGATTAACTCTCGCTCATTAATTATTAGGTTAGGTTAGGTTAGGTTAAGTTAAGTTAAGTTAAAATAATTGTTTCCCTACATCACGATTACAAATTCTCTGCTCCAAAACGTCTGTCATAACGTGTGGCAACGTTGGATTCTTGGGATAACTATCCACTCGTTTCTGTTCTTTCAATCTGTCAGCTTCGGTCTGATTGGTCAGCATCTTGTGATAATTAACGGATATTCAGGAGTCATTCTACTGACTACTCATTCTTTGGTCTGCCGTTGAAGTGTTTGGTAATTGTTGATTGTGTGCTCTCTAGTGTTTCGAAAATTCGTGTTTTTTGAACCTTCTATTGTCTATTTGAAAATTTGTTGGTAAGTGAATATATTATATTTTAATCAGTGAAGGCAGTATCACAATCAATGAATTACTTAATGATTTATGGAACAAAGTATTTTCGACAAAACTTAAAAACGCCATGCTGAGAAATCCGTTATTTTTAAGCGCTCGTTTTACTTACACGAGGGCTATATCATTTCGTCACGATGTCTGTATTTTTCGAATTTTGAGACGAAAATGGTCGCAAACGATTATGTTCGACTCACTGATGACGAATCCGTCGAAAAATTCGAGTCTGCCCTGCCAAAAATGTCTCATAGAAACTGATAGAAAATGGTCTAAGAGAACTTATGAGATCCAAATTGGATAGTGAAACCGCAAATCCGTATAGAACCGTATACTTCTTCTTCTTCCCCTTACGTTAGGACTAGGTCCTGTGTCTGCATCAATGGTTTTCCAAGGCGCTATTGGGATGATGAAGACCAGCTTTCGTACCACCTTATAGGTGGTCGTCCAGGTGGTCTACGTGTATTGGGTTTTTTTTCCTTTGCTATCTTAGCTACCCTCTCGTCCGGCATTCTATCCACATGGTCTCTCCATTCTCTTCTTCGGCCTCTTGCCCATCTTACTACGTCCAGAATCTCACACATTTCCCTTATTTCCTCGTTTCTCTTCCGGTCAAATAACGTATGTCCTGTTATTGACCTTAGTGTTCGCATTTCTGTTGTCCTTAAAAGTCGTTTGGTTACTGTGTTCTCGGCTCTGGTCTCTATTGCATACGTCATAATCGGTCTCACGCATGTTTTATATATTCTGACTTTGCTCCTTGTACTCATGTGTTTATTACGCCAAATTATATCTCTAAGGTAGCCTGATATTAATGATGCCTTTGTTGTTTGGGATTTCACTTCCTCTTTCAGATTCCTGTTGCTTGTTATAGTCGCCCCTAGATATTTGAATGACATCACTTGTACTACACTCTGGTCGTAGATGGCGAGTTTACATCTCCGCGGTTCTTTAGCTACAGTTAATGATCTTGTTTTTTTCAGGGATATTTCCATGTTCAGCGCTTTTGCTATTTGTTGAAACTTATACAGAAGCCTTTGCAAGTTATCTTCGTCTTCTGAGATGATTACTGCGTCGTCAGCATAGCATATTATTTTTATCTCCCTATCTCCCACTCGGTAACCTCTTCCAGCTTGCTTTACTTCGGTGATGATTTCATCCAGTATGAGGTTGAACAGGATTGGGCTTAGGCTGTCTCCTTGTCTGATCCCGGTTGTCATAGGTATTTTCTTACTCAATTTATCTGACGTTCTCACATATGAGTAGTTTTCGGTGTTCAGTTTTTCGATGATTTTTATTATGTCGGGGTGTATGTTTCTTTTTTTTTAGGATGGTTATAACATCAATTAGTCTTACTCTATCAAATGCCTGAGTGAGATCAATAAAACACATAAAAGAACCGTATACGATATTCATAAGTATTTAATGGAGATTACAGATACTTATAAGGATCTATGGTTTTCAATTGTGGTTCTCACATATAACACCTATCTGTTCCTGATGGAAATTCCCAGAATTATTGCTATATGGTTTGTATGTGTTTAAACACATACAAATGAAAATGTGAACAATATAAAGATTCACCAAAAATACTCAGTGATTTTTATCAAAATGAAACAGTTTTAAGAGTTTGATTTATATCTATTATTTAAAAACAAAAGGATCTTGAAAAGTATAAACTGAAAAATTAAAGTTCAAAAGTTTAAAATCCCTACAGTGTCTTTTAATTGCTGCTATCTGATTCATCCAATAATATAATAATACTTCAGCTATTTCCCTCTCTTTTGGATTGCTGCATCCTTCCTCTGATATTTGCTCCTCTCCGACGCCTTCACACTACTTGACTTTGTCCCTAAGAAAATATATTATTAAGTCAGATCGAATAATTATTGCAATATTTGTGGAAGTGCCCCCGTGACCACCCACCCCCCCTTGGATCCGCCCTTGATCGAATCTTATAGTATCTTCGAACCTCCACTAGATATAGTAGATATAGGGGGGGTACTGGGGGTAATTACCACTTCCCCCCCAAGACATCCAAAATATAAAGTTTCAGAATTATCGCCAAAAAGAACGGAAATTTTTTCATAAAAATGAACCTGACGAAATTTTTTATCGATTACCCCCCTCGGCCCCTCAAGGAAAAATAAGATTTACGACCTTGCTACCACTGCCTGATACAAACTCTTATACTTTGTTTTCATGTTTTCCTGTCGAAACGTATAAATTCTCAGTTATTCTTAGCCATATAAACGCTTATAGAAACCGCATAAAATTAGATAAGGAATCCCTGATCGAAACCATCAAATCCTGAACCCACTGTCTGCCCAAGATTCTCAATAAGATTTTAATTGGGAATTTCCACTCATTTCTGATAGGTTCTCAAGCTTATGACTGAGCATACAATATCGTTATAATTGAAAGTGGAAAACCTCATCGAATCTCATAGACTCCTTTAAGCACCACTGCCTGATACAAACCAGTACACCACGTATTCGGATATGCTTATAAATAACATTTACTTATCAATTCTTATAAAACCTTATAAAAAGTTCATGTGGCACGCATGGTCCGCATAGATTACAGACTCTCCTGATGGATCCTTATAGACTCCCATGAATTGTCTATATTGTTTCATGAGATTCTCGAGTGCCGCGGTTAAATTCGTTATTGGGCAAAATTCGCCCAGGGGTTCCGTAAATATGGCCGCTCGAAATTTTGTTTTTCTGATTACTTCGAAACTACTGATTCGATCCAAGCTACATGCGAAATTTTGTCTAGCTCGCATGACCAGAACCGTAGAAACCATAGAAAATTATAACTTTGTAATGGAAAGGCCTAGGGACTCGAAAATTTCAGGATAGGATGTGGATCCCGAATGTTGCGATCACCTTTATCAATGAGCAAAATTAGACTAGGAGTTCCGTAAATATGGCCGTTTCAAATTCAGTTTTCTTGATTATTTCAAAACTATGGATTCGATCGTAACGAAATTTTGTAATTAAACTGAGAATGATATATTCGAGCTACATTTTTTCCAGATCGCGGGATCAGAACCATAGAAACCATAGCAAATCATAACTTTCGAACGGAATGGCCTAGGGACATAAAATTTTCAGGATAGGTTCGGATCGTGAATTTCGCGGTTACGTTCATCAATGAGCAAAATTAGACTAGGGGTTCCGTATACAAACTACGTGGGAAATTTTGTCCAGATCGCATTACCGAGAATATAGATACCGTAGAAAATTCTAGGGAATTATCGAAAAAAAAATTGGTCACCTAAAGCACTGACGTGGAGTCTTGATTTTCGCCTTAGTTTGAAATTTTCTTTGACAGCTGTCAGAATCTTTTCAATTGGTTTCTAAACCTGTAGAATGCGAATCTACCTACAAGGTGGATGAACGAGCGCTCAAAAGCTCCTGACTTCACGGCAGTGCTTTTCTAAATTTTTCGACGTAGATTCCAACTGAACAAGAAAAATTACGAAAAGCACTGCCGTGAAGTCAGGAGCTTTTGAGCGCTCGTACGTCCACCTTGTAGGTAGATTCGCATTTTCCAGTTCTAGAAATCAATTGAAGAAATTTTCGACAGCTGTCAAAAAAATTCTCAAACTCGAAATTCGAAACTCCAGGTCTCATGTTAGTGCTTCAGCAGACCAATTTTTTTTCGATAATTCACTACAATTTTCTACCTTATCTATGGTCTTGGTGATGGGATCTTGACAAATTTTCGCACGTAGTTTGAATACATCAAAAGAATATTTTGAACGGCCATATTTATGGAACCCCTAGTCTAATTTCGCTCATTGATGAACGTGACCGTACAATTCGCGACCCGAACCTATCCTGAAAATTTCAAGTCCCTAGGCCTTTCTCTTCGGAAGTTATGATTTTCTATGGTTTCTACGGTTCTGGTCATGCGATCTGGAGAAATGCAGCTTGAATTCTCCATTAGTATACAAAATTTCGTCAGGGTCGAATCTGTAGTTTTGAAATGATCAAGAAAACTAAATTTCAAACGGCCATATTTATGGAACCCCTAGTCTAATTTTGCTCATAGATAAACGTGATCACGACATTCGAGATCCACACCTATCCTGAAAATTTCAAGTCCCTAGGCATTTCCGTTCAAAAGTTACAATTTTCTATGGTTTCTATGGTTCTGGTCATGCGATCTGGACAAAATTTCATATGTAGCTTGAACACCTCATTCTCCATTTGAGTGCAAAATTTCATCTCGATCAAATCTGTAGTTTCCAAGTAATCAGGAGGACAAAACTTCGAACGGCCATTTTTACGGAACCCCTGGTGGAATTTGGCCCATTAACGAACTTAACCGAGGCATTCGGGAACTCAACCCACAATAAAAATTTTAAGTCTTTAGGTTGTTCCGTTCGAGAGTTATCGTGCTTACGGCCGTCCGGACGGACGGACAGACAGACTCGAATTTTCCGACGAATTCGTCATCAGTGAGTCGAACCTAGTCGATTGAGACCATTTTCGGCTCAAAATTCGAAAAATACATCGTGACGAAATGATATAGCCCTCGTGTAAGTAGAAGGAGCGCTCAAAAATGGGTTCTCATTTGGAAAAAAAATATTTTTGAGGTTTTTGTCATCGCTGTTTTTGACATTGAAATCGAAACACCCTGTATGTTCAATTGAATTAATGAACTGAGGTATTGGTATATTCTTTCTGAAAGTAGCTAGAAAATTTCATGCGATAGTCTCAAAGTTAATATCATTGAACTCCTTATGTGAGAAAATTTGAACAATTTTTCAGATTTCAGACAAATTTTTTGGGAAAAATAGGTATGCAAAATGAGAAATTAATACAATGTAGAATTCAATGAGTAGTCTGATTATCAATAAAAAAAAAATTGAGAAAAGCACTGCCTTGAAGGCAGGAGCTTTTGAGCGCTCGTACATGCACCTTGTAGGTCGATTCGCATTCTTCAGTATAAGAAACCAATTGGAAAGATTTTGAAGCTGTCAAAGGAAATTTCAAACTAAGGCGAAATCTCAGACTTCACTTCAGTGCTTTAGGTGCCCATTTTTTTGAGCGCTCGTACTACTTACACGAGGGCTATATCATTTCGTCACGATGTCTGTATTTTTCGAATTTTGAGCCGAAAATGGTCTCAAACGACTATGTTCGACTCACTGATGACGAATCCGTCGGAAAATTCGAGTCTGTCCGTCCGGCCGTCCGGCATTCGTCCGTCCGTATACACGATAACTCTCGAACGAAAGGTCCTAGAAACTTGAAATTTTCAGAGTAGGTTCGAATCTCGAATGCCGCGGTTAAGTTCGTTATTGGGCAAAATTCGCCGAGGGGTTCCGTAAATATGGCCGCTCGAAATTTTGTTTTTTTGATTACTTCGAAACTACTTTTTCGATCGAGGTGAAATTTTGCACTCAGATAGAGAATTGCGTGCTTAAACTACATGCAGAATTATGTCCAGCTAGCACGAGAACCATAGAAACCATAGAAAATTATAACTTTGTAATGGAAAGGCCTAGGGACTTGATATTTTCAGGATAGGTGTGGATCTCGAATGTCGCGGTCACGTTCATCAATGAGCAAAATTATACAAGGGGTTCCGTAAATATGGCCGTTTGAAATTCAGTTTTCTTCATAATTTCAAAACTATGGATTTGATCGTGACGAAATTTTGTATGTAAATTGAGAATGATATATTCGAGCTACATTTTTTCCAGATCGCATGATCAGGACCATAGAAACCATAGAAAATCATAACTTTCGAACGGAAAGGCCTAGGGACTTGAAATTTTCAGGATAGGTTCGGATCGCGAACTTCGCGGTTACGTTCATCAATGAGCAATATTAGACTAGGGGTTCCGTAAATATGGCCGTTTGAAATTTGGTTTTCTTGATAATTTCAAAACTATGGATTCGATCGTGAAGAAATTTTGTATTCAAATTGAGAATGATATTTTTGAGCTACATTTGTTCCAGATCGCATGATGAGAACCATAGAAACCATAGAAAATAATAACTTTCGAACGGGAAGGCCTAGGGACTTGAAATTTTCAGGATAGGTTAGGATCGCGAAATTCGCGGTCACGTTCATCAATGAGCAAAATTAGACTAGGGGTTCCATAAATATAGCTGTTCAAAACTATTTTTTTTCTGATAATTTCGAAACTCATCGGTTTGGAATGAAATTTCGCACATAGATGAAGAATAATATATTCAAACTGCGTGGGAAATTTTGTCCAGACCGCATTACCAAGACCATAGATACCATAGAAAATTCTAGCGAATTATCGAAAAAAAAATTGGTCACCTGAAGCACTGACTTGAAGTCTGGATTTTCGCCTTAGTTTGAAAATTTGTTTGACAGCTGTCAAAAATTTCCTGAATTTGTTTCCAAAACTGGAAAACGCGAATCAACCTACAAGGTGCTGTACGAGCGCTCAAAAGCTCCTGCCTTCACGGCAGTGCTTTTCGTAATTTTTTTCAATAATTCGCTAGAGTTTTCTACGGTATCTATTGTCTTGGTAATGCGATCTGGACAAAATTTCGCACGTAGTTTGAATACATTATTCTTCATCTATGTGCGAAATTTCATTCCAATCCAATAAGTGGTTTCGAAATTATCAGGAAAAAAAAAGTTTGAACAGCTATATTTACGGAACCCCTAGTCTAATTTTGATCATTGATGAACGTGACCGCACAATTCGCGATTGGAACCTATCCTGAAAATTTCGAGTTCCCCATTCCTTTCCGTTCGGAAGTTATGATTTTCTATGGTTTTTATGGTTCTGATCATGCGATCTGGACAAAATGTAGCTCGAATATATCATTCTCAATTCAAATAAAAATTTTCTTCACGATCAAATACATAGTTTTGAAATAATCAAGAAAACTGAATTTGAAACGACCATATTTACGGAACCCATAGTCTAATTTAGCTCATTGATGAACCTGACCGCAAGATTCGAGATCTTCACCTATCCTGAAAATTTCAACTCTCTAGGCCTTTCCGTTCGAAAGTTATAATTTTCTATGGTTTCTATGGTTCTGGTCATGCGAGCTCGACAAAATTTCGCTAGTAGCTTGAACACGTTATTCTCCATCTGAGTGCAATTCACCTCGATTAAATCTGTAGTTTCGGAAAAATCAGGAGAACAAAAATTCGCGCGGCCATATTTACGAAACCCCTGGGCGAATATTGCCCGTTAACGAACTTAACCGCGGCTTTCAAGATTCGAACCTACCCTGAAAATTTCAAGTTTCTAGGACATTCCGTTCGAGAGTTATCGTGTGTACGGAAGGACGGCCGAACGGACAGACTCGAATTTTCCGACGGAATCGTCATCAGTGAGTCGAACATAGTCGTTTGAGACCATTTTCGGCTCAAAATTCGAAAAATACAGACTTTGTGACGAAATGATATAGCCCTCCTGTAAGTATTTCGAGCGCTCAAAAACGGGTGTTACATTCAAAAAACGAAAGTTGGTATAATTTCCGGTGAAACCGGAAGTCAAACGAATCTGAAATTTTTTTCAAGAATTCTTCTCTCCCAACAAAGCTTAACTATAAAATTTCAAGTGTTCATCTCGGGTCTTTATTTGAAATATTCTAATCAACGGTCTTCGTGAATCACCCTGTATGTTATTATTATTATTAAAATGCGTTGATTAAAACAGCGAATAAGCAATGTTACTCAATTTTTTTTCTAGTGAAATGTTTAAAAATATTATTTTTTCATCTTTCCTTTCAATTTCAGGTGATGACTTCATTCATGATGCCTTTTGTAAGTAACATATTTCCACACCCATTTATGTAATTCTTCCCAAAAAGTCATATATCAGTGTTGCGAAATTATTCAGAAAATTAGAAAATACTGTAACGAACTTAGGCCGGACCTGTCGCGTCACTCGGACGTGGGCGTCAGGGCAGAGCGAGACGCGAAGATTCTAGAGGAATCGGGAAAGAAGACCTTCTGGAATATACTGGAACCCTTCGAGAACTATGAAGCTGCGATATAAAACGACGTCGGCCTGAGCGAGAGTTAGTAGTACAGTATTGGACTTTTAGCGCGCGTAAAAATAAATGATTGAGTGTTTAAATAAATTAGTATTAGTGTAATTAGTGAACTGTAAATAAATTATTTAAGAAGAACTTGGACAATATTCACTACAATAGGAAAAATGCAATTAACTTTTTTCAAGTAATTTATTCATTTATTTGATTTATTTATTTTTTGTTTCACTTAATGGCTCAGTAACCTCATGGTGAAGGTGAACAGAATTGATACGTATGATCCATGTTTCATTGAAGCACATAGAAATTGATATATCAGAATAATCAGGGAGAATCAGTTCTGTCCCTTGCCCCTGGATATAATAGTAACGTAACATATTCTCTCCACTACAAATATCGGATTAATAATTGGATAATTAACTTTGCCTCTCATTTCCAGAATGAAAATCATTTTTTTCGGCAACCGTTCGGGAAGTACTCACTTCCCAGACGCTTTTTCTTTGAGAAAGTAGCATTTCTCGGCCTAGTCCGGGAAGTTCGTACTTTCCGGACTAGGCCGGAAAGAATCACATCGTTGTTATGGCAATAACGACTGACACCTGTTTGACATGAAATTACATAGTTGACATTTGGATTCTTGAAAGTCCCAAATTTTGTTCTACAAAGAAAAATAATAAAGAAATGTTACTATTGATTTGTTATTCTACACGGTTGCCGAAAAAATAGTGTACGCAACTCGTCCAAAAACTCGCAGACTTCCAGGCTCGTCCAAGAATTTGTCTACTCCTCCAAAAAAAGCGGTATTTTCTGGACTTGTTTTACGTAAATTACTATTGTTTTTTGCATAATATGAGCGAATAATAAAAAAATTTGAAAATGTACTGTACATCTTGGGCACACTGTATACCGTATATGATAATTCCTTCACATTGTATTTACATAAGTTATACTAATCTCCTATATTTCAACAGGCCGAAGAGTTTCAGCCATTGGCGATGGAAATGGGGCGTCTGCCACTAACGGTGGCCATAAAATTGAAAAAAAAATTTATAAGCATTACCATTAAAGAACGGCTGAGGATCCTCAAGCTCGAGGTAAGACACATCAACGGATGATATTTTATAATATTGAATTCTTGTATGTTAAATCAATCAAAGATCTTATACAAGTTATATAGTGAAAAAAACAATGTGAGTTGCCAGTTAATACACTTCTGATTATTGATATGTATTTAGGATTTGATATATTTAGATTTAATATATTTTTAAAATTTAATATTGTGCTCTCTTAATGAAAACAATCAATCCGTTTATTTTGATTCGCTCACAACTACCGAATTCAAAAATTGTGGATTGAAATTTAAGAATGAAAAAACTAGTGGGCAAGACGGTATCCCCATATCTATAATAAAAAAAATTACGAAAAGCACTGCCGTGAAGGCAGGAACTTTTGAGCGCTCGTACATGCACCTTGTAGGTAGATTCGCATTTTCCAGTTTTAGAAATAAATTGGAGGAATTTCCGACAGCTGTCAAAAAAATTCTGAAACTTAGGCGAAACTCCAGACTTCATGTCAGTGCTTCCGCTGATCAATATTTTTTCGATAATTCGCTAGAATTTTCTACGGTATCTATGGTCTTGGTGATGCGATCTGGACAAAATTTTGCACGTAGTTTGAATACATTATTCCTCAGCTAGGTGCATAATTTCATTCCAATCCGATCAGTTGTTTCGAAACTATCAGGAAAATAATATTTTGAACGGCCATATTTACGGAACCCCTAGTCTAATTTTGCTCATTGATGAACATGACCGCGATATTCGCGATCCAAACCCACCCTGAAAATTTCAAGTTCCTAGGCTTTTCCGTTCACAAAAGTTACGATTTTCTATGGTTTCTATGGTTCTGGTCATGCGATCTGGACAAAATATTGCTTTAATATATCATTCTCGATTAAAATACAAAATTTCATCTCGATCGAATCCGTAGTTTCGAAATTATCGAGAAAACAAAATTTCAAAAGACCGTATATTTCTGCTCATTGATAAACGTGAACGCGATATTTCAGATCCACTCCTTTCCTGAAAATTTCAACTCCCTAGGCCTTTCCGTTCGAAAGTTATGATTTTCTATGGTTTCTATGGTTCTGGTCATGTGATCTGGAGGAATGTAGCTTGAATATAAATTTCTCCATTAGACATTAGTATACAAAATTTCGTCACGCTCGAATCTGTAGTTTTGAAATTATCAAGAAAACTAAATTTCAAACAACCATATTCACGGAACCCCTAGTATAATTTTGCTCATAGATAAACGTGATCACGAAATTCGAGATCCACACCTATCCTGAAAATTTCAAGTCCCTAGGCGTTTCCGTTCAATATTTACAATTTTCTATGGTTTATATGGTATCTGGTTATGCGATCTGGACAAAATTCCACATGTAGCTTGAACACCTCATTTGCCATTTGAGTGCAGAATTTCATCTCGATGAAATCTGTAGTTTTCAAGTAATCAGGAAACAAAACTTTGAACGGCCATATTTACGGAACCCCTGGTGGAATTTGGCCCATTAACGAACTCAACCGAGGCATTCGGGAACTGATCCCACACTGGAAATTTCAAGTCTCTAGGTTGTTCCGTTCGAGAGTTATCGTGCTTACGGCCGGACGGACAGACTCGAATTTTCCGACGGATTCGTCATCAGTGAGTCGAACATAGTCAATTGAGACCATTTTCGGCTCAAAATTCGAAAAATACAGACATCGTGACGAAATGATATAGCCCTCGTGTAAGGAGTACGAGCGCTCAAAAATAATGGAAAGCACTGCCGTGAAGTCAGGAGCTTTTTAGCGCTCGTTCATCCACCTTGTAGGTGGATTCGAATTTTCCAGTTCAAGAAACCAATTAAAAAATTTTTTGACAGCCGTCAAAAAAAAATTTCGAATCGAGGCGAAACTCCAGACTTCACTTCAGTGCTAAGTGACCAATTTTGTTTTCGATGATTTGCTAGAATTTTCTACGGTGTCTATGGTCTTGATAATGCGATCTGGAAGAACTTTCGCACGTAGTTTGAATAAATTATTCTTCAGCTATGTGCACAATTTCATTCCAATCCAATCAGTAGTTTAGAAATTATCGAGACAAAAAAAATTTGAACGGCCATATTTACGGAACCCCTATTTTAATTTTGCTCATTGATAAACGTGACCGCGAAATTCGCGATCGGAACCTACCCTGAAAATTTCAAGTCCCTAGGCCTCTGCCTTCGAAAGTTTTAGTTTTTTATGGTTTCTATGGCTCTGGTCATCCGATCTGGACAAAAGTTAGCTCTAATATATCATTCACCATTGAAATACAAAATTTTGTCGCGATCGAATCCGTAGTTTCGAAATTATCGAGAAAACTAAATTTCAAACGACCATATTTACGGAACCCGTGGTGAGATTCTGCCCATTAACTAACTTAACCGAGGCATTTGAGAACTCAAACTGAAAATTTCAAGTTTCTAGATCGCTTCGTTCGAGAGTTATTGTGCTTACTGCCGGCTGGACGGACGGACAGACTTGAATTTTCCGACGGATTCGTTATCAGTGAGTCGAACTCTATCGATTGAGACCATTTCGGCTCAAAATTCGAAAAATACGGACATCCTGACGAAATGATATAGCCCTCGTATAAGTAGAACGAGCGCTCAAAGAAGAATGAAAAAATTCTCGGATAATTGCTTCGGCTCAAAAAAATCAGTCTCGTCTTAATAACCGGATCTATCCATTTAAAGGGATCAAAATCGTGTAGCAAAATTATACTACTATCTATATACCAGACTGGAAAATTACAACGAACGTATAGGATATTCAATGCATAAGAAAGAGAGCCTGACCGCCCAGTTGAACAGTGCAAGAATGGAAGTAAATTCGCGTTATGATAATGAATAATCCATTATTGAACTAGAACTAACTAGCACTTTCTTTCATACTCGACTGCGGAGTGGGAGCATGCTGCCTGTCCCATGATATAAAATACATATAAAATACAGGGACATATAAATACATGCGCTATTGCGCATCCGGAAGAGAGTTCGCAGTGACGTTATACTCGCAGCCGACCAAAAGAAGGCCACCATGTTCCCACCGCGCCAACGTGTATGAGAGAGAAAGTGCTAGTTGGTTCTAGTTCAATACAGAATTATTCATTATCATAACGCGAATTTATTTCCATTCTTGCACTGTTCGACTGGACGGCCAGGCTCTCTTTCTTATGCATTGAATATCCTATACATCCGATGTGATTTTCCAGACCGTTAGAATAAAATTGCTATGATGTTACCAAATTTAAAATTTCTCTCTTATCACTACATCCGATCCCTGGACAAGAGCGATAACGTGCGAGTTGTGATGCCAAGTTTCTGGGTCTTTCCGGGAACTGAAGATATTTGGAACTGTTTGAGAACTGGGATATAACTTTTAAAAAAAGGATAGGTTTAGGGTAGGTTTAGGTTGGGTAAGGATTGATAATAATAATTCCATTGGTTTGAATACTTAAATACAATATAATTAGTCGTATACCTTAGCCACAGCACCGGGTGGCCGAGTCTGCTAGTAAGTTATATTTTTGACTGAAAAATAAAAATAACATTTTAATCTGTGAAAATTTTCTTGTTTTATTGCAACTCTTGCTATCGCAACTTTTCTACTCTTTTTTTTCGGAATTACCTTCTAACAAAAGCAGGTCAAGTGTATGGCAATTTTGAACAGGCTATTGAATTACATCTGAAAAAAGTTGTCCCTCAGTACTGCTCTTTCTCATTTAAGACTTCAGAGGTTGCTCTCATCCAGTGGCGTAACTAGATAGTCAGGGGCTCTGGTGCTAAAAAATACCAACCTCCAAATGAATTGTTCAGTTATCATCTCTCTATACTTACGGTAAGTGCGAGTATGTGCACGAGTGTCTTACATGAGCTTAGTAATACAGTTGAGGAGTTCAGGAATAAACTTGAATGAATAATGTTGTTATGTGGTAAGGAAACGAAATTAATCGAAAGGTTAATTTATGTATTCATATAAAACATTCAATTGTGGATAAAAATAAAACATTGAAAACAATGTATATATTTTATTCATTAACAAAGGTCAACTTGGGCCACATGGCGTCAGTTCAGCCCGGAGTGGGTGCCGCACAGAGAAGAAGAAGAAGAAGGTCAACTCACTTACAATTTCTTTGTAGCCTTATTTTTCGCGAAAGAATCAATGACTCGAGTCAAATCTAGACTTTATGCAGCTTTGTTCTCGATTGATATTAGCGATAAATGTCGCAGTCGAGTTTATCCCATAGTTTCTCAAATAATTTTTTAATATTTTCAATTTGCTGAATGATCTTTCAGCTTCCGCAGAGGTGACAGGAATATTGCTGTAAATATACTGCTCCACAAGAGTTAGGGATACCGTATTCAATCGTTTTTAAAAGTATGTAATCTTCGAGAAAATCGCTGTAAAATCATTTAAAACTCAATAACAACTTGAATCGATCCAATAAAAATCAGTATGAGACATTTCGTCAATCTGGTCGCCTTTTTTCTGAAGTTTGGTTCTTTGCATACGCTTCATGAATGTTCTTATTTTGAAATGAAGTCAGTTTATCAACGGCTTTGATTTGAAACGAGTTTTCTGAAAATGCCAAGACGTAAATTAACAAACGCTGAGGCTAATAGGGCTATCGGAATGCTACAGGGTGGCCTAACTCAGGTTGTTGTAGCGGAAAGGTTCCAAGTCAGCCGAAGTGTGATATCTCGACTTTGCAATAGGTTCAGGGAGACAGGTTCCGTATTGGAAAGACCAAGGCTTGGTGGGCGACGAAAAACAACACCTGCTCAGGATCGTTTCATCACCGTTTCGGCGAGAAGAAACCCTACATCTACGTGTAGAATGCTACGGAATACTCTTCAAAATGCTGATGGGGTCCAAGTTTCCATCGAAACCATCAGACGACGTTTTAGAGAGGTGAATCTAGGTTTTAGACGTCCATTAAGAGGAGTTCCATTAATACGTGACCATAAGCGTCAAAGACTGGAATGGGCAAGGCAACATATCAATTGGAACGATAAATGGCGTAGTGTCCTTTTCACTCATGAATCCAGATATGGACGATTTTCAGATTCTCGAAGAATAAGGGTATGGACAATCCCACGCATACCCCGTAATCGTCGCTATGTCCAAGAAGTCCATCCATTCCGAGTGGGTAGTGTTATGGTATGGGCCGGGATATGTTTCAACGGGCGCACAGATCTACACATTTGTCCTGGGAACATGACCGCCTTACACTATAGGGAGCATGTCATCGACAATGTTGTGCCAAATTTTCACGCTGCTATTGGTGAAACTTTTCAATTTCCAGACGTTAACGCTAGACCGCACCGTGCAGCCATAGTTGAGAATGCGCGCGAGGAGCTTGGTATTCCACATTTACCAATACCTCCGCACTCACCAGATTTGAATTGCATAGAACATGCATGGGATATGCTCCAAAGAAGATTAGATAATCATCAACCTACCCAAGAATCCTTAAATGATCTGAGAGAGCTTCTGCCCCGTTTATGGAACCAAATTCCTTAAGAAATGTTCAACAACCTCGTGTGTAGTATGCAAAGAAGATGTCAAGCTGTTATTGATGGCCGTGGAGGCCATACATTGTATTGATAGTCTTAAAATGCTTGAATTCTCTGGGAATAAAATTTCGTTATTTTACTCGATTTTACTTAACCACCCTGTATACGCTGCAGACCTACAGGCTAAAATTAATTTGCAACTTGAAATCATATTAATATGAATTTTCATCACAAAAATCTTATTTTAACTATATTTTTTTGCACTTTAAGTCAATATCCCCAACTCATGTGGAGCAGTTTACTTCTGTTAGGTTCAGGTCGCATTCCAGCATTCCGTATTTCGTCATTATATTCATGCAAAATTCTTGAATTGACGATGCCTTATTTAATTCATGTAGATTTAGGTCGTAAATATTGAGGAATTGAAGTGAAAAGTTGGAACCTATCATATCAAATTATTTAATTGGAAATTGGTCAGACCTTTTAATAATATTTGAATATTTTATTGACCGCAATCATATCATCGAAACGTGCATTTAATTTCAATATTATTGAATCTGATACTTTGTAGAAAATATTTATCCTCAATATCCCTTCCCTGCTTCGAAATCTGTGATCAGAAGCTAATACATCGAAGTGTATTTTAACATTTTTTCGCCTTATTTCAACAAAATGGAGATCTATACCATATATAATTGAAGTCTCATGCGTAAAGACTGTCTTCTGAATCGCTAAAAACGTTTCGAAAAATCTGTAGTTTCTTATTCTTTAATTTTTCGAAACGTTTTTAGCAATGCAGAAGAAAGAACAAAATAATGCATACCTTTTCGAGAAAAAACCAGCCACAAGCAGCAAAATTTTTATAAATTTTGGAATTGTTAACGACGCGAGAGCGGAAGAGAAAATGATTAGGCATGTTGGCAGGAAAAGTGCTTATTACATTTTGCACGCACGGCATGAAATTTTGTTCCGATTTTGAACCTTATTTTCAATTCACAAAAAACAAAATTTGCGAGAATTTCGTACCCTGAAAAAGATAAATAGAAAATAAATGTGCATCTCATTCTGGGTGACAAGGAGAAGGAGCGGTACCAAAGGATTTTTATGACACCCAATGCTACGAGCGGGAAAAAGTATCTATGTACTTGCTATTAAATAAGGGACAAAAGAAAAGATGACACATTGCGGAAGTGTAGAAAAATTCATGTAATTTTTGGATAATTCAATGTAAAGGTGCGTACAGACATGCTCCGAATATCGTACCGCACCGTGTCGCGTACACCGACGCGATCAACAAAAGTCTGTACGCACCTTAACGTGACTAATATTCTAATGGAAAAATCGTTAACGCTAGACCGCACCGTGCAGCCATAGTTGAGAATGCGCGCGAGGAGCTTGGTATTCCACATTTACCAATACCTCCGCACTCACCAGATTTGAATTGCATAGAACATGCATGGGACATGCTCCAAAGAAGATTAGATAATCATCAACCTACCCAAGAATCCTTAAATGATCTGAGAGAGCTTCTGCCCCGTTTATGGAACCAAATTCCTTAAGAAATGTTCAACAACCTCGTGTGTAGTATGCAAAGAAGATGTCAAGCTGTTATTGATGGCCGTGGAGGCCATACATTGTATTGATAGTCTTAAAATGCTTGAATTCTCTGGGAATAAAATTTCGTTATTTTACTCGATTTTACTTAACCACCCTGTATACGCTGCAGACCTACAGGCTAAAATTAATTTGCAACTTGAAATCATATTAATATGAATTTTCATCACAAAAATCTTATTTTAACTATATTTTTTTGCACTTTAAGTCAATATCCCCAACTCATGTGGAGCAGTTTACTTCTGTTAGGTTCAGGTCGCATTCCAGCATTCCGTATTTCGTCATTATATTCATGCAAAATTCTTGAATTGACGATGCCTTATTTAATTCATGTAGATTTAGGTCGTAAATATTGAGGAATTGAAGTGAAAAGTTGGAACCTATCATATCAAATTATTTAATTGGAAATTGGTCAGACCTTTTAATAATATTTGAATATTTTATTGACCGCAATCATATCATCGAAACGTGCATTTAATTTCAATATTATTGAATCTGATACTTTGTAGAAAATATTTATCCTCAATATCCCTTCCCTGCTTCGAAATCTGTGATCAGAAGCTAATACATCGAAGTGTATTTTAACATTTTTTCGCCTTATTTCAACAAAATGGAGATCTATACCATATATAATTGAAGTCTCATGCGTAAAGACTGTCTTCTGAATCGCTAAAAACGTTTCGAAAAATCTGTAGTTTCTTATTCTTTAATTTTTCGAAACGTTTTTAGCAATGCAGAAGAAAGAACAAAATAATGCATACCTTTTCGAGAAAAAACCAGCCACAAGCAGCAAAATTTTTATAAATTTTGGAATTGTTAACGACGCGAGAGCGGAAGAGAAAATGATTAGGCATGTTGGCAGGAAAAGTGCTTATTACATTTTGCACGCACGGCATGAAATTTTGTTCCGATTTTGAACCTTATTTTCAATTCACAAAAAACAAAATTTGCGAGAATTTCGTACCCTGAAAAAGATAAATAGAAAATAAATGTGCATCTCATTCTGGGTGACAAGGAGAAGGAGCGGTACCAAAGGATTTTTATGACACCCAATGCTACGAGCGGGAAAAAGTATCTATGTACTTGCTATTAAATAAGGGACAAAAGAAAAGATGACACATTGCGGAAGTGTAGAAAAATTCATGTAATTTTTGGATAATTCAATGTAAAGGTGCGTACAGACATGCTCCGAATATCGTACCGCACCGTGTCGCGTACACCGACGCGATCAACAAAAGTCTGTACGCACCTTAACGTGACTAATATTCTAATGGAAAAATCGATTGAATACATACTATTTACGTTATATTATAAATTCTCATTGGTACAGCGCTGTTTCAAATACTTCATATAAATCACATAGAATTCGGTTTGCACCCTTGTAGTTACGCCACTGCTCTCATCACGCTCACAGGGTTGATACAAATTGATTGCAACCAACCGTATAAAATGTCCCTCTACGAACCAAAGTTTACCTCTTTTTGCATTTTTTGATTTTGCATGGGGGCCGAGAGGGATGGTACCCTTTCAAATTTATACACCGTATATCAATTATGTTCATAGAATTATGGCAAAGGCCGAAGATGTTTCAATTTATTCAATTAAATCATCCTCTGTTTGGCGGCAGATATGGTAACTTCGAAAGAATGACTGTCCTGGAAAAAAATTGTAGAATATTGCCTTTGGATTTGAAAATTATATCAAAAAGTTCGAGAATTTGAGGTCTTTCACGCGCTATTTTGGATGAATCCCTTGAGCGGTCACCCACCTCGAAACTATCGAATACACAGGAAAATTCTTCGGAATCATCCAACAAAAGTCGGTATATTTCACGATATGTATTTTCATCCAAAATTTGAGATATTGGATCTCAAAAAATTCCACAAATTCTGGAAACAAATTCTATGAATCAAAACAGCTGTCAGTGTGACAAATAATAATGTCATTTTGTTTTTATAAACTTGAAAAGATGAAATCGCAGATTTATTATAAAATTTTTCAACACTAGATCAAGAAACCTCAATTTTCTTTTGACGTGGAATAGCTAGGAAGCTGAATTTCTACGAAATCATTGTATGTAGACACAAAATTCCAGAAAGATAAGGCGAATAGTTTCTGAGATACCGAAGTTTTAGAAAATATTTGAAATTCTTCTAGTGTGCGATTCCACATGAACATTCTATCGAATCAAAATTTTTCGAATTATCGAGAAAAGTATTCAGATGATTCAGATTCAGATGATAAATTTTAATCAAATGCATGTTAAAGTTTTGTGTTAATAAACATCATTATACATATTATAGTTTACCATTCTTCAGTAGTTTGTTGTGCTTGTAACTTTGTCAGACGGAATACGCGGATGAAGTATATATTTCAATTAATCTAGACTCTTTGAAGTGAGCTCACGTATGATAATAAAGATCACCTCTTTATTTTTCAGGCAAAACAAGTCCAAGAGCGGCCTGCTGCCGATGAGGATCGCCCAACTCCATGTCATGGTTAGTCAGATTCTGAATGATGTTTTTTTTTAAACATAAGTTATTGCATGATTCAATTTCAATTATGGTATAATTAAATATTAAATATTTTCTCGTTGTATTTTCGTAACGAAATAATAATTAAGGGTTTTGTGCTGCTTCTAGATAGCCTAGGAAAGTGAGTGATAAAAAGGGGTCTAAAAATTACTCGCGGGCTGAAAATCGTCAGAACCCCTTTTGGGGTCTTGAATAACGGCTATCTGAGTTAGCGACGGTTTCTAGGTTGTCTGATTTTAGAACCTAAAAACCGCGAAATTTTCTCACTTTTTCAGTATTTTGCTTATAACTCGAAAACTACGCATCCTACAGAAAATTGTAATCCCTTCTCATTTGAAGAACATTAAATTTAGCGTCGAATGACATCCAAATCGTTTTATTCGTTATGCCGCAATCGCCTGTCAAAGATAGGTGATTTTTAAAAACTCAGCTCAAAAGTGGCCAATCCCCAACTTCTAACGCCTGTTTTTCGAAAAGGACTACACTGATTGAAATAATATGTTATAGAACCAAACATGTAGAAATGTGTGTGAATCAGATTATTTCGGAAATTTTAAATTCGCTCACTCCAGTGATGAGATATGAAAATTTAACCGAAAGAGTCCGTAGCGCCAAATTTTCGCTAAGGCAATCCAATTGGGGACTCTGAGGATGCAAATACCATGATTGTCGCTACTGCGGTGGGATCCAGGTATGGGGGGAATTTGTTCATCCTGGAGGAGGATGTAGATTTAATCGTTTTGCTGATTGGCCAAATATAACTTAACAGCGCAGATCTGACACAGTTAATTGACAACATATTCCTAATGAAACGCGGGAAGGGCTATATAGTCCTAATAACAGCAAGCTATCCTTAAATGCAAAAAAACGTCTTGTTTCCCCATGCCTTCAGCGGCTGTGACAAGACTTCTTCTTTTTTTCCGAAAAGGCAAGGTCAAATTCTTCATAACTATTGCCAAAAATCCTGACCTCCTTTGTGTTATCTCGATTTTCCTCGCCCACAAAGCCACTCCTGACCAGGTTGCTGATGCTAGAGCGAAATTCACTGCAGCAGTTTACTCAGGTAACAGAGGAGCAACTGAGATTTCAACTCTTCCTATCCAAATTCACCTTCTACAAGACTTCCAGTTCCATAGCCTTTTAGGGTTATCTGAAGATGACGTTGCATGTGAAACATGTGGTGCAGATGAGGAATATGACAGTGATTACGTTGGTTCTTCTCAGAGTACTCTAAATTAGACCAGAACGAACTTGACGACTTCATGAGAGACCTTGGCCTCTCTTAAGAATCCTCTGAGCCTCTTGCATCTCGACTGACCGAAAAAAAATTACTCGTCTCTGGAACAAAAGTCACGTTCTACCGTGCTCGAGAAAAGGATTTTCTTCAATTTTTACCCAGGACGGCAACCTCTTGTACTGTCATAATGTTGAAGGTCTAATGTTGAGGATGGGCCTCAAGAATACACACCAAAAGACTGGAGACTCTCCGTCGACAGTTCCAAACGGAGTTTAAAGTGCGTACTCTTGCACAATGGTTACAAGTATGCATCAATTTCAACTGCCCATTCCACAAAACTAAAGGAAGTGTACAACACCACACGTCGTGTAGAAAATCAGGTTTGTTGAGCATCAATGGCCAGTGGGTGTGGATCTGAAAATGGTGAATTTTCTTCTCGGCCAGCAAAGTGGTTATACCAAATACCCATGAGCGAGAGATGATCACTGCACAAGAAAATATTGGCCTAGGAGTGAGAACTTGGTGGTTAGTGTGAAAAACGTAATTCTTTGGTTGACCTTAATAAATTGTATTTCCTCCATTGCACATCAATTTGGGATTGATGAAACAGTTTGACAATGCCTTTCGACACGATGGATCCCGCTTCGAATACGTGGGACGGAAAATGCCTGGTCTTGGTGTGAAAAAGCGGAATGCTGGCATTTTCGATGGCCCCCATATCCAGCAATTCACTTGGACCGGTTCCCAGAAAACGTTGATGATATGAGTTCGGATTAAGGAGAAAGATTCCACCAAGATATAAAAACTATGGAGGATCGGTACCAGGGTAGGTGGGACAAACTCATGATGGCACATTACGGCTGAAACTTGCAGAGAAGCTGTGCCGAAAAGCCTCAATTTCGGAAGTCGTAAAAACTTAGCTTCCAAAACGTCATTCAAACGCCATTTAACTGATATGGCAAAACAACTTCAATTTTTGGAATCAGCGCATCGAAACGAATGAGAAAAGGTTATAACATCTCGACACCGAAATGCCTGTTGGCCTGCGTTATAATCATTGAGCGCTCGTACTACTTACACGAGGGCTATATCATTTCGTCACGATGTCTGTATTTTTCGAATTTTGAGCCGAAAATGGTCTCAATCGACTATGTTCGACTCACTGATGACGAATCCGTCGAAAAATTCGAGTCTGTCCGTCCGGCCGTCCGTCCGGCCGTCCGTCCGGCCGTCCGGCCGTCCGGCCGTATACACGATAACTCTCGAACGGAAGGTCCTAGAAACTTGAAATTTTCAGGGTAGGTTCGAATCTCGAATGCCGCGGTTAAGTTCGTTATTGGGCAAAATTCGTCAAGGGGTTCCGTAAATATGGCCGCTCGAAATTTTGTTTTTCTGATTACTCCGAAACTACTGATTCGATCGAGGTGAAATTTTGCACTCAGATGGATAATTACGTACTCAAGCTACATGCAGAATTTTGTCCAGCTCGCATGACCAGAACCATAGAAACCATAGAAAATTATAACTTTGTAATGGAAAGGCCTAGAGACTTGAAATTTTCAGGATAGGTGTGGATCGTTAATGTAGCGTTAACGTGTATCAATGAGCAAAATAAGACTAGGGGTTCCGTAAATATGGCCGTTTGAAATTCAGTTTTCTTGATCATTTCAAAATTATGGATTCGATCTCGACGAAATTTTGAATTTAAATTGAGAATTATATATTCGAGCTACATTTCTTCCAGATCGTATGATCAGAATCATAGAAACCATAGAAAATCATAACTTTCGAACAAAAAGGCCTAGTGACTCGAAATTTTCAGGATAGGTTCGGATCGCGAATTTCGCGATCCTTTTTATCAATGAGCCAAATTAGACTAGGGGTTCCGTAAATATTGCCGTTCAAACTATATTTTTTCTGATAATTTCGAAAATACTTATTGGATTGAAATGAAATTTCGCACATATATGAAGAATAGTGTATAATTTTGTCCAGATTGCATTACCAAGACCATAGATACCGTAGAAAATTCTAGCGAATTATCGAAAAAATGGACCCAAAGCACTGACGTGAAGTCTGGATTTTCGCGTTGGTTTGAAATTTTCTTTGACAGCTGTCAAAATCTTTCCAATTGGTTTGTAAAACTGGAGAATGCGAATCTACCTACAAGGTGCCTGTACGAGCGCTCAAAAGCTCCTGCCTTCACGGCAGTGCTTTTCGAAATTTTTAATTATTAATTATCGACTTCACTATCCCAGCTTTTGACTGGACGAAATTTACACTTCCTAGATTCAAGAATCGTAGGGAACAAATAGTTCGACATTAACTTCCTAAAAATTCTAAATTACAGCTTGTTGCATTTATACATGAGTTTTCGTAGAAAATTCTAGTTTCTTGAACTATTTCCACCTAATTCAGGTCACATCTTTTTGATCTCGGAAGCCAAATCTGTTGTGTATTTGGAATTCTTGTCTTATATAACCTGTCAGTGATAATAGACCTATCTCTGTACAACCTACCACTTTTTTTTTTTATTGGTGGAACCTGTTCATTTATTATCTTCGCCTCAGTCTGGGGCTGCCTGCGAGATGGTGGTCCAGCTTTCTGGTCATCTCTTTGGTGGTCCACCGAAGGTCTTCTAGTCACTTTCGGAATCCTATAGTTTTCCATTCGTGTGTTATCGAAATTTAAGACCAAACCTGAACCTTGATTATTGTTCAGATACAGTGGAACTCCCCTAACTCGAACTTGCTCAACTCGAAGAATTCTCCAAGTCGAATTTTCTTCACAAATAAAGACGTTTTTACAATATCACCATGTGTTCTTTCCCCATAAGTCGAATTTCCATAACTTGAATATTTCTAAAACTGAAATTTGGCAGTAACCGAGGTGGCCACCAAGCATAACTCGAACTTTTTGGTAAACACCCACTGCAACTTCGGGGAATTCTGGGTCGAGAGTAGCCGATCGTCCGCTGCGTTTCGTTTTGAAGGCATTCCGTCCCTCACATCCGGTTTATCATCGCTAAACTATACTGATGAGACTTAAGTCGAAACCGGTTTATAGTTGCGAATGATGAATTTTATGTTCTCTGGGGTTACATGAATTGATTTTTTGGCCTGCTCATTAGATTATCTATAACAATTTTCCTTCGGACAATTTTTTTCATTAGACAAGAAAATATGTATTTGATAGACTAATAAAAGCAAGCCAAAAAAATCAATACATGTAACCCCATGAAACATCGAAATTTATCCTTTGCCGATCTGTACTGACGAGCCGTGAAACGGCGAAACCGGTCTGCAGATGCAAAGGATAAATTTCGATGTTTCATGGGGTTACATGTATTGATTTTTTTGGCTTGCTTTTATTAGTCTATCTAATACATATTTTCTTGTCTCATTTTGAAATTTGAAAAGTTCAGATAGACGACCAATATTCATTCACGTAAGTAGTAAGTTAAGAAAAATATCAAGTAAATATACACAAATCCAAGCACTCATGGGGCACCAAGTGGGCAAAATCCATGTGAATCGAATCTGTTCTTGAAGGCGTTCACACAGGGAGCACAAACCACGTCTGCAGGCAATCCATTCCAGGCTGAAAAAATTCTATTGGACAGGAATTTTTGTTTTTTTTTCTCATGAAAATAGAGCATTTCGGGGTAAGGAAATTTTCATCCTTCTTGTATATCGTATATTGTCTGTTCATTACCCTTCCACGTGTGATTCTTTGAGAGTAAATATCGCCGATTTGTGCTCGACAAATTGTTACCAATCTGAGAAAAAGTAGTGTTGGATTGTTAGTGATATTGTTGAATTATTGAATCTGGGTTGCTGCTTGACTAAAAAGATGAAATTACCTACAATGGATATTAGGGCCAAAGTGATTTCGATTTTCTAACATGGCAATTGAGCCTCCAAACATCATTTACGGTACTAATTTCCATTATCGAACTTAATTGTGATGTCGCTCCGAAATATTGAAGTTGATGACACAGACGATTTCAGCCCGAAACGCCTGTATGAGGAAATAATCAGGAGTAGAGAAGAAGTGAAAAGCTCGATCGCAGCATCAGAGGCTAGACTCGTTCTGGAGGTTCATTCTTTAAAAAAGAGGCCGGATCAGTTAGGGAGATCAAACTCCAACCTGAAGGAAAGCATTGAATATATGGATAGAAGAAATAATATAATAATTTTCGGATTTGATAAATCGATCAGTGCAACTACACCAGATAAGATCTGTGACGAACTCTGCGATCACTGAGAGTAGAGTTGTATAAGACAGATATCAATGATTGTTATAGACTTGGAAGGGCATAAACTTCCCCTATCAAAGTAGAGTTAGTTTCTGAACAAAAGGTTTGTTTTCTTCAAGGTTGAGCAACTAAAAGGAACAAATATTAGCATTGCAGACGATTTGACTGAAATTCAACGTAATGAATACCGGGTGTTGAGATCAAATCTGATAGAGGCGAGAAAAGATACATCTATCAAATCATTCATAAGAGAAAATTGTCTCATAGTTGGCAACAAGGAATATAGTGTAGACGACCTGGTGAACAGCAGTCAAAAAAAGAAGCCCCAGAGCGCGCCCCCAACACCTTCAATTTCCAGTAATCCAGGAGAGTGCGAGAAAACCGAAGAGAGTGACGATTTCGAGACGGATTCGGAAACTGCAGGAGTGCCTGTGGAAGGGTGTAGTTCAGCTGGAAAAGCAGCAAATTCAATACCTCATAATATTGGGAAGACACCAAAAATCCAATAAACCGAGAAGCCGTCTAAGAGAAAATCACCGAATAAAAAAGATTATAGACTGGCAACGAGACTCAGAATTAAGTCAACCAGAACATTATTGTATGTATTGCATGTTTTCTTTTTTGAGCGCTCGTACAACTTACACGAGGGCTATATCATTTCGTCACGATGTCTGTATTTTTCGAATTTTGAGCCGAAAATGGTCTCAATCGACTATGTTCGACTCACTGATGACGAATCCGTCGGAAAATTCGAGTCTGTCCGTCCTAGGGCACGATAACTCTCGAACGGATCAACCTAGAGACTTGAAATTTTCAGTGTGGGTTCAGTTCCCGAATGCCTCGGTTAAGTTCGTTAATGGGCCAAATTCCACAAGGGGTTCCGTAAATATGGTCGTTCGAAGTTTTGTACCTCTGATTACTTGAAAACTATAGATTCGATCAAGATGAAATTTGGCACTCAAATGAAGTGTTCAAGCTACATGTGAAATTTTGTCCAGATCACATGACCAGAACCATAGAAACCATAGAAAATTGTAACTTTTGAACGGAAAGGCCTAGGAACTTGAAATTTTCAGGACAGGTGTGGATCTCGAATGTCGTGATCACGTTCATCTATGAGCAAAATTATACATGGGGTTCCGTAAATATGATAGTTTGAAATTTAGTTTTCTCGATAATTTCAAAACTACAGATTCGATCTTTACGAAATTCTGTATACTTATGGAGAATGATATATTCAAGCTACATTTCTCCAGATCACATGATCAGAACCATAGAAACCATAGAACATCATAACTTTCGAACGGAAAGGCCTAGGGACTTGAAATTTTCAGGATAGGTGTGGATCTCGATTGTCGTGATCACTTTCATCTATGAGCAAAATCATACTAGGGGTTCCGTAAATACGGTCGTTTGAAATTTTGGTTTCTCGATAATTTCGAAACTACGGATTCGATCGAGATGAAATTTAGTATTTCAATCGAGAATGATATATTAAAACAATATTTTGTCCAGATCTCATGACCAGAACCATAGAAACCATAGAAAATTGTAACTTTTGAACGGAAAGGCCTAGGAACTTGAAATTCTCAGGGTGGGTTTGGATCGCGAATATCGCGGCCAAGTTCATCAATGAGCAAATTTAGACTAGGGGTTCCGTAAATATGGCCGTTCAAAATATTTTTTTGATGATAGTTCCGAGAATACTGAGCGGATTGGGATGAAATTTTGCAACTTGCTGAGTAATAATGTATTCAAACCACGTGCGAAATTTTGTCCAGATCGCACCACCAAGACCATATTTACCGTAGAAAGTTATAGCGAATTATCGAAAAAAAATTGATCAGCTGAAGCACTGACATGAAGTCTGGATTTTCGCCTAAGTTTCAGAATTTTTTTGACAGCTTTCGAAAATTCCTTCAATTGATTTCTGAAACTGGAAAATGCGAATCTACCTACAAGGTGCATGTACGAGCGCTCAAAAGCTCCTGCCTTCACGGCAGTGCAGTAATTTTTTGCTTTTGATATTATATAGAATACATAATTTTGTTGTTGTTTGATTCATTGATGAAGCCATGAATTCGTTTATGAGAGAATACCAAGAAAGAAAAATACGATACAAAAATAATTGAAAATATTAACACCTTCAAACACAATTGTAATAATGGAAAACTGAAAATTTTTTATATGAATGTAAGAAGCGCTGGAAAAAAATTTTGACGAACTATTAGTTCTGTTAGAAAACCTTGCAGTTAAGTTTGATATTATAGTCCTAACGGAAACATTTCAAATAAATAATATAGAGATTTTCAAAATTGTTGGTTACCAACTTTGTACAGCGAAGGTTCATTCAATGAAAATGATGGCGTTTTAATGTACCTGGGGATACCTAACTCTATGACTTATAAAATAATAAAACTGGGCGAAAGCGAATCCTAAGAAATAAATATCAGCGGAGTTGATGACATGACGTTGACTGCAATTTACAGGTCACCCAAAACGTGTGTGAATACCTTTAGTTCGGATCTCTATACGTATCTGGAGAGTATGCAACATGTTAAAACACACGTTATGATAAAAGATATAAAATATAAATATCAATTTGTTGGTCGATAATGACTTTGTTGATGAATATAAGAATATTTTATCTTGTTGTGGATTCATATCGATAATAAATAAATGCACAAGACCCGCAGGGAAAAGTTGCTTGGACCATATATTTGTGAAGACATATCAGCCTGAAGATCAATTGGAAAATATAAGTGGGTATATTTTAAACTATCCAATAACTGATCATTTTCCTATCATGTTAACAATGAATTTTCGAGATGGAGTGTTCACAATTAAAACTGAAGAAAGAAAAATAAAAAATTACGAAAAGCACTGCCGTGAAGTCGGGAGCTTTTGAGCGCTCGTACATCCACCTTGTAGGTAGATTCGCATTTTCCAGTTTTAGAAATCAATTGAAGAAATTTTCGACAGCTGTCAAAAAAATTCTGAAACTTCGGCGAAACTCCAGACTTAATGCCAGTGCTTCAGCTGACCATTTTTTTTCGATGACTCGCTAGAATTTTCTACGGTATCTATGGTCTTGGTGATGCGATCTGGACAAAATTTCGCACGTAGTTCGAATACATTATTCTTCAGCTAGGTGCAATATTTCATTCCAATCCAATCAGTAGTTTCGAAAATATCAGAAAAAAAATATTTTGAACGGCCATATTTACGGAAACCCTAGTCTAACTCTGCTCATTGATGAACGTGACCGCGATATTCGCGATCCAAACCCACCCTGAAAATTTCAAGTTCCTAGGCCTTTCCGTTTCAAAGTTACAATTTTCTATGGTTTCTATGGTTCTGGTCATGCGATCTGGACAAAATATTGCTTTAATATATCATTCTCGATTAAAAAACAAAATTTCATCTCAGTCGAATCCGTAGTTTCGAAATTATCGAGAAAACAAAATTTCAAACGACCGTATTCACGGAACCCTCAGTATAATTCGGCTCATTTATGAACGTGAACGCGACATTTCAGATCCACACCTACCCTGAAATTTCAAGTCCCTAGGCCCTTCCGTTCGAAAGTTGTGATTTTCTATGGTTCTGGTCATGTGATCTAGAGAAATGTAGCTTGAATATGTCATTCTCCATTAGTATACAAAATTTCGTCACGATCGAATATGTAGTTTTGAAATTATCAAGAAAACTAAATTTCAAACGACCATATTTACGGAACCCCTAGTATAATTTTGCTCATAGATTAACGTGATCACAACATTCCAGATCCACACCTGTCCTGAAAATTTCAAGTCCCTAGGCGTTTCCGTTCAAAAGTTACAATTTTATATGGTTTCTATAGTTCTGGTCATGCGATCTGGACAAAATTTCACATGTAGCTTGAACACCTCATTCTCCATTTAAGTGCAAAATTCCATCTCGATAAAATCTGTAGTTTTCAAGTAATCTGGGGAACACAACTTTGAACGGCCATATTTACGGAACCCCTGGTGGAATTCTGCTCATTAACAAACTTAACCGAGGCATTTGGGATCTGAACCTACACTGAAAATTTCAAGTCTCTAGGTTGATCCTTTCGAGAGTTATCGTGCTTACGGAGGAACAAAGATCATAATTACCAAACACCCAGATGTATAAAGACGATTGGCCAGCGATGCTATAACTATCTTGCACCCAAAATTTACAATATTATACCAGAACACTTGAAAAATATAAAAAATGTAAAATCGTTCAAAAGTCAACTGAAATCTTGGATGAGTAATAACACAAGACTCCATATAAAAAATTCAATAGATAATAACTAATATGAAACATACAAACAGTAATTCAATTTGTGGATGGACCTGATGATACCCGATACCTACCCTAAATCTATACACCTGATTGGACATTTTATTCACCTACTTCGATAAATTTGGCATAAAAAATGCTGATACTTGAATATTTCTGCTCATGATTTCTCTGTTTATTTTCATTTTCCTTTTCTGAATTTATCAATTTATCTCTCATAGAATATATTTTCAGAATTATTATTGATTTTTATCGCGCACTGGTTATAATGTATTATATACCCCAGCGATGTAATCAGTTTATTAGTCAAAATAATAAACTTACTTTCTTTCTTTCTCTCATGCACTTTTTTTTTTCAGTTCAGCAAGCTCTGTTCGACCCCCAGCCCACTGCAGGCCCCTCTGCACGGCCAACTGGCTGGTTGGTCCGACCAACTGCCAAGCCTGCCCCCAAGCCAGCCCCTAAGCCCGCCGCCAAGCAGGCTCCCAAGCCCGCCGCTAAGCCTGCCCCCAAGCCAGCCCCTAAGCCAGCCCCTAAGCCAGCCCCTAAGCCCGCCGCCAAGCAGGCCCCCAAGCCCGCCGCTAAGCCTGCCCCCAAGCCCGCCCCCAAGCCTGCTGCCAAGCCGGCCCCTAATCCCGCCGCCAAGCCAGAAGAAGAAGGTACGTTTGTTGCGGGTGGCCAATAAAATAATAATAATAATAATGATAAATCGACGTTATTTTATGAAATATGTACAAGCACTGTTGAAATAATCATATGTTGGACTAACCAAGCCGAGGCGTAGTTCAGTCATAAGACTATTATTTTCACACTCAATCCCGTTTGGCTGTGATTTCCAAAGAGTACACATAGATATGGTAAATACAGTCGAATAACATGGAAAATGAGCCAAAAAGGAGAGGAAAATTAATTTTATCAACCATTTCAGACTAAGCTTTTCATTTGACGCCTGAATTTTGAATAGCTAAGACTGAAAACACTATTGTCCACGATTTCCAAAAATTTTAATGCATTGTAAGAGAAACACCTCCGAAATTTAGCGGTACGATGCACCATTCTGACACATTTCAAACAGCCTGAATCACCTGACTCCGCAATGACAAATAATATATGATCAAGGCAACAGCAAGCGGAGTAAAACAGTAAAACTTTAATTTTGCACATAATAAAAGATGGTTGATGGTGTCAGACGCCTTTTGAAAGTCTAACAAAATTATAAAACGAGCGACCCGTTTTTTATCTGAATTATGAACGATGGAATCAGTTACTGTTGCAGTTGAAGTACTAAAAGATTTACGGAACCTGCCTGATAGTTATTTATAGAAAAAATATATACATTAGCTTTGATAGGGCCTTTCCGATCACTTTTGAAAGAGTCTGTAAGATGCTTATTATTGGTAAATCAGAAAAGCTCTCAACATTCTTCTTCTTAGAAATGGCCGTCCAACCGCAAGCAGGGAAAGTACCCGACCAAATACAAGAATTATAATCGCATGAACTGAATGGGAACAACAACCGTAGTAGAGTAGTTGAGCATCTTTGAAGCCAGCATATGATATATTTAGATAATAATAATAATAAAAAAAAACCTCCGATCTTCATCGGACTGTAACTAGAGCGGATAAGGGTTATACGCCCCTGAACCTCGCGTTGCTGGAGGCAGATTTTGGAGCAGTTTCAGATGTGGAGAAACAAGAACAATGGTCGCAAAAGGCATTGCATGGCCGACACCACCACGAACTCAATCAGCAACACATTGACAAGGAGGCTTCAAATAGATGGCTCACTAGCGGAAACTTATTTCCAGCTTTATGATCGCTATTCAAGATCAGGTCATCAATACGAATAATAACAAGAAGTTCATCATTAAGGATCCTAATACCCAATCCGACAAATGCAGGAAGTGTCAACAAAAATCAGAGACTATTCAGCATCTAACATTTGGCTGCAGCGCGCTGGCTAATACATACTGTGCAACATCGTCCACCAGAAACTGTTCGGTCTTCTCAACACCTATACGCCATAATATAAGTATCAGCCACAGATGGTTCTCGTGAATGACAATTTTAGACTTTACTACGATAGGTGACGAACAGACCAGATATTGTTGTATTGGATAGAAGAGTCAACTCGGTCTTCCTCGTTGATGTAGCGGTTCCGAACACTCACAACATTATCAATAAATATCAGGAGAAGATGGCTAAGTATGCGGATCTCGCCATTGAAATCAATCAAATGTGGCATTGCGAGAAAGTGGAAATCGTTTCAGTGATAATAACTGCTTTCCAGCCAGGTGCGTGTTACTACGGGGCTTAACGCATCAGGGGGTTTCGCCCTAGCTGTCGGCAATGCCAAAACCAAACTGTCAGAAAAACGTAAACAAAACAGCAAAAATGACGGGTTTGGCGTTGAACAGCTGTCAGAACTTGAAGCCCCGAAAATTCGGGTTATGCACCAGGGGGAAGGGGAAGGTAGCACGAGGGCTTGACGCACCGGCACTGGAACGGTCAAACTTATGTCAAACTTTGGTTTGGAGCACTCCTGGGGCGCCCCAGACAGTGGCTGGAAAGCACTTATTATCATCAACCGGAGTGGTCCAAGACTCTGCACGAAAGTATCGCTTAACTGGGACTACCTAAGAACACCTATTCAGACATTCAAAAGGCTGTTGTTATATGGAACACCTTTCATACAGTATGGAAGTTCGCAATGTAAATTGAGTCTAATCTCTTTGGTACTTCGTACCCGGGATAGGCCAATGATACCAGCTTTGAGCTGAGTTTGGTAGCAGCAACAACGAGATAATAATAATAATAATTTATTCACCATGAAAACAGTCTACAATATAAATCTGAAACAAAGCAATAGGTATAATATGAATAAATAGATGAAATCACAGAAGCTCCAGCTCAAAGCCATCGCTTGCACGTGATATCAATTCAAACAATTTTGCTACTAATTGTGAGTGAACATAATGAACTCAAACACGATCTACACAATTCACCAATAATTTTCATTTATTTTTTTTGTTTGTTTTTTGGTTTTTTTTATAATGTTCCATATATATATACAGGGTGTCCGGAAAAATGTGAGAAATCTCTCGGATTCAGATAAAACATAAAGAAATAAGATGACAAGTTTCTATAATTTTTTTTCCTAGCGGCCCTCTCTACGTTGATACGGCCTCCTAAATGACGCCACTGGAATAAATTTCAAATTACTTGATATAATTTAATGAAAAATTGATATAAGAAACAATAGTAAGGACCTCTTGAAATACTGCCCTTAAATTCAAATTAGCTTGTTTAGTTTACCAGAGGCGGAATAGGTTGTACGTTTTAATGCTTACATTTTCAATACCCTGTATGATAAGGAGTTAAAAAACACAAATTTGGATATTTTGAACATTAAACTAAAGAAAAGGTACTCTCGTTAATTGTCGATTAAATGAACCGTTTTCGAAAAACAAAATAACTTATGAAGTTTTTAATTGATTATTTTTTATTAGCGCATTTAGATTCAATCGTTGCAATAGTACGTGTGTGATGTAATGAATTGGAAGACTTGATAACATTTCGGTAAATGCAGAATTAATTTAAATAGTCGGGAATAGAGAATTATTTCTTTTGGCCTAGTAGATACAAGAAAAAATCGAAATCGTGGGAACGCCTAGAAAGGTGAAGACTTAACTTTAACGAAAACTCGAGTACCCATCTGTTTAGTTTCATTCGAGAGTGTTAAAATGTCGATAACCCAAACTCAAGTGTTTTAGGGACCCTTTAAATATAACTGCCTTATCGCGCATATAATGACCAAAAAAATGAAGCGTTGGGAGATTTATAATTTTCCCTCATTCCACGAAACACTTAATTAGGGTTTAGATAGAAAAATTTCACATCATACCACCATTGTCGAAAATGCGATAAGTGATTGGATCAGAATTTTCAGACCTATAATTGCCGATGGTTGGTTTACGAACCGCCTTAAAAAAGATGATTGAGAGGGGGGTTGAAAATTTTCTTGACACGAAAAAAGATCGGAGTTAGTTAGTTGGTTCGGGGAACCCGGTAGAAGAAGTTTGTTCGGGAAACCCGGTAGAAGAAGTTGGTTCGGGGAACCCGGTCGAAGCAGGGAGTTCAGGGAACTCAGTCGAAGCGGTAGTTTTTCTTTTCGGGACTTGGTAGAATAAGGTTTTTGGGAGACTCTATCAGGAGTAGATTCGGGAGAATCGGACGAAAAAAAAAAAAATAACGAAAAGCACTGCCGTGAAGGCAGGAGCTTTTGAGCGCTCGTACATGCACCTTGTAGGTAGATTCGCATTTTCCAGTTTCAGAAATCAATTGAAGGAATTTTTGACAGCTGTCAAAAAAATTCTGAAACTTAGGCGAAACTCCAGACTTCATGTCAGTGCTTCAGCTGATCAATTTTGTTTCGATAATTCGCTAGAATTTTCTACGGTATCTATGGTCTTGGTGATGCGATCTGGACAAAATTTTGCACGTAGTTTGAATACATTATTCCTCAGCTAGGTGCATAATTTCATTCCAATCCGATCAGTAGTTTCGAAACTATAAGAAAAAAAATATTTTGATCGGCCATATTTACGGAACCCCTAGTCTAATTTTGCTCATTGATGAACGTGACCGTGAAATTTGCGATCCAAACCCACCCTGAAAATTTCAAGTTCCTAGGCCTTTCCGTTCAAAAGTTAGAATCTTCTATGGTTTCTATGGTTATGGTCATGCGATGTGGACAAAATATTGCTTCAATATATCATTATCGATTAAAATACAAAATTTCATCTCGATCGAATCCGAAGTTTCGAATTTATCGAGAAAACAAAATTTCAAACGACCGTATTTACGGAACCCCTTGTATAATGTTGCTCACGACATTCAAGATCCACACCTATCCTGAAAATTTCAAGTCCCTAGGCGTTTCCGTTCAAAAGTTACAATTTTCTATGGTTTCTATGGTTCTGGTCATGCGATCTGGACAAAATTTCACATGTAGCTTGAACACCTCATTTTCCATTTGAGTGCAAAATTTCATCTCGATCAAATCTGTAGTTTTCAAGTAATCAGGGAAACAAAACTTTGAACGGCCATATTTACGGAACCTCTGGTGGGATTTGGCCCATTAACGAACTTAACCGAGCCATTCGGGAACTGAACCCACACTGAAAATTTCAAGTCTCTAGGTTGTTCCGTTCGAGAGTTATCGTGCTTACGGCCGTCCGGACGGACGGACAGACAGACTTGAACTTTCCGACGGATTCGTCATCAGTGAGTCGAACCTAGTCGATTGAGACCATTTTCGGCTCAAAATTCGAAAAATACAGACATCGTGATGAAATGATATAGCCCTCGTGTAAGTAGTATGAGCGCTCAAAAAGAGTTGTTTCAACGGAGTATAACTCGTAATTCGGGAACTTGTTCGACTTGAGTATACATTTATCGGGAATTTAGCTGAATTAAGAAGTGGCTAAAATCATATCGAAACGGCGAAATAAAATACGGGTGTGTTTTGTAGCGCAGTGAACTCTCGGCTTTATTAAGTGCGAACAATACAGTGACAGGATTAAACCCTCCAGTGGCGGAGCATGAGAAAAGGTAATTCTAAAATTACGCATGATTTTATTTGAGTTCTCACTAGTCCCGAGTCTTGAAATCTCCCACACAAAATTGAATTACTCTTGGAATCCAAAGTTAAGGGATAATTGATATTCTGAGATAATTAATCAAACCTTGATTTGACAGTTTTTGTTTTGATAAATTTGTCGAGATTTTTTCGTTCTGGTGAAGGTTGAATGCGTGTGTTGATAAATAATTTGTGAAGAATCATTTATTTTTTTTTAATATATATTTAATGAAAACTCGTCATTGTTTCATTTATATTCACCAGTTGGAGTTGGAGGGAAAATGCAGTAAACTCGAAGTCCTTACTTTGCTCAAGGCTCGAATCCAAGGCCCTATCCAATTAACCGCTCGATTGGATTGGGGTTACTATCCCACAAAAAGTTTATGAAAGATTTTGTTTGTTTTTGTTTTGTGTTATTTTGTTAGAAGTATTCAGATATCGCGTCTGCGTATTACAGTGAAGTTGGCGGCCAGTTTTTGACGAGACCTCAGCGGCCAGTTCGCCGATAAGCGCTCTCAGTGGCGTGCGCTCTAGTCTCATTCTAGTGCATTCGTACCTGTAAATGGTCCCCGTGCGAACGTCGGTACTCGGTACTTCACATTGTAAACAGAATTGATATGTATGATCCATGTTCTATTGAAGCACATGAAAATTAACTTCTCAGAATAATCAGGGAGAATCAGTTTTGTCCCCTGCCCCTAGATATAATATTAATGTAACATATTCTCTCCTCTCCAAATTACGGATTATTCATTGGACATTTAATTTTGCCTCTCATTTCCAGAAGAATGAATGAAAATCATTTTTATTTTTGCACAATATTGGGGAATGATGTTTCTACCACAGTGCATAGGTCTCATATTTTGTCACCATCAGGAACAAGGTCAACCGAGCCGTTGAGGAATGTTTTTCGGGTTAATCGGATAAAAATTCGAACTTCGCGTTTTCCCTCTCATTTCCAGAAAAATTAGTGGAAATCATTTCTGTTTTTTTGCATAATATGAGGAAATTATGGTTCTACCACAGTGCATAGGTGTCATATTTTGTCACCATCAGGAACATCTCAACCGAGCCGTTGAATAATGTTCTTCGAGTTAATCGGATACAAATTCAAACTTCGCGTTTTCCCTTTCATTTCCAGAAAAATGAATGGAAATCATTTCTGTTTTTTGCATAATATGAGGGAATAATTGTTCTACCACAGTGCATAGGTGTCATATTTTGTCACCATCAGGAACAATGTAAACCGAGCCGTTGAGAAATGTTTTCCGGGTTAATCGGATAAAAATTCGAATTTCACGTTTTCCCTCTCATTTCCAGAAAAATGAGTGAAAGTTTTTTCTGTTCGTTGTATAATGTGAGGGAATTATGGTTCTATCACAATGCATAGGTCTCATATTTTGTCACCATCAGTTTGAATTTGTATCCGAACTCGAAGAACATTATTCAACGGCTCCGGTTGACATTGTTACTGATAGTGACGAAATATGACACCTATGCACTGTGGTAGAACCATTAATTCCTTATATTATGCAGAAAACAGACATGATTTTCACTCATTTTTCTGGAAATGAGAGGAAAAACGCGAAGTTTGAATTTTTATCCGATTAACCCGAAAAACATTCCTCAACGGCTCGGTTGACCTTGTTCCTGATGGTGACAAAATATGAGACCTATGCACTGTGGTAGAACCAATTTTTTCCCAATATTATGCAAAAAAAAAAAATGATTTTCATTCATTCTTCTGGAAATGAGAGGCAAAATCAAATGTCCAATGAATAATCCGTAATTTGGAGTGGAGAGAATATGTTACATTACTATTATATCTAGGGGCAGGGGACAAAACTGATTATCCCTGATTATTCTGAGATGTTAATTTTCATGTGCTTCAATAGAACATGGATCATACGTATCAATTCTGTTTACAATGTGAAGTACCGAGTACCGACGTTCGCACGGGGACCATTTACAGTTACGATTGCACTAGAATGAGACGAGGGCGCACGCCACTGAGAGCGCTTATCGGCGAACTGGCCGCTGAGGTCTCGTCAAAAACTGGCCGCCAACTTCACTGTAATACGCAGACGCGATATCTGAATACTTCTAACAAAATAACACAAAACAAAAACAAAAAAAATCTTTCATAAACTTTTTGTGGGATAGTAATGTGAAGACGAGTACCGAGTACCGACGTTCGCACGGGGACCATTTACAGTTAAACGGCCTATACACGAGCTCATCGTGATGAGCGGGCAGTATGGACTAAAAAGTGGTTATTGAAACGAAGTGTGTCTCATATGAATCTTCGGTACATACTCGGGAGAATTATATTTTTTCTGTATTTCAGAGCTGTATAAATAACTAGCAGACCCGGCCACGCGTTGCTGTGGCTAAAGTATACGTTGTATTATTATTAACCCTAACCTAACCCAACCCTTACCATAACCCTTATCCTCAGCCTTATTTATGAGTCTCAAAAGAATTTTCATATTCGTTGGTAGGTATATGTTATGATCAATGTGTGAGATGTTCGATATAGAAAAAAAATACCTCAAAAGTTGGATTGAAACCTCTGCCCTCAAATATGTTTGAACCAAATGATGTCATTTGGTAACGCTTAATATTCTGCAAGTTATGTTTAGAATGTTTAGATAGAGGTTCTTGTCCTGAAAAAAACGAATTCAAAGGTTTGGGTGGCGTTGTCAGTTGTTGCAATTTGATTTTTCCATTCAAAAAACATAATCCTGGGGATTCGTTTTGATATCTCAGAGCATTGCAGTATATCCAAAAGACACCAATATATTGCTAGCATAATCGCCTGTGGGATCATATCTTAATGCCAAACGCTCAAAGTTGATCATTTCATTAATTCATTCTGTATTTTGTTGTATCTCGCCTGAGATCGATAATATCGATTCTTCCTTTCATTCTGTTTGCTCATTGTCTCGATCATTACGAACTCGCCCACAACACAACGATATATATCAAACACAGTGATAAACTTCTGAGCAATTTCTAGAAACACGATAAACTTCACTCACATAAGTGTCAAAATTCTCATGAAATATAAGTAATCTATGATTGTCCGCTTGGTCGGAGGAAGAAAGAAAGCCTTTTTTTCCTTTCCGTACGGGTTTTCGGGAATATTTCGTTGTGTAAAGTTTGTCGTGATAATAATGAACACAACTGAAAAAGAATGATCGAATTTGGTGAAGTCGTTTGAACGTGATGCTTGGACATACATAAACTATAGATCCTCTTTTATTAATATAGATACATGTATTTGATCGAATAACAATACAACATTCACACAAGTCCTTTCCCTTCATAGTGCACCTGATACGCAAAAATATCCTACAGCGGTCTGCAGTGGCGTGAAATGGCAATGAATTTTCTTCCGAAGTCCGCTGTTCGGCCCGAAATATCAAACTAGCTGAAAGATCGCGGATCTCTCCATGGAGCGCTGGTCGGCCCGCGAAAACGCTACACACGGATGGACAAGTTTGCCCGCGGATTGGCCCGCTCATCATGATGAGCTCGTGTGTAGGGCCTATTACGATTGCACTAGAATGAGACGAGGGCGCACGCCACTGAGAGCGCTTATCGGCGAACTGGCCGCTGAGGTCTCGTCGAAAACTAACCGCCAACTTCACACACGTAGCTTTAGTGAGAGTACATTTCTGAAAAATTATTTTTGTTAAGGTGCCTTTCTGGGCCAAAACTGAATTGTTGAGAATCTTTGTAATTTTGTCGGATTCAATAACGTAAACGTTCCTTGAATAACTTTCGTATCACACTTTGTTGCAGACAAAAAAAATTAGAATTCATGGTTCTTTTCAATAGAAATAAAAAAATTACTTCTTTTATTATTTTGTTTTTCGGTTCATTTTATCGACAATGGACAAGAGTACCTTTTCTTTAGCTTGATGTTCAAGGTATCCAAATTTGTTTTTTTCAACTCCTCATCATACAGGGTGGTAAAAATATAAGCATTAAAACGTACAACCTATTCCGCCTCTGGTAAACTGAACAAGCTAATTTGAATTTAAGCACAGTATTTCAAGAGGTCCTTACTATTGTTTATTATATCAATTTTTCATTAAATTATATCAAGTAATTCAAAATTTATTCTAGTAAAATGAATTTCTATTGGCGTCATTTAGGAGACCGTATCTCCGTAGGGAGGGCCGCTAGGAAAAAAAATTATGAGAACTTGTCATCTTATCTGTTTTATCTGAATCCGAGAGAATTCCCACATTTTCCCGGACACCCAGTATATATATTTTTGTAATATATTCTTTTAACATCAGAGGTGGAAACCTATTCAAACTCAAAGGAGATGGAGCCGTCATGCCTTTCTGTGTTATAAAATTGAATCAAAATTTACACAGTTATCATCTCTTGAGCTACCGTTGAATTTCACATTTCGAATATATAAACGGATTTTCGAATTTTCGTGTTGTATCAAGCAAGGGCGCACCCAGGATTGAATTTCGGGTGGGACTGAATCGAAATGCATAAGATATGAAATATTTTATTCTTTCAATATAAAAATAATATGTATAAAAAACCTTATTCAAAATATGATCGAACGAAACAAATAAACAATCTATTAATAATAACAATAAACAATAACTATAAAGAACAATCTATTAAATTATAAAATCCATACGACGTTTCTCTTCGGCAGTTTAACAATTATTTTTTCAGGGTCGATATGAATTTCATTGCAGATGTTTAATAAGGCTAAGCCCGCGATTCTATTTTCCGACAGAATTTCTCAGATAGGTTTTTAAACGTCTCAGTGTAGAGAAACTCCGCTCTGTCGTTGCTGTTGTCACAAGTATGGTACAAAATAATTCAAGCAATAAATAAATGTTCGGAAACAATTCTTTATTGATATATGCCAATAAATCTTTGGACTATATTTCTTGATATCTGAATTCTCGGAAACCGTGTTATATTTAGCACACCACATCATATATTCACAGAGGCAAGGGATCCAAATCAAAGGAAATGAGCAAACTTTAAAATGTTGCTTCGTGCTTCTTTTAGTATTTCGTATTTCCCTGACGAGGGAGCATAAAAAACATGTGTGCCAAATATAAAGAAAATATAATGTGTGGTTTGTTATGACTGAGAAAATTAATAAAACATCTCGGTTACAAAGACAGCCAGAGCCAACAAATGTGGTATATTCGCTGCCCTCTATCCGCCTTTTGAGTATTTACGTTTTCCAATGAAACACCCTGTATGTATATAGATACCTTCCCGGGTCGAACGATAAAAAGCTTAATTCGCAGAGCAGTAGATGATAAACATGTCGTGGAGCTTAAAGTTTTTGGAAAAATGCTTCCTACTACCGTTCATTTATTTATGGTTTTTTCCTAATGAAAATAGAGCAAACTTTCATCCTCCGTGCGTATCGTATATTGACTGTTCATCCTCCTTTTTTTTCAGTTCAGTTCAGCACTATTACTACCCCCCCTCCAGTGGAAGTCTATGATTGGAACCCAGAGGAAGAAGGTATGTTTGTTGCGAGTAGGTAATAAAGTGAAGTCGCTATCGAGATCACAAGCGTCATTATACAGTGTGGTAAAGCCAGATGGAATAAATTCAATATCTTGGTTACTTCACATATTTATGAGAAATTCTGTAACACGTAAAATTTGAATTTTAAAATGTCTTTCTTTTTCTTCGTAAAAATGCGAACCCTTCCTTCACCCCCCCTTTTCGAAAGACGGGTACAACCCCTCAATTTTTCAAATAGGAAGTATGGGCTTGTAATGTCTACATCGTTTGAAAGTTTTATTCAGAAATGTTATCATTTTCATGTTTATTGCAAAAATGAAAATAGAAAAAAAAATCGAGTGATAAGCGAAATTGGGTACAATATCAAAAACTAAAATGTAATACAAAATGCAGCAAAAAAATTATGAATGTAAATGAAGTAGATGTTCAAAGTGTTCACGGCGAACGCCTTGGCAACATCCTAGCCTCAAATAAAAATTTCAACAAACATTATTCAACATCTCGGGAGTGATCCACCTAATCGCAAGCGTTATTCGATCTTTAAGGTTATTCAAATCAATGGGTTTAGTTTTGTACACAATGCTCTTGACATATCCCCATAAAGAGAAATCTAATGGGTAAGATCTGGTCGCGCTGGCGACCAGTTATCCGTTAATCGAACCATTATTCAAAATTGAAGGTAACGAAATTCAAACACTCAAGACAATTTATAAACTACAACTCATCAGCACAAAACTCTTTGCGGATGCGTTCTAAAGAAACATTGCCACAGAAAGTGTTTCACGTAGTTTTCATGGTACCACCTGAAAACACAATTCTTCATTTTCTTTCTATCATATCTTGAAGACAAATAACTTTAGTATTATTGTAATAAGATTTGGAAATATTCGCGGGAATATTATGGTGAATTTCGTTCATCACATGATATTATTTTTGCCATAATCTTCAAAGCAATTACATTTCTGAATAGAGAATGAAGAGACCTTTCACACGATGTATCTATCACAAGCGCGTACTTCCCATTTGAAAAATTGGGAGTTGTAACTGTCTTTCGAAGGTGGTTGAAGGTAATCGAACGTTCGCATTTTTACGTAGAAGAATGACACTTTACAATTTAAGTTGGACGTGTTTCTGGATATTTCATGAATATCTGAAGTAACCGAGATAATGGATTTATTCCATTTGGCTTTTCCACACTGTATATACTTACTATATACTTAACGTATATACCCTCTGGAAGCAGACGATGAATAGCTTTGCTCGCAGAGCAGTCCAAGACATGTCGTGGACTTAATGAAGGCTCGAACACGAAATCATGAAAGAACCAAAACCGTCTTCACGTTATTCATATTTATTTTTATGGTTCGTTCCAAGATAGAAATAATATTAAATTTTGAAATTTATGAAAAACCACTAACAATATTCAGAGAATTTTGTTTCAATTATATATTTTTTTCCGAGACCCTTTTTCAAGGAAGATTCTAAAGGTGAACAAACAGAAGGAATTTTCTCACAAAATTATATAATTAGCAGTCTTATTCTAACAACCAACCCCAACTATCAAAAGAACCTATAACTAATATTTCTAAACTCTAAAATAACGTTCGATTGGTGAGTGCACTCACTATATGCAATTTTCAATATTTCTCCTTCGAAGCAGAACGCCGTTTCAATATCTCCTTCTCTGCTTCACTTGCCAAATCAACTGCAACAACTCAATCTTCGAATCTACTCTTTACAAAGTTCCAAATACCATTCATTATACCTTTCTTCTTACAAAACCAATCTTTCTGCCAACTTTTTGAAAATTCTCGATCCTTCCCATTGACGTTTCCCTTTCAACTGTGCACTGGCCTGCTTTTCCCATTCATATTATTTAATATCTCATTTCCTTGGTAATATTCTTGATACATTCCATTCTTCATGAACAAAACTCAACTACCTATTTACAATTAATCATTTGAACAAATTCACATTTTTCTTATTTCTGAATAATCTGAACCCTCTTTGAAAATATAATGATATGATTTATGAATTGATCGAATTTACTGAATTGTCTAAAGATGTTCGAAGGTTCTTGACTTTTCGGTGATATTGTTTGAATTTATTTTTCATTTTAATATCTTGAAACTTTAAGAAATATGACCATTTTTGATTTCCATAACAATATATACAGGGTGATTCTCGAAGACCGTTGGTTAGAATATATCAAAGGAAGACTCGAGATAAACACTTGGAATTTTATAGTCAAGCTTTGTTGGGACAGATGAATTCTTGGAAAAAATTTCAGATTCGTTTGACTTCCGGTTTCCGATACCCACTTTCGTTTCTTGAAAGTAACACCAAGTTTTTCAATTCATAATCATATTACCTAATCATTGAATTCTAAACTGCTTTAATGTATCATTTGCAAATTTTTTCCCCAGAAAATTTGTCTGAAATCTGAAGAAATTCTTCAAATTTTCTCAAAAAGCTTCATTCCAATGTTAATAACTTTGAGATTTTTGCATAAAAATTCCTAATTTTCTAGCTTTTATCAGAAGATATATAAAATATTCTCCTCCGTTAAAGATTCAATTGAACATACAAGGTGTTCCGATTCCAATGTCAAAGTCAGCCATGACAAAAACCTCAAAACTCATTTTTTTTTTCAAATGAGAACCCATTTTAAGATGGAAGCTACGTCAAAAGATATTGTATTTTTGTTATACATACTACTGCTCTAAAATGCTCATTTCCCGAGATTTAGGACTAAATCTCATTTACTTCTAAAGAATGGTCTGATTCTCGTTTACAATATTGAAGTTTCATCCATTCTTCAGAAGTCATGGTGCAAAAAACAAGAATTTAATACAGTGGAACTCCTCTACCTCGAACTTCCTTAACTCGAAGAATTCTCCAAGTCGAATTTTCTTCACAAACATTTTTTTCATTACACGTAAGCATAGTATTAGTATAACATAATGTATATAGAACCGTGTTTTGGTAATACCTCTGCAATACATAAATATGTAAATATACATATGTGAATTCAAAAACCCCTCAATTTAGTGCATTTTTCCGTAACTCGAAGTAAAAGTACTGTCCCTTGGAGATTCGAGTTAGGGAAGTTCCACTGTTGTTATTATTTTACTCGAAATAGAATAACTAATTTAATTTTCACTATATTGAGTTGAATGTGTTTTTGCCTACGAAACACATTCAACCCAATATGCAACATCTTCAAATTAATATATAACTCAATTAATTCTCTAAACTCTATCTACTAATACAACAAATCCTTTCACTAGGTGGGGTTAATGGTTAATGCGCAACTCCTTGTGTGGGATGAATATTCGATGATATCTTAATGACTTCCAAGGATGAAATTATGCTTATCTCACCGCCATTAAGTGAGAAGATCTATTGACGTTAGTTTTTCCCTTTTCTGGGAAAAATATGCGAATGATACATTGAAGAAATTAAGAATTCAATGAGTAATATGATTATGAATAAAAAAATATGTGTTATATTGAAAAATCGAAAGTTGATATCATTTCCGGTGAAACCGGGAGTCAAAGGAATCTGAAATTTTTTGCAAGAATTCATCTCTCCCAACAAAGCTATAAAATTTCATCTCGAGTCTTTCTTCGAAATATTATAACCAATGGTCTTCGTGAATCACCCTGTATACTGCAAATTGAACCTTTCTCGGTTAATTCGCCAACGTTAAACGATTTGTGTGATTCTTCGTGGAATATATTACGATAGAAATTTGTCTGAATAACAGTCTTGATGATCGTGAACGGAAAAAACAATTCGACTGTTCTTGGAAAAATGCTCCCAACCACTGTTGATTTATTTATGGTTTCAGGGTGGACAAATTTTCATTCTTCTTGCACCTAGCATATTATTGTCTGTTATGCGCCGTTTTTTTTTTCAGTCCAAGTGGCCCTGCTCCCGCTACCAGACTCAGATGAGGAAGAAGAGACACCCGAAAATGAAGGTATGTTTGTTGCGGGAGGGTAATAAATCAAGTCGCTATCGAGATAACAGGTATTATTCCATACGGAGTCTCAATTTGAGAAGGTACCACCCTTAATTTCTCGAACCCTATGTAAAATCAGAAGAAATGCAAAAAAAGTTTTGGGTTTGGTTGCAATAAATTTGTATCAACCTTGTGAGCGTGATCACTGCAACCCCTGAAATCTTAAATGAGAGGGGGGTTGAGTGCCACCTTGTTGTAAAGGTAATTCGATTGCATTTTCAAAAATGCCATGCACTTGAACTATATCGATAGTACGCAACGAGTTTGGTACTCAGAAACAAGCGCGCCAAAACACTTGCCTTCATTCTTCTCGCGCACAACGAGAATTTGGCATAAGGTTTTTTATTGCTCACACGACCCACATTTCCGCATGAGAATGCGTCTTACAAACGTCTCTAGCTTCAGCCACAGCGAATGGGATTCAATAAAAAATTTGTCATTTTTGAAGGAATAAAAGTTTGGTGATCGTAAACGAAAAACAAATTTTCGACAGTTTTTGGAAAAATGATTCCTTCCACGGTTAATTTATTCCTGGTTATTTTCCTAAACAAAATTGAGACTTTAGAGGTGACACATTTTTATCCTTATTATATATCTATTGTATATTGTCTGTTTATTCAGCTTTTTTTTTTCAGTCCGGCAGACCCGTTCGCCTGATGAAACGAATGGAGGTATGTTTTTTGGGGGTGGGTAATATAAAGTCGCTATCGATATCAGAACTCGCAGCGAAAAATTCAGGGACGTATACTAGAACAGGTAATAGAGATTTTTTCGTGATAAAAATCGTAGAAGAAATCCGCGAGAGCAGGGGGGTTTTGGGGATGGTCCGTGGATGTTGAGTGATATGTTTTCGACGAGAAATCACAGGGGTTGAGATCCAGGGAGCGTGCATTTTCACTAAGTTCGGAAGCCACAATAATCATACGCTCTGCCAATGATTTCCCGTAAACTGAAAGCATTCAATAGAAATATTTAGACTCGGTCTCTACCTAATTCAGGTTCATGTTGGAAATTTCTCAGATTCGCCGGTAACTTCTTTTTGACTTATTTTGATGAGTTCTAGCACCTGTCAAAAAAGCCCCACCTTTGGAAACACCCCGAATACATGCCAATGTAAAATTATTCATTCTTATTCAACTGTGGTTTCCTCGAATGAAAATGGAACATTTTGTTTGAGATAATTTTCATCCTTCATGTATTGTATAATGTCTGTTCATACACTTTTTTTTTCAGTGAAGCGAAAGCTCCAGGGGCCTGCGGTCGAGGAGGAGGAGGAGGAAGAAGATAATGGAGGTATGTTTATAGTGGTTCGATATAGGTATAGCTAACTCCACGTAATCGAGATCACACGCTTTAATCTTCATTCTAGGATAAAAATCACATTCACATTCGCAATCAGTTCGCTGGCCGAGTCGCAATTCGGGAAAAAAGTTTGCGTGGAATTCACCATTCGCAATTAACTTCGGAGTTCGATCAGACGCATACGCTTTGAAGCTTGGTTTCTAGCAGATCTTTCATAGATAATCTAATTTAGTGGAGGTAAACAAACGAAATGAAAATCATATTTGAATTTTCGTTCTTTCCGTTCCTTGTGTTTTCAAAGTTATAACAATGGAAGCATTACGGATTTCAAACTTCGAGCCGAAACATTAACCGAATCAACATATACGACACAGAACACTGAACCTGAGATAACCATTATCGTTATCTAAGCTACGACTACAAAATACTCAAATATATTGTACTGTATTGGTACTTACTATACGATAATTCGTATACTCAATAATTCTTAAATGGACTATATAGTCCATTTAAGAATTATTGACATCGAAGCAGGCCATGAACGTCCAGTCGAGGCTTTATTTCTGGTTACAAAAAATTTACTGTTTTAATCATAGAAATGAAACATAAATATAACCTAGAAAAGTGTTCAGTATACGAATTATCGAATAATTATTAATTAAGCCGGAATATTTCGACTGCAGTTTAACCCTTTAGTGCCCGAATACTGAAAAAACTTGAATTCACAAATTTTTTTTCTTGTTTTTTGTTTTTTGAAGGGTTTTAAATATAATTCAATTTTTTTCAGAATTTTATTTTCATTTTCGAAAAAAAATCCAAAATATGGACTTTTAAGTACCTACCATCAGAAATGATGTCATTTTTAGTGCTAATGAAATGCTCTGTAACTGAAATATTTTATTCCTCATTTTCATTGAATTTTTTCACAAAATTCAGAATAACTACTGATATTACTAGGTATCAACCAAAAAAATTGAAAAATATCTATAGAATCGTTATTCCAAATCAGTATCCGCATTTTCAGAGTCACTCTCTTCTTCATCTGTTAAAATATTAATATCTAACGATAAATCTTCGTTGAGGATCTCATTTGCAATGACCTCTATTTCTTTCGAATAAAGTGGTCTCTTACATACCACTGTTGAATTTTTCTGCTCGCCATATTTCCTGACGGTACTTCTGCGTCCTGATGAAAAATGGGAAATTTCCCAAGAAAAGATGTTCGAATGTTTATTATTGAAACATAAACCTACTGAGTATAGCCACCAGCAACAATATATGTTAAATAAAAATAGCAGAATATAGAAAACTAAATTTTACGACGCGTCGAAATTACTGGTACTCAGGAGTACCGTCGGGCACTAAAGGGTTAAGAATGGGAATTCAGGTTCAACGTTATATATATTAAGAAATGGAACCCCCAAATAGAAAACTTGAACAGGAAACTCACCACCATAATCTACACCCTCAATAGTATGAAATACCATATCCAACAAGATACATTGAAGCTCCTATACACAGCCAATTTTCAGTCAACCCTTTCATATGGCATTGTTTAATGGGGAAACAGTACATCGGAAAAAAAAAATTTAAAACACAAAAGCAAGCAATCCGAGCTATGTATAGAATGAAATATAGAGAGACCTGTAGAAGTGTTTTCAAAAGGAATAAAATCCTGACGTTAACAGCAATATATGTGCTGAAGCATGTTATCTTCCTACAAAGCCACAGTGGAATATTTGAACCGTTTCTGAACAACCACCCAACTTGGAAAATTGATCCTTATATATACCCGAGGCAACAATAGACACTAGCACAGAATAATGTGAAAAACATGTGCATGAAGATCTACGATGCGTTACCCAAACAGTTTCATTCGATATAATATCGCACCCGTCGTAGAATAAGGAGACAACTCAAAAATTGATTTTGTTGGGAAATCGTATTTGAAGTTTTGGTTTACCGAAGTTTTCGTTCTATACTTTTGTGTACTTACTCAATTTAACACGCTGAACATTCGTAATAACTGCAGCAATCCATTTGAACATTATAACTCTAGCACCCAATATTCAATTAATGCAATTTTTCCCATCCTGGTGGAATACAGTTTTTCCAAAAAATTTGAAATGTTACCATTTTTCACGAACAGTCTCTTATGTGGCGGAGAGGCCAACTAGTGTTATTCTGATATTGCACGTAAGAAAAGGGATACTTTCCGAGTTCAATACCGTCACTAACACAAAATGGACCTTTTTTGAGTTGTCTTCTTAGTCTACGACGGGTGAGATATATATTATTATTAAAAAAAGAGAGAAACAAAAATTAAGAATCTTTGTAATACATGAAGAATTTTGACATAAAATTTGTACCGTAACTACGAATATATGAACCAATTTGTGAATTATTTATTGCTCCGTGTTGAATACTTTAAGAAAGTCAATTTTTATTTTCATTCATTGAAACTGTTCATGAATTATTGAAAATATTATAATTGATGAGCAATTTTACAATTATTCAGTACACCTTTGAATTTTGAACAACATAGCATGTGTTCAATTTCAGTACGAGCAGAGGAAATGTGTACAGGGTACCATACAGTATAAGTATAATAAATAAACTTAAAATATCTACGAATGATACAAGAGCAAAGATGAAAATCTCATTGAAAACTTTGTTTCCAAGTATAAGTGTAGTGATTTGGATGTGTTTATTGAATAAGCTGACATAATCCTATTGATGGACATCCTTTTGCAGGGAAGGTTTCAATTTTTTAATAACCCATTTATGAAATAATTCACTATTCATAGTAATCCTTATCATTAATACCACTGTCAAGAATCAGATCACATCCAGGTAAAAATCCATCCATTGTTCCAGCATTCAAAATAGTGCACCTTCTGCCTTTACCCTTGAATATACTCGGCATACCTTTTGGATTATTTTTTAGTGTCCACTGACGAATTTGAATACCGTTTTCTAATATCCAAGTTTCATCTAGGTAAATGAATTTTACGTTTTGTTCCATGTATTCTCGGTATTTATCACAATATCGTACTATTTTTATTATATTTTTCTGTTTATCAATAAGAATTTTCCTTCGATCAACTGTTTTGTATTGTATCAATTTTTTTTTATGATATAATATAATGTTGACTTTGATCGATTGAAATCTAGGTGCTCTTTGGTCAGTTCGAGAAGGATCGTTTTTAATTCTAGCAAAAACAAAGTCATTCAATGTCTCTTTGAAGGAATAATCATATTGCACAGGTTTTCTTTCACTTCTAATTCTAGCCTGTAATAACATGCTAATATTCTACAGACAGTGCTTGGTGAAATCTGAAAATTTAAGAGACATTGATCAATCAGAGTACACTTTGAGTAGGTGAATGACAGTTTACCTGAAACACTAGCGAAACTCGATTAATGCTAGCGGAAATATATGCCAAATCTTCGAAAAACTCGAAGTAACACCGACAAACTGCCTGGTGTTCTCTTGTTAGGCGCGATGTATCCTGGTGAATTCCAACCATTCATAGCACAAGACAAAAAATACTCAAATTCAAAGCTAATTTTTATAATTATTCACCAATATCTTCGATAAAATCATCAAAGCAAGATCTCTATGGGTTAAGTAAGGGTTATTCCTATACCATCCTGAATTCAGCAACCCAAAATATTACTGAAGAGTCTATTACCAACTTGAATTCGATTTTTCAAAGCCTACCGAGATGTCAATAATTCTTAAACGGAGTATATGTATTTCGAATACTTTTGATGAAGGAAAATGACAGTCATTAATTAAGCCGGTGGATAATAGGCGTGTATAATGAATATTATTCACTCCATGCATAGATAATCTGACCATCGATTTGCTGGTTTTTTCATTCAATCTGACAGATTGAAAAGTATCTGAGACGTTCGAATTGTGCGGCAATTTTATTATAAATACTTAATCGAAAATAAGTAGATTATGCAGATCGAAAGTGATGATGAATTGGTCAGTACTCCACCAGAAATCAGAGATGCTGCAAAAATCACTGAAATGGAACTTCTTCTGGAGAAATCACGAAATCTATACCTCTCAGTATTCAATAATTTTATGGATTGGAGAGCGGCAAATAAAATTGGATCATTTTCGGAGTCAGTTTCACTTGTATATTTCTCAAAATTATCTGCGAAATGATATTCAACATTATGGTCACATTATTACATGCTCAAGAGCACGCTTGCCATACATGAAGGAAACGCTATCGAAAAAAATAAAAGACTGCGTTCACTTCTGGAAAGGAAATCAGAAGGCTTTCAGCCGAAAAAAGTTAGAGTTTAGAGAAATAAAAAAAGTTCTTTCTGAAGCTTGTGATGAGAAATATCTTGCAATGAAGGTTAAAAATAGTAACATGAGATAAATGAGTAGAATCGGTATCAAGTTTTGACGTTTCTCGTAAGCTTGACAATTTTCAGCAATCACAGAAAATGAAATTGACAACTCTATTTTAGGTATGTTGAAAATGCAGAATTATTCCAATTTTACCAATGAAGTCGTGGACAAAGTATAGTATTTAACTCGCATATAATTGCTATTATTCACTTGGGTGATTTGCGACACTCGCCTGCGGCTCGTGTCGCAAACTTCACCCTCGTGAATAATAGCAGTCATTTTAGGCTCATTGAATAACATAGGGGAGAGCGGGGTTGAAAGTGCCGATTTTTACAAATCCTCATATGATTCAGATAAAACAAGGACTATATCTGGAAGTAGTGGTTCATCCTTAGCCAAATTTAGTCCATAATACGAATTTACCTACAGATTTTGCACATTTTTGATAGTTTTCGAGAAAAAATGATTTTTTTATACAGCGGCGACAAGGCACAACCAACCCCACTTTGGGGCAAGTTGTGCCGTAGCTGGGGTCGGTTGTGCCGTTGATAATGCTAGGTATTTCACATGAATGGAAATCAATTTAGAATTTGAAAGATGTCAATTTCATAATAATATATTTATGCCAAGATGATGGAATGTTTTGTACATTAAACTTCACGGCACACTGGCACGCAAGTTGTCGTACTTCTTTCGGTAGAAGACCGAAGTAAATAGAAGCGCTTTTTAAGATGTACTTCGACAGTAGTGCATTGTTCCTCATTAAACACTAGTCTTGGTTTGTATACAACCACAGGAGTAACAACACTTTTAATTTTTTTTACATAGCGTTGTACTGTTGTGTGACGAATTTACAATTCACGTGCAACTGTTTTTAATTTGAGTCCATCCTTGATGACTGCATCGGCAGCCCTTTGTTAAAGAACCTGACTTGTAGTTTCCCTTTGTGTTTTTCGCTTGTACGTCCTCATTCTGCTAAACGAAAAATAATGGGACAATATAGGCTACTAAGGGGTTGGTTGTGCCGCGGCACAACCAGCCCCAAATGAACGGCACATTTTACCCCGCTTATGAGAGTGTGATATTTTGTCTCACATATAAAAATCACTGTACTCAAATCTTTGAAATTATATTGCATAACAAACTACGATAAGTAACACACATTTCACTAGAACTTTTATATTGAAAGCACATAACATGCTAGCTTGAGACCAAAAAGTATCGAAACGGAAATATTTACTGATGTGCAGCTACAGGAACTTCACATGAGTCACATGTAATTCTACTCGGTCCACTTCGCTGACGCAACTGAGATGGCAGCCACGTGTGCCCGATGGTTAGGCAATACGCGATACAATACGATCTTTTATCAATCTATTTCTGATTTCGAGATATTAGCATCGGCACAATTTACCCCCGGCACTTTCAGCCCCGCTCTCCCCTACTATTTCCTCCTGCCAATTGTTTTAATATATATCGCACCCGTCGTAGAATAAGGAGACAACTCAAAAAAGGTCAATTTTGTGTTTGTGACGGTATTGAACTCAAGAAGTAACCCTCTTCTTACGTGCAATATCAGAATAACTCTAGTTGGCCTCTCCGCCACATAAGAGACTGTTCGTGAAAAAAGGTAACATTTCAAATTTTTTGGAAAAACAGTGGAATATTCCACCACGATGGGAAAAATTGCATTAATTGAATATTGGGTGAGAGTTATAATGTTCAAATGGATTGCTGCAGTTATTACTAATGTTCAGCGTGTAAAATTGAGTAAGTACACAAAAGTATAGAACGAAAACTTCGGTAAACCAAAACTTCAAATACTTCAACAAAATCAATTTTTGGGTTATCTCCTTATTCTACGACGGGTGCGATATGTATATAATATCTAACAAATTTCGTCCTTGCTGTTCGGTACTGTGGAAGAGGGATATTGGCTTCAGAACTGCTGATAGAATGAATAATACGATTCCTTCAAATTGTCGACGTTTCTATCCCTTTTGGGATCTTCTTCAGGACTGTGAGAAAATGTATTCATAATCTCAGAGAAATGAAGAATCTCATGTACTAAAGTACACAACAATAGACAAATTCTATCCGAAGAACGTTCTGATACACTGCCTGTAACTATGAACACATTCAAATGACAGCAATTGATATAAAACGACTGACATTCAGGTGGAATTTGTTAAGTTCGTTATTGGGCAAAATTTGATCGGGGGTTCCGTTAATAGGGTCGTTCGAAATTTTGTACGATCGATGGTGAAATTTTGCACTCAGATGGAGAATGACGTGTTCAAGCTACATGCGAAATTTTGTCTAGATCGCATGACCAGAACCATTGAAACCATAAAAAATTATAACTTTAGAACCGAAAGGCCTAGGGACTTGAAATCTTCAGAGTAGGTTTAGATCTCAAATGTCGCGGTCACGTTCATCAATGAGCAAAGTTAGATTAGGGGTTCCGTGAATATGGTCGTTTAAAATTTAGTTTCCTTGATAATTTTCAAACTACGAATTCGATCGTGACGAAATTTTGTATTTTAATGGAAAATGATATATTCAAGCTACATTTTATCCATATCGCATGACCAGAACCATAGAAATTTATAACTTTCGAACGGAGAGGCCTAGGGACTTGAAATTCTCAGGATAGGTGTGGATCTCGAATGTCGAGGTCACGTTCAGCAATGAGCAAAATAAGGCAAGGGGTTCCGTAAATATGGTCGTTTAAAATTTCGTGCTTTTGATCATTTCAAAACTACGGATTTGATCGTGACGAAATTTTGTATTTCAATAGAGAATGATATAATCAAGCTTCAGATCGCTTAACCAGAAACATTTTGAATTGCAACGAATTATTGAAAAAAAAATCCAGCAAATTCGGCATGATTCACAAAAAGCTGCTCTTTTTTTTGACAGCTGTCAAAAATTCCTTCAATAATTGGTTTCTGAAACTGGAAAATGCGAATCTACCTTCAAGGTGGATGAACGAGCGCTCAGAAGCTCCCGACTTCACGGCAGTGCCTTTTATGATTTTATTTCTTTATTTTCACCTCAGTGTTTTGTATGGAAGAGTATGAGCTCTACTATATCGATAGCCATATTCGATGTCGTATCTCTCATGTTTCTTGGTCTCCAATCTGCGCACTATCTCTTATTATATCAGTATTCCTACCCCCTTTATTTTTTCCTTATCAGCTCGTAAATTTCGAAGAATTCCTGTATCCTTTGTTTGTCTTCGAGTATTCCTTCAGTGTTTTTGCTGTTTTTTTTCAAAGTTCATTTAACTAATTTCACATGGTCACGATTCGAAATATTTTAAGATCTGAGCTAAAAACATTGCGTCTACTTCTTGTTACGTTCTTTAAGGCGAAGCTCTGTGAACTCATCGACAAAGGTTTAGCTTCCACTACGAAGCGACATGAAAAAATTTATTAGCCTTCGATTATAGAGCGTCACACAGTTATAATCTATCTTTATGGTGGTTAGTTCAACTCTGTCCACACGGGTACTTTCAAGAACTGGTTGAGTACCGGCAAATCTCCTATGTTGTTATTGTGCGATTTACTCCATCCCGTTTTTGCACTTTCCAACTGCAGACGTCTGAGTAATTTTTTTTCTCCGATCGTGGGAAAAGTGACACTATTTTGACCTGTTTTCTATACGCAAAGGGGCAGTTGCTAAGCAATTAAAAAATAACAGTGCGGTAATATTCTTACCGCACTGCTGTAGCGTGCGGTAATGTTACAAATGGATTATCGCAATAAAACGAAACAAAGTACATTCTCAGAAAAAGATACACTGTTGTTTTTTCTGCAAAAATCCATGAAGCGTTGGTACGCAAGTTCATACTTCTCTCTGGATTTCGCCGGAAGTAAATTAATTGAAGCCGCGTTCGCGGCTTGCGGCTTGCAAGGTAACAAATAATCACTATCAGTGTTCATGTTTACTAATTCTTTTTTAATTCCTTATAAAATACAACGAATCAAACAAAACCGGCTTGAAAATTATTTTACTTTCGTCATAACAAAGTAATTTCCATGGTTACCAGTTCTATATTTCAATATGAACATAGAGAAACCTATTTAAACTTACTTGATTACATCTTGAATGAAAAACGATCGAAGAAAAAATTACGAAAAGTACTGCCGTGAAGGCAGGAGCTTTTGAGCGCTCGTACATGCACCTTTCAGGTAGATTCGCATTTTCCAGTTTTAGTTTCCAATTGAAGGAATTTCGACATTTGTCAAAAAATTCTGAAACTCAGGCGTAACTCCAGACTTCATGTCAGTGCTTCAGCTGATCAATTTTTTTTCGATAATTCGCTAGAATTTTCTACGGTATCTATGGTCTTGGTGGTGCGATCTGGACAAAATTTTGCACGTAGTTTGAATACATTATTACTCAGCTAGGTGCAAAATTTCATCCCAATCCGCTCAGTATTTTCGGAACTATCAGCAAAAAAATATTTTGAAGGGCCACATTTACGGAACCCCAAGTCTAATTTTGCTCATTGATAAACGTGAACGCGATATTTGCGATCCAAACCCACCCTGAGAATTTCAAGTTTCTAGGCCTTTCCGTTCAAAAGTTACAATTTTCTATGGTTTCTATGGTTCTGGTTATGCGATTTGGACAAAGTATTGTTTTAATATATCATTCTCGATTAAAATACAAAATTTCATCTCGATCGAATCCGTAGTTTCGAAATTATCGAGAAACCAAAATTTCAAACGACCGTATTTACGGAACCTCTAGTATATTTCTGCTCATTGATAAACGTGAACGCGACATTTCAGATCCACACCTATCCAGAAAATTTCAAGTCCCTAGGCCTTGAGTTAGTTATGATTTTCTATGGTTTCTATGGTTCTGGTCATGTGATCTGGAGAAATGTAGCTTGAATATATCATTCTCCATTAGTATACAAAATTTCGTCACGATCGAATCTGTGGTTTTGCAATTATCAAGAAAACTAAATTTCAAACGACCATATTTACGGAACCCCAATTATAATTTTGCTCATAGATGAACGTGATCAAGACATTCGAGATCCACACCTATCCTGAAAATTTAAAGTCCCTAGGCGTTTCCGTTCAAAAGTTACAATTTCCTATGGTTTCTATGGTTCTGGTCATGCGATCTGGACAAAATTTCACATGTAGCTTGAACACCTCATTCTCCATTTGAGTGTATTTCATCTCAATCAAATCTGTAGTTTTCAAGTAATCAGGGGAACAAAACTTTGAACGGCCATATTTACGGAACCCCTGGTGGAATTTGGCCCATTAACGAACTCAACCGAAGCATTCGGGAACTGAACCCACACTGAGAATTTCAAGTCTCTAGGTTGTTCCGTTCGAGAGTTATCGTGCTTACTGCCGGACGGACAGACATACTCGAATTTTCCCACGGATTCGTCATCAGTGAGTCGAACATAGTCGATTGAGACCATTTTCGGCTCAAAATTCGAAAAATACAGACATCGTGACAAAATGATATAGCCCTCGTGTAAATAGTACGAGCGCTCAAAAATGATATATATAATTGTCTGATTCAGTTTCGAAAAGTCAGATTTTACATGACGTTTGTTAATTGTGAAACGTCGGATTTTTCGTAACTGTCACTCGGAACAAGTGGAACAGAGTTGTGTAATATTCATTACGCAACTAGTTGTGTAATGATAGAAGGAGAAACCGATAATTTTATTCGTTGAAAATATAGAAACCATCAGAGAAAGTACAATTAACAAAGTTAAATCCAAAACCAGATGTTTCTCCTAATTCTGCTATAACTTTTTCTGTTCTGATTTCGTTCGTTTCCTCTCTAAACATTCTTTTCGAAGCTGGCTTGAGGTCAGATAATCCTTTCATGATATCTTGAGCTATTATTTTTTTTATTGCCTAGAGAATTTTCAACATATTCACATAGCCGCAACAGTATTGGACTTCCAGCCCTCGTGCTGTTTTATTCTGAGTATATCAGCTGCTGCATCTGAGAGCATATTGTTCTAGATATCATAAACATATCATCGCAAAAAACTTTATTTTTCATTCAGAAACTGTTCATGCTTTCTCTTTAACTTCCAGATTGCCGGAGGCCTCTCCAAAAAAAACCCAGGAAACGACGCAACAAGATCAGGCCCACCTGGCCGCCTAGGAAGGAGTTCCTGATTGACGTCGCTGTGAGTTTGAATATATATCCTTACTTTTCAGAGAATACAACTGAATGAGCGAAATGATGTATTGTATTGTAGGAAATTTAACATGTATGTTGATACAAATTGGATCATCACTTGGACAAAAGTTTATTCGCGAATGAATGAAATCAACGCTATGTATATTAAAAAACATTGATTATATTCATAGTTATGTTTTCTCTTTCAGGATCTGGTTCCTCCTCCACCTCCACCCTCCGAAGGTCAGTAACAACTCTGAATGAAATATATGTTCTTGAAGTTGGTGCATGATTTCTGATGAGATGAACATTTTATAATTTTGTTTTAATTGGCTGGAAATTATTTCAAAAAATAATTCGGTTCAGTGTGGAAACTGTTTGTCATAGATAAATAGTGTTTTAATTGATGATGATTTAACGATACTGCAAAAATCGTTTATATTTGTGAGGGCTCGTACTACTTACACGAGGGCTATATCATTTCGTCACGATGTCTGTACTTATCGAATTTTGAGCCGAAAATGATCTCAATCGACAGAGTTCGACTCACTGATGACGAATCCGTCGAAAAATTCCAGTCTGTCCGTCCGTCCATATACACGATAACTCTCGAACGGAACGACCTAGAAACTTGAAATTTTCAGGGTAGGTTCGAATCTCGAATGCCGAGGTTGAGTTTGTTATTGGGCAGAATTCGAGCAGGGGTTCAGTAAATATGGCCGTTCGAGATTTTGTTTGCCTGATTACTTCGTGTAGTGACCATATTTGGCATTTTATAATCAAGTAGGGTATGTTTATGTTTATGAATTTTTATTATTTTTTTTCTTTGTAAAAACATACTTTGGCTAGTTTTCTCCAAATATGTTCATTGTTTTTCGTATTTTCGGAAAAAAAGGTTGAAAATTCTTGCCTTAGTGGGGGGAAATTACCCCCGGTGGGGGGAAATTACCCCCTCACCCCGTGGGAGCTCGCCTGGGTAAGTCTGTTGTTTGCTAAGATTATGCTGTAACCTGCAACCTGCTCAATTTGTGGTATCTGCATTCGCATTTTCCAGTTCTAGAAATAAATTCAAAATTATTTTGACAGCTGTCAAAAAAAATTTCAAACTAAGGCGGAACTCCAGTAAGTGCTTTAGGTGATTCTTTTTCGATGATTCGCTAGAATTTTTTACGGTATCTATGGTCTTGGTGATACGATCTGGACAAAATTCCGCACGTAGTTTGAATACATCTTTGTGCAAATATTCATTCCAATCCAATGAGTAGTTTCGAAATTATCAGGGAATAAATATTTTGAACGGCCATATTTACAGAACCCCTGGTCTAATTTTGATCATTGATGAACGTGACTGCGAAATTCGCGATCCAAACCTAACCTGAAAATTTCAAGTCCCTAGGCCTTTCCGTTCGACAGTTTTGATTTTCTATGGTTTCTATGGTTCTGGTCATGCGATCTGGACAAAATGTTGCTTTGATATGCCATTCTTGTTTAAAATACAAAATTCGAATTAAAATCGAATCCGTAGTTTGGAAATTATCAAGAAAACTAAATTTCAAACGACCGTATTTACGGAACCCCTAGTCTTATTTTGCTCATTGATAAACGTGACCGCGACATTCGAGATCCACTCCTTTCCTGGAAATTTCAAGTGCCTAGGCCTTTCCTTTCGAAAGTTTTAATTTTCTACGGTTTCTATGGTTCTGGTTTTGCGATCTTGAAAAAATGTAGTAGTTTCGAAGTAATCAGGAGAACAAAATTTCGAACGGCCAAATTTACGGAACCCCTGGTCGAATTTCGCCCAGTAACGAACTCAACCGCGGCATTCGAGATTCTAACGTACCCTGGAAATTTAATAAGTCTAGGTCGGTTCGTTCGAGAGTTATCGTGTATACGGATTGACGGCCGGACGGACAGACTCGAATTTCTCGGCGGATTCGTAATTAGTAAGTCGAACCTTGTCGATTGAAACCATTTTCGGCTCAAAATTCGAAAAATACAGACATCGTGACGAAATGTGTAGCCCTCGAGTAAGTAGAACGAGCTTTAAAAAACTCCAGTTTTTATTTGTTTTGCCGATTTCCCGATTAAAAAAGGGTTGGATTCGTATGAACGTGGGAATAAGAATTTGAATGTGAAGTAAAAAATTACGAAAAGCACTGCCGTGAAGGCAGGAGCTTTTGAGCGCTCGTACATGCACCTTGTAGGCAGATTCGCATTTTCCAGTTTTAGAAATCAATTGAAGGAATTTTTGACTGCTGTCAAAAAAATTCTGAAACTTAGGCGAAACTCCAGACTTCATGTCGGTGCTTCAGCTGATCAATTTTTTTCCGATAATTCGCTAGAATTTTCCACGGTATCTATGGTCTTGGTGATGCGATCTGGACAAAATTTTGCACGTAGTTTGAATACATTATACCTGAGCTAGGTGCATAATTTCATTCCAATCCGATCGGTAGTTTCGAAACTATCAGGAAAAAAATATTTTGAACGGCCATATTTACGGAACCCCTAGTCTAATTTTGCTCATTGATGAACGTGACCGTGAAATTTGCAATCCAAACCCACCCTGAAAATTTCAAATTCCTAGGCCTTTCCGTTCAAAAGTTAGATTTTCTATGGTTTCTATGGTTCTGGTCATGCGATCTGGACAAAATATTGCTTCAATATATCATTCTCGATTAAAATACTAAATTTCATCTCGATCGAATCCGTAGTTTCAAATTAATCGAGAAAACAAAATTTCAAACGTATTTACGGAACCCCTTGTATAATGTTGCTCATAGATGAACGTGATAACGACATTCAAGATCCACACCTATCCTGAAAATTTCAAGTCCCTAGGCGTTTCCGTTCAAAAGTTACAATTTTCTATGGTTTCTATGGTTCTGGTCATGCGATCTGAACAAAATTTCACATGTAGCTTAAACACCTCATTTTCCATTTGAGTGCAAAATTTCATCTCGATCAAATTTATAGTTTTCAAGTAATCAGGGAAACAAAACTTTGAACGGCCATATTTACGGAACCCCTGGTGGAATTTGGCCCATTAACGAACTTAACCGAGCCATTCGGGAACTGAACCCACACTGAAAATTTCAAGTCTCTAGGTTGTTCCGTTCGAGAGTTATCGTGCTTACGGCCGGACGGCCTGACGGACAGACTCGAATTTTCCGACGGATTCGTCATCAGTGAGTCGAACATAGTCGATTGAGACCATTTTCGGCTCAAAATTCGAAAAATACAGACATCGTGACGAAATGATATAGCCCTCGTGTAAGTAGTACGAGCGCTCAAAAAAATAACAACAATAAAAAGAACTGCAAAATTAATTAAATATTCGTTATATCAACTTTGTGTCAAATCACAGAGTTACGATTCTGATTCTGGAATACCTACATAATATAATGAAATAAAGAAGAAAAATTTGCCCTCGCAAACACCCTACCCGACACCGACTCTGAGACTGAGAACCCTTGATGTTATTTGGTTCCACCGAGTCCAGTTCGTGGACGATCCTTGCAACACCCTAGTGGTTATTCCACTGAGTAGCCCAATTGGTACTCCTAAGTCGTCAGTCAGTCAATATATCTGCTGACTGTTGAGACCATACACCTCGCCAGGAAGGAGTATATGATGTGAACCTCACAGATGAGTCCGGCCTACAAGTCGGCCTGGCCACTTCGTCCTTAACGCTGCGCGCCTGACACGACCTGGGCGTCTACGACCCACACATCGTGCTCCCTCACGACAACCAGGTCAGGTTTACTAACGCTCTCTGATGTTCGTAGGCGCGGTTCGTTGAGCACCTCAAGCCCCTTATTTTTGAAGAAGCCAGAGAGTGTCTTGCAACCGGCATCGTGTCTCATGATCCTTCCGCCATGAGTGCGGAAGCAACACTGGATTACGTGTGGCGCTGTCTTGGTGCTAGTACACCCAGCCCTACAATTTATGTTCGTGTGGGCTGTTCTCCGACCCCTCGTCGTGCGTACTCGGGTTGGCAGACTGTTAACATGTACGTGATGATATCCTTCCGGATATGCCCGTGCTGCCAGAATCAATTCACCGAGTGGAAGCGGTCGACTTCTCACTCTCCCTTAGCTCATACCCATCATAAGAGGTATATAACTTCATAGCCCAGTACTGTCTGCGTTGTTCTGCAGAGTATGTCCTGTCACCACCCATGGACAGGACTTTCTTGGCCCAACCGATCTTATATTGGACTCAATCTGTATCCGAGACAGATCTAGCCGCCTTCGAGGACGATTCCTTTATGCGAGCCAGTCTGTCCCTGATGATACCGGGTATAATGATGGCGAATGCGGGAATCCCGAGTCCACCATTTTTCACAGAGGCGTGAAAATATCCAAGCGGTGTATCTTTAGGCAATCCCACCCGTCGCCTTATTGCCGCTCTCATCTGGAGGTCCAGCTGCTTCAGGACCTTCATGGTGCACCCACAATACAATACCAACGAGTGATAATATCTGGGTACCAGAAAACAACGCAAGATCTTAAGGCGTTGTTGCGGCTTAAGTGGGGCTCTTAAGAGTTCCACCTCCATTGTGGGGCTGCTCTTTCTCAGTTTGTGAGGGCTTATATCAACTCCCAAGTACCGCCACCCTTCCGTAGGGCCGAGTTGGCGGATGGGGTCGCCATGTTGTAACAGGAACTGTGCCTGGGTGAGAACTTTGATTTTCTGTACTCTCCCTGATGGTACTAATGAAGTAGCTACACACTTATTAGGGTTGAAACACAACCCTTGTTGTAAGGCGACGCGCTCGGCAGCTTCGAGCGCCGTAGTCATGCCAACATTTGATGATGTTAAAAGGCAAATATCGTCTGCGTAGGCGATCGCGTTTATCGGATCGCCTCCGACAGTGTACCCCACTTGAGGAGGAACCGTTCTCAAGACCCTGTTCACCACCAATGCGAACAAAATGCTCGATATTGGATCGCCCTGGCGAACTCCCCTGCTTACCGGGATCTCGTGAGATCTTTTACCGCCACACTCCAAGACAGTACTATCTACTTCTTGAGTATGTGGCGGCCACGTACCTGACCAGCACTTCAGGTATTCCAGCCTCTGTCATGGCGGGAGTTATTGCCTGATGGCTGACGGAGTCATACGCCTTGGCCACATCTAGAGACACTAGATGCAGCTCTTTCAGGTGTTGTCTGGCGTGATGTCAACACCGAAATGTTTTTGTCACAACTGTCTTCTAGGCATCGTTGCCTCTCATCAATTACCCCATCCGCCCCCATACGTCTCGCCAATATCTTATGTAATTGTCGGACTATGACAGACGCTATAGTGATTGGCCTAAAATCAGCAGGTGTTACACCACCATTTTTAAAGGGGCGAATATCGTCCTGCTCGCTAAGAGCTGGTCTGGAAATGATCCCAGATGCAACATGAGGTTGTACAGAAGAGCCCTATGAGCTGGTGGAACTACTCCACATGGCGAATGTAACGCCATCAATGCCAGGAGCTGAGTTGTATGGAATTTTCACCGTACTGATCTCGCTTTCACTAATCGGTGAAGCGGTAGCAGATTTTTGCCGATGTTCTGGCAGGGATTCGTGTTGCTGAACTGGAGCCGAGGGAACGGTTAACACTGGTTCCCAGTGGTTCACCATTTCCTCGAAGGATGAATTAGACGTTTCCTTCCGTTCAGAATCAGTTTTGCGGCTCTGGACATGTTCTTCTTGAAGATATTTTGCATGTCCGCATATTCCTTACGCCTTCTAGTATCCCTATTACTAGGCGTTACAACCCTTCTTTTTCTCACGAACCTCCGTTTTTGTTTGCCATACGATGTTATCATGGCTTTGAGGCAGGCCTCTATCATTCCTGGCGTGTCTAGGCCTGCCTCGACCTGTTCTAACGAGTATGGATATTGAAAAAATAATAAGTTGTGTTCATAATAGACCAACCCTGTGGGATAAACATCCAAGAAATTATAATAATCTATATGTTTCGAAACGGTTATGGTCTGAAGTTGCATCGGCAACATACGATGTCGGCACAAGGCATCGGATTCTACGGTTGATCGGACGACATCAGGCGACATCTGGCGATGACGGTCGGGTTGGTGTGCGCGCTCTCTTTCTTTCACAAGTGTTTGATTCGATCGTCCGAGTTTGGCCGTCGTCGCCCCAATCCGGAACCAACATAGTGCAATTTAGTTCTAACCGCGGAAACCTATCCACAGATAATATGTGTGTCTTCAGTGTCTTCGCGCTTTTTTACTGATTCTACATTAATTTTTCAGGACTTCGACGGTCGAAAAGAACAATAACATGGTATTGTCCACCTCATATACTCCATGCCGAAGCATTCGAGAGGTTCTAAGGTAAGGATGAATAGAGCTCTTTATTCTTTTAAGGTTTTGTATTTGCATTACATCTAATATTAAACTCAACTGCATCCTTTCGAAATTTCAAGTATTCCTATTGATCACATTTCACATAAATACCAGACCTCATAAGTATCTAATAATCCGATGAAAAAAATTCGAGAGAAGCTTTTGCGCGCTTGTTTCTGTGTATCGGCCCTCTGTGTTAATTGTCAGTGTGAAACATAATGTCATTTTATTTTTATATGTTGTAGATAATTTAACCTTCTACAATATTCATAATGGAAACAAATAGCATGAAACCCATAGGAAACGAGATATGAAGAAATGTGTGAAAAAAGTCGATTTTTTGACATTTGACCAGGGAATATCTGTAGTCGGACACCCTACGATAAGTAGGTTTTGAAGCAAGTTTTGGGGTATCAAAATGAAGGTTTATACAAGTTTATAGCCGACTATCTCTTATTCCGAGATACTTGGCCACATTTGACTAATATTCTTGGACTAATAAGTTATTATTGGTCTCACAATCATGCGCGCCATTAAAGCCCTTGTCCCTTTACAAGCAGTCATTTTAACATGCTTATTCCATAGAAGCTTAAGTTCTTGGATAATTCCCAGATATTTGACTTCAGAATTTCATTTTACGGTATCTCCATTCACCGAGATGGATTTCTTAGCTGAAAAGTTTCTTTTCAGAGTAGAGGGAATTAGTGTGGTCTTGGCTGGGTTTATGTAGAGCCTTACTGACAAGCACCCCTACTCAATAATTTCGAGGCCCCTCTCTAACAAGTCAAGGGAACCTTCGAATTTACCACTTACTATTAGGACTTTGTCATCGGCAGAGTCCATACATTCGAAGCCAAGCTCCTGTGCCGTAGTTCATCCACTACCAGGCTCCAAAGGAGGGAATATATTACTTCTCCTTGAGGTGTTCCGCGAGTGGTTCTGACAGAAAAGGTCTGAATAGTCTGATTGATCACCAATGTCCTCGTCGTCAACACTTCATAAATCCATTTTAAAATGGTATTCACTCTTCGCCTGACAAGTGCCTTTCTGACAGACACGTGAGTTGTGTTTTTTCAAAGGCCCCAGATATGTCTAGGAAAGCGCTATTTCTCTATTGTTCAGAGTCTTCGGATGCCTTCAGTCGGCTGATACAGAGCAGTCTCCGTGAAACGTTCTGCCCTGTACGCATGCTGGCATTTGTGGAGTGGAAGACACCCCCTAAGTTTGCATACCATATGCGAATGTTGCAATAATAATTGTTACATGTGAAAATACGAAAAAACGACCTATTTAGGTCAGATATTCAGAATTGTAAGATGAATATCACTTGTTGTATAGTATAGTAGTATTGTTCTATAGTAGCCTACAATGCATGTACTGAAACTCTCTTTCATATTTGAAGTATAATTTTTTTTTTCAGGAAGGCAGAATGCGTGGACAACTTCACGTTCCTTCTCCCGTGACTGATTGAGGAGTGCCATTTGAACACTATCAGGTTGAAGGTATTTTGCACGACTGATTCTGAGTGAAAATTGAGTTCCAATCATTGATCACAGATCACTTTTATTGTGCTCATTAATTCGTGTTGAAGGGAACTGAACGAATACTCATGCCCCAGGCCATTAAGGGCATTTTTTTCGCTCACAATATTGATCTGACTTCAAATTTTCTCCAGATTTCGGAGTTTTAATGCTTTTAATATTCGGCAAAAGTTTTTTCCTCAAAAATAATTTTGAATTGTTTGGAGAATCTTTCAATTCTCGACATGTTACAACTTTATCAGGATAGATATATTTTCTTGTCGATCAACAAAATAATCACCTACATCACCAAGAACTGAACTGATGAAAAAAAATTAAAATGAAAACCTAACAAGTTCTTAATGTTAATGTTAATGTGGAGAATAACGCATGTACATTGAAGCAGATTCTGAGGTAATGACTCGATTTTAATAAGAACGCCCACCCTACCATCAGTTCACATTCGCAGTTCATGACGTGTGACATCTTTTTTGATCGATTAACTGTCATTACACAGATTCCACACAGATCTAATATAAATGTGCATTCAGTTTTCGATTTGTAGCGATAATTGCTTTTATTGCATTCTTCGAAGACGGTGCCTTTCCGAGCTTTGAAAAACGGAAAGCCCGCCTTGCATCCGTAATAAAAAAGCGACAGCCTTAGATATTTCGAAAACTTTATGATGAACAAAAGATTAACGCATTCAAAACTGAACCTGTCGAAGTTGAAGGGAGATTTGAAAAATAATCGGAAGGAACTAAGTGGAACTGAAAGCTATGCTAAAAACCTTGGGTCCAGATAATCGAACAAATAATTACACAGATATTTAGGACATATAACTACTGTGTAGGACTCTTAACATTTTCATTTTGGTTTGAACTTAGTGCCTCACTGATGGTTTCAATAATAATAGAAAGGCCGATTTAAATGGAGGTAGAACCATATGTCTACTCGGAACGGAAGATTTATAATTGGAAATGAATTACCAGTAGGTCAAAAGGGCTCACCCAATCATGATGAACAGAGTTAAATTTCAGAAATAAGCAAAAGGTTTCTTCGAACTTTTCTTTCGCAGTCGCATGTGCCTGGCATGCTCGATGGAAATTCCCATAACTCTTCTCAATGTACCTAACCGAATATTTACAAGCCTTCGATAATCTTCGCAATGCGCGATAACACGTAGATATGACAGTAACACGTCATGTATGATTTGAAACACATCGCTCAGGAAGAAAAAACACGTAATTTCCGTTGCTCATACGAATGTTCGCATGGATTTTAGACACAGTGGACATGTGAATAATTAAACAGTTCATATTTTCTAAAAGATGCAAAAAAAAAATACTCACCTAATATGTATATTTTCAGTTTCTCCAGTGAAGACATCTAGTTTAAAAATAATTGTGTACTGCCCCGAAAGTAATGACGACGTTATCAAAGTTATACCAAACTGGGGTAACTTTGATAGGCACTGTGTTTTTTCGAATGTTTCGGTTCTAATACAGACAATGTCACCCATATTTCCTAAGACTCGATATATTTTTTCGTCATTCCTATTGCCTCGAATCATTTGTCCTAACAATTGGATTCCGAATAAACTATTTTTTCAAAAGTGGAATTTAAACTTTGGTTGATGTCAAAATTAAACTATATTTCCCAAACTAACTGAAATTCAGTACTTTCTTCAGTTGAAGGTGAAGAAAAAAAGTCTCGAAACATAATTTTGATTACTATCAATCTCACCCCGAAATTAAATTAGTGACCCCAATTGATGTATCCAATAGTAATTTTCTAAAAAACGTATTTTGTTTAGAATTTCGCATAAAATGGGGTAAATTAGAGAAGCACCGTAAATAACATATATGGTGAGAAAAAATTCAAAAACTCTTAATATAATTTTGGACAGTGTCAATTCATCGTCAGTTCATTATCATAGAATATTTACAGAAGTTTTATATCAACTAGTAAGCCAGGAGATCCACATAATAGGTAGATAAACATAATGGGTAGATCCACCATTTCGGTTAGATCGACGAAAAAAATTCGAATCTTGCCCATAGGGCAAATTACGGTTTTGAGGCTTTACGTCAAAATTCGATTACCATAGATAGAGGGGAGACCATAGCTTCAGGCGTTTACCACTTATTTCTCGAAGTTTTCGTTAGAAGTATTTGATAGTAAGTGCATACTTCTCGAACGTGGGTGAAAACTACTACGAGATCGAAAAGTCCCCGAAAAATGTCACTTACCTTTGTTTCCAAATGTTGTCGATTTAAGTTCTGCCTAGAAGCCATTATACTTTATTAGCTCCATGAATGATGACGAATGAATTATGTTCGGATGATACTCAATTTTTTTTCGATAACGAATCGAAATATCGATTGATATTTTCGTTTTTATTAATATTTTTTTTATTGATAAAATAGTACTAAATGCAAAATCTTTATTCAAATATCATTTAACAATTTTAATTTTGTAAGTGGAAATGGAAAGTGCAGTTGGTATTGTTTGAGATATAAATATTTCGATTTTTCAAATCGGGGGAGGTGGTGTTTAAATTAATACTGTTGACATTTTCAGAACTCAGTGAAGTTGAACTTCCATCAATGGCACTCCCAATAATGTTTGAAACATTCTTCTTTTTGCTAATGCTCTCTTCAAATTAACCAGTCGCCACAGCTGACGATTTCCATCCTGCTTGTCGTTGGATTTGATCATAGCCTCCTTAATATAACAGGCCGGAAGGTTAGACGTTGCCGTTGTTCCATCGGAGGGTCGCGAAGCACATACAGATATATACAGGATACCAATGTTGTAGGCATTTTACAGTTTGTGATGTAATTTCGAAGTGCCTGAATTCACAATAACACTGAGAACTGTATGGAGGGTAACAATACAGCATTTCGTTCATTTGCGATTAGTTTTTATCGCAAATAATCCAGAACTCACCACGAGGAGGTAGCTGTAGTATCGAGTTCCACAAGATTGCAATCATAATTGGGTTTTCAGAGGCTACAAAGTTAATCAAAAATGCGGTAAAATAAGAAACATGAATAAATACCGGAAAAGGAAAAATATTTTCGTTCTCGAAAATATTCTGACTTTTGATCTTGAACTTAAAATGAATTCTACAAAACAAAAAGTCCACAAAAATAAATTCTGAAGAATAATTAATGAAAATTACCATTTTGGAATAATTATTAAGGAAAAAAAAAATTTAATCAATGAAAGTGTAGAAGGACGCAGGCATAGAGAACATTTTTGTCGTGATAAAAATCCCAACTACCCTCAAAATGTTTCATGAATAAAGACTTCAAGATGTTTCTCTGATTATCTTCTTTACCAAAATTCATTTCATAATCAGCAAATATAATTGTATTAAAAATTTTGTAACAATCTATTGAGCATTCAAATAAAAATTACGAAAAGCACTGCTGTGAAGTTAGGAGCTTTTGAGCGCTCGTACATGCACCTTGTAGGTAGATTCGCATTATCCAGTTTTAAAAACCAATTGGAAAGATTTTGACAGCTGTCCCAGGTAGTTTGAATACATTATTCTTCATCTATCTGCGGAATTTCATTCCAATTCAATAAGTAGTTTCGAAATTATCAGGAAGAAAACTGTTTGAACGGCTTTATTTACGAAACCCCTAGTCTAATTTTGCTCATTGATGAACGTGACCGCGAAATTCTAGATCCGAACCTATCCTGAAAATTTCAAGTCCCTAGGCCTTTCCGTTCGAAGTTTATGATTTTCTATGGATTCTATGGTTCTGATCATGCGATCTGAAAAAGTTTAGCTCCAATATATCATTCTCAATTTAAATTCAGAATTTCGTCACGATCAAATCCATAGATTTGGAATTATCAATAAAACTGAATTTCAAACGGCCATATTTACGGAACCCCTAGTCTAATTCTGCTCATTGATGAAAGTGACCGCAACATTGAAGATCCAAACCTATGCTGAAAATCTCAAGTGCCTAGGCCTTTCCATTACAAAGTTATAATTTTTTATGGTTTCTATGGTTCTGGTCATTCGAGCTGGACCAAATTTTGCATGTAGCTTGATCACGTAATTCTCCATCTGAGTGCAAAATTTCACCTCGATCGAATCTGTAGTTTCAAAGTAATCAGGAAAACAAAATTTCGAGCGGCCATATTTACGGAACCCCTCGGCGAATTTTTCCCAATAACAAACTTAACCGCGGCATTCGAGATACAAACCTACCCTGAAAATTTCAAGTTTCTAGGACATTCCGTTCGAGAGTTATCTTGTATACGGCCGGAGGGACAGACTCGAATTTTTCGACGGATTCGTCATCAGTGAGTCGAACATAGTCGTTTGAGACCATTTTCGGCTCAAAATTCGAAAAATACAGACATCGTGACAAAATGATATAGCCCTCGTGTAAGTAGTACGAGCGCTCAAAAATTGTGATTGACTATTTAATGAACCGCATGTTAAATTTCGTAGGTAATCACTTACAAATACATCTTGATCTCGTAATTCTACTTGGAATTCGCGACGAAAAATAATTATGCTAATTCGCTACTCTCAATGGGAATATAACTGAAGGTATTAAGTATATTTTCAAACTGACTGAATTTTTCTCGGTATACCAATAAATTAACCATCCAAAAGTTGGAATACTGGTTGGTCTTCTTTCAAAATATGCGAATCTACGAAATGTTTGATACATACTGAAGTATTGTCTTTAATTCTGAAACTTCTTTCCCTATGTATTGAATTGAACCATTTTCGTCTTCTAATAGGGAAACATTCTCTTGCTGTAACCGGGTAAACTAACCTAACCTACTGTTTCGATTACCTTAGATATCGACTCCCTCAGTTGAAATATTCAATCACACTCTAACATAAACACGTTTCAGGTAATTTAGATACTTTTTTTTACCCCACGCACCAATAAAACAACCGAACAATGCAAAAAAGGTCGCTTATTTTTCGTGCCGTCCTCCCGATAAATCTGATATGATGTAAATAATCACATGTGCACCCAATACATGCGAATTCAACGACACTCCTCGGTAGTTGCGGCAACGCCGCATTCTTGACCAATCTTCCGGCCTGTTATATTAAGGAGGCTATGATTTGATCTATTGTCATGCCACTATTCGCCAGGATACATTAAAAGTAAAATTGGCACAAGAGTTACAGTATGCCGATGTAAAGCAAAAACCTGACCTGCGCGCTAGTAGGCTTCTCTTGGTAGCGCCAACATCTGATTTTGACACTTTGAACACTCCACTGTTTTCTGTGGCCGGTCAGAAATAGAGTTCGAAACGTAAACTTACCAATAGAAATCAATTAATTTCTCATTAAAATATTTCCACATGTATTATCAAAACTATAATAAACAATAGAAAGTTTTGTGTCTGCCGTGAGTGAATTAATTGAAAAGAAATTTTTTTCCATTTTATACCAAGAAAAATGTAGTGGTTATCAGATGAAATCATCACCCTATTCATTTTCAGCTCTAACGTTATAAACCTTTAGTATAATAGTTCAAATTTTTCTTAATGTGGAAACCTACAACTGAGAAACATTCCTCGAAATATTATTTGCTCTTTTCATGTAGAAATTATAATTTCAACTAAAAGAAATTTGACTTGTATTATCTACCCAATTATCATATTTCCCATGTTTATTTAGCAATTGAAGAGATTAAGAATTTCTTCATCAAATAGTAAGGTGTATTGGCTACCCATTTATAATTTTTTTTCAATTCATTTCGCAATAGAAGAAATTAATATGATTTTGTTCCATTTTAAGCCCCGAGATTGGGATTTCATTGTAGAATTCAAAATAAAAATGTTTCATTACTTTTATTGTAATACAAAATCAAACAAAAAGTGTTAGCTGAGGTTGGTGCAATGGGGTACTATACAATTCTGCCTATAATACAAGAGCTCAGGGAAAAACCTCAGCAGAAAAAACCCTGCCTCCTTGTAGTCCTTGTGAGTGTTTACAAAATTTAATAGACGCTGAATAAGACTAAGCAGAAAATCGAATTAGTACATATTCTCGTTACAATGATTTTACTCTGTTGTTGTATGGGTCTCTTGAAAAATAATTATCTGGTCATCATGCTTGTTTAAAGATTTCCTGAAAGAAGATTTGAAATGATATGCTCGATAAAAATCTGAAAATATTCTACCACTTCAGTTGAAGAAATTAAAACACTTCATTCAACACATATTCAATTTTTCCTAGGATAATAGGTTTGTTTTTCTATTCCCCTTTTTTGGCATATCTCTCTTTGGCTTTCTGTGCATGCCTTCAGCCATCTGTTCAATTCCTTTCTTTTTTCCTGGTCCAACAATTGAATTTTCTTCAGTAATTCCTCATCAGAAGGCTATAAAAGCACCATCAAAATATTCAAGAGAAAATATCAAAACACAGCTTGAGCTACATTACATTTTCATCGTAACGATTGAATGATGTTGAACTTTCTGGTTTGGATGCCGATTCTTCCATGAAATATTTAACATCATCCTGGTATGCCATTCGACTGGTTGTAGGTTCATTTATATGTAAGCTTGTAGCTTCATCAGAATCTCCATCTGAAACAGAATCGCTTCTCCGACCAAACATAAATGCAGCATGTATATGCTTACACAATATGGTTTTTATACTGTTACTAGAACAGTCACATTTATATTGGTGTAAGCATATTTTACATTCTGCACAATATCCCATTCGGCAATCTTCATCACAAGAAGTGATGATCGAAACATTATAATATTTATCTTCGTATTGAGATTTCACTCTAAAACAATTCTTACCAACATTCTCCACATTTTCTTTCATCATGAGGGATTTACAATGTGCTTCCACAGTAACCCTATGATAGTAGTTGTTAGCATTTGGTCTTTCCCTGAGAAGAATTTGTTTCCACATCTTCTCATCCACTATTTGGTCAAAAAAATCCAATAGCTTTTCTACCCTGGAATAAAGTTAAATTTAATGAGGATTTCAAATAATAACTAGATAAATACCTTATATTCTTTTTTCCTTCCATTTTATTGTATTTCAAATATTTATTCAGACTTTCTATTGCCATATTGGTATTTATTCCAGCCCCTTTTCTATAGCAATAGGCCCACATCATAATTCTCTCCTTATTCTGGAAATAATAGCTGAAAAAACACAATCAGTTAAAGCAGGCTAAAATCAATCCAACAGTAATTGAACTTGATCTTCGATTTGTAAGGCAAGATTTCTATATTAAGTGAATAATCAAACCTGCACAAGCCTATGGAATAAGAATTGAATTTCTTATGTAGCTTCTAAGAGTTTTTTGTCGAAGGAGAATATACAGGATATGAATGGAAAGAGCATTGCACTCACGTTTTCAAATAACTCAAAAAACCATTTTCATGATTCTCTTCCAAGCGTCCAAAATAGTTGTTTACTAGACTTTCAAATTTAGTTTCATCTAATTCTTGATGGATTTTCCTCAATTCCATCTTCATTTCCTTCCTCATTTTGGGGTCCTGAAGCTTTCTGCGGCCTTGGATGTTCCAATTTTTGACTATATGCCAGCTGCATAGAAGTCTTCTCAATGGCTTTTCGGGTTGCATTACTTTGATCCATGCATTATAGTATTTGGGATCATCATCGCTCATAAGGAAATCAGCCTCTATGGATCTACCTAGCCTAGATTTAAATGCTGTAAAAAAAATTTCTTGAATTATTTGATCTTTTCTATTACTAATGAAGAATGCTACTGGGAATCCAGTGTTGCTTTCACCCTTCACCAATACTATAGTTAATTCCCAATTTCTCTGATTGGTGCCATGTGTGCCATCTATACATATAATGCTTCCATGTTCTTTCAATTTCTTTTCCATCACCCCATTCATAAAGCCAACAGCGAAATCTTCTTCCAACAAACCAGGATAACTATCCCCTGGAATTAAATAAGCACTATTTTATCCTAACTAACATGCACCCAATACACGATGATCAAGTCAAAAATATTAAGATAATGAATCGAGTCGATCCATATCTCTACCTAATACCAACTAATAGTTAATAGTTTGAAAAGGGGGTTATATTTCACTGCGACCGCAAGGTCTTATGATATCTAATGGTATCTGGTATCTAATACCAGCTATCTAAATATTCTTAAAATCTACACTACGTTACGACTTGAAAACAAACCCTCACCAATATTTTTAAATAAAAATGCCTGATTTCGACCTTGTTGATTCCACTCTTGAATTTTCAATGAAGTTGCTACCATGTCATCTTTATGCCTTCGATTATCTATATTAAATTTCAATCTGATGTTTATCAAGTCCTGTGGTGTCAATACATTCATTCTTGTTAAATTCTCATCTGCTATTTTTCTTGCATCTTGGAGAATTCTGTTGTTGGGAACACCTTCTTTCAACTTCTCCACAATCTGCAATTCCTCTGTTTTTTTCAATCGCTTGGTACGGAGCTCATCCTCATGTCCTATATGGGTTTCTATAAAATCAGTGGTAACCTGCCCTATAAAGTGAAAATGATCAAACGGTTAAAATTAGATCCCGCATTTTCAAATATTCACCATTAATCAGAATTCTAGCTTCGATTCTTGATGGACACACTCCTTTAATCTTTATAGTACCCCCAATTTTACGCTTACGATCTTTGCTATTGGAAATATATCCTTAAAAAAATTCATCATATATATAAGATTCTCCCACATTGTGAATGCAAAAATTATACCTTTTGTGTCACTTCTATTACAATTATAAATAATTATTTTCTCTCCTTTCTTATCTTTTCTGGTTGTCTGGCAAGCATAATCCACTTCCCTGTTTCCTAGATTTCTCCAGACTGTGAATTCTTCGAAATTCGAAAATTGCTGACTGGATCGAGTTATCTCAACTTCGTGAAAATCTTTTAAATGTTTCAAGAGTAATCTATGGAACGAAAATCCTTGCACATTCGTACACAAAGGGCAGATGATGCGCTGTGCCGAAATTTTTCTTGATGAAGATTCTGCTACCCTACAGATTTCATATTTTCTGTACATACACTTAAAACTTAAAGTGGATGTTAAAAGATTTATATTTCACTGAGTACTTACATTTCTTGTTCTGCCATTTTCCTCTAAATTACTCGATAAATTTGAGAATAATAATAAGCACAAATGAGATTTTATTCAACTTCAAAAAGTTCAATAATTCGTTCATTCACCGAAAAATGTAATAGCAGCTAGGACAATGGACAATGTTTACATAAACAATGTGCGCCGCAGAGCCCGCAGATCGAAGTTACGGAATTTCCAACTCGGAGATCGGAGATCCACGAACCGGTACGAACCTTGCCGAAACAAATCTACTTTTAATGTATCCTACGTTAATCGCCATAATGGTAGCGGACGTACGTCGGAAAGCATGTCCGTGTATTTCTCAGGATCATCTAATTTGAGATAACGTACAATTTGCAAGGGACATGATCCAAATGTATTGATACCAATCACTTGATTGGTACATTTCCCCTCATCATATCGTAAGAAAACTCTGTCATTACTCACATTTTGGGGACGCAATGATAAATACTGCTTCACCAAATGCACATAACTAATTTGTCAACTTGAGATGACTTCATTAAAATATACATATATTACACTATATGTGAATGGGAAATCATCTCTGACTAATGGATTCAATTGTAACAATATCGTTATTGGGGTTTTTTCTAGCAATAAGACGATTTTTATACTCTTTATTGAATTAATGCTAGCTTTCGCAACTTCCAGTTGCTTCATCAGGCACCTAAAAAGTTTTGATCTCTCATAAAATACTCAATACAAAAAGAATAACAAAATGCGTCTCAAGGCATAAGACAATGTAAAAAACTTACGTCCATGTGAGGTTATTCGTCGCTCAAGTTGTCAAAATATTCGTGTGTTATCCAAGAAAGAGTCAATATCAAAAAAATTTCGAAAAGCACTGCCGTGAAGGCAGGAGCTTTTGAGCGCTCGTACAGGCACCTTGTAGGTAGATTCGCATTCTCCAGTTTTACAAACCAATTGGAAAGATTTTGACAGCTGTCAAAGAAAATTTCAAACCAACGCGAAAATCCAGACTTCACGTCAGTGCTTTGGGTCCATTTTTTCGATAATTCGCTAGAATTTTCTACGGTATCTATGGTCTTGGTAATGCAATCTGGACAAAATTATACACTATTCTTCATATATGTGCGAAATTTCATTTCAATCCAATAAGTATTTTCGAAATTATCAGAAAAAATATAGTTTGAACGGCAATATTTACGGAACCCCTAGTCTAATTTGGCTCATTGATAAAAAGGATCGCGAAATTCGCGATCCGAACCTATCCTGAAAATTTCGAGTCACTAGGCCTTTTTGTTCGAAAGTTATGATTTTCTATGGTTTCTATGATTCTGATCATACGATCTGGAAGAAATGTAGCTCGAATATATAATTCTCAATTTAAATTCAAAATTTCGTCGAGATCGAATCCATAATTTTGAAATGATCAAGAAAACTGAATTTCAAACGGCCATATTTACGGAACCCCTAGTCTTATTTTGCTCATTGATACACGTTAACGCTACATTAACGATCCACACCTATCCTGAAAATTTCAAGTCTCTAGGCCTTTCCATTACAAAGTTATAATTTTCTATGGTTTCTATGGTTCTGGTCATGCGAGCTGGACAAAATTCTGCATGTAGCTTGAGTACGTAATTATCCATCTGAGTGCAAAATTTCACCTCGATCGAATCAGTAGTTTCGGAGTAATCAGAAAAACAAAATTTCGAGCGGCCATATTTACGGAACCCCTTGACGAATTTTGCCCAATAACGAACTTAACCGCGGCATTCGAGATTCGAACCTACCCTGAAAATTTCAAGTTTATAGGACATTCCGTTCGAGAGTTATCGTGTATACGGCCGGCCGGCCGGACGGCCGGACGGCCGGACGGACAGACTCGAATTTTTCGACGGATTCGTCATCAGTGAGTCGAACATAGTCGATTGAGACCATTTTCGGCTCAAAATTCGAAAAATACAGACATCGTGACGAAATGATATAGCCCTCGTGTAAGTAGTACGAGCGCTCAAAAACGAGGGCCAGAATCATAAGAATGGTTATTTTTTATGGAGTTCAATCTCAATTTTGCGGAAACTTTAATGACATGGAGTTGACAAAATTTTGATGTGACAAGTCGTATGAGGCCTACTTTCAGTCTGATTCAAATTCTGTCAGTTCTTTCGGTCTTATTAAAAAATCTCATAAAATTCACTCACAATCATTATCTACCTTCATAAGGTATGCATTTGTATCCAGAATTTGTATCCAGAAAAGGGACACTGTTTCGCGGGATTTTCTTTTTCCATGGTGAATTGGATGTATTTGTTTTGGTCGTATTCATTAAAAATCCTTAGGATTTCGTCTTGTTTGTCCTCGGGTATACTACAAATAATATCATCTACAAACTTTTTGATCAATGTAGGGATGAAATCTAATTTTTGGAGGCAATCGTCTAACAAGTCGTCCATCACATACACTGGTTTGTTAAAGGTGTCATTATATGCAAAATATGTATTGTCGTAAACAAACTCCAATAGTTCTATGAACTGCTAAATTGTGAGTGGACAAACCTCGGTAATTCTTTCTTCGTGTTTTCTTATTATGCTGACTGCTCTTTCCTTTGATATATTACTGAATAGAGATACCGCATCCATACTAACGAGGACCACATTATGTTCTAACCTTGTGTTATTGGCTATTTCTGCGAATTCGAAACTCTCTTTCATATACTTAGTATCTATTTTCCTTGTTATAGGCACTATTTAAGATGTTTGTTATCGTTTTGGCTATCTTTTCTGTCGGAGCACTAATTGATGATATAATAGGTCGTAACTTGAGTTGTTCCTTATGAATTTTTGGGAGTCCATAGTAAGTTGGAAACACGGAGTTGTATTGTGCAAGTTCCCTCTTATTTTCTTGGGTGATGATGCCTTTGTTGTACAAACTTCGAGAGATGGAAGCACCGAATATCAAATATTCTCACTAGATCAGAAAGACTTAAATTTCTTTTTTTCACGTGGAACAGCTAAAAAGCTGAATTTCAACATAACCCATATAATTAATGCTGAAAACCTTATGTATAAGCATGCTAAAACTAGTCAGTGTCAGTGATTTTCCCGACTTTTTGAAATATTCACGAAACCGTAAACTCTAATAATTTTCACGGAGCTACTTTACTAGCCCTCTGAAAATTATGGTGCCGAAATATATTGGCGTTTATTTCCTACTGTTAAATCAGATTCACAAAATATGAAAAAATGTGATTCATTTTGAACATACAAAAATTCATTTGATTTGGTTCGGTTGATATATTGGCGAAAATCATAAATACCCTGTATAACTGAAATGACAGAGATTCGACCGTTGGTATTGGAATAATATCGAATCGCTACAATGTCTTCATCCGCTAAAATTTGTATCTCTCTTCGGTACATTTTGTGTTCGGAATTTTGCGGAACTCTCAATTGAGAGATTGTGCGAGTTGAATGATTGAATTTTTCAGGGTTCCTGAACGCATACTGAGGTTTGGCACTATAAATTATTTGCCCCCAAGGGCGGATCGACGATTTCCGGGGCCCTACGCTGGAAAACTTTCGGGGCCCCGACTCTACTTTTTCTTTAAAAAAAGTTTCTCAATCCGAATTCGGTTTTTGAGCGCTCGTACTACTTACACGAGGGCTATATCATTTCGTCAAGATGTCTGTATTTTTCGAATTTTGTGCCGAAAATAGTCTCAAACGACTATGTTCGACTCACTGATGACGAATCCGTCGAAAAATTCGAGTCTGTCCGTCCGTCGGTCCGTCCTTCCGGCCGGCCGTATACACGATAACTCTCGAACGGAATGTCCTAGAAACTTGAAATTTTCAGGGTAGGTTCGCATCGCGAATGCCGCGGTTAAGTTCGTTATTGGGCAAAATTCGCCGAGGGGTTCCGTAAATATGGCCGCTCGAAATGTTGTTTTCCTGATTTCTTTGAAACTACAGATTCGATCGAGATGAAATTTTGCACTGCAATGGAAAATGAGGTGTTCAAGCTACATGCAAAATTTTGTTCAGCTCGCATCACCAGAACCATAGAAACCATAGAAAATTGTAACTTTTGAACGGAAACGCCTGGGGCTTGAAATTTTCAGGATAGGTGTGGATCTCGATTGTCGTGATCACTTTCATCTATGAGTAAAATTATACTAGGGGTTCCGTAAATACGGTCGTTTGAAATTTAGTTTTCTTGATACATTCCAAACTACAGATTCGACCGTGACGAAATTCTGTATACTAATGGAGAATGATATATTTCAGCTACATTTCTCTAGACCGCATGACCAGAACCATAGAAACCATAGAAAATCATAACTTTTGAACGGAAAGGCCTAGGGACTTGAAATTTTCAGGATAGGTTAAGATCAGAAATGTGGCGTTCACGTTTATCAATGAGCAGAATTATACTAGGGGTTCCGTAAATACGGTCGTTTGAAATTTTGTTATCTCGATAATTTCGAAACTACGGATTCGATAGAGATAAAATTTTGTTTTTTAAGCGAGAATGATATATTAAAGCAACATTTTGTTCAGATCGCATGACCAGAACCATAGAAAACATTGAAAATTATAACTTCCGAAGGGAAAGGCCTAAGAACTTTTCAGGGTGGGTTTGGATCGTTTTGAATTTCACGGTCACGTTCATCAATGAGCAAAATTGGACTAGGGGTTCCGTAAATATGGCCGTTAAAAAATTCTTTTCCTGATAATTTCGAAACTAACGTTTTGGTTGGAATGAAATTTTGCACCTAGCTGAGGAATAATGTATTCAAACTACGTGCGAAATTTTGTCCAGATCGCATCACCAAAACCATAGATACCGTAGAAAATTTTAGCGAATTATCGAAAAAAAAATATTTTGTTGTATCGGTTTTCACCCTCCATGACCTTTGAAAGTCGCCGCTGGGCCATAACTTTTCAGAAATTGAAGAAAACCTTCAGCTCGTTGAGTAAATACAGAATTAACATTATTTCTATGACACCCTGATCCAGAATACCACAACTATTCAGGAGTGTCACTCCAAGGCGGCACTCTAAACTTCAAGGGGCGAATTTTCGCTACCTTGATTATTTGCTAAGCATTACATCTGTCACTTTAGGGCAACAAATTAGAATTGTATGAAATTCATGTAGTTCTAAGAGTACCTACTTCCATCATCGATTCAATTGGAAAATATTATCTGAGGTTTCTTCTCAGTTGACATTTTACTTCAGCAAGTTGGCAGTTGTAACACTTAACAAATTCTCAGGTTGAGTTTTCTCGCGAAGACGGCGTTACGCTTCTGTGTAGTTGGGGTGTTCTGTGCTCTTTTATTCAAAATATTTTGTTGGATCGGTTTTCACCCTCCATGACCTTTGAAAATTGAGAGGATGAAAACATCCTATGAAATCGGCGCAGTCGCCGCTGGGCCATAACATTTTCAGAAATTGAAGAAAACCTTCAGCTCGTTGAGTAAATACAGAATTAACATTATTTCTATGACACCCTGATCCAGGATACCGCAACTATTCAGGAGTGTCACTCCAAGGCGGCACTCTAAACTTCAAGGGGCAAATTTTCGCTACCTTGATTATTTGCTAAGCATTACATCTGTCACTTTAGGGCAACAAATTAGAATTGTATGAAATTCATGTAGTTCTAAGAGTACCTACTTCCATCATCGATTCAATTGGAAAATATTATCTGAGGTTTCTTTTCAGTTGACATTCTACTTCAGCAAGTTGACAGTTGTAAGACTTAGCATATCCTCAGGTTAAGTTTTCTCGCGAAGACGGCGTTACGCTTCTGTGTAGTTGGGGTGTTCTGTGCTCTTTTATTTAAAATATTCTGTTGGATCGGTTTTCACCCTCCATGACCTTTGAAAGTTTAGAGGATGAAAACATCCTATCCTTCCATAACATTTTCAGAAATTGAAGAAAACCTTCAGCTCGTTGAGTAAATACAGAATTAACATTATTTCTATGACACCCTGATCCAGGATACCGCAACTATTCAGGAGTGTCACTCCAAGGCGGCACTCTAAACTTCAAGGGGCGAATTTTCGCTACCTTGATTATTTGCTAAGCATTACATCTGTCACTTTAGGGCAGCCAATTAGAATTGTATGAAATTCATGTAGTTCTAAGAGTACCTACTTCCATCATCGATTCAATTGGAAAATATTATCTGAGGTTTCTTCTCAGTTGACATTCTACTTCAGCAAGTTGGCAGTTGTAACACTTAACAAATTCTCAGGTTGAGTTTTCTCGCGAAGACGGCGTTACGCTTCTGTGTAGTTGGGGTGTTCTGTGCTCTTTTATTCAAAATATTTTGTTGGATCGGTTTTCACCCTCCATGACCTTTGAAAATTGAGAGGATGAAAACATCCTATGAAATCGGCGCAGTCGCCGCTGGGCCATAACATTTTCAGAAATTGAAGAAAACCTTCAGCTCGTTGAGTAAATACAGAATTAACATTATTTCTATGACACCCTGATCCAGGATACCGCAACTATTCAGGAGTGTCACTCCAAGGCGGCACTCTAAACTTCAAGGGGCGAATTTTCGCTACCTTGATTATTTGCTAAGCATTACATCTGTCACTTTAGGGCAGCCAATTAGAATTGTATGAAATTCATGTAGTTCTAAGAGTACCTACTTCCATCATCGATTCAATTGCAAAATATTATCTGAGGTTTCTTCTCAGTTGACATTTTACTTCAGCAAGTTGGCAGTTGTAACACTTAACAAATTCTCAGGTTGAGTTTTCTCGCGAAGACGGCGTTACGCTTCTGTGTAGTTGGGGTGTTCTGTGCTCTTTTATTCAAAATATTTTGTTGGATCGGTTTTCACCCTCCATGACCTTTGAAAGTTGAGAGGATGAAAACATCCTATGAAATCGGCGCAGTCGCCGCTGGGCCATAACATTTTCAGAAATTGAAGAAAACCTTCAGCTCGTTGAGTAAATACAGAATTAACATTATTTCTATGACACCCTGATCCAGGATACCCCAACTATTCAGGAGTGTCACTCCAAGGCGGCACTCTAAACTTCAAGGGGCGAATTTTCGCTACCTTGATTATTTGCTAAGCATTACATCTGTCACTTTAGGGCAGCCAATTAGAATTGTATGAAATTCATGTAGTTCTAGGAGTACCTACTTCCATCATCGATTCAATTGCAAAATATTATCTGAGGTTTCTTCTCAGCTGACATTTTACTTCAGCAAGTTGGCAGTTGTAACACTCAACAAATTCTCAGGTTGAGTTTTCTCGCGAAGACGGCGTTACGTTTCTGTGTAGTTGGGGTGTTCTGTGCTCTTTTATTCAAAATATTTTGTTGGATCGGTTTTCACCCTCCATGACCTTTGAAAGTTGAGAGGATGAAAACATCCTATGAAATCGGCGCAGTCGCCGCTGGGCCATAACATTTTCAGAAATTGAAGAAAACCTTCAGCTCGTTGAGTAAATACAGAATTAACATTATTTCTATGACACCCTGATCCAGGATACCCCAACTATTCAGGAGTGTCACTCCAAGGCGGCACTCTAAACTTCAAGGGGCGAATTTTCGCTACCTTGATTATTTGCTAAGCATTACATCTGTCACTTTAGGGCAGCCAATTAGAATTGTATGAAATTCATGTAGTTCTAAGAGTACCTACGTCCATCATCGATTCAATTGCAAAATATTATCTGAGGTTTCTTCTCAGTAGATATTTCACTTCAGCAAGTTGACAGTTGTAACACTTAACAAATTCTCAGGTTGAGTTTTCTCGCGAAGACGGCGTTACGCTTCTGTGTAGTTGGGGTGTTCTGTGCTCTTTTATTCAAAATATTTTGTTGAATCGGTTTTCACCCTCCATGACCTTTGAAAGTTGAGAGGATGAAAACATCCTATGAAATCGGCGCAGTCGCCGCTGGGCCATAACATTTTCAGAAATTGAAGAAAACCTTCAGCTCGTTGAGTAAATACAGAATTAACATTATTTCTATGACACCCTGATCCAGGATACCCCAACTATTCAGGAGTGTCACTCCAAGGCGGCACTCTAAACTTCAAGGGGCGAATTTTCGCTACCTTGATTATTTGCTAAGCATTACATCTGTCACTTTAGGGCAGCCAAATAGAATTGTATGAAATTCATGTAGTTCTAAGAGTACCTACTTCCATCATCGATTCAATTGGAAAATATTATCTGAGGTTTCTTCTCAGTTGACATTTCACTTCAGCAAGTTGACAGTTGTAACACTTTACAAATTCTCAGGTTGAGTTTTCTCGCGAAGACGGCGTTACGCTTATGTGTAGTTGGGGTGTTCTGTGCTCTTTTATTCAAAATATTTTGTTGAATCGGTTTTCACCCTCCATGACCTTTGAAAGTTGAGAGGATGAAAACATCCTATGAAATCGGCGCAGTCGCCGCTGGGCCATAACATTTTCAGAAATTGAAGAAAACCTTCAGCTCGTTGAATAAATACAGAATTAACATTATTTCTATGACACCCTGATCCAGGATACCCCAACTATTCAGGAGTGTCACTCCAAGGCGGCACTCTAAACTTCAAGGGGCGAATTTTCGCTACCTTGATTATTTGCTAAGCATTACATCTGTCACTTTAGGGCAGCCAAATAGAATTGTATGAAATTCATGTAGTTCTAAGAGTACCTACTTCCATCATCGATTCAATTGGAAAATATTATCTGAGGTTTCTTCTCAGTTGACATTTCACTTCAGCAAGTTGACAGTTGTAAGACTTAACATATCCTAAGGTTGAGTTTTCTCGCGAAGACGGCGTTACGCTTTTGTATAGTTGGGTTGTTCTGTTGTTTTCTCTTCGAGAAATATTGTTTTTATCCAACAGTATTTTCAGTACTTAATGGGACCGGTCTCACCTCACAGAAAAAAAATTGATAAAGATTCTCGAAATACTCCTGAAAAAAAAAACAGAAAAAACCTTGAAAGATCAAATGAGTAATGTTGTATAAAACAGAATATTTTTTCGAAAGGGAGAACGTAAATAAATTCTGAAAAATTAACAAAAATACTCTTAATCAATACAAATATTGATATCGTCAACAAAAGAAATATTCTAAAAAAACCCTACAATATTTTGGGTGAATAAATGTTAAGAAAAAATAAATATATACATACAAATAAAGAAGAAATTCTAAACTTTCTACATCAATACTACTCATACTCATAATATAAACATTAAGGTTGCCAAATATGGATCTTTTGCGGGGGATTTCACACTGCTCTTTGGCATTGTTGGTCTTGCACTCTTATCTTTATTCAATACTTCTGTTGTATCCTCGGCTTTTATGATTTTATAGGGTGGTTGTCTTCTGGTGGCTTCGAGAGATTCCTGTACCATCTTAAGTTGAGTAGATAGTTCATTTTGTTTTATTATGCTATCATCTAACTTTTTCATTGTATCTGCCAAGACGTCGTTATGCTGATGTATTGTGTCCATAACTTGACTAATGTATTGTACATTTTGGCTGAAACTCTCTTTCATAGTGCGCTTCAGTTTCAGTATCATGTTTTTTAACATCTCTCCAATAAAGAGTGTCTGACAAGATATTTGAGCTGGAGGATGAAGTGCAGCAATTGAAGATTCAATTGTCTACCATAAAAACAAGTACTAATCCAGGTGATCTGAAAACACCACAAGACATCTTGAATGAAATGGTCGGGCGTTATGATAATAACTTCTTTGATTCTATTCTTATAAATAACCCCTCCATTAAAGTCTGGATTTTAGCTGAGATACTACATCTTGAAGATCATCATTGTCTTCCACCTCCTGTTGTAAAGGAGCAGTTGGAGCAGTGTTATCCTCATCTGCCGGAATATCAAGTTCTATTTCTAGGCATTTATCCTCTTTCTTTCCTAGGGATGGTGAATTCAAAGTTATTGAGGAAATGATATATTTGTTCCCAAATCTTCTTTTTCAGTTGTTCGGTATACATATATCACAGTTTCGCTTGAAATATGACATCAATAAATAAACTTCTCATTACATAATATATCCCAGTTCAGTTTGAAATATGAGATTGATAAATGAACACGTTCTCGTACTACTTACACGAGGGCTATATCATTTCGTCACGATGTCTGTATTTTTCGAATTTTGAGCTGAAAATGGTCTCAAACGACTAAGTTCGACTCATTGATGACGAATCCGTCGAAAAATTCGAGTCTGTCCGTCCGTCCGGCCGTCCGTATACACGATAACTCTCGAACGGAATGTCCTAGAAACTTGAAATTTTCAGGGTAGGTTCGAACCTCAAATGCCGCGGTTAAGTTCGTTATTGGGCAAAATTCGCCCAGGGGTTCGAGGTGAAATTTTGCACTCAGATGGATAATTACGTACTCAAGCTACATGCAGAATTTTGTCCAGCTCGCATGACCAGAACCATAGAAACCATAGAAAATTATAACTTTGTAATGGAAAGGCCTAGGAACTTGAAATTTTCAGGATAGGTGTGGATCGTGAATGTAGCGTTCACGTGTATCAATGAGCAAAATTAGACTAGGGGTTCCGTGAATATGGCCGTTTGAAATTCAGTTTTCTTGATAATTTCAAAATTATGGATTTGATCGTGACGAAATTTTGTATTTAAATTGAGAATGATATATTCGAGCTACATTTTTTCCAGATCGCATGATTAGGACAATAGAAACCATAGAAAATTATAACTTTCGAACGGAAAGGCCTAGGGATAAGGGATCGCGAATTTCGCGATCACTTTCATGAATGAGCCAAATTAGACTAGGGGTTCCGTAAATATTGCCGTTCGAACTATATTTTTTCTGATAATTTCGAAAATACCTATTGGATTGAAATGAAATTTCGCACATATATGAAGAATAATGTATAATTTTGTCCAGATCGCATTACCAAGACCATAGATACCGTACAAAATTCCACCGAATTATCGAAAAAGAAAATAGTCACCAAAGCACTGACGTGAAGTCTGGATTTTCGCGTTGGTTTGAAATTTTCTTTGACAGCTGTCAAAATCTTTCCAATTGGTTTCTGAAACTGGAGAATGCGAATCTACCTACAAGGTGCATTTACGAGCGCTCAAAAGCTCCTGCCTTCACGGCAGTGCTTTTCGTATATATAATTTTTTCAATACAAACATAAATAAAAAAAGTATATTAAAGTATAAGTGAATAAAGAGGTCTTTGAAACACGCGCGATGTTTCGAGCACGACGGCGAAGCCGGAGTGCTCGAAATAGAGCAATAAAATACATAAAATGGAAATAAGAATATAAAATGGTTGAATTCTTGATCAGTATACCTTTCGTTGTCTTGGTAATGAGAAAAACACAATCCAATTTGCTATTTGTCGGGGGTAATATCCCTAGTACATTTATTTTTTTTCGGAAAACGAGTTTCTAAGTAATTTGTTTCAACAAATAGTATGAGCGCTCATGCTATTTGTTGAAACAGATTACTTAGAAAATTTTTCCACAGGAAAAATTAGATGCCCGAGGGATATTCGATAAGATTATTTCCTGAGTTGAATGAACATTTTATGTTTGAATTTTCTGAGTATTTAGTGGAACACTATTTTCAACAGCCACATTAATTTCCAAGCCGCTTCATCTTGAGTTTCAGTTGAAAAATTAATAAATTCGTAAGCGTTGTTTGTGATCTTTGTTGTTGGTAACGGTACATAGCAACACAGCATAGAAATCATCAAGTTTGTTTTTACAAAGCAATTTTTCAAACTTGCATGAAATTTAAAAAATTTTTTTTTTCGGAAAAACTGCTGACAGCTGAGTTGACAGTTGTTAAAATTTATATTTGACATACCAATTCTTGATAGCGATTGGTCAAAATTAATAGGAAGTAAATAATCATCAAAAATGAATTGTTGTCACCTCAGAGCTTGAAGATGAATTCTAATATAGACTTTTTGAAAAGTAAAGCAGAATCGCGGTTGATACCGCATTTGCATTCAGTAATATTTTATTTGGCGTAACAAGGTAGGTACTCCTGTCAGATCTATAATCGAAAAATTGTCATTTAGACTTCACGTTTCTCGAGTCGTTGCTGTTGCCATAGTGACTTCAAAAAATTACGAAAAGCACTGCCATGAAGGCAGGAACTTTTGAGCGCTCGTACATGCACCTTGTAGGTAGATTCGCATTTTCCAGTTTAAGAAATCAATTGAAGGAATTTTCGACAGCTGTCAACAAATTCTGAAACTTAGGCGAAGCTTCAGACTTCATGTCAGTGCTTCAACTGATCAATTTTTTTTCGATAATTCGCTAGAATTTTCTACGGTATCTATGGTCTTAGCGATGCGATCTGGACAAAATTTTGCACGTGGTTTGAATACATTATTCCTCAGCTAGGTGCAAAATTTCATTCCAATCCAATCAGTAGTTTCGGAACTATCAGTAAAAAAATATTTTGAACGGCCATATTTACTGAACCCCTAGTCTAATTTTGCTCATTGATGAACGTAACCGCGATAGTCGCGATCCAAACCCACCCTGAAAATTTCAAGTTTCTAGGCCTTTCCGTTCAAAAGTTTCAATTTTCTATGGTTTCTATGGTTCTGGTCATGCGATCTGGACATATTGCTTTAATATATCATTCTCGATTGAAAAACAAAATTTAATATCGATCGAATCCGCAGTTTCGAAATTATCGAGAAAACAAAATTTCAAACGACCGTATTTACGGAACCTCTAGTATAATTCTGCTCATTGATGAACATTAACGCGACATTTCAGATCCACACCTATTCTGAAAATTTCAAGTCCCTAGGCCTTTCCGTTCGAAAGTTATGATTTTCTATGGTTTCTATGATTCTGGTCACGTGATCTAGAGAAATGTAGCTTGAAGATTTATTTCTTCATTAGTATACAAAATTTCGTCACGATCGTATCTGTTGTTTTGAAATTATCAAAAAAACTAAATTTCAAACGACCATATTCACGGAACCCCTAGTATAATTTTGCTAATAGATTAACGTGATCACGATTTTCGAGATCCACATCTATCCTGAAAATTTCAAGTCCCTAGGCGTTTCCGTTCGAAAGTTACAATTTTCTATGGTTTCTATGGTTCTGGTCATGCGATCTGGACAAAATTTCACATGTAGCCTGAGCACCCCATTCTCCATTTGAGTAAAAAAAATCATCTCGATCAAATCTGTAGTTTTCAAGTAATCAGGGGAACAAAACTTTGAACGGCCATATTTACGGAACCCCTGGTGGAATTTGGCCCATTAACGAACTTATCCGAGGCATTCGGGAACTGAACCCATACTGAAAATTTCAAGTCTCTAGGTTGTTCCGTTTGAGAGTTATCGTGCTTACGGACGGACGGACAGACTCGAATTTTCCGACAGATTCGTCATCAGTGAGTAGAAAATAGTCGATTGAGACCATTGTCGGCTCAAAATTCGAAAAATACAGACATCGTGACGAAATGATAAAGCCCTCGTGTAAGTAGTACGAGCGTTCAAAAACGCGCGTGTTTTAAAGTTCGATTTAAACACGCTGAGGCGTTCTTGAAACAGGTAAAATGGGGCGTCAACAAAAAAAAAATTTATTTGAATCAACACAATTTAAACAACTCAAAAAGAATATGTATCAGGTACAAAATAGAAATCAATTTTTCTTTTTATAAAAAAACAAATAAACATGAACATGAAAAATTATTGGAAAATGAAAAATAATATGAAATGCCGAAAAACGGTAACGGTAAACTTTTCTTCCTTATTTTTATGTCTGCAAATTCTTTTATTGCAGCATCGTAATCCAGACTCTTCGTTATATCACTTTCAATCGAAAGTATTCCTAAGAACTGCAGTCTGTTTTCCTTCATAACTGTTCTATATTTATAAAATGAAATGAACGCTCTGCTTCGCAACTCGGTATTATTGGCAATGTTAAAAATAACTAATAACTATAAGTTCGAAAAAACTCCTATGATTCCCTTATTATCATAGATTATTTTTAACATCTGCGAACAACTCGTTTTTTTTCATGTTTTAAGAGTTTTAGATATTCTTCGAACTGAGATGCTTCACTGATAATTTCTTCATCAAGATCGTCTTCATAGTTCTCCAAGAGCGCTTTGAAACTGTCCGTTTCAATGTCTTGCGAAAGATTCCCTATATCGAATATACATGTTACGCTGAAAACACTCCAAAACTCGGCTTCGATTGCTTCGAATACTTGTTTCTTCAGAATAGAAAATATCTAGTAGAAAGAAACCCTCTTAGAAAACAATTCCTTCATTGGAGAATAAACAATTATTTTTGAAATCGGAGAAGCCGAGAACAATATGGAAGAACAACACTGTTCAGTTTACCACAATACTTTCTTCTATGAAAGTCAGTAGAACGAAGAATAAAACTCGTTCATCACCATTCCTATCTTCCTTAGGGCCGGTTTCTTCACATCCGAATAAATAACCACTACCAGGAGAATAACTATCGGTCTCATAAATGAAGATATACTTCCTATTCCGAGAATAGCCTATTAGCGTCTTTTCACTTCCAGTTAGCTGATAGATAACTATTCGCAAAGAGTAACAGTCTAATCTTTGGTATTAGCCAGATTCGTCAGTTTTGCCAACCATATAATATTGAAACTGGAAGTAATAGAGGAATAATATACATGGAAAGAAAACTTTTACTCTATTCTCTAGTCGGTGAACCATTGTCAACCTTAAATATCGTCGACACCTTAGAAAATTTTACATTTGAGATTTCATGTATTTTCAGTTAGGTTTTGGGTTCTAAGTAATTGTACAAGAGGTACAACTTATATGTGTGCCCAAAAGGAAAAGATGAGGTAGAAATGGGAATTCTCCTATATGAAGAGGAAATCAAAAGAAAACAATTAGAGAATATCAATTATGATGTAAAAAAAATAAATTGATAATCCGTAATTAGGGTTTTTAAAGAATAATAACGGCTGTTTATCTGAATTCGATTAGGGTTTTTATTCACTAATTTTTTAAATTGTATGTACCATTCTTTTCATTGAACTTTGAATAATATCTATTGCTATTTACGATCCTCTGACTTAATTTTAAATATAAAAATATTTCATTGTTAATATAAAAAAAGTAACATTAAGAGTTGATCATAGCCGGTTAATGCACCCAAATGGCCTTATATTTGAGAAAACTGAAAGAATTATTAAATTATGAAAGTAATATCCATTCGACAAATTTTTAAAAGTTAAATACCAAGATATCAGAAAGATATTCCTATTAGATGTGACGTATGGTTTTTTGCATATTCGAATTTTATAGTGGGATAAATAGCTAGCTCTTGCACCAATCGAAAGAGCTGCTCCTTTTTTTTACATATGATAGTATGGTGTATATACAATTTATTTTCGACCATTTGATGTTTATCTGGTTTCGGACAAAAAACTTTCATTCCTTTAATATTATTATCATAAAATTGATCTGAGTGTAAGCAAAGCCTATAAACACACAAAGGGAAATAAAAATTACATTATGTGGAAGAATATTTACTGATTATACAAACCATTAACGAATAAATTTGCAAAATAATCAAGAAAAAAACTACGAGGGTCACCATCTTCACTCATATCTTCATTATTTTGATCTTCTGGAAATTCCCCAATGGTATCGTCTCCCTTAAAAATTTCTTAATTGAAATCTATTGCTATGTTATGCACAAGCCACTTTAAGTTTCTGAGCAAATGCAAGCTGACATCTTATTGCAAAATATATAATTAATATTGGAAATTCAAATTATATAAGTTGCCAAAAAATCAGAATCAGGAAAAGAAACTTGGTTCGGTTACGTGGCAATTTTTGATTCCTCAATCAACTACATGCGCTACAGTTTCGAGGACAATTCTCCTCTTCTTCAGGCTACAACGAAAATGCACAATTACATTAGGGCAGAAAGAGTTATGAGAACACTAAAATTTTCCTTTTTGGGAAACTTATATTTCTTATATTTAACTCATTCAAAAAGGAAAAGAGAATATTTTAGTGTTTTCATTTATCTTTCTTCCCTAATGTAACAATGAGAACACTAAAATATTCCTTTTTTCCTTTTTGAATGAGTTAAATATAAGAAATATAAGTTTCCCAAAAAGGAAAGGAGGAATATTTTAGTGTTCTCATAACTATTTCATCCCTGATGTAATTGCGCATTTTCGTTGTAGCCCGAAGAAGAGGAGAATTGTCCTCGAAACTGTAGCGCATGTAGTTGATTGAGGAATAAAAAATTATCACGTAACTGAATCAAGTTTTTTTTCCTGAGTATTGGAAACTCCTTTTTCATATTCCGAACATACGTTCGATGATATTCCTTGTTCTGATATGCGCTTCATCAAAAAGGACTTGGACTCAATTTTCTGTGTTTTCTAATGAAGTAATGATGTACTGTTTACATGCATAGTCTCGATCAGCAATTAAGAAACCATTGCCCATTTGCCTGTTAACAAGTCTTATTTCCTGAGACGAATTTTCAAATATGTGGCTGTCATTTGCAGAACCAGCCCAACGACATACCAAATCTATAATTTTTAAGCCAGCGTTACAAGCGACTTGGCAATTCAAAGAGAAAAAACTTTTGCGATTACGAAAAACTTCTGCATTTTCTCCTCCAGGTGATTGAATCTTTATATGTGTACAATCTATGGCTCCTATTTCTCTGGGAAAACAAGTTCAATGATAGAATTTTCCTTCTGCCTCTACCTGTTCTTCATCTGTTTGTCGAAGATGAACATAATAATCGAATAGTTCAGTAATCATCTATCACTTGTTTGATAATACGCCCTACAGTACTTTTATTAATTCCTCCAAAGTCTCCAATTGACATATAAAAATCTCCAGTCGCCAGAAACCTCAGAGTAAGAAGTAGTTTATCCATTGGACTACAGCACGACTTGAATTCCTAAAATCGAAAAATATTATAATAAAGTGAATACTGAATTTGAAACTAGAATTATTCTAGGCACATGTGGTTTGAATACTTACCAAGTCTGAAGAGTTGAATTTCTTCTGAAGAGTTGAATTTGAATGAACTGAGCTGTACGTTTTGAAATACGAATCTATTGTAGAGTTCATTATCATTCCATTTATGGAAAATCATTAAATCTTTTCCTCAATACATAGGTACTCTCGTTCCGGAATTACATATTCAAGTATGGAGAAATATACCTCAAAAACAACAATCGAAATCACAAAAGTATTACTCGTTGAAAAACAAAACAACCTAACCTAACTCACCTAACCTGACAATCCTGACATAAATTTGTGCTGACGACTGACGTATTTATTCTGTCGAATCAGTCGAATAACTACGACTACGACTTTTGGTACCGAATAAGTTATTTTCTCAATAAGGATTTTTTATTCCAAGAATAGCGCTAACTGAAAGTGAAGAGATGGAGATTTCTCTTATTCTGAGAATAAAACTTAACTATAGGATAAATTTATTTATTCGGATGTGAAGAAACCGGGCCTTAGGGTTATAAAATGAATATGACAAATATTTAAAACTAAGAAATGCAAAACAAGTGTCTTGCATCCCTCTAATATCGACGGTGGTATGTACCTATATTTCAAAGGGATGCCGACAACTTTACTGCCACCGTTGCGGGAATTTATTGCAGGCCGATAAGAATAATTGGAGAAAACATGCGGATGCTGAACCTTCGATTTGATGTTATTTTTTTACTGGCAGCTGAATTTTGCTCTACACGTTATTCTTCATTATTATTTATATTCACTTGCAAGACGAATTTTCATTCTGAAGAAATTTTGATTCCGATCGGGGGCCCTGTGGACCTCGGGGCTCTACGCTTAAGCGTACCGGTTAATCCGCCACTGTTTGCCCCACAATAAACAGGGATTCAGAGCTGCATTTATTTTCAATACGGAGGATTAACAACTCTGACCTCGACAGCGACTACACTTTATTACCCACCCTCCTCAGAAATACCTTCATATTCTCCTTCTTCTCCGGCCATTTCTTCATCCTCTGGGAGGGGAGTTTGAAGTGCCCTCTGAACTGTAAAAAAGAGGTTAGGTAAGATGCATGAACAGACAATATACAATCTTGGTTGACGTTGGTTTCAATTTTCAATAATGATATCAGCGTTAATACCTCCCTAAAGTGTAGCGAGGTCTGTTCGGGCTTCTCCAGTCAAATACCGCCCCACACCATAACCCCTAATAGCTAATAAAAAATTATTTCCCTCAAATTTCGTTTTTTCTTCAGGAATTGAGATATCGGTATGAATGAAAAAAAATTATTACAGGAAAAATGGGACTCGAAAATGTCGTACTCAGAAATATCATTCAGTATCTGAATTTTTCTACAGTTCAAAAGTTGAGCGTAAAATGCAATTCTTTGTGCTACCATGCATCTCAACGTATCCATTCATCCTGTTCGTTAAATCGACTTCACGACACGATGAAGATGAATGCATTAGCAACCTTTCATAAAATTATTGAAATTAGTCGAAAAACTTGAAAGTTATTCAAGATTGAATTCAGGCGAAATGTTTTCTATCCGCTTAATTTTGCGGTCTAGTTTATCTACAGCTCAGATTGTTCGGAAATTTTTGGGATCCAACCTCGTAAATCGTCCCAACGGTCCCGATAACTTGGAAAGGACCCCCCTAGAGCTCAATCCCTTTGATACGTAGGTATCTGGGATTAGTGAATGTTCCCCGATGAGAGAGGGCAAGTCTTCTGACTGGAGGAAGAATAATTATTTATTCATTTCCCTTTATACGAAAAAAAAATTGAATTTACGAAGTTTGAGTATGTTAAGCCTAAGCTTTCGCTTGTATGTTGATACACACTCCATATTTTTATAATCAAAGACGACCCATTTCTGAATTTTTTTACAATTGAACATTTCCAGTTATAACAGGATAAACAAGAAGGTCTGCTCCAAAGGAATTATTTATTATAGCCATCGCGCTACCTTCCCCTTCCCCCTGATGCATAACCCGAATTTTCGGGGCTTCAAGCTCTGACAGCTGTTCAACGCCAAACCCGTCATTTTTGCTGTTTTGTTTACGTTTTTCTGACAGTTTGGTTTTGGCATGTTCCCGCGACAGCTAGGGCGTAACGCCCTATTGCGTCAAGCCCCGTAGTAACACGCACCTGGCTGGAAAGCAGTTTGTGTTTACTTCAGTTGATATTGTAGGTTTTGACAATGTCTCTATATCATGTAACTTCATAACTGAAGGATTGTTTCCCTAACTCATCTTCAATCCTCTGATGGATTCGTTCAGTACATTGATTTCTGATGATGAGGACTGTTAAGTCGTGAATGTTAGGTTGCCTGACTCGGGTTCGTTAGGTGTTTTTTGTCCCTGTCGCTGGTGACGCCCGCGGCTCAAAAGACACCAACAAACTTTCCGACTGTCAGTCGCCATTCTTTAATGTAGAATCATCGTCGCCATTTTTGAGCGCTCGTACTACTTACACGAGAACTATATCATTTCGTCACGATGTCTGTATTTTTCGAATTTTGAGCCAAAAATGGTCTCAATCGATAGAGTTCGACTCACTGATGACGAATCCGTCGAAAAATTCGAGTTTGTCTGTCCGTCCGTTATACGATAACTCTCGAACGGAACGACCTAGAAACTTGAAATTTTCAGGGTAGGTTCGCATCTCGAATGTCACGGTTGAGTCCGTTATTGGGCGAAATCCGTCAAAGGAATTCCGTAAATATGACCGCTCGAAATTTTGTTCTCCTGATCACTTCGAAACAACTGATTCGATCAGAGTGAAATTTTGCATTCAGATGAAGAATGACGTGTTCAAGCTACATGCGAAATTTTGTTTAGCTCGCATGACCAGAATCATAGAAACCATAGAAATTTATAACTTTGTAATGGAACGGCCTAGGGACTTGAAATTTCCAGGATAGATGTGGATCTCGAATGTTGCGGTCACGTTCATCAATGAGCAAAATTAGACTAGGGGTTCCGTCAATATAGCCGTTCGAAATTCAGTTTTCTTGATAATTCCAAAACTATGGATTTGATTGTGACGAAATTCTGTATTTAAATTGAGAATGATATATTCGAGCTTCATTTTTTCCAGATCGCATGATCAGAACCATAGAAAACATAGAAAATTATAACTTCCGAACGGAAAGGCCTAGGGACTTGAAATTTTCAGGGTAGGTTCGGATCTAGAATTTCGCGATCATGTTCATCAATGAGCAAAATTAGACTAGGGGTTCCGTAAATATGGCCGTTTAAAGTTTTGTTCCCCTGATTACTTGAAAACTACAGATTGGATTGAGATGAAATTTTGCACCCAAATGGAGAATGAGGTGTTCAAGCTACATGTGAAATTTTGTCCAGGACGCATGACCAGAACCATAGAAACCATAAAAAATTGTAACTTTTGAACGGACACGCCTAGGGACTTGAAATTTTCAGGATAGTTGTGGATTTCGAATGTCGTGATCACGTTCATCTATGAGCAAAATTATACTAGGGGTTCCGTAAATACGGTCGTTTGAAATTTTGGTTTCTCGATAATTTCGAAACTACGGATTCGATCGAGATGAAATTTTGTATTTGAATCGAGAATGATATACTCGAGGATGATATATTAAAACAATATTTTGTCCAGATCGCATGACCAGAACCATAGAAACCATAGAAAATTGTAACTTTTAAACGGAAAGGCCTAGGAACTTGAAATTTTCAGGGTGGGTTTGGATCGCGAATATCGCGGCCAAGTTCATCAATGAGCAAAATTAGACTAGGGGTTCCGTAAATATGGCTGTTCAAAATATTTCTTTCCTGATAATTTCGAAACTACTGATTGGATTGGGATGATTTTGCACCTAGCTTAGAAATAAAGAATTCAAACTACGTGCCAAATTTTGTACCAATCGCACCACCAAGACCATAGATACCGTAGAAAATTCTAGCGAATTGTCGAAAAAAAAAAAAATTGGTCTCCTAAAGCACTGACATAAAGTCTGGAGTTTCGCCTGAGTTTCAGAATTTTTGTGACAGCTGTCGAAAATTCCTTCAATTGATTTCTAAAACTGGAAAATGCGAATATACCTACAAGGTGCATGTACGAGCGCTCAAAAGCTCCTGCCTTCACGGCAGTGCTTTTCATAATTTCGAAAACTACCTATTGGATTGGAATGAAATTTGGCTCATAGATGAAGAATAATGTATTCAAACTACGTTGGAAATTTTGTCCAGATCTAATCACCAAGACCATAGTAACCATAGAAAATTGTAGCGAATTATCGGAAAAAAATTGGTCACCTAAAGCACTGACATGAAGTCTGGATTTTTGCCTTAATTTGAAATATTCTTTGACAGTTGTCAGAATCTTTCCAATTGGTTTCTAAAACTGGAGAATGCGAATCTACCTATAAGGTGGATGAACGAGCGCTCAAAAGCTCCTGACTTCACGGCAGTGCCTTTCGTAATTTTTCCTCTATATTGTCTAGATTAAACGAGAGTGAGAACGAATTTTGGGGTTATCGGTTCTCGAACCCCTCATGGTTCTGAAAAGAACCTTTCATGTTATTATTTTTTTCGGGTCGGTCATACAAACTTTGAAAGTGGAGAGGGTAGAAGATTTTGTTGATTCAATTTCGATCCTTTATATGCTGGGCCATAAATATCTCAAAAATTGATAAAATTTCAAATTTTCTCGTTTACATAGAATAAACTGTTTCATGACAAACTGTTACAGAAAACCGTATCTATACAGAAATGCCACTCTAAGGAGGCACTTGATTATGTGCTAACCATTACATCTGGCACTTTAGGGTAGCAAATTTGAATTGAAAGAAATTCATGTAGTTCTAAGAGTAACTACTTCCATCATCGATTCAATTCAAAAATATAATCTGAGGTTTCTTCTTAGTTGACATTTTACTTCAGCAAGTTGACAGTTGTAACACTTAACTTTTCCTCAGGTTAAGTCACTTTAAAGCCTCAAATTTCGATTGAATGACATATTTAGCATATTTTTCAGAAGCGATTCGATTGGTGAATATGAGGTTTCTTCTCAGTTGACATTATACTTTAGCAGCACATAACATATCCTCAGGTTAAGTTTTCGCGGGAAGACTGCGTTAAGCTTCGGTGTAGTTGAGGTGTTCTGTGATCCTTCATTCAAAATATTTTAGGATCGGTTTTTACCGTCCATGACCTTTGAAAGTTGAGAGGGTGAAAATATCCTATGAAATCGGCGCAGTCGTCAGTGGGCCATAATTCCTCAAGAATTGAAAAAAATCAATTTTCTCGTTGAGAATATACAAAATGAACAGTTTCACTTGTAGCTTTCTTTTCAGCTATCTGAGCTCCCCCAGTGCACGAAATATGACATTTGCGCATTCGATTTGCCTCGAAAAGCGTGCGCAAAACAACAAAAACGGTGCACGAAACCCTCAAAATGAAAGCGCCTATTGTGACAACCTGTCACAGGATACTGCAACTATTCAGGAGCATTAATCCAAATGCGGCACTCTAAACTTCAAGGGTCGAATTTTCGTTAACTTCATTATTAGCTAAGCGTAATGCTGAATGAAATTCATGTAGTTCTAAGAGAACCTACTTCCGGCATCGATTCAATTTGAAACTATAATCTGGGGTTTCTTCTCAGTTGTCATTTTACTCCAGTAAATTGACAGTTACAACACTTAACATTTTCTCATGTTAAGTTTTCTTGCTAAGACGCCGTTACGCTTCTGTGTAGTTGGGTGGTTCTGTGCTCTTTTATTCAAAATATGTATTCTGTTGGATAGGTTTTCACCCTCCATGACTTTTGAAAGTTGAGAGGTTGAAAACAGCCTATGAAATCGACGAAGTCGCCGCTGGGCCATAACTTCCTCAAAAATTGAAGCAAAACTCGCGTTGTATAAATACAGAATGAATATTCTTATTATGACAACCTGTAGCAGGATACCTCAACTATTCAGGAGCGTCACTCCAAGGCGGCACTCTAAACTTCAAGGGGCGAATTTTCGTTCCCTTGATAATTGCAAAGCATTACATCTTCAATTTATTTTCCTTGATCCAAATATGAGGAAAAAAACTGTCGAAAGACATCTTGTATTTTTCATGAAAATTATTCCACAATATGTCCACACTAGTCGATGAATCAGATGAAATTGAATTCCAGTCCACTTGGGACAAGGATGTCACGAATCCCCTTGTGGTCGACTCCTTTATTGAACGGATTTTAATTTTTTTGTTGATATTATGCGACCGCACAGAGAAAGAAAATGTTTGTGCTGTATGATCTGATATGTGTTCGTTAGTCACACTTGCTGACGTTTCATCCAAAATATTGGTTATAATATTATCTATACATGTAGAAGTATTTGATATTATTCGTGTAGGTTCATTGATCATAAATTTTGCATTGAAGCCACTAACTAAAGAAATAAAACTTTCCGAAAACTTATTTGTTGACAAAATATACACGTTCAACTCGCCCGATATGATGAACTTACAAGATTCCTCCGTTGACTTCACCAAGATATTATAAAGCCTCTCAAAGAAAATCTCCAAATTAGAAGTTACGCCAGAACTTGGACGATATATACAAACTATAACAATTTTATGAGAACCAATAAAAGATTGAAGAGGTTAGATCGGTTCGCTCCTTATTAACGATCCCACTTCTACAGTATATTGCGCATCCTCCATGGCTGGCACTCTCATGGGAAAAAGATTACACTAAATCATATCCACGGAGTTGGTAAACAAAGAGTTCATCCATACTTTTCCAATGCTCCGTAACTGTCACAAATGTCGCATCTACATTGTTTATGAAAAATTCCAGCTTATTGAAACAGTTTCCGATGGATTGAACATTTTGGTGAACTAATGTGTATTTTCTCTTCGTTGATCTTTCATTTTGATTTTCATTAGACGAAATAAAAAATTGTTTATTCGCACTCCCTCGGGTCATATCTCAGGATTCTTCAATGCCCCAAATTCAGATTCAGGAACCGTCAGCTTGAAAGAGGAATATTCCTCTGGTCTATTAGATTTCATTCTCCTACATTTAACATCAGTTATTCCATTCTGTTCAAGATGACTGATAATGAGTTCTCCCTCAAATCAGGGTGGAGTTTACAAACATGAAGACATTTAACGTCAGGTGAAGATTTAATAATTATTTGATCACTTTTACATGTACCCAATATAGAGACGTTGCGACGCTTGAATTTTCTTTTGTTTTCAACCAGGGTGTAACTATCATCCGCAGCTATAATTTTGAAGAATTAGCTGTTAATTCCGTAGAACGATGAGAAGTTTGACGTATACTCTTTTCCTTCAGAGTCTTTTTTGTTTCGACTTAGATTACTTACAGACAAGTAATCTGCAATTGTTTTGTTTGTTTCCTTAGAAATCGAAACTTCGTTGTGTATATCAATAATCTTAGATTCATTCCTTACATTTTTCTTCTTATTATTTTTCTTCAGCTTCTGAGCATATGATATTTGTTCATTATCTTCGAGTTTATGAGGAAATTTTATATTTTCATCCTTCAAATTGATGATTTCAGATTTGAGGTTATGTATTTTCAATTTTAGGTTGTCGAAAATTGGTAAAAAGGTTTCTTTCATCGATTTCATAATTAAATCATCAATTGAGAGCTTCGATTCACACACCTTGATCGTAGAATGGGTTCATCCGATGAACAGGCACAACAAAGCCATTTACATAATTATAATGAAATGAACAGCCAATATATTATTCATGATATAAAGGTTGGTTTTGCTTTGGGTAATGATCAAGAATTAGGTCTAAACAACCCCATATTCTAATAAAATTTATTCATTCATTGAAAACAAAATTATAAAATGTTCAACTCATCAGAAGTCATGCACTAACTTCGAGACAAACCTACATTTCATTCAAATTGTTACTTTGGCGGGCAGGCGAACAACCATTTCCTGAAAAAGAAAACATAACTATGAATATAATCAATGTTTGTTGATATACATGGGGGAAGTGTGTCTGAGAAGGCATACTTTTTGAAGTAGGTTTATATCTTTCAATATAAATATTTTGAAAATTTCAGGACCAGACGAAATGACAGTGCAATCTATGGTCTATTCAATGGTACATTCAAAATTGAATATTATAATAATATGAAAGTGACATATGTCATACTATATTCAATTCAATTCGGTGATTCCATCTTTTGAAGTTTATCGAAATAAAATGACATATGTCATACTAACAATGAATGCCATTTTGAAACACAGAAAAACATTGAGTTTTCTTAAAATATTCAATATAGTTCGGTGATTCCATCTTTTGAAGTTTATCGAAATAAAATGACATATGTCATACTCACAATGAAGGCCATTTTGGTATAAAGGAAAACATTGAGTTTTCTTGATATATTCAATATAATTCGGTGATTCCATCTTTTGAAGTTTATCGAAATAAAATGACATATGTCATACTCGCAATAAAGGTCGTTTCGGTGCACAGAAAAAAAAATTGAGTTCTCTTGATATATTCAATGTAATTCGGTGATTCCATCTTTGGAAGTTTATCGAAATAAAATGACATATGTCATACTAACAATAAAGGCCATTTTGCAACACAGAAAAACATTAAGTTTTCTTGATATATTCAATATTATTCAGTGATTCCATCTCTTGGAGTTTATCAAAATAAAATGAGATATGTCATACTCTTAATGAAGGCCATTTTGGTACACAGAAAAATATTGAGATTTCTTGATATATTCGATATAAATCGGTGATTTCATCTTTGGAAGTTTGACAAAAATGAAATGACATATGTCATACTCACAATGAAGGCCATTTTGGAGCACAGAAAAAAAAATTGAGTTTTCTTGTTATATTCAATATAATTTGGTGATTCCACCCTTCGAAGTTTATCGAAATACAATGACATATGCCATGCTAAAAATGAAAGCCATTTTGGTTCACAGAAAATAAATTGAATTTTCTTGATTTATTCAATGTAATTCGGTGATTCCCTCTTTTGAAGTTTATCGAAATAAAATGACATATCGTCGGCCTAATTCGTTAACCTGCTAAGTCCATTTTTTGAGCTGGTCATAAAGTTCAGCCGATTACCTACCTTATGACATAAGAAATAAGGTAGATATCAATATAACAAGAACCATTGAAGAAACCATAGGGCTTTTCAGAATCTTTATATGTAAAATAGAAAAGATATCCTTCAGTTTTTTCTCTCTCCTGTAGAATATGCAAAATGGATTTAGCAGGTTAACGAATTAGGCCGACGATATGTCATACTCACAATAAAGGCCATTTTGGTGCACAGAAAAACATTGAGTTTTCTCGATATATTCAATTCAATTCGGTGATTCCATCTTTTGAAGTTTATCGAAATAAAATGACATATGTCATACTAACAATGAATGCCATTTTGGAACACAGAAAAACATTGAGTTTTCTTAAAATATTCAATATAATTCGGTGATTCCATCTTTTGGAATTGTTCGAAATAAAATGACATATGTCATACTGACAATGAGGGTCATTTTGGTACACAGAAAAACATTGAGTTTTCTCGATATATTCAATATAATTCGGTGATTTCATTTCTTGAAGCCTATCGAAATGAAATGACATATGTCATACTAAAAATTAAAGCCATTTTGGATCACAGAAAAACATTGAGTTTTCTTGATATATTCAATATAATTCGGTGATTCCATCTTTTGAAGTTTATCGAAATAAAATGACATATATCATACTCACAATAAAGGTCATTTCAGTGCAAGGAAAAAAAAATTGAGTTCTCTTGATATATTCAATGTAATTTGGTGATATCATCTTTTGAAGTTTATCGAAATAAAATCACATTATATATGTCATACCCACAATGAAGGCGATTTTGCAACACAGAAAAAAATTGAGTTTTCTTGATATATTCAATATTATTCAGTGATTCCATCTCTTGAAGTTTATCGAAATAAAATGAGATATGTCATACTCACAATGAAGGCCATTTTGGTACACAGAAAAATATTGAGATTTCTTGATATATTCGATATAAATCGGTGATTCCATCTTTGGAAGTTTGACAAAAATGAAATGGCATATGTCATACTCACAATGAAGGCCATTTTGGAGCACAGAAAAAAAAATCGAGTTTTCTTGTTATATTCAATATAATTCGGTGATTCCATCTTTTGAAGTTTATCGAAATAAAATGACACATGTCATACTAACAATGGAGGCCATTTAGGTACACAGAAAAACATTGGGTTTTCTTGATATGTTCAATATAAGTCGGTGATTCCATCTTTTGAAGTTTATCGAAATAAAATGACATATGTCATACTCACAATGAAGGACAATTCGGTACACAGGAAAACATTGAGTTTTCTCGATATATTCAATATAATTCGGTGGTTCCAACTTTTGAAGTTCATCGGAATGAAATGACATATTCATACTCACAATGAAGGCCATTTTGGTGCACCGAAAAAAATTGAGTTCTCTTGATATATTCAATGTATTTCGGTGATTCCATCTTTTGAAGTTTATCGAAATAAAATGACATATGTCATACTAACAATGAAGGCCATTTTGGTACACAGGAAAACATTGAGTTTTCTCGAAATATTCAATATAATTCGGTGGTTCCATCTTTTGAAGTTTATCGAAATGAAATGACATATGTCATACTTACAATGAGGGCCATTTCGGTGCACAGAAAAAAGAATTGAGTTCTCTTGATATATTCAATTTAATTCTGTGTTTCCATCTTTTGAAGTTTATCGAAATGAAATGACATATTTCATACTCACAATGAAGGCCATTTTGGTGTACAGTTTGGTACCATGTCGGATCTATAGGAGGGTTCAGCTCTCACTTTCATTAAAAGAAGGCAAATTACTATAATGAAATACCCAAAAAAAAGAACTTTCACGAATTATTCACATAATTTCTTCTATAACTGAATCAAATTGCAGACTGTCATCCAAAAGACAAATCCTCCTTTATGAACCCATATCGGTATTATCGAAGGGGTGAAGCTCTCACTTCCACTTGAAGGAGGCAAATTATAATGAAATGGCGAAAAAAAGAAATTTCACGAATTATTCACATAATTTCTTCTATAAATGAATCAAATTGCAGACTGTCATTCAAAAAACCAATTCCTCCTCTAGGAAACCATGGCGGACTTAAAGAAGGGGTGGAGCTCTCACTTTCACTTGAAGGCAAATTATCAATAATAATAATAAATTCATTCCCCAAAACATTACAAAAATGTACAAGTCGTCAACTAATTTAGGGTGATTTAAATCTCACTGATGGAGTAGATGGTTCTGTTCAACAGTAGCCTGACAACCTCTATTTTGAAGGATTCTGTTTCCAATGTCTTGACAATCAGAGGCAACCTGTTGTAGAATTTCACACAGTCATAGTTAATACTCTGCTGGCTAGCTTTATGTCGATGGTATGGTGTTGTCAATTCATTTCTCTTTCGAGTGGCATATTCATGATAATCACTATTTGCTTCGAATCTACATTTGTTCCCATGAACGAATAATACACATGACAAGATATATAATGATGTCACTGTCAGTATTCCACATTTCTTGAATAATTCTCTGCAGCTAGTTCTTGCTGGTTTTTTACATATTATCCTTACACATTTTTCCTGCAATTTTAGTATGGTGTCTATATTTGCGCTGTTGCCTCACAATATCACACCATTACTTATCCTGCTGTGGAAGTTGCTATAGTACATGGTGAGAGCAGCTGCCACAGTTGCTTCATCCATGATCCTCTTGATTCCATATGTAGCCTTTGATAGTTGTTTCGCTAGCATCTCTGTGGGTGTTCCATTTGAAATTTTGTTGAAAGAATATTTCTAAGAATTTTATGACTTCCTTCTTAGCTGAAGTTTGGGCAGTAAAGGTGATTATTTGGGTTTTCTCATCGTTCATCTGTAATCTGTTGCTAGTGAACCATAATTTTGCTTGTGCCAGTGAGTTTTTTTCTACAACATCGGAGATATTCTGACCGTGGTTCAAAATACTTGTGTCGTCAGCAAATAAACATCAGTGCATGTGATATTCTGAGGAAGATCATTGATGTAGACGAGAAACATCAGTGGGCCAAGAATAGATCCCTGTGGCACCCCACAACTAATTGATTCCATCTCCGATGGTGGAAGGATACATGGTGTGTGCCAAACGAATCTTATTTTCGTCCGTGTTGGCGCATGACATCACTCAGAGAAACAATTTGAACTGGTTTACCTGTTCATCAAATAGAATATCTCATTACCTACCTGAGTTTTCGAGCCTTCTTAAGCCATTTTTGTGGTTCATTTGCATTTAGGGTCAAGATTCAGATCAAGTGTAGTATTTTTTTGTATATTTGAATGGACAATTATTGAGTGAAAGAGCTGCAAAATGCCTGCCTGTACTGTGTACGGTTTTGGTAATTATTGAAAAAAATATTAACTGATGTGCGATATTATAGGATATCCTTTCAACTTAATTAAATGAGTTAGATAATAATGCATGAGTGATTCTGGATACAGATCAACAGAGCATTAATAAACTCTGCAAACTTCTAGAAAACTTCATCATTTTCCTTCACAAATATACAATTGAATATATGTATTATAATTAGGGAATCCAATCCCGCACCAAGATTTCAATCCCGCGGGTTAAAAGTCATCAACCTCGCGGATCCGCAAGAATGCCGGTATTGTTAACAATATAATATACTCTTCGTTCCCAACCTATCAAACATGCTAATAAAAAGGTCCTATGCAATTAAAAACATATTATAGTCAAGGCCGTACCCAAGAAAAAATTTCGTAGGGGATTTGAAGAATATTACCACGAAATCTAGAAAAAAATTCATGTTAGTTCCTCCTTACTTCATCATCTCGAGCCCAAGCACCCCAAAATTTTCACAATGAGTTTTACCTTTTACTTTCAAGATTAGGGAATTTCTGGAGTCCAGGTATTTTTGTCACGTTCTTGTCGTTGCTCCTCTTCTTTCTGAACAGAGGAGATTTTTCAGGCAGGGTTGAGCGAGGTTCCTTCGCAATTTCAGCTTTGTTATCCTTATTCTCCTTGTTCTTAGGTTTCGTTCGCTCTTCAAAGACATGCCCTTTGTAGTTGCTCATGCACAATTTGAGAGTTAACCGTTGTAATTCCACGGGGTCGAAGTCAACTACGGTAGAAAATAACCCATACGTTCCTTCTTTTCGTAAGTAACCTTCAACATTGAGTTTTTCCGCAGAGAATCTTCCAGAATGGAAACCATTCACGTTTACTTTCAAATTGATGTCCGGCAGCTCTGAACTCATAATCTCCCCATTTCTTCTCGCGGTATGTGTCTCGAATCCCTCTGATTATTCATCAAATAGGAGCTGAAAAGCGCTCTCCACTCGCCATCTTGGTTCAGGATCCCAATGCATAAATATTATTATTAGTATTTTCAAATAACCTCTATTATTATCATCAATTTCCAACAATCTTGAGTTGATTAGCGAAACATTCGCACCTGAATCGTAGACTCCAAATACATTAAGTTTTTTTTTTTCAATACTAATTTCACTTTGATCAATGGCAACTTAACTAGTTTTTTGGATCCCCATCTTGCAGTTCGCATTCTAATTCAGAAATATTAATAATTTTAATTTGACTTTTCTCACTGTTTTTTCTTTTGTTTCTTTCGTTGAACCAATATGAAGATTCTGAATAGCTTCCTTTTTTTCAGTTTTTCACAAATGCTGCACTTCTGTTTCTCTTCTTGGATAAGTTCAACTTCTGATTTTGTTTTCCATGTTTTATTTATTTGTTGACAAGGTGCTCCAACTTTTCAATTTCATTAGTAGTGTTCTTTCGTACTGATTCAACTGATGGAACTTATGTGATTTGAGTGAAAGCGATTTTGCAATCAGAACACATTCATTCACTTAAAGCCCGAAAGAACGCGCTCAGGATATAAATAATATACAATACAATACTTCTATGTATATAAAATGCTATAACGTCAAACTTCAAATTCTGACTTTACCAATGTGATCTAATTGAAATAAGAAATTTCGCGATCAGAATAATCACTTGCAATCACTTTGTAGTTGTGGAAATGATTGAAAACGAAAGAACGATCGCTTAAACTGATCTATGTGATTTAACTTACATAAATCACTTCGCTCAGTACGAAAGAAAATTACTATTGAATGGGTCCTGTGTTTCCATAAAAACTCATCTCGGTTCATCCTGTCCACAATAAAATAAGGTAGACCAGCAGCGATCAGATCGATGAGCGTTCAACTAGTCGATTCACAGCATATTCCAGTAGAGAGCCAGTTTGATATTCAAAAGCTATGGCATATCTACTTGTAGACCAGCCTTTATTTGCATAAGTTCGGCAAAGGTTTTTTATCCAATCTGACCACTCAGAGTCCAATGACAATTTTAACATCATAGAATTGTGCCAGTCTATACATGATTTATCCAAAAATAATCTGAATATTTCAATTTTTTCTTTGTCATCGGTAATTTCAAATCTAACGCATTTGTAGTTCTACAACCATATTTTTCAAGAAGAAACCGTTAAACTGCTTTTCTTGCATTACGATCTTTCTGTTTTTCTTGATTTTCGACCAATTTCTGCAAGTTTTTTTTTCCATATGAGTGTTTGCATCCATCATTTGAGTTGGGATTCATCCAAGTACATATCCATGTAGAAATAATACCTTCCAAACTAGGTTTCATTAAGCAAAAGAACTTGACATATATATGACATTAGTAAACACAATCTCTAGATTGACGATACTAATATTAAACAATCGGAGTTACTATAATACAGAGCGATTTCACTACAATCCATGAAAATCATGTTCCCATCTTCATCAAAGTCGGTTTTATTACTAAATATTTCAACAAAATGTTTATAATGGTATATTTTTCTCATGTAACTACATAAATTGTATTTTCTTTATTATTCGTGAGACAGAAACACAAAAAACCCAATGCGGTGTAAATGCCGCCGCGCGCCCACTAATGCAAGCAAAGCGCGCTTTCCGGAGGGTTAATCTCTTCTGTTAACGTAACCCAAACATTCCCGTATTGTTATATCCTTTTCAAGGTATTCTTCTGAAATATCTTTATGGAAAGATGCCATTAGATAATCTTCTGGTATTAAGAATGTTTTGTCATCTTCGGTGTTAATTGAAGCTATGGCGATATAATTTGACTTCCCATCTTGGGAAGGTTTCACTTGAAAAGTGAATCTTAACTTGGACATTTTGGATATTTTTTTATCTCAATAAATGTCGTTTTACAAGCCTATTAGGTCGATAGATTTAAATGATACTGATAATGAATCAACACAACTTAGTTTCTCTCTGTATGAAGAGTTTTATTATTTACAATCATTAAAACTTTACGAACAAACGAATTCTCACATGTAAGAAGACGAACGACATTTAATGTTATTAATCGCAGTATGAATTATCAACTTTTGAATTCACAATAACGAATGTCTATGAAAGTCAGATTTATTGTTTAGGTACTATAGACATAAACGATTCAAACTTAAGAAATTCAATTCCTTTACATAAAACATTACTATGGATCATGTAGGTTGTAGGTACAATGTGAGGAATTGGCATCGACATATATATCGTATAAATATATACCTAAAATACGAGAAGGTTTCAATTCAAACTAAAAACAACGAAACATCGAACGGATGAATTCTTATTCATTTCAAGAATTGATGGAACAAGAAGCTTGTATTTCCAACATTTTAATCTGATCCATAAATCGAAATCAGGTAAATACTTGCTTCGGAATAGTTCACTGAGAATAATTTTTTCACGATTGAACCGAAACAAATTCGTCAATTCAAATCAATTGAAAAAACGTATCCATATTTGTTTTAATTTTTCGAAATCTCTTGCGACAGTGTTTACGCACGGACGGACGGAACTGAATTTTCTCACGAATTCTTCATGTCCATCCTGCGAGTCCAATTTAAACTACCATTCTTCGCTCAAAATTCGGAAACAAATATTTGGGCAAAATAGTAACGCTGTTGTTTATACAAACAAGCTCGCAAAGAAATTTTATTTACATATTTCAAAACAAGCCCATTCGAACCGAATTTATGGCTTTGTGATGTCTCCTATTTGAAAACACACTACCTGGCTATTTGAATGTCCAAAAATATGTCAACTTCGCCTTGAACATTAAAATCCATGCAAGAATCCGTATGAGCTACGGAATTTTCATTTTTCTTCCTCATCCATTCGCTGTGTATCGAATTATTCAACTGTGTTCCCCATTTTTCAGAATCCAACATAAAATAGTTGATTTCGGTAATGAATCTCTCACTAGACTTGGGATGTCTTTGAAGTTCGTTATTGACTCCGGAGTGCTATGCTGTTATGCTCTATGCGCTTGGTTACATAGTTCTTTAAAGGGCTCACCCCAACATCGATGGGTTGCAAATAAGGTTAGCAGAGATATGGAAATGACAACATAATGATATGGTTTTCCCTAGCTTTTTCTACAACTCCAATATTTGCATGTGAATTATGACTATCTAGCAGCAAGAAAACTGGCCGCTCCTCAGTGGATTTGGCATTTCTGATAAAATGATCCATGACAACTAGAAATTCTTTGTCTTTCACCCATACCGAAGAATTGCCAACTCCAATTCAATCTGGAGACCCACTAGGAAAAATCAATCCAGAATATTTGTGCCTAGGAGAGACGAACATCGGTGGAATGAAATAACTTTCTGGGTTACAGGCGCAAGCAAGTGTTACGAGGGTTTCTCTCTCAGCCGATGGGATATCAGATACTTGTTCTCGGCGACGAGCAGAAACTATCATTTTTTTTTGTCTCTGAATTGCCGTTTTTACTGTTTCGTCAATTCAAATCGAATTCCACAACTCAGAGTAGGTTTCTGACGTCCACTATCTGTTTGTAATCTATGCGATTAATTCATGTTCAGTCAGGCGTTTCGACTCATAAAACGGGAATCCAGATCTCGACTTCGAAACTCCTGACTGTGACGTTCAATTAATCGGATAGGTAAACTGGCGATAGTGGACGTCAGAAACACTCCATCAGGCTGGGTTTCTGACGTCCACAATGGGTTTGTTTATTAATTCGATTGATTCAACCCTACAGTCAGGTGTTTCGATTCATGAAACGAGAATTCAGATCTCGACATCGAAACACCTGACTCTGACGTTGAATAAATCGAATAGATAAACTAGCGATAGTGGACGTCAGAAGCACACCATTAGGCTAGGTTTCTGACGTCCATAAAATGTAGTTTATCTTTTCAATTGATTCCACTTCACAGTCAGGTGTTTCGATTCATGAAACGAGAATACAGATCTCGACATCGAAACGCCTGACTGTGACGTTCAATTAATCGAATAGATAAACTAGCGATAGTGGACGTCAGAAACACTCCATCAGGCTGGGTTTATGACGTCCACAATGGGTTTGTTTATTAATTCGATTGATTCAACTTTACAGTCAAGTGTTTCGATTCATGAAACGAGAATTCAGATCTCGACATCGAAACACCTGACTCTGACGTTGAATAAATCGAATAGATAAACTAGCGATAGTGGACGTCAGAAGCACACCATTAGGCTAGGTTTCTGACGTCCATAAAATGTAGTTCATCTTTTCAATTGATTCCACTTCACAGTCAGGTGTTTCGATTCATGAAACGAGAATACAGATCTCGACATCGAAACACCTGACTGTGACGTTGAATTAATCGAATAGATAAACTAGCGATAGTGGACGTCAGAAACACTCCATCAGGCTGGGTTTATGACGTCCACAATAGGTTTGTTTATGTATTCGATCGATTCTACTTCACAGTCAGGCGTTTCGATTCATGAAACTAGGATTCAGATCTAGACATCGAAACGCCTGACCGTGACGTTCAGTTAATCGAATATACAGGGTGTTTCATTGGTAAATGTACATAAGTTAACCTTAGATAGAGCTATCCTAGACGAGTCCAAAAAACCTAAATATGATAGGTCTAATCAACTTCAGAGCCGAGATACAGGGTGATAGTTTATAGTTTATAGTTAGGAAGGGGTTACGTTCCACTGCGACCTCAAGGTCTATTGTGCCCCCCATCAGAGCCGTATTCGCAAATGCGCTACCTACAGCTCGCCCTCCAGCTCCAGAGCTCCAATGAACTCCAGTATCTGAGAGGGCTTCAAGGAGGTTAGATCCTCATTCCTCCTGTAATTCTCTTGTCCAAGACATTCTTTGCGCTGGTTTGCAATGGGTGATTTATGTATTCCCAATATTTTCAATTGCTTAAACTTCTGAACCATCCAGTATAATCGGTTGATATTTGGAACGTTAAACAAACTTCCATGGTTGAATCGATTTATTTTTGAACTGATCAAAATATCCATGTCCGTATTAGAAAAGTATGGGACTTTTCGCAAGCTGAGCTGTTTCGCAACAGCCTGCATGAATGAATATTGTAATTTGATTAAAATATTCGGAAGAGCCGAGAATTATTGATAGGGATCAGTAGATTTCAGTGTCCCGCACGACAATTTATCCATCAAAATTTTTGTTGAAAAATTTAATTCGATAGTGAAATTTCACTTTCTTCGCGAAAATGTAGTACATTGAGATTAAATTCGAAAAATTTTCTGTTGTACTGATGGATAATTTGTATTCTTTTCATATTCCAATAAATAATAACAAGAATTTTTCAGAAAAATATTGATTTTCTATAATTCATTCAAAATGATCTACAGTGAAAATATAAATGAACAAATGAGGTATTTCATTTAAAAAACTCATGAAAATCGCTCGAAAATGCCACCGTTTTATTCGATACATATTTTTTATCTTTTCAAATTATGTCTAATAGCCTTTTTGGTAATTTCTGGATCGTTACGGATCTAATAGCAGGCAACTTCGATTCGTTGTATGCCAATATCCTCACTTCCAATCTCAGACGCTCATACTAACGATTTCAAATATCTTCACACGAAATAATCAAAAGGATTGAAATCTGGTGATCTATGGGGCCATGCATGCGGTACACCTCTACCTATCCACCATATTTGGAAAGTTCTGTTCCAAAAAGTTCCTGACAATAACTCTGAAGTGAGGGGAGCCCCACCATACTGAAAATACATTGCTGCAATGTTCGTACCGTCGAGTAGTACAGGCGGATGATTTTGAAGGAAATCCAAATAAATATCACCCGTGAGCCGTCTTGGCAGAATGTGAGGCCCAATCAATCGATTATTATAAACTTCACACCATATGTGATTGAGAATTTGTACTAGGTTTTTATGTGTATGCCTGTAAAACTTGAAAGTACGAACGTTGCAGTAAGGTATTTACAGCATGATGGGGCTCCACTTCATTTTAAAGTTATTGTCAAGAACTTTTTGGAACAGAACTTTCCGAATATGTGGATAGGCAGAGGTGGACCGCATGCATGGCCTCCTAGATGACCAGATTTCAATCCTATCTTTTATTTCCTATGAGGATATTCGAAAGCTTCAGTATAAGCGTATGAGATTGGAAGTGGGGAGATTCTCCTGCAACGCAACGAAGTTGCCTGCAATAAGATCCTTAATGATAAAAAAAATCAAAAAGGCTATAAAACATAATTTGAAATGAGCAAGAATGTGAATCGTGCAAAACGGTGGCACTTTTGAGCAACTTTTATGATTTATTTCGAATGTTTTACTTGTTTACTCACTTGTTTATTTATTTTTTCACTCTTGGTCATTTTGAATAAATTATTCCAAATCCATATTTTTTCTGGAAAATTCTTGAAATTATTTAACGGAATATGAAACAAAAAATCAAATGTTCCATCAGTCCAACCGACAATCTTTCGAATTTAATTTCAATGTACGAAATTTTTGTAAAGTATGTGGAATTTTACTATCGAATTAAATCATTCGACAAAAATTTTGATGGGTCAAATGGCATGTGGGACATTGAAATCTACTGATTCCCAGCGAAAATTCTCTGCTCTATCTGAATATTCTAATCAAATTCCAACATTCCTTCATACAGGGTGTTGAATCTCAGCTTGCGAAAAGTCCCATATTTTTCTAATACGAACCTGGATTTTTTGATCAGTTCAAAGATGAATCGATTAACCCGTGGAAGTGTGTTTTACGTTCCGAATATCAATCGAATATATTGGATGGTTCAGAAGATATAAGCAATTGAAAATATTGGCGAATACATAAATCACCCTGTATCTCGGCTATGAAGAAGACCTATCATATATTGTTTTTTTGGACTAGTCTATAGTAGCTCTACCTCGGGTTAAGGTATGTACTGTTATGGTTCAATTGTTTAATTAATGAGATTTATTTAAATTTTGAAAATAATTGATACCAAATAACAATTTTAAAAGAATTTCATTCAATTTCTAATTAATTTGCCCTAGACTCTTTCTCAAAGAGGGTTCTAAAGTGAACAATTAAACAAATTTAACACAATTTATATTTTTAACAACCAAACTCAAACAAACTTATCCTATCAAAATGGAAAATTCTCAATTAATAAATCGTTCCAAACCAATTGAGTGCACTCATAGAATTTGTCCAAATATACTTCTTCAACTAGTTGGACACTTTCTTCGAATCCAATCGCTGGTCCACCTGTCCTGATTCCTCTAAAACTTTCATCTTCCCTTGTTCAACTTACTCTAATTTCAATTCTCCTTCTTATATCCAGCAAGCCGTTCTGATATCTCGTTCACTCGCCAAATCAATTCTAACAATTCAATATCCTCTCGACAAAATTCCGAATACTATTAACTATTCTTTTCTTCTCTGAAACCAATTTTTCTCCAAAACTTTCTGAAAAATCCAACTCCACTCTGACGTTTCTATCAATTGTCCCAACCGGCTTGCTCAATTCTAATTTTATAATTTCCATGGTTACATTCTTCCATTCAAATAAAATGACCCCTCTTCGAAAATATCATATTACAATAATTTATACTTCAATCGAATTTACTGAATTTACTATGTTTGAAAGTTGTTTGGTGATATAATTTGAATTTATTTTATTCTAAACTTTTCGAAACTGAGAAATATTACCACGTTTTGATTTCCATGACAGTATATTTACCAATGAAACACCCTGTATAACCTAGCGATAGTGGACGTCAGAAGCACACCATTAGGCTAGGTTTCTGACGTCTGAAATAGGTAGTTCTTCTATTCAATTGATTCAACTTCACAGTCAGGCTATCCGATTCATGAAACGAGAATCCAGATCTCGATATCGAAACGCCTGACTGTGACGTTCAATTAATCAAATAGATTAAACTAGCGATAGTGCATGCCAGAAGCACACCATTAGGCTAGGTTTCTGACGTCTTAAATAAGTAGTTCTTTTATTCAATTGATTCAACTTCACAGTCAGGCGTTTCGATTCATGAAACGAGAATCCAGATCTCGATATCGAAACGCCTGACTGTGACGTTCAATTAATCCAATAGATTAAACTAGCGATAGTGCATGCCAGAAGCACACCATTAGGCTAGGTTTCTGACGTCTTAAATAAGTAGTTCTTTTATTCAATTGATTCAACTTCACAGTCAGGCGTTTCGATTCATGAAACGAGAATCCAGATCTCGATATCGAAACGCCCGACTGTGACGTTCAATTAATCAAATAGTTAAACTGGCGATAGTGGACGACAGAAGCACATCATTAGGCTAGGTTTCTGACGTCTAAAATAGGTAGTTCTTCTATTCAATTCATTCAACTTCACAGTCAGGCGTTTCGATTCATGAAACGAGAATCCAGATCTCGATATCGAAACGCCTGACTGTGGCGTTCAATTAATCAAATAGTTAAACTGGCGATAGTGGACGTCAGAAGCACATCATTAGGCTAGGTTTCTGACGTCTAAAATAGGTAGTTCTTCTATTCAATTCATTCAACTTCACAGTCAGGCGTTTCGATTCATGAAACAAGAATCCAGATCTCGATATCGAAACGCCTGACTGTGACGTACAATTAATCAAATAGATTAAACTAGCGATAGTGTATGCCAAAAGCACACCATTAGGCTAGGTTTCTGACGTCTAAAATAGGTAGTTCTTCTATTCAATTGATTCAACTCCACAGTCAGGCTATCCGATTCATGAAACGAGAATCCAGATCTCGATATCGAAACGCCTGACTGTGACGTTCAATTAATCAAATAGATTAAACTAGCGATAGTGCATGCCAGAAGCACACCATAAGGCTAGGTTTCTGACGTCTTAAATAAGTATTTCTTTTATTCAATTGATTCAACTTCACAGTAAGGCGTTTCGATTCATGAAACGAGAATCCAGATCTCGACTTCGAAACACCTGACTGCGACGTTGAATTAATCGAATAGATAAAGTAGCGATAGAGGTTGTCAAAAACACACCATTAGGCTGGGTTTCTGACGTCCACAATAGGTTGTTTATTTATTCTATTGATTCAACTTCACAATCAGGCGTTTCGATCCATAAAACGAGAATTCAGATCCCGACTTCGAAATGCCTGACTGTGACGTTCAATTAAACGAATAGATGAACTAGCGATAGTAGACGTCAGCAAAACACCATTAGGCTAGGTTTCTGACGTCTAAAATAGGTAGTTTATCTATTCAATTGATCCAACTTCAAAGTCAGGCGTTTGATTCATAAAATGAGAATCCAGATCTCGACATCGAAACACCTGACTGTGCATTGAATGAACTAAATGGATAAACTAGCGATAGTGGACGTCAGAAGCACACCATTAGGCTAGGTTATTGACGTCCATAATAGGTAGTTTATCTATTCAATTGATTCCACTTCACAGTCAGGCGTTCCGATTCATGAAACGTGAATCCGGATAACGATATCGAAACGCATGACTGTGACGTTCAATTAATCAAATAGATAAACTAGCGATAGTGGACGTTAGAAGCACACCATTAGGCTAGGTTTCTGACGTCCAAATAAGGTAGTTCTTTTATTCAATTTATTCAACTTCACAGTCAGGCGTTTCGATTCATGAAACGAGAATCCAGATCTCGATATCGAAACGCCCGACTGAGACGTTCAATTAATCAAATAGATAAACTAGCGATAGTGGACGTCAGAAGCACACCATTAGGCTAGGTTTCTGACGTCTAAAATAGTTAGTTCTTCTATTCAACTGATTCAACTTCACAGTCAGGCGTTTCGATTCATGAAACGAGAATTCAGATCTCGATATCGAAACGCCCGACTGTGTCGTTCAATTAATCAAATAGATAAACTAGAGATAGTGGACGTCAGAAGCATGCCATTAGGCTAGGTTATTGACGTCCATAATAGGAGTTTATCAATTCAATTGATTCCACTTCACAGTCAGGCGTTTCGATTCATGAAACGAGAATCCAGTTCTCGATATCGAAACGCCTGTCTGTGACATTCAATTAATCAAATAGATAAATTAGCGATAGTGGACGTCAGAAGCACGCCATCAGGCTAGGTTTCTGACGTTCAAAATAGGTAGTTCATCTTTTCAATTGATTCAACTTCACAGTCAGGCGTTTCGATTCATGAAACGAGAATCCAGATCTCGATATCGAAACGCCTGACTGTGACGTTCAATTAATCGAATAGATAAACTAGCGATAGAGGTTGTCAAAAACACACCATAAGGCTGGGTTTCTGACGTCCATAATAGGTAGTTTATCTATTCAATTGATTCCACTTCACAGTCAGGCGTTTCGATTCATAAAACGAGAATCCAGATCTCGACATCGAAACGCCTGACTGTGACGTTCAATTAATCAAATAGATAAACTAGCGATAGTGGACGTCAGAAGCACACCATTAGGCTAGGTTTCTGACGTCTAAAATAGGTAGTTCTTCTATTCAACTGATTCAACTTCACAGTCAGGCGTTTCGATTCATGAAACGAGAATCCAGATCTTGATATCGAAACGCCTGACTGTGTAGGTAAATTAATCGAATAGATGAACTAGCGACAGTGGCGTCAGAAACACACCATCAGTTGTGTAATTCAGTTGGACTGAGCTGCTCCAGTAAACAGGAGAAACGACAGTTCAAAAACCTAAAAAGATGATAAGTAGTTGCTGGGGGCCAAAAATAAGTAGCTGCTATCACATCGTCTGAGAGAGGAACGCTCGTAACACTTGCCTGCGTCTGTAACCCAGAAAGTTAATTCATTCCACCGATGTTCGTCTTTCCTAGGCACAAATATTCTGGATTGATTGTTCCTAGTGGGTCTCCAGATTGAATTAGAGTTGGCAATTCTTCGGTATGGGTGAAAGACAAAGAATTTCTAGTTGTCATGGATCATCTTATCAGAAATGCTGAACCCACCGAGGGGAAGCCAGTACTCATGCTGCTGAATAGTCATAATTCACATGTGAATATTAGAGTTGTGGAAAGAGCTAGGGACAACCATGTTATTATTGGGTCATTTTCACCTCTTATTTGCTATCTTAATTTGCAACTACTCGATGTTATATGGTCTATGGTCCTCTTAAGAATTATGTAAATCGAGCGCAGGGAGCATGGTTGCATAATTCTGACCATTTACTATATCGCAAGTGTGAATTTATTCACAAAAACCAAATTACCAAATTTACATCATCTCCTCCCATCGAAGCACGAGCCTACATACGCACGCACACTGCCCGGTGAAATAACCCCTCGCTCCTTAAATAGAATCCAGAGCCTCAACATACCGATGTTATCAATTGAATCGCAAGAAGTGTACTTAAAAGGCAACAAAATATTTTTGCCTCAAGTCTACGTGCATACCGAAGGCTCGCCTAAACATACTTGGATAGGTACATTTGCGTAAGATAGTTTATATCGTATCCATTGCACGCCCGTCACAGGCGACTGCAAAAGGAACGTCCTTCATAAAACGTAAAAATGCAATGAATGAAAGGCTAATTCCTGGACAACAAGACCAACTATTGATTATAATTTTACGGAATTCATTTTATTTTCTTACTGTACATGGTGATTCCGAAGCACGATACATGGTGATTTCGCTGAGAGCATTTTGGAACAGCTAAGGCCTGGTTTGCACGCAACGTTGATTTAAATTCTATGCAAAGCACTCCTTAAGGTTACAGCTCAAGAAAGCAAAATTCTACTGAACTATTTTTGTTCACCCAATCAACGTAACAATTTGGTTGCCGTTTTTTTTATCCCTGTAATAAATATCTGTCGGTGTTGCCCAATATAAACATGACCCTTGAAACCTGAGTTCTCTTCCAGACAACATATGATATGGCATGTAGTATGTACTCTTCTCTCTATTTTCTGGTCGTTGGTTCCTAACCAAACCAGATCAAAATATAGCTATTTTTCTTCACCTAATCAACGCAACAAATTTGTGGCCCTTTTTATTTTTTTTTTTAGTTTTTATTTATGCAATCTGCAGTTGATGTTCATTATTGAGAACTTCACATGTATCTGTACAGAACATTGCATATGTTTACAATATAGCTTGATGTGAATCTTCCCACAAATTGAATGACGAATACAACTTTACTGAAGTATCATGTGAAAACTAATTTCCATCATGTGTACCATCAGTCCGGGCTGCTACAGACTGACCGGTCAGTCGCATGTGTCCAGGTTGTGAAGCTGCTTATCTACACCTTCAACCAGACTACCATCAATGAGTCGCGAAGTTCAGATCAGAACGGACAGATCTGAGATATAGCATATCATTTACAACTTCGTTCACATTTTTTTCAAGCTTATCTCTTCAGAAAAGACAGGTAGCCTGCTGGATATCAAATTCGTTTTAGCATGGCATCATTATAAATGAAGCATCTCTTTTAATGCTGTGCAGCACACTCGCACGGTTCATAAAACGGTACAGAAAATATATCTATCCAATAATAATACATATTTTGAAATGAAGAATTATTTTTCAGGGAAAGATTTATCTGAAAACTTCGAAGTCTCAATCATATATATTGACCTAAATATAAAAAAAAATCAGCTCGCTAAACAGATAATAAGATCAATATATTCTTCTGGGAGAACATTGAAGCAGTTTTCAATATCAAATCAAATCATCATCCCGAATATAAGAATTCTCCAAATATATTGATTCTTGAGTATTTCTTATAGTTGCTACTTTAATATTACTGAATCAGTCGAGCATGCATATTTTATACCTGACAACCCTTTAATTTTTTCTCATAAGGTATGGAACAATCAATGTCAGTCATTATGAGAAGGAACGTGAAGTTTATTGAATTGATCTCATATTTTAAACGAAACTGTGATATTATATGTAATGAGAGCGAACGTGAAGTTCATTTATTAATCTCATGTTCCAAACGAAACTGTGATATATGTAATAAGAATTTTATTTTTTGAGCTCATATTTGAAGTGAAACTGTGATACCTATGTTCCGATTCAGAATATTTTTCAGAATATTTATTTTATTTTTCAGAATATTTTTTTTTATTTTTCAGAATATTTTTATTTATTTCACAGAATATTTTTGTTTATTTTACAGAATTTGTTTTTCGTTTTTCCTTTAAAAAAATAAATTTTATTTTCTCTACAACATTACTCATTTGATCCTTCAAGGTTTTCATTATATTCAGGAGTATTTCGAGAATCTTCACCAATTTTTTTTTTACCAGTGTGCTAAAACCCTCCCATTTAGTACTGAAAAATACCAGTATGAATAAGCATCAATCGTGTTGGATAAAAACAATGATATTTCTGCACAGTGTATATAAAGCATTTCAGCCAGGTGCTTTATATACACTTGGGAGCAATGAAAACGGCCCACCTTAAATTTGACACAATTTCAAACATGGATATCTCGAGAGCCGCTAGTCGGATATTGATGTTCTTTTTCTGAAATTTTAGGTTAAACCTTCGATAATAATGTTATTCTAAGATATTTTTGTCTACATTTAAATTTCGGTATATACGAGGTGCAAGATTGATAAGAAGATTTTTCCTCCAACTTTGACACACCCTGTGGATACAAGGAGCCGCAGCAACGAATGACAAAAGGAGTCAAACTGAAGTCCCATCTCTTCTGGTAATTTTGTTTTTTTAATCATGTTTTTATCTATATTATTTCTGCCTGAGGGAAAACTTTCAAACAAACTCACAAAAAGTACACATTCTTCGAGAATTGTTCGTGAATTGTCAGACTACATTGCAGTAGTCGAGTTTCGAGGCATGGTGTGGCCACCTTGCAGTCCTGACTTAAACCCCATTGAGAATTTGTGGAATGAACTAAAACGAAGTGTACTACGAGCCTTTTCCAGAATCCCGGAGCTTTGTGTTGCAGTAGAGAAAGAGTGGCGAAACATCCCACAAGAAACAATAGTGAATTTAATTAGAAGTATGCCTATTCGTATGCGGGGTTACTAGGGCAAGGGGAGGTCATACCCGCTTGAAAAAATTTAGTTTCAGGAAAAACCTGTTGTTTCCAATATTTTTTCACTGGGCTCAGTTCAGCTCAGCTCAGTTTCGAAACACTGTAATTTCCGTAATAATAGAGATAAATACATGATTGAAAAAACAAAACGACCAGAGAGAGAGATGGTACTTCAATCCGATTCTATTTGGCATTCGTTGCTGCTGTTTCTTTTATCCACAGGGTGTGTCAAAGTTGGGGAATAAATCTTCTTTTCAATCTTGCACCCCGTATATGCTGAAATTCAATTGCAAACAAAAGTATCCTAACACAACATTATCACCGACTGTTGACCTACAATTTAAAGAATAAATGATCAAAATCTGACTAGCGGATACCGAGAAATAATTATTTGAAATTGGGTCTAATTTTAGGTGGGCCGATTTCATTGCACCCAAGTGTATATCCCGACTCTCCTAGTCTCTGCGAGACCCCTCATAAGTTTGGATAAAAGAGAGCTTGGGCGAGTTAGGAGACCCGGTTATGTTATGTATAGGCTTTATTACTGTGTCCTTACGCCACCTGAGGCACAGCACTGTTAATTGTTTTCCAAACAGTGAATGGTGGAACCAGCTCAGAAAATTTCTTGGCCTTCCGGAGGATTCGAACCCAGGACCTTCCGATCACGAGCCAAAGTACGAAATATTTCAATTTTCTTATGAACTTTCCGGTAATAGACCTGCAGCTGTACACCTCAAACGAATGATCAATTATTTCCTTAGGATAATACAGGCAAAGACAATCTCGAGCCAGTTTGAGGAAGTACAGCAAGAACAGTGACACTATGGGATGATGTTTGGCATCGAACTCGAGGACAACTCCACCTCCAGCACGCTTACACTAGAGCTTCAAATGAATACTTCCTTGAGGTGATGTTTCGCCCAAGTATTGGAAACATGCTCTGATATTTTTATCATTTCTCAATTATCATTGTTAATTCGACTTCTTGACGGGAATCGGGATATAGTCTTCGTTGGGTTTTATTATTTCTCAAATTTTTGAAGATTTCTGAACATGTTTTTCAAGGTGAGTAATTGTTGTTTATTTATACCTCATAAATTTGTTTGTCCACGACCATTGAATAATATATGTATTTCGAATGCTTTTGATGAAGGAAAATGACAGTCATTAATCAAGCCCGTGGATAATAGGCGTGTATAATGAATATTATTCACTCCATGCATATATAATCTGTCCATCGATTTGCGGTTTTTGAGCGCTCGTACTACTTACACGAGGGCTATATCATTTCGTCACGATGTCTGTATTTTTCGAATTTTGAGCCGAAAATGGTCTCAAACGACTATGTTCGACTCACTGATGACGAATCCGTCGGAAAATTTGAGTCTGTCCGTCCGGCCGTCCGTCCGGCCGTCCGTCCGGCCGTATACACGATAACTCTCGAACGGAATGTCCTAGAAACTTGAAATTTTCAGGGTAGGTTTGAATCTCGAATGCCGCGGTTGAGTTCGTTATTGGGCACAATTCGCCAAGGGGTTCCGTGAATATGGCCGCTCGAAATTTTGTTTTCCTGATTACTTTAAAACTACAGATTCGATCAAGATGAAATTCTGCACTCTAATGGAAAATGAGGTGTTCAAGCTACATGCAAAATTTTGTTCTGATCGCATCACCAGAACCATAGAAACCATAGAAAATTGTAACTTCTGAACGGAAAAGCCTAGGGACTTGAAATTTTTAGGATAGGTGTGGATCTCGATTGTCGTGATCACTTTCATCTATGAGCAAAATTATACTAGGGGTTCCGTAAATATGGTCGTTTGAAATTTAGTCTTCTTGATAATTTTCAAACTACAGATTCGATCGTGACGAAATTCTGTATACTAATGGAGAATAATATATTAAAGGTACATTTCTCTAGATCACATGACCAGATTCATAGAAACCATAGAAAATCATAACTTTCGAACGGAAAGGCCTAGAGACTTGAAATTTTCAGGATAGTTGTAGATCTGAAATTTGGCGTTCACGTTTATCAATGAGCAGAATTTTACTAGGGGTTCCGTAAATACGGTCGTTTGAAATTTTGTTTTCTCGATAATTTCGATCGATCGAGATGAAATTTTGTATTTTAAACGAGAATGATATATTAAAGCAACATTTTGTCAAGATCGCATGACCAGAACCATAGAAACCATAGAAAATCATAACTTCCGAAAGAAAAGGCCTAGGAACATGAAATTTTCAGGGTTGGTTTGGATCGCGAATATCACAGTCACGTTCATCAATGAGCAAAATTCGACCAGGGGTTCCGTAAATATGGCCGTTCAAAATATTTTTTCCCTGATACTTTCGAAACTAATGATCGGATTGAGATGAAATTTTGCACCTAGCTGAGGAATAATAATAATAATAATAACAAATTGGTTTATTTCTCGAAAAATAAACATTATACATCATCACAGAGGTGAGTTATATTACAACCTTTATGTGGCTCTAAAGTAAAAAAAATTTTTGATACTATTTCAAGAGGATGAACGTTAGAGCTAAACAAAACATAATATGTATTCTTAATTCTCCGCAAAGAAAAATACCCAAAAAAAAAGAAAAAACCACGACATCCAAGCAAGGGCAAAATGTTCGGGTAATGTTACTGTCTTCATCGGGTATAGTTTTTTGTCGCATTCGAGTATAATTTGTCATCATCCGGTATTATTGTATTATCGTCGGGCATCTCTTATCTCTAATGGGTAAGTACATTTTTTTCCCTTCTTCTCCGAATGTTTTATGGGAATCGGAATCATGTTTTCTATAGTTCAATCATTATTTATTAATCTGTGTATTATTTCTCTATTTCCACTGTTCATCCAAGCCTTCAATCGTCTCTTAAATTTCTTAATATTCGATATATTTTTCAGCTGATCAGGGATTATGTTGAAAATTTTCGGTGCAAGATATGCAAAGCTTCTTTGGCCTATACTTTTGTTACACATAGGTGGTGGGTAAGTAAATCTTCCTCTCGTAGTGTAGTCATGCTTTAACGTTGCGATGGGACTCTTCCCCAAGATGACGTTGGACAAAATTTTCAAAGCATACAATTGCCTCACATCTGGTACTCCTGACTCCTCAAACAACCTCTGGCTTGGAAAGCTACGGTTTTTCTTATGGACTATTTTTAATAACCACTTTTGGATTATCTCTAGAGGCTTGATGTGGTTATTATAAGTACCACCCCATCCAACTATCCCGTAGGTGATCTGGGACTCAACCAGGGCTTGATAGAAAATTTTCAAAACCCCTCAGCTTGTTCACAACATTTTTTATATGTTTGTTACATCTCATTTGAGAATCAATTGTTATTCCTAAATACTTGTTTTGTTTCAGAAATGCAGATTTCATCATCAAAAACAAGATCTCCTAGATCTGGAAGACTCGAAGCATAAGAGCTGAACACCATATATTTAGTGTTGTCTTTATTTAAAGTGAGCTTATTATGCTTGAACCAATTTATTATTTCTGGAAATTTCACTAGAACTTTTACTCTCAGTTCTTCCCATGTTTGTTCCCGGTATTGGATAACGGCATCATCAGCAAAGCAAAAGGCATCTTCAGACTGCTTCACTTTGAGTAGGCTATTTATGTAAATGAGAAATAGAACAGGACCTTGTGGAACTCCGTATGTTATTATTTCTTCTTGACTCCTTGAGTCTCCAATTTCCACAACCTGCTTTCTATTTGACAAATAGCTCTTCAATAATTTGTATATGGAACCTCTAAATCCGTAAATTTTTAATTTCTGGAGTAGTCGAATATGGCACACTGTATCAAACAAATCCACAAATATACAAAGTGAAGGGATCGTTTTATTCAGACATTCGTACAGCTTCCCTGTCAGCTCTCTTATGGCATCTTCTGTTGATTTTCCCTCAATGAATCCGTATTGTTTTTCGTCGATGATATTATATTTTTTTAAGTAGTCCATAATACGTTTTTTCATAGCCTTTTCCACTATCTTGGCCAGGTTCGATATCAGAGAGATGGGTCTGTAATTCATAACTTCGGATCGGTCTCCGCTTTTGAATACTGGCTTGATTATACCTGTTTTCAAATTATCAGGAAAACATCCCCTCTCAAAGTAACGGGTGATTTTTTTGAAGTTAGGATTTTCATGCATTAGTATTTGCTCAGATTTTTTTGAGGTTAGGATTTTCATGCATTAGTATTTGCTCAGTATGCTTTGACATTTCATCATGAATAGACTTACTAACGAGCAACGCTTGCAAATCATTGAATTTTATTACCAAAATCAGTGTTCGGTTCGAAATGTGTTTCGCGCTTTACGCCCGACAAATTTTGTTCAGCGATGAGGCTCATTTCTGGTTGAATGGCTACGTAAATAAGCAAAATTGCCGCATTTGGAGTGAAGAGCAACCAGAAGCCGTTCAAGAACTGCCCATGCATCCCGAAAAATGCACTGTTTGGTGTGGTTTGTACGCTGGTGGAATCATTGGACCGTATTTTTTCAAAGATGATGTTGGACGCAACGTTACGGTGAATGGCGATCGCTATCGTTCGATGCTAACAAACTTTTTGTTGCCAAAAATGGAAGAACTGAACTTGGTTGACATGTGGTTTCAACAAGATGGCGCTACATGCCACACAGCTCGCGATTCTATGGCCATTTTGAGGGAAAACTTCGGAGAACAATTCATCTCAAGAAATGGACCGGTAAGTTGGCCACCAAGATCATGCGATTTGACGCCTTTAGACTATTTTTTGTGGGGCTACGTCAAGTCTAAAGTCTACAGAAATAAGCCAGTAACTATTCCAGCTTTGGAAGACAACATTTCCGAAGAAATTCGGGCTATTCCGGCCGAAATGCTCGAAAAAGTTGCCCAAAATTGGACTTTCCGAATGGACCACCTAAGACGCAGCCGCGGTCAACATTTAAATGAAATTATCTTCAAAAAGTAAATGTCATGGACCAATCTAACGTTTCAAATAAAGAACCGATGAGATTTTGCAAATTTTATGCGTTTTTTTTTAAAAAAAAGTTCTCAAGCTCTTAAAAAATCACCCTATAGTTGTTTATAAGATGAACTAAAGGTGTCGATATTTCCATTTTGACCTCTTTCAAAGTTTCAGATCTTATGGCATCATGACCAGCAGCCTTTCCGGATTTGAGCTGACCTATGATATTCTGCACTTCTACAGTGCCGATAGGAAATAAGTAGAAGGAATTACATTGAGAAGTATCTCTTTCTTTATACTCTTTAGGTGGATCGATTCTATCAGCATAAAGTTTTCCTATACCACTGAAATGTTTATTAAATATATCAGCTATTACTGTCTCATCTTGGTAATAAACTCCTTCATACTTTATATGTTTGATTTCCATTTTTGTATCTTTCGAACTTCCGCATAAATAATCCATACTTTTCCATACAGCCTTAGATTCATTTTTTTTGAACTAATTTCTCCACATAATCTTGTTTTGAACTATTTATAAGTTTTCGAATTTCATTCCTACATTTATTGTAATTAGATTTCACGATTGTATTATTAGGATCTTTTTTCAACTGCATATAGAGGTCATTTTTTATGTTGATTGCTTTTATCATACCAGGACTAATCCATTTTTTTCGAGGAGACGCATTTTTTTTATCTTTACGGAATGTGTGTTGTTATTCATTTAAAATTTCAATAAAAGAGCAAGTCATGTCATTCACGTTCTCTTTTTCATACATCAGTGACCATGTTTCATTTTGCAAATCTTCTCTTAATTTTACATAGTTCACATATTCCTTTACCTTTTTTTTTCTCGTTTTTATGTAGCAAAGTTTGAGAATCTGAATCGATAGTAAGCATCGTTGAAAAATGATCAGTAATAAGATATTCCAGTACGTAACCCTTAATGCGATGCAATCGGTTTTCGAGATTGACTTTTTTGAGGAATATATGATCTATACAGGAATTTCCGTCAGGTCTAGTGCACCCATTCATGATGGACATGAAACCAAAAGAATATAAAACATTCTTATATTCGTCAACAAATTCATTTTCTGTGAATAAATTGATATTCATGTCTCCGATTAGCATGTGTGTTTTAATCTGGCACTTGCTCTCCAAATAATTATATAGTTCTTTATTAAAGGTATGTACACATGTATCGGGAGATCTATAAATAGCTGTCAGTGTAAGATTATTTTCACCAGTTACTTTTACTTCTATTTTCATGCTTTCACCCAAAGGTATTAAATTATATGTAAACTCTAAATCTTCCCTCATGTAAACCAAAACCCCGTCATTTCTGTTGAATTAACCTTCGTTATAAATTGTTCGATATCCAGTAATATTGAAAATTTCTATGTTATTTATTTGAAATGTTTCTGATAACACTATTATATCGAATTTAACTGAAAGGGTTTCTAATACTAGTAGTAATTCATCAAGGTTTTTTGCGATACTTCTAAATAATAGTTTATTCAAACTACGTGACAAATTTTGTCCAGATCGCATCACCAAGATCATAGAAACCGTAAAAAATCCTAGCGAATTATCGAAAAAAAATTGATCAGCTGAAGCACTGACATGAAGTCTGGAGTTTCGCCTAAGTTTCAGAATTTTTTTGACAGCTGTCGAAAATTCCTTCAATTGATTTTTAAAACTGGAAAATGCGAATCTACCTACAAGGTGCATTTACGAGCGCCCAAAAGCTCCTGCCTTCACGGCAGTGCTTTTCGTAATTTTTTTCATTCAATCTGAAAGATTGAAAAGTATCTGAGACGTTCGAATTGTGCGAAAATTTTATTATAAATTATAAATACTTCATCGAAAATAAGTAGATTATGCAGATCGAAAGTGGTGATGAATTGGTCAGTTCAGTACTCCACCAGAAATCAGAGATGCTGCAGAAATCACTGAATTGGAACTTCTTCCGGAGAAATCACGAAATCTATACCTCTCAGTATTCAACGATTTTATGGATTGGAGAGCGGCAAATAAAATTGGATCATTTTCGGAGTCAGTTTTACTTGAATATTTCCCAAAATTATCAGCGAAATACAAATCTTCAACATTATGGTCACATTATTACATGCTCAAGAGCACGCTTGCCATACACGAAGGAATCGATATCGAAAAATAAAGACTGCGTTCACTTCTGAAAAGGAAATAGTAGAATGGGAATAAAGTCTCGTAAGCTTGACAATTTCTTGCAATCACAGAAAATAAAGTTGACAACTCTATTTTAGGTGTGTTGAAAATGCAGAATTATTCCAATTTTACTCGCCTGCGGCTCGTGTTGCGAACTTCACCCTCTTGAATAATAGCAGTCATTATATGCTCATTGAATAATATACTATTTCCGTCGACCATAGAATAAAAGCTCATTTTAACGCACTCGAAATCATCCATTAATGACCCCTATTAATGCATGATTTCTTGTATTATTGCATGATTATCATGGCAACCGAATATAAAATATTCAGTCAGAGCATAGATGCATCTATGTCGGAGCACGATCGAGCTGTCAAATTTATTTATTCGCTTTCGATCAGAATCTGATTTTATCCGTTACGCTACTGCATAATGAATAACGAAGAAAATATCCCTTTGACACCGCCAGATGTGACAAAAACTGCTGAAGCAACAACTTTGAGAGCCGCCATTTATATGAGAAAACCTATGCTGAATTCAGTTCTTGGTGCAAGGACAAGAAGGTTCGGAACTTTAAGGAAACGGTTTTGTTGGCATACTTCACGGGTATTGCGAAAAAGGGGCATCTAGTAAGTTTATGGCCAAAATATTCGATGCTGAAATCAACACTAAATGTGAAAGACAATACTGATATAAACGGAAAAGAGAGGGATATATCCCAAAAAAATCAAAAGTTCTCGAAAAAGAACATGTTGAGAGAGTTCATAGCGAATGCTCCTAATAGTATTTTCTTGATGACTAAGGTAAAAATAAAACTCAATTGAATCGTTATTCCAACTTATTCTCATTATCTCGTTATAGTGAAATAACTATCATTGTTTGATTTGTAGGTCGCTTTGATATTCGGAGTAGCGGGTGCATTGAGAAAAGATGAATTGTTAAGGTTGCAGAGAAAGGATGTACAAGATATGGGATCGAAATTTTTGGTGACAGTGAATTAATCGAGAACACATTCGAACAGGATATTCACTGTGGTCGATAATGATTAGCATACACTTTCAAACATAATAAAGAGATATATATCCTTGAGGCCAGCTCACACTCCACACGAAAGATTTTTCGTTTTTTATAAGAACTATAAATGCTCAACACAACCGGTTGGAATTAATAAATTTTCTGAATAACCGTCAATGATTGCAAACTTTCTTAAATTAGAGCAACCACATTTGTATACAGGTCACTGTTTTCGGCGTTCTTCTGCGTCTACTCTTTCTGACAGTGGTGCAGATTTTTCAGCCATCAAAAGACTTGGTGGTTGGAAATCAACTTCTGTTGCAGAAGGGTATATTGAAAACTCCATTCAGAATAAAATAGAAAATGCAGAAAAAAAATTTTTTATGTCATGATAGTTCCAAAGTAAATAATGCTTCAACCTCCACTCCATCCACACGTTCCTTATCGGACATTATAGGAAATGAAATAAATGTAAACTATTCAGAATGTCACAACATGTCCAATATCCCCTTTATGAATTTTTCGAATTGTTCTATAGAAAGCATAAATATTAATATATCGAAATGAACAAAGAAATTTGTATTACGTCAAATTTGTATATCATGCAAAATAAAAATTGGTTTCGATCAAGAATTTATATTCAATTCCTGATGAGGTCGACGGAAAAATCTTGTAATCAACTCTTTTATTAATTAAGCGATTAATGGTCCCAAACATTAACGCGATCGCTCCGCTCACGCGTTAAAATCTTTCGACCATTAATCGCTGTCATTAATGAACTAGTTGATTAAATAACTATTTTGCATTGTTATCTCGATCTAATTGTAGTTAGTGGCCTAGTGAACGTATTTCGACTGTGAAGGATGAAGCCTCCGCATAAATACTTAAGATCAATTTTCCAATTATGATCACCTAGATCTCTTCATTTTCTCCTGTCATATAGTCTCTTTCACCAGTGGCGGCTCGTCGAGTGAGGCAACTGAGGCGGCGCCTCACCTATTATTTCATAATTTTCCTAGGTCTCAGAGAAATTATAAAAAAATAGGGAGCAATCACCAGAAAATTAAAATATTCATCAAAATCGACAATACTTTTATTTGGCGCCAATTCTCCACGGCCTCGTGAGTACCCAGAGGCGACAATCTTTTCGCCTCCGTCCAAAACTAATTCGAAGGGGACGACGATATCCGAACGTCCCTAGGGTTTCGCTATTTTTCGGACCCGAGAGGCCACGCAGTTTTCGCCTATCGGCATTTTCCGTGATATTTCGTGATGCCGGGAAGATACGATGTCCAAAGTCGCTGGTCCCAAGCACCCGATTTAATTATGATGTTATGAAACTCCTAGTCCACCTGTAACCTCGTTTGCTCATGATCCTTTGAGTAACAGTTTTTCCGAACGTTAGATTACTATCTCCTTGAATAACCTGACTTAACTTTCGTTGTGGTTTAATTGAGTGTGTTCGTGTAACGTGTTGATACCCGGTATGAATCCAGTGCACGATTTAATAATGACGCCATCAGCGAGGATAATGGTCAATTTTTTGGGGACATTATTGACAAATGCGCTTTGAAGATAAACGGATAAATTTGATTTATTAAAAGTGAACCTATAGCGCATTTGCCAAATTATAATTTTTCGTATTTTCTTTCCTAGAAAAAATCCAATAATGAAAATTCTACTCCACAGAGTATCCCTAAGTATTTTCTCATGAACAAACCATCGCACAACTCATTATGAGAAAGCGTACTGGATTGAAGAAGCGCGATCTAAGATCCCAAGCGCTCGAATGGCTGACATAGTTGTCGATGTTGCAGATATAGTTGACGCTCTGAGAAAGGCTAAGAACTGGGCAGCTCCGGGGATTGATAAGATCCAGAATTATTGGTGGAAATATTTCACTTCCATACACCAACCTCTGCAAGAATTTTTCCGGGGCGCCTTGTCTGACCCTTCCATAATTCCGGAATTTTTCACCAGAGGCATAACGCACCTAATAGCTGGCTTTTGGAGGTACTGAGGAAGCACGGGGTCGCTGGAAATATCATTACGATCTTGAAACATCTCATGAAGACTTGGAGGACAACATTGCTGGTGAAAAGTGGTAGTCGTACAGAGGAGTCAGAGCAGGTTCGCATTTGTCGCGGAATCTTCCAGGGAGACAGCCTCAGCCCTTTATGGTTTTGTCTTGCCCTTAATCCTTTAAGCATGCTCCTCAAGAACACAAAATATGGGTACGTCATAGATAAAAGAAGGAAAATAAACATCACACACCATCTATACATGGACGACCTCAACTTGTATGCTGCAAATCAGAGTGATCTCAGGGGACTGCTAGAGACAGTACGAGTTTTCAGCGAATCTATTGGTATGCGAATGAGTACTGATAAATGCGCAGTCCTTGAGGTGAGGAGGGGAAAGATATAGAATGCGGGGCAGCAAACAACCCTCATGACCAATCTCACCATACCGAATATGAACAACGATGGTTCGTACAAGTACCTAGGAATTCGGCAGGCGCTTGAGATAAATGTTTCACCAATGAAACAATTTTTCAAAGAAAAATTGCTCGGACGAATAAATTTGCTCCTGAAATCGAGACTCAACTCAAGATCCCTGTTTACCGCCATTAACATATGGGCGATGCCATGTATGACCTATTCATTTGGCGTGTTGACCTGGTCGACGACCGAGCTCCGTGAATTAGATAGAGCTGTGAGATCCGCTCTCACCAGATGTGGAATTCACCATCCTCATTCGTCCACAATCAGACTCTACCTCCCATGACACCAGGGAGGAAGGGGTCTACTCAATATCGAGGCCACTCACCATAGAAATATTGAAAGCCTGAGGAAACATTTTTATAAAAACACCTCACCTCTTTTCCAGGCTTTGTGTGAAGCTGACGACAATATCTCAGCACTCAATTTGGCTCAACGGAATCAGCAACTCCCTCCCATAAAAACAACTGAAGAATTAACATCGGAATGGAAATCTGAGGTGGCAGGTACCCTGGTCACCTGGAAAATTATAATGTGAGTAGGCTGGAAACACTAGAGTGTTTACGTGCAGGATATCTCTTTCCGGAAACGGAGGGTAGACTCATTGCAATCCAGGACCAGGTGATGCCTACCAGAATGTACCTGAAACATATAGCGAAGAAAGATATACCATCTGACCGATGCAGAAAATGTCTCCAAGCTCCCGAATCGATACAGCATATGACATCATCATGCTCAATTATGGCACCTAGGGATTATCTCGAGAGACACAACGCCATGGCCAAGTTGTATCATCAGCAGATCGCACTCCGTTTCGGGCTTGTTCATGACGAGGTTGGACAACATCTGTATCAGCCTCAGACTCTTCTGGAAAATGATCAGTGCAAACTGTACTGGGATGCTACGATGAGCACTGCCCTGGGTGTAGCGCACAATAGACCAGATATTACGGTTTTCGATAAGAAGAAGAATACGTGCCTGCTGCTTGATGTCTCCATACCAGCGGACGAGAACATCGCTAGAGCTTACACCGAAAAGCTCAGCAAGTATGGAGATCTGGCATTCCAACTGAAGGAGCTACACAAACTAAGGTCTATCAGCATTCTCCCTTTGATAATGTCGGTGAATGGACTGATTGAAAGACACCTTGTCGAGAATACCGAACGACTTGGTTTAGACAAGAAATTGGTATCCCATGCGCAGAAGCAGGTCATCCTTCAAACTGTTCGAATAGTCAGAAAGTTCTTGCAGAGTCCGTAGCGAGTTACCATCTGCCTTGGCGGATTGTCGCTCGGCAGGTGGTGAATTGAATCCCGAACAACGGTGAGAAGAAAAAAAAAAAAAAAATATATATATATATATATATAACAAATATGTATTGATAGATCACAGCCTCAATATTGTGCCTATTGTATCTGATACTTCAGATGATGCGATCGATTCTTCTGCTTCTTCCTGGAACGAAGATTTGAATGTCATGTTCTCGAGAATAACACAAAATTCTCTTTCGTTATTCTTAAAGACTCGTCTTCTATGTGTTTCAACGTACTGTTGAAATTATTCAAAAGACCGTGTTCGAACTCCTCGTAGGAGTATATGTCTCTAATTTCCATACCATGACCATTAGTAGAATTGATCGACCAGACGGATGCGTACTCTGACTGGTCACAACTCTTGTATGTGGTAGAATCCTCCTCATAAAGGCTCTTGAAAGCATCATTTAATGAAGATTTCAGTTGGAGTGGGCTCTGTGAGTAGAAATTTAGAATTAATTATCGTAGCTGCACTATTTATATGGTTTTTTGATGTATGTGAAAGAAATTATGTACCAGAATAATGAATTACTTTGTTATTGAAAATAGACTCAATTCGGCTTGACTTCGATAGACACTTTTTTAGAACGGATATTTCGTTGTTTTGGGTTTCATTATTATCAATCTCATCCATATTTCATCACTCTCGATATTTATATTTTTTTCATCAATTTTATGTGGGCGTGGGACCTCTTCGATAATCCATAGATAATCAATGTCACCCATAATATAATTTAATGAATTAAGTCCAAGTTCTTCTTAAAATAATTCATTTACAGTTCACTTATACTAGTTCATGTACTACACAGAATCATTTATCTGCACGCGCGCTATTTAGAACTGAATAAAGAATATAAACAATTAATGAGTATTGAGTAGTGACTAAGAATGATTACGCATGCAACATGAATAAAGAATATTAACAATTAATGAGTAGTGAATGATAACGAACAAGAATGATTAAGTATGAAACCTGAATAAAAAGAATAAACGCGAAGCGAGTGAGCCAGATAAAGTATTGAACATGAATACAAAGAATAAACTTCGCATTTTCTCCCAGTTTCAGAAATCAATTGAAGGAATTTTCGACAGCTGTCAAAAAAATTCTGTAACTTAGGCGAAACTCCAGACTTCATTTCAGTGCTTCAGCTGATCAATTTTGTTTCGATAATTCGCTAGAATTTTCTACGGTATCTATGGTCTTGGTGGTGCGATCTGGACAAAATTTTGCACGTAGTTTGAATATTATTACTCAGCTAGGTGCAAAATTTCATTCCAATCAAATCGGTAGTTTCGAATCAGGAACAGAATATTTTGAACGGCCATATTTACGGAACCCCTAGTCTAATTTTGCTCATTGATGAATGTGGCCGCGATATTCGCGATCCAAACGCACCTTGAAAATTTCAAGTTTCTAGGCCTTTCCGTTCAAAAGTTACAATTTTCTATGGTTCTGGTCATGCGATCTGGACGAAATATGGTTTTAATATATCATTCTTGATTAAAATACAAAAATTCATCTCGATCGAATCCGTAGTTTCGAAATTATCGAGAAACCAAAATTTCAAACGACCGTATTTACGGAACCCCTGGTATAATTCTGCTCATTGATAAACGTGAACGCGACATTTCAGATCCACACCTATCCTGAAAATTTCAAGTCCCTAGGCCTTTCCGTTCGAAAGTTATGATTCTCTATGGTTTCTATGGTTCTGGTCATGCGATCTAGAGAAATGTAGCTTGAATATATCATTCTCCATAAGTATACAAAATTTCGTCACGATCGAATCTGTAGTTTGGAAATTATCAAGAAAACTAAATTTCAAACGACCATATTTACGGAACCCCTAGTATAATTTTGCTCAAAACGAATAAAAAAAGACCGAATCAAGAAGCGTTGCGTTAAATTCGACCCACACGAGGTGCAATTGGTGCAAAGTGCAAAAGTACGATGATCAGAAAATAAATGATTAAAAAATGCCGAGCAAAGATCGATCGTCCAGATATTCCTATTAGAATAATTTGTCGAAATGATACCGTCTAAAATTATAAAACTTATGAAAAGCACTGCCGTGAAGTCAGGAGCTTTTGAGCGCTTGTACATCCTCCTTGTAGGTAGATTCGCATTTTCCAGTTTTAGAAATCAATTGAAGGAATTTTCGACAGCTGTCACAAAAATTCTGAAACTTAGGCGAAACTCCAGACTTCATGTCAGTGCTTTAGGTGACCAATTTTTTTTCGATAATTCGCTGGAATTTTCTACGGTATCTATGGTCTTGGTAATGCGATCTGAACAAAATTTGGCACGTAGTTTGAATACATTATTCCTAAACTAGGTGCAAAATTTCATTCTAATCCAATTAGTAGTTTCGAAATTATCAGGAAAAAAATATTTTGAACAGCCATATTTACAGAACACCTAGTCTGATTTTGCTCATTGATAAACGTGGCCGCCATATTCGCGATCCAAACCCACCCTGAAAATTTCAAGTTCCTAGGCCTTTCCGTTCAAAAATTACAATTTTTTATGGTTTCTATGGTTCTGGTCATGCGATCTGGACAAAAAAATTGCTTTAACATTCTCGATTAAAATACAAAATTTCATCTCGATCGAATCCGTAGTTTCGAAATTATCGAGAAAACAAAATTTCCAACGACCGTATTTACGGAACCCCTAGTATAATTCTGCTCATTGATGAACGTGAACGCGACATTTCAGATCCACACCTATCCTGAAAATTTCAAGTCCCTAGGCCTTTCCGTTCGAAGGTTATGATTTTCTATGGTTTCTATGGTTCTGGTCATGTGATCTGGAGAAATGTAGCTTGAATATATCATTCTCCATTAGTATGCAAAATTTCGTCACGATCGAATCTGTAGTTTCGAAATTATCAAGAAAACTAAATTTCAAACGACCATATTAACGGAACCCCTAGTATAATTTTGCTCATAGATGAACGTGATCCACGACATTCGAGATCCTGAAAATTTCAAATCCCTAGGCGTTTCCGTTCAAAAGTTACAATTTTCTATGGTTCTGGTTATGCGATCTGGACAAAATTTCACATGTAGCTTGATCACCTCATTCTCCATTCGAGTGCAAAATTTCATTTCGATCAAATCTGTAGTTTTCAAGTAATCAGGGAAACAAAACTTTGGACGGCCATTTACACGGAACCCCTAGTAGTATTTGGCTCATTATTGAACTCAACCGAGGCATTCGGGAACTGAACCCACACTGAAAATTTCAAGTCTCTAGGTTGTTCCGTTCGAGAGTTATCGTGCTTACGTCCGGACGGACAGACTCGAATTTTCCGACGGATTCGTCATCAGTAAGTCGAACATAGTCGATTGAGGCCATTTTCAGCTCAAAATTCGAAAAATACAGACATCGTGACGAAATGATATAGCCCTCATGTAAGTAGTACGAGCGCTAAAAAAGAGTATTGCATAAGTTTTTGCAATAGCTCTTATTTACTTGTAGGTCTTTTCTTATTGTCCTCACTCAATGTTACATTCGATAAAAAATACGTTTCTTTGAAAGTACATAATTAGTAAATGGGGTCAATTTGTTGTAACAAATATAAGTGTCAAAGTTTAGTGGTTGAATATTCAACTTAAATATTATTTCCACCTTTTAGATGATATGATGATAGTTTATTGAAGTTCAATTCATATTACATTTATTATAATAGTTATTTACGTAATCAGTTATGAAAGGATCGATATTGTTCGATGAAAGATGAGTGTAAGAAAAACACTACAAATAGTTCAGCTACAATAATAAATTCTAATTTTTTTCTAACAGAGCCACATCCAACGAAAATCGTCTTCTTTCGATGATTCAGATGAGAGCGTATATGTGTATATTCTACAATAGTTTTTTTGGTCTGATGGTTGATGGGGAAATATTAAAATTGTTTGGATTAGGAATCTATAAATTGATCGATATCAGATCGATATCAGAGATTAGTGATCTCAATACCAGTGTTTTAGACACTGTTTAGGGACTGTTTTTGAGCGCTCGTACTACTTACACGAGGGCTATATCATTTCGTCACGATGTCTGTATTTTTAGAATTTTGAGCTGAAAATGGTCTCAAACTACTTATAGTCCATTTAAGAATTATTGACATCGAAGCAGGCCATGAACATCCAGTCGAGGCTTTATTTCTAGTTACAAAAAGTAACTAAATTTCATCATAGAAATGAAACATAAATATAACCTAGAAAAGTGTTGTGTATACGAATTATCGGAATTATCGAATAATTAAGCCGGAATATTTCGATTGCAGTTTCTACATGGGAGTTCAGGTTTGAAAGCGCAAAAATATCGTGGAATGCTTTCATATGAAATTATCTCATATAAAAGTCAACCATGGAAAATTGAAGATCATTCGAATAAATATTTATTTTCACTCAGGACCATGCAATAGTTATTGGTATTGGAAATCTTGCAAAGTTCTAACCATATAACTATAAGAGTACCATTTTATGTCAGGATTCAAGAAGGATAATTAATGGAATTCTGGCAGGTAGCTAGTGGTGCAACAGAAAAAAATTTTTGGATACTTCGCAAGCACAGGGCCAAAAGAATGGATTGGAAAAAACGTTATAATGTATTAAGAAATAAGAGAGAAACAAAAATTAAGAATCTATGTATTACATGAAGAATTTTGACATGAAATATGTATCGAACTATCAATATATGAACCAATTTGTGAATTATTTATTGCTCGGTGTTGAATACTTCAAGAAAGTCAATTTTTATTTTCATTCATTGAAACTGTCCATGAATTATTGAAAATATTATAATTGATGAGCAATTTTACAATTATTCAGTATACTTTTGAATTGGGAACAATATAGCATGTGTATTAGCAGAGGGAATGTGAACAGGGTACCATACAGTATAAGTATAATAAATAACCTTAAAATATCTATGAATGATACAAGAGCAAAGATAAAAATATTGAAAACTTTGTTTGCACGTAGTGTAGTGATTTGGATGTGTTTATTGAATAAGCTGACATAATCCTATTGATGGGCATCCTTTTGCAGGGAAGGTTTCAATATTTCAATAATCCATTTATGAAATAATTCACCATTCATAGTAATCCTTATCATTAATACCACTGTCAAGAATCGGATCACATCCAGGTAAAAATCAAAATCATCAATTGTTCCAGCATTCAAAATAGTGTACCTTCTGCCTTTACCCTTGAATATACTCGGCATACCTTTTGGATTATTTTCTAGTGTCCACTGACGAATTTGAATACGGTTTTCGAATATCCAAATTTCATCTAGATAAATGAATTTTATGTTTTGTTCCATGTATTCTCGGTATTTATCACAATATCGTACTATTTTTATTATATTTTTCTGTTTATCAGTAAGAATTTTCCTTCGATCAACTTTTTTGTATTTGTATCCAATTTTTTTTCAATTGAAATCTAGGTGCTCTTTGGCCAGTTTGAAAAGGATACCTAAACTGATATATTCATTGTTTTTAATTCTACCAAAAACAAAGTCATTCAATGTCTCTTTGAAGGAATAATCGTATCACACAGGTTTTCTTCCACTGCTAATTCCAGGCTATAATAATAACATGCTAATATTCTACGGACAGGGCTTGGTGAAATCTGAAAATTTAAGAGACATTGATCAATCAGAATACTCTTTGAGTCGGTGAATAACAGTTTACCTGAAACACTAGCGGAAATATCGGCCAAATCTTTGAAAAACTCGAAGTAACACCGACAAACTGCCTGGCGTTCTCTTGTAAGGCGCGATGTATCCTGGTCAATTCCAGCCATTTTAATAGCATAAGACAAAAAGTACTCAAATTCAGAGCAAATTTTTATAATTACATATTCACCAATTTCTTCGATAAAATCAACAAAGCAAGATTTCTATGGGTAATGTTAGTGTTATTCCTATACCAACCTGAATTCAGCAACCCAAAATATTACTGAATAGTCTATTACCAACTTAAATTCGGTTTTTCACAGCCAACCGAGATGTCAATAATTCTTAAACGGAGTATAGTTCGACTCACTGATGACGAATCCGTCTGTCCGTCCGGCCGTCCGTCCGTCCGTATACACGATAACTCTCGAAAGGAATATCCTAGAAACTTGAAATTTTCAGGGTAGGTTCGAATCTCGAATGCCGCGGTTAAGTTCGTTATATGACCGCTCGAAATTTTGTTTTTCTGATCACTTCGAAACTACTGATTCGATCGAGGTGAAATTTTGCGCTCAGATGGATAATTACGTACTCAAGCTACATGCAGAATTTTGTCCAGCTCGCTTGACCAGAACCATATAAACCATAGAAAATTATAACTTCGTAATGGAAAGGCCTAGGGACTTGAAATTTTCAGGATAGGTGTGGATCGTGAATGTAGCGTTCACGTGTATCAATGAGCAAAATTAGACAAGGGGTTCCGTAAATATGGCCGTTTGAAATTCAGTTTTCTTGATAATTTCAAAATTATGGATTTGATCGTGACGAAATTTTGTATTTAAATTGAGAATGATATATTCGAGCTACATTTTTTCCAGATCGCATGATCAGGACCATAGAAACCATAAAAAATCATAACTTTCGAACGAAAAGGCCTTTCAGGATAGGTTCGGATCGCGAATTTCGCGATCACTTTCATCAATGAGCCAAATAAGACTAGGGGTTCCGTGAATATTGCCGTTCAAACTATATTTTTTCTGATAATTTCGAAAATGCTTATTGGATTGAAATGAAATTTCGCATATATATGAAGAATAATGTATAATTTTGTCCAGATCGGATAACCAAGACCATAGATACCGTAGATAATTCTAGCGAATTATCGAAAAAGAAAATGGTCACGAAAGCACTGACGTGAAGTCTGGATTTTCGCGTTGGTTTGAAATTTTCTTCGACAGCTGTCAAATCTTTCCAATTGGTTTTTAAAACTGGAGAATGCGAATCTACCTACAAGGTGCATGTACGATGAGCGCTCAAAAGCTCCTGACTTCACGGCAGTGCTTTTCGTAATTTTTTTCATTATGTATTATGTGAATTGTATTATTGTTTAAATAAATGAGTTTCAAAAAAAAAGTTGCGACCAGTCAGATAACGAGGAGTTTGAACTCGGTGTTTGAAATAGTTTCAATAGTACGTTGATACATATAATTTGAAAAAGTCGTAAAAGACTTAAATTATGTTCTCGAGAAAATGACCATGAAACCATCGTTCCAGGAAAAAGAAATATCCATGGAACAGCAGGGTCAATGGAGGCTCTGATATCTTAATATTCTATATGCATATGAATCTTCAAATGTATGTCATTATATTAATTTCGTCGAAAACTTCAATAAATAATAAATGCAAATTTTAATATATTTTCATATTTTTACGCTTTACCCATATGTGATTTGTTTTATTTTTCGAGTATGATCAAATTTCTTTTTGTTCTTATTTGCATTTATATTTATATAATAATAATAATAGGCGAAACAAAAAAAATATAGTTTCGGAACCTTCAAACTGCAATGAAAAGAAGCAAAACAAACTCAGAGCGTAGTTCAGGTGGCATTCAAACCTCTGTTCTGCCAATCAAACCCTGATTGAAAAAGTGGAACATAAAATTCATGTAAGATTCCTATACGAAACTGAATAAACTTGATTGCATCTGAAAACAATGTTTTATTCAATAATCTGATTAATGAAAATGTTATTATAAACCTTGAATCAAACATACCTGAAAACAATGGAATCAATAATATAAGTCAATTCGAACAGGAATCCAATATCTATCTTATACTAACTAATTGACAACTCTAATAACAAATGTCATGCAATCATAAAAGAAATGAAACATTGATCACAAAAATTACGAAAAGCACTGCCGTGAAGGCAGGAGCATTTGAGCGCTTGTACATGCACCTGATAGGTAGCTTCGCACTTTCCAGTTTTAGAAATCAATTGAAGGAATTTTCGACAGCTGTCAAAAAAATTCTGAAACTTAGGCGAAACTCCAGACTTCATGTCAGTGCTTCCGCTGATCAATTTCTTTTCGATAATTCGCTAGAATTTTCTACGGTATCTATGGTCTTGGTGGTGCGATCTGGACAAAATTTTGCACGTAGTTTGAATACATTATTCCTCAGCTAGGTGCATGATTTAATTCCAATCCGATCAGAAGTTTCGAAACTATCAAGAAAAAATATTTTGAACGGCCATATTTACGGAACCCCTAGTCTAATTTTGCTCATTGATGAACGTGACCGTGAAATTCGCGATCCAAACCCACCCTGAAAATTTCAAGTTCCTTGGCCTTTCCGTTCGAAAGTTACAATTTTCTATGGTTTCTATGGTTCTGGTCATAAGATCTGGACAAAATATTGTTTTAATATATCATTCTCGATCAAAATACAAAATTTCATCTCGATCGAATCCGTAGTTTCGAAATTATCGAGAAACCAAAATTTCAAACGACCGTATTTACGGAACCCCTAGTATAATTTTGCTCATAGATGAAACTGATCACGACAATCGAGATCCACACCTATCCTGAAAATTTCAAGTCCCTAGGCCTTTCCGTTCGAAAGTTATGATTTTCTATGGTTCGAGTCATGTGATCTGGAGAAATGTAGCTTGAATATATCATTCTCCATAAGTATACAAAATTTCGTCACGATCGAATCTGTAGTTTTGAAATTATCAAGAAAACTAAATTTCAAACTACCATATTTACGGAACACCTTGTATAATTTTGCTCATAGATGAACGTAATCACGACATTCCAGATCCACACCTATCCTGAAAATTTCAAGTCCCTAGGGGGTTCCGTTCAAAAGTTACAATTTTCTATGGTTTCTATGGTTCCGGTCATGCGATCTGGACAAAATTTCACATGTAGCTTGAACACCTCATTCTCCATTTGAGTGCAAAGTTTCATCTCGATCGAATCTGTAGTTTCGAAGTAATCAGGAGAACAAAATTTTGAACGGCCATATTTACGGAACCCCTGGTGGAATTCTGCCCATTAACGAACTTGACCGAGGCATTTGGGATCTGAACCTACACTGAAAATTTCAAGTCTCTAGGTTGATCCGTTCGAGAGTTATCGTGCTGACGGCCGGACGGACGGACAGACTCGAATTTTTTGACGGATTCGTCATCAGTGAGTCGAACATAGTCGATTGAGACCATTTTCGGCTCAAAATTCGAAAAATACAGACATCGTGACGAAATGATATAGCCCTCGTGTAAGTAGTACGAGCGCTCAAAAATCAGTATGAGACATTTCGTCAATCTGGTCGCCTTTTTTCTGAAGTTTGGTGCTTTGCATATCCTTCATGAATGTTCTTATTTTGAAATGAAGTCAGTTTATCAACGGCTTCGATTTGAAACGAGTTTTCTGAAAATGCCAAGACGTAAATTAACAAACGCTGGGGCTAATAGGGCTATCGGAATGCTACAGGGTGGCCTAACTCAGGTTGTTGTAACGGAAAGGCTCCAAGTCAGCCAAAGTGTGATATCTCGACTTTGCAATAGGTTCAGGGAGACAGGTTCCGTGTTGGAAAGACCAAGGCTTGGTGGGCGACGAAAAACAACACCTGCTCAGGATCGTTTCATCACCGTTTCGGCGAAAGAAACCCTACATCTACATGTAGAATGCTACGGAATACTCTTCAAAATGCAGATGGGGTTCAAGTTTCCATCGAAACCATCAGACGACGTTTGAGAGAGGTGAATCTAGGTTCTTGACGTCCATTAAGAGGAGTTCCATTAACACGTGACCATAAGCGTCAAAGACTGGAATGGGCAAGGCAACATATCAATTGGAACGATCAATGGCGTAGTGTCCTTTTCACTGATGAATCCAGATATGGACGATTTTCAGATTCTTGAAGAATAAGGGTATGGACATTCCCACGCATACCACGTCCATCCATTCCGAGGGGGTAGTGTTATGGTTTGGGCCGGGATATGTTTCAACGGGCGCACAGATCTACACATTTGTCCTGGGAATATGACCGCCTTACACTATAGGGAGCATGTCATTGACAGTGTTGTGCCAAATTTTCACGCTGCTATTGGTGAAACTTTTCAATTTCTAGACGATAACGCTATACAGCACCGTGCAGCCATAGTTGAGAATTGAATTGCATAGAACATGCATGGGATATGCTCCAAAGAAGATTAGATAATCATCAACCTACCCCAGAATTCTTAAATGATCTGAGAGAGCTTCTGCCCCGTTTATGGAACCAAATTACTCAAGAAATGTTCAACAACCTCGTGTGTAGTATGCAAAGAAGATGTCAAGCTGTTATTGATGTCCGTGGAGGCCATACATTGTATTGATAGTCTTAAAATGCTTGAATTCTCTAGGAATAAAATTTCGTTATTTTACTCGATTTTACTTAACCACCCTGTATACGTTGCAGACATACAGGCTTAAATTAATTTGCAACTTGAAATCATATTAATATGAATTTTCATTACAAAATTCTCATTTTAACTATATTTTTTTGCACTTTAAGTCAATATCCCTAACTCATGTGGAGCAGTTTATTTGAAAACAATAGTCAAATGCTGACAAAATCAACAGGACCACTCTAGGATGTACCCAGGGCGAGAGTGGGTCAGGTGGGTATTTGATTTGGAATACTTATTTTTGTAATCCTCGATTGAGATGGACCTTGATAAAAAAAATTCAAATTATATATTTATTTATTTGATATAGGTATTATATAGCTTATCGATATAATTAAACCGTATACCTAATAGAAAATACCGAACCATATCAATAGGTTACCTATATATATTTGATCGACTTATTTTCCTCTATAACATCCATATGATTATGATCAATACGATAAGTTTATTTATCTCATAAATGCAACATTGGAGATAAATTCACATGACTCGTTTTACGAATGTAATAGCACAATAAGAGTGCACCTCTCGTAGGTTTGAAATTTTACTTGCCCCCTTAGTAGATATTTACTATGGATACCACTGCATACATGTGTTTGATATTAATTTTTCTGATATTATTTTCGTATTTGGTGAGTGATAAGTTTAGATATTACTGCAAATTTAGTGTATATGTTCTTATATGTTCCGCTGTGTCGATAATTTTACTGCCCGTTGCCATATTTAGACCCAAGAATGTCGACAATTTACTGTAAGTTCCTTAAGAAATTGGTTATTCGAAAAATAACAACATGATTCTAGTATCCTCTCTTACTTATGTCGTATAACTTCGCCAATCATTGGAGTCGAGTGGGTTATAAAAGGAGAAGAATATCTTTCCAAAGATGAAGCATATACAGGGTCTTTCACGAGGAACCTCACCCATATTTATACGGGAAACTACTAAACGTATTTTCATGAAATTCAGCACTTATAAGTATTTCACGATGCTGATGAAATCTAAAATATTTTCAAGGCATGAGCACCTCCGGTTTTTCCGGAAATGACGTCAACTTCCGTTTTTCAAATTAGAACACCATTTTTTTATTGCAGAAATAGATTCTTTAGAAAATTTCAAGTTATTTTGATGTAACATTTTTCAGTTTTGGTTGGAAAATTCTCTCTGAGCGGAAAAATTCGAAAAAAAAATCGAAAATAGAGCTCCGCTGAAACAAGAATAACTTCGAGGTTTTTGGATGGAAAATTTTCATTTTTGGGATTTTTCAAGATGTAAGATTGATGTATTCACTTTAGAAATCGAAATCGCGATTCATGATACAGGGGGTGAAAAAATCGCTTTCAAAGTTAGGGATGACAAAATCGTGAAAAATCAATTTTTTCGAATTAGAACCCCATTTTTTTATGGCAGATATTGAATCTACGTTAAAAAATAATGTGAGTGTATGCATCACACCCTTGCCCTAAAATGGATATTTTCTGAGTTATTCACAAAAAACTGTTTTTCGTCTTGAATTTTCAGCTATTTCTTTTCCCTTCACGCCAAAAAGATGAAATTTTCAGGAACTGTTACTTAAACCATGTTTTAGATTTTACTACCCTAATATGCGAGAGAAAAAAGTTACAGGTTGTTCCTAAATAGATGGCGAATTTGGATTCGAATTTGTATCGGAAACCTCTTTATTTCAACTAATCGGCCATCGGTTTTCTCTCCAGTGATAAATAAATAATTCCTTATGAACCATATGCAAAAACTTACCATGTTTTACATTCTTTTTTTTTAATGATAGATATCATTAATTACTTTGCCAAATTCCTCTTTATTCAGTAGCATTTTGTGTTTACTATTAATTTGGTGATAATTCGTATTAAGTTATAAAATCGATCACTATGCCTAATTTTACCAATGAAGATTATTTAAATCTCATTCTACTTCATGGAGAATGTAATAAAGTTGTAGATAGAACGATTCGACTGTTCATTGAGAGGTTTCCTGACCGACCCAGACCAACGAGAGATACCATTAACAGAACCATGACAAACTTGAGAAATGTCGGATCTTTCGTTAAGAAAACTATACACAGAGAAAAAAGTGTAGTAGAAGATGAGAACAACGAAATTACAGTTCTTGTATATTTTCGTGTGAATCCTCAAAATTCTCCCAAAGATGCCGAGATTGATCTGGGATTATCTCAATCGAGTGTTTGGAGAATATTAAAAAAACATAAAATGCACCCATATAAATTCAATAGGGTACAGCATTTGAAGGAAACTGATTTCGTCAGGAGAACAGAGTTTTGCGAAGCTATGATGATTCGATTTCAAGAGAATGAAAACTTTTTGGACTGTATAATTTGGACAGATGAATCTAAATTCAGAAAGAATGGTTCTTTCAATAGGCATAACAGTCATTATTGGGATGAAGAGAACAACCACCACTTCAGACAATGGAACTTTCAAGAGACCTGGAGTTTCAATGTTTTTTGCGCCATCAAAAATAATGCAATTCTCGATGTTCACATTTATGATGAGACTTTAACTGGTAAGATAGAACACTACACCTGTTTGCATTATTTAAAGAATGTTCTCCCTTAGGAGATAGATATTCTGACATATTGACTCAAATAATTGAGCCGCTAGTAGAGAACCATAATGACTTATGGTATCAACAAGATGGCGCGCCTCCACACAATTCACTCAATGTGTCAAATATCCTCTACAGGCTATTTGAAGATCGATGGTTGGCGAACAATGGTCCACATCTTTGGCCACCACGTTCTCCCGATTTAACTCCTTTAGACTATTATGTTTGGGGTAGGATAAAAAATATTGTCTACTCAACTCCCCTGACTGATAAAGAGGACTGCATAGAACGAGTCAGAAATGCGTTCAGGTTTGTTTAGATTTTTAGATTCATAGTTTTGAAACTCAATTTGGTTTTTAAACACTTTTGCAGATCTCTTCCTCCCGATGAAATAAGAAGAGCAACGCACGAAGCATTCCTGAGACGTATAAATAAATGTCTAGAAATTAACGGTCAAAACTTTGAGCATCTTCTCTAGTTATAACTGCGAGAGTTTGCCATGGTTCTCCTAATAGTAACTTGAAGTCAGTTTCAAGAAGGGGTGAAAAATCTACAGCATGGTTCAAATAACAGTTCCTGAAAATTTCATCTTTTTGGCGTGAAGGGAAAAGAAATAGCTGAAAATTCAAGACGAAAAACAGTTTTTTGTGAATAACTCAGAAAATATCCATTTTAGGGCAAGGCTGTGATGCATACACTCACATTATTTTTTAACGTAGATTCAATATCTGCCATAAAAAAATGGGGTTCTAATTTGAAAAAATTGATTTTTCACGATTTTGTCATCCCTAACTTTGAAAGCGATTTTTTCACCCCCTGTATCATGAATCGCGATTTCGATTTCTAAAGTGAATACATCAATTTTACATCTTGAAAAATCCCAAAAATGAAAATTTTCCATCCAAAAACCTCGAAGTTATTCTTGTTTCAGCGGAGCTCTATTTTCGATTTTTTTTTCGAATTTTCCCGCTCAGAGAGAATTTTCCAACCAAAACTGAAAAATGTTACATCAAAATAACTTGAAATTTTCTAAGGAATCTATTTCTGCAATAAAAAAATGGTGTTCTAATTTGAAAAACGGAAGTTGACGTCATTTCCGGAAAAACCGGAGGTGCTCATGCCTTGAAAATATTTTAGATTTCATCAGCATCGTGAAATACTCATAAGTGCTGAATTTCATGAAAATACGTTCAGTAGTTTCCCGTATAAATATGGGTGAGGTTCCTCGTGAAAGACCCTGTATAGTTATGGCAAATCACCAGAGTTGTTTAGATGTTCTTGGTGAGTTTCAACTTGAACCGATATGTTTTCAGAAAATGTGGAGAGGGAATTCTTTGACCATGTTGGAAGGATATATGGTGTGTGCTTGTGCATCTATATACCCGTCCTTGTCGCACACTATGACGTCAGTCTGGTAACATATTTGAATTTATTTTTTACAATGGTCGCAATGGACATTTCGATGTGAATACCCATTAACAATTTAGCTGGTTTTGATTGATTTAAATTTCTTCTCTGAAATACGTATGGGATCCAGTCAAATAAATTTTTTTTCTTCGATAGAGAGAGATATTTTTGAGCGCTCGTACAACTTACACGAGGGCTATATCATTTCGTCACGATGTCTGTATTTTTCGAATTTTGAGCCGAAAATGGTCTCAATCGACTATGTTCGACTCACTGATGACGAATCCGTCGAAAAATTCGAGTCTGTCCGTCCGGCCGGCCGGCTGGCCGGCCGTCCGTATACACGATAACTCTCGAACGGAATGTCCTAGAAACTTGAAATTTTCAGGGTAGGTTCGAATCTCAAATGCCGCGGTTGAGTTCGTTATTGGGCAAAATTCGTCAAGGGGTTCCGTAAATATGGCCGCTCGAAATTTTGTTTTTCTGATTACTCCGAAACTACTGATTCGATCGAGGTGAAATTTTGCACTCAGATGGATAATTACGTACTCAAGCTACATGCAGAATTTTGTTCAGCTCGCATGACCAGAACCATAGAAACCATAGAAAATTATAACTTTGTAATGGAAAGGCCTAGAGACTTGAAATTTTCAGGATAGGTGTGGATCGTAAATGTTGCGTTCACGTGTATCAATGAGCAAAATAAGACTAGGGGTTCCATAAATATGGCCGTTTGAAATTCAGTTTTCTTGATCATTTCAAAATTATGGATTCGATCTCGACGAAATTTTGAATTTAAATTGAGAATTATATATTCGAGCTACATTTCTTCCAGATCGTATGATCAGAATCATAGAAACCATAGAAAATCATAACTTTCGAACAAAAAGACCTAGTGACTTGAAATTTTCAGGATAGGTTCGGATCGCGAATTTCGCGATCCTTTTTATCAATGAGCCAAATTAGACTAGGGGTTCCGTAAATATTGCCGTTCACACTATATTTTTGAGCGCTCGTACTACTTACACGAGGGCTATATCATTTCGTCACGATGTCTGTATTTTTCGAATTTTGAGCCGAAAATGGTCTCAAACGACAAGGTTCGACTCACTGATGACAAATTCGTCGAAAAATTCGAGTCTGTCCGTCCGGCCGGCCGGCCGTATACACGATAACTCTCGAACGGAATGACCTAGAAACTTGAAATTTTCAGAGTAGGTTCGAATCTCGAATACCGTGGTTGAGTTCGTTATTGGGCAAAATTCGACCAGGGGTTCCGTCAATATGGCCGTTCGAAATTTTGTTTTTCTGATTACTTCGGAACTACTCATTCGACCGGAATGAAATGTTGCATTCAGATTGAGAATGAAATTTTAAAGTAACATGCAAAATTTTGTCCAGATCGCATGACCAAAAGCGTAGAAACCATAGAAAATTATAACTTTCGAACGGAAAGGCCTAGGGACTTGAAACTTTCAGAATAGGTTTGAATTTCTAATGCCGCGGTTAAATTCGTTATCGGGCAATATTCGCTCAAGGGTTCCGTAAATATGGCCGTTCGAAATGTTGTCTTCCTCATTACTTTGAAACAACTGATTCGATCAGAATGAAATTTCACATTCAGATGAAGAATGAAATTTTCAAGTTACACGCAAAATTTTATCCAGATCGCATGACCAGAACAATAAAATATTATAACTTTCGAATGGAGAGGCCTAGCGACTTGAAATTTCCAGAGTAGGTTTGAATCTCGAATGCTGCGGTTGAGTTCGTAATTGGGCAAAATTCGACAAGGGGTTCCGTAAATATGGCCGTTCGAAATTTTGTTTTCCTGATTACTCCGAAACTACAAAGTTGATCGAAATGAAATTTTGCATTCAGATGGAGAATGAAAATTTCAGGTAACATGCAAAGTTTTGTCCAGATCGCATTTCCAGAACCATAGAAAATCATAACTTTCGAACAGAAACGCCTAGGGACCTGAAATTTTCAGAGTAGGTTCGAAACTCGAATGCTGCGGTTGATTTCGTTATTGGGCAAAATTCGACCAGGGGTTCCGTAAATATGGCCGTTCGAAATATATATATGATTCGATGCAAATGAAATTTTGCATTCAGATGGAAAATGAAATTTTCAAGTTACATGCAAAATTTTGTTCAGATCGCATGACCAGAATCTTAGAAAATTATAACTTTCGAATGGAAACGCCGAAGGACCTGAAATTTCCAGAGTAGGTTCGTTATTGGGCAAAATTCGACCAGGAGTTCCAGAAATATGGTCGTTTGAAATTTTGTTTTTTGGATAACTTTAAAATTACGGATTCGATCGTGACGAAATACTGTATTTTAATGGAGAATGATACATTCAAGCTACATGTAAAAAAAATTTCAGATCGCATAACCAGAACCGTTTTAAATTCCAACGAATTATAGAATAAAAAATTCCCAATATTTCTGTTACAACAGATACGATCGGAATGAAATTCAATTTGTATACGCAAAATAATGAGGTGACAATTTAGATAGGATCTAACCGATCTTATGTAACCGATAACAATGACATCTAAGTAAATGCCATCCAAAGAAATATTGTTCATTCCATATCCAATCTCTAAAGGAGTGATATGAAAAAAAAAGGTTGAGGGGAGAAAAGTCACAAAGAAGGTTTCTCACAAAGCTAAAACTATAGGGAAAAATCATGTACCGCTGAAAAAAAATTAACAATATATATACAATATATGGCGCTGAAAATCAGAAGATGTCGGGCCGAATGATGGTCATAATTATTCTGTCATTTCTGTCTTTCATAACAAGTAAATCAAATATTTTTTTATAAGATTGCGGAATGGATAATAATGCCTGTGAAAGTCGAGATAACCACTTCGGACATTTTTGATTATGTGGGTGAACGTGAATGTGATAGCAAATGACCACTATATAATTGAAAATTATTGAACTTACGATAAAAAAATCATCATGCAGGAAGTGCTTGCTGCAAAGTAACAACATCTTTGATATACGTTTCCCAATCTTCAAAATTGTCTGCCTTTTTGAGCGCTCGTACTACTTACACGAGGGCTATATCATTTCGTCACGATGTCTGTATTTTTCGAATTTTGAGCCGAAAATGGTCTCAATCGACTATGTTCGACTCACTGATGACGAATCCGTCGGAAAATTCGAGTCTGTCCGTCCGTCCGGCCGTCCGTCCGTCAGCACGATAACTCTCGAACGGATCAACCTAGAGACTTGAAATTTTCAGTGTAGGTTCAGATCCCGAATGCCTCGGTTAAGTTCGTTAATGGGCCAAATTCCACCAGGGGTTCCGTAAATATGGCCGTTCAAAGTTTTGTTTCCCTGATTACTTGTAAACTACAGATTCGATCGAGATGAAATTTTGCACTCAGATGGAAAATGAGGTGTTTTAGCTACATGCGAAATTTTGTCCAGATCGCATCACCAGAACCATAGAAACCATAGAAAATTGTAACTTTTGAACGGAAATGCCTAGGGATTTGAAATTTTCAGGATAGGTGTGGATCTCGAATGTCGTGATCACGTTCATCTATGAGCAACATTATACAAGGGGTTCCGTAAATACGGTCGTTTGAAATTTTGTTTTCTCGATAAATTCGAAACTTCGGATTCGATCGAGATGAAATTTTGTATTTTAATCGAGAATGATATATTGAAGCAATATTTTGTCCAGATCTCATGACCAGAACCATGGAAACCATAGAAAATTGTAACTTTTGAACGGAAAGGCCTAGGAACTTGAAATTTTCAGGGTGGGTTTGGATCGCGAATATCGCGGTCACGTTCATCAATAAGCAAAATGAGACTAGGGGTTCCGTAAATATGGCCGTTCAAAATATTTTTTTCCAGATAGTTTCGGAATTACTGATCGGATTGGAATGAAATTATGCATCTAGCTGAGGAATGTATTCAAAGTACGTGCAAAATTTTGTCCAGATCGCATTACCATAGATACCGTAGAAAATTCTAGCGAATTATCGAAAAAAAATTGATCAGCTGAAGCACTGACATGAAGTCTGGAGTTTCGCCTAAGTTTCAGAATTTTTTTGACACCTTTCAAAAATTCCTTCAATTGGTTTGTAAAACTGGAAAATGCGAATCTACCTACAAGGTGCATGTACGAGCGCTCAAAAGCTCCTGCCTTCACGGCAGTGCTTTTCGTAATTTTTTAATTAATTTTTGAATGTAAATCAACGATCGAAGGAAAAATAGTATGTATAATTCGTGGGAAAAGCATATCCCCAAACTCCTGTGTTACAGTGTGTCAAAGTCGTTTGGGAATATTATACTTTTCCCACTTATTACACAATATACTATTTTCTACAATCCAAAGTAGGCATTTGCGCTCGTATTTGACAACGAAACGTAATCATTCTCGAGGAATGTCACATGTTCAACATGAAAAAAACTCTCACTCTCCTAATTATCAACTAAAATCCAATATGCATTGCTCAGAGTATCCAATGACAACGAGTAAATGACATATATTTGAGCGCTCGTACTACTTTCACGAGGGCTATATCATTTCGACATTTTCGATGTCTGTATTTTTCGAATTTTGAGTCGAAAATGGTCTCAATCGACAGAATTCGAATCACTGATGACGAATACATCGAAAAATTCGAGTCTGTTCGTCCGGCCGTAATCACGATAACTCTCGAACGGAACAATCTAGAGACTTGAAATTTTCAGTGAGTTCAGTTCCCAAATGCCTCGGTTAAGTTCGTTAATGGACAGAATTCTACCAGAGGTTCCGTAAATATGGTCGTTCGAAATTTTGTTCTTTCGATTTTTCTGAAACTACAGATTTGTTCGAGATGCAGGGCCGCGCCGCCCTCATGGGCAGGACGGGCAAGGCCCAGGGGCGCCAAGCCTTCAGGGGCGCCGTAGGCGCCCTGATTTCATTTCATAACAATGTCTATCATTCATAAATCATATTCCTGGAATACATTTCACACTATTCTATAAAATTAAAGAAAAAAAAATATATATATTATTATTATCGATTCAATTGATGTACAAATAAAGAAGAACCACAGTAAGCAAAAATGCGTCCACGCCAGGCCAGGTCAATACGATACTTTACTCATTGTCGTTGAGATTGAAAACGCAGGGATACTGGACACATTGATAATCTCGTGCCTAATTCACTAGTTCCCAGAACATATAAAGAATATACAAATGAACACAGACAAAAATATGCCTCAGTATATTGGTGATAAAATACAAAATGAGCTTATTCACCTTATAGGAGAGCATATCAGATCTGAAATTTTGAATAAGGTGATAGTCGCCGAGAAGAGCAGATATCTGTTCGCTAGATTTGTGCGGTTGAATCAGAACAGCTTCGCCATAACGAGATTTTTCTAAAATTTTATCCAATACTGATATAACAGGGTCAGGTTAGTAAACTTTTCGTTGGTGATATTTGAAGAATACAAGCTTAAATTGGATGATCTTCGTGATCAGGGTTATGACAATGGTGCCAATATGCGAGGAAAACACAACGGTCTTCAAAAAATTCTTGATTTGAGTTTTAGATCATTTTTTGTGTCATGCGATCTAGACAAAATTTTACATGTTGCTTGAACACGTCATTTTTCAATGAGAGTTTCATCTCGATTGAATCCGCAGTTTCGAAGTGATCAGGAGAACAAAATTTCGGACTGTCATATTTACGGAACCCCTGGTGGAGTTCTGCGTATTAACGAACTAAAATGCGGCATTCCGAAACTGAACCCAAATTCGACGTGAACCTTGGAGGACGTGTTAGTCTCTCTTTGCTGTCGTTTGAGCCATTTTTATTGATATCCAAAAATCAACAGTTTACGAGTAATTTGAGTATTTTTTTAAAAATTACTGACCTTACTTCATTTTTCGTCAATTTTTTCCACGTTGAACAAGTTTGATTATAATTTATTTTCATCAGAGAAGGGTATGATATGTATAAAAAAGCGAAAATATGCTGTAATATATGTTGAAAAAGAATTCGTCTGATTTAAAAGTTGGTATTCGCCTACAAATTTCGAATTCCATAATTCATGTATGACATGTATTTAAAAAACTTCCAAATTCCTTCTTTGATTCCTAAAAAAAGTTGTCGTTACAAAGCAGGCACTAGTTTCGTTTCGGCAGATTTTTTTATAAACAACCTTTGGAAAGTCCGGCGTAAAAAATAGTGTTTTCGCGTTAAGCTCTGGATGGGAGCAATAGCTAATCTTTTGATAGGTCTTCACTATTTACCTGACAATTTAAATGGAGAAAATTATGAAGAATTTTTGAGAACAAATATAGACAGTTTTTTGGACGAGGTTCCCTTGATTGACAGGCGTGAAATTTTTTAACGGGATGGGTGTCCCGCACACTAGAGGCTAAACGTTCGTATGTTCTTGAACGAATTGTTTCCTCATCGGTGGATAGGTAGGGGAGGAGCTATTTCGTGGCCAGCGAGAAGTCCGGATCTAACACCTCCAGATTTTCATGTTTGGGGCAGTTTAAGGGAAATAGTATATGAAAGGGAAAAATATTCATGTGCACAACTCTTGTGGAGAGAAAGGACGGAGCAGTGAGAAGATTGAAAGTAAACTTCAGGACTGAAGAAATTAGAAAGAGGGCCCGTGCTTGTATAAGCAATATAATTTATGTTTTTCGAACATTATTTATGAACACATACAATGAAATTTTGAGTTGAATTGCAATAAAAAAATATTAAATCGCTACTTTTGTTTCTTCGGTTATATCCCCTTTCAAATCAAAATCTGCGAAATAATTGGCTTCGTTCTAACGAAAAACTTTTTATGAAATGAAGAAGGAATTCGGCAAGTATTTAAAATAATTTTTCTATACATAAATTGTGGAGTTCGAAAGTTGCAGGCAAGTTGATATTAGAAATCGACTATTATTTTCTTTATATACCAACTTTCAAATCATACGAATTCTTTTTCAACACCTATTACAGCATATTCTCACTTTTTTCATACAAATCATATCCGTCTCTGATGAAAATGATTCAAAAAATTGACGAAAAATGAAGTGAAGTGAATAATTTTTCGAAAAACACAAAAACTGAAATAACTCGTAAACTGTTGAATTTTGGATATCAATAAATATGGCTCAAATGACAACAAATGGGTTATACCACCACGTCCTCCAAGGTTCACTTCGAATTTGGAAACACCCTGTATACGTTTCAATTTGAGTCAACATAAGAAATAACATGAAGGGGCGCAATTATATTATTCGCCCAGGGGCGCATCCTGGGCTAGGCGCGGCCCTGTCGAGATGAAATTTAGCACCCAAATGGAGAATGACGTGTTCAAGCTACATGCATGTTCGCTTATTCTACGTACACAAGGCCTAGATCATTTCGTCACGATGCCTGTATTTTTCGAATTTTGAGCCGAAAATGGTCTCAATCGACAAGGTTCGACTCACTGATGAAAAGTTCGAGTCTGTCCATCCGTCCGTCCGGCCGTATACACGATAACTCTCGAACGATACGACCTAGAAACTTGAAATTTTAAGGGTAGGTTCAAAGCTCGAATGCCGCATTTAAGTTCGTTATTGGGCAGAATTCAGGGGTTCCGTAAATATAGCTGTTCGAAATTTTGTTCTTCTGATTACTCCAAAACTACTGATTCGATCGAGGTGACATTCTGCACTCAGATGGAGAATGACTTGTTCAAGCTAAGTGCAGATAGCATGACCAGAATCATAAAAACCATATAGAATTATAACTTTCGAACGGAAAGGCCTACGGACTTGAAATTTTCAGGGTAGGTTTAGATCTCGAAGAATGTCGCAGTCACGTTCATCTATGATCAAATTTGGACTAGGGGTTCCGTAAATATGGTCATTTGAAATTATAAGTTTTCTTGATAATTTCAAAACTACGGATTCGATCGTGACGAAATTTTTCATTTTCATGGAGAATGCATCACCAAGACCATAGATATCGTAGAAAATTCTAGCGAATTATGGAAAAGAAAATTGGTCACTGACGTGAAGTCTGGAGTTTCGCCTCAGTTTGAAATTTTTGTTGACAGCTGTCAAAAATTTCTTCATTTGGTTTCTAAAACAGGAAAATACGAATCCACTCACAAGGTGCATGAACGATCGCTCAAAAGCTCCTGACTTCATGGCAGTGCTTTTTATAATTTTTATGAGTTTGATATAAACGAGGGCGTTGGCTTTCGTATACATGAAATGTCATATTTTATTATATGTACATACCTACTTTCTGAAAGTAAATTCTGGAGTAGGTTGAATTAGATCAATTTCAACTTTTCTAAAATGAAATTTTTTTACCAAAATATTATGGCAGATATATTTTCAAGTTTTCCTTATGCTGAATGTTAAAAAAAAAATTAAAATTGTGTTGTGTATCTTTTCCTAAGAATGTTCCACCTATGGCCTATATCCAAAAGAGGAACTGCTGTTGCAAAAGAGGAACTGAGATTTGTGTGGCCATTCGGACTGTTTCTTTGGCTTGCTGGTGTTCTTTTCATTCCCCGGTCACAGAGCGAGAAGTCAAAACAAATTCTTAATAAGGAACTTCAAGAAAGGAAAAGAGAGAAAGTATATTTTTTCATTCAATCTAGTTTTTATATTTCATGAGTATTTATTCATTTTGTTTTACTATTTCCGATAGTTATTGTTACACACACACACATATACATATACAGGTCCCAGAAGTCGACGTCAAGCCGGAATCGGCACTATTCAAAATTAATTTTTCGCCCAACTTCAACTGACTGTACTGAAAAAAAAATTGTACTCCATCAGTTTGGCGAGTGACTTCAAAAGTGAGCGCTTTTGATGAGGATTCTAAAATAGTATAACATTTACTACATTATTTTTTTAATTTGGGCACAAAAATTTTTTCTTGAGGAACTCACTTTCGAACAATTTCTTTCAACTTGGTAAAAAATCTGAATAAGTTCAGCATTTAAGATCTCTGGCAACTCGAAAGGTCCCATATGACTCTTCTGTTCAACATTCCTGTCCACACAAGCGCGGATCTAGGGAGGGGGGGGAGGGTGTACTACGTTCGCCCCCCAAATGGCTCGGCCCATAATAACCATAAACTCAATTTGAGTATTTCGCAATATGCTAAAATAACAAGCATTGAAGAAATCTTTTTATTTAATAAAGGAAGTGGCGTCGTTCTTTTCGTTCGTAAAACACCCTCGGCACCCCCTGGATTCAACACTGAATGCATCATAAATAGGTTTTTGTCTTTGTTGAGTGGAATGAGTGGTAATAAGATCCTGGAAACTATGGAGTTAGTGGGAGAAGTCAGCTTATGGCAACAAGAGTGGAGAAACGAAACCATTAACATTAGGAAAATCGCTTCAAGCATTTCAGCAATTGAAATGGCTGTGATAAAGATATTTACCCGACGATTCACATTTTCTTCTTCAAGTACATTGTGCCAGTAAGCAACGCCAGTGCAGAAATATCGTTTTCTTCGTTGTGGCGTTCAAAGACGTGGACCACAGCAACAATGGTGCAGAAGAGAGTGGTTGGACTTGCACTTTTGCACATTCATCACGATATTTTGCAATTCTGCAAAACGAATAATTGCATTTTTTGGTGGTTTTTGATTTCAAAAACTCACCGTCTACGCCTCTAATATCACTACTGCAAATGGGTGGCAATTTTCAAATAGCATTTCTTTCTTGCCTTTCTTTGATTTATGTATTTACTTTTCTGTTTACCTATTTTTCTTTGACTATTCTATAAAGAGACCCACAATTTGTTTCTGATGTACATACCTAGTAATTTTGAGAATTTCCTGTTTTGAAATTATAACTTTTTAAACTCTCAAATTGTATATAAATATATTCGTTTTTAACTTTCTTGTGTTATACAGGGTGTTTCATTGGTAAACGGGAAAACTTGAACCTCCAGATCGCATCACCAAGACCATAGATACCGTAGAAAATTCTAGCGAATTATCGAAACAAAATTGATCAGCTGAAGCACTGACATGAAGTCTGGAGTCTCGCCTAAGTTTGAGATTTTTTTTGACTGCTGTCAAAAATTCAAAACTGGAAAATGCGAATCTACCTACAAGGTGGATGTACGAGCGCTCAAAAGCTCCTGACTTCACGGCAGTGCTTTACGTAATTTTTGATATCCAATTTCTCGAAAACTTCACTTACGAGTGAAAATTTGTGCAGACAAATTGTCTGCGCGTAAATTTGAACAACGCATTTCCGTTCAGTTTTTTGCGCTCTTTTCAAATCTAAAAACGGATTTCCAATACAAGGTGTTGTTTCAAGGATACAAGCGTTTCATAATTTTTTGTTGATACGGACCTGGATTTTCCTTGTTGATCATTAAGTGATTCATTTGGGCTTCAAATAAGAAAGATGTGTGCCGAATATAAAGAAAATCTACTGGGTGGTTCGCTTGCTATGACCTCGGAAATAAATCAGCAAAATTCATGAATCTCAGTAACCAAGGCAGTCAGACCCAATAAATGGGGTATATTTAGAACCATCTCGGTGTCCTCTTTTCACTGTTCAAGTTTGAAACACCTTGTATACTTGGAGTAAAACGTAACTGATAATTCGAGTTACTTTATGACATTTCCTTTTCGAGCGCTCGTACTACTTACTAGGGCTATATCATTTCGTCACGATGTCTGTATTTTTCGAATTTTGAGCCGAAAATGATCTCAATCGACTATGTTCGACTCACTGATGACAAATCCGTCGGAAAATTCGATTATGTCCGTCCGGCCGTAAGCCCGATAACTCTCGAACGGATCAACCTAGAGACTTGAAATTTTCAGTGTAGGTTCAGATCCCAAATGCCTCGGTTGAGTTCGTTAATGGGCAGAATTCCACCAGGGGTTCCGTAAATATGGCCGTTCAAAATTTTTCTCCTGATTACTTCGAAACTACAGATTCGATCGAGATGAAACTTTGCACTCAAATGGAGAATGAGGTGTTCAAGCTACATGTGAAATTTGTCCAGATCGCATGACCAGAACCATAGAAACCATAGAAAATTGTAACTTTTGAACGGAAACGCCTAGGGACTTGAAATTTTCAGGATAGGTAAGGATCTCGAATGTTGTGATCACGTTCATCTATGAGCAAAATTATACTAGGGGTTCCGTAAATATGGTCGTTTGAAATTTAGTTTTCTTGATAATTTCAATACTACAGATTCGATCGTGACGAAATTCTGTATACTGATGGAGAATGATATATTCAAGCTACATTTCTCTAATTTTTAGTGTGGGTTCAGTTCCCGAATGCCTCTGTTGAGTTCGTCAATGGGCCAAATTCCACCAGGGGTTCCGTAAATATGGCCGTTCAAAGTTTTGTTCCCCTGATTACTTGAAAACTACAGATTTGATCGAGATGAAATTTTGCACTTGAATGGAGAATGAGGTGCTCAAGCTACATGTGAATTTTGTCCAGATCGCATGACCAGAACCATAGAAACCATAGAAAATTGTAACTTTTGAACGGAAACGCCTAGGGACTTGAAATTTTCAGGTTAGGTGTGGATCTCGAATGTCGTGATGATATTTATCTATGAGCAGAATTATATTAGGTGTTCCGTAAGTATGGTCGTTTGAAATTTAGTTTTTTTGATAAGTTCACAACTACAGATTCGATCGTGACGAAATTTTGTATATTAATGGAGAATTATATATTCAACTTACATTTCTCTAGATCGCATGACCAGAACCATAGAAACCATAGAAAATTATAACTCTCGAACGGAAAGGCCAAGGAACTTGAAATTTTCAGGGTGGGTTTGGATCGCGAATATCGCGGCCACGTTCATCAATGAGCAAAATCAGACTAGGGTTTGCGTAAATATGGCTGTTCAAAATATTTTTTTCCTGATTATTTCGAAACTACTGATTGGATTGGGATTTTCTCCATTAGTATACATCACGATCGAATCTGTAGTTTTGAAATTATCAAGAAAACTAAATTTCAAACGACCATATTTACGGAACCCCTAGTATAATTTTGCTCATAGATGAACGTGATCACGACATTCGAGATCCTCACCTATCCTGAAAATTTCAAGTCCCTAGGCGTTTCCGTTCGAAAGTTACAATTTTCTATGGTTTCTGTGGTTCTGGTCATGTGATCTGGACAAAATTTCACATGTAGCTTTTTTCATCTCAATCAAATCTGTAGTTTTCAAGTAATTAACTTTTAAGTAACAAAACTTTGAACGGCCATATTTACGGAACCCCTGGTGGAATTTGGCCTATTAACGAACTTAACCGAGGCATTTGGAAACTGAGGTTGTTCCGTTCGAGAGTTATCGTGCTTACGGACGGACGGCCGGACCCAAATTTTCCGACGGATTCGTCATAAGTGAGTCGAACATAGTCGATTGAGATCATTTCCAGCTCAAAATTCGAAAAATACAGACATCGTGACGAAATGATATAGCCCTCATGTAAGTAGTACGAGCGCTCAAAAATTGGTCAGCTAAAGCACTGACGTGAAGTCTGAAGTTTCGCTTCAGTTTGAGACTTTTTTTGACAGCTGTCAAAAAATTTTCCATTTTGTTTGTAAATATGGCAGTTCAGAATCTAGCACATAGCACATAGCTGAAGAATAATGTATTCAAACTACGTGCCAAATTTTCTCCAGATCGCATTGCCAAGAACATAGATACCATAGAGAATTTTAGCGAATTATCGAAAAAAAAATTGAGAAAAGCACTGCCGCGAAAGACATCGTGACGAAATGATATAGCCCTCGTGTAATTAGTACGAGCGCTCAATAATTGGTCAGCTAAAGCACTGACGTGAAGTCTGAAGTTTCGCTTTTTTTGACAGCTGTCAAAAAATTTTCCATTTTGTTTCTGAAACTGGAAAATGCGAATCTACCTACAAGGTGGATGAACGAGCCCTCAAAAGCTCCTGACTTCATGGCAGTGCTTTTCGTAATTTTTGATCAGAAGTTCATAAAATCAGTGTAAGATTATCCTTATGTTTGATGTCTATGAATACAGTTTTTGAATATTTTTGCGAATGGTGTTTTGATTGGGAGCTACTCGATTTGCCATTACCCAAAACACCACTACCTTTCGAATATCTAAAACATGTTCAAGCTATATACAAGATTGTGAGAATGATATATTCAAGCTACATTCTGTCCAGCTCGCATGACTAGAACCATAGAAAATTACAACTTTCGAACGTAAAGGCCTAGGGAATTTCAGCGTAGGTTTGGATCGCTAATGTCGCGGTCACGTTTATCAATGAGCAAAATTAGACTAGTGGTTCCGTAAATATGGCCGTTCAAAATATTTTTTTTAAAACTTCGAAACTACTGATCGGAATTGAATGAAATTTTGACATAAAAGAATTCTAGTCTGTCCGTCCGTCCGTATACACGATTACCCTCGAACGGAACGACCTAGAAACTTGAAATTTTCAGAACAGGTTCGAATCTCAAATGCCGCGGTTAATTGGACGTTATTGGACAAAATCCGATTAGGGGTTTGAAATTTAGTTTTTTTGATCATTTCAAAACTACGCATTCGACCATGACGAAATTTTGTAGTTTAATGGAGAATGATATAATATTCAAGCTACATTTTTTCCGGATCCCATAACCAGAACCTTTTCAAATTCCAACGAATTAATGAATAATAAATCCCTTTATTTCTGTTACAGCTGATTCGGCATAATTGACAAAAAGCTGCTGTCATTTTTTTCACACCTGTCAAAAATTTCTTCAATTGGTTTCTGAAACTGGAAAATTCGAATCGACCTACAAGTTGGATGATTGAGCGCTCAAATGCTCCGGCAGAGCTTTTTATATTTTTTCAAATGTCGATTCATCCAACCACAACAAATTTTCAAAGAATTGTGGGTCTTCCCGGTTTTTTTTTTGTAGCATGATTCGGGAAAACGCAACCCGGGGTTTATAATCCCGATTTAACAGAGCTTCTACTCGTTGTACATGATATGGGTGGAACTCATGTTTTTCAATAGTCTGTGAGCTGTACTTTTGGGCACTCCTGGGCTTCGCTTTGCACCTACCGAAGTACTTGGGTCTTCTTCAACTGCTTGTCTTCGAACATTTATTATAATAGTGTGGACAGAGCCGTATCTAGGTACCTACTATTGCGCCTGTGGCAATATATCAGACTGCGCCCCCAATTTGCGTAGGTTTTTTTTCGTCCATTATATTTTCTTAAAGTAACCATAGAAACCAGAGAAAATTATAAATTTGTAATGGAAAGGCCTATGGACTTGAAATTTTCAGGATAGGATCTCGATCGCAGATGACGCTAATCAGTTTAGAATTAAGTTGCCCTCTCTACTCCTTGGGCGTCGAACAGAAGATGTGAACAACGTAGATGAAAGTGGCCTTTTCTTCGGAGCCTCACCGGACAAAACCTTTCCTTAGGGTCTGAAAAATGTAGCTTTGAAACTTTCCAAAGGAAAGTCTTACAATTTTATTTCGCGCTTATATGGCAGGACAGAAAGGAGATATGCTGGTGATCGGAAAGGCTGCCCGACCTAGAACATTCAAAAATCTATCAATGAAAGATTTACTGGCAATGTGAGAGTATAATAAAAGAGCATGAATGATAGAATACATAATGGGTAAATTGTTGAATCATTGTGTCAATTTGAGAAGGTACCACCCTTAAATTTCGGGCACCCATGCAAAATCAGAAAAATGTAAAAAAAATTACGAAAAGCACTGCCGTTAAGTCAGGAGCTTTTGAGCGCTCGTACATCCACCTTGTAGGTAAATTCGCATTTTCCAGTTTTAGAAATCAATTGAAGGAATTTTCGACAGCTGTCAAAAAAATTCTCAAACTTATACGAAACTCTAGACTTTGTCAGTGCTTCAGCTGATCAATTTTTTTTCGATAATTCGCTAGAATTTTGTACGGTATCTATGGTCTTTGTGATGCGACCTGGACACGTAGTTTGAATACATTATTTCCCAGCTAGGTGCGAAATTTCATTTCAATCCAATCAGTAGTTTCGGAACTATCAGGAAAAAATTATTCTGAAGACCATATTTACGCAACCCAAAGTCTAATTCTGCTCATTGATGAACGTGACCACAACATTCGCGATCCAAACCCACCCTGAAAATTTCAAGTTCCTAGGCCTTTCCCTTCGGAAGTTATAATTTTATATGGTTCTGGTCATGCGATCTGGACAAAATGTTGCTTTAATATATCATTCTCGATTAAAATACAAAATTTTATCCCAATCGAATCCGTTGTTTCGAAATTATCGGGAAAACAAAATTTCAAACGACCGTATTCACGGAACCCCTAGTCTAATTTTGCTCATAGATAAACGTGATCACGACATTTCAGATGTCATTTCACCTATCCTGAAAATTTCGTTCAAAAGTTACAATTTTCTATAGTTTCTATGGTTCTGGTTATGCGATCTGGACAAAATTTCACATTTAGCTTGAGCACCTCGTTCTCCATTTGAGTGCAAAATTTCATCTCGTCAAATCTGTAGTTTTCAAGTAATCAGGGAAACAAAACTTTGAACGGCCATATTAACGGAACCCCTGATGGAATTTGGCCCATTAACGAACTTAACCGAGGCATTCGGGAACTGAACCCACACTGAAAATTTCAATTCTCTAGGTTGTTCCGTTCGAGAGCTTACGGCCGGACGGACAGACTCGAATTTTCTGACGGATTATCAGTGAGTCGAACATAGTCGTTTGAGACCATTTTCGGGTCAAAATTCGAAAAATACAGACATCGTGACGAAATGATATAGCCCTCGTGTAAGTAGTACGAGCGCTCAAAAATAAATGGGAAACTTTGGTTTGTAGGGCTACATTTTATACGGTTGGTTGCGATCAATTTGTATCAACCCTGTGTGCTTGATGACAGCAACCCCTAAAATCTTAAATGAGAAGGGGGTTTGAGTGACACTTTGTTTTGAAGGTTATTCGATTGCCTTTTCATTTGTAAATAAGACAAGTGTATGGTATTTTCATGCCCTTTTGAGCGCTCGTACTACTTACACGGGGCTATATCATTTCGTCACGATGTCTGCATTTTTCGAATTTTGAGCCGAAAAAGACTTGAAATTTTCAGTGTGGGTTCAGTTTTCAAATGCCGCGGTTAAGTTCGTTAATGGGCAGAATTCCACCAGGAGTTCCGTAAATATAGCCGTTCAAAATTTTGTACTCCTTATTACTTTGAAACTACAGATTCGATCAAGATAAAATTTTGCAGTCGAATGGAGAATGAGGTGTTCAAGCTTCATGTGAAATTTTGTCCAGATCGCATGACCAGAATCATAGAAACCATAGAAAATTATAACTTTTGAACGGAAACGCCTAGGGACTTGAAAGTTTCAGGATAGGTGTGGATGTCGAATGTCGTGATCACGTTCATTTATGAGCGAAATTATACTAGGGGTTCCGTTAATATGGTCATTTGAAATTTAGTTTTCTTGATAATTTCAAAACTACAGATTCGATCGTGACGAAATTTTGTATACTAATGGAGAATGATATATTCAAGCTACATTTCTTCAGATCGCATGACCAGAACCATAGAAAATTATAACTTACGAACGGAAAGGCCTAATGTTCAGGATAGGTGTGAATCTGAAATGTCGCGTTCACGTTTATCAATGAGCAGAATTATACTAGGGGTTCCGTAAATACGGTTGTTTGAAATTTAGTTTTCTCGATCATTTTGAAACTAATGATTCGATCGAGGAAAAATTTTGTATTTTAATGGCGAATAATAATATATTAAAGCTACATTTTTTTCCAGATCGCATGATCAGAACCATAGTAACCATAGAAAATTTTAAGTTTCGAAAGGAAAGGCCTAGGGACTTGAAATTTTCAGGGTCGGTTTGAATCGCGAATGTCGCGGTCACGTTCATCAATAAGCAAAATTACGCTAGGGGTTCCGTGAATATGGCCGTTCAAAATATTTAACCCTTAACCACTAATCATACGTCTCAGAGACGGCACGACCTCATCCAATCCGTCAGATGACCTCTCCATTTCAACTTCTGCCCTTGCCCTTTCACGTTTAGTGAAAGATCGATCGCCGTCTCGTAGACGTATAGTTAGCTTAACGAAACAATAAAAAGTAATATAAAGAGCTGAAAATATACCTGAAACTGAGTGGAAACATTAGAAAAAAAAATAATTTGCTCTCTTCAACTCTTATTTCAACGAAAGTAATAAAGAATTCACATATTTTAAGAGTATTTCAATTTAATTTCAGTTGTTTGAAAGATTGATGTCAAAATGCTGAATATTTGGAACTCCTTTGGAAATTTGTGGTTTTCACTGAATATTGAACTTTTATTTCATTTCTGAGCATAATTTTCATTTCTGGAATAATAAAGAGAACATATAAACAGTTCACAAAGTAAAAACTATAGAATCTTATAGTAATATGACTATTTATATATATAGCGTCTGTGAGACGTATATTTAGTGACAACGTTATACATATTTGATACATTAGTAGTTGAGGGTTAATTTATAAACTACTGATTGGATTGGAATGGAATTTCGCACATAACTGAAGAATGATGTATTCAAACTACGTGCCAAATTTTGTCCAGATCGCATCACCAATACCATAATTAACTTCGTAAATAAATATTATAATTATTATAGATACCGTAGAAAATTCTAGCGAATTATCGAAAAAAAATTGATCAGCTAAAGCACTGACGAGAAGTCTGGAGTTTCACCTTAGTTTGAGAATTTTTTTGGATAGCTGTCAAAAATTTTTTCAATTTGTTTCTTAAACTGGAGAATGCGAATCTACCTACAAGGTGGATGAACGAGCGCTCAAAAGCTCCAGACTTCACGGCAGTGCTTTTATGATTTTTTGTTAGTACTCTGTAGATCTGATTGGTTTCTACCGTTTCTAGTGACAGTTCTTCTATTTAAACCGAAATATGGTTTAAAATACAATAAGTGATGTTAAAATATACTGATTTTTCGCACAGTTCAAAAAATACACTTATATACCTAATGTTGTTCACAAATTAAACCATAATGCCAGTCTGTTATATAATATTTGATGAGTGTTCCATTTTATATATACCACCATGCCTTAAAATTGTAGAAAAATTTGGTAAGGAGTTAAATTCAAAAATTTCAGGTGAAATTATGGATATTTCCTGAAGGCACAAGGAACAGTGATGGAAAAATTCACAAATTCAAAAAAGGTGGTTTTCACTTGGCTTTGTCTGGTCAAATACCCATTCTACCTATTGTATTTAGTTACTACGATTTTTTGGATCATGAAACTAAATATTTCCATACAGGTGAAGTAGCAATTTTTGAAATGTGGAAAGCACATTTATTTTCAAAATGAAATTTCATGTCAAGCTTATTTCAGGTAGAGTGGTGATAACTATATTACCTCCTGTTTACACGGAAGGTAAATCTTCAGAAACCATAGGTGACCTGATAGCAGAGATCCATGGAAAAATGAAGAGTACTTTTGAAAAAACGAGCTCTTTAGCAAATAATACCAGACATTAGTTAATTTATTTGTCAACTTTATAATAAAATATTGATGAAAATATATAAAAGTATATTGAATATTACAATCAACAATACCAATGGGTACTTATTCACTTAATATGTTAACTCAATATTTCCTACTCTTTCTCTGGGTATCAACCGTAACTCGAAACCATGCTTGAGAAATATATTACCTGAAATAAAATGAATTGAAAAGCATTGAAATGATCGTTTATGGAAGGTTTGTTAATTTTGAATATCAATGAAAAAGTGTTCATAAAATCGTAAAACAACCAGTGAAGTATAAAAACTGTAAACATATAAATTTCTGAAATCCTATTGAAGCATTGAAAGATGAAAATAATTGAGAAATATTGTTTTATCAGCGAAAAGTGAAAGTATACAGATATTTGATGACCTTAAAATTATGTTATTTAATTTCCAGACTGACAAAAAAAATATATTGAGCATTCCCTCATACATTACACTACAAGATTTTCACTAGGAGTTTCCTAAACCACGACACGTATTTCCCTACACTATATATACACTATAGCATCGTCAGGTGGGTGAGGTCAAACTAAAATATTCTAGAATAAAAAGTTTCACGCCTATAAAGGGTAGGCCAACATAATCATATCAATGAATGTCAATCGATGATGGCATGTTTCATTCTGTTCACTTCTGAATTGGGATTTCCACCAGTCCATTCATTGACTGCAATATTTTGTTGTATATATGCTTACTGGGAAAGGGGTTTTGGGTTAACATACCAGAAAAAAGGGATCAACTTCACAATGATTTTTTGGGAGTACTCCATACTACTGAAATATTAACTGCTCATTAAAATGTCATAATGGTAAAACAAATACTATGAAGGCAAATTGTGCAACTCAATCTGGTCACTTGGTAAATTTGGTGATATTCTTCCTTTGTTAACTTTGAGACTTTCATTCGAAAGGGGTATGTGCACTAAGCTATGTATTATGCTATTAAAATTGCCATTTTATGTTGATGATAATACTGAATAGCGAAACATATGTCGTGGTCAATAAACCCTTAGTTAGCGAAAGTCTTGTACATAGAGTAATGTATTTGTATTATGGATTTTCGTCTATTCAAGATTGAAAGGAATATACCGATATATAGTCCATTTGAGAATTGTTGACATCGAAGCAGGCCATGAACGTCCAGTAGAGGCTTTATTTCTAGTTACAAAAAAGTTACTGTTTTAATCATAGAATAAAACATAAATATAACCTAGAAAAGTGTTCAGTATACGAATTATCGAATAATTATTAATTAAGCCGGAATATTTCGACTGCAGTTTAAAAATGGGAATTCAGGTTCAACGTTATATATATTAAGAAATGGAACCCCCAAATAGAAAACTTGAACAGGAAACTCACCACCATAATCTACACCCTCAATAGTATGAAATCATCCATCCATGGATGAAATCAACCATATCCAACAAGATACATTAAGCTCCTATACACAGCCAATTTTCAGTCGACCCTTTCATATGGCATTGTTCACTGGGGAAACAGTACATCGGAAAAAAATATTTAAAACACAAAAGCAAGCAATCCGAGCTATGTATAGAATGAAATATAGAGGTGTTTTCAATGGGAATAAAACGCTGACGTTAAGAGCAATATATGAGCGAAAGTGTGTTATCTTCCTACAAATCCACAGTGAACTATTTGAACCGTTTCTGAACAACAACCCAACTAGGAAAATTGATCCTTATATATACCCGAGGCAACAATTGACACTAGCGCAGAATAATGCAAAATACATGTGCATGAAGATCTACGATGCGTTACCCCCAACAGTTACATTAAATATAATATCGCACCCGTCGTAGAATAAGGAGACAACTCAAAAATTGATTTTGTTGGGAAATCGTATTTGAAGTTTTGGTTTACCAAAGTTTTCGTTCTATACTTTTGTGTACTTACTCAATTTAACACGCTGAACATTCGTAATAACTGCAGCAATCCATTTGAACATTATAACTCTAGCACCCAATAATCAATTAAGGCAAATTTTTCCCATCGTGATGGAATATTCCACTGTTTTTCCAAAAAATTTGAAATGTTACCTTTTTTCACAAACAGTCTTTTATGTGGCGGAGGGCCCAACTAGAGTTATTCCGATATTGCACGTAAGAAAAGGGATACTTCCTGAGTTCAATACCGTCATTAACACAAAATGGACCTTTTTTGAGTTTTCTCCTTAGTCTACGATATATATTATTATTATTAAAATAAGAGAGAAACAAAAATTAAGAATCTATGTAGTACATGAAGAATTTTGACATGAAATTTTACAATTATTCAGTATACTTTTGAATTGGGAACAATATAGCATGTGTATTAGCAGAGGGAATGTGAACAGGGTTATACAGTATAAGTATAATAAATAAACTTAAAATATCTATGGATGATACAAGGGCAAAGATAAAAATATTGAAAACTTTGTTTCCACATAGTGTAGTGATTTGGATGTGTTTATTGAATAAGCTGACATAATCCTATTGATGGGCATCCTTTCGCAGGGAAGATTTCAATAACCCATTTATGAAGTAATTCACCATTATAGTAATCCTTATCATCAATACTACAGTCAAGAATCGGGTCACATCCAGGTAAAAATCCATCAATTGTTCCTGGATTCAAAATAGTGCACCTTCTGCCTTTACCCTTGAATATACTCGGCATACCTTTGGGATTATTTTCTAGTGTCCACTGACAAATTTGAATATCGTTTTTGAATATCCAAATTTCATCTAGATAAATGAATTTTATGTTTTGTTCCATGTATTCTCGGTATTTATCACCATATCGTACTATTTTTATTATATTTTTCTGTTTATCAGTAAGAATTTTCCTTCGATCAACTTTTTTGTATTTGTATCCAATTTTTTTATGATATAATATAATGTTGACTTCGATCAATTAAAATCTAGGTGCTCTTTGGCCAGTTCGAAAAGGATATCTAAACTGATATATTCATTGTTTTTAATTCTAGCAAAAACAAAGTCATTCAATGTCTCTTTGAAGGAATAATCATATCGCACAGGTTTTCTTCCACTGCTAATTCCAGGCTATAATAACATGCTAATATTCTACGGACAGGGCTTGGTGAAATCTGAAAATTTAAGAGACATTGATCAATCAGAATACACTTTGAGTCGGTGAATAACAGTTTACCTGAAACACTAGCGGAAATATATGCCAAATCTTTGAAAAACTCGAAGTAACACCGACAAACTGCCTGGCGTTCTCTTGTTAGGCGCGATGTATCCTGGTCAATTCCAGCCATTTTAATAGCATAAGACAAAAAATACTCAAATTCAGAGCAAATTTTTGAGCGCTCGTACTACTTACACGAGGGCTATATCATTTCGTCACGATGTCTGTATTTTTCGAATTTTGAGCCGAAAATGGTCTCAATCGACTATGTTCGACTCACTGATGACGAATCCGTCGGAAAATTCGAGTCTGTCCGTCCGGCCGTAAGCACGATAACTCTCGAACGGAACAACCTAGAGACTTGAAATTTTCAGTGTGGGTTCAGTTCCCGAATGGCTCGGTTAAGTTCGTTAATGGGCCAAATTCCACCAGGGGTTCCGTAAATATGGCCGTTCAAAGTTTTGTTTCCCCGATTACTTGAAAACTACAAATTTGATCGAGATGAAATTTTGCACTCAAATGGAAAATGAGGTGTTTAAGCTACATGTGAAATTTTGTTCAGATCGCATGACCAGAACCATAGAAACCATAGAAAATTGTAACTTTTGAACGGAAACGCCTAGGGACTTGAAATTTTCAGGATAGGTGTGGATCTTGAATGTCGTTATCACGTTCATCTATGAGCAACATTATACAAGGGGTTCCGTAAATACGGTCGTTTGAAATTTTGTTTTCTCGATTAATTTGAAACTACGGATTCGATCGAGATGAAATTTAGTATTTTAATCGAGAATGATATATTGAAGCAATATTTTGTCCAGATCGCATGACCAGAACCATAGAAACCATAGAAAATTGTAACTTTTGAACGGAAAGGCCTAGGAACTTGAAATTCTCAGGGTGGGTTTGGATCGCAAATTTCACGGTCACGTTCATCAATGAGCAAAATTAGACTAGGGGTTCCGTAAATATAGCCGTTCAAAATATTTTTGAGCGCTCGTACTACTTACACGAGGGCTATATCATTTCGTCACGATGTCTGTATTTTTCGAATTTTGAGCCGAAAATGGTCTCAATCGACTATGTTCGACTCACTGATGACGAATCCGTCGGAAAATTCGAGTCTGTCCGTCCGGCCGGCCGTAAGCACGATAACTCTCGAACGGATCAACCTAGAGACTTGAAATTTTCAGTGTGGGTTCAGTTCCCTAATGCCTCGGTTGAGTTCGTTAATGGGCCAAATTCCACCAGGGGTTCCTTAAATATGGCCGTTCAAAGTTTTGTTTCCCTGATTACTTGAAAACTACAGATTCGATCGAGATGAAATTTTGCACTCAAATGGAAAATGAAGTATTTTAGCTACATGCGAAACTTTGTCCAGATCGCATGACCAGAACCATAGAAACCATAGAAAATTGTAATTTTCGAACGGAGAGGCATAGGGACTTGAAATTTTCAGGATAGGTGTGGATCTCGAATGTCGTGATCACGTTCATCTATGAGCAACATTATACAAGGGGTTCCGTAAATACGGTCGTTTGAAATTCAGTTTTCTCGATAAATTCGAAACTGCGGATTCGATCGAGATGAAATTTTGTATTTTAATCGAGAATGATATATTGAAGCAATATTTTGCCCAGATCGCATAACCAGAACCATAGAAACCATAGAAAATTGTAACTTTTGAACGGAGAGGCCTAGGAACTTGAAATTTTCAGGGTGGGTTTGGATCGCGAATATCGCGGTCACGTTCATCAATGAGCAAAATGAGACTAGGGGTTCCGTAAATATGGCCGTTCAAAATATTTTTTTCCAGATAGTTTCGGAACTACTGATCGGATTGGAATGAAATTATGCACCTAGCTGAGGAATAATGTATTCAAACTACGTGCAAAATTTTGTCCAGATCGCACCACCAAGACCATACATACTGTAGACAATTCTAGCGAATTAGCGAAAAAAAATAGATCAGCTGAAGCACTGACATGAAACTGGAGTTTCGCCTAAGTTTCAGAATTTTTTTCACAGCTGTCGAAAATACCTTCAATTGATTTCTGAAACTTGGAAATGCGAATCTACCTACAAGGTGCATGTACGAGCGCTCAAAAGCTCCTGCCTTCACGGCAGTGCTTTTCGTAATTTTTATAATTACATATTCACCAATATCTTCGATAAAATCATCAAAGCAAGATTTCTATGGGTAATGTTAGTGTTATTCCTATGCCAACCTGAATTCAGCAACCCAAAATATTACTGAATAGTCTATTACCAACTTAAATTCGATTTTTCACAGCCAACCGAGATGTCAATAATTCTTAAACGGAGTATATATTTATTTATTGTTTACCAGCTGTTTGTTGTGGATTAATTCCTACACCATCGTCAGTAATAATTGCGGAAGTTGCTGGAGGTACTTTGAATTCTTCAGCAGCGAATTTAAGCACAGCTGTGAATGGAGTGTTTTCTGGAACACTCAAAACTTTGAACGGCTATTAGGATCAGAGGTCAAAGTTATTTTGAATGTTACTTTCGAAGCCATTTCAATAAAGTAATTATTTATAATATAAATAATGAATGCCAAACATATGGATTCTGTTTTATCCTGACATGTCACAAGTCACAATGCTCAATGTCAATAGGTCCTAATGTCAATACTCAATTCTGTTTCTGTCAACCTACAATCATAGATAAAAGGGAAAAAATCCCGGAGTGGGCGACATCTACTTTTAATCGTTTAACTACCCGAGTGATGAACAACAAACTAACGTGTGTGTGTTTATATGGAAAAAGTGTGAAATATTTGTATGATTTTGTATCGAAAGTGATATATTTAGGTGATAATTTATGGACAATTGTTTCAAATAAACTGTATACGATCTGAAAATGCAGAGAGGTAATGTGGGAATAAGATCACGAAAAATGTGCATTTGTTCCTCAATGCTCTTCTGAAATTTCTTTGCATAAATTCCCGTTGAATCCCAAGGCAGTTGAAAAATAGCAGATAATCTTGAAGGGGGAAACGTATTTCAAAGAATATGTTACTTTCCACGGAGCACTTCCTGAAAGATGATTTTTCTTATCGTAAGTTCAATAATTTTTTATTACATAGTGGTCATTTGCTATCACATTCACGTTCACCCACATACTCAATAATGTCCGAAATGGTCCACTTTCACAGGCATCATTATTAATGCCGAAATCTTATAAAAATACTGATTCGCTTTTTATGAAGAAAAGAAATGACAGAATATTTTGATCATTACTCGGCCCGACATTTTGTAATTTTCAGTGCCATCTCGCGGTTCGTGATTTTTCCCTAAACATATTAGCTTTGTTTTACTTCCACAATTGTAGCTTTCGATTTGGCTATCCGGCTGCTCCGGAGCTCCTCCAGTGCACGAAACACTAACATTAGTGACAATGGGCCGTATTAATGAAAAAAATTATAAAAAGCACTGCCATGAAGCTTTTGAGCGCTCGTTCAAACACCTTGTAGGTATATTCGCATTTTACAGTTTTAGGAACCAAGGAACCAATTGAAGAAGTTTTTGACAGCTGTCAAAAAATGACAGTAGCTCTTTGTCAATTATGCCGAATCAGCTGTTACAGAAATATAAGGATTATTTATTCAATAAATCGCTGGAATTGACAACGGTTCTGATTAAGCGATCTGGAAAAAATGTAGCTTGAATATATCATTATCCATTCAAATACAGAATTTCGTCACGATCGAATTCGTAGTTACGAAATTATCAAGAAAAATGAATTTCAAAAATGATGTAGAAATCAATGTTTCTGACAGAATTCCAGTTATCTCTCTGCGAAACTGAAATATTTGCCTCGTAGACAGAAATTCTGAAATTCAAACTAGTCGTAAATACTTAAACTCCACAGATAAAGACTCCCTCATAGCATAAAAAAAATGATTCGAATTCATATCTTCAAATCCAAAAGTTACTCGATGATAAAATCATACGCCCATCAATATCAATGTACGGAATGGAAATGCAATAAGGTCAAAAATAAGAGAAATATGGTTCAATTATTATAAAAAAGTTTCAAAGGCGCCGCACCCTGACCATAAATATATCACAGTCGGAAATGTCTGCATGCGATTCCCTGCACGGCCCTTTTACGAGTTGTTCACGCTACGTCCCATCTGGCTTGCTTTGAAGGGCGGCTTCTTTGATGATTATACTCCATAATGATCGGTTTGTTTAGATTTTTTGGCGACAGCTTTGATATTTCAAAAATGATTTTCCAAAATCAGATTCCAAGAACGAGGAGAATTGGGGAATCCAATTCTATTCTACCCATCACAATTAAAAAGAGGAATATAGAAATATTTATGTAGAATCATTCTACATAAATATTTCCTTCCTCGTCTCCTTGATTGTGATGAGAAAAGCAAAAAATTAATATTTCATTCGTTGAGTGTGTGTCCCAGATTGAAAGTGTTATAAGTTTTTTTATATTCTGACTTTTTTGTGCCATGTCACTGTACAATAGCAAAGGGCTATGTGATAGATTATGCACATTAATAACAAATTATTTACATTATATACATTTATTTACTACATGAGTTCCTGCATTTCTTGCATGAATGTTTTGTAAGCATCATCCTCTTCGTGCTGCTTTTCCATTGTCTGTTGATGAAAATTTGTTTCCTCTCGTTTCCATTCGTACACTTCTCTTGCATTTGGCTTATTTTTCTTATGTTCCCTCTTAACTGTCAATGCTGAAGGAACAAACCTTGTAACATCAGCACTCAAATTCCTGATCTTTGGTTCTGCAGATATAGTAACTGCTTGTTTTTTATTGCCAGTCTCAGCTCTACTAATGTAATGGCCATCAGACATAACTTTGACTATCGGAGGTGGACCTGGTGGATTTCTTATAAGGTAGCCCTGTGAAATATTGAGTACTTTAATTAATTTCGGTGTGGGTAATTTTTTTGTTTTTTATACATTCGGAAATTTCAGTTGCAATACTGCTAAATTCACCGATATAAATAATCAAATGATACTTAACTTCAGTATATAGTACAACTGAAACATTGAATACCCTTAAACATTTGGTCAAGATATTAATAGCAGAACAGAATACTCACTTGCTTCTGGGGAAGACCAGGCAATGGAATTTCATCAACTCGTACTTGTTGCTCCCTCTTTACTGACTCATAGAATAAAACTAATTGAGTTCTTTTGTGCTCGTACTCCGTTTGTTTTCTCTTGAGTTCAGACCATTTTTCAGAATCACCTTCGTACAAAGACAATACTCTGCTCAAAGTTTCACATAGTTTTTTTCGTTTGTCTTTCAAGACGTTGTCATTCAACGGAGATGGCTGGTTCACATTGTATTCTACAAAATAAAAATAAGAGTTATGGAAAAAATGTCGGATTATAGCGAGTATTCATGAAGAATTATCTTGAGGTTCATATAAATCTAGAAGGAGCTGCAAAACTTCTATATGCATTGCTGGCTGAACAGCCAGAAGCAGAAAATCGTATAGAACTGACAAACATGAAAAAGCTATAAGTTATAAAGAGTTAAACGAATGAAAAATGAAACTTACCCATTTGATCAATTTCTTCTAATTGTTCCAAAATTCGATGTGGATCTTTTCCTTTTATCACAGCAGCTCGAACCATATTTCGCTGCTTTTTATTTTTCCTCAGCTCTTGTTTTCGTGCCTCTTTTCCTTAAAAAAAAAGTGCATTAGTATCTTTATTAACTTCAAAGAAGATGTGACTTACTTGCTTGGTCTGTGGGGTTCATATATTTACCACTTCTAACGGTATTTATGAATCGGAGCCCCATACTTCAATTATTATTATCTGTTGAATATTTGGACTAGCTTTAAACTTTCAGAAATACGATTAGATATACAAGAACCAGATACCCTACCCAAAGATGCTATATGGCAGCCATAGAACTTTTCATATTTTCTTCTTCTTCTTCTCTTCTTCTTTGCTTGGTTACGGTTCTATGATCGTAGCGCATGAGCGGTCGATAGCGGGACTATTGGCCAATTAAGATGAAGGCTGCGTCCCATACCGTCACCGAATATAATCATAATATGGGATATATACCTTATGCTTTGTCAACATGAGTTTACATGTATGTAAGCAATTCTTAATTTGTTACCCATAGAAATCGACATTATGATTATAACAGGCTGAGGCCAAAGTCGAGCGTAGAGCTTGGTCTATGACAAAGAGTAACAAGAGTTATCTAATCGTTGATCAATGATCTATGGTCCACCTCTAACCATTGAGTACTTTAATTAATTTCGGTGTGGTTAATTTTTTTGTCATTTATACATTTGAAACTTTCAGTTGCAATACTGCTAAATTTCACCGATATAAATATACAGTACATATATATGTATATAGTACAACTGAAACTGAAGTATTGAATACCCTTAAACATTTGGTCAAGATATTAATAGCAGAACAGAATACTCACTTGCTGCTGGGGAAGACCAGGCAATGGAATTTCATCAACTCGTACTTGTTGCGCCCTCTTTACTGACTCATAGAATAAAACTAATTGAGTTCTTTTGTGCTCGTACTCCGTTTGTTTTCTCTTGAGTCCAGACCATTTTTTAGAATCACCTTCGTACATAGACAATACTCTGGCCATAGTTTCACATAGTTTTTTTCGTTTGTCTTTCAAGACGTTGTCATTCAACGGAGATGGCTGGTTCACATTTAATTATAGAGTTATGCTCTATAATATTAATCCCGACTTGAGAACAGCTCTTAGAGGTCATAGAATAATGAATTATGACGATATTGTAAACTTTATTCGTCAAGATTTCTATTTTTACCAACAACCCTATATGCACTATAAAAGTCAGAATAATCAGAGGAATTTTCCTCAACAAAATTAGAAGAATTTCAACCAAAATGATAAAACTAATTATCCAAATAATAATCGAGCAAACTTCCCAACCCAAGTAATAATTATAGAAGTTTTACTCATAATAATCAACAACATTTTCCCCAATCTAGTCAAAATATTCAAAGAAATTTTTATCCAAATAATTCTCAACCGAGATTCCCATCTCAACCAATCCATTTCCAACAAAAACAAGTAAAGACTTATTTCCCGACAAATCGGCAAGTTTTTGGAAATAATCCAAATACATCTTCTACTGAATGTAAAAATGAAAATGTTTTCAAACCTCATCCTAATCAAAGGATACAATCTCCCCCTGAAAAAATGTCGATTCAGACAAGTAATTATCCCCAGAAGAGATCAAATTATTCTACCCAATATCAGCAAAGTCCTCAGAGACAATAATCAACCCAATCCAAATATTATGATTGAGGAATTAACCAATATTGCGTCTACTCCGAAAGACCCGAGCTTCAAAAATCATGATTTTAATGAACGACCATATCCAGAACGTAATAATTCAAGTAAATACTTAAATGAAAATTTTCGAGATCGTGCCATGAACGACTCATTGACTTAAATAATACGTTAGATAACACGAACCAACTCCCCTATATTCAATTCCAAAATCCCAAATGTAAACTTTTAATTGATAGTGGATGTTCTGTTTGTCTTATTGATCCAAAATTCGCGTATAATAATGTTCCTAAAAATATTTTCAATGAATCTACGACATTAACTGCATGTTTCAAAAAACAAACTGCTAATGAAAAAGTTTTAATACCTACCTTTATTTCCAGAATTTCAAATAGATGATTTTCATCCTTTTGTCGTATACAAGTTCCATAAGAATTATGATGGTCTTATAGGAGCAGATTTTTCGAATAAATATGGACTTAACTTAGATTTTAAAAATCAATTATTGACTAATCAATATTCTCAAATCCCCTTTTATTATCAACAGGTATGTCAGAAACCCCAAGATATCCCAATTGACCTTAGTCATTTAGAACCAGAAATTGGTACCCAATAAATGGAAATCCTCCAAACTAATGAAGATGTTTTACAATTACCGGGTCAAGCCCTTAATTTTTCAAATATAATAAAACATAAAATTGATACGATCAACCAACACTTAGCAGATATCCAAAATATTTTAGAAGCATTTAAAGCGGATAATCTGAAAATTCAATCAGATAAATGTCATTCTTTTAAGACTGAAATTAAAACAAGTAATAATAATATTCCTGAAGGAATCGTACCTAATTCAAAAATATCGAAACTGCGTTACTGAATTCCCATTTCGAAAAACTCCCAACTCTTTAATTCTCCATCGCATAGAAGAATCAAATTAAAAGAATTTGATTACGAAAAACGTTATAAAAAATTACGAAAAGCACTGCCGTGAAGTCAGGAGCTTTTGAGCGCTCGTACATCCACCTTGTAGGTAGATTCGCATTTTCCAGTTTTAGAAATCAATTGGAGGAATTTTCGACAGCTGTCAAAAAAATATGAAGCATGTTTGAAATGGTTAAATTCAAACAATGAAACAGATGTTAATTCAAATGAGACAAAATGTTTTACTGTCCAGCGTAATGTTAACAATCCTATAATAAAAATCCCATATACGAAGAAAAGGTTAAAGTCACCAGCAGGGCCGCGCCGCCCTCAGGGGCAGGATGGGCAAGGCCCAGGGGTGCCGAGCCTTCAGGGGCGCCGTAGGCGCCCTGATTTCATTACATAACAATGTCTATCATTCATAAATCATATTTCTGGAATACATTTCACACTATTCTATAAAATTAAAGAAAAAAAAATATATATATAGTCCGTTTAAGAATTATTGACATCTCGGGAGGCTGTGAAAAATCGAATTTAAGTTGGTAATAGACCATTCAGTCATGGCGCCGCGAGCAAACGTTGTCTCCGATACGTCCTGCGGAAAATGTTCAAAAGAAGTGAAAGTGTTTGTTGTATGCGGGAAATGTCAATCTAAGTATCACCACAGTTGTGTGCTGAAAATAAATGGTACATTCGTAGATTCCCAAGGGGTAATAATATGTTGTGAAAGTAGACAAGACTACAATTGCAGTGCCAAGGACGAGAAAATCAAGGAACTCAAACTGAGGATTTTCAGCATAAATGAATCTCTGTTAGAGAAATCAGTTGCTGATCAAAACTACTCTGGAGAACAACAAAATTGTGGATCTGAAGGTTTCAACAAGGTTGATTTTACCGATACGACTGACGAAAGTGAAAACAGAAATTCTAGGTATCTTGAACTCATTGTCGAACAAAAGGATGTACTGATTTCCGAATTGATGGACAAAATACAAATTCTAAAAAGACATGTAAATCTTTTGGAAAGATTTCAAAATTTCGAATCTCAAATTAAGGGGAATTCCTCTCGCACTGAACAAAAAAGGATACAAATTTCCTCTTCGATAAACAAAACAGAAGGTGCCACAAAGAATTCGAACACATTGATGGATAAGTGTGATAACGATGACACAAATGTGTCAAATATTGTTTCTTTGTCTACGTATGTGGTTGGAAACTTGTCGAACACAAGAGAGACAAGATTAAAAACAAAACCAACTCAGCTCATCAGGAGAGCGGATCAATTGCGAGGGGAAAAATGGGAACTTCTGAAAAAACCATCAGAAAAAAAAAAGAGATTCTTGGAATATTACGGGAGCTGCATTGGACAACCCTGTGAAGGCGGTTCAAAGGAAGAGTTCGCTATTCATTTCCAGAATATCGGTTGACACAACGCTTGATCAGTTCACATCAATGGTAAGAACAAAATTTCCTGAAGCCGAGTGCGAGGCTCTTCAATCTAAGCACCCTGATAAATATAGCTCTTTCAGAGTAATCATTCAGGAGTCAAATTGTACAATTGCCAGAAATACGGATAGTTGGCCAAACGGGGCGTATGTATCTAGGTTTTTTCCAAGGGAACCGAAGGAACCGAATGCAACATAATTGACAGTTTTGTGAGCCCCATAAAATCTAAATTGAAAATCAGAAATGAGCAAACCTTTTTGAGCCTTCTACATCTAAATGCTCAGGGCATTAAGAACAAAATAAATTACTTGGAGAGTTTTATTTCCTCCCAACAGTCCCGACAGATTAAATTTGACGTGATCTGTCTGTCAGAGCATTGGCTAACAGATGAAGAAGCCAGAGTATTTTCTTTGGATGGCTGGTATGTTGGAGACGCATACACGAGATCGAGTTCGAAGCGAGGTGGCTCCATGATACTGGTCAGAGACTCCATGAGTTGTCGGGAGGATGGTACTACGGTTGGAGGATTACGTGATCTATTATTGGAGATTCACTGCGAAATATCAGCTGTAAGACTTGACAAATTAAGGACTTTTTGAGCGCTCGTACTACTTACACGAGGGCTATATCATTTCGTCACGATGTCTGTATTTTTCGAATTTTGAGCCGAAAATGGTCTCAATCGACTATGTTCGACTCACTGATGACGAATCCGTCGGAAAATTCGAGTCTGTCCGTCCGGCCGACCGTCCGTCCGTCCGTCCGTCCGGCCGTCAGCACGATAACTCTCGAACTGATCAACTTAGAGACTTGAAATTTTCAGTGTAGGTTCAGATCCCGAATGCCTCGGTTAAGTTCGTTAATGGGCCAAATTCCACCAGGGGTTCCGTAAATATGGCCGTTCAGAGTTTTGTTTTCCTGATTACTTGAAAACTACAGATTCGATCAAGATGAAATTTTGCACTCAGATGGAAAATGAGGTGTTTCAGCTACATGCGAAATTTTGTCCAGATCGCATGACCAGAACCATAGAAACCATAGAAAATTGTAACTTTTGAACGGAAATGCCTAGGGACTTGAAATTTTCAGGATAGGTGTGGATCTCGAATGTCGTGATCACGTTCATCTATGAGCAACATTATACAAGGGGTTCCGTAAATACGGTCGTTTGAAATTTTGTTTTCTCGATAAATTCGAAACTTCGGATTCGATCGAGATGAAATTTTGTATTTTCATCGAGAATGATATATTGAAGCAATATTTTGTCCAGATCGCATGACCAGAACCATAGAAACCATAGAAAATTGTAACTTTTGAACGGAAAGGCCTAGGAACTTGAAATTTTCAGGGTGGGTTTGGATCGCGAATATCGCGGTCACGTTCATCAATAAGCAAAATGAGACTAGGGGTTCCGTAAATATGGCCGTTCAAAATATTTTTTTCCAGATAGTTTCGGAACTACTGATCGGATTGGAATGAAATTATGCATCTAGCTGAGGAATAATGTATTCAAAGTACGTGCAAAATTTTGTCCAGACCGCATCACCAAGACCATAGATACCGTAGAAAATTCTAGCGAATTATCGAAAAAGATATTGGTCACCTAAAGCACTGACATGAAGTCTGGAGTTTGGCCTAAGTTTCAGAATGTTTGTGACAGCTGTCGAAAATTCCTTCAATTGATTTCTAAAACTGGAAAATGCGAATCTACCTACAAGGTGCATGTACGAGCGCTCAAAAGCTCCTGCCTTCACGGCAGTGCTTTTCGTAATTTTTTTCATTTGTATTTATTCATCTCCATCCAGAAATTTCGGTTTGTTTCTGTCTGCGATGGAATCAATGCTTGATTTGTTGCATGTGTGTAATGATAGGATAGTAATTTGTGGCGATTTTAACGTGAAATTCCACATTGACAATTGTGCTGAAGATGGTGAGGCTGCAATTCTTCAGAATCTGCTGTTATCGTACGGTTTCAAACGGAAGATTTTTCAGCCCACCAGGAAGAATAACTGCCTCGATAATATCTTTATCAACTTCGATGTCCGGGGGGAATGTGCGAGTGTGGTGAGGACAGTTTTCTCCGATCATGATGCGCAGGTGCTGCATGCCGGCATTTCTGATCCCAAAAAAGAATATGTCTACAAAAGGCTAAGACCTCTCACTCAAGTGGGTTTTAATATTATGCATGAAATACTTGCGGACTACAGTTGGGATTTCATAGATTCCAGCGAACCGCGGGCGGGTCTTGGTGACTGCTTTGAGAGATTTCACCGGGTCATCGTAGACTGTTTCAACACTGCCTTTCCGATTAAAACGGTCAGGGTTCGGTGTGCGCAAAATAGCTGTGGTTGGTTTTCACTTGAACTGAAATCCATGAGAGAACATCTGCTTTTGATACAATCAATGTATGAGCGCTACCGATCACAAAAAATGTTAATATTAAGAAACCAATTGCGTTCGAGATACAAAATGTCGATAAGAAATGCAAAGTTAAATTATTTTGATGATATTATAAAAAAATCGGAAAATAAATCTAAGGCCGCATGGCATCTCATACAGGACCATTTATCCAATAAAAAAGCAGAAGTCAAGACAACTTTTGAGGCAGACGAATTCAATGAGCACTTTTCGACATATGCTGAAAGAACAAAAGTGCAGTTGCCTCAGTCTGGCATTAGGTATGAGGACTCATTCTTGAAAGAGATCCCATTAGTTCGGTTCAGCTTCAATGAAATTGGCCAGAATTCAGTTAGGGATGTGGTTTCTGATATGAAAAATAGCCAATCTACGGATTTCTACGGATTGTCGGTCAAAATAGTGAAAAAAAATATCAATACGTTAATATCACCACTTACAAGGCTCGTTAACAGATGCCTGTAAACTGGTAATTTTCCTGAATGTTTAAAAGTTGCCAAGGTAATTCCTATACATAAAAAAGGAAGCAGGGACGACTTAAATAATCATAGACCTATTTCATTAGTACCAGTTATTTCTAAAATCTTAGAGAAAATTATGGCAGATCAGATAATAAAGTTCTTCGAAGATAATAACTTTTTCTCGACTTCTCAGTTTGGCTTTAGAAAATCAAAGAACACTGCTGATGCTGTAATCGATTTAGTGAACTTTGCTATCGAGTGTTTTGAACGCAAAAAATACTGCCTGACGTCGTTTGTCGATTTGACGAAGGCCTTCGATTGTGTCGCTCATGACAAACTGCTCGATAAGCTCAGAAAGTATGGATTTGATGACATTTCCGTTGAATTGATAAGATCTTTCTTGAGTGAAAGATGTCAGACAGTTTATGTGGATGGAACCTACTCCAGTATGAGGCCCATTAAGAACGGAGTACCTCAAGGGTCCACTCTAGGACCAACTTTATTTATAGTCTCAATAAATGACTTTCCGCAGTATGTGCCGGAAGCAAAAACTGTTATGTTCGCCGATGATACCACCCTCGCTCTTGATTCATCTGATCCTGGTTCTCTGCTGGAGCTGTCGCGGGGGATGCGGTCGACGGCTTTCGACTGGTTTCGAGTCAATGACCTGTGTGTGAATGCGGATAAAACCCAGGAACTCGTGTTCAGCTTGCGAGATTTTGACGGAGTACTCGTCGGGACCGGCTCGGTCAAGTTCCTGGGAGTGCGACTGGACTCAGCCCTCACCTGGAATGCCCATGTAGGTAGCCTGGCTGCAAAACTGAGCAGCAATATTTTTGCATTGAGAGTTCTGTCCCACTCTCTATCCAGTGAGGTACTGAGAACCGCATATTTTGCTCTGGTAGAATCGCACTTGAGATATTGTGTGCTGCTGTGGGGAGGTAGCGCACATGCCGATACCATTTTCAGGCTGCAGAGACGTGCGGTCAGGATTCTGGGTGGGCTGCGTTAAAGAGATCCCTGTGAGAATGTCTTCCAGGGTTTGAGGTTGCTCACCTTTCCATCCATTTTTATACTGGAAAATCTTATATATGCTCATAAAAATAAAAACAATTTTATACAGCAATCTGACATTCATGAGCATAACACGCGAAATAAGACACTCATAAGAAAGAATTTCCTCAGATTGAGAAGATCGCAGCACGGCCCGGAGTTCTGTGCTGTCAATTTATATAACAAACTTCCTGGTGGGGTGAAGAATATGTCGGCAAGACGTTTTAGGACCAAAATGGTTAATATGTTGACAAATAGAGTTTTTTACTCGATAAATGAGTTTTATGACATAACTCTAGATGACAGGGATTTTTTGTAGATAATTTTTGGCATTATTGATGCTTCGTTATTACATTTCATTGTCTTTTATACATTTTTGAAGAGTCACTTATATATTTTTGTGATGTGTCTTTTATATATTTTTCAATGTTTCACTTATATATTTTTTACTGTGTTCCTTATACATCTTTGTCCCTTATACATTTATACAATTTTTGCATATTTCTTGAGTGTAATGTTTAATGCATACGTTCTTGTTTCTTTTCATGTGACCTGTGAAAGCAATTGTAATATGTTTGCAAATCACCAATAAACCTCTCTCTCTCTCTCTCATAATTGTGAAGAAAGTGGAATTTTAATGTCGAATTTAATCTTTCGACAAAAATTTTGATGGGTAAAACTAGCAGGACACTGAAATCTACTGAACCTCATTGAAAATTTTCTGCTCTTTCCGAATATTCTAATCAAATTCCAATATTTTTTCATACAGGGTGTTGAATCTCAGCTTGCGAAAAGAACCATATTTTTATAATACGGACCTGGATTTTTGACCAAAGATGAATCGATTCACCCATGGAAGTGTGTTTTACGTTCCGAATATCAATCGATTATACTTGATAGTTCAAAAGTTATAAGCAATTGAAAATATTGATGAATACATAAATCACCCTATGTATCTCGCCTATGAAGTTAATCACACCTATCACATATGGGTTTTTTGTACTCGTCTAGGGTAGCTCTACCTTAGGTTAATGTATGTACATTCACCAACGAAACACCCTGTATAAGGTTGGGGAACAAGTAATTTCGTATTTTGCGCCCTTTTTACTCAACTAAGTATATCTCGTTCGATATTAGTCTCATCACATCATACAATACGGCGTTGTAAAGATTTGGTTGTATACTACAAATGCTTGTTCAACAGTTTTGCTCTTGATCGGTTCAATCGCGGACAATCGGGAGTCGAGTATGAAGGTTTCCAAGAAAGAAATAGCTATATTTTACATTTTTACTACCTGAAAGGGAAAAACGCGTCGAAAGCGACCGACAAAATTTGTTCTGGAAGCAAAACAGTGGTTCGAGCGATTCCGTGCTGGTGTAGTGTAGGTGAAAGATGCACCACGCACTGGCAGGCCAGTCGTCGGAAATGTGTATAAAATCATGGTAATTATCGAGATCGACCATCATGTTCATTGTCGTAGCATCGCCCAGGAGCTAAACATCGATCATAAAACCGTTTTGAACCATTTGCTGAAGACTGGATCAGAAAAAAAGCTCGATGTTTGAGAGCTACACGAGCTGACGCAAGAAAACATCACAGACCGAATTTCCATCTGCGAATCGCTGCTGAATCGCCACAAAATCGACCCATTTCTGAATTGGATGGTGACTGGTAATGAAAATTGGGTTACTTATAACAATTTCAAGTGACAGAGATGGTGGTCGAAATCCAACGAAGTGGCCCAGACCGTGACCAAGCCAACATTGACAGCCAGGAAGGTGTTACCGTGTTTTTGGTGGATAGGCAGAGAGTGCTCTACTATGAGCTGCTCCCTATGGTCAACCGCTCAATTCTGCACTCTACTGTGAACAACTCAAATGAAGATTGTACGCCAACCACAGAAAACGACGAGCGTAATGCTACCTGTGCGCTCTGCGAAAAAGCAGTTCAGCCAGCCAGTTACAAAGGATGTAGCAAATGGAAAATGGAGACCAACAGGAAAATAGAGAAATAAGAAGAAAGAACAGAATGAAGAAGAAAAGAAGAAGACACCGCCACCCAAACAAGAGCAGAAGAAAGAAGCCCCAAAGAATGGAAAATCCAAGAAAAATGACAAACAAGAAAGGACCCGAAACCACTGAGGATCTAGATACTTTCACCAAGAATATCATGAGCAAGCTCATGAAATTCCTGGAAATTGAGATGGACAGGAAGTTCCGAAAACTCACGCAACCCAATTAATGGAGCTAGTGAATAACGGAAATAAATACAACTTCTCATGGAACACAAACGGTCTACGAGCCCGTTGATCTGAAATAGAAGAAATAATATCCGAGAAACAACCCGATATTTAAGCCATCCAGGAGACAAGACTATCTTCAAGAAATAGAATTTCTTTTCCCAACTATGAAATACAGAAATGACAGAATTTGCACAGGATAGGATAGGGCGCCCCGAATAGGAAATGTCTAGATTATAGTTAATGAAAGTCGAGGACAAATGAAAGTTACGTCAGTCTACAAACCACCTCAAATGATCTTAATGAAGGAGATCTGAAAAGATGCTCGAAGGACGCCACCCGAACATAATTATTGGTAATATGAATTGCAAATCAAGAGAATGGAACGGCAGAAGACAAAACCAAAATGGGAAGAAGCTTAAGAGTTATGCCGAAGAACTGAATGCCACAGTATTAGGACCTCTTATTCCGACCTACGTTCGCAGATTTCGCATTTGATACTATGGAAGAGGAAACATCAGACCACAACCTGATAGAACTCAGACTGGGACGTGGCCTGATTACAGAAAAACTTCGGAAGAAAGACTTCACAGGTTGGCAAAGTACCGTGAAATACTCCAGGAGAAAATTACTGATATTCCATAGATAAGAAATCCTGAAGATCTAAAAGATGAAGTTGAAAAATAAGAAACCCAAATGAAAGTAATAGAAGATTCGAAAGGCCGGCCCTGAAGCATCCACATGGTGAAACCTCAAAAGCAATAAACGAGCTCATAAAGAGGAACAACATTATTGGAAAAACTGCAGATCTTCACATAGGGAAGAAGACAAAAAAGATCTAAATGAACATAGTCAACTGCTGAAAAATGCATTGAGAGAACTGAGAAAAGATAGATGCAGAGGGTTAGAGAGCCGAAATCCATAGACCACACAGCATGGAAGTTGCAAAAGTGCTTACAATGCAAGAAAACCGAAATCCCTCCTCTACACGGACCAAATGGGATTTCCTACTCGATGCACGAAAAAGCCGAAGCACTGGTTGTCTCAATAGAAAGAGAAGCCAGAATAAACTACAGCGAAGACGATGACAATAAGGAAGAAGAAGTCGAAAGAAATGAACAATTGCTGTTGTAACTTCGGGAAGGTGATACCATCTCAAACCCAACAACACAAACATTAAAGAAATCATCAAGAAATTGAAGAACAGGAAAGCTCAAGGAAAGATATAGTAACAAACATTATATGTCGGAAAATGACCAGAAAAGCAATAGCAGCGATAACCAATTTAGCAAACACAGTTATGAGAACAGAATACTATCCAAAAAGATGAAACCAGCAGAAGTAATTGTGTTCAATAAGCCAGGAAAGACAAAAAATTTCCACAAAACTACAGGCCGATAAGTCCACTGTTAGCAATGGAAAGAAAAGTTGAAAGAGTCATTGCAAGAAGACTCAATGAAGAAATAGAAGCGCTGAACCTGATCCTACCGGAATATATTGGATTCTGAAGAAATCATTCCCCACAACTCCAACTCTGAAGGCCCATTTTATATAATAATAATAATAATTTTATTCACTTCAAATACATATCTAAGATTTCCAATGAACAATAAAATAATTTCATAGTGAACAAAAATATACTCACGAAGCAGAGGATTGCTCGTGTGTGAATGTGATATAAAATAAAATGAAATAGGTATTGAAAAAATTTGGTTTAAAAAAGAATCATGTCAACACGTTAAAATCGGCAACAATATAAACAAAATACACAAACAATAAATATAAAAGCATCAATAGTTACTGTAAGATACTCATTGAGCGCTCGTACTACTTACACGAGGGCTATATCATTTCGTCACGATGTCAGTATTTTTCGAATTTTGAGCCGAAAATGGTTTCAATCGACTATGTTCGACTCACTGATGACGAATCCGTCGGAAAATTCGAGTCTGTCAGTACCAGACATTAGATATTGTCATAATGAAAGACATTACCCAAGAGGTCAAACTTGATATCATAGATGATGGCACGATCAGACCACACGGCCCGTTAACAGAAGAATTTCAAACAAAATACTTCATAGACTGTCAAAAAGGCAGTTGAACTCTGCAGGAGAAGTTCGACGAGGAAAGTTCCAGAATAATCAAAAGGCCAACCCCGAAGCATCATAATTACATCATTGTGATGTCTTAAAGGATGAATAGAGTAAAGAATACTTATACATGGTGTCCCGGGAGTAACTGTACAGGGTGTTTCACGTAAGCGGGTCACTAGATTTTGTAACTTTTCCCTTGAGCAAAATTGAAAAATGACCCATCAACATGTGTAACGGTTTAACAGCCCCTCTTTTTGTAACGCCAATGATTTTGTATCACTGTACAACGCAAGTCTGGTTGCGTACAGTCCGAATCTGTTTCTTTACTCTCGGGCATTTTGAGATTTGGGATTAATTGGATGACAAGAGAATGGTGGAATTGGATAACAAGTGAACGGTTACTTCCAATCATTGAATATTTAATTGTTAAATATACATCCAGATTTGTATCGTCGTGAAATGCTTTCACGGTAAGTCTTTCCTATTATCCACTAAGATATTTTCTGAAATAATTCACAGAGAGAGGAGAAATTCTTGTGCACGTTTCTCAGGTTTATGTTTTATCTGATTTCAAGTATCTATCTTATATTTGTCATTTTCTTCGGCTGACAGTTGTATTTTCATTATTTCGAAACTTCCTTCAGGTTGCAATTTATCTTTTCTGTGAATTTTGATTCCTTTAGTGAAATATTCCGAAGGAATGCTTGGAAAACTGTAACCCTTTCTAATGAATTTCAAAAATTTCACAGCTGTTCCCCTGGGATTTGAGTGGTTCGTTTCTCACGGCCGTGAAGACAGCGGCTAAACTTGGCAGACCAAATCTCCGGAAATACCCGATCGACCAGTGGCGTGCCGAAAAAATATTTCTATGTACTATTACGATAATTATAAGTTCTTGTTCGGGACTAATGGAAATAATACATAAATTATTCACCAAGATAACATGTAACATGAAATATAAATGGAAATTATTTATAATGGTAAATAATAGAAGAAATGTTAAGCCGAGTGGCCGATCCTTACACAGCTCGACACATTTCACATAGAAGCCGTGGTTCTAGCATCACCAGATTTTCACAGGATGTTTCTTATTGCAATACTAGTATTTCGTGAAAAAATGGTTGACTTCTCTTGGGATCCAGGGGTTGAAATTTCAACCCTTAAATTTCAAAAATTTGTTTTATATAGAAGCCTTCGTTCTAGCATCACCAGATTTTCACAGGATATTTCTTATTGCAATATAAGCATTTCGTGAAGAAATGGTTGACTTCTCTTGGGATCCAGGGGTTGAAATTTCAACCCTTAAAGTTCTAAAATTAGTTTTATATAGAATCCTTCGTTCTAGCATCACCAGATTTTCACAGGATGTTTCTTATTGCAATACTAGTATTTCTTGGGAGAATGATTGACTTCTCTTGGGATCCAGGGGTTGAAATTTCAACCCTTTAACTTCAAAAATTTATTTTATATAGAAGCCTTCGTTCAAGCATCACCATATTTTCACAGGATGTTTCTTATTGCAATACTAGTATTTCGTGAAAAAATGGTTGACTTCTCTTGGGATCCAGGGGTTGAAATTTCAACCCTTAAATTTCGAAAATTTGTTTTTTATAGAAGCCGCCGTTCTAGCATCACCATATTTTCACAGGTATTTCCTATTTCAAAACTAGTATTTCGTGAAAAAATGCTTGACTTCTCTTGGGATCCAGGGGTTGAAATTTCAACCCTTAAATTTCAAAAATTAGTTTTATATAGAAGCTTTCGTTCTAGCATCACCAGATTTTCACAAGATATTTCTTATTGCAATATTAGTATTTCGTGAAAAAATAGTTGACTTCTCTTGGGATCCAGGGGTTGAAATTTCAACCCTTAATTTTCAAAAATTTGTTTTATCTAGAAGCCGCCGTTCTAGCATCACCAGATTTTCACAGGATGTTTCTCATTTCAATACTAGTATTTCGTGAAAAAATGGTTGACTTCTCTTGGGAACCAGGGGTTGAAATTTCAACCCTCAAATTTCAAAAATTAGTTTTATATAGAAGCCGCCGTTCTAGCATCACCAGATTTTCACAGGATGTTTCTTATTGCAATATTAGTATTTCTTGAAAAAATGGTTGACTTCTCTTGGGATCCAGGGGTTGAAATTTCAACCCTTAAATTTCAAAAATTTGTTTTATATAGAAGCTTTCGTTCTAGCATCACCAGATTTTCACAGGATGTTTGTTATTGCAATACTAGTATTTGTTTGAAAAAATGGTTGATTTCTTTTGGGATCCATGGGTTGAAATTTCAACACTGGAATTTTCAAAATTTATTAACATTTATAGAATTTGCGGTTTCAGCATCAACAGATTAAGACAAAATGTTTCTCATTGGAATTTATTATCATTTCTTGAAAAAAATTTTATTGAGGTTTTTTATTCCAAAAACAGAGAGAGCTAAGAAACAAAAAACTTATATACTTGTTACACCCTGTCCGGTTGTCAAAATCCGTCATTGTTAGTGAACAATCATTCACTCTATTATTGTTGTTAAAAGTTGTGTGCCTTCAAATTTCACTTTCGACTAGAAATTTACTTAAAAGATTTGAATGCTCCATTGATAGAGGTCGGAATCAAATTAAGCATAACTGTTGTAAAAGTGTTATTGTACTGCAATAATTTCTTGTTTCGAATCTCTTGTTATGTCCGGAATTGGCGAACGCTAGTTTTCCGATCCCTGATCGTGGTCACGCCACTGTTATACGACGGGATTGGGGGAATATGTTTTATTGTCTGTTGTATCGCCTGCGGTGTGGGAACGAGATGGATTTTGGAAATTTCGAATTGTGGGACAAGGATGAGGATATGTTGTTTCGTGATTTTATTTGAGGTTGTCGAATCTGAAATACGGTGTTAGGGAGATTTAACTCACGTGAGGACTTGGGATGGTTTTTTTCTGCGCATTCTTCAGTTAGATGGTGGTTTTTCGAAAGTCGAGGAGTTTTAATACTTACCTGATAGAGGGATTTGAATTTCGAAAAAGTTATATACAGTGGGATTATTGTCGTTTAGCTTCAGAGCTTATTTGGAGGATTTTGTGAAATCTTACTGTGTACCTGAAAGGGGATTTAACATATTGAGAGGTAAGATTAACCATTCCTTCAATTCTGCCTCGTGCAACTTGTGCTTTCTATTTTAGAACTAGGATCAATATTCTGCTGGAGCTCTGTTTCGGTGAAGCATTCTCATTTATAATCATTGAGGAAACCGTACCTAATTTGGTACTGAGAGAACCCTCTGAAAGAGGTAGGTATTTCTGGCTGGCGAGTTCGCCATTTTGATTTCTTTGAATTTGTGTCCATAGGGTCCTTGTTCTGAGACATTTCAGTGGTTTCGCTGGAATATCTGCAACATCAATTGTCGATTTATAAGTCACCGGGTCGAATCAGCCCCAGGAAAATCAGTACTGCTGCCATCAGTTACCTTTTGGTAATTTCAACATCGTGGAGGTTCTAAATCGTCACTACCTTTCCCCTTTGGATCGAGGAACTTCATTAAAGGTCGTATCATCAATTTCTGGAATTTGTCAGCGCTAATATCGAGCTGTATTTATTAAGTTTAAGTCAGATAATATTTGCATTATTATTTAGTATCATCAATAATAGGTTAATGTATGAGACCTATTTAAGCTATTTTGATAGGAACCTCATAAGGTTTCTGTGCCTGATTTCGCACAAAATTTGCTATTGTTGTATGATCTATTTATGTATACAGTGTGAGCCATATATAGCGCTATATAAGGACCTCGAGGTATTTACTCCCCCTTTAGACTTATTACTAGAGATCATTTATCTAGATTCATTTAGTGATTTTTCGGAAACTAGAGCAAGTGTGCTGGATGTGAATATTAAATCACTTGGCGCCCTCTTAATATATCGTTTTTGTATAACCCACTCCCATCTTCAACTGAGCTTTGGGACCATCCAGCATATAAGCGAGATTTTGAGTCCTAAGTGCTTATAAAGAATAATATATCGTGGCAGAAATGGCGCCCAACGTGTAATTCCGGTGTAATTTCTGATAAATTTCAGGTCGATATTTTTTTGGTAGGCTGTTTTGTTACCGGTGACTTGAAATTTTGTTGTTTTTTTCTATAGTCGATAAAGATTGTGGGAGACTTCTGTCTGCTTACGCGAATATTCGTTTTTTCTTGTGTTTTTTGATATATCCTGAGTATCTGTTTCATTCAGATAGGGATTTTCTTCTTTGAATTTTCGTTGATATTGTATATTTAATCATGGAATCGAAACTTGATATAAACAGGTTGGAAAAAGATGAATTGGCGTACGAATTATCTTTTCGGGGCGTGACGGATCCAAAGACTGTTGAATCCATGAGAAAGACTTTGAGGAATATTATTAGATTCGAGAAATCGGGTTCGAAATTCACTTATCCAACTTACCCATACACATTCGCAGATGATTTGAAGTATTTAAATGATAAGGTTGCCGAAGTCAAAGTTTTAGTTGCCGATTTCTCAAATAATGAGGAGAGCAATATATTCAAAAAAAATTTCGACGAAGATTGTGCATTGTATGGGAAGGGCAAATAAAAGCAAACCGGTCCAACCTGAGGATATTGCTACTAAAGCAAATTTGTTGGCTTCTTTGATAAACTTACAAGCAGAGCTGAATAGTAGGGCTAGGAGATTTGAGAGACGTAGGGTTTCAGAGGCTAACCCCTCAAATATTTCGATGATGTTGGCGTCGAATCTGTCATTGGGATCTTCTTCTTCTGAGACGGAATCAGATGACGACAAGGTTCTTGATAGAAGCTTGCCTGTCTCGGATAGGTCAGCGAATGATGTGTCACAAGGTGGTAGTAAGTCAGTTCCGGTTTATAAATGGAATCTGAAGTTCAGTGGAAAAAAATCGGGTATGTCCTTAAGCACCTTTTTAGAAACTGTAGAAGAGTACTGTTGTTCTCGAAAGGTATCAAAGTCTGATTTAATAGTTTCTGCGGCAGATTTGTTCTCTGATGATGCATATCAATATTATTGTTCCATCCGTAGAGATATTCATACCTGGGAGAAATTGGTGAGTGCGCTGAGGAGTCAATTCCAATCGCCTTACTATGATGAAGAACTGTTTGATCAAATCAAACGTCGAACGCAAGGCGTAGATGAGTCGGTTGGTATCTATATAGCAAAAATTTCTAATATGTTCAATAAATTATCGCGTCCGATTGCCGAGAATGTGAAGGTCCGTCTTCTTGTGAATAATTTGCTTCCGTTCTTCCAAACTCAATTGGGGTTGGTTGATATCAGTTCTGTTGCGGAACTAGTTAATTTGTGTAGAAAGTTGGAAGCTAAAAAAGAATCTATTGATAAATTTGCACCGCCTAAACGTTCTAGAAGATGGGTATAGCCTGAGTTGGCATACGTTAATGCGAGTGGTGTGTCTGATGGGACAGATTGCTCCGGGAAGGTGAATGGAGGTGCATCGGGGTCCTCTAGACAGTCTGCGGTATGTTGGAATTGTCGATTGGCTGGACATATGCGTTCAAATTGCCCAACACCACAAGTCAACCGTTTCTGTTATAAGTGTGGAAAACAGGGATTTACCACTAAAACTTGCGATTTTTGCAACCGAAGTCCGGAAAACTACCACCGAGGGAATTAAATGACCGCCTAGTTTCCTCAACCTTCATCGATAAGTCGGTCTGTGATAATTTTTCTCCGCCGTTTTCACAACTGTTGTCCAATCAACGAGTTATTTTGGACTTTCTTCTAGCTAGTACGCAGGGTGATGAGAGGCCATACTTGACGGTAAAAATATTTGATAGAGAGATCGTCGGTCTTTTGGATTCTGGAGCAAATCGTACCATTATGGGTAGAGCAGGAGCACGGTTAGTAGAGCAATTAAAGCTAACTTGGAGTACGGAACCACCAGTTTCGTGTGTGGTGGCCGATGGCACAAAGCATGTGTCTAAAGGATCTGTTTACGTTCCTTTTAGTGTAGAGGGTAAATTAAGTATCATAAAGGTTTTAGTTATGCCTTCATTACCGCATGCTCTCATATTGGGCGCTGATTTTTGGAGAGATATGGGTATTGTACCTGATCTGCGAGGGGGAAATTGGCGATTTTCGTCAGAAGCTCCTTGCGAGTTAAGTTCCGTGTCTGCATTGAAACCTCAGTCCGAACTAACCTCTGATCAATGTCTGAGGTTGGATAATTTAGTAAAGAAGTCATTCGATGAAATGGGAGACGGTTTGGGTTGTACTCATCTGGTAGAGCATAAGATAGTAACGGACTCGCCAGCCATAAAGCAGCGGTGCTTTCCGGTGAATCCAAGAATGCAGGGTCATTTAGATAGGGAACTTGACAAATTGTTGAAGGAAGGTGTGGTAGAACCATCGAATAGTCCATGGTCCTCACCCATTTTACTGGTGAAAAAAAAAGGATGGGTCATATCGCGTGTGTGTTGACTTTCGAAAATTAAATAAAGTCACGGTCAAGGATGCTTATCCTTTGCCGTTTGTCTCTTCGGTACTTGATAAGTTGAGAGATGCCCGCTATTTGTCTTCGTTAGATGTAAAGTCAGCTTACTTTCAAATTCCTTTGGCCCCAGATTCCCAACAATATACAGCATTTTCAGTTCCGAATAGAGGTCTTTTCCATTTTAAGAGACTTCCTATGGGGTTGTCGAATTCGACGGCAACTTTTCAGCGTTTCATCGACTCAGTTTTGGGACCTGAATTGGAACCTTATGTCCTCGTTTATGTAGACGACATTATTATAGTAACTCAGACTTTTGAGAGGCATCTGGAGATCCTTGAGGAGGTTTTTAGTCGCCTGAAAAAGGCAGGATTATCTTTAAGCAAAGAAAAATGCCAGTTTTGTAGGCCTGAACTTCGTTTTCTGGGCTATGTAGTTGACAAGAATGGGTTACATGTAGATTCGCAGAAAGTAGAGGCAGTTCTTTCTATACCGGCACCTCGTAACGTTTCGGAAGTCCGAAGATTTTTGGGTTTGGCATCTTGGTATAGGCGTTTTATACCGGACTTCTCAACTATCGTTGCCCATATATCTTCATTGTTGAAGAAGAGTAAAGTATTTTCTTGGGACGAAAATTGTGAAAGGTCTTTCAATAGAATAAAGGAATATCTCGTGTCGTCTCCTGTGCTTGCGTGTCCAGATTTTGATCTCCCGTTCTTTGTGCAAACTGATGCTTCTGATTTCGGATTGGGCGCAGTGTTATATCAGGTACATCCCGAAATGGGAGAGAGAATTGTTTGCTATTTGAGTAGGTCTTTGAGCAAACAAAAACGAAAATATGGTACAACTGAAAAGGAGTGTTTGGCTGTTTTGTATGCGATAGAGAAGTTGAGACCCTATTTGGAGGGCACTCATTTCACTGTGTTCACTGACCATTACAGTCTCAAATGGATTAACACTATAAAAGATCCCGTCGGTCGTATCGCTCGTTGGGCAGTTAGGTTGCAGCAATTTTCATTTGATGTTGAACATCGAAAAGGCAAGGATAATGTCGTTCCTGACGTCCTTTCGCGCAGTGTACCGGTTATTGATGAAGTGGTACAAGTATCACAGGATTCCGAAGAGCCTCTTAGGAATCATTGGTATCTAAAGATGCTAAAAAGTGTGCAGAGTAAACCTCATAAGTTCCCAGGTTGGAGAGTGGAGCATGGTAAGCTGTTTAAGCATGCTAAACTGACAGTTCCGGATTTATCTGAGGAGGAATCGTGGAAAAAGGTAATTCCTAAGGAGGAGCGAGCGGATATGATGTCGAGATGTCATGATCATCCTTTGGCAGGGCACTGCGGTGTTCGAAAAACAATCGCAAGATTGTCAACTTTTTATTATTGGCCAAAAATGAGGTCGGATGTGGCACGACATGTTCGGAGATGCGAGGTTTGCCTCAAAATTAAGCCAGAACAGAAAAGTCCGGCTGGACTAATGCTGAGTAAAACACCCACCATAAAAGAACCTTGGCAGCTTTTAAGTCTGGATCTGATAGGTCCTTTGCCTCGCTCATCAAAAGGATTCCAATATATCCTATCGGTAAATGATAGTTTCAGTAAGTTCACGCTTTTATTTCCGTTGCGCAAAGCTACTGCTGATCTGGTCGTTAGGCATCTTGAGGATGATGTTATTTTGTTGTTTGGTCCTCCCTCAATTATATTATGTGATAATGGGAAACAGCTGAAAGGAAAAGTGTTTTCGAGTTTTGCAGAGAAATACAATATCAAGGTGGTCTATAATGCTAATTATCATCCACAAACGAATCCTACGGAAAGAGTGAATAGGGTCACTAAGTCAATTCTTACGGCATATGTAGCGGATAATCAGAAAAAGTGGGATAAATATTTGCCATCTACAGGCGCCGCTTTGAGGTCTGCTAAACATGAGGCTACCGGATATTCTCCAAATTTCTTAATGTTCGGAAGAGAAATTAATTTTTTACAGTCACAGGATATGAACCTCGTTGTGAAAAACATTGAAATCGAGAGGAAGACCGATTTTGAAAAACGGGCAGCTACATTAAAGAGCTTGTTTTGTGACGTACAGAAGCGTTTGAAGTTAGCGCATGAAAAGAGTAAACGCTATTATGATTTACGGCGACGTCCCGACACATTATCTTTGAACCAGAAAGTGTGGAAAAGGAATTATGTTTTGTCGGATGCAACAAAGAATTTCACGTCTAAATTAGCCAATAAGTTTGTGGGACCATTCGTTATTCACAAGATAGTATCTCCGTGGACTTATGAGCTACGGGATGATTCTGGCAATAATTGTGGAGTATGGCATGCGAAAGATTTGAAGGCGCACCCTCCGGATGAATAGGATGCCAGTGTCTTTTTTTTTTATCGTTTTTTTTTTCTTTTCAAGTAAGGGGAGAGTTGTTATGTCCGGAATTGGCGAACGCTAGTTTTCCGATCCCTGATCGTGGTCACGCCACTGTTATACGACGGGATTGGGGGAATATGTTTTATTGTCTGTTGTATCGCCTGCGGTGTGGGAACGAGATGGATTTTGGAAATTTCGAATTGTGGGACAAGGATGAGGATATGTTGTTTCGTGATTTTATTTGAGGTTGTCGAATCTGAAATACGGTGTTAGGGAGATTTAACTCACGTGAGGACTTGGGATGGTTTTTTTCTGCGCATTCTTCAGTTAGATGGTGGTTTTTCGAAAGTCGAGGAGTTTTAATACTTACCTGATTGAGGGATTTGAATTTCGAAAAAGTTATATACAGTGGGATTATTGTAGTTTAGCTTCAGAGCTTATTTGGAGGATTTTGTGAAATCTTACTGTGTACCTGAAAGGGGATTCACCATATTGAGAGGTGAGATTAACCATTCCTTCAATTCTGCCTCGTGCAACTTGTGCTTTCTATTTTAGAACTAGGATCAATATTCTGCTGGAGCTCTGTTTCGGTGAAGCATTCTCATTTATAATCATTGAGGAAACCGTACCTAATTTGGTACTGAGAGAACCCTCTGAAAGAGGTAGGTATTTCTGGCTGGCGAGTTCGCCATTTTGATTTCTTTGAATTTGTGTCCATAGGGTCCTTGTTCTGAGACATTTCAGTGGTTTCGCTGGAATATCTGCAACATCAATTGTCGATTTATAAGTCACCGGGTCGAATCAGCCCCAGGAAAATCAGTACTGCTGCCATCAGTTACCTTTTGGTAATTTCAACATCGTGGAGGTTCTAAATCGTCACTACCTTTCCCCTTTGGATCGAGGAACTTCATTAAAGGTCGTATCATCAATTTCTGGAATTTGTCAGCGCTAATATCGAGCTGTATTTATTAAGTTTAAGTCAGATAATATTTGCATTATTATTTAGTATCATCAATAATAGGTTAATGTATGAGACCTATTTAAGCTATTTTGATAGGAACCTCATAAGGTTTCTGTGCCTGATTTCGCACATAATTTGCTATTGTTGTATGATCTATTTATGTATACAGTGTGAGCCATATATAGCGCTATATAAGGACCTCGAGGTAATTACTCCCCCTTTAGACTTATTACTAGAGATCATTTATCTAGATTTATTTAGTGATTTTTTGGAAACTAGAGCAAGTGTGCTGAATGTGAATATTAAATCACTTGGCGCCCCCTTAATATATCGTTTTTGTATAACCCACTCCCATCTTCAACTGAGCTTTGGGACCATCCAGCATATAAGCGAGATTTTGAGTCCTAAGTGCTTATAAAGAATAATATATCGTGGCACTCTCTTTGTTTTTTAAATAAAAACTTTTATGAAATTCAGTTCTTTGTTGTTGAGTACCTACCGCAAAGAAAATGGTTTCGCCGAATTAGTATAAAAGAGACCTTTACAGCAGTAAAAAAAATATACAGGTTGTCTCATTGAAGATTCTTAAAATAATACCATGTTATCCGAAACGTGACATTATAACAAAGGAGCTGCATGCTTAAAATGTGTAATACTACCTAACGTTTATAAATGCCAAATTTCAATATCTTTGTTCAAATAGTTTTCGGAATATATAATGGCCAAAACCAAGTGGGCTACCCTTTATGAATATTATAATATTTTCTAACGACTTAAGTACCCCAAATAAAACTGCGCATTTGTTTACATTTTTCGACCAATATCGCCGTAGCCCGTAGCCCTCAAATGGTGATCATCCACAAATGTTTTTTACTTCTTTAGGCAAATCGTTTTAGATATAGTCCGCTCTGTGATGTGATGTGAGTTGTTTAAAATTCGAGTTGAGTAAGTTTTGAAATCTTCATTTTTCTTTCGGTGTTTAAAATTTTTCCATTTTATCAGAATATCAGTTTTTCTCTTCAGAAATTCTTCTTCTGAGACGGAATCAGATGACGACAAGGTTCTTGATAGAAGCTTGCCTGTCTCGGATAGGTCAGCGAATGATGTGTCACAAGGTGGTAGTAAGTCAGTTCCGGTTTATAAATGGAATCTGAAGTTCAGTGGAAAAAAATCGGGTATGTCCTTAAGCACCTTTTTAGAAACTGTAGAAGAGTACTGTTGTTCTCGAAAGGTATCAAAGTCTGATTTAATAGTTTCTGCGGCAGATTTGTTCTCTGATGATGCATATCAATATTATTGTTCCATCCGTAGAGATATTCATACCTGGGAGAAATTGGTGAGTGCGCTGAGGAGTCAATTCCAATCGCCTTACTATGATGAAGAACTGTTTGATCAAATCAAACGTCGAACGCAAGGCGTAGATGAGTCGGTTGGTATCTATATAGCAAAAATTTCTAATATGTTCAATAAATTATCGCGTCCGATTGCCGAGAATGTGAAGGTCCGTCTTCTTGTGAATAATTTGCTTCCGTTCTTCCAAACTCAATTGGGGTTGGTTGATATCAGTTCTGTTGCGGAACTAGTTAATTTGTGTAGAAAGTTGGAAGCTAAAAAAGAATCTATTGATAAATTTGCACCGCCTAAACGTTCTAGAAGATGGGTATAGCCTGAGTTGGCATACGTTAATGCGAGTGGTGTGTCTGATGGGACAGATTGCTCCGGGAAGGTGAATGGAGGTGCATCGGGGTCCTCTAGACAGTCTGCGGTATGTTGGAATTGTCGATTGGCTGGACATATGCGTTCAAATTGCCCAACACCACAAGTCAACCGTTTCTGTTATAAGTGTGGAAAACAGGGATTTACCACTAAAACTTGCGATTTTTGCAACCGAAGTCCGGAAAACTACCACCGAGGGAATTAAATGACCGCCTAGTTTCCTCAACCTTCATCGATAAGTCGGTCTGTGATAATTTTTCTCCGCCGTTTTCACAACTGTTGTCCAATCAACGAGTTATTTTGGACTTTCTTCTAGCTAGTACGCAGGGTGATGAGAGGCCATACTTGACGGTAAAAATATTTGATAGAGAGATCGTCGGTCTTTTGGATTCTGGAGCAAATCGTACCATTATGGGTAGAGCAGGAGCACGGTTAGTAGAGCAATTAAAGCTAACTTGGAGTACGGAACCACCAGTTTCGTGTGTGGTGGCCGATGGCACAAAGCATGTGTCTAAAGGATCTGTTTACGTTCCTTTTAGTGTAGAGGGTAAATTAAGTATCATAAAGGTTTTAGTTATGCCTTCATTACCGCATGCTCTCATATTGGGCGCTGATTTTTGGAGAGATATGGGTATTGTACCTGATCTGCGAGGGGGAAATTGGCGATTTTCGTCAGAAGCTCCTTGCGAGTTAAGTTCCGTGTCTGCATTGAAACCTCAGTCCGAACTAACCTCTGATCAATGTCTGAGGTTGGATAATTTAGTAAAGAAGTCATTCGATGAAATGGGAGACGGTTTGGGTTGTACTCATCTGGTAGAGCATAAGATAGTAACGGACTCGCCAGCCATAAAGCAGCGGTGCTTTCCGGTGAATCCAAGAATGCAGGGTCATTTAGATAGGGAACTTGACAAATTGTTGAAGGAAGGTGTGGTAGAACCATCGAATAGTCCATGGTCCTCACCCATTTTACTGGTGAAAAAAAAAGGATGGGTCATATCGCGTGTGTGTTGACTTTCGAAAATTAAATAAAGTCACGGTCAAGGATGCTTATCCTTTGCCGTTTGTCTCTTCGGTACTTGATAAGTTGAGAGATGCCCGCTATTTGTCTTCGTTAGATGTAAAGTCAGCTTACTTTCAAATTCCTTTGGCCCCAGATTCCCAACAATATACAGCATTTTCAGTTCCGAATAGAGGTCTTTTCCATTTTAAGAGACTTCCTATGGGGTTGTCGAATTCGACGGCAACTTTTCAGCGTTTCATCGACTCAGTTTTGGGACCTGAATTGGAACCTTATGTCCTCGTTTATGTAGACGACATTATTATAGTAACTCAGACTTTTGAGAGGCATCTGGAGATCCTTGAGGAGGTTTTTAGTCGCCTGAAAAAGGCAGGATTATCTTTAAGCAAAGAAAAATGCCAGTTTTGTAGGCCTGAACTTCGTTTTCTGGGCTATGTAGTTGACAAGAATGGGTTACATGTAGATTCGCAGAAAGTAGAGGCAGTTCTTTCTATACCGGCACCTCGTAACGTTTCGGAAGTCCGAAGATTTTTGGGTTTGGCATCTTGGTATAGGCGTTTTATACCGGACTTCTCAACTATCGTTGCCCATATATCTTCATTGTTGAAGAAGAGTAAAGTATTTTCTTGGGACGAAAATTGTGAAAGGTCTTTCAATAGAATAAAGGAATATCTCGTGTCGTCTCCTGTGCTTGCGTGTCCAGATTTTGATCTCCCGTTCTTTGTGCAAACTGATGCTTCTGATTTCGGATTGGGCGCAGTGTTATATCAGGTACATCCCGAAATGGGAGAGAGAATTGTTTGCTATTTGAGTAGGTCTTTGAGCAAACAAAAACGAAAATATGGTACAACTGAAAAGGAGTGTTTGGCTGTTTTGTATGCGATAGAGAAGTTGAGACCCTATTTGGAGGGCACTCATTTCACTGTGTTCACTGACCATTACAGTCTCAAATGGATTAACACTATAAAAGATCCCGTCGGTCGTATCGCTCGTTGGGCAGTTAGGTTGCAGCAATTTTCATTTGATGTTGAACATCGAAAAGGCAAGGATAATGTCGTTCCTGACGTCCTTTCGCGCAGTGTACCGGTTATTGATGAAGTGGTACAAGTATCACAGGATTCCGAAGAGCCTCTTAGGAATCATTGGTATCTAAAGATGCTAAAAAGTGTGCAGAGTAAACCTCATAAGTTCCCAGGTTGGAGAGTGGAGCATGGTAAGCTGTTTAAGCATGCTAAACTGACAGTTCCGGATTTATCTGAGGAGGAATCGTGGAAAAAGGTAATTCCTAAGGAGGAGCGAGCGGATATGATGTCGAGATGTCATGATCATCCTTTGGCAGGGCACTGCGGTGTTCGAAAAACAATCGCAAGATTGTCAACTTTTTATTATTGGCCAAAAATGAGGTCGGATGTGGCACGACATGTTCGGAGATGCGAGGTTTGCCTCAAAATTAAGCCAGAACAGAAAAGTCCGGCTGGACTAATGCTGAGTAAAACACCCACCATAAAAGAACCTTGGCAGCTTTTAAGTCTGGATCTGATAGGTCCTTTGCCTCGCTCATCAAAAGGATTCCAATATATCCTATCGGTAAATGATAGTTTCAGTAAGTTCACGCTTTTATTTCCGTTGCGCAAAGCTACTGCTGATCTGGTCGTTAGGCATCTTGAGGATGATGTTATTTTGTTGTTTGGTCCTCCCTCAATTATATTATGTGATAATGGGAAACAGCTGAAAGGAAAAGTGTTTTCGAGTTTTGCAGAGAAATACAATATCAAGGTGGTCTATAATGCTAATTATCATCCACAAACGAATCCTACGGAAAGAGTGAATAGGGTCACTAAGTCAATTCTTACGGCATATGTAGCGGATAATCAGAAAAAGTGGGATAAATATTTGCCATCTACAGGCGCCGCTTTGAGGTCTGCTAAACATGAGGCTACCGGATATTCTCCAAATTTCTTAATGTTCGGAAGAGAAATTAATTTTTTACAGTCACAGGATATGAACCTCGTTGTGAAAAACATTGAAATCGAGAGGAAGACCGATTTTGAAAAACGGGCAGCTACATTAAAGAGCTTGTTTTGTGACGTACAGAAGCGTTTGAAGTTAGCGCATGAAAAGAGTAAACGCTATTATGATTTACGGCGACGTCCCGACACATTATCTTTGAACCAGAAAGTGTGGAAAAGGAATTATGTTTTGTCGGATGCAACAAAGAATTTCACGTCTAAATTAGCCAATAAGTTTGTGGGACCATTCGTTATTCACAAGATAGTATCTCCGTGGACTTATGAGCTACGGGATGATTCTGGCAATAATTGTGGAGTATGGCATGCGAAAGATTTGAAGGCGCACCCTCCGGATGAATAGGATGCCAGTGTCTTTTTTTTTTATCGTTTTTTTTTTCTTTTCAAGTAAGGGGAGAGTTGTTATGTCCGGAATTGGCGAACGCTAGTTTTCCGATCCCTGATCGTGGTCACGCCACTGTTATACGACGGGATTGGGGGAATATGTTTTATTGTCTGTTGTATCGCCTGCGGTGTGGGAACGAGATGGATTTTGGAAATTTCGAATTGTGGGACAAGGATGAGGATATGTTGTTTCGTGATTTTATTTGAGGTTGTCGAATCTGAAATACGGTGTTAGGGAGATTTAACTCACGTGAGGACTTGGGATGGTTTTTTTCTGCGCATTCTTCAGTTAGATGGTGGTTTTTCGAAAGTCGAGGAGTTTTAATACTTACCTGATTGAGGGATTTGAATTTCGAAAAAGTTATATACAGTGGGATTATTGTAGTTTAGCTTCAGAGCTTATTTGGAGGATTTTGTGAAATCTTACTGTGTACCTGAAAGGGGATTCACCATATTGAGAGGTGAGATTAACCATTCCTTCAATTCTGCCTCGTGCAACTTGTGCTTTCTATTTTAGAACTAGGATCAATATTCTGCTGGAGCTCTGTTTCGGTGAAGCATTCTCATTTATAATCATTGAGGAAACCGTACCTAATTTGGTACTGAGAGAACCCTCTGAAAGAGGTAGGTATTTCTGGCTGGCGAGTTCGCCATTTTGATTTCTTTGAATTTGTGTCCATAGGGTCCTTGTTCTGAGACATTTCAGTGGTTTCGCTGGAATATCTGCAACATCAATTGTCGATTTATAAGTCACCGGGTCGAATCAGCCCCAGGAAAATCAGTACTGCTGCCATCAGTTACCTTTTGGTAATTTCAACATCGTGGAGGTTCTAAATCGTCACTACCTTTCCCCTTTGGATCGAGGAACTTCATTAAAGGTCGTATCATCAATTTCTGGAATTTGTCAGCGCTAATATCGAGCTGTATTTATTAAGTTTAAGTCAGATAATATTTGCATTATTATTTAGTATCATCAATAATAGGTTAATGTATGAGACCTATTTAAGCTATTTTGATAGGAACCTCATAAGGTTTCTGTGCCTGATTTCGCACATAATTTGCTATTGTTGTATGATCTATTTATGTATACAGTGTGAGCCATATATAGCGCTATATAAGGACCTCGAGGTAATTACTCCCCCTTTAGACTTATTACTAGAGATCATTTATCTAGATTTATTTAGTGATTTTTTGGAAACTAGAGCAAGTGTGCTGAATGTGAATATTAAATCACTTGGCGCCCCCTTAATATATCGTTTTTGTATAACCCACTCCCATCTTCAACTGAGCTTTGGGACCATCCAGCATATAAGCGAGATTTTGAGTCCTAAGTGCTTATAAAGAATAATATATCGTGGCACTCTCTTTGTTTTTTAAATAAAAACTTTTATGAAATTCAGTTCTTTGTTGTTGAGTACCTACCGCAAAGAAAATGGTTTCGCCGAATTAGTATAAAAGAGACCTTTACAGCAGTAAAAAAAATATACAGGTTGTCTCATTGAAGATTCTTAAAATAATACCATGTTATCCGAAACGTGACATTATAACAAAGGAGCTGCATGCTTAAAATGTGTAATACTACCTAACGTTTATAAATGCCAAATTTCAATATCTTTGTTCAAATAGTTTTCGGAATATATAATGGCCAAAACCAAGTGGGCTACCCTTTATGAATATTATAATATTTTCTAACGACTTAAGTACCCCAAATAAAACTGCGCATTTGTTTACATTTTTCGACCAATATCGCCGTAGCCCGTAGCCCTCAAATGGTGATCATCCACAAATGTTTTTTACTTCTTTAGGCAAATCGTTTTAGATATAGTCCGCTCTGTGATGTGATGTGAGTTGTTTAAAATTCGAGTTGAGTAAGTTTTGAAATCTTCATTTTTCTTTCGGTGTTTAAAATTTTTCCATTTTATCAGAATATCAGTTTTTCTCTTCAGAAATTTTGATAAGAGTTCCTATCGTTTTTCTAACCTCATTTAATTTTCGGTAAGATGGATATCAACAATGATACCAACAATGAAAATTATAATTAATTTCCTAAAATCTAGGTATCCATCGGTTACTTATGAGAGTATTCGAAATTCAGCGGATGATCATAATATTTTGAGGGAAATCAGTTTTTCTGTCACTGATGTGAAGAAAAAATTGTATCCAAGTAAGTTGAAAATTTTGCTACGTGAAAATAAAACTTTCCAAAATTTGTTCGAGGAATCGGGGGTACCTCAAAAAATCGACTTCTCTTCTGTAAATATCGAATTAGTCCTCAATGAAATTGGTTGTGGCCCAAATTTACCGTTTACCAAAAATTATAGGAAAAAAAAATCTATTTATGGCAGTCTCTGTAGGTACTTCGGTAGAAGGAATAATGAAAGAAACAGATTTTATTTTTATGCGCTATGGCATCGTCAAATAGAATGTTTTTTTTCAAAAAAATTTCTTGTTGCCGAGGATTTCCAATTGTTAGGTAATGAATCAGGGCCCCTACAATGTACCGGAATATCCGAGAAAAATGAGAATCAAAAAAATGAAAGTTTCAAGAATAATCCTAGTTTAAAATTGATAGAATATCAGCGACTAGATTTCTCGGAGTCAGAAAATGAAAAAAAATATTGTATTTCCTCGTACAACAATTCTCCTGATTCATTATCTACTATGAGGAAATTATCTAATCCATTATCCACTATGAGGAATTCATCTCCGAGAAAGATCATGTTACTACAAAAATGCATTCCAGTAATGAAAACATGATATACTCGCCAGAAATACAGGAATTATCGTCAAAATTTCTAGATTCGTCCAAAGAATCATCCATTTTACCCCCAGCCTTGACGAATTTATTTTCAAATGAACAAGGTCATTCAATGGTCATTCCATTTCTTTCAAAAAATGATGACGAACCAATTAACCTAGATTTTTGAAACTGTGTCATTCTAGAAGGAACATTTACATTTGATGAAAATATATGGGCCGAAATATTCAAAAATGGAAAACTAGAACACTCAACATATCCATACGTTTTAAAAACATATATAAATGAGGAGGTTAATAATACATGTACCATAGTAGTGAGATATAAAAAAAATATTACAAAAAATTCCTCCATAGTTGTTTATGCCTCTTGCGCAGACAAACATTGTAAAAAGTTCAAAATTAACATTTCCACAGCATCTGCTCTTGTGAAAGTCTATAGTACATCTATTAATTTTCATCATATGGAAAAATTGACTGGATATGTGAAAGGATTGGAACGACAGATTGTTCAAGAACATCTTGTTAGGCGCAAACCCTTGAGTTACAAGAAAGACACTCTCCTAAAATGTAATGTCCCATTAATTAGGAAAACAAAAAATTTGAAAAATATCGAGTCAGATCCTACAATAAGAAAAATAAGATCATAGAAACTGGATCAGATCGATAGAGATAAGAACGATATATTGGACTTGATCAAATTTCAGGCTGATCATAGGGAATTTTTCAGGGGATTATCATTTTCCTTTCAAGCCAAATTATTCTGCGTAGAACAAATCAAAATTCTCAGTGATTTGTACAATAATAGTTCTTCGAGGGTTTTTGTTCATTTTGATGCGACTGGTTCGATAATTCGACATCCTTATAAACAAAAAAAATTACGAAAAGCACTGCCGTGAAGGCAGGAGCTTTTGAGCGCTCGGACATGCACCTTGTAGGTAGATTCGCATTTTCCAGTTTCAGAAATCAATTGAAGGAATTTTCGACAGCTGTCAAAAAAATTCTGAAACTTGGGCGAAACTCCAGACTTCATGTCAGTGCTTCAGCTGATCAATTTTTTTTCGATAATTCGCTAGAATTTTCTACGGTATCTATGGTCTCGGTGGTGCGATCTGGACAAAATTTTGCACGTAGTTTGAATACATTATTACTCAGCAAGGTGCAGAATTTTATCCCAATCCGCTCAGTATTCTCGGAACTATCAGCAAAAAAATATTTTGAACGGCCATATTTACTGAACCCCTAGTCTAATTTTGCTCATTGATGAACATGACCGCGATATTTGCGATCCAAACCCACCCTGAGAATTTCAAGTTCCTAGGCCTTTCCGTTCGAAAGTTACAATTTTCTATGGTTTCTATGGTTCTGGTCATGAGATCTGGACAAAATATTGTTTTAATATATCATTCTCGATTAAGATACAAAATTTCATCTCGATCGAATCCGTAGTTTCGAAATTATCGAGAAACCAACATTTCAAACGACCGTATTTACGGAACCCCTAGTATAATTTTGCTCATAGATGAAAGTGATCACGACAATCGAGATCCACACCTATCCTGAAAATTTCAAGTCCCTAGGCCTTTCCGTTCGAAAGTTATGATTTTCTATGGTTCGAGTCATGTGATCTGGAGAAATGTAGCTTGAATATATCATTCTCCATAAGTATACAAAATTTCGTCACGATCGAATCTGTAGTTTTGAAATTATCAAGAAAACTAAATTTCAAACTACTATATTTACGGAACACCTTGTATAATTTTGCTCATAGATGAACGTAATCACGACATTCCAGATCCACACCTATCCTGAAAATTTCAAGTTCCTAGGGGGTTCCGTTCAAAAGTTACAATTTTCTATGGTTTCTATGGTTCTGGTCATGCGATCTGGACAAAATTTCACATGTAGCTCAAACACCTCATTCTCCATTCAAGTGCAAAGTTTCATCTCGATCGAATCTGTAGTTTCGAAGTAATCAGGAGAACAAAATTTTGAACGGCCATATTTACGGAACCCCTGGTGGAATTCTGCCCATTAACGAACTTGACCGCGGCATTTGGGATCTGAACCTACACTGAAAATTTCAAGTCTCTAGGTTGATCCGTTCGAGAGTTATCGTGCTGACGGACGGCCGGACGGACGGACGGACGGACGGACGGCCGGACGGACAGACTCGAATTTTTTGACGGATTCGTCATCAGTGAGTCGAACATAGTCGATTGAGACCATTTTCGGCTCAAAATTCGAAAAATACAGACATCGTGACGAAATGATATAGCCCTCGTGTAAGTAGTACGAGCGCTCAAAAAAGAATTTATTTATTTACTGGAGTTGTTATGTTGAATATCAAAAGGATATTTCCGGTTCTTTCGTTAGTTTCTGCCGAACACAATTCCAACGCTATATTCAAATTACTGCACGATTTCAGATACTTTTGCGAAGAACAGAAAAAGTGGCCATTATTTTCTGGATTTGTTACAGATTATAGCTTTGCCACAATTCATGCTGGTATTAAAGCATTCAATAGATTGTCCCTCTTAGACTATCTAAATGTTTGTTACAGTATCTGTGAAAATTAAAATGAAAAAAAAAGAAAACGACTAATAACCATTCACCTGTGCTGCGCTCATTATATGAAGATGGTGTGCAAAGATATAGATGTAGTTAGTATAAATGATGAACAGAAATTACTTTTTAAAGATTTACTGGCTGTTTGTATTAATATCGAGAGTTTAGCTGAACTGGATGCCTGGTTTGAAAATGTTGTTGTAGTCCTTAGCAGCAAGAATTTAAATGATTTATTTAAAACTTGTCTGGAAAAATTGTGTAGCAGAGTTAAGGAAAAAGCTGAATATGATATAGGTGATGCCAGTTCACAAGAACATATTGATTCGTCGGAATCACTTTACCGTAGTAGTCCTTTTTATGAAAGGTATGAAAATATCAAAAATTAAAAAATTAAATAAATAATTGATCGAAACAATTCTGGAATAGGAAATGAATATTCAAATGAAGAATTTTTGGAGAAAATTTTGAAAAAATATTTACCATTTGCTCCCTTATGGACAGGAACTTTATTGAGTGACGGTGAGATCAGGCTAAGTAACGCGATAATTGAAAATTATTTCGGATATTTAAAAAATGGCATCTTAGAGGGAAACAGAAATATGAAATGTTCAAGGTTTCTTATAGCTTATCAAAATGATGTTAAGCCAATGTGTAAAGAGATTGAAATTGGAATTGAAAAATCACATTTAACTGGTATGTCAAAAAAAAAACGAGAAGGAAATGAACTAGAGATTGACGAAAAAAGTTCACAAGAAACATGGTGCAGGAAAGCCAAACGAATCAGATCTCATTTTAGCGGGAACTATATTCAAAAAATTCAAAACTGCATTCAGTCATCAGCCGATGGACATGATATACTGAACAGCCAAAAAAATAAAGTTGTGATACTTGATGATGATCAAATCAACACTGAACCGATTTTAGTAAAGCAACCCGATACTCATCTGTATGCACAATGTATGAATGAATTAAAAAAAACATTGATATCACCTCAGAGAAAAAAAGAAATATTCGAAGAAACCATTCTCCAAAGGGACTCGGAAACTTGGAAGAATGAAAGAAAGAAAAGATTAACTGCGTCTTTCTTTTCTAAAATATGCAGATGTAAAGACACTTCGAAACTCAATATTGTTAAACAAATCATTGATCCCCCTATTTTGAATATTTCAGCAATTCGTCATGGAATAAAAAATGAACAGAGTGCAAGACAAAAATATTGTGAAATTTTCAATGTGGAGTGTCAGTTGAGCGGATTATTAATACACGAAAATGATCCCTTCTTAGCCTGTTCTCCCGATGGCTTGATTGGTTAAACTGGCATGATCGAAATAAAATGTCCGTATAGTATAAGAAATGAAGATCTCAACAACAGCCAATTGAATTTCTTGAACGGCTCTGATGAACTTCGACAAAGTTCAGAGTATTATTTCCAAATTCAAGGTTTATTGAATATATCGGACCGATTATGGTGTGACCTGGTAATTTTTACATTCAAGGGTATAAAAGTTATTAGAATTCATAAAAACCTATTATTTTGGCAGAATGTCATGCTACCGAAACTGAAATCATTTTATTACTTCGATTTCTTGCCGAGAAAATGTCAAACAGATGCAAATTCTCTTAAGTCTTTCGATGATTATAAATGGCGAACCGTCCAAACTATCGAATTCCTTCCTAATGCATTGGTAAATGACATTAATTTTTACCAAAATATCCCCGACCGTTGGGACGTCGCTAGATCGAGTAGAAAAATACCATATCGCAATTACGTAGTCACACGATATGATAATGTTACCTGTCCTGTTCCAGAAATTGTTATTAGGGACTACTTAAGCCTTGATACCGGTGAATACATAAGTAGTTTTATCATAGACAATTGTTTATGTTTGTTTGATAACAACGATATTTATGAAAAACTGCCGGTACAGTTGGCAACCTCTTTATTTTTCAATTCTGCGGTCGAAGATAATTATTTATTGATGATGACCATGGTATATCATATAAGTCAGAGTGGAAGATAAAAGATGTAGATATGATGTACCAACAAGATAACTACAACTGTGGGATGTTCGTTATTTTTCATTTCCAACAAATTTTGCTAGAGAATTCTCTAGCCGAGAACATATATATGGATCAATTCAGAATCGAAACAAAAAAAATTTTGTTGGAGAAATCGATGTTTATATTGTTCAAAAACCGCCAGTGATGATTTTTACACATGTATATGCTGCAAGAGGATATGTCATGTTACTTGTTTAACGAAGAGATCTGAACCACATAATGAATTTCGAAACAGTATATGCGATTTGTGTCGCATGTATTAATAATGGGATCATTGACTGAATATTATTTTTTGTCATAATCCTTTTACTCTAAGATTTGGATGTTATAATATTTTTCTATGTTCAAATAACTAATATCGTCTGTGTTGTGAAATAGTTCGAAGTTTTAAACTTCTTAAGTGCCCGCCATTTTCTATCCTCGAAATCCGGCAAAAATTTTCACGGATCCGAAACAGCGGGTAAGAAATCGAAATATAAAATGATTTCAATTTGAGAACCATCACGTTTTCCCAAAAGACTTTATCTTTGTTAACTCTTACTATCGTTATGCGTTTGAATGTGAATAATATCAGGTCACACCAACTTCGTCCAGACATATTCAGTAACCCCTGAATTTGATACCAATATTCGGAACTATTAGGAAATTGTAGCTATAGAGTCCATTTGAAATGAATTTCATTGGGATTCTTATTTCTAAAAGAAAAGGGACGTTTTATTTCAATCATCCCTGTCTCACCTATCAACCTATCCGGAGATCCAGCTAAAATTTGATGAGTTCATCTATAAATAATCCGCTTGGATTACACAAAACCTCAAACATTTCAGAATATTTTTTCCTGTTGATCTGTGATGGATTCAATATTTTTTTATGATATTTTTTTTACCTGCTTCCCTGCACTTGCATATTCTGAAGAAAAAAGACGCTGTTAATCTTTCAGCTAATTTATTAATTCCTCCAGACTTCAGATTCTCTTTGAAGAACGCTATCTTCAAACATTCGTTCCATTTCTACTGTAGATACCTATCGTTTGGGTTTCCGACACCATGATTCTTTCCCAGTTTTCTCATCCATTTGCTGCTCTTCTTTAGTTAGTGGACGTTTTTTCGCTCTATTAGTCAGGTTGGATTTTTCTATACCAATATTAGCCTTACATATTACTCTACAATCATTTTGGCAATCGCGAATGAGTCGCGAACATTTCGGTTCCCTTCCAAAACATGATATTTTAGATTACCAAAATAATTTTCTAAAGTGGCATTACTGGGTCTATATTCGTCTTTTTTCAGTACAATATCCGTCCAAAGGAGAGCGAACGGTAAAAAATTTTTTTAAATGTTAACAAGGAATTCAGGATTGCAATACATATATGTTTTTCGATATCCCTTCATCAAGAATATCTTCTTTTGCCACCGCCAAATTATAAATTCTAAGATATCTTTTATGGAAAAGACTTTTACAATATAGTGATTCGGATATCGTTTCCTCTTCTTCTATTTGTGCTCTTTCGCTTCTCGATTCATTCGAGTTTTTCTTCTTTTTATTACACAATATTTCTTTACTGTTTTTACAAAGGTCGTTGTCAATTTCACTGCTGAGAAGAACAACGATATCTCAAACCATTTATCTTATTCCTCAATACTACATAATGTATGTCTATTGCGACAGCTAAAATATCTTTCAAGAATGATTTTTGTCGTCCATCTTATTGACTTCGTTACAGATCATTTTCATATAATGCGCACAACATAAATGAATTGTAATGAAATCTTTTCTACGACAGTTATGCTTCATGACAATTCCATTGCATTCTTCTAGATATTGAAATAATGTTATTTTATTGAATGCTTTAATTGTTGCATGGATAGTAGCGAAACTGAAGTCCGTTAGTGAGAATAAAGGCCACTCACTTAATTCTTCGCATTAAGTAGTTTGAATATAGTATTTGAATTATGTTCAGAAGAAATAAGTGAAAGTATGGGGAGTATTCTCCTATTCGATAACATAACGACTCCAGGATATAAAAATACCCTCTTGTTTTCCCTAAGAGTGGGTGTCTGACAACCGAACCTGCTACAGGTTCGAAATGCATAAACACCCTGCGAGAACTAGTATTGCACAGATTGATATGTGTCCGGCCAAGAAAATTTTGGCTCCTTATGATCGATTTGCATCAGATTATCATATATCATTTTTGTCTTTATCAAAACGGGCAAGCTTTTCCGATCGAATTTTCCTCATATTGATCGTTTTATTGATCAATATTTCATTACATTTCCGAAGTATTTCTTTTTTATATGATAAAGTTTTTTGTCTTATTAGTTGATCTCCGAATATTGTTTTTTCGATTCCTCTAACCTGCCCGCTTAATTTTTCTGCATGGTGAAAGTCCCGGGAAGTACTATATACATCAGAATCTACTCTTCTGGAAGCAGTATAGATGATAATTTTCGATTTTTGCATTGCTGGTGTACAAGTTATAACAACAGTAAAAGTTCTTTTCCGTTTTTTTTATGAAGAATTACTAGTTGACATGTCTTATTCACAAAATCTTCCCCTCTCAACCCCTGGATCAACCATCAAAAAGAACTTATAATTATCGTAATAGTACATAGAAATATTTTTTCGGCACGCCACTGGTCGATCGGGTATTTCCGGAGATTTGGTCTGCCAAGTTTAGCCGCTGTCGTTTCTCTGGGATTTGAGAAGTTTGTTCCGCTGGGATTTGAGAATTTGTTCGCCTAGAATTTGAATATTTTGTATCCCTGAGATAAGGAAACTAAGTACCGTATCTCTAAGACTTACAACTTGGTATTATTCCGAAAGGGAGACAATTCCCTGGAATTGGATAGATGGAAAATTGTACCGTATCTGCAGTTCTGGTTGTTTTACACCCTTGGAGCTGGACATATTTCGAGTATTGAAGAACGACATTTTTTTGGAGGAAATACCCACGAAGATCTGGCAGAAATGATTGAGTAATCTGTTGATCGCATTCCTTCAATTAAATGTGTAAATGTTGGTCGTGGGATTGGAATATTTTCATGGAGAACAACTATTTATTCTCTGAGCGACGTTTCGCAAACTTCATTATTGCTTCTTCAAGCTCTTCAAAAAACATACAAACAACAGTTCACACATAATACAGAAAAGCAAATCTTTTACCTTCCATTTAATGGTGTTCCTCTAGTTCATGACGAACTGATCGTAAATGAAACACGTAATTGGCACACAGCGACGCACTTCTCTCCCTTGTCAAATTCATACTGAATGAAGACCATATGGGTAAATATTTATGTTAATTGTTGAATAATCGACGTGCATATAAACTGAAAAGGAATGCTGCCTGCGTCTCGCTTCAATGGAATAGAAAAAATAACTTCTTATACAGGACGTCAAGAACAACGACTAAAACTACAAACGAAAAATTATAAACAATGATATCCGACAACATTGAATCGACCAACAGTTCTGATTTCTTTCCAATATTACAGTCATCCTATTAAAATTATTCATCTCTCAAAATTATCTTAAACACTGTCTCGTCGGGCGTATATAGCTAATGCATTACTGTATATACTACTGAGATTCGAGCAGCCCGTTCTCAGGTTGACAGGCCAAGCTTATTTGTATCATCTCACCCACGTTGCGTTTGAACCAATTGGCCTTCCTGTCCAGTGTCCAGCATTGTGACTTCTTCAAATCTGCAGGAATGACCTGTCTCGAAATGATGTGATGCTGACGCTGTTTTGTTAGATTTGTTCTGATTGTGGTTTTTACAAACATTAATGTGTTGGCCAATCCGTGCCTGGTTTGGCCAATATAAAATTTTTCACACGAACAAGGTATTTTAGATACTACACTGGACAGGGAAAGCAATGGTGTAGGGTCTTTTAAACGCGTGTATAAACATCTGGTGGACTTGATGCTGTAAAAAGCCGACCAGGTATTATCATCAAAAACTCAATTTATTTCTGCGATAGTCCATCATGTTATTGTTCGCAGTTTGCCTGAAAAAGGAACTCATACACCTATTTATGAATTTATGAGGGTAATTTAAAAAATTAATCTTCAGTATATCTCTGATCGATCTTACATTTGAGTTTTGATGAGAATGCTGGCTCAGTTTAGTCATTCTGCGTAGCAAACCCTTAACAGTACTAAGTTTGTGACTAATAGGGCTGTTGGACATATAGTTAAAGATTGTATCTGAGCTGGTTGGCTTGGTGAACCAGTTTGTTACCAGGTTACCATCTTCCTATCTGTGTATCTCTACATCCAGGAAGGCAGGCTTGTTGTTCTCCCCCCTCTTGTAACGTTATAATTTCACATCATTTTTTATTTCCACCATGCACTATGGAAAATTGCGAAATTCCACCTAACGCTATCGTTTCTATTTCCAATGTTTGAATTCTTTCCTCTTTGGTATATTTTGGATATTTATCATCTCGCTAATGTAATGTGATATTTCCTGGATCTCCGTGCTTGAATTGCTGAAATTCGTTCCTGCTGTTTGTTTTGTTTTGGAATTTGTGAGGTTAACTGTAGAGTCCGTCATTGTCGTTCCGTTAGCTTTTATGTCAAGGGTAAGATTTTTTTGGCCTCTACGTATGATTTCCGGACTTATAGCCGTTACCATGGATTTGAATTTAGAGAATGTCTTATTTAGTATATGCAAGATAGAAAATCTCAATGGGAATTACCGAATAGCATTATCAAATAATTTTCGATTTCTTTCTATTCTTTTTCTTGGTTGTCAAATTCGACAGTTGGTATCTCTGTGTGAACTTTGGGAATTAGGTGTCAATGGGATATTATGTCAATTCTTTGTGACTGTGTGAGACATTGGAAAACGTGGAGTAGAAATTTGAATTGAAGAAATTGTGATCTTGGATCATCCTTGTTATAGGCGATTATAACTTCAATTTCAAGAATTCTCTGTGAGGTTTACTGGAATATTTCTGGGAATAACGTTCTATATTTTTCCACGAGGACTGCTATTCTTACGAATCAGCTCTTGAACATCTAAGAGGTATGAATATCCTTTTGTTCCTTGTACCACTGTCTGAACATCTTTCATTAGGTTTCGATTGCGACAATTGTTAATGAGAAAGAATTTTCTGTTGGACTAAATTCCCTCGAACAACAACTTAGAGTTATGAAATCATTTTTATAGTAAGAACCATGTCTTAAATTTCTTCATTAGGTTTCACTTATACGGCGGAGGCTGTGGATCACGTATACGGCGGAAGTTCAAGAAGTTTCACGTATACGGCGGAGACTGTAATTCACGTTTACGGCTGTAATTCAGGCTGTATTTCAAGTGTGAGCTGTTCAAGTATACGACTGCCTTTCGAGTCAGCTATTCGAAGTATTCCAGCGTCTCCATTTCGAGCCCATTTTCGTACAAGCATTGTTTGGGTGCTGGCACTACACTGTGAATTCTACATGGGATCTCGCTTATGGGTAAAGGTAACCAGTGCTCCGCACTGGCATTAAGATCGTTGACTATAAATATCAATAACATATACTTAAGGTAATCAGTGATTTGGAGATCATACCGCATATCGGTCGATAACTTATACTTAAGTGATATAATTTTTGGTTGGTTATAGCTATTGTGAGTTTGTTAGCAGTTATAGTGGGGTGCACTTCAAAAATTGCGTTTGGTTACAAGCAACGGTACCAGTGTATCCCTTCAGGAGTTTTTTTTTAGTATTGTCGTTGTTAACCAATTCTTTGGGTTATATTGTGTTATTGAACTACCGTTATTGGTCTGTCATAGTAACAAAAAGTTATAGTTTAACTTAGCCAAGTTAGGCTGATTAAAGTTTTGTCAGTACCGATTTAGGTGTAAGTTAGTGTAGGTATTAGGGTAGTGATCAAGAGTCCGTCTGGCTGCCGATTTGATGATTTGCATTGTTTATTTTCTTTTCTGCGCCTTGTACTCATCAACCAATGCATTTTATTTTTATTAAACCATTAAAATTAAACCTTTGAGTAATTTCGTTTACTGCTACTCTGGTAGAGGGGTACGCAGCTTTGTTTTCTCTTCAATAGGCAGGCATATCTCTACCTGGCGCTCTTTTCCATGTCCTTATTTAGTCACTTCCATCTTCCATGAGTGTAGCCGCGAGCCTAATTGCCTTGTGACCAGCTCCCTCAAAGTTAACGTCACAAATTGGCGCCCAACCCTCCCTCGAAAAGGCGTTCGGTGAGAAAACGCTGGTCTACTGAATTAAAGACGAAACTTATGGATTCTATAGAGTGGAATGGATTCTATTGATGTCCCAATAAAGGATTTCAAGGAACCATCTGCTACGAATGAAATTTCAAAAGAAGAATTTCTGCTAATAGACCTTAGTGGAAATCAATCAATAAAGAGAAAAGCGCAAACTCCAGGTCACCTGTTGCAAAGAAGGGACTCCTACGACTTGTGTGTTAATGTTACGGATGTGTCTATTCTAAAATCACTTTCGGAAAGCAATTTATCCAATATGAGGTTGCTTGAAAACCATGACGTCTCCCAAGGTGTTAGATTTCAGTACATCACTGTAAGAAGAACTTGCGCCAAGAAAACTGACCTTCTAATTCATCAGAAAATAAAATGGAAGCCTACAAATCACCAGCCACAAATGCCAAGAAAGTTCCTCCAGAACTGGCTGCAGCGAACGAATCAGTAAGTTTCGACCATTCAATCTTTTCTGCACCGTCATGCTTCACCAGCACACCACTACATTCATTAAGGAAAAAGACTCTTCTGAAGCAAACTGCAACGAAAGATTCAAGTTCAGTGTCTGAAAAAAGGAGAAGTAGAAGTGTGGAAGAAAGAAGAGATAAATTTGTTAGTAAAAAAAAATGCTAAATTTCACTGAAATACATCAAAAGAGGATGGAAGACATTTCGCAGATAACCGAGAGAAAGGCTGAAAGAGCAAGACTCTTGTTATCAGGCAAAAAACAAACTTGGCAATCTAATTCGATGACAAATTATAAGACACAAAAAAGAAATGACGATGGAGCAAAAAAAATTATTCACAAAAACAAGAAAGAAGAAGAGCAAAAATTGAAATCGCCGCATAAATCCAAGAATCTACCAGTTTTGGGTAACAAAAAAACTATTCCCAATATGAGATTAGATACTGCTAATTCTAAAGGTTTGGCTGGCAAATCGGGCATTCCGGAGACACCCCCAATTAGAAGCCGAACAAATAGAGAGTATTGCTACAAGAAGTAAACCAGAACATGATACTAGGGAAGAGAAACGAACAATTTTGAAAGGTGTTAGAGTAAACAGGGTGTTTCAATTATTGATGAAAATGAGAAAAAAGTGATTTTAGAATTATTTTGTTGTGCTTGTTGTTTTGAAACTTATTTTATCTATATTGTAAGTATTTTAATCTTGATCATAAACTGAATTTTGACTGAAAAAAGTCACAGATCATTGCCAGTTCGTCACACTTACGATCACTCACCAAATTCTAACAACTGAAAAATTAACTGGTTACTGAAGCCCAATTCCACCGAGGTGAAAGAGGAGAGAGGACACCGACTCTCAGAACAATATCAACGCTCAACCAGCGCTCAAAAGCGAAAAGTGAAAGATACCCGGTCGCTGAAGGCGGCCAAATACCGACAAACAAAAAAAAAACTGCAAAACTTCTACTACCCTCCTTCGCTCCGTTCGACCTTCCTCAAGAAACTAACAAGGTATAAAGTTCATAATCGTGTAGGGCTGCTGGTTGTCCGCATACCCGTCGAGCATTGCGAAAGGTGAAACTTTTGGCCAATTCTCTTGTACTCGACTTACCCTTCAGAAAGAGAGAGGAGGGAAATAGAAAAAAAAAAGGCAGAGGATGGCTGTCCCTTGACTAGATAATAAATGGACTAGGGTGGTCACTACCCCTATTCAGTGGCTGATATACATATAACACCTAGTGTATATTTCAGTCCACGATAGTAACATTGCTATATCATCTCTGCCTCTGATGCAAAAGAAAGTGAATTCGTTTTATGTTGAGTGTGACATTAGGTTTGACTTTGTGTGATTTCCGATTTCGTTCGCGTATGGTTTTCGATTAGATTATTGCAGATTTGCGGTATCCGGCCGCCTTCAGCGACCAGATATTTTTCTTTGACTGTGAGCGCTGGTTGAGCGAGGATATTTTTCCTAAGAGTCGGTATCCTCTCTCCTTTTCCACTTCGGTCGAATTGGCCTTCAGTAATCAGTTTCTCTTTCACTTTTTAGGGTTAAGGGTATGGTGGCTTATGTATGACGGATCGGCAGGCCGGTGATTTTTGTTTCTTTCATTTTGTGTTTGTTTTCTATTTCCCTTCTCTCTCTTCCTGGAGGGTAAGTCGAGTAGACGAGGATTGGCCAAACTTTTCACCTTTCGCAATGCTCGACGGGTATGCGAACAACCAGCAGCCCTACACGATTATGAACTCTATACCTTGGTAGTTTGTTGAGAAAGGTCGAACGGAGCGAGGGAGGGTAGTAGAAAATTTGCAGTTTTTTTTTTGTTCGTCGGTATTTGGCCGCCTTCAGCGACCGGGTATCTTTCACTTTTCGCTTTTGAGGGCTGGTTGAGCGTTGATATTGTTCTAAGAGTCGGTGTCCTCTATCCTCTTTCACCTCGGTGGAATTGGCCTTCAGTAACCAGTTGCTTTTTCACTTGTTAGAATTTAGGGTATGGTAGGTGATCGTAAGTGTGACGAACTGGCAATGACCTGTGACTTTTGTTTTTTTTTTTTTTTTTTCAATCTAAATTCAGTTCATGATCAAGATTAAAATACTTATAATATAATTAAAATAAGTTTCAGAACAACAAGCACAACAAAATAATTCTAAAACACTTTTTTCTCATTTTCATCAATAATTCAAACACCCTGTTTACTCTAACACCTTTCAAAATTGTTCGTTTCTCTTCCCTAATATCATGTTCTGGTTTACTTTTTGTAGCAATACTCTTTATTTGTTCGGTTCCAATTGGGGGTGTCTTCGGAATGCCCGATTTGCCAGCCAAACCTTTAGAATTAGCAGTATCTAATCTCATATTGGGAATAGTTTTTTTGTTACCCAAAACTGGTAGATTCTTGGGTTCATGCGGCGATTTTTATATTTGCTCTACTTCTTTCTTGTTTTTGACAATAAGCTTTTTTGCTCCATCGTTATTTTTTTTTGTGTCTTATCATTTGTCATCGAAGTAGATTGCCAAGTTGGTTTTTTGCCTGATAACAAGAGTCTTGCTCTTTCAGCCTTTCTCTCGGTTATCTGCGAAATGTCTTCTATCCTCTTTTGATGTATTTTAGTGAAATTAAGCATTTTTCTTCTACTAACAAATTTATCTCCTCTTTCCTCCACACTTCAACTTCTTCTTTTTTAAGACACTGCACTTAAATCTTTCGTTGAAGTTTGCTTCAGAAGAGTCTTTTTCCTTAATGAATGAAGTGGTGTGCTGGTAAAGCATGACGGTGCAGAAAAGATTGAATGGTCGAAACTTACTGATTCGTTCGCTGCAGCCAGTTCTGGAGGAACTTTCTTGGCATTTGTGGCTGGTGATTTGTAGGCTTCCAATTTATTTTCTGGTGAATTAGCAGGGTCAGTTTTCTTGGCGCAAGTTCTTTTTACAGTGATGTATTGAAATCTAACACCTTGGGAGACGTCATGGTTTTCAAGCAATCCAATATTGGATAAATTGCTTTCCGAAAGTGATCTTAGGATAGACACATCCGTAACATCAACACACAAGTCGTAGGTGTCCCTTCTTTGCAACAGGGGACCTGGAGTTTGCGCTTTTCTCGTTATTGATTGATTTCCACTGAGGTCTATTAGCAGAAACTCTTCTTTTGAAATTTCATTCGTAGCAGATGGTTCCTTGAAATCCTTTATTGGGACATCAATAGAATCCATAAATTTCTTCTTTAATTCAGCGGACCAGCGTTTTCTCACCGAACGCCTATTACTCGAATTAACAGGCAGAGATAAGTTTCTATTCTCGTTCTAGTCCTCCTCATAAATTGTTTGTTGGATGGTCCATCTTTTTTGCCCCTCCTGTTTAGAAGAGGAAGTTCCACTTCCACAAGGTTTCAATAGGTCATTAGATGAATTCTGTATCTTAACTTCATTTCTTCCACTTTTCTCACAATCATATTCATCAATTGATTTGAAATATTTATTAACACAAACAGTATCTTCATCTATATCATTGTTCTCAATAATTTCATCTGATTCGCAAGTTTCAGAGTTGAAAATGGACTTTTTCATATTTTCGTCGGATTCGCCGGTTTGATCATTACATTCCAAGTTCAAACTTCTACTATTATTGCAGTTACTAGAATTCTCAACATTTTTCTCCGATTCATCAGTCTGATCAGTACTTTCAGGAATGAAATTAAGACTTCCTTTTTTGGAATTCAAAGAATTTCTAACACGTAACCCAATATTATCTATAGATTTTTCAGTTTGATTGGTATCTATTGAGTTGGGAAATAGACTACTTTTCCTGGGAATATCGAAATTTTTGACAACCTTATCTTCTGACATTCTCAAATCACTCAACTTGTTCTAATTCTTCAGTTTCATTCATGTATGAATAGGAACATTGCCAGTATTTGGAAATAATTTTAGTCGAGTACACAAGGATTGGCCAAACTTATTACCTTTCGAAATGCTCGACGGGTATGCGGACAACCAGCAGCCCTACACGATTATGAACTCTATACCTTGGTAGTTTTTTGAGAAAAGTCGAACGGAGCCAAGGAGGGTAGTAAAAGTTTTGCAGTTTTTGAGCGCTCGTACTACTTCCTCGAGGGCTATATCATTTCGTCACGATGTCTGTATTTTTAGAATTTCAAGCCGACAATGGTCTCAATCGACTATGTTCGACTCACTGATGACGAATCCGTCGGAAAATGCGTGTCTGTCTGTCCATCCGTAAGCACGATAACTCTCGAACGGAATGTCCTAGAAACTTGAAATTTTCAGGGTAGGTTCGAATTTCGAATGCCGCGGTTAAGTTCGTTATTGGGCAAAATTCGCCGAGGGGTTCCGTAAATATGGCCGCTCAAAATTTTGTTTTCCTGATTACTTCGAAACTACAGATTCGATCGAGATGTAATTTTGCACTCTAAAGGTGTGTACAGACATGCTCCGAATATCGTACCGAACCGTGTCGCGTACCCCGCGAGAGCGAATCAAATTCACGAATTCAAATTGCACCTCTACGTGCGATGAATTTGATTCGCTCTCGCGGGGTACGCGACACGGTTCGGTACGATATTCGGAGCATGTCTGTACACACCTTAATGGAAGATGAGGTGTTCAAGCTATCTGCAAAATTTTGTTCAGCTCGCATCACCAGAACCATAGAAACCATAGAAAATTGTAACTTTTGAACGGAAATGCCTAGGGACTTCAAATTTTCAGGATAGGTGTGGATCTCGATTGTCGTGATCACTTTCATCTATGAGCTAAATTATACTAGGGGTTCCGGAAATATGGTCGTTTGAAAATTAGTTTTCTTGATAATTTCCAAACTGCAGATTCGATCGTGACGAAATTTTGTATACTTATGGAGAATGATATATTCAAGCTACATTTCTCTACATCGCATGACCAGAACCATAGAAACCATAGAAAATCATGACTTTCGAACGGAAAGGCCTAGGGAATTGAAATTTTCAGGATAGGTGTAGATCTGCAATGTGGCGTTCACGTTCATCAATGAGCAGAATTATACTAGGGGTTCCGTGAATACGGTCGTTTGAAATTTTGTTTACTCGATAATTTCGAAACTACGGATTCGATCGAGATAAAATTTTTAATTTCAAACGAGAATGAGATATTAAAGCATCATTTTGTCCAGATCGCATGACCAGAACCATAGAAACCATAGAAAATCATAACTTCCGAAGGGAAAGGCCTAGGAACTTGAAATTTTCAGGGTGGGTTTGGATCGCGAATTTCACGGTCACGTTCATCAATGAGCAAAATTATACTAGGGGTTCCGTAAATATGGCCGTTCAAAATATTCTGTTCCTGATAATTTCGAAACTACCGATTTGATTTGAATGAAATTTTGCACCTAGCTGGGAAATAATGTATTCAAACTACGTGCGAAATTTTGTCCAGATCGCATCACCAAGACCGTAGATACCGTAGAAAATTCTAGCGAATTATCGAAAAAAAATAGGTTCGAATCTCGAATACCGCGGTTAAGTTCTTTATTGGGCAAAATTCGACCAGGGGTTCTGTCAATATGGCCGTTCGAAATTTTGTTTTTCTGATTACTTCGGAACTACTCATTCGATCGGAATGAAATGTAACATTCAGATTGAGAATGAAATGTTAAAGTTACATGCAAAATTTTGTCCATATCGCATGACCAAAACCGTAGAAACCATAGAAAATTCTAACTTTCGAACGGAAAGGCCTAGGGACTTGAAATCTCTAGAGTAGGTTTGAATCTCGAATACTGCGGTTAAGTTCGTAATTGGGCAAAATTCAACCAGGGGTTCCGTAAATATGGCCTATCGAAATATTGTTTTTCTGATTACTTCGAAACTATACTGATTCGATAAAAATGAAAATTTGCATTCGGATGGAGAATGAAATTTTCAAGTTACATGCAAAATTTTTTCCAAATCGCATGACCAGAATCATATAAAATCATAACTTTCGAATGGAAACGCCGAAGGACCTGAAATGTTCAGAGTAGGTTCGTTATTGGGCAAAATTCGACCAGGGGTTCCAGAAATATGGTCGTTTGAAATTTTGTTTTTGAGCGCTCGTACTACTTACACGAGGGCTATATCATTTCGTCACGATGTCGGTATTTTTCGAATTTTGAGCCGAAAATGGTCTCAATCGACTATGTTCGACTCACTGATGACGAATCCGTCGGAAAATTCGAGTCTGTCCGTCCGTCCGTCCGGCCGGCCGTATACACGATAACTCTCGAACGGAATATCCTAGAAACTTGAAATTTTCAGGGTAGGTTCGAATCTCGAATTCCGCGGTTAAGTTCGTTATTGGGCAAAATTCGCCGTAAATATGGCCGCTCGAAATTTTTGTTTCCTGATTACTTCGAAACTACAAATTCGATCGAGATGAAATTTTGCACTCTGATGGAAAATGAGGTGTTCAAGCTACATGCAAAATTTTGTTCAGCTCGCATCACCAGAACCATAGAAACCATAAAAACTTGTAACTTTCGAACGGAAACGCCTACGGACTTGAAATTTTCAGGAAAGGTGTGGATCTTGATTGTGTCACTTTCACTATGAGCAAAATTATACTAGGGGTTCCGTAAATACGGACGTTTGAAATTTAGTTTTCTTGATAAATTCCAGACTACAGATTCGATCGTGACGAAATTCTGTATACTAATGGAGAATGATATATTCAAGCTACATTTGTCTAGACCGCATGAACAGAACCATAGAAGCCATAGAAAATCATAACTTTCGAACGGAAAGGCCTAGGGACTTGAAATTTTCAGTATAGGTGTAGATCGGAAAAGTGGCGTTCACGTATATCAATGAGCAGAATTATACTAGGGGTTCCGTAAATACGGTCGTTTGAAATTTTGTTTTCTCGATAATTTCGAAACTACGGATTCGATCGAGATAAAATTTTGTATTTTAAACGAGAATGATATATTAAAGCAACATTTTGTTCAGATCTCATGACCAGAACCATAGAAACCATAGAAAATTATAACTTATAACTAACTCCGAAGGGAAAGGCCTAGGAACTTGAAATTTTCAGGGTGGGTTTGGATCACGAATTTCACGGTCACGTTCATCAATGAGCAAGATTAGACTAGGGGTTCCGTAAACATGGCCTTTCAAAATATTCTTTTCCTGATAATTTCGGAACTAACGATTCGATTGGAATGAAATTTTCCACCTAGCTGAGGAATAATGTATTCAAACTACGTGCCAAATTTTGTTCGGATCGCATCACCAAGACCATAGATACCGTAGAAAATTTTAGCGAATTATCGAAAACAAAATTGGTCACCTAAAGCACTGACTTGAAGTCTGGATTATCGCCTTAGTTTGAAAATTTGTTTGACAGCTGTCAAAAATTTCCTCAATTGGTTTCCAAAACTGAAAAATGCGAATCTACCTACAAGGTGCATGTACGAGCGCTCAAAAGCTCCTGCCTTCACGGCAGTGCTTTTCTTAATTTTTTTTTTTTTTAGTATAGTCGTTGTTAACCAATGCTTCTGGTTATATTGTGTTATAGAACTACCGTTATTGGTCTGTCATAGTAACAGAGAGTTATAGTTGAGCCAAGTTAGGCTGATTAAAGTTTTGTCAGTACCGATGTAGGTCCAAGTTAGTGTAGGTATTAGGGTATTGATCGAGAGTCCGTCTGGCTCCCGATTCGATGATTTGCATTGTTTATTTTTTTTCTGCGCCTTGTTCTCATCAACCACTGCATTTTATTTTTATAAAACCATTAAAATTAAACCATTGAGTAATTTTGTTTACTGCCACTTTGGTAGAGGGGTACGCAGCTTTGTTTGCTCTTCAATAGGCAGGCATATCTCTACCTGGCCCCCTTTTCCATTTCCTTATTTACTCACTCCCATCTTCCCTGAATGTAGCCGCGAGCCTAATTGCCTTGTGACCAGCTCCCTCAAAGTTAACGTCACACCCTCCATGGTGAATTGGAGTTTTGGGTGGAATGCATTGAAACAACTAAGGATGGTATCAAATTCTTCCTCAGGTATTGCTGTAATAGAATCAGCTACATATAACCAGAAGAAGGAAAACAAATGTCAAGTTTGCCACCACTGAAGACAACAACTCATCCATAACTAACTCCACCAAAATTGGGCTGAGAGGGTTGGCTATGGCAGTCCCATCTAACTGTAAATATACTGTTCCTCCAAAAACGAAGTAACTCGAATTGAAATAGAACTCAATCATTTCCAGAAATACCCTGCCTGGAATGTCTGTATAATCACATATAAAATCTCCATCCAATGAAACGAGCCTGTAATGGCTTGGTAACTGTACACTGTCTAGGTTTTTTTCGAACTCAACGGAACTTTTCACTTTGTAATTGAACGTTGATGTCAACGGTAACAGAATCTTATGTAAAAAGGTTGCCAAGCTATAGCAAGGGGATCCTATAAAACTGACAATCGGTCTCAATGCAAACACTTTTTTATGAGTTTTTCTCAATCCGTAGATCTTAGGAGGGACTGAATTACTGAATATACCGATTTCCTAATAACTTCTCTGCGAAAGCATTTGCTCGTTCTTGGTATTTTCGTGGGGTCTTTTCGTGGGTTGTTTATATATGTGATCATCTGCAAGCATTTCTAGCATTTTTTCGTCTTAATCTTTTTTTAACTTGATAACCGTAGAGTTGCCCCTATCTGACCGTCCCACCAATATGTCCTTGTGGGGACTCAAAAAGTGTCTAGTTTCTTCTGCCTCCTTCATCAATCTCTCTGTAGATTTGGGAATTTCATATCTCCTATAAAAACTAGTTAGAATGTTAGTGGTGGACGCTCTCAATCTGTTCATCTCGTCTTCATCATTTTCCCAGCGATAAAACCCTAGACTATGGCAAGATCGCTTTAGTATAGTTACATACGAATTTTTTGCTATCTCTTATAAGAAAATTGGCTCGGCTACTAAGTAGTTCCTCTATCTTCTTCAAGTTTCCCTTCTTTATTTGCTCGAATTTCTTGTTAAATTTAGCTTCGTTAATTTCTTGAGTGTTCAGAAATATTTCCCTCGGCAGTAATCTCTTCGACTGGTTTCTTAGTTCTTCTATGGGGGATAAAATTATTCTGTACTTCTACTCCGTGATATCAATTTCAACATTGTGAACTGACTTCTCAAACATCCTTGAGATGCTTTCTTCTTTATTCCTGGATGTTCTTCTGTTCGTTGGGGGAATAAGCATCCAATGTTGTTGGTAACATGTTTGGGAAAAAAATTCTTGCCTCTACATTGCAGCAATAATATGCGGCGGTTTTTCAGTGAAGCCAACTTCATCATTTCATTAGACAACGCTTTCAGTGAGTAATGTGCCCTGTAGCCATTCGTGTGCTTGATGGTAGTGAAAAAACCCATTTCATAATACAGTAATCTGTTATGTTCCTTCAATTAAATGTGTGAATGTTGGTCGTGGGATTGGAATATTTTCATGAAGAACAACTATTTATTCTATGAGGAACGTTTCGCAAACCTTATTATTGTTTCTTCAAGCTCTACAAAAAACATACGAACAACAGTTAACACATAATACAGAAAAGCAAATCTTTTACCTTGAATTTAATGGTGTTCATCTAGTTCATGACGAACAGATCGTAAATGAAATTGGCACACAGCGACGCACTTTTCTCCCTTGTCAAATTCTTACAGAATGAAGATCATATGGGTGAATAATTCTGTTAATTGTCGAATAATCGACGTGCATGTAAACTGAAACGGAATGCGCCCTGCGTCTCGCTTCAATGGAATAGAAAAAAAAACTCTTATACAGGACGTCAAGAACAACGATCAAAACCACAGACGGAAAATTATAAACTATGATATCTGACAACATTGAATCGACAAACAGTTTTTATTTTTTTTCAATATAACAGTTATCCTATCAAAATTATTCATCTCTCAAAATTATCTAAAACACTGTCTCGTCGGGCGTATATAGCTAATGCATTACTGTATATACTACTGAAATTCGAGCAGTCTGTTTTCAGGTTTACAGTGTCGGCCAAGCTTATTAGTATCATTGGGTTTGTTTCCCAGAATGACTGAGGCGCTGGCCTCCTCGAACCGCTCGCACGCGACCTACGACGTGCGGTGACGTCATACGGTGTAACTTTTGAATCTCCTTCCTTGATGAGTGATGAGGAAGAAGTAGTTCTGTTGCTGTCCCTTCTCTACTTCACTGTATTCGGTTCTTTTAATGTCCCACAGTTCTCTTCTCAACTTCAGAAATCAATTTTTCTGAATCAATTCCTTGCATACTAAATTTCAAGTAGCAACCTGAGCAAATAAAATTCGATATCTGTCTGACGTCGTGAATCGTACCTGCCGATGTACGCCTATAAAGAACGCTGCGTGTGACAGGTCTCATAGAAATACCGTGGACTACTGTACGACAGGCGTGTGGAGGCGCGCCCAATTCCGAGTCGCATAGTCATCGGAACGATCCTGCGAGTCGGCCCCGAAAGCGACTGGCGTCCCGCACCGCTACGTCTGTCCATTTGAAACCCATTGACGACCCGGCGACTTGTTTTGAATCTCGGAAAGCGAATCCGCGTGTGACATTACCCTAAACTGAGCCACCATTCTTTTCAAAACTAAAATTTAAGATCGATCAGAGAGATAGTGAAGATTAAAAATTACTCTCATAAACTTATAAATAGGTGTATAAGTTCCATTTTCAGGCAAAATGCAAAAACCGGAAATACAAATGAAGCAACAATTGGTGAGAAATGGTCTATTGACCTTCTCATTTTAAAAACCAGCCAAAATTTGGCAAACGTTTTTGTTTTTGGAGAAACGGTTTAAAAACTTCATATTGATGAGTTACTTTTCAATTTTGCTCGAAGGATATGTCAGTGTCAGTGACCCGCTTGCGTGAAACTACCTGTACATACTCTCACTAGAGGCAAAGTTGGACTTGGTGAGTACGGATTGACAGTAAAGAAATAATTTCTGGCTTTCCTCAGAAATCTACAGGGTGATTTTTCGAATTCATGCCACATATACTATGACAATCATTAAAACCAAACCAATCGACGAAATTCATTGAAACTTAGGAAGTTGTTATGAAACGTCATGTAAAGATCAAGAGAACGAGATATTAACCATCTCGATACTCCAGGATCGGACTCATTATTCCTCATTTATCGAGTACAGAGAAAGAACAACACTTTTTATTTCAAATTTCGAATTATTATTTCACATCTCAAAAGAAGCTTGAATGCAACTTCCATATGTGTGTGTCCATATGTTTTTGAGCGCTCATTAGACTAACGAGGGCTATATCATTTCGTCACGATGTCTGTATTGTTCGAGTTTTAAGCCGAAAATGTGCCATAAGCAAGACAACTTTAGAACGGAACGACCCTCGGAACGACCTAAAGACTTGAAATGTGATGAAATTTTGTATATACATAGAGAATGATATATTCAGGCTACATTTTGTCTAGATCGCATGACCTGAACCATAGAAAATTATAACCTTCGAACGGAATGGCCTGGGGACTTTTTAGGGTAGGTTAAGATCTTGAATATCGCGGTCACGTTTATCAATGAGCAAAATTAGACTAGGGGATACGTAAAAATGGCCGTTCAAAGTATTTTTTTCCTGATAATTTCGAAACTACCGATCTAACGAATGAAATTTTGCACATAGATGAAGCATAATGTATTCAAACGATATCTGTATTTTTCGAATTTTGAACCAAAAAAATTACGAAAAGCACTGCCGTGAAGGCACGAGCTTTTGAGCGCTCGTACATGCTTCTTGTAGGTAGATTCGCATTTTCCAGATTTAGAAATCAAGAAAGAATTTTCGACAGCAGTCAAAAAAATTCTGAAACTTAGGCGGAACTCCAGACTTCATGTCAGTGCTTCAGCTGATCAATTTTTTTTCGATAATTCGCTAGAATTTTCTACGGTATCTATGGTCTTGGTGATGCGATCTAGACAAAATTTTGCATGTTGTTTGAATACATCATTCCTCAGCTAGGTGCATAACTTCATTCTAATCCGATCAGCAGTTTCGGAACTATCAGGGAAAAAATATTTTGAACGGACATATTTACGGAACCCCTAGTCTAATTCTGCTCATTGATGAACGTGACCGCGATATTCGCGATCCAAACTCACCCTGAAAATTTCAAGTTCCTAGGCCTTTCCGTTCGAAAGTTACAATTTTCTATGGTTTCTATGGTTCTGGTCATGCGATTCGGACAAAATATTGCTTCAATATATCATTCTCGATTAAAATACGAAATTTCATCCCGATCGAATCCATAGTTTCGAAATTATCGAGAAAACAAAATTTCAAACGACCGTATTTACGGAACCTCTAGTATAATTCTGCTCATTGTTAAACGTGAACGCGACATTTCAGATCCACACCTATCCTGAAGATTTCAAGCCCCTAGGCTCTTCCGTTCAAAAGTTATGATTTTCTATGGTTTCTATGGTTCTGGTCATAAGATCTGGAGAAATGAAGGTTGAATATATATTTCTCCGTTAGTACACAAAATTTCGTCACGATCGAATCTGTAGTTTTGAAATTATCAAGAAAACTAGATTTCAAACGACCATATTTACAGAACCCCTAATATAATTTTGCGTGATCACGACATTCGAGATCCACACCTATCCTGCAAATTTCAAGTCCCTAGGCGTTTCCGTTCAAAAGTTAAAATTTTCTATGGTTTCTATGGGTCTGGTCATGCGATCTGGACAAAATTTCACATGTAGCTTGAAAACCTCATTCTCCATTTGAGTGCAAAATTTCATCTCGATCAAATCTGTAGTTTCGAAGTAATAAGGAGAACAAAATTTGGAACGGCCATATTTACGGAACCCCTGGTGGAATTCTGCCCATTAACGAACCTAACCGAGGCATTTGGGATCTGAACCTACACTGAAAATTTCAAGTCTCTAGGTTGATCCGTTCGAGAGTTATCGTGCTCACGGCCGGACGGACAGACTCGAATTTTCCGACGGATTTTCCACGGATTCGTCATCAGTGAGTCGAACATAGTCGTTTGAGACCATTTTCGGCTCAAAATTCGAAAAATACAGACATCGTGACAAAATGATATAGCCCTCGTGTAAGTAGTACGAGCGCTCAAAAAGGCTCAATCGACAAGTTTCGACTCACTGATGACGAAACCGTCAAAAATTACTAGTCTGTCCGTCCGGCTGTCCGTCAGTATACACGATAAGGCTCGAACGGGACGACCTAGAAACTTGAAATTTTCAGGGAAGCTTCGAATTCCGTGGTAAAGTTCGTTATTGGACAAAATTCGACCAGGAATTCCGTAAATATGGTCGTTCGAAATTTTTTCAAAACTACGGATTTGATCGTGAGGAAATTTTGTATTTTAATGGAGAATGATATATTCAAGCTTAATTTTTTCCAGATCTCAAAATCAGAACTTTTTCAAATCCCAAAAAATCATTCGATGAAAAATCCTTATATTTCTGTAACAGCTGATTCGGCATAGTTGCCAAAGAACTGCTGTAATTTTTTTGACAGCTGTCGAAGCAACTAAACGAAGTTCGAGAAGTCGGATTTAATCATACGAGCAGGACTGAAATATCTGCAGAATGAATATGATACGTGGAATATTCCGCAACAAACTGAAATTCTAGTAGGGGAAGATTGGCACCATTCGTACACTTTTTAGAATATGATTTTTCTAAATTTGGATATTGAAGTTATAGTGCTCCATCAGTTATTGAAACATTCTGCATACATTCCCCTACCTAGTCAAAAAGTAAGATGCCAATATCTTACACCTTAATACAGGTCGAATAAAATAGAAAATGAATCATCAAAAATTACGAAAAGCACTGCCGTGAAGGCAGGAGCTTTTGAGCGCTCGTACATGCACCTTGTAGGTAGATTCGCATTTTCCAGTTTCAGAAATCAGTTGAAGGAATTTTCGCTGTCAAAAAAATTCTGAAACTTAGGCTAAACTCCAGACTTCATGTCAGTGCTTCAGCTGATCAATTTTTTTTCGATAATTCGCTAGAATTTTCTACTGTATCTATGGTCTTGGTGGTGCGATCTGGACAAAAATTTGCACGTGGTTTGAATTCATTATTACTCAGCTAGGTGCAAAAAAAAAAATCATCCCAATCCGCTCAGTATTTTCGGAATCATCAGCAAAAAAATATTTCGAACGGCCATATTCACGGAACCCCTAGTCTAATTTTGCTCATTGATGAACGTGACCGCGATATTCGCGATCCAAACCCACCCTGAGAATTTCAAGTTTCTTGGCCTTTCCGTTCAAAAGTTACAATTTTCTATGGTTTCTATGGTTCTGGTCATGAGATCTGGACAAAATATTGTTTTAATATATCATTCTCGATCAAAATACAGAATTTCATCTCGATCGAATCCGTAGTTTCGAAATTATCGAGAAACCAAAATTTCAAACGACCGCATTCACGGAACCCCTAGTATAATTTTGCTCAGAGATGAACGTGATCACGACATTCGAGATCCACACCTATCCTGAAAATTTCAAGTCCCTAGGCCTTTCCGTTCGAAAGTTATGATTTTTTATGGTTTCTATGGTTCTGGTCATGTGATCTGGAGAAATAAAAAGCTTGAATATATCATTCTCCATTAGTATACAAAATTTCGTCACGATCGAATCGGTAGTTTTGAAATTATCAAGAGAACTAAATTTCAAACGAACATATTTACGGAACCCCCAGTATAATTTTGCTCAAAAATGAACGTGATCACGACATCCGAGATCCACACCTATCCTGAAAATTTCAAGTCCCTAGGCGTTTCCGTTCAAAAGTTACAATTTTCTATGGTTTTTATGGTTCGGGTCATGCGATCTGGACAAAATTTTACATGTAGCTTGAACACCTCAATCTCCATTTGAGTGCAAAATTTCATCTCAATCAAATCTGTAGTTTTCAAGTAATCAGAGGAACAAAACTTTGAACGGCCATATTTACGGAACCCCTGGTGGAATTTGGCCCATTAACGAACTTAACCGAGGCATTCGGGAACTGAACCCATGCTGAAAATTTCAAGTCTCTAGGTTGATCCGTTCGAGAGTTATCGTGCTTACGACCGGCCGGACGGACGGACGGCCGGACGGATGGCCGGACGGCCGGACGGACAGACTCGAATTTTCCGACGGATTCGTCATCAGTGAGTCGAACATAGTCGATTGAGACCATTTTCGGCTCAAAATTCGAAAAATACAGACATCGTGACGAAATGATATAGCCCTCGTGTAAGTAGTACGAGCGCTCAAAAATTGTTTGATTGGACTCAAAAGTAACAACCCTAATAAACTAAATGACAAAACTTTTTATGAACAAAAAACATAGGTATATTTCTCAAAAAAAAAATTTGAAAGCATTGCCGTGCAGTCATGGGCTTGTAGAATTTTCTACGTTATTTATGGTTTAGGTGATGCGATCTGGACAAAATCGCAAGTAGCTTGAGTACATAATTTTCCATCTGAGTGCAAAATTTCAACTCGATCGAATCAGTAGTTTCGAAGTAATATATACCCGTACGAATCTGCCCCAAAGGACAAAAATGAATGATTTTTACCTACACATAACTCAAAATGAAAAAACCACAAAAAAGATACACTATTGTTATTATAATCGTAGTAACTTCCGATTGCGCAATCTAATATATAAAATTCTCGTGTCACAGTTTTTGTTACCATACTCCTCCGAAACGGCTTGACCGATTTTGATGAAATTTTTTGTGCTTATCCGGTATCTATGAGAATCGGCCAACATCTATTTTTCATTCCCCTAAATGTTAGGGGTAGTCCACCCCTAAAAAAATTTTTTTATTTTTTAGACAAAATTTCTAATTTCTATTCTTTTATGATACAACATACAAAAATACATACAATCCCCAATTTTCACCCTTCTACGATCAACCCTTATTTTTTAATAGAAGAAAAAAGGGAGAGACCGGGGGCGCGAAGCGCCCCCCGCGTTTTCGAGAGGGAGAAACGGGCTTTCCTAAGGTAAGAGAGGCCGAAGTCCTCGAGCAATTTTGAAATTGCGAAAAAAAGGAGAGATATGGCAAAACAACGTTTGCCGGGTCAGCTAGTAATCCTATAGAATTTGACGCTTCACTTAAGCATTTACGATCTGTAAACATCGACGTTATATTTACTTTGAGCATGCAAAAACACATTTTCGCCTGTCGTGTCGCTCGCAGCGGCCGCACTAGCGGCTAACTTCGTGGACAAGTAGGGATAGCTTACTTCTACCCACACATGCAAAGCCGAAATAAATAAGCTGTTCTATCAAGTTGTATGTATGAAGCTTCCCCGTGTACGAATGGTGCCAATCTTCCCCTAAATTATAAGAATTTGCCAAAATATGAATAATTCGTTGGTAAAACAACAATAAGGGAAATAGAATTTTGCTCAAGACTAAAAAATTAATTCCTTTTAACAATAACACAATTTGATTTTCAGTTTTTGTCATTTGCTCTTCAAAACATGAGGAGCTTGACCTCATTTTGGCTTCGAAAACAGAATACACTTCAACAATACTTGAACGGTGGCAAAAATGGTTTGCGATCACCCTCAGATGAACTTACTGTGGAATCGAACACTTTGAGTAAATGACAAAGTACTTACCCCCAGAGGGTGATGACGAGGTCTCGGCGAATCACAGGCTGATATTGAGATAGGGTTGAAGGATAGGAAGCAGGGGATACCTTCATTCGGCACAGTTCCGGGGCTTTCACTGGAGCTAAAGGCACTTAACTTAAAATTGTTCAATTTCACACAGAAGGCACAATAACGCGATGAACAAGGCGATAGGTATCAGAAGACTTTCTCACAAATATGCCACGATATTTCAGAGGAGATTCGATCGCTTCGATATTCAACAAAATTCTCGGTTTTCTCGCACGATGATTTTTTTCTTTTCGGCTCGTGATTGATTGATGACTGACTTATGGTCAGAAAGGTGACAATACCTCAAGCACGAGCGCAAGAGAACTATACAGGTGGTCGTTTATGTTCACGACGTAACATGCCGCCCACCTCGAAATGTCCCTTCGTCAAGATTAACTAAAACGAGTGAACAGACGAAAGACGCCACGAGCAATCTACTGAGTCGGAAGAGGACACAATTTGACGACGGGTCGTCGAATTATCCAAGAAGCAGTAGCAACATCTGCTACACAAGCTGTGGCATCAGCTCCCGGAAAAACAGATGATATACGGCCGATCCACTACTTCAGAGGAGGAAGATTGTCATCTTCTCCCTTCATAACGACGGTGTCAGGATGGATAGAAGTAGATGAATGCAGCTACTTTTGACGTTGCTGCAAGCTATGCGAGTACTCCTGACACCACCGCTTCACGAAGTCTTGCTGAAATCGCTGGACGAGCTGCCAACGAGACCGACGGTTTACTGGTATGGAGCTGACATAGAGATCAGAAGGAGCGGAGAGGGAGCTGAAAACCAGAAAATGCCATGGTGTGAGGGCCTCAAAATCAGAAGCGACGGACGATGGGAGATATAGAGGACGAGAGTATAGGATTGCCTCAACCTGAGTGCGGACGGTGAGAAACTCCTCGTAAGTGAGTTTTTGCTAGCCGATAACGCGAGTGGGATGATGCTTAGCATGGCTTGGGGACGACAAAAAACGCCTCAGATCTTGAAGATAATGGTTGGCACCGTCGGAATTTGTGCCATTATCTGAGTAGATAACAGACGGATGACTTCTGTGTGCCACGAATCAACAGAGTTAGCAGCGACAAATGCGGGAGTGAAGAGCTCAGATGCTAGCTCTAGATGAATGGCTTTGGTGGAAAAACAGATTAACACGACCAAATATGATAAGTCTACTGTCAGCACTTGGAAAAATGGTCGAAAGAGTCATTGCAAAAAGACTCAATGAAGAAAAAGAAGCTCTGAATCTGATACCACCGGAAAAGTTTGGATTCAGAAGAAATCATTCCACAGAACTTCAACTGTTAAGGATCACTGAATATGTCACTGAAGGATTTCAGAATAAACAAGCCACAGGATTAGTGCTATTAGATGCCGAGAGTGCCTTCAACCGACTTTGGCACGAAGGACTTGCCTACAAGATGATGATGGCAGGCTACACCACCAAAACCTGCAAGATAATAAGAAACTACCTGAGGAACCGGAATTTTCATGTCAAAATAGACGACACATTATCTACCACCAGACAAGTAGAAGCAGGAGTGCCCCAAGGATCAGTTCTAGGACCTCTGCTCTACAACATATATATCTACGATATTCCTAAGAACCCGAAGAATCTGCTAGCCCTTTATGCAGACGACACGGGAATAGCCTTCAGACATCGACGGCCAGATGTCATACACAGAAGACTGCAAGAGGCACTAGAAGATTTAGAAGAATGGTTCATTAAATGGAAAATTTGAATGAATAGAATAGACTTGAAATTGATTCCAACCTACAGATAAATGGAGAAGAGATAAAATGGGAAAATGAAGTCAAATATCTAGGAGTAAAACTAGATAAAGGGCTTACATGGAAAAACCATACAAAATATGCAGTGAATAAAACAAACTCAGCAATGAGTAGACTTCACCCACTGCTAGGAAGAAGAAGCCGAATGAACCAAAGCACGAAGCTACGAATGATCAAGTCAATTGCAAGACCCCAACTAACATATGGCTCGGCGGCATGGGGCCATGCAGCCAATAGCCATATAAAGTAGATTCAAGCAACAGAGAATAAACTGCTCTGAGCACCAATGAATATGCCATGGTTCGAAAGAAACCAACAAATCCACAGAGACTTAAAATGGGAAACTGTCACAGATTTCCTGAAAAAGAAGGCCGAGAAGATATTTGAAAAAGCAAGTCAACACCCAAATGATGAACTAAGAAGACTTGTTGACTACAACCCCGCAGAAGATGTGGTTAGGATACCCACCTATCACAAAAGACCAAGAAGTCAACTACGTAGAAACAGAAATTGAGTTATGTCAATTCAAATCATCCAGAAGAAGAGACTCCTATGAAATTCAAATTCATAGGTAACACAATTATCACACGACAAAGATCGTGATGGAGATACGAACAAGAAGAGTCAAAAGGTTAATAGGTAATAAATGCCCGGAATCTAAAACAGCAGGTTAGTTTTAGTTAGAGTAGGTCGTGCTTCACACGAAGTCTCACACACTGTTCTATATATCGGAGATAATTCGTCCATGAGGATTCCCCTGACTAAAAAAAAAAACCGTCGACGAATGAACGAGTGAGTAGCCAAAGCAACGGCGTGCAAAAGACGAAGATGGGCATCATCAATGATCAGATGAGTGAGATGATCATTATTTGGTAGAAGAACGGGATGTTTGTGTCGATATGGAAGCAAGGAAGCAGATAGGCGACCACCGACACGAATAGTGTTGTCCTCATCGAGGAAGAGGTGAAGTTTCATGATGAGACGAAAATGTGCCATAAGCACGATAACTTCAGAACGGAACGACCTTAAGACTCGAAACTTGACGAAATTTTCATTTTAATGGAGAATGCTATATATTCAAGCTACATTTTGTCTAGATCGCATGACCTGAACCATAAAAACCATAGAAAATTATAACGGAATGGCCTAGGGACTCTTCAGGGTAGGTTTAGATCTTGAATATGGCGGTCAAATTCATCAATGAGCAAAATTAGACAATCGATTCCGTAAATATGGCAGCTCAAAATATATTTTTTCTGATAATTTTGAAACTACTGATTGGATTGGATTGAAACTTCGCACATAGATGGAGAATACTGTATTCAAACTAAATTTTGTACAGACCGCTTTCACAAGACCATAAATACCGTAGAAAATTATAGCGAATTATCGAAAACAAAATTGGTCACTTAGCACTGACGTGAAGTCTGTGTTTGAATTTTTTTTCGACAGCTGTCAAAAATTCCTTCAATTGGTTTCTGAAACTGGAGAATGCGAATCTACCTATAATGTGCATGGAACGAGCGCTTAAAAGCTGCTGACTTCACGGCAGTGATTTCGATAATTTTTTCATATTGTTATGAAAAATTTCTTTCTCTGCTTGGGGGATTTAATTGAATAGCTCTGTTAGACTGCACCCCTGGTTGGTTCAAATGATAGTCATAGTTTATAACGAATTGGATGGAACCTGAAATAAGGGCTCCCGCACACTGGCAACTATTTAGTTGCGGTGCTTAAAAAATCTACTAGCTTGAAAGTTGCCCGTGACTGTTTCAAGCGCACACTGGCAACTGAATAGTTGCTTAACATCAGTATCAAAAAAGATTTCGTCGAAACTGCATGCGTTTGTGCTCTTCTTCTGAAAAGGGAGAGGAAAATGGGCCCAAAATTTTGGGTTCTTCCATTGATCAGCACAGGCTTATAGGTGGAGAATTTCATAAACAGTTTGAAAATCTGAAAAAATATCACTCCACAATTTTTTTTTCAGGATTTTTATCTGCATATTCTTTCACCCTTTTGTCCTACAATGCCGACCGTGATTTAATAGCTTCTATGAATTATTCAATGTTCGTTGACATGTTCATTCGAAGCCGCCGAGATTGCAACTGAGAAATCGAGAGCAATTTTGAATCGCCAGTGTGCGGGGACGGAAATGAACTCGTATGTTCTATTCTGCCGGCATTTATTGAGTTGCCTGGAAAATTGAAAATGTTGGAATTTTTAGTTGCCGCAACTAAATAATCGCCTGTGTGCGGGACCCCATAAATAATGATGTGTTCTATTTTTGTGATTAAAAAGTTGCTTGAATAAAGTTGCCAGTGTGCGGGGGCTCTAATGGAAACTGATTTATAGTCCATTTAAGAATTATTGACATCGAAGCAGGCCATGAACGTCCAGCCGAGGCTTTATTTCTAGTTACTAAAAAGTAACTAAATTTCATCATAGAAATGGAACATAAATATAACCTAGAAAAGTGTTGAGTATACGAATTATCGAATAATTAAGCCGGAATATTTCGATTGCAGTTCAAACATAGGAATTCAGGTTGGAAAGCGCAAAAATATCGTGGAATGCTTTCATATGAAATTATCTGAACTTATCGTTCATATAAAAGTCAACCATGGAAAATTGAAGATCATTCAAATAAATATTTATTTTTACTCAGGACCATGCAATATTTATTGGTATTGGAAATCTTGCAAAATTCTAACCATATAACTATAAGAGGACCATTTTATGTCAGGATTTAAGAAGGATAATTAATGGAATTCTAGCAGGTAGCTAGTGGTGCAACAGAAAAAAATTTTTGGATACTTCGCAAGCACAGGGCCAAAAGAATGGATTGGAATAAACGTTATAATGTATTAAGAAATAAGAGAGAAACAAAAATTAAGAATCTTTGTAGTACATGAAGAATTTTGACATGAACTTTGTACCGAACTATCAATATATGAAGCAATTTGTGAATTATTTATTGCTCGGTGTTGAATACTTTAAGAAAGTCAATTTTTATTTTCATTCATTAAAACTATCCATGAATTATTGAAATTATTATAATTGATGAGCTATTTTACAATTATTCAGTATACTTTTGAATTGGGAACAATATAGCTTGTGAACAGGGTACCATACAGTATAAGTATAATAAATAAACTTAAAATATCTATGAATGATACAAGAGCAAAGATAAAAATATCATTGAAAACTTTGTTTCCACGTAGTGTAGTGATTTGGATGTGTTTATTGAATGAGCTGACATAATCCTATTGATGGGCATCCTTTTGCAGGGAAGGTTTCAATTTTTCAATAACTCATTTATGAAATAATTCAACATTCATAGTAATCCTTATCATTAATACCACTGTCAAAAATCGGATCACATCCAGGTAAAAATCCATCAATTGTTCCAGCATTCAAAATAGTGCACCTTCTGCCTTTACCGTTTTCGAATATCCAAATTTCATCTAGATAAATGAATTTTACGTTTTGTTCCATGTATTCTCGGTATTTATCACAATATCGTACTATTTTCATTATATTTTTCTGTTTATCAATAAGAATTTTCCTTCGATCAACTTTTTTGTATTTGTATCCAATTTTTTTTATGATATAATATAATGTTGACTTCGATCAATTGAAATCTAGGTGCTCTTTGGCCAGTTCGAAAAGAATATCTAAACTGATATATTCATTGTTTTTAATTCAAGCAAAAACAAAGTCATTCAATGTCTCTTTGAAGGAATAATCGTATCGCACAGGTTTTCTTCCACTGCTAATAACATGCTAATATTCTACGGACAGAGCTTGGTGAAATCTGAAAATTTAAGAGACATTGATCAATCAGAATACACTTTGAGTCGGTGAATAACAGTTTACCTGAAACACTAGCGGAAATATATGCCAAAACTTTGAAAAACTCAAAGTAACACCGACAAACTGCCTGGCGTTCTCTTGTTAGGAGCGATGTATCCTGGAATCCTGGTCAATTCCAGCCATTTTAATAGCATAAGACAAGAAATACTCAAATTCAGAGCAAATTTTTATAATTACATATTCACCAATATCTTCGATAAAATCATCAAAGCAAGATTTCTATGGGTAATGTTAGTGTTATTCCTATACCAACCTGAATTCAGCAACCCAAAATATCACTGAATAGTCTATTACCAACTTAAATTCGATTTTTCACAGCCAACCGAGATGTCAATAATTCTTAAACGGAGTATACATGTAAATATCAACGTACTTTGATGGAAGTATCAACTCAATTGGAAGGAAAAGGGGCCGAAAGAAACTGAGATCAATATAATATTGGAGTTGGAGTACAGGGATTATATCGTCAACTACAGACAAGCCAGTAAGAAAAGTTGAGGAACTTTATTTAGACTTTATTTAGAGCTGCTCTCTGTGAGTGCTTATCTATATCTAGTTCAGAATGATTTATAATTTAGAATTTTCATTTTGATAGAATTAGTTTATTGAGTTGTTCTAGTTTGGTTTTAAAAAATAGTATAATTCGTATATATATTATTGATTGTTCACCTTGCACCCTCTGTGAGATAGAGTCTTTGGCAAATTAATTGGAAAATTGGAAAAAATTCTTTGAAATTGTTATTGAGTTTCAATTATCTTCAAAATTAAATTAATTTCTTTAAAATTTTACATACACGTACTCCCGGGACACCCTGTACCTTTATTATAATTATCAGCAGAAATAGAAAATTCAGGAGAAGCTAAAGAATTTCACATAGAGGAGAAGACAAGAAAGAACTAAATACACACAAGTGCTCAAAAATTTTCCGAGTGAACTGAGAACAGGCAGATGAAACCAATGGGTCAGAAATCTCAACACCATGGACCACTCAGCGTGGAAGATGCAAAAGTTCCTACGGCGCGAGAAAACCGAAATCCCATCTCTATACGGAGCAAATGGTATGGTCTACTCAAAGATAGAAAGAGCTGGAGCACTGGCCGATGCAACAGAGAAGAAGCAAGAATCAACTACAGAGAGGACGATGAAAATGGAAACTCAGAGGAAGAAGTAGAAGGAAATGAAGAATTGATGTTGAAATCTCCGGAGGGCGATACCATCCCAAACGGAACTAAACCAACAGAGATTGAAGAAATGATCAAGGAATTGAAAAACAGGAAGCACTAGGGAAAGAAAGAGTAACAAATTTTATGTTATGCAGAATGCCTAGGAAACGAATAGCAGCGCTAGCCGAAATAGCAAACGCAGTGATGAGAACAGAATACTATTCAATTAGAGATAGAAAATTGCCAAAAAATAATAGGCCAATAAGTATTGTGTCAGCACTCGGAAAAATAGTTGAGAGAAAAATGACTCAATGAAGAAACAGAAACACTGAATCTGTTACCACCGAAACAATTCGGATTCAGAAGAAATCACATAACTTCAACTGCTAAGGATCACGGAAAGATTTCAGAATAAACAAGCTACAAGATTTGTGCTATTAGAAGTTTATAGAACCTTCAATCGGGTTCGGCACGAAGGACTTGCCTACAAAATGATGATGGTAGGCTATACTACTAAAACCTGTAAGATAATAGAAAACTACCCTGGAAAAGAAATTTTTATTCAAAAATAGATAAAAAATTATCTTCCACCTGACAGGTAGGAGCAGGAGTGCCCCAAGGTTCAGTTCTAGGACCTCTACTCTACAACATCTATATCTACGATTTTCCTGAAAACCCAAGAAATCTGCTAGCCCTATATGCAGATGACATGGGAATGGCCGTCTGATATCAACGACCAGACATCATATACAGAAGATTGCAAGCAGCACCTATAGATTTAGTCGAAAGGTTCATTGAATGAAAAATTCAATAAATAGAAGAAAGAACCAAGCTATCCTTCTACAGGAGCGGCGACTTGAAATAAATTCCAACCTGATGATAGATGGAGAAGAGATATAATGGAAAAATGAAGTCAAATATCTGGGAGTAAAATTGAATAAAAGGCTTACATGGAAGAACCATATGAAATAATATGCAGTTAATAAAACAAACTCAGCAACGATTAGACTTCACACACTGCTAGAAAGAAAGAGACAAATGAACAAATGCACGAAATTACGAATGATCAAGTCAATTGCAAGACCTCAACAAATATATGGTCCGGCGGCTTGGGGCCATGCAGCCATTAACCATATAAAGAAGATTCGAACAACAGAAACTACCCTGCTCAGAATAGCAATGAATAGGAAACTATCAACTTTCTTAAAGAGAAGCCCATGATCATATTTTAAAAAGCAAGTCAACATCGAAATAATGAGCTAAAAATTGTAGAAAGCACTGCCGTGAAGGCAGGAGCTTTTGAGCGCTCATACATGCACCTGGTAAGTAAATTCGCATATTCCAGTTTTAGAAAACCAATTGAAGAAATTTTTGACAGCTGTCAAAAAAAAAAAATATCCAACTAAGGGAAAACTCCAGTCGTGCTTTAGGTAAAATTTTTTTTTCGATAATTCGCAAGAATTTTCTATAATATCTATGATTTGGGTAATGCGATCTGGACAAAATTTTGCAAGTAGTTTTAATACATTACTCTCCATCTATGTGCTGAATTTCATTCCAATCCAATCAGTAGTTTCGAAATTATCAGGAAAAAAAAATATTTCAAACGGCCATATCTACGGAACTCGGTCTTATTTTGCTCATTGATGAACTTGATCACGAAATTCGTGATCCGAACCTATCCCGAAAATTTCAAGTCCCTAGGTCTTTCCGTTCGAAAGTTATAATTTTCTATGGTTTTTATGGTTCTGGTCATACGATCCAGACGAAATGTAGCTTGAATATATCATTCTCCTTTGAAATACAAAATTTCGTCATGATCGAATCCGTAATTTTGGAATTATTGAAAAAACTAAATTTGAAACGACCATATTTACGGAACCCCTATCCCCTATCCTGGAAATTTCAAGTCCCTAGGCCTTTCCATTACAAAGTTACAATTTTCGATGGTTCTGGTCATGTGCTTTGGACAAAATTTCGCGAGTTTCTTAAACACAACATTCTCCATCCGAGTGAAAAATTTCAACTCGATCGAAACTGTAGTTTCGAAGTAATCAGGAGCACAAAATTTCGAACGGCCATATTTACGGAACCCCTGGTCGAATTTTGCCCAATAACGAACTTAACCGCGGGGTTCGAGATTCGAACCTACTCTGAAAGTTTCTAGGACGTTCCGTTCCAGAGTTATCGTGTATACGGACGGACGGACGGACGGGCAGACTCGAATTTTTCCACGGATTCTTCATCAGTGAGTCGAACCTTATCGATTGAGACCATTTTTGGCTCAAAGTTCGAAAAATACAGACATCGTGATGAAATGATATAGCCCTCGTGTAAGTAGTACGAGTGCTCAAAAAGACTACAACCCTGTAGATAAGTAATAAGGATATCCACCTATCACAAAAGACACATAGATCAATTACGAAGAAACAGAAATTGAGTGAACTCAATTTCAAATATCAAGATGAAGAGACTCTTCGACGGAAGATATAGGTAACACAAAAATCACACGACCAAGAACGTGAAACAAATACAATCAAATGAGTCAACGAAGGTTGATGATCAATAGATTCTTGGTTGCCTTAAACAGCAGGTTATTTGTAGTAAGAGTAGGTGGAGCTTCCACACGAAGTCTCACACTGTTCTGTCCTTCAGAGATAGATCAACCACGAGACGAAAGTGAAGAAAGTGTTTGAGTGTTGTTTGCTGAGTCACTCTGACAAAATGTCGGAATACGACTCTGCAAATGAGGACAGAGAATCCGATGCCGAAAACTTATCGGATGAAGAAATATCCGATATGGATATTGAAGAAGAAGAAGAAGTTAATGATGAATCCGAAAAAGATCGGATTATAAAAGAACAGAAGGACCAGATCAACAGCCTCATGAGTCAACTGAAAGTTATGACGGAGAGTCTCAAAACTTTATCCGACGAAGTGAAATCCTTGAGAGCAGAAATGTCTCAGTCCTCGAAGCCGCGGAAACGGGCTAAGAAAAATGAAAATGGCTTCTCCTCTGGGACAGAGGAGACAGTGTCAACCCCGATCCAAAAAGAAGCTGCAGGTGGGCCACCTACGAAGAAGTCGTATATAGCAGCATTGCTAAAAGGAAAACGCCCAGAAGAAGCTACTTCTGCACCTGCAGAAGAAATTGAAGTCCCTGCTCAAATCGAGCAGAAAAAAGAGAAAGTCCCTCCAGTGACATTGAGAGGCACGGCCGACTGGACACAAATCTCGAGAGAGATGCAAATGAAGGGTATTAAATACCTGAGAGCGACCACTGTAAAAGACGGCATTCGTGTTGTTCCCCAATCCCCCGACGACCACAGGAAGATGACAAAATTCCTCGAGTCGAGAAATAAAGAGTTTTACACCCTCCAAAGAGAAGAGGAGAAGAGAATCTACGCGGTGGTACGTTATCTGCCACTAGACGCAGATATTAACATCATCACAGATGATTTCGCCGAGCAAGGCATTACCGACGCGGATGTCATAAGGATGACATCCAACAAAACCAAAATGGCAATACCCTTATTCTTGGTGAAAACCCAAAATAAGAAGGTATTCGAAATAAAACAGCTCTACGGTATAAATTGTGTAGTAGAGCCGAAGAAAAAGAGCATTGGACCTGGCCAATGTCATAGATGTCAACGTTACGGACATGCGCAAAGTAAATGCACATTCCCATGGAGATGTGTTAAATGCTCTGGAGCGCACAATAGTAAAGATTGTACGCTAACAAGAGAAAACGAGGAGAGAAATGCTACCTGTGCGCTCTGCGGAAAAGCAGGTCACCCAGCCAGCTACAAAGGATGTAGCGAGTGGAAACTGGTGACCAAAAAGAAGACTGCGACCAAAGCAAGAAAAGAAGAAGAAAAGAAAATGATGCCTACTGTCCAACAAGAACAAAAGGAAGAAGATAAGAAGAAGAAAACGCCACCACTCAAACAAGAGCAGAAGAAAGAAGCCCCAAAAAATGGAAAATCCAAGAAGAGCAGCCAAAAGAAGAAAGAAGAGACCAACAAGAAAGGACCCGAAACCACCGAGGATCTAGATACCTTCACCAAGAATATCATGAGTAAGCTCATGAAATTCCTGGAAATAGAGATGGACAAAAAGTTCCGTAAACTCACTAAACCCAATTAATGGAGCTAGTGACTAACGCAAATAAAAACAGCCTGAAGATTGTCTCATGGAACACAAACGGTCTACGAGCACGTAGATCTGAAATAGAAGAAATAATATCCGAGAAACAACCGGATATTATAGCAATTCAGGAGACGAGACTATCTACAAGAAATAGAATTTCATTTCCCGACCATGAAATATACAGAAATGACAGAAATTGTACAGGAGGGGGCGTAGCCCTAATAGTCAAGAGGAACATCGACCACTATTTTGACGATGTACTGAATAATGGGCAAATAGAAGCCGTCTCGATTATAGTAAATACGAATCGAGGACAAATGAAAATTACGTCAGCCTACAAACCACCCCAAAACGACTTAATAGAGGAAGATCTGAAGAAGATGCTTGAAGGAAACTACCCGAAAATCATTATTGGTGATATGAACTGCAAGTCAAGAGAATGGAATAGCAGAACTGAAAACCAAAATGGGAAGAAGCTTAAGAAGTACGCCGAAAAACTAAATGCCATAGTATTAGGACCTGAAATTCCGACCTACCTGCCCAGAAGTAATGGCCTACCGGACGTATTAGATATCGTCATAATGAAAGATATTACCCAAGATTTCACACTTGATACTATAGAAGAGGGCACATCAGACCACAACCCAATAGAACTCAGATTGGGACGCAGACCGATAACAGAAGAACTTCAAACGAAAGACTTCACAGACTGGCAAAAGTACAGTGAAATACTCCAGGAGAAAATTACAGAAATTCCACAGATAAGAACCCCTGAAGAACTAGAAGATGAAGTTGAAAAATTAGAAACCCGAATAAAAGAAGCCTACGAGGAAAGTACCAGAAGAATCGAAAGGCCAGCCCCGAAACATTCACATGGTGAAACCCCAAAAGCAATAAAAGAGCTTATAAAGAGGAATAGAAAACTCAGGAAGAACTACAGAACTTCACATCGAGAAGAAGACAAGAAAGAGCTGAATAAACACAGTCAAGTGCTGAAAAATGCACTGAGAGAACTGAGAACAGACAGATGGAACCAAAGAGTTAGAGAGCTAAACACCATAGACCACTCAGCATGGAAGATGCAAAAGTGCTTACGACGTGAGAAAACCGAAATTCCCCCTCTACACGGAGCTAATGGGATGGCCTACTCAAAGCTTGAAAAAGCCGAAGCACTGGCCGACGCGATAGAACGAGAAGCCAGAATCAACTACAGAGAAGACGATGACAATGAAGATTTAGAAGAAGAAGTCGAAGAAAATGAAGAATTGATGTTGGAACCGCCGGAAGGCGATACCATCCCAAACCCAACAACACCAACGGAAATTAAAGAAATCATCAAGAAACTGAAAAACAGAAAAGCTCCAGGAAAAGACAAAGTAACAAACTTTATGTTACGGAAATTGCCCAGAAAAGGAATAGCAGCGCTAACCAATATAGCAAACGCAGTGATGAGAACAGAATACTATCCGGAAAGATGGAAAACAGCAGAAGTCATTGTGTTCAATAAGCCAGGAAAAGATAGAAAATTCCCACAAAACTACAGGCCGATAAGTCTACTGTCAGCACTTGGAAAAATTGTCGAAAGAGTCATTGCAAAAAGACTCAATGAAGAAACAGAAGCGCTGAATCTGATACCACCGGAACAATTTGGATTCAGAAGAAATCATTCCACAGAACTTCAACTGTTAAGGATCACTGAATATGTCACTGAAGGATTTCAGAATAAACAAGCCACTGGATTAGTGCTATTAGATGTCGAGAGAGCCTTCGACCGAGTTTGGCACGAAGGACTTGCCTACAAGATGATGATGGCAGGCTACACCACCAAAACCTGCAAGATAATAAGAAACTACCTGAGGAACCGGAATTTTTATGTCAAAATAGACGACACATTATCTACCACCAGACAAGTAGAAGCAGGAGTGCCCCAAGGATCAGTTCTAGGACCTCTGCTTTACAACATATATATCTACGATATTCCTAAGAACCCAAGGAATCTGCTAGCCCTTTATGCAGACGACACGGGAATAGCCTTCAGACATCGCCGACCAGATGTCATACACAGAAGACTGCAAGAAGCACTAGAAGATTTAGAAGAATGGTTCATCAAATGGAAAATTCAAATAAATAGCAAAAAGAGCCAAGCTATTCTACTACAGAAGCGGAGACTTGAAATTAATTCCAACCTACAGATAGATGGAGAAGAGATAAAATGGGAAAATGAAGTCAAATATCTAGGAGTAAAACAAGATAAACTGCTCAGAGCAGCAATGAATATGCCGTGGTTCGTAAGAAACCAACAAATCCACAGAGACTTAGAATGGGAAACTGTCACAGATTTCCTAAAAAAGAAGGCCGAGAAGATATTTGAAAAAGCAAGTCAACACCCAAATGATGAGCTAAGAAGACTAGTTGACTACAACCCCGCAGAAGATGTGGTTAGGATACCCACCTATCACAAAAGACCCAGAGATCAACTAAGTAGAAACAGAAATTGAGTAATCTCAATTTAAATCATCCAGAAGAAGAGACTCCTATGAAATTCAAATTCATAGGTAACACAAGCATCCCACGACAAAGATCGTGATAGAGATACGAACAAGAAGAGTCAAAAGATTAGTAGGTAATAAATGCCCGGAATCTAAAACAGCAGGTTAGGTTTAGTTAGAGTAGGTCGTGCTTCACACGAAGTCTCACACTGTTCTATCTATCGGAGATAGTTCGTCCATGAGGATTCCCCCTGACTAAACAAAAAAAAAAAAAAAAAAAAAAAAAACCACGAGAATTCCCAGTAGCGATTGAACCCTCGAATAAAGAGTTTTACACCCTCCAAAGAGAAGAGGAGAAGAGAATCTACGCGGTGGTACGTTATCTGCCACTAGACGCAGATATTAACATCATCACAGATGATTTCGCCGAGCAAGGCATTGCCGACGCGGATGTCATAAGGATGACATCCAACAAGACCAAAACGGCAATACCCTTATTTTTGGTGAAAACCCAAAATAAGAAGGTATTCGAAGTAAAACAGCTCTACGGTATAAATTGTGTAGTAAAGCCGAAGAAGAAGAGCATTGGACCTGGCCAATGTCATAGATGTCAACGTTACGGACATGCGCAAAGTAAATGCACATTCCTATGGAGATGTGTTAAATGCCCTGGATCGCACAATAGTAAAGATTGTACGCTAACAAGAGAAAACGAGGAGAGAAATGCTACCTGTGCGCTCTGCGGAAAAGCAGGTCACCCAGCCAGCTACAAAGGATGTAGCGAGTGGAAACTGGTGACCAAAAAGAAAACTGCGACCAAAGCAAGAAAGAGGAAGAAGAGAAAATGATGCCTACTGTCCAACAAGAACAAAAGGAAGAAGATAAGAAGAAGAAAACACTACCACTCAAACAAGAGCAGAAGAAAGAAGCCCCAAAAAATGGAAAATCCAAGAAGAGCAGCCAAAAGAAGAAAGAAGAGACCAACAAGAAAGGACCCGAAACCACCGAGGATCTAGATACCTTCACCAAGAATATCATGAGTAAGCTCATGAAATTCCTGGAAATAGAGATGGACAAAAAGTTCCGTAAACTCACTAAACCCAATTAATGGAGCTAGTGACTAACGCGAATAAAAACAACCTGAAGATTGTCTCATGGAACACAAATGGTCTACGAGCCCGTAGATCTGAAATTGAAGAAATAATATCCGAGAAACAACCGGATATCATAGCCATTCAGGAGACGAGACTATCTACAAGAAATAGAATTTCATTTCCCGGCCATGAAATATACAGAAATGACAGAAATTGTACAGGAGGGGGCGTAGCCCTAATAGTAAAGAGGAACATCGACCACTATTTTGACGATGTACTGAATAATGGCCAAATAGAAGCCATCTCGATTATAGTTAATACGAATCGAGGACAAATGAAAATTACGTCAGCCTACAAACCGCCCCAAAACGACTTAATAGAGGAAGATCTGAAGAAGATGCTTGAAGGAAACTACCCGAACATCATTATTGGCGATATGAACTGCAAATCGAGAGAATGGAATAGCAGAACTGAAAACCAAAATGGGAAGAAGCTTAAGAAGTACGCCGAAAAAGTGAATGCCATAGTATTAGGACCTGAAATCCCGACCTACCTGCCCAGAAGTAATGGCCTACCGGACGTATTAGATATCGTCATAATGAAAGATATTACCCAAGATTTCACACTTGATACTTAAGAAGAGGGCACATCAGACCACAACCCAATAGAACTCAGATTGGGACGCAGACCGATAACAGAAGAACTTCAAACAAAAGACTTCACAGACTGGCAAAAGTACAGTTTAATACTTCAGGAGAAAATTACTGAAATTCCACAGATAAGAACCCCTGAAGATCTAGAAGATGAAGTTGAAAAATTAGAAACCCGAATAAAAGAAGCCTACGAGGAAAGTACCAGAAGAATCGAAAGGCCAGCCCCGAAACATCCACATGGTGAAACCCCAAAAGCAATAAAGGAGCTTATAAAGAGGAATAGAAAACTTAGGAAGAACTACAGAACTTCACATAGAGAAGAAGACAAGAAAGAGCTGAATAAACACAGCCAAGTGCTGAAAAATGCACTGAGAGAACTGAGAACAGACAGATGGAACCAAAGAGTTAGAGAGCTAAACACCATAGACCACTCAGCATGGAAGATGCAAAAGTGCTTACGACGGGAGAAAACCGAGATTCCCCCTCTACACGGAGCTAATGGGATGGCCTACTCAAAGCTTGAAAAAGCCGAAGCACTGGTCGACGCAATAGAACGAGAAGCCAGAATCAACTACAGAGAAGACGATGACAATGAAGACTTAGAAGAAGAAGTCGAAGGAAATGAAGAATTGATGTTGGAACCGCCGGAAGGCGATACCATCCCAAACCCAACAACACCAACGGAAATTAAAGAAATCATCAAGAAATTGAAAAACAGGAAAGCTCCAGGGAAAGACAAAGTAACAAACTTTATGTTACGGAAATTGCCCAGAAAAGGAATAGCAGCGCTTACCAATATAGCAAACGCCGTGATGAGAACAGAATATTATCCGGAAAGATGGAAAACAGCAGAAGTAATTGTGTTCAATAAGCCAGGAAAAGATAGAAAATTCCCACAAAACTACAGGCCGATAAGTCTACTGTCAGCCCTTGTAAAAATTGTCGAAAGAGTCCTTGCAAGAAGACTCAATGAAGAAACAGAAGCGCTGAATCTGATACCACCGGAACAATTTGGATTCAGAAGAAATCATTCCACAGAACTTCAACTGTTAAGGATCACTGAATATGTCACTGAAGGATTTCAGAATAAACAAGCCACAGGATTAGTGCTATTAGATGTCGAGAGAGCCTTCGACCGAGTTTGGCACGAAGGACTTGCCTACAAGATGATGATGGCAGGCTACACCACCAAAACCTGCAAGATAATAAGAAACTACCTGAGGAACCGGAATTTTTATGTCAAAATAGACGACACATTATCTACCACCAGACAAGTAGAAGCAGGAGTACCCCAAGGATCAGTTCTAGGACCTCTGCTCTACAACATATATATCTACGATATTCCTAAGAACCCAAGGAATCTGCTAGCCCTTTATGCAGATGACACGGGAATAGCCTTCAGACATCGCCGACCAGATGTCATACACAGAAGACTGCAAGAAGCACTAGAAGATTTAGAGGAATGGTTCATTAAATGGAAAATTCAAATAAATAGCAAAAAGAGCCAAGCTATTCTACTACAGAAGCGGAGACTTGAAATTAATTCCAACCTACAGATAGATGGAGAAGAGATAAAATGGGAAAATGAAGTCAAATATCTAGGAGTAAAACTAGATAAAGGGCTTACATGGAAAACCCATATAAAATATGCAGTGGATAAAACAAACTCAGCAATGAGTAGACTTTACCCACTACTAGGAAGAAGAAGCCAAATGAACCAAAGCACGAAACTACGAATGATCAAGTCAATTGCAAGACCCCAACTAACATATGGCTCGGCGGCATGGGGCAATGCAGCAAATAGCCATATAAAGAAGATTCAAGCAACAGAGAATAAACTGCTCCGAGCAGCAATGAATATGCCGTGGTTCGTAAGAAACCAACAAATCCACAGAGACTTAGAATGGGAAACTGTCACAGATTTCCTAAAAAAGAAGGCCGAGAAGATATTTGAAAAAGCAAGTCAACACCCAAATGATGAGCTGAGAAGACTAGTTGACTACAACCCCGCAAAAGATTTGGTTAGGATACCCACCTATCACAAAAGACCCAGAGATCAACTACGTAGAAACAGAAATTGAGTAATCTCAATTTAAATTATCCAGAAGAAGAGACTCCTATGAAATTCAAATTCATAGATAACACAATTATCACACGACAAAGATCGTGATAGAGATACGAACAACAAGAGTCAAAAGGTTAGTAGGTTATAAATGCCCGGAATCTAAAACAGCAGGTTAGGTTTAGTTAGAGTAGGTCGTGCTTCACACGAAGTCTCACACTGTTCTATCTATCGGAGATAGTTCGTCCATGAGGATTCCCCCTGACTAAACAAAAAAAAAAAAAAAAAAAAAAAAAAAAAAAAAAAAAAAAAACGAGAATTCCCTCTGACTGAAATAAAAATGCCGAATAAAAACCGTGTTTATTTCTTGAGTCTGCTACCTACATCTTGTTCTGAGAAATGAGGCCGTAGATAGAGTGTTGTCCAAGCCACACTAATGAGAAAAAAATGAAATGAATCGCTTTCTTGGCCCTCAGAACTAAAATCGAAGAATTTATATAAAAAACCTCAATTGGTACAAAGACTCGTGAAACTTTCAACTGTAAATTTATAGAATGAAATATCTCGTATCTAGAAGCTCAAATTCGAACATTTCGTGGATTATGAATTTTTTTAAGAAAATGAATGATTAATATGAATATAATAATAATAATAATTCGTTTATTCGCACAAATATATACAGCCGCAGTATTAAGCATGTCCAAATATCCCACCATATTTTTACGATGCACAACACGGAAACCTGGATTTTTGGTGAATTGCAGAACCGAAACATTAGACAGCAACATACAGATGCTAAACCTCAAAAAGTAAATTAGTTTGTTATTGCTCAAAAACCTCAAAAACGGAGGATGCTTTATGATTTGCGTATCGTAAAGAAAACAAGTGGCATGCAGTTGGTAATGATTCACCCTACTGCTGATTTATTTTTTTTGTAGTGATAGATTTCCTGTATAATATAAATGAGAGAAAACGAAATGGAGTGACACGGAAAGAATGAACCTACATGTTCAAAATTTATGCGAGATTTTCCGATGTTCCATCGAATATTATAAAACCCATAACTGTAAATGGCAAACTTCCTAACGAGTTGAGCTCAGCTGTGGATGAAAGAACTATCCTATTATAATCCACCCGAACTCGATATTTATAACAGAAACTAAGGCGAATATTCGGCAAACCATTAATACATCAGATAAGATCCCTTCAGGCTCAATTAGACCGAACAGTATATCACTACCCAAAATAAACAAATCCTCTTTGCTACCCTCATCAAGTTCATTTTGTTTCTCTATGAATAACGTTGAACTCACTCCAGCCGGAGCTGCTTAACTGGATTTTGATCATTAGTGACCAGGATTTCATGACCCTTTCATCAGGCAAGAACGTCTCTTTAATTCAAACAAGAAAGAGGTAACTTCCGATCAGGAATTCCAATATTCTGACTATTTCCTGAAAATTTTTTGAATGAGGTCGGAATTGAAATAATTCCAGTATCAACGCATACTCTTCAATTAATCGGATATCGGAAATTTTATATCCTCATTCATACAGGGAGCTAATAGGACATAAATGACCATTGCACGCTATGTTTGTGGAAGGGATATCTACCTCCTGAAACAGTGAAAGAGTAAATTCAAGAAAACTGGAAATCAATGAGGAAAGTAGATCAATGGAAAAATATATCAATAATAGGAAATCAGTGAACCCTTATCGGGAACCTGTCTGTATAATTAAAAATCATCTGGATTATTGAAAGAAATTTTCTAACCTGGAGAATGTACGGTTCCACCATTCACTATTGGGTAAACAATCAACAGTGCGATGCCAGGTGGCATAGGGAAACAGTAACAAAGCTAAACAGAACACATTCGGATACCCCAACCTTTTTCAGCGCTCGTACGACTTACACGAGAGCTATATGATTACACAATAACTCTCGAACGGAATGTCCTAGAAACTTGAAATTTTCAGGGTAGGTTTGAATCTCGAATGCCGCGGTTAATTTCGTTATTGGGCAAAATTCGCCGAAGGGTTCCGTAAATACGGCCGCTCGAAATTTTGTTTTCCTAATTACTTTGAAACTACAGATTCGACCGAAGTGAAATTTTGCACTCACATGGAAAATTACGTGTTCAAGCTACATGCAGAATTTGGTCCAGCTCGCATGACTAGAACCATAGAAACCATAGAAAATTATAACTTTGTAATGGAAATGCCTAGGGACTTGAAATTTTCAGGATAGGTTTGGATCTTTAATGTTGTGGTCACTTTTATCAATGAGCAGAATTAAACTAGGTGTACCGTAAATATGGCCGTTTGAAATTCAGCGTTCTTGATAATTTCAAAACTATGGATTTGATCGTGACGAAATTCTGTATTTGAATTGAGAATGATATACTGGAGCTTAATTTTTTCAGATCGCATGATCAGAACCATAGAAACCATAGAAAATAATAACTTTCGAACGGAAAGGCCTTGGGACTTGAAATTTTCAGGATAGGTTCGGATTGCGAATTTCGCGGTCACGAGCAAAATGATAATTTCGAAACAACTCATTGGATTGGAATGAAATTTCGCACATAGATGAAGAATAATGTATTCAAACTACGTGGGAGATTTTGTCCAGATCGCATTACCGAGACCATAGATACCGTTAAAAATTGTAGCGAATTATCGAAAAAAATTGATCATTTTTTTTTTTTTTAAGAGGTAAAAATCCTATTTACGGACCTTCACTATAGCTGTTTGGTGGTGTATGCAGACTCTTCCCCCGAGTTCACGGGAAAAGTACTCACCAAAAACTCCTCTGTTCCCACTCCTAATACAAGAAGTGAGCACGGTTTAATTTCCTGCAACCGAATTCAGCTCTTATGGGCGCAGGTTGCCCAGGGGTAATTTGCCATCGCGAACACCCTACCCAACACCGACTAGGACCCCTTGATGTAATTTGGTTCCACCGGGTCCAGTTCGTGGACGCCCCTTGCAACACCCTAGTGGTTATTCCACTGAGTAGTCCAATTGGTACTCCCAAGTCGTCAGTCAATATATCTGCTGACTGTTGAGACCATACACCTCGCCAGGAGAGAGTGCATGATGTGACCCTCACCTCACCTCGACAACCAGGTCAGGTTTACGAACGCCCTCTGATGTTCGTAGGCGCGGTTCGTTATGCACCTTGAGCCCCTTATTTTTGAAGAAGCCAGAGAGTGTCTTGCGCACGGCATCGTGTCTCATTATCCTTCCGCCATGAGTGCGGAAGCAACACTGGATTACGTGTGCCGCTGTATCGGTGCTAGTACACCAAGCCCTACAATTTATGTTCGTGTGGGCTGTTCTCCGACCCCTCGTCGTGCGTACTCGGGTTGGCAGACTGTTAACATGCACGTGATGATATTGGCGATAGTCCCTTCCGGGTATGCCCGTGCTGCCAGCATCAATCCACCGAGTGGAAGCGGTCGACTTCTCACTCTCCCTTAGCTCATTCCCATCATTAGAGGTATATAACCTCATAGCCCAGTACTGTTCTGCAGAGTATATCCTGTCACCATCTATGGACAGGACTTTCTCGGCCCAACCGATCTTATGTTGGGCCCAATCTGTATCCGAGACAGATCTAGCCGCCTTCGAGGATGATTCCTTCAGGCGAGCCAGTCTGTCCCTGATGATACCGGGTATAATGATGGCGAATGCGGGAATCCCGAGTCCACCCTTTTTCACAGAGGCGTGAAAATACCCAAGCGGTGTATCTTTAGGCAATCCCAATCATCGTCTTACTGCCGCTCTAAGCTGGAGGTCCAGCTGCTTAAGGTGCACCCAGACAATACCAACGAGTGATAATATCTGGGTACCAGAAAACAACGCAAGATCTTAAGGCGTTGTTGCGGCTTAAGTGGAGCTCGTGAGAGCCCGGATAGTCGGACTCTCTGACCCTTGGCAATAGACTCCTTGCCGCTTCAAGGTACTGGTCCGCATTAGGTATAGAGGCACCGAATGACTCCTGATCACCAATAGTGGAGCCCGGGCTAGGGGACCCCGAGGAAGACAACTCCGTGATGGCCTGTTCCAACAAAGCCCTATAGGCTGGAGTCCTTCTCGTGCCTCTCAATGAGTCAATTGTTCTTCCTGGGAAGAACTGACTCAGAAAGACATTAATAATCCGGACCTCTCGGCCCAGTCTGCTTCGGCCGTACTCAATCACGTGTGCCTCCTCGACCGCGGCGATTTTCATCTCCTCAGTCGAGTATCCCCTATGACGACCTTCGATGTTAATATCCTCATTCGCGGCCTCTAGATGGGCTCGTTGCCTGTGCACCCCGAGGCCAATCTTTGTTGTGAACTCCCTACTCGGTTCACATAACATGCACACAAAGCCTTGGCTTGCAGTCTGCTCGGCCACCGAGACCCCAGACGGCCCAGGTCTCGAAGGATCCGGAACCGCTACTTGGGCACAGTGTGTGCGCATGTGATTGGCCAATCCTCTCGTCGAGGAAAACACTCGTACGGGTACGCAAATTGAACATGCAACCTCAGTTGTTCGAGGTGCCTGCGTGTCGGCTTCGGACCGGGTGCTCCCGAGGTCCGTCACAAGTAGGGCCGTGCTCCGAGTACACGGCCTTTGGCCCTCAGGCCGACATCTATTCACTCTGTCATTAGCTACTCGTGTTTTTGCGGGTAAGGGCTGCTAACCCATACCCACACAGGGGATTACCCCTATGCCCCTTCCGTAACGGCTCGCTCACATCATCCCGACTGTCATCGTCCGATGACGCCCGAAAACGGCCGATTGACCGTCGCATCCGAACTTGTTGGGATTTCTTGCCGATATCGGCCGACGTCTACAGTGCAAATTGAGTAAATAATTTATAGTTAAATTCAATACTGTTGTGATCTTCCTTAACGAGTATGGATATCGAAAAAATAATTAGTTGTGTTCATAATAGACCAACCCTTGGGATAAACATCCAAGAAATTATAATAATCTAGATGTTTCGAAATGATTATGGGCTGAAGTTGCATCGGCAACGCACGATGTCGGCACAAGTACACGGTTGCAGTAAGAGCACATACATATCCGAGTTACTCGTCCGGGCAGTTCTGTCCGCCATCGGCCGACAAGATCGGTTTTGGTGGGAGCGAGCCGCAAGGCTGAATGCCGGACACCAACTTTGGTGGGAGTGGGCCATTTGAAGGGGCTGCCTTCTTTGCCCAACATTCGATCTTATGCCCACAGCGTCACGTGTCCCACGACATTGACATTATGAATGCCGTGGTGCCATTGCCTGCTATTGGCCGCCTCCGAAGAGACGTTGCCCGACTCCCACGACGTGGACGCTACAGGTTGGACTTGGAGAGTCAGAAAAAGCACTGAAGTCTTGATTATCGCCTTTGTTTGAAATTTTCTTTGACAGCTGTCAAAATCTTTTCAATTGTTTTTTGAAACTGAAGAATGCGAATCTACCTACAAGGTGGATAAACGAGCGCCCAAAAGCTCCTGACTTCACGGCAGTGCTTTTCGTCATTTTTGAGCGCTCGTACTACTTACACGAGGGCTATATCATTTCGTCACGATGTCTGTATTTTTCGAATTTTGAGCCGAAAATGGTCTCAATCGACTATGTTCGACTCACTGATGACGAATCCGTCGGAAAATTTGAGTCTGTCCGTCCGGCCGTAAGCACGATAACTCTCGAATGGAACAACCTAGAGACTTGAAATTTTCAGTGTGGGTTCAGTTCCCGAATGCCTCGGTTGAGTTCGTTAATGGGCCAAATTCCATCAGGGGTTCCGTAAATATGGCCGTTCAAAGTTTTGTTCTCCTGATTACTTGAAAACTACAGATTTGATTGAGATTAAATTTTGCACCCAAATGGAGAATGAAGTGTTCAAGCTACATGTGAAATTTTTTCCAGATCGCATGACCAGAACCATAGAAACCATAGAAAATTGTAACTTTTGAACGGAAACGCCTAAGGACTTGAAATTTTCAGGATAGGTGTGGATCTCGAATGTCGTGATCACGTTCATCTATGAGCAAAATTATACTAGGGGTTTCGTAAATATGGTCGTTTGAAATTTAGTTTTCTTGATAATTTCAAAACTACAGATTCGATCGTGACGAAATTTTGTATACTAATGGAGAATGATATATTCAAGCTACATTTCTTCAAATCACATGACCAGAACCATAGAAACCATAGAAAATCATAACTTTCGGACGGAAAGGCCTAGGGACTTGAAATTTTCAGGATAGGTGTGGATCTGAAATGTCGCGTTCACGTTTATCAATGAGCAGAATTATACTAGGGGTTCCGTAAATACGGTTGTTTGAAAATTTGGTTTCTCGATAATTTCGAAACTACGGATTCGATCGAGATGAAATTTTGTATTTTAATCGAGAATGATATTTCAAAACAATATTTTTTCCAGATCGCATTACCAAAACCATAGAAACCATAGAAAATTGTAACTTTTGAACGGAAAGACCTAGGAACTTGAAATTTTTAGGGTGGGTTTGGATCGCGTATATCGCGGCCACGTTCATCAATGAGCAAAATTAGACTAGGGGTTCCGTAAATATGGCTGTTCAAAATATTTTTTTCCTGATTATTTCGAAACTACTGCTGGATTGGGTTGAAATTCTGCACCTAGCATAGAAATAATGTATTCAAACTACGTGCCAACTTTTGTCCAGATCGCACCACCAAGACCATAGATACCGTAGAAAATTCTAGCGAATTATCGAAAAAAAATTAGTTACCTAAAGCACTGACATGAAGTCTGGAGTTTTGCCTAAGTTTCAGAATTTTTGTGACAGCTGTCGAAAATTCCTTCAATTGATTTCTAAAACTGGAAAATGCGAATCTACTTACAAGGTGCATGTACGAGCGCTCAAAAGCTCTGCCTTCACGGCAGTGCTTTTCGTAATTTTTTTTTGTTAAATCAGGGGGAATCCTCAGGGACGAAACTATCTCCGATAAATAGAAAGTGTGAGAATTCGTGTGAAGCATGACCTATTCTAACAGAACCTAACCTGCTGTTTTAGATTCTGGGCATTAATTACCTATTGACCTTTTGAGTCTTCTTGTTTGTATCTCTTTCACGATCTTTTTCGTGTGATAATTGTGTTACCTATGAATTTCATAGGAGAGTCTCTTGATATTCGAAAGCAAGTTCACACAATTTCTGTTTCTACATAGTTGATCTCTGGGTCGTTTGTGATAGGTAGCACATCTTCTGCGGGATTGTAGTCGACTAGCTCATCATTTGGGTGCTTTTGTCAAATATCTTCTTGGCCTCTTTTTGGGAAATATGTGAATATTGATACGGATTGAAGCTTTTACTTCTACCATAATGTGCTTCTTAAAAAGGAAAGTATGTCTGCTGTGTTAAGCTGAAAAATGTACCTATAGTTATAGCTGCTTCTGTTGTGTTGCACAATATTGCAAAAACTGTAGGTAATCAGGTTTTTAACCGAACTAAGAGATCTCTGAAGAGATGGAAAAGTTACGCTATGTTGTTGGTGGAGTTGATAACAGACGTCGTTAGGACAAGCAGTTAGGAGAAACTTAGCTGAAATAATACGTCAATTGATTTGAGGAAGCTGACCGTATTAACAAATCAAACCCAGACACCAAGATACATTTCTAGATGTGGGTAAAGAAGCCAGGTTAATTATAATTTTCAAGTTCAATACGAAACAGTGCAATTCTTTTCATCTTCTACTACTAGGTTCATTCGTTCACTTTCAGAAATCTTTCGATTTTGATCATGGTTCACCTTCCATTTCTTCAACCATTCTTTTATAATACTCCTGCTGTCAATTTTGTGTTCGAAGTTGGTGGAGCCGAACTTTATTTCTACTGTCAATACTCTCGACAAATGAACACCTTATTTCCACATTTCATGTGTTTTCCGTATTTATGAGCGGAAGTATTTGCTCGCAAGTAATAAAGGTACTTAATCATTATTGATACGGATTGAACGATTTGCTTTACTTCTATCTTTTACTAAAAGCAAATGCTTTCACACCTACCTTGCCGTTCAGATCAAATCCTCATTAATATTGCTCGGTGCTACAACCCAAGTAGTACATAGCAGATGAAATTGCCAATGCCCCTGTGATTTCGGAAAAATCCCAAAAACCATAAACCAAACTGTTGGAATGAGAGAAAAAATTATGTTAGTTAGTAATAATGCGTTGGGTTTTGAATGCATAACTTCTATAACTTGAGAATTCTTCTCCGTGCACGGATCCAGGCCAACTGACATCAACGCTTGTGAACATTTCCTCAATGTCAGATGTCGCTTGAATATTAAAAGTAAACCAGTTTTTTCGGTTTATGTATTTGTGCTCATGGCTTTTGGTTTCAAAATTCTTATGTGAGTGCAATCAATCACTCAATTTGCTGTTGGGAAAAGGTATTTACTGTGCCATAATTCCTTGGCCTGCACAATTGAATCAGGGATAGTGGGGAATTTTATCCACTTATCGGCCTTCTCAATAATTTTATTAACGACATCACTCACGGTTAGTGACATCATAATTTGTGATACCCGTAGTTCCTCTCCGATTCCATTTCGATACCTTGAATTAGCTAGATATCGCGACCATACCATTATTTGTTGTTCCGAAGAGACAAGAGCCCCTCAAAACTCTATAACTTGACCTAAAAAGTAGTTCGATAATCTAAGTTACACCTTAATCACCTGAATATGATGCTTCGCATCGAAACACGTGTGGAATTCAACCCGATGTAGTGGAAATCATACTTGTTTTCTATTGTAAGTTAGTTTCATAACCATTGTAAATTATTTTCTTCAACGCGAAATACCGTTTTTAAGTCTCCGGTTTGTGGGGTTTTACGCTCTTTGTGAAACTTAACATCACTCACGTCCACTACATCAGCATTATAATAATAATAACAATAATATATTTATTTTCATTAAGGTTTCACGCATGTTCATGAATGATGAAAAAATTAAAATAAATCAGAGATATCCCACGAAGAAAACTTGCTTATATAATAATATCTTGCCAATTAACGAGCAAATGCATGAATACATGCTGAATGAATGAAGTGAGTATAAAATTTACAGTTACTAGCAGACCCGGCCACGCTTTGCTGTAGCTAAAGTATATGTTGAATTAAATTGTAGTGAAATATTCAATAAAGCGGAATTATTATTATATTAACCCTAACCTACTCCTAACTTAAGCCTAACCTAAACCTTTTTTTTCGGGTTCTGAAAAGAAATCTGTTACCAGATTCAACCACGACCCGTGTCGTGGAATATGTCGGTTTGGCTTGATGTTGTTGTCGGTCTATTAAAAAAAAACATAACTTGGGGAAATGCGAGGACCACCGGAAAAGACATCCCGGTCCGTACTTCGATGATACCCGATGAATAGCGGTCCTGTCTCTTTTCTCCTCATGTCTCCACTCACAAAGCCGTAAACGCCTTCCAGTATCCTTCATGCTGTATCATTTTCTCTATTATATACTCAACTGGTGGTAACAGTTCTGTATGTCGAAGCTACCCTTATCTCTCAGGTTGGATCAAACTGCACACAGTTCGCAAAATAAAATCAATCGCATAAATATTTGACAACCAATATGTATTTATTTATTATTCATTAACTGCCAAAAGCCGAGGTAAAACCTATGTGGCTCAAAAACGAATGAAATACAAAGAGAAGCAGAATCAGAATGGGTGCAAAAAAAGTAACGGAAATTCAGAAAAGGTACAAATGAATGTTTCAACCAAAATAAAGTAGAATATACAAAAGCATTCACATATAAAAACAAATTGGATTAATCCATCAAACTTCACCTGTTCACACTCGGCGCACACACAACATCTCTTGGTAGTCTGTTCCAAATATGAAAAACTCTGTTCGAGAAAAAGTGTTCACGTGAAACCGATCGAAATGCTTCCCTATAAAGCTTATAATGGTGTCCCCGAAGACCCGCACCGATGTTCATGCGGAATAAATGGGAAAGGTCCACACCTGAGTACCTATGCAGAATCTTGTAAGTCGTGATAAGATCTCCCCTCAACCGTCTAATTTCAAAGGTGGGCAGGCCGAGTATGAGCAGCCTATCTCCATAGCCAGGTCTGCTGTATCCATAGGGCATTCGGGTAACTCTCCTCTGTATTCTCTTCAGCCTGTCTGAGTCTCTTCGAAAACGGGTATGCCACACCAGTCCCGCGTACACAAGAATGGGTATTATAAAGGATTTGAGCAGTTGGTAGCTCGTCGATAAAGAACAGGGTCCAAAAACTCGTTCGAACAAATAGCACCTCTGCGTTATTGTGTCAATCATTTTTGAGCGCTCGTACTACTTACACGAGGGCTATATCATTTCGTCACGATGTCTGTATTTATCGAAATTTGAGCTGAAAATGTGCCGTAAGTACGATTACTGTCGAACGGAACAAACTAGAGACTTGAAATTTTCAGTGTGGGTTCAGTTCCCGAATGCCTCGGTTAAGTTCGTTAATGAGCCAAATTCCACAAGGGGTTCCGTAAATATGACCGTTCAAAGTTTTGTTCTCCTGATTACTTGGAAACAACAGATTTGATCGAGATGAAATTTTGCACTCGAATGGAGAATGAGATGTTCAAGCTACATATAAAATTGTGTCCAGATCGCATGACCAGAACCATAGAGATCATAGAAAATTGTAACTTTTGAACGAAAACGCCTAGGGACTTGAAATTTTCAGGATAGGAGTGGATCTCGAATGTCGTGATCAAGTTCATCTATGAGAAAAATTATACTAGGGGTTCCGTAAATATGGTTGTTTGAAATTTAGTTTTCTCGATAATTTCAAAACTACAGATTCGATCGTGACGAAATTTTGTTTACTAATGGAGAATGATATATTCAAGCTACATTTCTCCAGATCGCATGACCAGAACCATAGAAAACATAGAAAATCATAACTTTCGAACGGAAAGGCCTAGGGACTTGAAATTTTCAGGATAGGTGTGGATTTGAAATGTCGCGTTCACGTTCATCAATGAGCAAAATTATACTAGGGGTTCCGTAAATACGGCCGTTCGAAATTTTGTTTATCGATAATTCCGAAACTACGGATTCGATCGAGATTAAATTTTGTATTTTAATCGAGAATGATATATTGAAGCAACATTTTGTCCAGATCGTATGACCAGAACCATAGAAACCATAGAAAATTCTAGCGAATTATCGAAGAAAAATTGGTCAGCTGAAGCATTGACATGAAGTCTGGAGTTTCTCCTAAGTTTGAGAATTTTTTTAACAGGTGTCGAAAATTCCTTCGATTGATTTCCAAAACTGGAGATTGCGAATCTACCTACAAGGTGGATGTACGAGCGCTCAAAAGCTCCTGACTTCACGGCAGTGCTTTTATAATTTTTCACAACTGACATTATTCTACATTCTCGACAGTTACGAATTCTATGAACATTTGTATTATTCCCCAGTTCACAAACAGTTCCAAATTTCTTCAGTTTCAGGAAAGACCCAAAAACTTGGCATCACTCCTCGCACGATATCGCTAGGGGTCGACAGATCGGTGTAGCGGGGACGCGATCTCCTGTCATCGATTTGAGCCCCATGTTGCCGCGTGGATAATTACCAGTCTTTGTCATGAATAATAAACAAATAATTTGCAATAAGAAAATATTGCAACCATAAATTGAGATATAAACTATCCTATCTTGTAAGTTGTATCAAACTGCACACAGTGTTCAAAAATTTGATTGAAATCGGTTCAGTATTTCAGGAGACCATTCCAGACAAACAAAGTGACACGTAATTTTTATGTATAAAGATATAAATTAGAATCATGTGAAATAAGCAAACCCAAACATGTGAACTGACTGAATGTAAAGATGTTAAATGTTAAAGATGTGGAAATATAAAAATGTAAAATTGTTGAAATGTAAAAATCTAAAAATGCAAAAATGTAAGAATGTGAAAATGAAAAATTTTGGAATTGCGTAAATGTAAAGATACAAACTACTATAAATAAATATAAAGTAATCCAACAATAATGAATATCGATAAATATACAATAATAAAGGAAAATACAGATCGATAAATATACAACAACAAAGTAAAACACAGAAAATACAATAAACCATGTGGAATAGAAATCATGAAAAAGAATTTATTAACAAAAATTTTGATTTACCAACATAATCGAGTTCGGCTTTGAATTATCACGCGGAAATATTGATGATTTTCTCCATGTTTTCCATAGACAAATCTTGCAACCAAATTTTAATTTTTTGAGCGCTCGTACAACATGCCGCGGTTGAGTTCGTTATTGGGCAAGATTCGCCTAGGGGTTCCGTAAATATGGCCGCTCGAAATTTTGTTTTTCTCATTACTTCGAAACTACAGATTTGATCGAGATGAAATTTTGCACTCGAATGGAAAATGAGATGTTCAAGCTACATATAAAATTTTGTCCAGATCGCATGACCAGAACCATAGAAACCACAGAAAATTGTAACTTTTGAACGGAAACGCCTAGGACTTGAAATTTTCAGGATAGGTGAGGTTCTGGAATGTCGTGATGACTTTCATCTATGAGCAAAATTAGACTGGGAGTTCCGTAAATATGGCCGTTTGAAATTCAGTTTTTTTGATAATTGTGAAGCTATGGATTTGATCATGACGAAATTTTGTATTTGAATCGAGAATACTATATTCGAGCTAAATTTTTTCCAGATCGCATGATCAGAATCATAGAAACCATAGAAAATCATAACTTTCGAAGGGAAAGGACTAGGGACTTTAAATTCTCAGGATAGGTCGGATCGCGAATTTCGTGATTACGTTCATCGATGAGCAAAATTAGACTAGGGGTTCCGTGAATATAGCCGTTCAAACTATATTTTTCCTGATAATTTCGAAAATACCTATTGGATTGAAATGAAATTTTACACATATATGAAGAATAATGCATTCAAACTACGTGAGAAATTTTGTCCAGATCGCCAAGACCATAGATACCGTAGAAAATTCTAGAAGATTATCGAAAAAAAAAATTGTTCTGCTGAAGCACTGACATGAAGTCTGGAGTTTTGCCTGAGATTGAAAATTTTTTTGACAGCTGTCAAAATTTTTTTTATGAAAATGAAATATGCGAAACTACCTACAAGGTGGATGTACGAGCGCTCAAAAGCTTCTGACTTCACGGCAGTGCTTTTATAATTTTTCAATAAACTTTTCGACGATCTTGGCAGCTGAACTCAATAACGAGATTAGTCTTTAATTTTATACATTCCTTCGATCACCTTTCTTGAACAATGGTTTAACTATGGCTTCTTTAAAGTTTTCTGGAAATTCACCGTTCTCAAGGATTCTATTGATTAAGTTAGTTGAAGGTTTTTCAATGAAGGCATGTGGCATCCATCTGAAATAGTGAAAGTGCCTTGACAGAGCTCCTGAGTTGATATACAAACTCGGTACGTCAAAACTATTTGAAATTTTTCATATATTGCAGACTGATTCATAAAAAGTCATTGCCTCTTACTAGCTGAATACTAGAAGGAAATATATGTAAAATAGTTGCATACTGAGATCCTTCACGCATTCTGTATACCAGGCACGGGCATCCTACGGCCCGCGGGCCACATGCGGCCTGCGAATAGAATTCTCTTGGCCCGCCAATGAATTTTTTCACACATTTATTCATTTATTTATTTATTCAGACAAATAGGAATACAAACAGGTAAAACCCAATACAGCATTCACAGTTTGACAATATATATATCATACAGAATATTAAAATTGAAATGAAAAATTATTCTATGAACTAAATATAAAACATATCACGATCAAAAATGATCAGTAGACTGAAGTTACCTTAATTTTAGAAATTTTTTTAATTGTGCGAGGTGAACATTGAAAATGTCCAGACCACAAGAAAATGAATTGAATGTTGACAGCATTCTACAGAGAGGCGAATTTTAGGTAATATTAATTCTACGGAACGGAACAGCGAATAAATCAAGGGATCTTAGTCTTCTCTCCGGTACTCTAAAATTGATGGACTCGAGAATTTCCGGGACATAAAGTATAGCATTAACTAATTTGAAAAGTAGAATCATATCGTTTAATCTTCTACGATTTTCCAAGCTCAATATTATAAACGTTTGTTGAATTTCGGTGTAATCTTGATCAAGAGCTTAATTGAATGCAAAGGTGTAAACATTCCTAGTGAAAGATATTTTATAGCATTTTTCGAAATTTAAAAATAGAAAATTTTGACAGCAGTATTCATGGAGCCTGTCCAAATCTTGCTGTAGTCTAATACAGTCTTCGAAACTCTTCATCCTCATAAATACCTTGAGATCATCAGCGTATACCAAGAACTTGGCATAACGAAAGCAGCAGGAAATATTGTTCAAATAAATTATAAAGAACAAGGGCCTCAAGAAAAACTCTTGAATTCTGTCCAATCACGCAAACAAATTGGAATCTATTCAGAATATATGACTGTATCCACCTCAATAAGCCTCCAGCTATGCCCACCTCCGCAAGTCGTCGTAGCAGAACACCATGGTTTATTTTATCAAAAGCCTTCTTGAAATCTGTATAAACAACTCATACCTGAGAATGGCTTTCAAAGCCATCATGAAGATTTTCCAGGAAATTCAATAAATTTGTTTCAAGATTGCGACCTTCAATGAACCCATGTTGATTTTCTATTATGATGTGTTTTACATGATTAGAAATGAACTCGTATACCGAAGACTCGAAGAGCCTAGGCACAGTCGAAAGTATGGATATTGGACGATAGTTCTTGATAATATTTTTAGCGCCACCTTTGTGAATAGGGATAATTCTCGAGAGCTTCCATCTATGAGGGAAAATACCCGAATGTAAGGACAAATTGAAAATCATAGTGAGCGGCTTCGCTATGTTTATGCTACATTTTTTCAACAATAATGGTGGAATATCATCTGGGCCGGGACCCTTATCAGGATTCAGAACATTTAAAGCCTTTTCCACTGCTGTCTCAGTCAAAGTGATCTCGGACAAATACACACTATTATAAAGATTCTGTACTTCATTCAAATTATCGTGGCTGTTCGTAGATGATTCGAAAGCACCGCTGAAAACTGAGCAAACAGATTGGCTATATCCTCAGATGAGGAAGCCTCAACATTGTCGCCTTTCAACTGTGAGGGAAATTTACTATGTTTTTTCTTATGGGATACGAATTTGAAAAACTCGTTGGAATCCTGTGAAAGCTTCTGTTCAACCTAATCTAAATAATCATGAAAATCTCTCACCATTAAGTGTTTGGAAAGTGTTCCGAGATATTTGAAAAGATCATAATCGGATTTGTTGTTATAGATTTCAAATTTATTGTGTACTTTGAGTTTGCTCTTTATAGTTTTGATAAGTTCTTTCGAGTAAAATTTAGGAAACTTTTTTCTGCATCTAGTCCTCGGAACATACTTCTCTACAAGACGTCATAAAACACCCCCGCCTGAGACTCAACATCCGAACCTGAAAAAAGGGAACCCTAATCTACCTCCAATAAATCGCCATTGATTTCCTGGAAATCGGTCCTTTAAAATTGAGCCGATATTCAGTAGATTCCTTCTAATAATTATATATTATACTAGATGACCCGGCAAACGTTGTTTTGCCATATCTCTCCCTTTTTTCGCAATTTCAAAATTGCTCGAGGCCTTCGGCCTCTCTTACCTTAGGAAAGCCCGTTTCTCCCTCTCGAAAACGCGGGGGGCGCTTCGCGCCCCCGGTCTCTCCCTTTTTTCGCAATTTCAAAATTGCTCGAGGCCTTCGGCCTCTCTTACCTTAGGAAAGCCCGTTTCTTCCTCTCGAAAACGCGGGGGGCGCTTCGCGCCCCCGGTCTCTCCCTTTTTTCGCAATTTCAAAATTGCTCGAGGCCTTCGGCCTCTCTTACCTTAGGAAAGCCCGTTTTCCCCTCTCGAAAACGCGGGGGGCGCTTCGCGCCCCCGGTCTCTCCCTTTTTTCGCAATTTCAAAATTGCTCGAGGCCTTCGGCCTCTCGTTGTTCTGGCTATTAAAAAATAAGGGTTGATGCTAGAAGGGTGAAAATTGAGGATTGTATGTATTTTTGTATATTGTATCATAAAAAAATAGAAATTAGAAATTTTGTCTAAAAAATAAAAAAAAAATTTTAGGGGTGGACTACCCCTAACATTTAGGGGGATGAAAAATAGATGTTGGCCGATTCTGATAGATACCGGATAAGCACAAAAAATTTCATCAAAATCGGTTAAGCCGTTTCGGAGGAGTATGGCAACGAACACTGTGGACACGAGAATTTTATATATTAGATTAGATATATCATAGCGTTGGCCGCCTTCCGCGATAAACGTCACGTAATATCTATGCTCCACGTAAATTAATTCGGGTTTCTCGAGGTGTCAGAAATCAGACTCGTAAATCGAGTTCTTGCGTAAACCGGCGGAGGGATTTGGCTGAAATTACTTTGAGGATACCTCGTCCTTTGGGATGATAATTCGACCGCTTTCGATCCCCTAGACGCTGCGGATCAAAAGCCTATACAATACTTTGGAGCTAACTTTTCGCGTTTTCGTCGTTTTTTGAACGTTATTTTCGTACGTTTGGAATTCGAAATAGGCAACTTTTCGAGTACCTTAGGAAAGCCCGTTTCTTCCTCTCAAAAACGCGGGGGCGCTTCGCGTTTTCGAGAGGAAGAAACGGGCTTTCCTAAGGTACTCGAAAAGATGCCTACATCCAATTCCAAACAAATGAAAATAAAGTTCGAAAATGGTCCAAAAACGACGGAAACGCGAGAAGTTACCCCCAAAGTATTGTATAGGCTTTTGATCCGCAGCGTCTAGGGGATCGAAAGCTGTCGATTTATCATACCAAAGGACACGAGGTCTTTTTACAGTAATTTCAGCCAAATCCCTCCGTCGGTTTACGCAAGAACTCGATTTGAAAAAGTCCGATTTTTGACACCTCGAGAAAACCGAATGAATATACGTGGAGCATAGATATTACGTGACGTTTCTCCCGAAATTAAATTAAACGCGAATTGACACGTCGACGAAATTCCTCGGAACTCAATCATTCCGAGTTGAAATCAAATAAAAACAACGGGAAGTATATGTTGAAATTTGAAAGCATATCCATTTTTTATATCAAACAAAAATTCGAGAGCTGGGCGATGGTCATCCTCACTAACAATAGGGAAACAAGACCTAGTTAGCCCTGAATTTGTTACACAATACCAGATCCAAAATTCTATTATTAACATTGTAGACCTTGTTGAACTGCTCAAGTTCCAGAAAATTGAAAGTGTCAATTATACCTGTCCATTTGCTGTCCACCCCTATCGCACATATATTTTCACCCACCGGTTGGCACTTCCACCTCACCGTAGAACAGTTGAAATCGCCACCTACAAGTATCAAGTCATTTTCACCAATTTTTTCCATAATTCTCTCCAATTTCTCGATGAAAGATGCAGATGCACATTCATTCTCCGGTGGTAGATACACACAACATATATAAACAGTTGTATGGTTCACATTCATCACTACCCAAACATCCTCTGTGTTGCCTTCAAACTTGGGAACATGTCTAGCTTTCAGGCGATCTCGAACAACCACAAAAACACCACCCCCATCTTTTTTGTTCGAATTCTTGGCACAGCGATCGTTAAGAAAGATGGTATAACCACCACTGATCAATTTGCTATCAGAGACACCGTCATTTAGCCAGGATTCTGAAATCAACACTACATCAAAGGAACTGGACAGCAAGTTCAATTTGAAGGTTGATAATTTAGTACGTAAACCACGTACATTTTGATATAATACATGTAAAGCCATTTTCCTCCCTCTTATTATATCTTGAATTGTTTATTTGGGAACTATTTGAGCTTGGCCAAATCTGACTCATTCTGTATATGAGTGATCTTGGATGTTTCATTCATCCTCATGAGGATGTTTCCGTTTCGAGTCCAGACGTACTTATAATTTTTTTCTTTGGCTGTGATACGGGCAGATCGAAAAATGCTCTTATTTTTGTTGTAAGGTGCTCATTTACAAAAAAAATATTAGACAGGCCATCCAAGATGAAACCATTTCTTCCTCCATTAGTGCCGCGCTTGTACTTAATAACCGAAAGAAATTCATCACTTTTTGATTTAGAAACGAATTTGGCTATGATACTTTTCGGTCCATTTTCCACCCTAGTGGGTACACGCACGACAGAGGACAAATAAGACGACTCATCCCTGAGAACTCTCCCACCTTTTTTACGATGTCGATCAAATTTTCGTTCTGCTTCTCCGGAATATTTACTATTTTCACATTATTCTCACGACCGTTTTGTTCTAAATTGTCCAGCCTGTACTGCAAACTAGCGCCTAGGTCCGACTTCAAGGAGCTCACCAATCGCGCAGCGCTGGCACCCGCGACATCATCATCTCTGCCGGAATCCGGGTACGGCAGCACAGAAGCGCGACCCGAAATCGGCGAAACATGGGTCACCGTCGGAGACGAGACACCAGTAGCGATTGAACCCTCGAGGAGTGCAGACGTATTGAGAAATGCGCATGTGTGCCAAGTGAACCTCGTATAGAAGTGATAAAAATTGAAGAAATAACTGTGTTGAGTCCAGGTTTAGATCGATGGTTCCACAGATAATTTTACATTGAAGAGACAGAAGTGAATTTAGTGAAAAAAGTGTTTAAGTGTTGTTTGCTGAGTCACTCTGACAAAATGTCGGAATACGACTCTGCAAATGAGGACAGAGAATCCGACGCAGAAAACTTATCGGATGAAGAAATATCCGATATGGATATTGATAAAGAAGTTAATGATGAATCCGAAAAAGATCGGATTATAAAAGAACAGAAGGACCAGATCAACAGCCTCATGAGTCAACTGAAAGTTATGACGGAGAGTCTCAAAACTTTATCCGACGAGGTGAAGTCCTTGAGAGCAGAAATGTCTCAGTCCTCGAAGCCGCGGAAACGGGCTGAGAGAAAAGAAAATGGCTTCTCCTCTGGGACAGAGGAGACAGTGTCAACCCCAATCCAAAAAGAAGTCCCGAAAAAACCTACCAATAATAATGATGCAGCTGGGCCACCTACGAAGAAATCGTATACTGCAGCATTGCAAAAAGGAAAACGCCCAGAAGAAGCTACTTCTGTACCCGCAGAAGAGATTGAAGTCCCTACTCCAATCGAGCAGAAAAAAGGGAAAGTTCCTCCAGTGACATTAAGAGGCACGGCCGACTGGACACAAATCTCGAAAGAGATGCAAATGAAGGGTATTAAATACCTGAGAGCGACCACTGTGAGAGACGGCATTCGTGTTGTTCCCCAATCCCTCGACGACCACAGGAAGATGACAAAATTCCTCGAATCGAGAAATAAAGAGTTTTACACCCTCCAACGGGAAGAAGAGAAGAGAATCTACGCGGTGGTACGTTATCTGCCACTAGACGCAGATATTAACATCATCACAGATGATCTCGCCGAGCAAGGCATTACCGACGCGGATGTCATAAGGATGACATCCAACAAAACCAAAATGGCAATACCCTTATTCTTGGTGAAAACCCAAAATAAGAAGGTATTCGAAGTTAAACAGCTCTACGGTATAAATTGTGTAGTAGAGCCGAAGAAAAAGAGCTTTGGATCTGGCCAATGTCATAGATGTCAACGTTACGGACATGCGCAAAGTAAATGTACATTCCCATGGAGATGTGTTAAATGCTCTGGAGCGCACAATAGTAAAGATTGTACGCTAACAAGAGAAAACGAGGAGAGAAATGCTACCTGTGCGCTCTGCGGAAAAGCAGGTCACCCAGCCAGCTACAAAGGATGTAGCGAGTGGAAACTGGTGACCAGAAAGAAGACTGCGACCAAAGCAAGAAAAGAAGAAGAAAAGAAAAAGATGCCTACTGTCCAACAAGAACAGAAGGAAGAAGATAAGAAGAAGAAAACGCCACCACTCAAACAAGAGCAGAAGAAAGAAGCTCCAAAAAATGAAAAATCCAAAAAGAGCAGCCAAAAGAAGAAAGAAGAGACCAACAAGAAAGGACCCGAAACCACCGAGGATCTAGATACCTTCACCAAGAATATCATGAGTAAGCTCATGAAATTCCTGGAAATAGAAATGGACAAAAAGTTCCATAAACTCACTAAACCCAATTAATGGAGCTAGTGACTAACGGAAATAAAAACAACCTAAAAAATTATAAAAGCACTGCCGTGAAGTCAGGAGCTTTTGAGCGCTCGTACATCCACCTTGTAGGTAGATTCGATATCCAGTTTTAGAAATCAATTGAAGGAATTTTCGACAGCTGTCGAAAAAATTCTGAAACTTAGGCGAAACTCCAGACTTCATGTCAGTGCTTCAGCTGACCAATTTTTTTTTTCGATGATTCGCTAGAATTTTCTACGGTATCTATGGTCTTGGTGATGCGATCTGGACAAAATTTCGCACCTAGTTTGAATATATTATCATTCAGCGAGGTGTAAAATTTCATTCCAATCCAATCAGTAGTTTCGGCATTATCAGGAAAAAAATATTTTGAACCGCCATATTTACGGAACCCCAAGTCTAATTCTGCTATTTGATGAACATGACCGCGACATTTGCGATCAAAATCTACCGTGAAAATGTTGCTTTAATATATCATTCTCGATTAAAATACACAATTTTATCTCGATCGAATCCGTAGTTTCGAAATTATCGAGAAAACAAAATTTCGAACGTCCGTATTTACGGAACCCCTAGTATAATTCTGCTCATTGATGAACGTGAACGCGACATTTCAAATCCACACCTATCCTGAAAATTTCAAGTTCTTAGGACTTTCCGTTCAGAAATTATGATTTTCTATAGTTTCTATGGTTCTGGTCATGCAATCTGGCGAAATGTAGCTTGAATATATCATTCTCCATTAGTATAAAAAATTTCGTCACGATCGAATCTGTAGTTTCGAAATTTTTAAGAAAACTCAATTTCAAACGACCATATTTACGGAACCCCTAGAATAATATTGCTCATAGATGAACGTGATCACGACATTCGAGATCCACACCTATCCTGAAAATTTCAAGTCCCTAAGCGTTTCCGTTCAAAAGTTACAATTTTCTATGTTTTCTATGGTTCTGGTCATGCGATCTGAACAATTTCATATGTAGCTTGTACACCTCATTCTCTATTCGAGTGCAAAATTTCATCTCGATCAAATCTGTAGTTTCCAAGTAATCAGGAGAACAAAACTTTGAACGACCATATTTACGGCACCCCTGGTGGAATTTGGCCCATTAACAAACTTAACCGAGGCATTCGGGAATTGAACCCACACTGAAAATTTCAAGTCTCTAGTATGTTCCGTTCCAGAGTTATCGTGCTTACGGCACATTTTCAGCTCAAAATTCGATAAATACAGACATCGTGACGAAATGATATAGCCCTCGTGTAAGTAGTACAAGCGCTCAAATAGTCTCATGGCACGCAAACGGTCTACGAGCCCGTAGATCTGAAATAGAAGAAATAATATCCGAGAAACAACCGGATATTATAGCCATTCAGGAGACGAGACTATCTACAAGAAATAGAATTTCATTTCCCGACCATGAAATATACAGAAATGACAGAAATTGTACAGGAGGGGGCGTATCCCTAATAGTCAAGAGGAACATCGACCACTATTTTGACGATATACTGAATAATGGGAAAATAGAAGCCGTCTCGATTATAGTTAATACGAATCGAGGACAAATGAAAATTACGTCAGCCTACAAACCACCCCAAAACGACTTAATAGAGGAAGATCTGAAGAAGATGCTTGAAGGAAACTACCCAAACATCATTATTGGCGATATGAACTGCAAATCAAGAGAATGGAATAGCAGAACTGAAAACCAAAATGGGAAGAAGCTTAAGAAGTACGCCGAAAAACTAAATGCCATAGTATTAGGACCTGAAATTCCGACCTACCTGCCCAGAAGTAATGGCCTACCGGACGTATTAGATATCGTCATAATGAAAGATATTACCCCAGATTTCACACTTGATACTATAGAAGAGGGCACATCAGACCACAACCCAATAGAACTCAGATTGGGACGCAGACCGATAACAGAAGAACTTCAAACGAAAAACTTCACAGACTGGCAAAAGTACAGTGAAATACTCCAGGAGAAAATTACAGAAATTCCACAGATAAGAACCCCTGAAGAATTAGAAGATGAAGTTGAAAAATTAGAAACCCGAATAAAAGAAGCCTACGAGGAAAGTACCAGAAGAATCGGAAGGCCAGCCCCGAAACATTCACATGGTAAAACCCCAAAAGCAATAAAAGAGCTTATAAAGAGGAATAGAAAACTCAGGAAGAACTACAAAACTTCACATCGAGAAGAAGACAAGAAAGAGCTGAATAAACACAGTCAAGTGCTGAAAAATGCACTGAGAGAACCATAGACCACTCAGCATGGAAGATGCAAAAGTGCTTACGACGCGAGAAAACCGAAATTCCCCCTCTACACGGAGCTAATGGGATGGCCTACTCAAAGCTTGAAAAAGCCGAAGCAGTGGTCGACGCAATAGAACGAGAAGCCAGAATCAACTACAGAGAAGACGATGACAATGAAGACTTAGAAGAAGAAGTCGAAGAAAATGAAGAATTGATGTTGGAACCGCCGGAAGGCGATACCATCCCAAACCCAACAACACCAACGGAAATTAAAGAAATCATCAAGAAATTGAAAAACAGAAAAGCTCCTGGAAAAGACAAAGTAACAAACTTTATGTTACGGAAATTGCCCAGAAAAGGAATAGCAGCGCTAACCAATATAGCAAACGCAGTGATGAGAACAGAATACTATCCGGAAAGATGGAAAACAGCAGAAGTCATTGTGTTCAATAAGCCAGGAAAAGATAGAACATTCCCACAAAACTACAGGCCGATAAGTCTACTGTCAGCACTTGGAAAAATTGTCGAAAGAGTCATTGCAAAAAGACTCAATGAAGAAACAGAAGCGCTGAATCTGATACCACCGGAACAATTTGGATTCAGAAAAATCATTCCACAGAACTTCAACTGTTAAGGATCACTGAATATGTCACTGAAGGATTTCAGAATAAACAAGCCACTGGATAAGTGCTATTAGATGTCGAGAGAGCCTTCGACCGAGTTTGGCACGAAGGACTTGCCTACAAGATGATGATGGCAGGCTACACCACCAAAACCTGCAAGATAATAAGAAACTACCTGAGGAACCGGAATTTTTATGTCAAAATAGACGACACATTATCTACCACCAGACAAGTAGAAGCAGGAGTGCCCCAAGGATCAGTTCTAGGACCTCTGCTTTACAACATATATATCTACGATATTCCTAAGAACCCAAGGAATCTGCTAGCCCTTTATGCAGACGACACGGGAATAGCCTTCAGACATCGCCGACCAGATGTCATACACAGAAGACTGCAAGAAGCACTAGAAGATTTAGAAGAATGGTTCATTAAATGGAAAATTCAAATAAATAGCAAAAAGAGCCAAGCTATTCTACTACAGAAGCGGAGACTTGAAATTAATTCCAACCTACAGATAGATGGAGAAGAGATAAAATGGGAAAATGAAGTCAAATATCTAGGAGTAAAACTAGATAAAGGGCTTACATGGAAAAACCATATAAAATATGCAGTGGATAAAACAAACTCAGCAATGAGTAGACTTTACCCACTACTAGGAAGAAGAAGCCAAATGAACCAAAGCACGAAACTACGAATGATCAAGTCAATTGCAAGACCCCAACTAACATATGGCTCGGCGGCATGGGGCAATGCAGCCAATAGCCATATAAAGAAGATTCAAGCAACAGAGAATAAACTGCTCAGAGCAGCAATGAATATGCCGTGGTTCGTAAGAAACCAACAAATCCACAGAGACTTAGAATGGGAAACTGTCACAGATTTCCTAAAAAAGAAAGCCGAGAAGATATTTGAAAAAGCAAGTCAACACCCAAATGATGAGCTGAGAAGACTAGTTGACTACAACCCCGCAGAAGATGTGGTTAGGATACCCACCTATCACAAAAGACCCAGAGATCAACTACGTAGAAACAGAAATTGAGTAATCTCAATTTAAATCATCCAGAAGAAGAGACTCCTATGAAATTCAAATTCATAGGTGACACAAGCATCACACGACAAAGATCGTGATAGAGATACGAACAAGAAGAGTCAAAAGGTTAGTAGGTAATAAATGCCCGGAATCTAAAACAGCAGGTTAGGTTTAGTTAGAGTAGGTCGTGCTTCACACGAAGTTTCACACTGTTCTATCTATCGGAGATAGTTCGTCCATGAGGATTCCCCCTGACTAAAAAAAAAAAAAAAAAAAAGACGAGACACCAGGGCTTCCCCCTTCGCGGCAGACCGCACAAATCCACCTTCCCCCTGGCATACTTCTTATCAACGGTACTTAGGTTTTTGTCACCTCGGAGCATCTGCCATTAGCATGAAGAAATGCACTACATTTATTGCATTGTATTACTGGCGACCTTGATGACAAACAGTTTGTACAAATTAAGCAGGAAGGCATTATGAAGAGTCGAACTAACGGTACTGTCGGAAACACCGAAAAATCGGCCACAGTCTGGTACCAGTTTCATTGAAAAATTATCACTTAACGTAAGATATATTCGTTTAAACTTAAAGCAAACATTCGACGTGCCAACACGTTGGACGATTTTAATGAACATGATGCACCTTCAAAATTGCTCTATAAAGATACCACAACAAATAATATTCGAGAAGCAACAACATCAGTACCACCTAATATCAATGCTCTTGTAAAAGAAACGCAACTCCAGGTGTTTTGTTAGTTAAAAACTAGTGACTGATGAGTTTTTTTCATTTCTCCTATTGTAAGGAACGTTTGCTTTATTTCATTTTTTTTTAATCCATTTTATTAGTGCTAGAAATTTGTTTTCGGCCCGTGGTCTACGAAAACTTTTTCTATGCGGCCCTCAGCAAAAAAAGGTTGCCCATGCCTGACTTAGAGGTATGAAATCATATTTATAGCAAGAACCATGTCTTATATTTCTTTTTGCACGATAGAGCGAATTTTGTTAGTTACCGCGTTTGTTGCTAGTTCGGTAGATTATTTTTACTGGTTGCTAAGATGAACAGAACAGTAAGTGAATCACTTACCGTTCAGCGAACGGTAAGTAGGAATGACTAAATATTCATATAAAAAATAATGAAATAATTCACAAACGATTTGAATTTGATTCATTCGATATTGAAAGTGAAAGTACAATTATTACAATTGCTGTTGGAAATACCTTCAGCTTGAGAAGTAGCTGAATTCACAAAAATTGCTGCTCAATTCAACATTTGTTATTTCAACTCGCCACGTTTATTTTCTAGGGAATCCTCAACGTAACTTTCAGCAACAGTCGTGGACCGCCATCCACCGTGTCTTTTTAGTTTACATCTACTACTTTATTAGCTGAAAATGTGGCCGACATGCGCCTGAAAAAGTGGCCAGTATAGACATTAGGAGTTTCTAAATTCAAAAAGGTTGACGGCCAACTTCCAATTGTCCCTTTGCCTATTACTTAAAATGCATCATCCGATGCTTCTTTCAAGAATTTATTCATTTCTTCTCTAGTGAAAACGGCAGATTTTTTGGATTTTTAACCAACAGTTTTTCTCTTGGGGAATGCTATAAGAGTTGTGAACTTGGATATATCGATACCTTCGTTTAAAAATATTGTGCCTTTCAAGATGGAATATTCAGCCCAAAGACTTCCAGGAGATCTTAGGTTTTCAATTCGTCAAACGAAATAAGCAAGCAGTACTTTTTCATTGATTTGGCTGCCTTTTCCCTGAATCAATTTCTTGAAAGTCTTGTATGTTCGCTCGTTACGAAATTTCGATTTCTCGGGAATAACTGCAGAACAGCCGATTTTCCAGGCTTTTTGAATTTCGTTTTCTTCAGAAGATTCAAAATCGCTAATTTTTGAAGTAAATTCAGTTAATTATTGTCACTTTGACAATCTACAATCAATAAGCTTTCATCACCAAGACAACGCCTTCTATTATATTCCTACACAGCATTGATATTAACGCCACGAATTACTATTTTAATTTTTCGGATAATTATTTTGTAGTTTGAGTAAAAGTGTGTCTATCGTGCAAAAAACGCTATAAGTATCTCGAACGTTAAGGACTACCGATGTCAGACAATAATTGGAGTCGTCGCTGCGCTCCTCCTCCAAGCTATTGTCTTCGATCGGTAAAATGTCCTTACCGTTCTCGGTACTTAATATACTATTTTTAGGGTTCACGTATACGGCGGAGACTGAAATTCACGTATACGGCGGAAGTTCAAGAGGTTTCACGTATACGGCGGAGGCTGTAATTCAGGCTGTATTTAAAGGGTAAGCTGTTCAAGTATACGACTGCCTTCCGAGTCAGATATTCGAAGTACCCAACGTCTCTGTTTCGAGTCCATTTCCGTGCAAGCATTGTTTGGGCACTGCACTGTGAATTCTACATGGTATCTCGCTTATGGGTTAAGGTAACCAGTGCTCCGCACTGGCATTAAGATCATTGACTGTGACTATCAATAACGTACACTTAAGGTAATCAGTGACTTGGAGATCATACCGCATATCGGTTGATAACTTATAATTAAGTGATATAATTTTTGGTGGTTGGTTATAGCTGTTGTAAGCTGGTTAGCAGTTATAGTGGGGTGCACTTCACAAATTGCGTTTGGGTACCAACAACAGTACCAGTGTATCCCTTCAGGATTTTTTTAGAGCATAGTCGTTGGTTAACCAATTCTTTTGGTTATATTGTGTTATTGAACTACCGTTATTGGTCTGTCATAGTAACAGAGAGTTATAGTTGACCTTAGTCAAGTTAGGCTGATTTAAATTTTGTCATTACCGATTTAGGTGCAAGTTAGTGTAGGTATCAGGGTAGTGATCGAGAGTCCGTTTAGCTCCCGATTTGATGATTTGTGTTGTTTATTTTCTTTTCTTCGCCTTGTACCCATCAACCACAGCATTTTATTTTTATTAAACAATAAAAATTAAACCTTCGAGAAATTTTGTTTACTGCTACTCTGGTAGAGGGGTACGCAGCTTTGTTTTCTCTTCAATAGGCAGGCATATCCCTACCTGGCGCCCTTTTCCATTACCTTATTTACTCACTCCCATCTTCCCTGAGTGTAGCCGCGAGCCTAACTGCCTTGTGACCAGCTCCCTCAAAGTTAACGTCACAACGGTGGATCGAAATTCGGACAAGCTAGTACAGAGGCAGATATAAGTGCCTTCTTGATGACCTCGAATGAGTCATCGCACTCTTCGGTCCACTCGAAAATAAAATTTTTTTAAGAAAATTATTCAAAGGAGCAGATAGATGAGCAAAATTCGGTATAAAACGGCGATACCGGTTATTATTTTATCAATGAATATTTGCCAAATGGCAGGACTGTTACAGAGACCGAAAGGTAGGCGATTAAAATGGAATAGTCCCCTATTAGGTAAGGTAAAGCCTGTATATTTTCTTGAAGTGAATTCCATCGGTATATTCCAGAAAGCGCTTTTAATATCAATTGTGAAAAGATAATTTGCCTGTCTCAACCCTATCGAGAATTGTAGTAATTCGCGGCAAAGGGTATGCATCTTTCACGGTAACGCTATTCAAGCGCCTATAATCAACTCAAAATCTTTAGGTGTTATCCGGTTTCATCACCAGAATGATTGGGGAAGACCATGGTCTGTCTGAAGGTTAAACGATAATATCTTTGAGCATTTCATCTAGTTCTAAATTGACTTGTTTCTGTACTGGGGGAGATAAGGGGTAGTATCTTTGTTGAATGGGCGCTTCATCAATTAGCTGATTCTTATGGTGAATCAGATTCGTCAAGCCAATTTTCGATCGAGGTTGGCTGAATACATTTCCCAACATTTCATCGAGTCGGACTCGTTCGTCTTCAGACAGGGATGTCTGAGCCAATATATTATCAAAGGATAATAGTTCAGATGCAAAACTCCACTCTTCAGATCTTAAGTTAGGAACAATTCCTATTTTCCTCTAAAAGTCAGCACCAAGAATAAGCAAATGGGTAAGCAATGGCACAACCAGGATATCGATCAGCGCTGTGCGAACACAAACTTGTACAGGCACCGCCGATATATAGCCCAAAACATGACACTAGGTGCCATTAACAATAGTACAATGATTTCCTGAATATGACTTAAGAGGTGAATTAAGTCTCTTCAAGATTTCCCAACCCTATCTAATATCGTTGAGGATGCCTCAGAGTCTAGTTAACCCAAAAATTTGATATCGTAAATCGATACTTCCAAATATGGTCCTTCATCCCTCCCAGCGCTTTGAAGTATATAATCTTATATGGGAGAGGTCTTATCCGAGGCAGGAGCCGCTAGTCGACCATCTAAAGCTCCGGCTTGGCGTTTCTCTGAATCCTTGAACGATTCCCTGAACAGGAAGGACATGTGAGTACAGTGTAGTTAGGCTTATTACGACGATAACATCTCGATTCTATAGATTCTACATACGGTTGTGAAAGATTATTTGGGAATGCATTCGACGGTCCACCGTATTCCGCCTCTACCGCCGCTAAATCTGGCCCTAACAAATGAGAGACTCGGCTTGATGGAGGAGGTTTGAAGGACTCAACAGACGCTTAAAAAATTCAAGTTTCCTGCCATACTTGAGCAATTCCTCTACAGAATTTATATCCAATGAACCTAACTGTGTCTTATAAAAAAGTGCTATATTACTCAATAATACCTTTAAACACAACTGTTCCGAAACAGGAGCTGTGAGACGATTGAACAAATTAGTCATGACATCGACATACATGCCTATGGTCTCATCGGTAGATGAGTAAAGCAGACCAACTTTTGACGCGACTCCTCGAAGCACGATACCAAATTAGAGCTTTACCCGAGAACAAATCTATAGCGGAGTTGAACAATTCTTCATGAGTCATTTTTATCGCGATCTTCAAATCCTCGACACGTTCCAAAAATGCACGGAGATTATATGAGCCTTTCTCTCCAGTAAACTTCAAATTCCACTGAGCAACTGGTACTTTTTTGATTTTAACCGTTTCGGCGACATTAGAGGAATGCGAAATGCCACGTGAAAGAGCATCAATATCAGTTTCGGAATCGGACGAAGATACCTCCGAGTTACTACTTGAAAGAGAGACGTGAGCCATTCCTAGACCTAAACTAAACTGCTCCACATGAGTTAGGAATATTGACTTAAAGTGCAAAAAAATATAGTTCAAATAAGATGTTTGTGATGAAAATTCATATTGATATGATTTCAAGTTGCAAATTAATTCAAGCCTGTAGGTCTGCAGCGTATACCCTGTGGTTAAGTAAAATCGAGTAAAATAACGAAATTTCATTCCCAGAGAATTCAAGCATTTTAAGACTATCGATACAATGTATGGCCTCCACAGGCATCAATAACAGCTTGACACCTTCTTTGCATAATACACACAAGGTTGTTGAACATTTCTTGAGGAATTTGGTTCCATAAAGAGCAGAAGCTCTTTCAGACCATTTAAGGATTCTGCGGTAGGTTGATGATTATCTAATCTTCATTGGAGCATATCCCATGCATGTTCTATGCAAATCAAATCTGGTGAGTGCGGAGGTATTGGTAAATGTGGAATACCAAGCTCCTCGCGCGCATTCTCAACTATGGCTGCACGGTGCGGTCTAGCATTATCGTCTAGAAATTGAAAAGTTTCACCAATCGCAGCGTGAAAATTTGGCACAACATTGTCAATGACATGCTGCCTATAGTGTAAGGCGGTCATATTCCCAGGACAAATGTGTAGATCTGTGCGCCCGTTGAAACATATCCCGGCCCATACCATAACACTACCCCCTCGGAATGGATGGACTTCTTAGACATAGCGACGATTACGGGGTATGCGTGGGACTGTCCATACCCTTATTCTCCGAGAATCTGAAAATCGTCCATATCTGGATTCATCAGTGAAAAGGACACTACGCCATTGATCGTTCCAATTGATATGTTGCCTTGCCCATACCAGTCTTTGACGCTTATGGTCACGTGTTAATGGAACTCCTCTTAATGGACGTCTACAACCTAGATTCACCTCTCTCAAACGTCGTCTGATGGTTTCGATGGAACTTGGACCCCATCGGCATTTTGAACAGTATTCCGTAGCATTCTACACGTAGATGTAGGGTTTCTTCTCGCGACGATCCTGAGCAGGTGTTGTTTTTCGTCGCTCACTAAGACTTGGTCTTTCCAACACGGAACCAGTCTCCCTGAACCTATTCCAAAGTCGAGATATCACACTTTGGCTGACTCGGAGGCCACCCTGTAGCATTCCGATAGCCCTATTAGCCTCAGCGTTTGTTAATTTACGTCTTGGCATTTTCAGAACCCTCGTTTCAAATGGAAGCCGTTGATAAACTGACTTCATTTCAAAAATTACGAAAAGCACTGCCGTGAAGGCAGGAGCTTTTGAGCGCTCGCGCACCTTGTAGGTAGATTCGCATTTTCCAGTTTTAGAAATCAATTGAAGGAATTTTTGACTGCTGTCAAAAAAATTCTGAAACTTACGCGAAACTCCAGACTTCATGTCGGTGCTTCAGCTGATCAATTTTTTTCCGATAATTCGCTAGAATTTTCCACGGTATCTATGGTCTTGGTGATGCGATCTGGTCAAAATTTTGCACGTAGTTTGAATACATTATTCCTGAGCTAGGTGCATAATTTCATTCCAATCCGATCGGTAGTTTCGAAACTATCAGGAAAAGAATATTTTGAACGGCCATATTTACGGAACCCCTAGTCTAATTTTGCTCATTGATGAACGTGACCGTGAAATTTGCGATCCAAACCCACCCTGAAATTTTAAGTTCCTAGGCCTTTCCGTTCAAAAGTTAGAATTTTCTATGGTTTATATGGTTCTGGTCATGCGATCTGGACAAAATATTGCTTCATTATATCATTCTCGATTGAAATACAAAATTTCATCTCGATCGAATCTGCAGTTTCGAATTTATCGAGAAAACAAAATTTCAAACGACCGTATTTACGGAACCCCTTGTATAATGTTGCTCATAGATGAACGTGATCACGACATTCGAGATCCACACCTATCCTGAAAATTTCAAGTCCCTAGGCGTTTCCGTTCAAAAGTTACAATTTTCTATGGTTTCTATGGTTCTGGTCATGCGATCTGGACAAAATTTCACATGTAGCTTGAACACCTCATTTTCCATTCGAGTGCAAAATTTCATTCCGATCAAATCTGTAGTTTTCAGGTAATCAGGGAAACAAAACTTTGAACGGCCATATTTACGGAACCCCTGGTGGAATTTGGCCCATTAACGAACTTAACCGAGCCATTCGGGAACTGAACCCACACTGAAAATTTCAAGTCTCTAGGTTGTTTTGTTCGAGAGTTATCGTGCTTACAGCCGGCCGGACGGCCGGACGGACAGACTCGAATTTTCCGACGGATTCGTCATCAGTGAGTCGAACATAGTCCATTGAGATGATTTTCGGCTCAAAATTCGAAAAATACAGACATCGTGACGAAATGATATAGCCCTCTTGTAAGTAGTACGAGCGCTCAAAAATAAGAACATTCATGAAGCATATGCAAAGAACCAAACTTCAGAAAAAATTACGAAAAGCACTGCCGTGAAGGCAGGAGCTTTTGAGCGCTCGTACATGCACTTGGTAGGTAGATTCGCATTTTCCAGTTTTGGAAACAGGAAATTTTTTGACAGCTGTCAAACAAATTTTCAAACTGAGGCGATAATGCAGACTTCAAGTCAGTGCTTTAGGTGACCAATTTTTTTTCGATAATTCGCTTAAATTTTCTACGGTATCTATGGTCTTGGTGATGCGATCTGGACAAAATTTCGCACGTAGTTTGAATACATTATTCCTCACCTAGGTGCAAAATTTCATTCCAATCAAATCGGTAGTTTCGAAATTATCAGGAACAGAATATTTTGAATGGCCGTATTTACGGAACCCCTAGTATAATTTTGCTCATAGTTGAACGTGATCACGACATTCGAAATCCACACCTATCCTGAAAATTTCAAGTCCCTAGGCCGTTTCGTTCGAAAGTTATGATTTTCTATGGTTTCTACGGTTCTGGTCATGCGATCTAGAGAAATGTAGCTTGAATATTGCATTCTCCATTAGTATACAGAATTTCATCACGATCGAATCTGTAGTTTGGAAATTATCAAGAAAACTGAATTTCAAACGACCATATTTACGGAACCCCTAGTATAATTCTGCTCATAGATGAAAGTGATCACAACAATCGAGATCCACACCTATCCTGAAAATTTCAAGTCCCTAGGCGTTTCCGTTCGAAAGTTACAATTTTCTATGGTTTCTATGGTTCTGGTGATGCGAGTTGGACAACATTTTGCATGTAGCTTGAACACCTAATTTTTCATTCGAGTGCAAAATTTCATCTCGATCGAATCTGTAGTATCAAAGTAATCAGGAAAACAATATTTCTAGCGGCCATATTTACGGAACCCCTCGACGAATGTTTCCCAATAACAAACTTAACCGCGGCATTCGAAATTCGAACCTACCCTGAAAATTTCAAGTTTCTAGGACATTCCGTTCGAGAGTTATCGTGTATACGGACGGCCGGACGGCCGGACGGACAGACTCGAATTTTCCGACGGATTCGTCATCAGTGAGTCGAACATAGTCGTTTGAGAGCATTTTCGACTCAAAATTCGAAAAATACAGACATCGTGACGAAATGATATAGCCCTCGTGTAAGTAGTACGAGCGCTCAAAAAAGGCGACCAGATTGACGAAATGTCTCATACTGATTTTTATTGGATCGATTCAAGTTGTTATTGAGTTTTGAATGATTTAACAGCGATTTTTCCGACGATTACGTACTTTTAAAAACGATTGAATACGATATACCTAACTCTTGTGGAGCTGTATATTTTCTGATAACAAGAGCGGTTGTACTGCTTGACCCTCTTATTTAAAGCGGCTGGTTTGGCGAGAACATTCACCAGCAAGGATGAATTAGTTTTAATATCATCATTTGTACTCGGTCCCATGTTATTTAATCGTTAGATGGCAAAATTTATTTCAGTCGAAATTTTTTTCTCTATCGAATCATCATTGCCATTAAAACCGTCTAGCAAAGAGTCAATATCGGATATCGTTGATTCCAACGCCAACTTATCTTCATCGAAGGAAAAAGGATAATCTGGATATTTTATTGAAACATCAGATTTACGTTCCAACCTAAGAAGATTTCGTAGTGTCTGTCTCATTAATTAAACATCTGTTACTCCCCTTATAGCAAGAAAATATTGTAGTTCCGCTATTTCCAATTTGGTTGGAGCCATGATAAAGGCGACCGAAATTTATCTGATAATATGTGAAGTTGAATAAACAAATTATGAAAAGCACTGCCGTGAAGTCAGGAGCTTTTGAGCGCTCGTACATCCACCTTTTAGGTAGATTCGCATTTTCCAGTTTTAGAAATCAATTGAAGGAATTTTCGACAGCTGTCAAAAAAATTCTCAAACTTAGATGAAACTCCAGACTTTGTCTGTGCTTCATCTGACCAATTTTTTTTCGATAATTCGCTAGAATTTTCTACGGTATATATATGGTCTTGGTAATGCGATCTGGACCAAATTTCGCACGTAGTTTGAATACATTATTCCTCATCTAGGTGCAAAATTTCATTCCAATCAAATCGGAAGTTTCGAAATTATCAGGAACAGAATATTTTGAACGACCATATTTACGGAAACCCTAGTCTAATTTTGCTCATTGATGAACGTGGCCGTGAAATTCGCGATCCAAACCCACCCTCAAAATTTCAAGTTCCTAGGCCTTTCCCTTCGGAAGTTATAATTTTTTATGGTTTATATGGTTCTGGTCATGCGATCTAGACGAAATGTTGCTTTAATATATCATTCTCGTTTAAAATACAAAATTTTATCTCGATCGAATCCGTAGTTTCGAAATATTCGAGAAAACAAAATTTCAAACGACCGTATTTACGGAACCCCTAATATAATTCTGCTCATTGATGAACGTGAAAGACACATTTCAGATCTACACCTATCCTGAAAATTTCGAGTCCCTAGGCCTTTCTGTTCGAAAGTTATGATTTTCTATGGTTCCCATGGTTCTGGTCATGCGATCTAGAGAAATGTAGCTTGAATATATCATTCTTCATTAGTATACAAAATTTCGTCACGATCGAATCTGTAGTTTGGAAATTATCAAGAAAACTAAATTTCAAACGACCATACTTACGGAACCCCTAGTATAATTTTGCTCATAGATGGAGGTGATCACGACAATCGAGATCCACACCTATCCTGAAAATTTCAAGTTCCTAGGCGTTTCCTTTCGAAAGTTACAATTTTCTATGGTTTCTATGGTTTGGTGATGCGAGCTGAACAAAATTTTGCATGTAGCTTCAACACCTCATTTTCCATTAGAGTACAAAATTTCACCTCGATCGAATCTTTAGTTTCAAAGTTATCAGGAAAACAAAATTTCGAGCGACCATATTTACGGAACCCCTCGACGAATTTTGCCCAGTAACAAACTCAACCGCGGCATTTGAGATTCGAACCTACCCTGAAAATTTCAAGTTTCCAGGACATTCCGTTCGAGAGTTATCGTGTATACGGACGGCCGGACGGACAGACAGACTCGAATTTTTCGACGGATTCGTCATCACTGAGTCGAACATAGTCGTTTGAGACCATTTTCGGCTCAAAATTCGAAAAATACAGACATAACGATATAGCTCTCGTCAAAGTAGTGCGAGCGCTCAAGGAGCGAGCAGAAACAGCAAAAAAAGTGTATGAACCGCAACAATTAGTCTCGTCCGAAGAGTTCGAACAATATCAGCATATTTATAAGTAATAACGTCAATATTAGTAGAATGAAAACGAGTATTTACAAAAGTTTTTCAATACCATTCATCCAATTTTAGCTATGGAATTCGATCAATCAAAAATAATCAATACTCAAACATCATATGCTTCATATGAATACTATGTTCGAATACTGATTCCAGAACAATTATTAATGATACCAACAACAAAACGAAATTTTCTGTAGAAAAAATACACCTTTGTAAACATCCAACTTCTCAATTGTAAAAAAAATTTCAAGTATAAAAGTGAAAATGGGGGCCCCACGTTAGGCGCCAAATTTGTTATGTAAAAAAAATTATTCGAATTTTGATTGCTGTAAAAAAGGGTGACCAGACAGCTCACTCAGGATGGGGTTACCCCCTTGAGCATGTGTAGAATTAATGAATTCGAGGGCGCCAGGTTATTTGAATATCTGGCCACCTATTTAGAAATTACCAAATCTTTTGACCAATCAAATTTAAGAATAAAGTGATTATGAGATGTGGAACGAAATAAAAATGGAAATCCTATTTACTTATATTCTAACTCTATCAAGTTCTCACTAATGCTATCCTACTTTTATACTCAACCTACTTAGATTCCCTATCTAAACCTTAAACAACTTATATTTCCTATCTAACCTTATTTCTATCCTACTCTAATTATACTACGTTCTAATATGGTAATGAATTGCCGAATTGCATTATCAAATAATTTTCGATTTCTTTTTATTCTTTTTCTTGGTTGTCAAATTCGACAGTTGGTATCTTTGTGTGAACTTTGGGAGTTAGGTGTCAATGGGATATTCTGTCAATTCTGTGTGACTGTCATATTGGTTGAGTATATTGAAAAACGTGGAGAAGGTTTTTGAATTGAAAGAAATTGTGATCAAGGATTATCCTTGTTATAGGCGATTATGATTTCAATTTGAGGAATTCCCTGTGAGGTTTACTGGAATATTTCTGGGATTAACGTTTTATATTTTTCCACGAGCACCGCTATTCTTACAAATCAACTCTTGGACATCTAAGAGGTATGAATATCCCTTTGTTTCTTGAACCACTGTCTGAACATCTTATATTAGGTTTCTATTGCGACAATTGTTGTTGAGAAAGAATTTTCTATCCACGAAGAACTGAATACATCTTACTTCAATTCCCTCGAACAACAACTAAGAGGTATGAAATCATATTTATAGCAAGAACCATGTCTTATATTTCTTTATTAGGGTTCACGTATACGGCAGAGGCTGTAATTCAGGTATACGGCGGAGGCTGTAATTCACGTATACGGTGGAGACTGTAATTCACGTATACGACGGAGGCTGTAATTCAGGCTGTATTTCAAAGGTAAGCTGTTCAAGTATACGACTGCCTTCCGAGTCAGATATTCGAAATATCCAAGCTTCTCTATTTCGAGTCCATTTTCGTGCAAGCATTGTTTGGGTGCTGGCACTGCACTGTGAATTCTACATGGTATCACGCTTATGGGTTAAGGTAATCAGTGCTCCGCACTGGCATTAAGATCATTGACTGTAACTATCAATAACGTACACTTAAGGTAATCAGTGACTTGGAGATCATACCTCATATCGTTTGATAACTTAAAATTGAGTGATATAATTTTTGGTGGTTTTTTATAGCTGTTGTAAGCTGGTTAGTAGTTATAGTGGGGTGCACTTCACAAACTGCGTTTGGGTACCAACAACGGTACCAGTGTATCCCTTCAGGATTTTTTTAGAGTATAGTCGTTGTTAACCAATTCTTCTGGTTATATTGTGTTATTGAACTACCGTTATTGGTCTGTCATAGTAAAAGAGAGTTATAGTTGACCTTAGCCACAGTGGCGGCTCGTCAGAGGAGGCAAGGGAGGCTAAGCCTCCCCTAAAATTTTTATGGCTGTGGTATCAAAATATATAAAAACAGGGATAGAATTTCTGACAAAATTTTCATGAACAAATGAAAATAAAATTCTTATTTGCATGCACTTGCTACGTCCCTGCATTCAGAGCTGATAGGAGACAAGAGACAACACTCTTGTTGGTTCTTCAATATGAGAGAGATAGAAGAGGAGGCTAATCATTCAGCGAGCTTCCAAAGCGCGCTAAACATAATACACCGAACAGAGAAAAACACGGGCGATTGACTTGACCATGCATTAAAGCCCCCAACGGAACGTGAACTCCCTTGTTCTTCGGGTAAATTCTTGTATATTTGAGAATTCGATGAACCATTCAGGATTCGGGACACGTGTTCATTGTTTTGATTTCAATTTTAAGGTGTGTACAGACATGCTCCGAATATCGTACCGAACCGTGTCGCGTACCCCGACGCGATCAGCGAGAGCGAATCAAATTCACGAATTCAAATTGTACCTCTACGTGCGATGAATTTGATTCGCTCTCGCTGATCGCGTCAGGATACGCGACACGGTTCGGTACGATATTCGGAGCATGTCTGTACACACCTTAACGACCCAACGGCTTTTCAGTTTTCTTGTAAGTTCAGAGGTGCTTTGATTTTATTGATCGTGTAAGTAGGGAAATCGGAAAATGGATAAATTAGAGGAAATTCGAAGATGTGATGATATCATTGAATGGGTTTTGAACAATAATTTCAGTAATTTGAATATCGAGACTAAGTTGTACGTGGTAAAAACTTTATCGAGACCTCGGCCAAATTTGATTCATTCAAAGTCAACCGAAAAGAGTCAAAGTAGGGGGATCAATGTTGATTGGTATGAAAAATGTGAATTTTTATGCGGATCGATTAAATGGGAGAAATTATTTTGTTTGCCCTGTTCATTGTTTTCGCATCAGACAGAATATACAATCTGGTCGAAAACAGGATTCTTTGATTTGAAGAATTTACCGCGTTCAATCGAAAGACATTCTAAATCGAAGGAACATAAAGCTTCATCTTTCAAAATTAAACACTTAGGCAAACAAAATATTGCAACTGCTTTAGACAGAGATAGAAAGGTTTTTGTGATATGTTATAAAAATCAAGTAAGGGTAAATCGTGCTGATTTAAAAAAACTTATTGACGTCATAATTTTTTTTTCATATCACCCTTTTTGAGCGCTCGTACAACTTACACGAGGGCTAATCATTTCGTCACGATGTCTGTATTTTTCGAATTTTGAGCCGAAAATGGTCTCAATCGACTATGTTCGACTCACTGATGAGGAATCCGTCGCAAAATTCGAGTCTGTCCGTCCGGCCGTCCGGCCGTCCGTCCGGTCGTATAAACGATAACTCTCGAACGGAATGTCCTAGAAACTTGAAATTTTCAGGGTAGGTTCGAATCTCAAATGCCGCGGTTGAGTTCGATATTGGGCGAAATTCGCTGAGGGGTTCCGTAAATATGGCCGCTCGAAATTTTGTTTTCTTGATTTCTTCGTAACTACAAAACCGATCGAGATGAAATTATGCACTCTAATGGAAAATGAGGTGTTCAAGCTACATGCAAAATTTTGTCCAGCTCGCATCACCAGAACCATAGAAACCATAGAAAATTGTAACTTTCGAACGGAAACGCCTAGGGACTTGAAATTTTCAGGATAGGTGTGGATCCCGATTGTCGTGATCACTTTCATCTATAAGCGAAATTATAGTAGGGGTTCCGTGAATATGGTCGTTTGAAATTTAGTTTTCTTCATCATTTCAAAACTCGATCGTGACGAAATTTTGTATACTAATGGAGAATGATATATTCAAGCTACATTTCTCCAGATCACATGACCAGAACCATAGAAACCATGTTAAATCCTAACTTTCGAACGGAAAGGCCTAGGGACTTGAAATTTTCAGGATAGGTGTGAATCAGAAATGTCGCGTTCACGTTCATCAATGAGCAGAATTATACTAGGGGTTCCGTAAATACGGTCGTTTGAAAGTTTGTTTTCCCGATAATTTCGAAACTACGGATTCGATCCAGGTGAAATTTTGTATTTTAATCGAGAATGATATATGAAAGCAATATTTTCTTCAGATCGCATGACCAGAACCATAGAGACCATAGAAAATTGTAACTTTTGAACGGAAAGGCCTAGGAACTTGAAATTTTCAGGGTGGGTTTGGATCGCGAATATCGCGGTCACGTTCATCAATGAGCTAAATTAGACTAGGGGTTCCGTAAATATGGCCGTTCAAAATATTTTTTTCCTGATAGTTTCGAAACTACTGATCGGATTGGAATGAAATTTTGTACATAGCTGAGGAATAATGTTTTCAAACTACGTGCAAAATGTTGTCCAGATCGCATCACCAAGACCATAGATACCGTAGAAAATTCTAGCGAATTATCGAAAAAAAATTGGTCAGCTGAAGACATGAAGTCTGGAGTTTCGCCTGAGTTTCAGAATTTTTTTGACAGCTGTCAAAAATTCCTTCAATTGATTTCTAAAATTGGAGAATTTGAATCTACCAACAAGGTGCATGTACGAGCGCTCAAAAGCTCCTGCCTTCACGGCAGTGCTTTTCGTAATTTTTTAATTTGAAAAAAGTATAATTCATTGACTAAGGAAAGTTGATTTCATAAACCTAGCCTCCTCAATTCAAATGACCACGAGCCGCCACTGCTTAGCCAAGTTAGGCTGATTGAAGTTTTGTCATAACCGATTTAGGTGTAAGTTAGTGTAGGTATTAGGGTAGTGATCGAGAGTCCGTTTGGCTCCCGATTTGATGATTTGTGTTGTTTATTTTCTGTTCTTCGCCTTGTACCTTGTACAATTGAAATTAAACCTTTGAGTAATTTTGTTTACTGCTACTCATGTAGAGGGGTACGCAGCTTTGTTTTATCTTCAATAGGCAGGCATATCTCTACCTGGCGCCCTTCCATATTAACGGAACCCCTAGTATAATTTTGCTCATAGATGAAAGTGATCACGACAATCGAGATCCACACCTATCCTGAAAATTTCAAGTCCCTAGGCGCCTCCGTTCAAAAGTTACAATTTTCTATGGTTTCTATGGTTCTGGTGATGCGAGATGAACAAAATTTTGCATGTAGCTCGAACACCTCATTTTCCTTTAGAGTACAAAATTTTACCTTGATCAGATCTGTAGTTTCGAAGTAATCGGGAAAACAATATTTCGAGCGGCCATATTTACGGAACCCCTCGGCGAATTTTGCCCAATAACGACCACAACCGTGGCACTCAAGATTCGAACCTACCCTGAAAATTTAAAATTTCTAGGACATTCCGTTCGAGAGTAATGTTGTATACGGATGGCCGGACGGACGGACAGACTCGAATTTTTCGACGGATTCGTCATCAGTGAGTCGAACATAGTCGTATGAGACCATTTTCGGCTCAAAATTCGAAAAATACAGACATCGTGACGAAATGATACAGCCCTCGTGTAAGTAGTACGAGCGCTCAAAAAGGACCGAGCAGAAACAGCAAAAAAAGTGTATGGACCGCATCAATAAGTCTCGACCGAGAAGTTCGAATAATATCAGCATATTCATAAGTAATAACGTCAATATAAGTTGAATGAAAACGAGTATTTACAAAAGTTTTTCAATACCATTCATCCAATTCTAGCTATGGAATTCGATCAATCAAAAATAATCAATACTCGAACATCATATGCTTTATATGAATACTATGTTCGAATACGGATTCCAGAACAATTATTAATGATACCAACAACAAAACAAAATTTTCTGTAGAAAAAATACACCTTTGTAAATATTCAACTTCTCCATTGTAACAAAAATTTCAAATATAAAAGTGAAAATGGGGGCCCCATGTTGGGCGCCAAATTAGTTATGTAAAAAAAATTATTACTCAGGATGGGGTTACCCCCTTGAGCATGTGTAGAATTTATGAATTCGAGGGCGCCAGGTTATTTGAATATCTGGCCACCTATTTAGAAATTACCAAATCTTTTGACCAATCAAATTTAAGAATAAAAGTGATTATGAGATGTGAAACGAAGTAAAAATGGAAATCCTATTTACTTATATTCTAACTCTATCAAGTTCTCACTAATGCTATCCTTAAGGTGTGTACAGACATGCTCCGAATATCGTACCGAACCGTGTCGCGTACCCCGACGCGATCAGCGAGAGCGAATCAAATTCACGGATTCAAATTGCACCTCTACGTGCGATGAATTTGATTCGCTCTCGCTGATCGCGTCGGGGTACGCGACACGGTTCGGTATGATATTCGGAGCATGTCTGTACACACCTTTATACTTAACCTATTAAGATTCCCTATCTAAACCTTGAACAACTTATATTTCCTATTCAACCTTATTTCTATCCTACTCTAATTATACCACGTTCTAATATGGTGATGAATATCAAATTTGAATTTATATACAAATTAAACAATTGAGCAATTTATATAATATAGTTCCCCAGTGGGGTACTTATCCATAAGTATCATTGATCTAGGTGGTGCAGTAGTGATTCTCTGCTTCGATTACAACCACAATCGGAGAATATAGCAGATGAATACGCCAAAGATGGAAAAATGAAGAATATAATGAAAACTCTGAAAAAAACATCACAAGAACTATTAGAATATTCCTTCCGGAGAACGATTATATTATCTTACCTATGTTGGTTAGTGGGGTTGACGTGAGGTAACAGGAAATTAATATCCAAAATCCTCGATTAACGAGTTTAGCCAAAGAATAATTATCGAAGGGAAGTAAATGAGCGTAACAAACCATTGAGAGGATCACTAGATCTGAACTCTTTCTCGGGAAAAAAATATCTTCAACAGAAGAACAGACGGCCAGTAATCAGGATCATACAATGTGTCCTTCAAGGACTGTGGAGCACCAACTCTGAACGATGTATGGTAACCTTTCCAATCAAGTTTTACAATATTGAAGGTGTGATCCGGAGAATTTGCCACCATATATTCGCTCAGGATCTCCTCGGTGCAGTCCTTGTTACATTTACCAATGTGAAGCCAAATTTTGAGGGGTGATTCAGAGAAAACGCCACTATCCTTGTTCCGCGAATTGTTTCCAATAATAAATTGTTTGTTTTCCTCGTTTTGCAGAGTCTCTATGTTCTTCTCTGGAACATTCTGTTAAGTCGAGTTATTCACCCGTTTCTTCTTTGTTCGCTTGATATTTTCGTTTAAGAGTACCTCAATTACAGGTGTAAAAGACGATGTCGAGGTATTCGATTGGAATTGTTCAATATCAGGTTCCGTGTTAATCCTCGGAAATTCGTGAGTATTGAAAGCATTTTTCTGTTGTTTCTGTAATTCACGGATTTTCGTGTTCAGAATTTCAATTTCAGATTTCAGCTCCTTCGTTGCACTATCTATTTTGTTGTCAATGAAACTTTTCAGCTCTACAACAATAGACATTTCTGTTTTCTTCCTTTTGACGTAAATTGTGATTATTTTAACTCATTTTAAAAAAGAATAATTCGGGAGATGGTACGCACGTGTGTAGTTGACGATCCTTCAGTGTCAACTGTGATATAGCCCGCTCCACACTCATGCCGCGAATAACGGCAAGAATTCTTGCCGCGAATCTTGGCGTGAACTTCGCGTGTAAATAAGCCATCTACACTCACAGGAATATTCGCAGTTTGGTTCGCGCTCTCAACGAGAATGGAAGACGAGGTGGCTGTTGCTTCTGCTCTGGCGCTTTGCGTTGTTGCCTATTTCAATTATGTCTGTATCAAAGATCAGAATCAGAGGAAAAAGAAATGCAAAAAGAAAAGATGGTGGATGACGAAGATCGTATGAAATTTTTTGTTGTCCATAACACTTTCAAATCCCTGCTCTACATTCCGAGTCCATAGAAAGTTTTTCTGATATCGATTATAGTGAGAATTTTGCACTCTGTCTGATTTCATCTTGCTTCAGAAAACAGAAGGTCATTCGTACCGTCTTCTGCTTTTTCGGCAGAGGCAACGTCGGAGGTGTGATCTGCTCCGGACCTCTTTTGCCGTGGTCTTTACCCTTTGGGGTGACCTTCGGGTCTGTGCGTTGAAGAACCTGCTTCCTCGCCTCCTCAGGTTGTAGCCCCTGATGGAGGAGTCGCTGGTACTTCCGCACTCCTGCTCCACTGAGACCTTTCCTCAGTGGATCATCTCTGCCGCCCGGTTGTCCAAGTTTGGGCAGCTCGAACGGCAGCCGATTCTTTGGTCGATTGACCTTCCCTCTTGCGAGGTGCCCGGATGAGGAGGCGGAGGTTAACTCCGCCCTTATTCCAGTGGTGTTATGCTTCATCGGTTTCTTATCCATAGTTGGTCCCACGAGACGCTAGGGTCATAACAGTCCACCTCTGCAGAGCCCCGCATGCAGAGGTAAGGGGTTTATACAATGGAGTTCCCCCCGGTGCTCCAAGGGTGAGACCTGTAGAGGCCAGTCTTCTATCTGACCACGCATCCTTCGGCCTGGTTCCCGCCTTGGATTTAGAATTTTTGATGAGGTTGTTTCCTCTTGGTCCGGACGGTCAAGCCAAGACCCCCCCCCCACCTCACTGGCCCGCGAGACAGACCACGGACAGCCAAAAGGCGTTGGTATAACAGAATGGTCTCGATCCCTATCTGGCATCGTTTAACCTGGTGCAATTCCTTAGCCACTACACTACAGCTGAGACAGGTGAAGTTGGTCCTCGGCAAGGTATTGAGGGCTACCAGTTGAGATTCTGGGCACAACGAGCCCTCCTATTTCTCTGCAGACCTCCTCCTCACCAGAGATCATCGTCAGAGGCCCCCTACTATCCGCCACCTTGAGACGCGCCGGGTTGGCACTTCACTCCGTACCCGGTAAGCCACTGGTTATGCAGCGGCCGTCGAAGCAAAAAAGGCTGCAATCAGCATTGGGATAGTCCCCAAAGAATACCCCAGGACCATTCTGGAAGTCGAGCAACTATCGACTCTTGAAGACGTCCTGGTGGAAGAGATGTGTAAGTACACAGAAAGAGGGATCCACTTCACCGGCGTTCATTTCCGTACGGGAATGATGCTGGTGGATTGTGGATCCAAGAAGGCGGCGGACTGGCACACAAGTTCAGTACCGCAATTGAAATCTTGGGAAGGACCCGAGTTGGTAGCACTGAGCGGAGACGACATCCCAAGTCCTACTGTTATAACGGTCTTCTTCCCAAGAAGTCTCGACATGGAACAGGAGAAGATCCTCCGACTTGTCGAGATTCAGAATCCCGACCTCAATGTTAGGGCTTGGAAGGTGCTGCACTTCCAAAAATAAGGCAGAGGAAGTATCCTCACGATTGGGGTTGATCCCCAATCCGAGGGAGTCATAAAGACAGAGGGAGGCCAACTGAACTTCCGGTTCGGGAGCGTCCCGGTCTCAGGGCTAGAAAAAAAGGTGGCCCTGAAGAAGGGTCGAAGGATGTGGAAAAGCCCTCCACATGCCAGGAACCCAGCTGCAGCAAGCACCCCATAAAACGAACCTTCGTCTTCATTAGAATTGCGCAGGTAAACCTGCATTACGCGAGGGGTTCCTCAGCCGTGATTGCAAGGTTGTTTGCGAGGCTGCAATTTGGCATTGTTTTAATCCAGGAACCCTGGCCAAATCAAAGGTTTGGCATGTAAGGAATCAAATTTGATTTATGATCAGAGGCAAGTAACTCCACGTGCCTGTGTTCTTGTAAAGAAAAACATCAGATATATTTGTGTTTCAGAATACATGTCCCGGGACTTTACTCCAATTATGGTGCACCTCAACTTGGGGGGGCGTTGACCGAGACATTGTCATTGGATCCGCATACTTCGCTGGAGACGGGCCAATAACACCGCCAGAGGAGGTACAGGAACTAGTACGTTACTGCAACAGTAAACGCCTTCCATTAATAATTGGCTGTGATGCGAATGCGCATAACACTGTTTGGGGAAGCACCAACAATAACCCAAGAGGTGAGTACCTACTTGAATATCTCTTAGCTAACAACCTCGAGACCACTAACATTGGGACAACACCAACATTCGTCACGAGAGCGAGGGAAGAAGTACTTGACGTAACAATTGCTAATCCTGCAGCCAGGAAGTACATTACGTCTTGGAGGGTGATGGACGAGCCATCACTCTCTGATCATGGGATTATCGAGTTTAGGATGGAGGGAGATACCACTTTTCTCCCCGAGACTCGAAACCCTAGAAAAACAGACTGGCTCCTTTACAGGAACCACCTTAAGACAAACGTAGAGGAAATCGAAAATATCGGGTCAGAACGCCGATATTTCGAGCTGAATTGAAGGGTAGAGCTGGTCAGTAGGGCAATAATGGAGGCGTTTTACTCCAGCTGTCCACTCACCAAAATGCGACCAAGTAAGGATGCTCCTTGGTGGAATAAGAACCTGTCAAACCTCCGAAAGGAGGTCCGTCGGCTCTTTAATATGGCAAGACGGGATAACAATTGGCAGGGGTACACCGAGAAACTTACCCAGTATAATAAAGAGATCAGGAAGGCCAAAAGGCTTAATTTTCAAGCTTTTTGTGAAAATATTACTTCCACTCCCACTGCAGCCAGACTTCAGAAAGTTGTGGCAAAAGGGGGTACCAACCCCACAATGTCGCTCAAAAAGCCGGACGGGTCATACACTGAGGGAGATGAGGAACGATCAACTCCTCTTCTCAAAACACATTTTCCAGGTAGTAAACCCATAAGTAGTTTTGAAACAGCAATAGAATACACCAAGAAATCCCGTAAGGAAGATTGGGATATTGCCAGGAAAATATTTTCAAGACAACGGCTCGAATGAGCAATTAGTACCTTTCAGCCGTATAAATCACCAGGAGTGGATGGGGTGTTCCCTGCACTCCTGCAGAGGAAAGCGGAAGAGATTCTTCCCCATCTAATGAAGATCACAAGAAGCAGCATTGGATCAAATATCTGACATATGGAGAAGGGCAAGAGTAATCTTCATTCCAAAAACAAGGAAGAAAGACGGGACTGATCCCCGAACTTTTAGACCCATTTGTCTTACCTCGTTTTTGCTTAAAACGATGGAGAAGGTAGTAGATAACGACATAAGAACGGAGAACTTGGAGAAAACACCACTTCACAAATGTCAGCATGCGTACAGGGCAGGACGCTCCACGGAGACTGCTCTGTATCAGCTGAATGAAGACATCCATAAGACGCTGAACAACAAAGAAATCGCACTGTGCGCTTTCCTAGACATATCTGGGGCCTTTGACAACACGACACACGTGTCTGTCAGAGAGGCACTTGTAAAGCGAGGAGTGAACTGTACCATCATAAAATGGATGTATGAGGTGTTGACGACGAGGACAGCTGAGACACTGGCTGTAGATCAGACAATCTCTGTCGAAACCACTCGCGGAAAACCTCAAGGAGGAGTACTATCTCCCCTCCTCTGGAGTCTGGTAGTGGACGAACTACTGCACAGGCTAACGGAGCTTGGCTTCGAATGTATAGGCTATGCCGACGACATAGTCCTAATAGTAAGAGGTAAATTTGAGGGTTCCCTCTGTGATTTGCTGCAGAGGGGCCTCAAAATTATCGAGCAGTGGTGCTTGTCAGTGGGGCTCAACATCAACCCAGCCAAGACCACAGTGGTGAATGGAGATAACGAATATCTGGGAATTACCCTAGACAATAAGCATCTATGGAATAAGCATGTTTAAAACACTGCTAGTAAAGCGACAAGAGCTCTAATGGCGTGCAGAAGCCTATCCGGTAAAACCTGGGACTGTAACCCTAAAATACTGCGATGGATGTATGTCATGATTGTGAGACCAATAATTACTTATGGTCTGCTAAGACAGGGCAGACAAGCACCAGGAAAATACTCGACAAGATACAAAGGCTTGCCTGCGTTTGCATCACTGGAGCTATGAGAACGTGCCCGACAAGAGCACTTGAGGTCATCACTGATCTCACTCCATTACATCTAGTGATCAACAGAGTAGCCCATGAGGCTATCCTTAGAATATCTAGGGAAGGTACAGGGAATGAGAGAATTAAAAGTCAAGGAGCCTGGTCCTCTCTGAACAAGTACATCTCATCAGCGAACCTGCCTAGTGATGTTATGATTAAAAAAGTAAGCATTGAGAAGAACTTCATTACTATGCTATGTAAAAAAGGAGAATGGGAAAAGGAATACACTACCCAAAACTTCAAATTGAATACCATTAAATGGTATACAGATGGTTCTAAAACCACGATGGGGGCCGGCGCTGGAGTATACGGTGCAAGAACCAAGTGAACACTATCGTTAGGCTCCTACTCGAGTGCCTTTCAGGCAGAAATACTTGCAATCGAAAGATGCATAGATATAAACCTGGAAAGAAACTATCAAGGGTGTGACATTGTGATCCACTCGGATAGTCGAGCTGCTATCAAAGCACTGAACTCCTATATCATCGACTCAAAGCTGATATGGGAGTGCCGGAGGAAACTTAATGAAGAAGGCACGAAAAATAAGGTCTCTTTTAGTCTGGGTTCCTGGTCACTCAGGAATCAAAGGAAACGAAGAGGCCAATACACTTGCCAGAAAGGGAGCACAAACGCCACTTACTGGCCCAGAACCCTTCTGTGGCATAGGTAAACGCACCTATAAGAAAGAGTTTCTGGAGAAGGAAGAGACCGAAAGAGAAGCACTCTGGAGGAACCTTCCAGGAATGGACCACTCTAAAACGTTCATTCGGAACTTTGAAAGTTCAAGATCCAAAAATTATTTGGATCTCAGTAAGAAGAAGTTACGTCCACTCACTGGCTTTCTCACAGGACATTGTCGCCTTAGGAAGCATATGATGAGAATGAGCTTAACAGAAACAGACGAGTGTAGATTTTGTGGTGAAGAGGAGGAGACTCCTGTTCACCTGGTTACAGAATGCCTCGCCATTGCAAACCAGCGCAAAGAATGTCTTGGACAAGAGAATTAAAGGAGGAATGAGGATCTAACCTCCTTGAAGCCCTCTCAGATTGGAGTTCATTGGAGCTCTGGAGCTGGAGGGTGAGCTGTAGGTAGCACATTTGCGAATACGGCTCTGATGGGGGCACAATAGACCTTGAGGTCGCAGTGGAACGTAACCCCCTTCCTAACTTACTAATCGGAAATTTGGCATTCTGTTTCTGACAAGTCATTATTTGGTCATTTTCATTGTCAGTTAACTGTTTACTACTTTCCAAAATAAGCCCCTTTCAAACTTAGATTTACATAAATATGCATGCGTACATTTGACCGCTCTGACCGGAGTTTTTGTATTTTGGAGTAGCGGAGTATAAAAGTAAAAAAAGGAGTAGATCTACTCCGATCGTGATAGCTTTGGCAACGCTGATTATATCCAACGTACCCGACGGACATTTAATCCTACTGCGCAGGTACCGCGAAAGGCCATGAATGTGGATGGTACATTCTTCGCTTTCCGAGATTGCTTCGTCGCGGTATAAAATACCGACTCGGACCGGGGAATGGTGCGAAGCGCGAACGTGAACACCTTGATCCCATCCATACTCGCGTTTCGCGGGTTCGCGGACGTTCACGGCATGAGTGTGGATCGGGCTTATTGTTTGCTAGTTTATTGAAAGGCTCATAACTTGATACTGGTTAATTGAATATTTTTATATCGTTTAGGTACCCCACCAGATTGGGGGGAACTACACTACTTCACATCCTCCCCTTTTTATTTTGATGATACAATAAAAATATGATCCAACTTAAATTATTATTCTTAACTATAAAACTATCATAACTTATTCGATTACTTATATCGGGGATCCTATGTATATAGATGATTTGTTGATTTTTGCTGAATCGAAAGTTAAACATGATCAAATTTTGAAAGCGGTATTAGAAAGAGCTCGTGTTTACAATGTTAGGTTTAATCTCGATAAATGCAAATTTTCGGTGAGTGAGGTTAAATATATTGGACATATTTTCGGATAGGGTGGTGTGAGGCCGGACGATGGTAAGGTCAAAATAATAAAAAATTATCCTGTTCCAAATAATTCGAAAAAATTACAAAGATTTTTGGGAGTAGTGAATTATTTGCATTGTTTCATTCCCAATGTCGCTCAATTATCATCGCCTCTTAGGGAGCTCTTGAAAAAGGACATAATGTTCATATGGAGTGAACCACAACAAACATCTTTCGACCAACTAAAAAATATTTTGAGTAATGATTCTGTTCTCGCATTTTTTGACCCAAATTTACCGTTAGTACTTTCAGTGGACGCATCGTCACATGCAGTTGGAGCAACTATTTTACAGGACGGAAAACCTTTAGCATATGCATCAGAGTCATTAAATGAACCTCAGAAATGTTACGCACAGATAGAAAAAAAAACTGTTTGCGATCGTATATGGTGCAAAAAAGTTAAACCAGTATGATTTCTGCAGAAGGGTGATAGTTGAGACAGATCACAAACCTCTAATTTACATTTTAAAAAAATCATCATCGAATTGTCCGTGGAAGATGCAACGTATGTTGTTGGATTTACAGTTGTATAATTAAGAAATCACTTACAAGCCAGGTTCTAAAATAAATATTTCAGACGCTTTATCTAGGATAGAACAAAAAAGTGATAATGAACTGAAGTTTGAGGACGAATATGAATGTCGAGTAAATTTATTGATAAAAAATTTTTCAATCACGTGTAGAAAATTAGAAGAATTCAAAAAAGAAACTGAAAGATATGATGAATTAAATGATGTTATGAAATAGGTAAGATCAGGTTGGCCAAGAACTCGTTCAATGTGTGAACACAAGGCAAAATTGTATTTCGAATCCCGTTCAGAATTTGTTATAAATAATGGACTGCTGTTCAAAAGTAACTGTCTGGTTGTGCCTCATAATTTAAGAAAACAAATGTTGAAACTGATTCACGGTAGTCACCTTGGGATAACTCAATGTCAACTAAGAACACGTGAATTAATGGATTGTCCTGGCTTGCAGAGGGATATTGAAAATGTTGTTTGGGATTGTCAGACATGCATGAGATTTTCGAAAAGTAATCCGAAGCAGCCCTTTGTACCTCACTCTATTCCGAATTTACCTTGGGAAAAGTAGGATGTGACATTTCTTGCCATATGCACGATATTCTTGTCTTCCGTGAATGTACCCGCAACGTGAACAAGAATATCGATTCCGAAGAGAAAATTCATGATTTTTACTTATCTTATTTTTGTTTATTGATGATGATGACCTGTTTATTGGTTGTCTCATTTTGGGTGCTTGCTGTTTATAAAAGCGCGATTCTTCAAGGCACCAGACTGCATCGTCCTCTTCTTCAATTGTCCTCTCTTTCCTTTCCTCAATTTTAGATTGTTTCTCGGAGCACAAAACCTCCAGCTGGTTGCGGCTTATCTCTGCGGTCTTCACAATCTCGATTTCTCTGTTTAGGTCGAGTTTTTTTCTACGTAGTAATCTTTCTTTGACGTTTTTGAGCGCTCGTACTACTTACACGAGAGCTATATCATTTCGTCACGATGTCTGTATTTCTCGAATTTTGAGCCAAAAATGGTCTCAAACGATAGAGTTCAACTCACCGATGACGAATCCGTCGGAAAAATTGAGTCTATCTGTCCGGCCGTCCGTCCGTCCGTAAGCACGATAACTCTCGAACAGATCAACCTAGAGACTTGAAATTTCCAGTGTAGGTTCAGATCTCAAATGCCTCGGTTAAGTTCGTTAATGGGCAGAATTCCACCAGGGGTTCCGTGAATATGGCCCTTCAAAATTTTGTTCTCCTGATTACTTTGAAACTACAGATTCGATCGAGATGAAACTTTGCACTCAAATGGAGAATGAGGTGTTCAAGCTACATGTGAAATGTTGTCCAGATCGCATGACCAGAACCATAGAAACCATAGAAAAACGCCTAGGGACTTGAAATTTGCAGGATAGGTGTGCATCTCGATTGTCGTGATCACTTTCATCTATGAGCAAAATTATACTAGGGGTTCCGTAAATATGGTCGTTTGAAATTTGGTTTTCTTGATAATTTCGAAACTACAGATTCGATCGTGACGAAATTTTGTATACTAATGAAGAATGATATATTCAAGCTATACTTTTCCAGATCACATAACCAGAACCATAGAAACCATAGAAAATCATAACTTTCGAACGAAAAGGCCTAGGGACTTGAAATTTTCAGGATAGTTGTGGATCTGAGATGTCGCGTTCACTTTCATCAATGAGCAGAATTATACTAGGGGTTCCGTAAATACGGTCGTTTGAAATTTTGGTTTCTCGATAATTTCGAAACTACGGATTCGATCGAGATAAAATTTCATATTTTTATCGAGAATGGTATATTAAAGCAATATTTTGTCCAGATCGCATGACCAGAACCATAGAAACCATAGAAAATTGTAACTTTTGAACGTGAAGGCCTAGGAACTTGAAATTTTCAGGGTGGGTTTGGATCGCGAATTTCACGGTCACGTTCATCAATGAGCAAAATTAGACTAGGGGTTCCGTAAATATGGCCGTTCAAAATATTCTGTTCCTGATAATTTCGAAACTACCGATTTGATTGGAATGAAATTTTGCACCTAGCTGAGGAATAATGTATTCAAACTACGTTCGAAATTTTGTCCAGATCTCATTACCAAGACAATAGATACCGTAGAAAATTCTAGCGAATTATCGAAACAAAATTGATCAGCTGAAGCACTGACATGAAGTCTATAGTTTCGCCTAAGTTTCAGAATTTTTTTGACAGCTGTCGAAAATTCCTTCAATTGATTTCTCAAACTGGAAAATGCGAATCTACCTACCAGGTGCATGTACGAGCGCTCAAAAGCTCCTGCCTTCACGGCAGTGCTTTTCGTAATTTTTGAGCGCTCGTACTACTTACACGAGGGCTATATCATTTCGTCACGATGTCTGTATTTTTCGAATTTTGAGCCGAAAATGGTCTCAATCGACTATGTTCGACTCACTGATAACGAATCCGTCGGAAAATTCGAGTCTCTCCGTCCGTCCGTCCGTCCGGCCGTCCGTCCGTCTGGCCGTCCGGCCGTAACCACGATAACTCTCGAACGGAACAGACCTAGAGACTTCAGTGTAGGGTCAGATCCCAAATGCCTCGGTTAAGTTCGTTAATGGGCCGAATTCCACCAGGGGTTCCGTGAATATGGCCGTTCAAGGTTTTGTTCCCCTGATTACTTGAAAACTACAGATTCAATTGGGATGAAATTTTGCACTCGAATGGAGAATGAGGTGTTCAAGCTACGTGTGAAATTTTGTCCAGATCGCATGACCAGAACCATAGAAACCATAGAAAATTGTATATTTTGAACGGAAACGCCTAGGGACTTGAAATTTTCAGGATAGGTGTGGATCTCGAATGTCGTGATGACGTTTATCTATGAGCAAAATTATACTAGGGGTTCCGTAAATATGGTCGTATGAAATTTAGTTTTCTTGATAATTTCAAAACTACAGATTCGATCGTGACGAAATTTTGTATACTAGTGGAGAATGATATATTCGAGCTACATTTCTCCAGATCACATGACCAGAACCGTAGAAAATCATAACTTTCGAACGGAAAGGCCTAGGGACTTGAAATTTTCAGGATAGGTGTGGATCTAAAATGTCGCGTTCACGTTTATCAATGAGCAGAATTATACTAGGGGTTCCGTAAATACGGTCGTTTGAAATTTTGGTTTCTCGATAATCTCGAAACTACGGATTCGATCGAGATGAAATTTTGTATTTTAATCGAGAATGATACATTAAAACAATATTTTGTCCAGATCTCATGACCAGAACCATAGAAACCATAGAAAATTGTAACTTTTGAACGCAAAAGCCTAGGAACTTGAAATTCTCAGGGTGGGTTTGGATCGCGAATATCGCTGTCACGTTCATCAATGATCAAAATTAGACTAGGGGTTCCGTAAATATGGCCGTTCAAAATATTTTTTTGCTGATAGTTCCGAAAATACTGAGCGGATTGGGATGAAATTTTGCACCTAGCTGAGTAATAATGTATTCAAACTACGTGCAAAATTTTGTCCAGATCGCACTACCAAGACCGTAGAAAATTCTAGCGAATTATCGAAAAAAAATTGATCAGCTGATGCACTGACATGAAGTCAGTTTCGCCTAAGTTTCAGAATTTTTTTGACAGCTGTCGAAAATTCCTTCAATTGGATCCTGAAACTGGAAAATGCGAATCTACCTACAAGGTGCATGTACGAGCGCTCAAAAGCTCCTGCCTTCACGGCAGTGCTTTTCGTAATTTTATCTCTTATTCCTAGCACTAGTCTATCCTTTATTAAACTTTCTTTCAAATTTTCGAAATCACAGGTTTCACCCAGTTCTTTCAATATTGTTATATATTGATCCACTGTTTCGTTTTCCTTCATATCTCTACTGAAAAATATGTATCGCTCGTATGTAATGTTTTTGGTTGCTATGAAGTAATCGTCGAATTTTTTAACGACCTTGTCAAATTTTTCTTTATCCTCGGTCTTCTCGAATACGAAGGTATTGTTTATGTCTATGTCTATGTCTATGTCGATGTCGATGTCGATGTCGATGTCGATGTCGATGTCGATGTCGATGTCGATGTCGATGTCGATGTCGATGTCGATGTCGATGTCGATGTCGATGTCGATGTCGATGTCGATGTCGATGTCGATGTCGATGTCGATGTCGATGTCGATGTCGATGTCGATGTCGATGTCGATGTCGATGTCGATGTCGATGTCGATGTCGATGTCGATGTCGATGTCGATGTCGATGTCGATGTCGATGTCGATGTCGATGTCGATGTCGATGTCGATGTCGATGTCGATGTCGATGTCGATGTCGATGTCGATGTCGATGTCGATGTCGATGTCGATGTCGATGTCGATGTCGATGTCGATGTCGATGTCGATGTCGATGTCGATGTCGATGTCGATGTCGATGTCGATGTCGATGTCGATGTCGATGTCGATGTCGATGTCGATGTCGATGTCGATGTCGATGTCGATGTCGATGTCGATGTCGATGTCGATGTCGATGTCGATGTCGATGTCGATGTCGATGTCGATGTCGATGTCGATGTCGATGTCGATGTCGATGTCGATGTCGATGTCGATGTCGATGTCGATGTCGATGTCGATGTCGATGTCGATGTCGATGTCGATGTCGATGTCGATGTCGATGTCGATGTCGATGTCGATGTCGATGTCGATGTCGATGTCGATGTCGATGTCGATGTCGATGTCGATGTCGATGTCGATGTCGATGTCGATGTCGATGTCGATGTCGATGTCGATGTCGATGTCGATGTCGATGTCGATGTCGATGTCGATGTCGATGTCGATGTCGATGTCGATGTCGATGTCGATGTCGATGTCGATGTCGATGTCGATGTCGATGTCGATGTCGATGTCGATGTCGATGTCGATGTCGATGTCGATGTCGATGTCGATGTCGATGTCGATGTCGATGTCGATGTCGATGTCGATGTCGATGTCGATGTCGATGTCGATGTCGATGTCGATGTCGATGTCGATGTCGATGTCGATGTCGATGTCGATGTCGATGTCGATGTCGATGTCGATGTCGATGTCGATGTCGATGTCGATGTCGATGTCGATGTCGATGTCGATGTCGATGTCCATGTGACGAATATGAACCTTCTTCATTAATCAATGATAGTTTCAAGAATGGTATTCATTGCCTTATAGGAAGTTAGTCGGACAGAAAGAAAGTTTTTAAAGTATCAAATTTTCAGAATGTGAACGACAACTACAAGATGAATACCATTAATCTTGTAATCATCGATTACTGAAAAAGGTTGGGTTGTCCCTTGATCTATAAGTACCTAATTGGAAAAGAAATCATAATAATGATTATCCAGCAAAAAGCAGTAAACGCAATAATTAACAACAAATATATAAGTTAACACGTTTTCCTCTTTTCATAAATTGAATCAATACCTAATGTTTATGTTTTTCTAGAGTGTCATGCAAATGATCGGCATCTTCACCAGTCTTCACTTTAATCAAAATTGTCCATGTTCATGTTCATGGACATGGAAATGGACATGGACATGTTGTTTGAAATTTAGTTTTCTTGATAGTTTCAAAACTACGGATAAGATCGTGAACAAATTTTTTATTTCAATGGAGAATGATACATTCGAGCTACATTTCGACCAGATCACATGAGCAGTGTCCATATAAAATCATAACTTTCGAACGCAAAGGACTAGATACTTGAAATTTCAGGATAGGTGTGGATGTCGCGGTCCCGTTCATCAATGAGCGGAATTAGACTAGGGGTTCCGTAAATATGGGCGTTTGAAAATTAGTTTTCCTGATCATTTCGAAACTACGGATTCGATCGTGACGAAATTTTGTATTTTAATGGAGAATGATATATTGAAACTAAATTTTGTCCACATCACATGACCAGAACCATAGAAACCTAAGAAAATCATAACTTTCGAATGGAAAGGCCTAGGGCCTTGAAATTTCCAGGGTCGGTTCGAATCGCGAATGTTTATCAATGAGCAGTGTTAGTTAAGGGGTTCCTCAAATATGGCCGTACGAAATATTTTTTCCTGATCATTTCGAAACTACTGATTGGATTGAAATGAACTTTCGCACATAGTTGAAGAATAATGTATTCAAACGAGGTGCGCAATTTTGTCCAGATCACATTACCAGAAAGCGTAAAAAATTCTAGTGAATTATCAAAAAAAAAATTTTATTTTTTTTTTAAAGAGGTAAAAATCCTATTTACGGACCTTCACCATAGCTGTTTGGTGGTGTGTGCAGACTCTTCCCCCGAGTTCACGGGAAAAGTACTCACTAAAAACTCCTCTGTTCCCACTCCTAATACAAGAAGTGAGCACGGTTTAATATCCTGCAACCGAATTCAGCTCTTATGGGCGCAGGTTGGTAAAGCACTGACGTGAAGTCTGGAGTTTCGCCTTAGAGTAGGTACGTTCTGATGACAAGTGCTCAACGTGCGTTTACAACTTCAAACATTTTACTCAAACCATACACATGCTAACGCGGGTTTTAAGAAAGCGCGCGTTGAACGCTCCGATAGAACTCGATTGTTGTCGGGGTTTGTCATTGGTTTTCTATGTTTCCGTTCAGTTGAGCGTTCGCTTCCGACGCGAAAAGACGTGATCAGTCCGTCCAGAAATAGTTCCAAATGAAAGCCGAAGCTTTCAATACGGAATTATCAATTGACGAAACACTCTCCATCGCCAGCACCAACTAATGGCAGCAATTAATCTGGGTTAAAGTTATTCTGATAGTATCAAAATTATATTTTTTCTTCAAAAATTTCTTTTTCGGCAACCGTCGGGGACGTACTCACTTCCCAGACGCTTTTCCTTTGAGAAAGTAACATTTCCCGGCCTAGTCCCTAGTCCGGAAAGTACGTTACCATAGCAACGAAATACCAACATGAAATTAGTTGCCAGTTTGATTTTTGAAAGTTTGGAGTGTTTCTGGTCGAAGGAATGTGTCTCATTGATTCGTTATCCTGGACGGTTGCCGGAAAACTAGTGTACGCAACACGACCAAAAACAGTTTTTTTGACTCGCAGACTTCCAGGACCCGTTAACGCTCGTCCTAGAATTTTTTCCACTCGTCCAAAAAAACAGTATTTTCCGGACTTGTTACGTAAATTACTATTCCTCAACAAGTTGATTCTATTTTTTTTTATTCATAAATAGGTTGATTTATAAAAACTTACTTCAATGTAATTATGAGTTTTTCTTTTGGTGAAATGCTATATCGCACAGCATTTTTATCTGCTACGAGTTCATCGTTTATGAGCGCCAGTAAGTCATCAAATGACTTGATGGACATTCTGAAGAAGTTAAAAATTTGGATCCGAATTGCTCAATTCAGGATACAAAATTATGTACTGGCTTTCAGTCAGCCTGTGTGACAAATTTGGGTGGACCCAATACCTCCGTCTTCTGTCGCGTTTTTTCTGCGTTTGTATGAAATCACCGTTAGGACTGTCTCTACGTCCATCTTCGACAAATGCAAGAACTCTACTCAACTTTGTAGCTTGTAGCGGCAACGCGTGCTCAACGCCTGACAATCGCTTGTCATGTGAACACTTTACAAAAATTTAGCGCCCGTTCAACGCGCGTTGAGCGCTTGTCATCTGAACGTACCCTTAGTTTTGAAATTCTTTTGACAGCTTTCAAAATTTTTTTGGATTCATTCCTGAAACTAGAAAATTCGAATCTACCTAAAAGGTGGATGAACGAGCGCTCAAGGCAGTGCTTTTCATAATTTTGTTTTATTCATTCTGTTGTTATTTCATTATTGAATAATTTCGTTGAAATTTGCTCCTGATTCTCTGAATGATTGTCGGAACATGGTTCTTACGATTATCACGTGGTTTTTTAGTTTTTATGTTATGGAAAGTTTCTCGTTTTTACCTTTTCATTCACGAGACGCTTATATAAGTGAATTCAATTTTTCTAGCTGAGTCCAGTTTATAAAATTCATCAAAATAAAAACCTGTAGGTGTGACAACTTTGAATTATACCATGCCAGCAGACTCGGCCACGCGTTGCTGTCGCTAAGGTTAACCTCTAATTATATTGTAGTAAACTATTCCAACCAGTGGAATTATTATTATTATTAACCCTTACCCTACCGTTACCCTATCCTTGATTTTTCAAAAGTTATAACCCAGTTCTCGAAAAGTTCCAAATTCCTTCAGTTTTGGGAAAGACCCAGAAATTCGGCAACACTCCTCGCACGTTATCGCTCTTGTCGAGCGATCAGGACGCGATGTCCTGCCGTCGATTTGAGAACCAGGTTGCCGCGTAGATAATTATCACACTTTGTCATATATAATAAACATATAGTTTGCAATAGAAAAATATTGCAACTTCGAATTGAGATATAAACTTTCCTAACATTCAAGTTCAATCAAACTGCACACAGTGTGCAAAATTTGATTGAAATCGGTTCAGTATTCACGGAGTTCATCCCGGACAAACAACGTGACACGAAATATTTTATAATCAAAGATATCGAATCTGAATTCAAGCACTTTCTGAAAGTTGAAATAATAATTCGAAATTCGACATACAAAGTTTGTTTTCACCATAAACAAGTCGAATGAGGAAGAATAAGTCTTGAAATATCGAAATAATTAATATCTTGTTCTCTTGATCTCGACAACAACGGAGTACCAAGTTTAGATGAACTCCGTCGATTAGTTTGTTTTTTTATGATTGTCATAGTATTTCCATGAATTCGAAAAATCACCCGATTACTGAGAAAAGCCAGAAATTAATTTTTTACTGTCAATCCTCACTCACCAAAACCTACTCTTCCTCTGGTAGGAGTATGTACAGTTACTTCCGGGACACCCAGTATATAGAAAAACCCGTGGAGATTCTTATAAGAAATATCTAGAGAAAGAATACAACACAGGTTCAGAAGAAACTAGCAGAAGCCCACAAAAATGACGCATTTATATTCCCAGAAAGATGTGCGTCGAAAAATTACTGTGAAGATGGAGAAAAGAAGATCTGAGGATGTAAAGTTGCCGAAGGGATCAGTAGGGCAAGTAGCTTCGATGATTTCAACTTGCGTTATGAAGACACCATAAGCTGAAAATTAAAATCGTCTGATATAAAATTTCATTCATGACATCGCAGTTTGAAGACAAATACTCCCAAACTTATATTTCAATAATAGTTAACGCTTTTCGCAAACTCAGCACGATACTCAAAATAAAGCTCGAGAGCGTCGAGAACTTTCCCGCCTTCGTTCTTATTGTTTCATGCAAACGAGTTAATTCTATCCAGTTTGCCAGTTTTGTATTCTGCTAGAATAACTCCAGATAGCATTCACTGCTAATTGGATTCAGGTTATTCGAGCCGTAGAGAATATGTTGGAAATGGCGTCTTCTCTGGTTCCTCAACAGAATTTGATTTCCAGTACATGATTAGGTGAACTTTCTGAATGTGTTTGATCAACGGAAACGCTTGGTAGATTTTTGTCTGGAGGGTTGAGTTCTTGAACTAGGTACGAAATGGCGTATCCTTTCAAGTTGACTCAAGGCTGGTTTATCTGGCAGTATGAAAGTTTTTATAATCTTAAAGTCGACGATAATACTGAACTTATGAATATAATAACAATCAATTACAACAGAATAGAAGTAGTGAAAATTTGAAAAAACATATAGGTATAGAAAAATTTGAAAAGCACTGCCGTGAAGTCAGGAGCCTTTGAGCGCTCGTTCAAATTCGATTCAATTTCAAATTTGGTTACATATCTCGGGGAAGAGTCTGTATGTTCGGGCATACATTGTATTACTTTGTATAATCAACGGATGTCGTTAATTTCGAACCGGGTGATTGAATCGACCCCTCAAACGGTAGATAAGAAATGGAGAATAGGCAAGACTTTCATCGACTACATTGTAGGACGGATGTTGTTACTAGACAGACCGAGATAAGGCCACAAAAAGAGAGAATATGCAATGTCGGTTGACCATTGGAAAATTTCGGAGAAAGAATTTGGGAGCGACGGTGTCCCCAAGACAAGTTGAAGGCACTACGAGAATGGTCAACTCAGGAATTAGGTTTTTGAAGGGGGAAAAAGTTCACCTTTGGAGGACTCTGGAAGCGTTAGTTGCTCGCAAGACGGGAACTCTGGAGAGTTAGTTGTTAGAGAGTCGAGGACTAGCATTAGGGCCGTAGTTGAGAGTCGGGAAGGTACCACGTTAGGTACAGAATTTTTTTAGGTTCTTTTTCCGATTTAGAGGCCAGTGTAGGGACTAAATTGAGGTAGTAGTCTGTGGTAAGAAAATATCGTTAGTATTTTCGTTCGAGAATCCAGTGTCCAGAGTCCAGATGAGGGAGAAATATGTGATAGTTCGTGGAAAGGAGTGTGGAAGAAATTGCATTCCGGGTGGAGCTAGAAGTCGTATTCGTTACGGGAGTGCGAAAAAAAAAAGGTTGAGGTCACTTTCGGAGTGAGTGAATTTGTTTTCAAGTAGGTATATAAAGGGATTAGGTGGCTTGCAGATCAAGGTAGGAAAGTTCAGTTCGAAGTATCAACCCCTCTACATGTAAATGGTGTTATAGTAATCCCCAATATCACTGGTAACTCGACCCAAAATTGGTTCGATGTATTTCAATGTAAGGAATGTGAATAATAGTTGTGTTTATTCTTGTATCGAATTAATTGACCCCTTCGTACACTAACATTAGTACGTTTGTATGAAGTAGGGAAAGTTGAATCCTAATTGTCTGATTCAATTATTATTATGATTATGCGAAACCAGGTGAATAGTTGATGTTCTTTTTGAGCGCTCGTACTACTTGCACGAGGGTTATATCCTCTCGTCACGATGTCAGTATTTTTCGAATTCTGAGCCGAAAATGATCTCAAACGACTCTGTTCGGCTCACTGATGACGAATCCGTCAAAAAATTCGAGTCTGCCCGTCCGGCCGTATACACGATAACTCTCGAACGGCATGTCCTAGAAACTTGGAATTTTCAGGGTAGGTTTGAATCTCGAATGCCGCGGTTCAGTTCGTTATTGGGCAAAATTCGCCCAGGGGTTCCGTACATATGGCCGCTGGAAATTTTGTTTTCCTGATTACTTCGAAACTACAGATTCGATCGAGGTGAAATGTTGCACTCAGATGGGAAATGAGGTGTTCAAGCTACATATCAAATAACGTTTTCAAACTACGTGCAAAATGTTGTCCAGCTCGCATGACCAGAACCATAGAAATCATAGAAAATTATAACTTTGTAATGGAAAGGCCTAGGGACTTGAAATTTTCAGGAGTGGATCGCGAATGTTGCGGTCACGTTCATCAATGAGCAAAATTTGACTATGGGTTCCGTAAATATGGTCGTTTGAAATTCAGTTTTCTTGATAATTTCAAAACTATGAATTTGATCGTGACGAAATTTTGTATTCAAATTGAGAATAATATATATTCGAGCTACATTTTTTCCTGATCGCATGATCAAAACCATAGAAACCATAGAAAATCATAACATTCGAACGGAAAGGCCTAGGGACTTGAAATTTTCAGGATGAGTTCGGATCGCGAATTTCGCGGTCACGTTCATCAATGGGCAAAATTAGACTAGGGGTTCCGTAAATATAGCCGTTCAAACTTTTTTCATAGATGAAGAATAATGTATTCAAACTACGTGGAAAATTTTGTCCAGATCGCATTACCTAGACCATAGATATCAAAAAAGAAATTGGTCACCTAAAGCACTGACGTAAAGTCTGGATTTTCGCCTTAGTTTGAAATTTTCTTTGACAGCTGTCAAAATCTTTCCAATTGGTTTCTAAAACTAGAGATTGCGAATCTACCTACAAGGTGCATTTACGAGCGCTCAAGAGCTCCTGCCTTCACTGCAGTGCTTTTCTCAATTCTTTGTTTGTTGCTTCTGGAAAACTCGATCTTATGTAAGCATTTTACCATCATTTTTCCTAAACATAATAGGTTTTTTTAAATTTCTGTGTTTTCTTTTCTGAATACCTGTTCCTCAGAAAGGATAAAACAGAAAAGCTCTTCTTCGTGCAGGAAGCACGAACTCAATTCTTTTCGGATAATAGATTGAACGATGACAGCGGGTGAAAATATGAAATAATACTAATATTCTAACATAATATCGTAATATTATTAAGGGTACAATTCGTATTATTACAATTATCTTGCCGGAAGTTGATCATAAAAGATATTCAATTTGAAAAAAAAAAGCAAAAAATCCAGGGCATATATCTTAATCCCACTCTGGATGGATCTCTCTGTTAGGAGCCATATGCATGCGATGTTTTTTTCTCGGCATTCATTCTTCGCAATTTATCGCAAATTTGTATTCTCTTTCAACTCTCATTAGGAGATTATTCCTGAACGGTGTTATCCTTCAAGTTCAAACTAAGGAATTGAAAAATTACTGATTGAAAAGGTTCACAAACTCACCGATAAAATTGATCCAAATTGCTCACAGAAATTGTTCGAAATAGCCACCATTTGTTTGATGTGCACAAAGTCTTGACTGGCCTAATTTCGATTGGTCACTGATATACTAATGTTCTCAAATTACCCTAAAGAAAGAAATCACAGGGGTTAAGATCGAAAAATCGAGCGCATCATATAAATGAATTCCCATAGCTGTTAATATCTGAACATTTGAATCTTAATACGAACCTTATACAGATCTTTGTTAGGAAGTTCTCATATTTGCGGGAAACTTCGATTCGCAGCGCTATAGATAAATTTCTTGCTGAATAGGAGAGTGAGGAAAAGGCCCAAGATACATCAATATTTAGCGACGCTGAAGGAATTGATGACACTGATGACGAGGACTATTCGGAAGAAAGTGGACATGTAACAGACAGTGAAAAGATAGGCAACGACGAAGAAGAAGATGAAAATCTTGCAGAGATTGAAGAAGAAAGCGAATTGAGAACGAGTACAAAGTATGTTTTAGAAAGGGATGGTAAAACTAAGTAGTTTACGGAGCTAACAAAGAAAAATATTCGCACTAGAAGTCATAATTTAACTACCTGGTCTTAGTCCAAAGAGAAATTCCAAAACTGCAAAATCTGAAGTGGAATGTTGAAACTTGTTCTTTACCCCCAAAATTTTAGATATTTTAGTCACATTGTGATGGCGTTTTTCTCCAGATTGGGAATATGGTCTATTATTTCTTTTTGATTTTACTCGGCGCCAACTGCGATGGGTTTTATGAGGTCGCAATTTCTTATGACACCTACTTTGATCAAGCCTAGGTAGTTTTTATACAGTGTTCTACTTCAAAAAAACAAGAGTTATGAAAAATTCTGATCACAATTTTTGACGAAATATTTGAAAAACCCGGTGATGAGTTTTCCGAAATTAAGGAGATGCACAATTTTCCGCCATTCTTCTACTTAGAAAATGTAAAAAATGTATGCTTGAAATATTAAGAATAGGAATAACGAACATAATACAGATTACGCATATCCTCCTTTTTTTTCAGTTTTTCTTTGATATTTTGAAAACTATTTCGACGAATGCAACGATTTTAATAAAAATATATTTAAAAATGAATAATCGATCATATAAGAGACGCAAAAATGCAAGAATAAATTTTTCGAGAAATCAATTTTCACTCCCTGTATAACTGAATGTGTTTCAAGAATATTTTAGCTCAGTAAAGTCGAACAATATAATAATCCCAATTTTCTGATTTCGAACAGGTGTCGTTCTCCAGAAACGTCTAGTAGGCACTCGAATTTGGGAGACCCTGTATATACATGAACGAAAAGATAAATATAAAGGTGGGTACAGACATGCTTCGAATACCGCCGCGAACCGCGACGCGTACACCAACGCGATCAACAAAAGTTCGCCACCATGTTGCAGAGTGCCTTGAGAAAATAACACCGCTCTGAACTTCGCACTCTACATTTTGTCGTTCCATCAGTAATTGAGTAGAATCCACATGATGGACGTTGCTGCCGCAGCCTATATATTTATGCATTATTCTGTAAAAAAAAACGAAAATACTTGTGAAAGGAGATCGTGAAAAACACAATTATAAACAAACAGGAAAATATATGGTAGAAATCATTAACTGTTGAACCTAAAATGTCGATCGATCAGTGGATTGTATGAAAATTTCACAAGGATGTGATTAATTTAGTTGGCCCAAAAATATTTCGAAAAGATACCAGATGGAGAAAAGCTGTTTCCGTTCAAGAACGATTAGCGGTAACTTTCCGTTTTCTGGCAACTAGAGATTCTTTCACTAGTTCACAATACCTTTTCGAAGTTTTTTCGATCAGTCGTGAAGCATTTTCTTCTTCTTCCATCTTGATGCACTCATAACTTGAAAATATAGACGAGAGCGATTGGAACGCCGAAAGATTTGCAAGCTAGTCCAGACATGAAATCACAGTGCAACAGCATTGCGTTTGTGTTTCCTTCGATGCGATAGCCCTTTACCGACAACGGAGGGAACGCCATCATGTTTCACCGTGATCGCGTAGAGTTGCGATACGCGGTTGCAACCCTTCGTGCACAATTGGATACGCGACGCGGTTCGGTACGATACTCGGAGCATGTATTTACGCACCTTAAGGAGCCTTGTCGAACAAAAGATACGAACGTGCAAGAAATAAAATGTGTTTAGGTTTGCTGTACCTAACAGCAATCTTCAAAGCCAATAGACAAAACTTGGATGATCTTTGGGAAACTGATGGTACCGGAATATGGAAATTGAAATATTTCGGGCCACGATGAGTTCACAAAGGTTTTGTTTTTTACTCACCTGTCTTAGGTTTGATGAACTACATACCCGCACTGAAAGAAGGATGTTTGACAAATTTGCACCACTGCGTTCGTTTTTCGAATTATGTGTTGAAGATTGTTGGAGCAATTATACTCATTGGGAGTAAGTGACCATAGACGAAAGGCTCCCATCATTTAGGGGACGATGCCCTTTCAGGTAATATTCGCCTAACAAGCGATCTAAGTATGGAATCAAAATTTTTGCATTGGCTGACAGTAAAACATTCTATTTTTCTAATATGGAGGTGTATACTGGTCAACAACCAGAAAGACCCTTCGTCCAGATAATTATCCCAGTAAAGTAGTAGAATGACTCATTTCACTGATTTCCGGAACAGGCAGAAATTTGACCATTGACAATTGGTTTTTGAGTTACCCGTTAGCGTTAGCTATTCATGAGCTAATTGTAATTGGAACTATCAGAAAGAATAATACGGAATTGCCTCAAAATTCTACACACGTGAGAAACAGAAACGAGAATACTTCATATTTTTTGTTCCAAGAGAAAATTACGGCTGTATCTTATGTTTAAAAAGAAAACAAAAATGTGATTTTATTTAGCACAATGCATAATGATAATGCAATAGATGAAGAAACATGTGTAAACTGGAGCAAGAAACTATTACCCTGTACAACGATACAAAAAGTGGTGTCGATACAGTAGACCAACTTTGTGTTACATATGATGTCTCGAGAAACAGCAGAAGGTGGCCTCTAAGAATATTTCTTCGGTTGATGGATTTTGCTAGTTTGAACAGCTACGTAATTTTCTATGTGAATGGTAAAATTAAAATTGAAATTGCTGATGGTTTGCGGGAACGGGCAAAAAACCCAAGAATTTCTAGAGAAAAACGGAAAACTATAATAAATTTGACAAATACTCAACCGGCTATAACACGAAAGCGACCGAGCGAAGGTTCTCGACTGCCTTGTGCAGAATACGCAAGATCTAAGGATGAAATTGCGAAAATTGTGAGACACCTCTATGCTTAGATCGCATTTTCGCCATGTGTAAGTACTGTACTACAAACAGTCCAGGGTAATGTTCAAAATATATTTAGTTTGAGATTTACAATATTAACTATTTAATTGAACACAAAGTTACAGTTATAGTTAGGAAGGGGGTTACATTTCACTGCGACCTCAAAGTCTATTGTGCCCCCCATCAGAGCCGTATTCGCAAATGCGCTACCAACAGCACGCCCTCCAGCTTCAGAGCTCCAATGAACTCCAGTATCTGAGAGAACTTAAAGGAGGTTAGGTCCTCATTCCTCCTGTGATTATCTTGTCCAAGACATTTTTCGCGCTGGTTTGCAATGGAGAGGCATTCTGTAACCAGGCTAACAGGAGTTTCCTCCTCTTCCCCACGGAATCTACACTCGTCAATTTCTGTTAAGCCCATTCTCATCATATGTTTACTAAGGTGACAAAGGCCTGTGAGGAAGACAGTGAGTAGGCGTAACTTGTTCTTACTGAGATCCAAATACTGTTTGGATCTTGAACTCTCAAAGTTCCGAATGAACTTTTTGGAGTGATCCATTCCTGGAAGGTACCTCCAGAGTGCTTTTCTTTCAGTCTCTTCCTTCTCCAGAATTTCTTTCCTTTAGGTGAACCATAGAAACCATAGAAAATTGTAACTTTTGAACGGAAACGCCTAGGAACTTGAAATTTTCAGGATAGGTGTGGATCTCGAATGTCGTGATCAGATTTGTCTATGAGCAAAATTATACTAGGGGTTCCGTACCCGTTTGAAATTTAGTTTTCTACATACTTTCAAAACTACAGATTCGATGGTGACGAAATTTTGTATATTAATGGAGAATGATATATTCAAGCTACATTTCTCCAGATCACATGACCACAATCAAAAAATCCATAGAAAATCATAACTCTCGAACGGAAAGGCCTAGGGACTTGAAATTTTCAGGATAGGTGTGGATCTGAATTGTCGCGTTCACGTTTATCAATGAACAGAATTATACTAGGGGATCCGTAAATACGGTTGTTTGAAATTTTGTTTTCTCGATAATTTTGAAACTACGGATTTGTTCGAGATAAAATTGTGTATTTCAATCGAGAATGATATATTAAAGCAATATTTTGTCCAGATCTCGCGACCAGAACCATAGAAACCATAAAAAATGATAACTTCCGGAGGGATAGGCCTAGGAATATGAAATTTTCAGGGTGGGTTTGGATCGCAAATGTCGCGGTCACGTTCATCATTGAGCTAAATTAGACAAGGGGTTCCGTAAATATGGCCCTTCAAAATATTCTTTTCCTGATAGTTTCGAAACTACTGATTGGATTGGAATGAAATTCTGCACCTAGCTGAGGAATAATGTATTCAAACTACGTGCGAAATTTTGTCCAGATCGCATCACCAAGACCATAGATACCGTAGAAAATTCTAGCGTATTATCGAAAAAAAATTGGTCAGCTGAAGCACTGACATTAAGTCTAGAGTTTCGCCTAAGTTTCAGAATTGTTTCGACAGCTGTCGAAAATTCCTTCAATTGATTTCTAAAACTGGAAAATGGGAATCTACCTACAAGGTGGATGTACGAGCGCTCAAAAGCTCCTGACTTCACGCCAGTGGTTTTCGTAATTTTTGAACGCTCGTACTTCTTTCACGAGGGGTATATCATTTCGTCACGATGTCTGTATTTTTCGAATTTTGAGCCGAAAATGGTCTCAAACGACTATGTTCGACTCACTGATCAAAAGTTCGAGTCTGTCCATCCGTCCGTCCGGCCGTATACACGATAACTCTCGAACGATACGACCTAGAAACTTGAAATTTTGAGGGTAGGTTCAAAGCTCGAATGCCGCATTCAAGTTCGTTATTGGGCAGAATTCAGGGGTTCCGTAAATATGGCCGCTCGAAATTTTGTTTTCCTGATGACTTTAAAACTACAGATTCAATCGAAATGAAATTTTGCACTCTAATGGAAAATGAGGTGTTCAAGCTACATGCAAAATTTTGTTCAGCTCGTATCACCAGAACCATAGAAGCCATAGAAAATTGTAACTTCTGAACGGAAACGCCTAGGGACTTGAAATTTTTAGGACCGTAGAAAATTCTAGCGAATTATCGAAAAAAAATTGATCAGCTGAAGCACTGACATGAATTCTGAAGTTTCGCCTAAGTTTCAGAATTTTTTTGACAGCTGTCGAAAATTTTTTCAGTTGATTTTTAGAACTGGAAAATGCGAATCCACCTACAAGCTCAAAAGCTCCTGCCTTCTCGGCAGTGCTTTTCGTAATTTTTAATCAAAACATCACTAGGCGGGTTCGCTGATGAGATGTACTTGTTCAGAGAGGACCAGGCTTCCTGACTTTTAATTCTCTCATTCCCTGTACCTTCCCTAGATATTCTAAGGATAGCCTCGTGGGCTACCCTATTGATCACTAGACTTAAAGGAGTGATATCTGCGATGACCTCAAGTGCTCTTGTCGGGCACGTTCTCATAGCTCCAGTGATGCAAACGCAGGCAAGCTTTTGTATCTTGTCGAGTATTTACTGTAAGGAATGTGTGATTTCCCTTATGACTGTACTCATGCGTAGACGGGGATTGTATTTATCTTGTTTTATATCATGTACATATGTGGTAGCAATGAAGCCAGTCTTAAGCCCGCTCCACACTCATGCCGCGAATAACGGCAAGAATTCTTGCCGCGAATCTTGGCGTGAACTTCTCGTGTAAATAAGCCATCTACACTCACAGGAATATTCGCAGTTTGGTTCGCGCTTATATAAAGGCGCTCTGCCTCTTATTATCGCCAGGTTTGCCACTGCCACAGCCGGCAGATTCGAGCTGAAAGTGGAGTATATTTTGGCCAAAGCGGAGTATGGGATTAATAAGTCGATGTATCGAAAATATCGATGTATTGAAATGTTTTCGTATTGATGTGAACGGTTAAGAAAATCGTATAAAATTTTTTTGTGTCAATAACACTTTAATATCATTGCTCTACATTCCGAGTCCTTAGAAAATTTTTCTGATATCGATTATAGTGAGAATTTTGAACTCTATTTGATTTCATCTTGCTAAAGAAAACAGAAGGTCATTCGTACTGAATCGAGACACCGAGGAACCTACTAAAAGGGTGAATTCAGTTGTGATTGTGAGAAAAAAAGACGGTTCATCACGTATTTGCTTGGATCTAGCTGATTTGAATTGTGCGATAAAGCGTGAATATTTTCCTTTGCCTACTATTGATCAAATTGTTACAAAAATGACCGGTGCTTGTATATTCAGTACCCTTGATGCAAATTCTGGATTTTGGCAAATAACAATTACAACTAGATGAACCCAATGCGGATTTGTGTACCTTTACAACTCCGTTTGGGAGATTTTGTTTTTTAAGACTTCCTTATGGAATTCGCTCAGCTCCGGAGGTTTTCCATAATAGATTTAAAAATATTTTTGATATGGAAGGTGTTGATTTGTATGTAGATGATATAATTATATGGGGACGTATACAGAAGGAACATGATAGTCGTTTGAATAAAGTTTTGAAGTTACAAGAAAGAATAATATAACTTTCAATAAGGATAAATGTAAATTTGGTTTGAGTGAAATTAAATTTTTAGGACATAAAATTACTAAAAATGGATATTTTCCAGATGAAAATAAAATCTTGCCAATCGAAAATTTACCGGTACCGAAAAACATATGTTGGTCGTTTCATTCCTAATTTGTCAAATCAAAATTATCCTCTTCGTGAATTGTTGAAATAAGACGTTCTTTTTCATTGGACTGAACGGTATATGGATTCGTTCAATCAATTGAGGAAATTATTAATCAATGCACCAGTTTTGCAATTTTACGATGTGAACAAACCTGTAGTTGTTTCTGTGGATGCCTCCAAGGATGGAGTGGGTGCTTGTATTTTGCAGAGCAATCTCCCATGTGCTTATGCTTCCAGGGCACTCACAGAAACACAAAAAAGATGGGCTCAGATTGAAAAAGAGCTATATGCTATATTATTCGGTTGTGAAAGATTTAATGAATATGTGTTCGGTCGTAAGTTTATAGTGGAAAGTGATCATAAGCCTCTTTTAGGCGTCTTCAAGAAACCTCTTACTTTATGTCCTTCAAGACTTCAAAAAATGCTCATTGAATTACAAAAGTACGACTTCGAAATTATTTTTGAGCTAGGAAAAGATCTTTATATTGCTGATGCTTTATCGAGGGCATTTTTAACGATAGATGAAAATGATTCCGATTTGAACGTATGTGCTATAAATATGAGTTTTTCAATGACTGATAGAAAGTTCAAGGAATTAGTCCAAGAGACGTCGAAAGATTTTGAATTATCACTGCTGGAAGAAATTATTAAAGACGGATGGCCTTCGAAAATCAATAAAGTACCTCTAGAAATCAGAAATTATTATAAGTTCAGGGATGAAATTATTGAAAGTAACGGTTTGTTATTCAAAGGGCAACAATTGATTATTCGGAATAATCAATTGTTGGATTAGGAATAATTTATTCCTAATACCTTACGTAGAAATATTGTTAAAAAATTCATTCAGGTCATTTCGGAATTCAAAAATGTAAAAGTCGAGCCAAATATTGTTTTTATTGGCCTGACATGCTCAAACAAATAGAAGACACTATCTTGAATTGTAGAATTTGTCTAACGCACAGAGTGTCTCAACAGAGATAACCTCTGATTTCACATGAGATACCGAAAATACCTTGGTACAAAATTGGATGTAACATATTATATTTAGGTTATACAATGTATTTGCTTGTAACTGATTATTATACAAAATGGGTAGAATTGATATTATTGGAACATAATGCACACTCAAAATCAGTAATCAATCATCTGAAGTCAATCTTCAGTAGATTGGGTATTCCATCAATAGTGCCTTCAGATAATGGACCTTAGTTTAGTTCAATGGAATTCAAGAAATTTGCAAAATTGTATGATTTTACTCATATCACTTCTAGCCCAAATTATCCTCAATCGAATGGAATGGTAGAAAGACAAAAACAAACAGTAAAACGAATGCTTCGTAAGGCTATAGTAGGAAAACAAGACATTGATTCAGTTTTACTTATGTATCGAAATAGTTTGTTAGAGTGCGGATTTTCACCTGCACAATTATTGATGTCTAAAAACTAAAAGGGTAGTTTACCCACGACCGAAAATTATTTGAAACCTAAAAATGTTGATTTCAGTAAGTTTAACGAAAATATTGAAAGTCAAAAACGAAAACAAATGACAAGTTATAACAAAAACTCTAAAATTCTCAAACCTATTGGAATAAATGATGCTGTAAGATATCAAAGTAGATTAGGAACCAATTGGAAGTTTGGGACAGTAATAGGTAAACCTAGAGAGAGATCATATATAATACAAAAACCTGATGGATCTTCACTAAATCGAAATCGTAGGTTTATTGAAACTTTGCCAAGCTCCCCAGACAGTAGCGATATGCATCAAGAAATAGAGAATTTCGAGGATGATTTATATGATACAAACGGAATAAATTATGATGATTCACCTTCGGATAACTCTATTTATAACGTTCCTGACAGAACATTGTATAAAAGACAGATAAAGAAACCTGAAAGATTCATGTTTTAGTAAGAATTTTGAAAGTTGATTTTTATTAAAAAAAAGGGAGATGTTACGAATGTGTGATTTCCCTTATGGCTGTACTCATGCGTAGACGGAGATTGAATTTATCTTGTTTTATATCATGTACATATGTGGTAGCACTAAAGCCAGTCTTAAGCGAACAGTATTTAAATGCGTATATCAAATTAACCTTCATGACATTTGCCTCGTGCTTGTCTGCCCTATCTTAGCAGACCAGACTACTGCCCCATAAGTTATTATTGGTCTCACAATCATGACGTACATCCATCGCAGTATTTTAGGGTTACAGCCCCAGGTTTTACCGAATAGGCTTCTGCGCGCCATTAGAGTCCTTGTCGCTTTACTAGCAGTATTTCTAACATGCTTGTTCCATAGAAGCTAAATGTCTAGAGTAATTCTCAGATATTTGACTTCAGAATTTCATTATACGTTATCTCCATTCACCGAGATGTGCTTCATAGCTGAAAGGTTTCTTAAAATCAAACACCAAAAGGGCTCACAAAAATTCTAATGTTTTTGTTTCAAGTGGAATGTAACTTATTTTGTATACAAAATTCTGTTCTGTGTGGAATATTATATTTTTTTATGAAACAAAATTTATAATACCCTTTTTTACGTTGTTCTATTGACCTGAATCTATATTCGATAAAGTTCTTTTTTGTCTTGAACCATGTTCTGGGTTTATTACCTTCAACAAAATATAATACTACTACGAGTCGTAGCATTGAAAACCTGTATTTAAACTTCAATATTATATATGCCTTCTGAAGGCATACAGAAATATGTTCCGAGAATCTCGCATATGAGACTTTTTTTCATCATCGTTTCACAATGGTGAACAAAGTTGGCAAGGATACCTTATTTTTAGCATATCTTGTCTTTGGAGAATTGACCTGTCAGTTACAGTTTCGTTACAAGAAGAATGAAGAGATCTTTGGGCTTCCCGTTGTTATTTTAAGACACTTCCTATAGTATATTCACGAATTTGCCAAATACGTGGAAATAAACATGCGGAAATAAGCACGCTCCTGTCCATACGCTCAGCACTCAGCAGTCCTGAATTTCAAAATATGCTTATAAATTTAGACGAAGGCACTTTTACGAAATGGGCATCTATACTGCGCGACTGCTCAATGATTGGCGGAATTGGCCAACCGGTGACTAATTTGCATTCGACAAACGTATTAAGGAGGCGATCTGAGTCCCCTTAGCTTTCTCCCTCGTGAAACGTATTCTTCGCCGAACATACCAACTACATAATTAGAATGAAAGTTCCTTTCACTATGTAGAACTTTGTTTACGGTCTTTCGTGAAATCCAGAAGATAATGAGAAAGCTCTTAACGTTGACGCTTCATCTCGGATAATGACTGGATCAGTGCGCTACAAAAACTGGGTTCGAGTTTGGACGTTTGGAGCACGGGATAATTTCAAGAGTGTTTACGATGAGGTGAAGGAGAAGTGGGTCAGAATCAGCAAATATTATGGTGGTTTGTACTCTCTTTCATTCGTGAGGGTAATGGTTCGAAAAAACTTATGTATGTATTTAGAGATTTTTGTGGACACAAGGAGCGAAATACACTATGAATTACGAAAATCAAAGAGGAATAATGAGATGAGTTTTGCAGAGTACACAGTTAGGAACATTTTGGGGCCCAGCCAACCAGCGCAATAACAGTATCTCTAATTTTGTTTTTTTATCATCTTCAATGCATATATTTTGAACAAAATTGATTTGTTCAATTTTTTGTTCAATTCATTCACTAATAATATTCAGAAACACTGCAACACGACTGACGACAACATCATAATTGCAAGTTTCCGATTCTTCTACAATTTCTAATATGTTCCGGAAGTGCGATGGGTCACAAAGACGGGATGGGTCTATTCCCTTTTTATTGCGAGTTACATATTTACAATTGGCCGACATTCTTCGATGAGCTCCTTCATATTCAGACTCACATGTGATGTGATTTTCAATTTTCAAATACGATTGTTGATTAATTTCCCAACTGCGTATTGAAATAAAAAGAATGACGAAAAGCACTGCCGCGAAGTCAGGAGATTTGAGCTTTCGTTCATCCACCTTGGAGGTAGATTCGCGTTCTCCAGTTTTAGAAACCAATAAGAAATATTTTGACAGCTGTCAAAAAAATTTCAAATTAAGGTGAAAATCCAGACTTAATGTCAGTGCTTTAGGTCACAAATTTTTTTTTCGGAAATTCGCTAGATTTTTTTACGGTATCTATGGTCCTGCTGATGCGATCTGGACAAAATGTCCAATGTAGTTTGAATACATCATACTTCATCTTTACTCCGTTTAAGAATTATTGACATCTCGGTTGGCTGTGAAAAATCGAATTTAAGTTGGTAATAGACTATTTAATAATAATAATAATATTTTGGGTTGCTGAATTCAGGTTGGTACCTATAGGAATAACACTAACATTACCCATAGAAATCTTGCTTTGATGATTTTATCGAAGATATTGGTGAATATGTAATTATAAAAATTTGCTCTGAATTCGAGTATTTTTTGTCTTATGCTATTTAAATGGCTAGAATTGATCAGGATACATCGCGCCTAACAAGAGAACGCCAGGCAGTTTGTCGGTGTTACTTCGAGTTTTTCAAAGATTTGGCATATATTTCCGCTATTGTTTCAGGTAAACTGTTATTCACCGACTCAAAGTGTATTCTGATTGATCAATGTCTCTTAAATTTTCAGATTTCACCAAGCCCTGTCCGTAGAATATTAGCATGTTACAGCCTGGAATTAGCAGTGGAAGAAAACCTGTGCGATACGATTATTCCTTCAAAGAGACATTGAATGACTTCGTTTTTGCTAGAATTAAAAACAATGAATATTTCAGTTTAGATATCCTTTTCGAACTGGCCAAAGAGCACCAATTGATCGAAGTCATAAAAAAAAATTCGATACAAATACAGAAAAGTTGATCGAAGGAAAATTCTTACTGATAAACAGAAAAATATAATAAAAATAGTACGATATTGTGATAAATACCGACAATACATGGAACAAACGGTAAAATTCATTTATCTAGATGAAATTTGGATTTTCGAAAATGGTATTCAAATTCGTCAGTGGACACTAGAAAATAATCCAAAAGGTATGCCGAGTATATTCAAGGGTAAAGGCAGAAGGTGCACTATTTTGAATGCTGGAAGAATTGATGGATTTTTACCTGGATGTGATCCGATTCTTGACAGTGACTCGAATTTTCCGAAGGATTCGCTATCAGTGAGTCAAACTTTGTCGATTGAGACCATTTTCGGCTCGAAATTCGAAAAATACAGACATCGTGACGAAATGATATAGCTCTCGTGAAAGTAGTACGAGCGCTCAAAAAATCAACGATAGTCTCATAGAACACAAACGGTCAACGAGCCCGTAGATCTGAAATAGAAGAAATAATATGCTAAAAACAAACGGATATTCTGGCCATAAAAGAGAAGATATTATCTACAATAAATAGAATTTCATTTCCCAACCATGAAATGTACAGAAATTGTACAGGATTGTAATAGTCTAAAGGAACATTGGCCATTTTTTTTTTTTTTTTTATTCAGGGGGAATCCTCATGGACGAACTATCTCCGATAAATAGAACAGTGTGAGACTTCGTGTGAAGCACGACCTACTCTAACTAAACCTAACCTGCTGTTTCAGATTCCGGGCATTTATTACCTGTTAACCTTTTGACTCTTCTTGTTCGTATTTCTATCACGATCTTTGTCGTGTGATAATTGTGTTACCTATGAATTTGAATTTCATAGGAGTCTCTTCTTCTGGATAAATTAAATTGAGATTACTCAATTTCTGTTTCTACGTAGTTGATCTCTGGGTCTTTTGTGAAAGGTGGGTATCCTAACCACATCTTCTGCAGGGTTGTAGTCAACTAGTCTTCTTAGCTCATCATTTGGGTGTTGACTTGCTTTTTCAAATATCTTCTCGGCCTTCTTTTTCAGGAAATCTGTGACAGTTTCCCATTCTTAGTCTTTGTGGATTTGTTGGTTTCTTACGAACCACGGCATATTCATTGCTGCTCTGAGCAGTTTATTCTCTGTTGCTTGAATCTTCTTTATATGGCTATTGGCTGCATGGCCCCATGCCGCCAAACCATATGTTAGTTGGGGTCTTGCAATTGACTTGATCATTCGTAGCTTCGTGCTTTGGTTCATTTGGCTTCTTCTTCCTAGCAGTGGGTAAAGTCTACTCATTGCTGAGTTTGTTTTATCCACTGCATATTTTATATGGTTTTTCCATGTCAGCCCTTTATCTAGTTTTACTCCTAGATATTTGACTTCATTTTCCCATTTTATCTCTTCTCCAACTATCTGTAGGTTGGAATTAATTTCAAGTCTCCGCTTCTGTAGTAGAATAGCTTGGCTCTTTTCGCTATTTATTTGAATTTTCCATTTAGTGAACCATTTTTCTAAATCTTCTAGTGCTTCTGGCAGTCTTCTGTGTATGACATCTGGTCGTCGATGTCTGAAGGCTATTCCCGTGTCGTCTGCATAAAGAGCTAGCAGATTCCTTGGGTTCTTAGGAATATCGTAGATATATATGTTGTAGAGCAGAGGTCCTAGAACTGATCCTTGGGGCACTCCTGCTTCTACTTGTCTGGTGGTAGATAATGTGTCGTCTATTTTGACATAAAAATTCCGGTTCCTCAGGTAGTTTCTTATTATCTTGCAGGTTTTGGTGGTTTAGCCTGCCATCATCATATTGTAGGCAAGTCCTTCGTGCCAAACTCGGTCGAAGGCTCTCTCGACATCTAATAGCACTAATCCTGTGGCTTGTTTATTCTGGAATCCTTCAGTGACATATTCAGTGATCCTTAACAGTTGAAGTTCTGTGGAATGATTTCTTCTGAATCCAAATTGTTCCGGTGGTATCAGATTCAGCGCTTCTGTTTCTTCATTGAGTCTTTTTGCAATGACTCTTTCTTTTTCCAAGTGCTGACAGTAGTTTTGTGGGAATTTTCTATCTTTTCCTGGCTTATTGAACACAATTACTTCTGCTGTTTTCCATCTTTTCGGATAGTATTCTGTTCTCATCACTGCGTTTGCTATATTGGTTAACGCTGCTATTCCTCTTCTGGTCAATCATAAACATAAAGTTTGTTACTTTGTCTTTTCCTGGAGCTTTTCTGTTTTTCAATTTCTTGATGATTTCTTTAATTTCCGTTGGTGTTGTTGGGTTTGGGATGGTATCTCCTTCTGGCGGTTCCAACATCAATTCTTCATTTTCTTCGACTTCTTCTTCTAAGTCTTCAATATCATCGTTTTCTATGTAGTTGATTCTGGCTTCTCGTTCTATTGCGTCGACCAGTGCTTCGGCCTTTTTCAAGCTTTGAGTAGGCTATCCCATTAGCTCCGTGTAGAGGGGGAATTTCGGTTTTCTCGCGTGGTAAGCACTTTTGCAACTTCCATGCTGAGTGGTCTATGGTGTTAAGCTCTCTAACTCTTTGGTTTCATCTGTCTGTTCTCAGTTCCCTCAGTGCATTTTTCAGCACTTGACTGTGTTTATTCAGCTCTTTCTTGTCTTCTTCTCGATGTGAAGTTCTGTAGTTCTTCCTGAGTTTTCTATTCCTCTTTATAAGCTCTTTTACTGCTTTTGGGGTGTCACCATGTGAATGTTTCGGGGCTGGCCTTCCGATTCTTCTGGTACTTTCCTCGTAGGCTTCTTTTATTCGGGTTTCTAATTTTTCAACTTCATCCTCTAGTTCTTAGGGGGTTTTATCTGTGGAGTTTCTGTAATTTTGTCCTGGAGTATTTCACTGTACTTTTGCCAGTCTGTGAAGTCTTTCGTTTGAAGTTCTGCTGTTATCGGTCTGCGTCCTATTGGGTTTCTATTGGGTTGTGGTCTGATGTGCCCTCTTCTAAAGTATCAAGTGTGAAATCTTGGGTAATATCTTTCATTATGACGATATCTGATACGTCCGGTAGGCCATTACTTCTGGGCAGGTAGGTCGGAATTTCAGGTCCTAATACTATGGCATTTAGTTTTTCGGCGTACTTCTTGAGCTTCTTCCCATTTTGGTTTTCAGTTCTGCTATTCCATTCTCTTGATTTGCAGTTCATATCGCCAATAATGATGTTCGGGTAGTTTCCTTCAAGCATCTTCTTCAGATCTTCCTCTATTGAGTCGTTTTGGGGTGGTTTGTAGGCTGACGTAATTTTCATTCGTCCTCGATTCGTATTGACTATAATCGAGACGGCTTCTATTTGTCCCTTATTCAGTACATCGTCAAAATAGTGGTCGATGTTCCTCTTGACTATTAGGGCTACGCCCCCTCCTGTACAATTTCTGTCATTTCTGCATATTTCATGGTCGGGAAATGAAATTCTATTTCTTGTAAATAGTCTCGTCTCCTGAATGGCTATAATATCCGGTTGTTTCTCGGATATTATTTCTTCTTTTTCAGATCTACGGGCTCGTAGACCGTTTGTGTTCCATGAGACAATCTTTAGGTTGTTTTTATTTCCGTTAGTCACTAGCTCCATTAATTTGGTTTAGTGAGTTTACGGAACTTTTCGTCCATTTCTATTTCCAGGAATTTCATGAACTTACTCATGATATTCTTGGTGGAGGTATCTAGATCCTCGGTGGATTCGGGTCCTTTCTTTCTTCTTTTGGCTGCTCTTCTTGGATTTTCCATTTTTTGGGGCTTCTTCCTTTTGCTCTTGTTTGAGTGGTGGCGTTTTCTTCCTCTTATCTTCTTCCTTTTGTTCTTGTTGGACAGTAGGCATCTTTTTCTTTTCTTCTTCTTCTCTTGCTTTGGTCGCAGTCTTCTTTCTGGTCACCAGTTTCCACTCGCTACATCCTTTGTAGCTGGCTGGGTGACCTGCTTTTCCGCAGAGCGCACAGTAGCATTTCTCTCCTCGTTTTCTCTTGTTAGCGTAAAATCTTTACTATTGTGCGCTCCAGAGCATTCAACACATCTCCATGGGAATGTGCATTTACTTTGCGCATGTCAGTAACGTTGACATCTATGACATTGGCCAGGTACAATGCTCTTTTTCTTCGGCTCTACTACACAATTTATACCGAAGAGCTGTTTTACTTCGAATACCTTCTTATTTTGGGTTTTCACCAAAAATAAGGGTTTTGCCTTTTTGGTTTCGTTGGATGTCATCCTTATGACATCCGCGTCGGTAATGCCTTGCTCGGCGAGGTCTTCTTTGATAATGTTAATATCTGCGTCTAGTGGCAGATAACGTACCACCGCGTAGATTCTCTTCTCTTCTTCTCTTTGGAGGGTGTAGAACTCTTTATTTCTCGACTCGAGGAATTTTGTCATCTTCCTGTGGTCGTCGGGGGATTCGGGAACAACACGAATGCCGTCTCTTACTGTGGTCGCTCTCAGGTATTCAATACCCTTCATTTGCATCTCTCTCTCGAGATTTGTGTCCAGTCGGCCGAGCCTCTCAATGTCACTGGAGGAACTTTCCCTTTTTGAGCGCTCGTACTACTTACACGAGGGCTATAACATTTCGTCACGATGTCTGTATTTTTCGAATTTTGAGCCGAAAATGGTCTCAATCGACTATGTTCGACTCACTGATGACGAATCCGTCGGAAAATTCGAGTCTGTCCGTCCGTCCGTCCGGCCGTCAGCACGATAACTCTCGAACGGATCAACCTAGAGACTTGAAATTTTCAGTGTAGGTTCAGATCCCAAATGCCGCGGTTAAGTTCGTTATTGGGCAAAATTCGCCTAGGGGTTCCGTAAATATGGCCGTTCAAAGTTTTGTTTCCCTGATTACATGAAAACTACAGATTCGATCGAGATGAAATTTTGCACTCAGATGGAAAATGAGGTGTTTCAGCTACATGCGAAATTTTGTCTAGATCGCATGACCAGAACCATAGAAACCATAGAAAATTGTAACTTTTGAACGGAAATGCCTAGGGACTTGAAATTTTCAGGATAGGTGTGGATCTCGAATGTCGTGATCACGTTCATCTATGAGCAACATTATACAAGGGGTTCCGTAAATACGGTCGTTTGAAATTTTGTTTTCTCGATAAATTCGAAACTATGGATTTGATCGTGACGAAATTTTGTATTTAAATCAAGAATGATATATTCGAGCTACATTGTTTCCAGATCGCATGATCAGAACCATAGAAACCATAGAAAATCATAACTTTTGAACGGAAAGGCCTAGGGACTTGAAATTTTCAGGATAGGTTCGGATCGCGAATTTCGCGATCACTATCATCAATGAGCAAAATTAGACTAGGGGTTCCGTAAATATAGCCGTTCAAACTATATTTTTCCTGATAATTTCGAAAATACTTATTGGATTGAAATGAAATTTTGCTCATATATGAAGAATAATGTATTCAAACTACGTGAGAAATTTTGTCCAGATCGCATTACCAAGACCATAGATACCGTAGGAAATACTAGCGAGTTATCGAAAAAAAAAAATGGTCACCAAAGCACAGACGTGAAGTCTGGATTTTCGCGTTAGTTTGAAATTTTATTTGACAGCTGTCAAAATCTTTCCAATTGGTTTTTAAAACTGGAGCATGCAAATCTACCTGCAAGGTGCATGTACGAGCGCTCAAAAGCTCCTGCCTTCACGGCAGTGCTTTTCGTAATTTTTTCTGCTCGATTGGAGTAGGGACTTCATTTTCTTCTGCGGATGCAGAAGTAGCTTCTTCTGGGCGTTTTCCTTTTTGTAATGCTGCAATATACGATTTCTTCGTAGGTGGTCCACCTGCAGCTGCATCATTAGTATTGGTAGGTTTTTTCGGGTCTTCTTTTTGGATTGGGGTTGACACTGTCTTCTCTGTCCCAGAGGAAAAGCCATTTTCTTTTCTCTTAGCCCGTTTCCGCGGCTTCGAGGACTGAGACATTTCTGCTCTCAAGGATTTCACCTCATGTGATAAAGTTTTGAGACTCTCCGTCATAACTTTCAGTTGACTCATGAGGCTGTTGATATGGTCCCTCTGTTCTTTTATAATCCGATCTTTGTCGGATTTGTCATTAACTTCTTTTTCATCATCCATATCGGATATTTCTTCTTCCGATAAGTTTTCTGCGTCGGATTCTCTGTCCTCATTCGCAGAGTCGTAATCCGACATTTTGTCAGAGTGACTCAGCAAACGACACTTGAACACTTTTCACTAAATTCACTTTTGTCTCTTCAATGTAAAATAATCTGTGAAACCATCGATATAAAGCTGGACTCAACACAGTTATTTCCTGATTCTTATCACTTCTATACGATGTTCACTTGGTACACATGCGCATTTCTCAATACGTCTGCACTCCTCGAGGGTTCAATCGCTACTGTCCGGCATCATTCAACTCCTCCTGCATGTCACTCTCTCTCGAACAGAATCGCACGTTCTGCGCTAACACCTTCCGCAGCTCCATACGGTTTTCCTGGACGGTTCTGCCGGCTTGACGGCCGCGAGCCTCCAACTCCAACCATATCAGCTCATCTGCTCTTAATCGATTAAGCTCCATGCTCCTTTGCCTCAATATTTCCCAATACCCGAAGGGCCTCTTTGGCCTGTATTCTTGACAAGAAAATCTCAGGTCCTTGCTCGGGCGCCAATTTGTAACGGCGTTTTTCTCCGGTTAGAGAAGAATGCCTTCAATCTGATTTACCAATTAACTCGGGCGCCAATTGCGATAGGTTTTATGAGGTCGCAATGCCTTATGACACTTACTGAGTCTAACCTCGGGTAGCTTTTACACAGTTGGAGACAAAGTTCGATCCAATCTCAGATGGTAGCGATTGGCAAGAATCGATTTCTTCTGCCGGTGAGGAGGAGAAGGATGGAGGTAGTAAATAAAATTTACTCTGACGATACGTTCAACAACAAAAATTCTCGATACCAAAGTAAATATAAGGTGTTGGCGGCAAGCGGACGAGGAACGAGTGAGGTGAGCAAGCAGTGTGTATTATACTTCAAAGCGGTAAGCAGGGTAAATGTCGAAAGCAATGGTAAATGCGGTAAGAATGTGGAAAAGTGTGAAAACATACAAAATGGTAATTATACAGGGTGTCCGGGAAAATGTGGAAAATCTCTCGGATTCAGATAAAACATAAAAGGATAAGATGACAAGTTTCCATATTTTTTTTTCCTAGCGGCTCTCCCTACGGAGATACGGCCTCCTGAATGACGTCACTGGAAATTCATTTTACTGGAATAAATTTCAAACTACTTGATATAATTTAATGAAAATTTGATATGATGAACAGTAGTAGGGACCTCTTAAAATACTGCCCTCAAATATCAATTATCTCGTTAAGTTTACCTTGGGACTAGGTTGTACGTTTTAATGCTTACATTCTCAACACCCTGTATGATGAGGAGTTAAAAAAAACAAATTTGAATACCTTGAACATTAAGCTAAAGAAAAGGTGAAGGTACTCTTGTTCATAGTTGATAAAATGAACCGTTTTCGAAAAACAAAATAATAAAAGAAGTAACTTCTTTATTTCTATTGAAAAATTTCAGTTAATGTTCTGGGCCAAAACTGCATTGTTGGGAATCTTTGTAATTTTGTCGGATTCAATAACGTAAATCAAAATTTTTTTGTTCCTTGAATAACTTTCTTATCACACTTCGTTGCAGACAAAAAAAATTTGATTACATAGTTCTTTTTGATAGAAATAAAAGAGTTACTTCTTTTATTATAAATAATATAATTTTATTATTTTGTTTTTCGAAAACGGTTCATTTTATCGACAATGAACAGGAGTACCTTTTCTTCAGCTTAATGTTCAAGGTATCCAAATTTGTTTTTTTCAACTCCTTATCATACAGGGTCTTAAAAATGTAAGCATCGAAACTTACAACCTAGTCCGCCCCTGGTAAACTAAACAAGCTAATTAAAATTCAAGGGCAGTATTTCAAGAGGTCCTTACTACTGTTCATCATATCAAATTTTCATTAAGTTATATCAAGTCGTTTGAAATTTATTCCAGTAAAATGAATTTCCAGTGACGTCATTCAGGAGGCCGTATATCCGTAGGGAGGGCCGCTAGGAAAAAAAATTATGGGAACTTGTCATCTTATTCTTTCATGTTTTACTTGAATCCGAGAGATTTCCCACATTTTCCCGGACACCCTGTATAACAGTTTACAGTCCAGAGTTTCGGCGATGTGAACACCTAACCTGTGTTCCACGTAATCGAGGTTGGTGATGTTTGGCTGTAGTAAGGCGCTGTCTAGACAGTGTCCAAACACCTCTGTCGAGCTGTAAGTCAAGACAGAACCTGAGTCAGGATGATGTAGACTATGGCGTAGGTGATCGATAAACTCAGATTTGAAAGGGCGCATTCATCAAAATGAAACTTGGGTCCAGAGAACTTGCGAAATGGTAATTATGGTGGAGGAGCCGAAATAAGGAATGGCGCATCCACCAAAATGAACTTTGCGTCAGGAGAACTTGCGAAGGGCTATTTATAGTGGAGGAGCCGAAATAAGGGATGGCGCATCCACCAAAATGCAAGTTTCGTCGGGGGATTCATACAGTGGTATTGACAGTGGAGGAACCGAAATTAGAAATGGCGCATCCACCAAAATAAAACTTTTGTCGGGGGAATTGATACAAGGGGCTTTATTTTGGAGGAGCCGAAATAAGAGATGGCGCATACACCAAAATGGCACTCTAGCCTGGGAAAGACTAATTTAAGAGATTCCTCCAACCTTTCTCCAACGTATAAAGATCAGCTGGTATCCCTCATAAGGCTATGCCACAATGAGCGACAGCGTCCGAACTTAACTTGAGGGACATTGAAGCACAAATTAATGACACTCCACGCTGCCAGGGTACATGAAACATTCGGTTGAGATAATGGTTTCAATTATTTGACCTATGCCACCTCTATAGGGTCAGTCGGGATGTGTGGTGAGATATTCACCAAAACGAAACCTCGGTTGGTGAAATAGAGGCAAGACCACAAACGGTGGGAAATCGGGACTTGAAATACCGTTGTCACTGGACTGGGACTCGAACTTGTGACAGACAACTAGAAGAAATTGATCCCTCTCCTCAATGTATGAAGTTCAGCTGGCATCTCTCATAAGGCTAGGCCAAAATGAGCCACGGCGTCCGAACTTAACTTGAGGGACATTGAAGCACAAATCAATGATACTCCACGCTTCCAGGGTACATGAAATATTCGGTTGAGATAATGGTTTCGACTATTCAGACTAAGGCACGAATAAATAAGAACAAATAATAACAAGAGAGACTCAAGCGGCTGTAATAATTGCGAAAGGTCTGAATGACACTCGTCGGACTAAATCTCGGATAATCTAGGACAGTACTGCCTCAATTAAATTATTCTTTCGGATTGGTGATCTTGAAATCAGAAAAACGGAATTTACAACTAACGATTATGGAACACAGGAAGAATAGTCAACGGTCATAAAAGAATTCATGGAAATACAGAATTACGGCTCACCAACTCTGGGGTTTCCTGTACGACACAGCACCCACTGCACGAGCTTTGGTGCACTTCGAAAACCACAAAAATGGCTTAGAGTCAATTTCACGGTTCAATGTTCGCCACGAACAAAGGTCGGTAATTAACACACGCTCGAAACAATATCGGAAGGTTTATTCTTCGGACTATAAAATTTTCACTCGATCGAAATTATATAAGAACTTCCCAACAGCATTCAACTCGTCAGCTAAATCGGAATTTTTAATACAACTTTCTAACAGTGTTAAACACGGCGGCTCAATCGGAATTGCCAAAATTCCATCCCGTACCATTTATATAATCTCGGTTTGATGGGGGGAACTTGGACACTCGAAAATGGCGTCGTTTTCCAAAAAAACCTGTTGTCAACATACAAAAACTAACATCTGCAGGAGATATCATCCCGGCGACTGATTTCTGGAGTTCTTATACAAAGGCTAGGATTTTGAATGATCACGTTAAATTCGCTTTATATGTGATACGGAAATATTTTCCCAAAACCTATGCCGATTATACCAGGTGACTCATGAATTTTTCTGATGTGGAATACGGATATATCCGAGTAAAATTTCCAAAAATCGGCGTAGAACCTATAGGGTGGCCTATATATCTTCCTGATAAGAAGAATTTCAATAAATTCCTCCAGAAATTTGCGTGAATTTTACCGTATGACCTACTAACGAAATTCATTTCTTTACACGGTAGGTAGCGTATTTGCGATTGCAGCTCTAATGGGGGCACAATAGACCTTGAGATCGCACTGAAATATAACCCCTTTACTTAACTAACTAACGGAAATGAAAATAAATTATAAAAAGCACTGCCGTGAAGTCTGGAGCTTTCGAGCGCTCGTTCATGCATGTTTTAGGTAGATTCGCATTTTTCAGTTTCAGAAACCAATTGAAGAAATTTAGGACAGCTTTAAAAAAAAATTTAAAGCGAGGCGAAACTCCAGACTTTACGTCAGTGCTTCTGGTGACCAATTTTTTTTTCGATAATTCGATAGAATTTTCTACGGTATCCATGGTCTTAGTCTATTGGTGTTGGGATCAGGACAAAATCGCAAATAGTTCCAATACATTATTCTTCATCTATGTTCAAGACAAATTACTAGATAAACTAATAAGCAAGCCAACAAAACAATTCATTCACATCGAATTTATCATATTGCTAATCGTACTGACGCGATCTGATATGGATCGAAACCGTTCTACGACTGCAAATGATGAATTTCGTTAAGCGCAAACTCTTAGTTTACCTATTAATCTTTGAACACTTTTGGACCGAAAATCAAGATTATTCCATAATCTTCGAATATCAAGAAAAAGAGACCCTCCTATGAAATTCATAGGTAACACAATTATCACACGACAAACATGGTGAAAGAGATAAAAACAAGAATTGGTAATAAATTCCCGGAATCTAAAATAGCAGGTAAAGTTTAGTTAAAGTAGGTCGTGCTTCACACCAAGTCTCACACTGTTCTATCTATCGGAGATAGTTTCGTCCCTGAGTATTCCCTCTGACTTAACAAGTCAAGTGAAATTAAAAACAGCCGAAACTTTTTCCAAGGATACTTTGTGATGAGAAAATAGCAAGAATACGCAAACTAGGAAATATAAGGAAGCAACTATTGTGGAGCAAATCAACTCAAGCAATTGCTCACTGTGAATAGAAACTACAGTAAATCAAATCAAATTTAGTGATTATTCAAAGCAAATAGAAACTGCACTAAATCAACTAAAATTAAGTTGTTCATAGTGAGTAGAAACTGCAATGAGTAGTAGACAATCAAAAAACTCAATCGAAATAGTTTCCTTCATTAGCTCATTGAAAATATGTCAAATCAAAACACAATTCAATAATTCAAGCAAATAAACAAGAATAATTTCATTCAGCGCAAGAAATGATAATAACTGTGATGCTGAGCAAAATACAAGAAGTATATTTCAAGTTTACTAGCTGATTCCAGCAGAAAAATTTGAACAAACAGCAATTTTGTATGCCAATAGCAAGTCCATTTTCTAGTGAATTTGAAGCAAAACTAACTTGAAAGGCAATTATTGTTGAACAAGTTATCTAACAACTTATTAAAACGAACTGCAATTGTTCATCTCGAAGCAAAGCATAAGTTCAATATTTTCAACGAATTCTCAAAATTATCAGCACTGAAGTTCACAAAGTCTCGAATTCAAAAATGTTGATTCATAAATCGAATCGATGAATTGAATAACCGATGTGCGGAAATATTCGTACCTCTTTTTTCATTATTCTAGGACTTAGAAGCACAATATAAAGTTTTCCATCACTTATTTCTAGTCCACTTTTTATGCAACTCATTTCTCTCAAAAACTGCAAAATAAAATGAGACTCTGAGTGTAATTCAGAGTATTCAAATTTATCTGGCACGAGGTGAAGAACTTCTACTTTTGGCTATTTAAACATGATCAAATATTCCAACTTTTCAACTGAGATTTGATTTTCAGGAACTTCTCAAAGTTTCGCAAAAGACGATACTGCAGCGCGTTGGGCTTCGTATCAGATGCTCCCAAGGATGTCTTAGGGCAATTTCTGAATAGCAGCATTAATTATAGATTTAATTACTGTGATGTAAATTTTCGAATAAAATTCGTTTGTATAAAGTGCTTTGATAAATCGAGCGGATACTGAACAAGTTCGTAAATCTCCGAAATATTAATTGGATGTCAGTTTATTCTCGAGTATCTACGCGAGAACGTCTCCGATTCAAGGAGCTTCGAGGAAAACTCTTCTTGATGACAAATTGGAATAGTGGAAAGTCTTTTTTCGTTCATGAGATTTCCATGCCTCAAAGTAGAGGAATTGCTACCGTGTTAGTGCCGGTTATGTCTTTAGTATCTGCTGTAGCCACATTTTTGTTGACATTATACAAATTCAGGCATTCACGCGGATTAGGAATGCATACTGTCTTTAATTCTGCTCTTGGCAAAAAAAATTGTTATTCTTAAAAAAAAAATCGATTTTCTCAACATTAATACAAACCCCTCAACTTCATGGGTATAAAAATAGTAATATTTTCAATATCTCACGGCGGCCTAATTGGTTTATTGGATTTTTCATGCGAACTGAACTGAACATGTAACTGATGAGCCCAAAAACGTCAGTCTTGTCAGAGACACCGAACGGAAAGGTTATACGTTATCCGTTATCCGTTATCAAAAACTGATCGCCTTCTAATGTTGCCGCCAAGTATTGGAAACTGATCCTTTCAATGAGTTTGAGATAGCCTCGTCTATAAGAATTCAAATTTACTGTGTCGAGTCCAGATCTTGAATCGATGATCCCACAGATTATTTCACATCGAAGAGACGAAAGTTATTTAAGTGAGAAGTGAAATAGGTGTTTGAGTGTGCAACTAAGGACAAAGAATTCAACGCAAAAAACTCGTCAGAAGAAGAACACTTCGATATGGATATAGAAGTAGAAGAATAAGTTAATGAAGAATCCGTGAAATATTGGATTATAAAGGAGCAGAAGAAAGAGTTCAAACTATTCAGGAATCCGCTGAGAGTGTTGACGTACAGTGTGAATTTATTGTCCGAAGAGGTGGAATCCTTAAGAAAGGAGATGCCCCAACCCTCGATGCCACAGAAACGCGCTAAGAAAAAAGAAAAAAAAAAAAATGCCTTTTCCTCTAGGACAGAAGAAACAGTTTCAAGAGAAGGTCACTCCGGTGACGTTGAAAGGTACTGCCGACTGGATACAAATCTCGAGAGAGATGCAAGTGAACGGTATTAAATACCTGCGACCGACCACAGTGAGGATGGCATTCGTGTTGCATTATCTTTCACCAGACAAGTAGAAGCAGAAGTGCTCCAAGGAAGTTCTAGGACCTCTACTCTACAACATCTTTATCTACGATATTCCTAAAAACCCAAGAAATCTGTTAGCCCTTCATGCAGTCGACACGAGAATAGCCTTCAGACATCGACGGCCAGACGTCATATACAGGAGAATGGTTCATTATATCGAAAATTCAAATAAATAGCAAAAAGAACCAAGCTATTTTACTACAGAAGCTGTGACTTGAAGTTAATTCAACCTAAGCATAGATGAAGGAGGGATAACATGGGAAAAGATAAGTCGAATATCTGAGAGTAACGGCTTACATGGACAAACCGTATAAAATATGCAGTGAATAAAACACAATCAGTAATGAGTAGACTTCACCCACTGCTAGGAAGAAGGAGCCAAATGAACTGAAGCACAAAGCTACGAATGATGAAGTCAATTGCAAGACCTCAACCAACATATGACTCGGTGGCATGGGGCCGTGCAGCCGATAGCTATATAAAGAAGGTTCGAGCAACAAAAAATAGACTCCTTAGAGCTGCAATGAATATGCCTCGGTTCGTAAGAAACCAACAAATTCACAGAGAGAATGGAAAAAAACAGATTTCCTGAAGAAAAAAGGCCGAGAAGATATTTCAAAAAGCAACTCAACACGCAAATGATGAGCTAAGAAGACTAGTTGACTACAACCCCGCAGAAGATGTGCTTAGGATACCCACCAATTACAAAAGACCCAGAAATTAACTACGTAGAAAGAGGAATTGAGTGAACTCAATTTCGAATATCAAGAAGAGGAGACTCTCAAATGAAATTCATAGGTAACACTCGAGATCGTGAAAGAGATACAAACAAGAAGAGTCAAAAGGTTAATAGGTAATAAATGCCCGGAATCCGAGGGGTTTTTCACCCCAAAATCCAGTCATTTCGATTACTACCGGATAATGAGTCTGATGTCTCACGTTCTCAAAACCTTTCTCGAGTCATCCATGCACGTATATACAAAATAAAAAAAAATTTTCACCAAATGAATAACAACCAATTTGAATTCCGAAATGGAATGGGAACACAAAAAGCTCTTTTTGTGCGCTCGTACTACTTACACGAGGGCTATATTATTTCGTCACGATGTCTGTATTTTTCGAATTCAGAGCCGAAAATAGTGAGAAAATGATGCTGATTCTGAGAGAAATAGGGACCGACGAACAGGATCTACACGTGGTTTCTGAACTATATTGGCATCAGACAGCAACATCTATACCTCAAGGGGCAGACAATTGAACAGGTATCATCCATTAAATATTTGAGGGCCAATATTAACAACCAGTGCGAAATACATTCGAGGATCGAACAAGCGAGTAGTGGTCACTAATCGGCGGATATATTTCGCGCTGCCGTTTCCAAAACTACAATTGCCATTTGGATCGCCAACCTTCGGAGGGACACGGCGCAATAAACAGAAGAAGATAATGATGAATGAAGAGTACGAACAATCTTATGCTCTCAACTAGGTGAGGCTATATTCCATGGAACAGTACCACGAACTATGTCCGATAGATAAAACAGTTTGAGACTTCGCGTGGAGCACTTTCTACTCTAGCTAAACCTTACCTGATGTTTTAGATTTCGGGTATTTATTACCTATTAACCTTTCCACTCTTCGTGTTTATATCTATTTCACGATATTTGTCAAGGCAAATGTGATAATTGTTTCACCTATGAATTTGAATTTCATAGGAGTCTCTTCTTCTTGATATTTGAAATTGTGTTTACTCAATTTCGGTTTCTACGTAATTGATCTCTGGGTCTTTCGCGATAGGTGGGTATCCTAAGCACATCTAGTCAACTAGTATTATTTGCTCATCATTTGGGACTTGTCTTTTTTTTTGAGCGCTCGTACTACTTACACGAGGGCCATATCTTTTCGTCACGATGTCTGTATTCTTCGAATTTTGAGCCTAAAATGGTCTCAAACGACTATGTTCGACTCACTGATGACGAATCCGTCGAAAAACTCGAGTCTGTCCGTCCGGCCGGCCGTATACACGATAACTCTCGAACATAATGTCCTAGAAATTTGAAATGTTCAGGGAAGGTTCGAATCTCGAATGCCGCAGTTAAGTTCGTTATTGGGCAAAATTCACTCAGGGGTTCCGTGAATATGGCCGCTTTGTTTTCCAGATTACTTCGAAACTACAGATTCGATCGAAGTGAAATTTTGCACTCAGATGGAGAATTACGTGTTCAAGCTACATGCAAAATTTGGTTCGGCTCGCATGACCAGAACCATAGAAACCATAGAAAATTATAACTTTGTAATGGAAAGGCCTAGGGACTTGAAATTTTCAGGATAGGCTTGGATCTTCGATGTCAATAAGCAATCAATGAACAGAATTAGACTAGGGGTTCCGTAAATAAGGCTGTTTGAAATCCAGTTTTCTTGATAATTTCAAAACTATGGGTTCGATCGTGACGAAATTCTGTATTCAAATTAAGAATGATATATTGGAGCTAAATTCTTTCAGATCGCATGATCAGAACCATAGAAACCATAAAAAATCATAAATTTTGAACGGAAAGGCCCAGGATAGGTTCGAATCGCGAATTTCGCGGTTGAGTTCATCAATGAGCAAAATTGGACTAGGGGTTCCGTAAATATAGCCGTTCAAACAATTTTTTTCCTGATAATTTCGAAACTACTCATTGGATTGGAATCAACTTTCGCACATAGATGAAGAATAATGTATTCAAACTACGTGGGAAATTTTGTCCAGATCGCATTACCAAGACCATAGTTACCGTAGAATATTCTAGCGAATTATCGAAAACAAATTGGTCACCTGAAGCACTGACGTGAAGTCTTGATTTTCGCCTTTGTTTGAAATTTTCTTTGACAGCTGTCAAAATCTTTCCAATTGTTTTCAAAAACTGGAGAATGCGAATCTACCTACAAGGTGGAAGAACGAGCGCTCAAAAGCTCCTGACTTCACGGCAGTGCTTTTTGTAATTTTTATATGGCTATTGGCTGCATGGCCCTATGTCGCCGAGCCATATTTTAGTTGGGTCTTGCAATTGACTTGATTATCCGTAGCTTCGTGCTTTGGTTAATTTGTCTACTTCTTCCTAGCAGTGGGTAGAGTCTACTCATTGCTGAGTTAGTTTTATTCACTGCATATTTTATAATATGGTTTTTTCATCTACGCCCTTTATGGAGATTTTTACTCCTAGATATTTCACTTCATTTTCCCATTTTATTTAAAATTTATTTCAAGTCTCCGCTCCTGTAGTAGAATAGCTTGGCTCTTTTTGCTATTCATTTGAATTTTCTATTTGATGAACTTTTCTTATGAATCTTCTGGTGCTTCTTGCAGTCTTCTGTGTATGACATCTGGTCGTCGTGTCGGCTGCATAAAGGGCTAGTAGATTTCTTGGGCTTTGAGGAATATCGTAGATGAAGATGTTGTAGAGTAGAGGTCCTAGAACTGATCCTTGGAGCACTCCTACTTCTTCTTGTCTGGTGGAAAATGATGTTTTGTCTATTTTGACATAAAGTCCCTGTTCCTCAGGTAGTTCCTTATTTGCTTGCAGGTTTTTATTATTGCAGCCTGCCATCACCTTGTAGGCAAGTACTTCGTGGCAGACACGGTCGGAGGTTCTCTCGATATCTGATAGCACTAATCCTGTGGCTTGTTTATTCTGAAATCCTTCAGTGACATATTCAGTGATCCCTAACTGTTGAAGTTCTGTGGAATGATTTCTTCTGAATCCAAATTGTTCCGAAGATATCAGATTCACCACTTCTTTTTCTCCAATAAGTCTTTCTGCAATGACTCTCCCAACTATTCTTCTGTGCTGACAGTATACTTATGGGCGTGTAGTTTTGTGGGAATTTTCCTGGCTTATTGAACAAATTACTTCTACTGTTTTCCATCTTTTCGAATAGTATTCTGTTCTCATCACTGCGTTTGCTATGTTGTTCAGCGTTGCTATTTCTTTTCTGTGCATCTTTCGTGACATTAAGTTTATTTCTTTGTCTTTCCTTGAAAATTTCCTGTTTTACAATTTTTTGATGATTTCTTCAATCTCTGTTGGTGTTGTTGAGTTTGGAATGGTATCGCCCTCCGGAGGTTCCAACATCAATTCTTCATTTCCTCCGTCTTCTTTACTGTTTTTATTCAGCTCTTTCTTCTCTTCTTCTCTATGTGAAGTTTTGTAGTTCTTTCTGACTTTTCTATACCTCTTTATTAGCTCTTTTATTGCTTTTGGGGTTTAACCATGTGAATGCTTCGGGGTTGGCCTCTCGATTCTTCTGGTACATTCCTCTTAGGCTTTTTTTATTTGGGTTTCTAATTTTCCAACTCCATCTACTAGATCTGCGGGAGTTATTGTCTGTGGAATTTCAGTGATTTTCCCCTGGAGTATGTCACTATAATTTTTTCATGAAAAATGAAGTTTTTCATGAAGTTCTTCGGTTATCGATCCGCGTCAAAGTCCGAGTTCTATTGGTTTATGGTCTGATGTGCCCTCTTCTATAGTGTCAAGTGAATCTTGGGTTATATCTTTCATTATGACGATATCTAATACGTGTGGTAAGCCATTCTTCTGGGCCGGTAGGTCGAAATATCAGGTCCTAATACTATGGCATTTAGTGTTTCGGGTCTGCTGTTTCATTCTTTTAATTTGCAGTTCATATCGCCGATAATGATGTTCGGATGGTTTCCTTCTAGCATCTTTTTCAGATCTTCTTCATTCAGATCATTTTAAGGTGGTTTGTAGGCTGACGTAATTCTCATTTGTCTTCGATTTATACTAACTGTAATCGAGACAGCTTCTGTCCATTATTCTTTTTTTTTTTTTTTTTAGTAAGGGGGAATCCTCATGGACGAACTATCTCCGATAGATAGAACAGTGTGAAGCACGACCTACTCTAACTAAACCTAATCTGCTGTTTTAGATTCCGGGCATTTATTACCTACTAACCTTTTGACCCTTCTTGTTCGTATCTCTATCACGATCTTTGTCGTGTGATGCTTGTGTTACCTATGAATTTGAATTTTAATTTCATAGGAGTCTCTTCTTCTGGATGATTTAAATTGAGATTACTCAATTTCTGTTTCTACGTAGTTGATCTCGGGGTCTTTTTTGATAGGTGGGTATCCTAACCACATCTTCTGCGGGGTTGTAGTCAACTAGTCTTCTCAGCTCATCATTTGGGTGTTGACTTGCTTTTTCAAATATCTTCTCGGCCTTCTTTTTTAGGAAATCTGTGACAGTTTCCCATTCTAAGTCTCTGTGGATTTGTTGGTTTCTTAAGAACCACGGCATATTCATTGCTGCTCTGAGCAGTTTATTCTCTGTTGCTTGAATCTTCTTTATATGGCTATTGGCTGCATTGCCCCATGCCGCCGAGCCATATGTTAGTTGGGGTCTTGCAATTGACTTGATCATTCGTAGTTTCGTGCTTTGGTTCATTTGGCTTCTTCTTTCTAGTAGTGGGTAAAGTCTACTCATTGCTGAGTTTGTTTTATCCACTGCATATTTTATATGGTTTTTCCATGTAAGCCCTTTATCTAGTTTTACTCCTAGATATTTGACTTCATCTTCCCATTTTATCTCTTCTCCATCTATCTGTAGGTTGGAATTAATTTCAAGTCTCCGCTTCTGTAGTAGAATAGCTTGGCTCTTTTTGCTATTTATTTGAATTTTCCATTTAATGAACCATTCTTCTAAATCTTCTAGTGCTTCTTGCAGTCTTCTGTGTATGACGTCTGGTCGGCGATGTCTATGTCCATTATTCAGTACTTCGTCGAAATAGTGGTCGATGTTCCTTTTGACTATTAGGGCCACGCCCCCTTCTGTACAATTTCTGTCATTTCTGTAAATTTCATGGTTGGGAAATCAAATCCTATTTCTCGTGAGAAGTGTCGTCTCTTGAATGGCTATAATATCCGGTTGTTTCTCGAATATTAATTCCTCTATTTCAGCTCGTAGAACGTTTTTGTGCCATAAGATAATCTTTGGTTTGTTTTTATTTCTGTTTTTCACTAGCTCCATTGATTGGGTTCAGGGAGTTTACGGAACTTTTTGTCCATCTGTATTTCCAGGAATTTCAAGAGCTTGCACATCTTATTCTTGGTGAAGGTATCTTGGGTTTTCTATTCTTTTGGGCTTCTTTCTTCTGCTCTCCTCTCCGGACGGTGTCGAAATCTTTATTTCTTGACTCGAGGAGTTTTGTCATCTTTCTATAGGCGTCGGGGATTGAGGTGCTACACGAAATCCCTTACTGTGGTCACTATCAGGTATTCAATACCCTTCACTTGCATCTCTCTCAAGAGTTGTGTCCAGTCGGCAGTGCCTTTCGAGGTTACTGGAGGGACCTTCTCTTTTTCCTGCTCGATTGGAGCAGGAACTTTGATTTCTTCTGCGGGTCCAAAAGTAGCTTCTATTGGGCGCTTTTCTTGCTGCAACGCTGGAGTATACGATCTTCGCTATATTAGCTTTATTATTCTTCTCGGATTGTTTTTTAGGGTCCCCCTTTGGGATTGGGGGGAACACTTTCTCTTCTGTTTCAAAGGAGGAGGCATTTTCTTTTCTTTTAGCTTTGGGGGTTGGGACTTTTCCTCTCGTAAAGTTTTACCTCGTTGGACAATGAATTGATCAACACTCTCAGCCTATTCCTGAGTAGTTTGATTTCTTCATTCTGCTCTTTTATAATCCCATCTTTCACGGATTCTTCATGAACTTCTTTTTCTACTACTTTGGTTTCCATATCGGCGTTTTCTTTTTCCTTTTTCGAATGCTCTGCCCTCATTTGCAGAGTCGTATTCCGACATTTTGCCAGAATGACTCAAAAAATAATACTCGAACACATATTTCACATTTCACTTAAATCACATTTGTCTCTTCAATGTGGAATGATCTAATGAACCATCGATCTAAATCTGGACTTGACCCAGTTATATCTTCGATTCTTATCACTTCTATACGAGGCTGTCTAGAACTCATTAAGAAACGATTTGTTTCTACTACGGGTCAACATTAATAATCGATTAGTCTTCTATAACGGCGCGGCACACAGGTACAATATACCCGGTCGGTGTCTATGACTAAAGTACCTGCGTAATAAAATCCGTTAGTTCACTTGGCTCTTCTCAATGCTTCCGCACTCCTCGATAGGTCAATCGCTAGTTCTTCTTCTTCATCTTTCCGTAGCTCTATAACCCTATGTGGGTGCTGGCTGACTGCACAATGCGTCCCTACTTCTGTCGGTCCATCAACATCTGATAGAGTTGATCAATGATGATCAAAGATGATGAATATAATGACGACCCTGAATCTTAAAATATTGGATAACTGCCAGCGTAGGAACTTAGAGAGCTCAGAGAGCCCTTACCTCTTCCACTTTGTCAAGAGAGCTTCTGTGTTTCGACGCAAGACCACATCTCTTTTTTTGCCGTGAAACTCCGCTACGCGTCGTTTGGTCAACAGCAGCTTCTTGCGGAAAAAGTTTCCATCCAGGAAAATAGCTCTTTCCGGAGTTATGACCTACATTAGCGCTCGTTGAATAATATATAGTCCATTTAAGAATTATTGACATCGAAGCAGGCCATGAACGTCCAGTCGAGGCTTTATTTCTGGTTACAAAAAAGTTACTGTTCCAATTAATCATAGAAATAAAACATCAAACAATGTCAAACATAATATAACCTAGAAAAGTGTTCAGTATACGAATTATCGAATAATTACGCCGGAATGCAATTTGAACATAGGAATTCAGGTTTGAAAGCGCAAAAGTGGAATGCTTTAACATGAAATTTTTATAACATCCAAGCAAGCAATGCTGAGATATCATTCATATAAAAGTCACCCATGGAAAATCGAAGATCATTAAAACAAGACCATGCAATCTTCATTGGTATTCGAAATTTTGCAAAATTCTAACAAAGACCTAGGAGAGTCGGGATATAAATAAATAAATAAAATATAACTCCATTTATAGTACCATTTTATGCCAGTATTTAAGAAGGATAATTATTGAAATTCTAGCAGGTACCTAAGGGGGGTGCAACAGAAAATATTTTTTTACAGTTTGCAAGCACTGGACCACGTGGATAGATTGGAAAAAAATTATAATTAAGAAATAAGACAGAAACAAAAATTGAGAATCTATGTAGTACATGTAGAATTTCAATATGAAATTTGTACTGTAACTATCAATATATAAACCAATTTGTGAATTATTTCGTTGAAGGTGTTGAATACTTCAAGAAGGTCAATTTTTATTTGTTTTTATTGAAACTATCCATGCATTATTAGACATATAATCGATGAGCAATTTTACAATTATTCAGAATTCTTTTGAATTGTGAACAATATAGCTTGTGTTCAATGTCAGTATTAGCAGAGGGAATTTGAACAGGGTACTATACACCTACGTTATATACATAAATATATATTATATTCTTTTGATTAAGAGCAGATACAAAATACAAATCAAACAAACACTATTAGCTGAGGTTGGAGCAACAGGGAACCATACAATTCTAAGTATGATACAAGAGCTCAGGGAAAAACCTCAGCTGAAAAAACCCTGCCTCCCTGTAACTATAATAAATATACTTAAAATATCTACAAATTATACAAGAGCACAGATAAAATTCTCATAGAAAACTCTGTTTCCACGTATGAGTGTAGTGATTTGGATGTGTTTATTGAATAAGCTGACATAATCCTATTGATGGGCTTCCTTTTCCTTTAAACAATCGTTTTCCTTCAATTCCATTTCTATTGACGAGGTATCTTGAAATGAGTACTGAGATCTGAAACAAAAGCAAAAAAAAGCATTAAATAATATATCATTGTCTAAATTGTTCAGAAGATCACAACAGTAATTGGAACACTCAAAAGTTAAACAATACATAACTTGTATGTCTGTTAAAATCCCTTCAATTTCCAAAATAATAGTAATTTTCTTCCTCTTGCATCTGGGGGCTAGTTTTCCATTTCATGCAATCTTAGCTAATCTCTCATTGCCCATTCTGGACACATATTCATTCCAGTGTCTTCTTCTTGCACATCTTCACCTCACCACGTCACGAATTTCACATTCCTTCTTACTCGTTTCCTATTTCGTGCATTCGTCGTCTCCGTTAATCCGTCCGGTTCCAAGGCCTTCGTGATTGCTTTATGAGCCCTCTTATGTTTTTACAAAAAGCAAGTAGCTGGCCTTACCTTTAACCCCTCCTCCTTGATCCGGGCTTCTGACCGGCAGAGTTGTGTTTGAGCTACTCTATCCACCCACCCACAACTCAGGCGGAGTCAAAATCAATAACCATAACTGTTATTATTGCCTCCTCTGGACAGAACTCTTTAAACCCTCCTCTTTTAACTGGACTTGGGACCGGCAGAGTTGTGTTTGAGCTACTCAATCCACCCCTCCACAACTCAGGCAGAGTCAAAATCAATAACCATAACTGCTTTTATTTCCTCATCTGAACATAACTCTTCGCAGTCTTCGCAATCATCTTCAGAATCAGAATCATCAGGACTTGTATTTATGATGAAAGGTCTCTTATTTCTTTCTCAACGTGCTCTACGTAAGCTTTCCATTTATCAGTAATAACTAACTTCACGAAAATTATTGAGAAACTCCTCAAATCACGAATGAACTGTTACTTGAAAAAACATAGTATACTCTCAGAAATGCAATTTGGTTTCAGAGAGAAAAAGTCAACTGAGGATGCTATTGCTGAACTGCTGGATGGAGTGTACTCAGCTCTGGAAAGTGGAAAGTGTGCCCTGGGTGTTTTTCTTGACCTCACCAGGGCGTTCGACACGGTCAGTCATTCGAAACTTTTGGAATCCCTTGAGGAAATAGGATTTAGGGGAGTGGCTTACGAGTTGATGAGGAGTTACTTGTCGGACCGTCAACAATCGTGTCAGATAGGATCATCGTGGAGTACCTGTGCTCTTGTCGAATATGGGGTACCCCAAGGTACAGTGCTGGGTCCATTGCTCTTCTGTGTTTATGTAAATAACCTGTTCTGTCTTGAAACGGAAGGAAGAATTATAAGCTTCGCAGATGACACTGCGATTTTGTATGTGGATGACAACTGGGAGGCACTCAAAACTAAGGTGGAACAGGATTTCATTGTGGTGAAGAGATGGTTCGATGATAGGTTGTTGACAATCAATATGAAAAAGTCCAAATACATTCCATTCGCTTGCAGCCGATCTGGCTTGCCAGATTTCCAAGTCTTACAAGTGAGTGAAGACAATGTTATATTCAACCTGGAACGAACAGATTCTATTAGATATCTTGGTGTGGTTATCGATCACCATCTAAGATGAAATGGACATGTCGAATCCATTACACATACAATGAGATCACTTATTTTCAAATTTAGGTTACTTAAAGATACTATAGACACCAAACACCTTAAGACAATCTACAATGCTCTGGTTGAATCACGATTGACATATGGTATTATTGGATGGGGAAGCGCACCCGAGAAGTACATCAAGAAGTTAGAAATAATACAGAGGAGAATTTTGAAGATCATATATTGCAGGAGAAAAACGTATTCCTCGAACCTACTGTATCGGGAATCTGAGGTATTGGATATAAGGCAACACTATTTCAGATCAGTAGTGCTTCGCCAGTATGAAAGGAGAGCAACTCTCGATCCAATGAGTCATGGCCACTTCACACGGCAGAGAAATTTCAGGACACCATTTTGTAGGAGGGCATTTACCCAAAGAAATCATTCCTATTTGGCACCTAGATTTTTCAATTTCCTTCCGGCTGACTTGAGGAGCGTAAATTCCCAGAGATCCTTCAGAAAGGGTCTAAAACAGTTTTTCCTTATTAAGGATAGGCACCTGGTTCATGACCTGATAGCTATGAAAGTTTGAGATTTGTGGTTTTTATTCATTTTGATTCATGTTGATATGTTCTTATTATTTTGTAGTTCATTTTTCATCGAGTTTAGGTTTTTCAGTTCTTCAGTTGTAGAATTTATTAAGAATACACATGTTTTTTTTTTCCTTCCACGTACAGTATCCATACTTTGTGGGTTTCATTGTTTATTTAGCATTTCATGTGTTAGAAAGTATATATAATTTTGTACTCTCAATGTACCGTTTAGTTGCTGAATAAACGTTATTATTATTATTATTATTATTATTATTATCAGCTGTACACTCTTGAAGTGCCTCCTTCCAAAGACATTTCACTCGTTCAGCCAATTCATACTTCTTGAAGTTTGGATCGGCAGAAAATGGTTTTCTCAAACTTAGAAGTTTAGTTTTAGTGAAACTCGCTTCAAATGGAATATTATGTTCTTGTAACCATTGTTGGATTACTTCTTTACGAGCCGCAGTTGTTGGTAATTTATCAACTTTAATCGAATGATATGGTGCATTATCCATGATAACAACACACCTTGTATCAAGTTATTGCAGGGAAGGTATCAATTTTTCAATGAACCATTTATGAAATAATTCACCATTCATAGTTTTATGGTAATCCTTATCATTATTACCACTGTCGAGAATCAGATCACATCCAGGTCAAAATCCATCAATTGTTCCAGCATTCAAAATAGTGCACCTTCTGCCTTCACCCTTGAATATACTCGGCATACTTTCTGGATTACTTTCTAGTGTCCACTGACGAATTTGACTACCGTTTTCGAATATCCAAGTTTCATCTATATAAATGAATTTTACATTTTGTTCCATGTATTCTCGGTATTTACCACAAAATCGTACTGTATTTATTATATTTTTCTGTTTATCAATAAGAATTTTCCTTCGATCAACTTTTTTGTATTTATATCCAATTTTTTTTATCATATGATATAATGTTGACTTCGATTGATTGAAATCTAGGTGCTTTTTGGCCAGTTCAAAAACTGATATATTCATCGTTTTTAATTTTGGCAAAAACAAAATCATTCTATGTTTCTTTGAAGGAATAATCATATTGCACAGGTTTTCTTCCACTAACTGCTAATTCCAGGTAGTAATGACATGCCTTCTTCTTTTTTCGCTAATATTCTTCGAACAGTGCTCGGAGAAATCTGAAGATTTAAGACACATTGATCAATCAGAATACACTTTGAGTAGGTGAATAACAGTTTACCTGAAACACTAGCGAAACTCGATTAATGCTAGCGGAAATATCTGCCGAATCTTTGAAAAACTCGAAGTAACACCGACAAACTGCCTGGCGTTCTCTTGTTGTTAGGCACGATGTTTCCTGGTCAATTCCAGCCATTTCAATAGCACAAGACAAAAAATAACGAAAAGCACTGCCGTGAAGGCAGGAGCTTTTGAGCGCTCGTACATACACCTTGTAGGTAGATTGGCATTCTCCAGTTTTAGAAACCAATTGGATAGATTTTGACAGCTGTCAAAGTAAATTTTAAACTTACGCGAAAATCCAGAATTCACGTCATTGCTTTGGTGACCATTTTTTTTTCGATAATTCGCTAGAATTTCCTACGGTATCTATGGTCTTGGTAATGCGATCTAGACAAAATTTCGTTTGAATACATTATTCCTCAGCTAGGTGCAATCATTCCAATCCAATAAGTATTTTCGAAATTATCAGAAAAAAATTACGAAAAGCACTGCCGTGAAGGCAGGAGCTTTTGAGCGCTCGTACATGCACCTGGTAGGTAGATTCGCATTTTCCAGTTTTAGAAATCAATTGAAGGAATTTTCGACAGCTGTCAAAAAAATTCTGAAACTTAGGCGAAACTCCAGACTTCATGTCAGTGCTTCAGCTGATCAATTTTGTTTCGATAATTCGCTAGAATTTTCTATGGTATCTATGGTCTTGGTGATGCGATCTGGACAAAATTTCGCACGTAGTTTGAATACATTACTCCTCAGCTAGGTGCGAAATTTCATTCCAATCAAATCGGTAGTTTCGAAATTATCAGGAACAGAATATTTTAAACGGCCATATTGACGGAACCCCTAGTCTATGTTTGCTCATTGATGAACGTGACCGTGAAATTCGCGATCCAAACCCAACCTGAAAAATTTCAAGTTCCTGGGCCTTTCCGTTCAAAAGTAACAATTTTTTTATGGTTTCTATGGTTCTGGTCATGCGATCTGGATAAAATATTGCTTTAATATAACATTCTCGATTGAAATATGAAATTTTATCTCGATCGAATCCGTAGTTTCGAAATTATCTTGAAACCAAAATTTCAAACGACCGTACTTACGGAACCCCTAGTATAATTCTGCTCATTGATAAACGTGAACGCGACATTTCAGATCCACACCTATCCTGAAAATTTCAAGTCCCTAGGCCTTTCCGTTCGAAAGTTATGATTTTCTATGGTTTCTATGGTTCTGGTCATGTGATCTCGAGAAGTGTAGCTTGAATATATCATTCTTCATTTGTATACAAAATTTCGTCACGATCGAATCTGTAGTTTTGAAATTATCAAGAAAACCAAATTTCAAACGAACATATTTACGGAACCCCCAGTATAATTTTGCTCATAGATGAAAGTAATCACGACAATCAAGATCCACACCTATCCTGCAAATTTCAAGTCCCTAGGCGTTTCCGTTCAAAAGTTACAATTTTCTATGGTTTCTATGGTTCTGGTCATGCGATCTGGACAAAATTTCACATGTAGCTTGAACACCTCATTCTCCATTTGAGTGCAAAGTTTCATCTTCATCTCATCATCGAATCTGTCGTTTCGAAGTAATCAGGAGAACAACATTTTGAACGGCCATATTCACGGAACCCCTGGTGGAATTCTGCCCATTAACGAACTCAACCGAGGCATTTGGGATTTGAACCTACACTAAAAATTTCAAGTTTCTAGGTTGATCCGTTCGTGAGTTATCGTGCTTATGGACGGCCGGACGGACAGACTCGAATTTTCTGACGGATTCGTCATCAGTGAGTTGAACTCTATCGTTTGAGACCATTTTCGGCTCAAAATTCGAAAAATACAGACATCGTGACGAAATGATATAGCCCTCGGGTAAGTTGTACGAGCGCTCAAAAAATACTCAAATTCACAGCTAATTTTTATACTTATTCACCAATATCTTCGATAAAATCATCAAAGCAAGGTCTCTATGGGTTATGCTAGGGTTATTCCTATACCAACCTGAATTCATCAAACCAAAATATTACTGAATAGTCTATTAGCATCTTAAATTCGATTTTCCACACCCTCCCGAGATGTCAATAATTCCTTAACGGAGTATACTATTATTTCATACTGTAACATTATAAACAAATAAACCCTTAGTTATCGTAACTATAAACATGGTTATAACTCCCTTGGAAGCTATACTAAGCACTTATAAATCTCTAACCCTTTTTAATGTATTTACAAACAAAAACTGACAATTGTCTAATTCTCCACTGAAATTATTTCCCGAATTATAATGATTCTCCATTGTACTGTGGTCAAACATAGAGTTGATGTTTCCGTTCTTTCATGTGACATGCCAGCCATAATTCTTGCAGTATTATTTTTCAATTCCATAATATCGGCAAAATACCCTTCTGCTACCGTTGAACTTCGCCACACAGCAAGTCTCTTCAATGTTTTCATATTTCTCAGCCTTTTGCAACAAATCGCCTGATATCTCAATTCTCTCCAAGCTTTCATTCATTTCCACGAATCAATAGGGCATCATACACCAGCGGAAAATCTGTCATATCTGATACGTGGCGAGCCTAATTCGTATATATATATAGATTTATTCGACCGCCTATACAGACCCAAATCGATATACTCTACCGACTTTTCAGTCCAAAAGTGACGTTGTCAGACCCGGCTCCGGGTCTGGTAACGTTTGACCATATAATCTTGCTGAGGGACGTGAGGGGATGCCAGGGGTAAATTTTCAGCCGGGTGTGAAAAATCGGTGAAACATCATAATAAATACAGAAAACTTCAGGGTTCGACCAGTGCGAGGGCGCTTCCGTCAACATCAACACGCTGTATATAATTGATATAGTCAATCACCTCCTCCAGTCCCTAAATATGACAACGCTGTAGATTGTATATAAACCTGAAATTCATACTTCCCACAGCTTATACAAACCCGGTATATAGAGCCGTCGTCAAGAGAAACGTTTTTTTAATTGTCCTCATGCAGCTCGAAAATTGGATATTTCATCTTTCTGATATATAAATCTACAAAACACACTTTACGAAGCTTATACAAACCCGGTACAGGGAACCATCGTCATGAGAAAAAATGCTTCCGAGTCTACCGAAGGTAGTGGAAGAAGCATTGTGATCCCTTTTGGTCTACGATTCCAAAATTTCCACTCGCAAAATGCATTTCAGACGATTATGAACAACTTTGGTTTCGTGCCTGTCTGTCGGTCTGTATGTTCGTTAATGAACAGGATAACATCAGGGTTCCGTAAATATAACCATTCGTAATTTTGTTTGATTGATTGATTACTTCGAAACTACTGATTCGATCAAGATGAAATTTTACACGAAAATGACGTGTTCAAGCTACATGCGAAATTTTATTCAGATCGCATAACCAGAACCATAGAAACCATAGAAATTTATAACTTTCGAACGAAAGAGACTCTGAATTTTCAGAATAGGTGTGGATCGCGAATGTCGCAGTCGCGTTTATCAGTGATTAAAATCAGACTAGGAATTCCGTAAATATGGCCGTTTGAAATTTAGTTTTCATGAAAATTTCAAAACTACGGATGCAATCGTGACGAAATTTTGTATTTCAATGGAGCATAATATATACAAGCTACATTTTTTCCAGATCGCATAACCAGAACCATTTCAAATACCAACGAATTATTAAATGAAAAATTCTTATATTTCCGAAACTGCTGATTTGGCATAATTGACAAAGAGCTGCTGTCATATAGACCAACTGCAGTATACAGGCCCGAGCTAACGGCAAATTGAACAATAACATTCCTATAAATAATGGTATTCGACAGGGTGACTCTCTGAGTCCATTACTATTCAACATAGTAAGGGACGCAGCGGCGTAACTACACAGGTGCAAACCGGTGCAGAGGGGCCCCAAGCTCTGACCAGCACACCCCGTTTGAACTAGCTGAAAAAAACTCAATATTTTAAAATTTTTAAATAAGCTCTATGTGATCAATATAAAATATATAAATCAGCGCTGTACCAATTATAATTTGTAATATAACGTAAATAGTATGTATTCAATCGATTTTTTCCATTAGAAAATTACTCACGTTACATTGAATTATTCGAAAATTACATGAATGTTTCTACGCTTACGTACTATGTCATCATTTCTTTTGTCCCTTCTCCCTTATATCAAAACAAGTATGTAGGTACTTTTTCGCCGCTCATAGGGGTGTCATGAAAAACATCTGTTACCGCTCGCTCTCCTTGCCACCCAGCCAGATAAAATGCAAGTTTATTTTATATTTATCTCGTTCATCCGTACGAAATCCCTATTTCGTTGAAAAAATGCGAACAGAAGATGAATTAGCTTCTGATCACAGATTTCGAAGAAGAGATGAGATATCCAGAATAAATCAATAAATATTGTACAAAGTATTAGATAGAAGCAAGTTTCGATGATATGATTTCAGTCAGTAAAATTTTCAATATTCTATCACCATCAGTTTTACTAGATGTAGATGAAAAAACTATAATTAAAAGGTGTGACCAATTTCGAAGTATATATTCTGAAACAATAGGCTCCAACTTTTACCTTCAATTCCTCAATAATTACCACCTATTTCTACCCGAATTAAATAAGACATGGACAATTCACGAAGTTTGCATGAAAATAATTACGAAATACGGAATGCTGGAATGCGACCTAATAGAAGTATTGACAGCAATATTAGTGTTCCATACAATTCCTGTCACCTCTGCAGAAGCTGAAGGATCATAAAGCAAACAAAAAATTATAAGAAATTATTTGAGAAATAGTATGGGACAAGCCCGACTGCGACATTTACCGCTTTAATATCAATCGACAACAAAGCAGCATAAAGTCTAGATAGTCATTGATTCTTTCGCGAAAAATAAGGCTAGAAAGAAGTTGTAAATAAGTTAACCTATGTTTTGAATCAAATGTTCACATTGTTTTCAATGTTTCATTTTTATCCACAATTGAATATTTTATATGAATACATAAATTAACCTTTCGATTCATTTCGTTTCTAGAGAAAAACAAAATTATCTTTGGTTTAGAGTCCAATTGAATAGATACGCGTAATACATGTAAAGCTGAAATGACAGGCAAGTCGTTTCACTATTCACCCTTATTAACACAAAATTTTATCGACATCTGACAGATATTTTCTGTCATTTCAAATTTTTTCTAACATTTATTCTTGATCTTTTGGCGGAATAATTCATACTAAATCTGCACATTTCATCGATCTATTGCAGTGCAAGTTTCCATTTATTGGATTGGTAGGTTTCGAATCACTGAGGAAATAAAATTTCAGCATTTTTTTTTAACTTCGAATTCACGCAATGACGACAATAATAATAATAAAATACTGCGAGATTCTCGGATTATTAAGCTACACTGAAAGTTTCAAGCTTATTCTTTTTGAAATTTATCGTGTGAATTGGCAGAATCGACTTTTACCTCAGATTCTGTAAGGATTCGAATCCACTCGTTTGAGATCATTTCGACTCGATATTCGAAAATAACGGACATTCTGGCACACTCATGCAATAACACGCTGGACAATTGGAAAAAGCGCAATATTCTCTTTCCTTTTTCACTTCTTCACAATACTTATACAAATATAACAATAACGCCCCCGACGAGATCGATCCCAATGATCTGACAACACCGCTGGGATCGAAAAGGTTGGCCGTATATCTCTGCCCAGTATATCTGGGAATGAAAAGTCGGTGGAACGTTTCGGGTCTCAAAAATAGTGTCGAATATATAACTTTTTTGAATGAAAATTTTTGTTTCCCCTCTTTAGATGCCTGAGGAGTTATATTTTCAAACAGCTCATTTTTCATTTATATACTTGTGGAAAACACCCGGATCACATGGGTCTTAGGTAGCCTGCCAAGTATACCGGGACTGAATACGTCTGTTGGATAAATATATATATATATATCATTGCGTTGATGGTATCAAATCCGTCCGTTATTAGTACATCAGGATCTGTCGAATCAAATCTGTACGTATAATCCGCCAGTGTATGGTGCCCTAATGAATTGTACAAATATTTACGAACTTGTCAAAACCAACGGAATTTGGTTTTCATATTTCATTGAGTATGAAATAAAATTGATTATCTATGACGTGACTTGTTGGATTTTATCAACCTCGGGCAACTCAACAAGCAAAAATTTGTTGCCCTCTGTAATTAACATCCTCATAACGCCCTTGATACATAAATAATTATTCCTCACATTGAAATATGTTACCTCGAAAATTGTGATGCTTTCATCGATGTTTTAATCGATGACTTTTCGTAGTACTTTTTCGTAGTTTCCGCTATTTCCCCATTTTTTTTTGTCTAGAAATTTCTCTTCTTTTTCTTTTACCTAATCGATGGTTTCTTTTTTCATCTGTAGTGTTTGTATATCTGACAATGTCCGCTGTACCTATTCCTCTGCCCCAACGTGCGCGTATTTGTCTGTATGTATGGATTTTTGTGGATCGGTAATAGGCCACAATTTTGAGAGCTCGTTCTACTTACACGAGGGCTATATCATTTCGTCACGACGTCTGGAGTTTTCGAATTTTCAGCAGAAAATGGTCTCAATTGACAAGGTTCGACTCACTGATGACGAATCCTTCGAGAAATTTGAGTCGGTCCGTTCGTTCGGCCGTCCGTATACACGATAACTCTCGAACGGAGCGACCTAGAAACTTGAAATTTTCATTGTTGGTTAGAATGCGGCGGTTAAATTCGTTATTGGGAAAAATTCTACGAGGGGTTCCGTTAATATGGCCATTCGAAATTTTGTTCTCCTGATTACTCCAATACTAATAATTCGATCGAAATGAAATTCCGCACTCAGATGGAAAATGACGGGTTCAAGGTACATGCAAAAATATTCCGAGATCGCACGACCAGAACCATAGAAACCATAGAAAATCATAACTTTCGAACGAAAAAGCCTAAGGACTCGAAATTTACAGGATAGGTGTGGATCTCGAATGTCGTAGACGAGTTCATCAATGAGCAGGTTCGAAGCCGACGCGCAGGCACCTCGAACAACTGAGGTTGCATGTTCAATTTGCGTACCCGTACGAGTGTTTTCCTCGACGAGAGGATTGGCCAACCACATGCGCACACACCGTGCCCAAGTAATGGTTCCGGATCCTTCGAGACCTGGGCCGTCTGGGGTCTCGGTGCCCGAGCAGACTGCAAGCCAAGGCTTTGTGTGCATGTTATGTGAACCGAGTAGGGAGTTCACATAGGGTGTGCACAGGCAACGAGCTCACGTCGTCATAGGGGATACTCGACCGAAGAGATGAAAATCGCCGCGGTCGAGGAGGCACACGTGATTTTGTACGGCCGAAGCAGACTGGGCCAAGAGGTCCGGTTTATTAATGTCTGTTCTTCTCAGGAAGAACAATTGATTCATTGAGAGGCATGAGAAGAACTCAAGCCTATAGGGCTTTGTTGGAACAGGCCATCACGGAGTTGTCCTCCTCGGGGTCCCCTAGCCCGGACTCCACTATTGGTGATCAGGAGTCACTCGGTGCCTCTATATCTAATGCGGACCAGTACCTTGAAGCGGCAAGGAGTCTATTGCCAAGGGTCAGAGAGGCCGACTATCCGGGCTCTCAAGCGCTGGTCGCGTTAGCAGAACAGGTCGAGGCAGGCCTAGACAGAGTCAGGTATGATAAAGGCCTGGCTCGAAGCCATGATAACATCATATGGCAACCAGAAACGGAGGTATACGAGAAAAAGAAGGGTTGTACCGCCTAGTAATAGGGATACTAGAAGGCGTAAGGAATATGCGGACATGCAAAATCTTTTTAAGAAGGACATGTCCAGGGCCGCAAAGCAGATTCTGAACGGAGGGGACGAAATATCTAATCCATCCCTCGAGGAAATGGTGAACCACTGGGAACCAGTGTTAACCGTTCCCTCGGCTCCAGTTCAGCAACACGAATCCCTGCCAGAACATCGGCAAAAATCTGTTACCGCTTCACCAATTAGTGAAAGCGAGATCAGTACGGTGAAAATTCTATACAACTCAGCCCCTGGCTTTGATGGTGGAGTAAAGTTCCACCAGCCCATAGGGCTCTCCTGTACAACCTCGTGTTGAATCTGGGATCATTTCCAGACCAGCTCTTAGCGAGTAGGACGATATTCGTCCCTAAGAAAACAGGTGGCGTAACACCTGCCGATTTTAGGCCAATCAGCATAGCGTCTGTCATAGTCCGCCAATTACATAAGATATTGGCGAGACGTATGGGGGCGGCAGGGGTCATTGATGAGAGGCAACGATGCCTAGAAGACGGTTGTGCCGAAAACATTTCGGTGGTGGCAGCCGTCCTACATCACGCCAGACAACATCTGAAAGAGCTGCATCTTGTGTCTCTAGATGTGGCCGAGGCGTATGACTCCGTCAGCCATCAGGCAATAACATCCGCCATGACAGAGGCTGGAATACCTGAAGTGCTGGTCAGGTACGTGGCCGCCACATACTCAAGAAGTACAACTGTCTTGGAGTGTGACGGTAAAAGATCTCACGAGATCCCGGTAAGCAGGGGAGTTCGCCAGGGCGATCCAATGTCGGGCATTTTGTTCGCATTGTTGGAGAACAGGGTCTCGATAGCGTTTCCTCCTCAAGTGGGGTACAGTGTCGGGGCGATCCGATAAACGCGATCGCCTACGCAGACGACATTTGCCTTTTAACATCATCAAAGGCAAGCATGACCACGGCGCTTGAAGCTGCCGAGCGCGTCGCCTTACACCAAGGGTTGAGTTTCAACCCTAATAAGTGTGAAGCGACTTCATTAGTACCATCAGGGAGAGTGCAGAAAATCAAATTTCTCACCCGGGCACAGTTCCTGTTACAACATGGCGACCCCATCCGCCAACTCGGCCCTACGGAAGAGTGGCGGTACTTGGGAGTTGATATAAGCCCTCAGGGACTGAGAAAGAGCAGCCCCACAATGGAGGTGGAACTCTTAAGGGTTTCACGAGCTCCACTTAAGCCGCAACAACGCCTTAAGATCTTGCGTTGTTTTCTGGTACCCAGATATTATCACTCGTTGGTATTGTCTGGGTGCACCATGAAGGTCCTGAAGCAGCTGGACCTCCAGATTAGAGCGGCAGTAAGACGATGGGTGGGATTGCCTAAAGATACACCGCTCGGGTATTTTCACGCCTCTGTGAAAAATGGTGGACTCGGGATTCCAGCATTCGCCATCATTATACCCGGTATCATCAGGGACAGACTGGCTCGCCTAAAGGAATCATCCTCGAAGGCGGCTAGATCTGTCTCGGATAAGGATTGGGCCCAACATTAGATCGGTTGGGCCGAGAAAGTCCTGTCCATAGATGCTGACAGGATATACTCTGCAGAACAACGCAGACAGTACTGGGCTATGAGGTTATATACCTCTAATGGTGGGTATGAGCTAAGGGAGAGTGAGAAGTCAACCGCTTCCACTCGGTGGATTGATGCTGGCAGCACGGGCATACCCGGAAGGGACTAGAGGAGAACAGCCCACACGAACATAAATGGTAGGGCTGGGTGTACTAGCACCGAGACATCGGCACTCGTAATCTAGTGTTGCTTCCGCACCCATAGCGGAAGGCTCATGAGACACGATGCCGTGTGCAAGACACTCTCTGGCTTCTTCAAAAATAAGGGGCTCGAGGTGCATAACGAACCGCGCCTACGAACATCAGAGGGCGTTCGTAAACCTGACCTGGTTGTCGTGAGAGAGCACGATGTGTGGGTCGTAGACGCCCAGGTCGTGTCAGGCGCGCAGAAGCTTGACCTGGCCCACAGATTGAAGGTCGGCAAGTATAATATCGATCCGGTTAAGGACAAAGTCGCCAGGCTGACTTGTAGGCCGGCCTCATCTGTGAGGGTCACATCATGCACTCTATCCTGGCGAGGTGTATGGTCTCAACAGTCAGCAGATATATTGACTGACGGCTTGGTAGTACCGATTGGGCTGCTCAGTGGAATAACTACTAGGGTTTTGCAAGGGTCGTCCACGAACTGGACCAGGTGGAACCAAATAACATCAAGGGTTCCTAGTCTCAGAGTCGGTGTCGAGTAGGGTGTTCGCGAGGGCAATATACCCCTGGGCAACCTGCGCCCATAAGAGCTGAATTCGGTTGCAGGAAATTAAACCGTGCTCACTTCTTGTATTAGGAGTGGGAACAGAGGAGTTTTTAGTGAGTACTTTTCCCGTGAACTCGGGGGAAGAGTCTGCACACACCACCAAACAGCTATGGTGAAGGTCCGTGAATAGGATTTTTACCTCTTCAAAAAAAAAAAAAGACCAATTTTTTTTCGATGATTCGCTTGAATTTTTCACGGTATCTATGGTATCGGTGATGCGATCTGGACAAAATTTCCCACGTAGTTTGAATACATTATTCTTCATTGCAATCCAATGAGTTGTTTCAAAATAATCAGGAAAAAAATTGTTTGGAAGGCTATATCTACGGAACCCCTAGTCTAATTTTGCTCATTGATGAACGTAATTCGAAATTCGCGATCCGAACCTATCCTGAACATTTCAAGTCCCTAGGCCTTTCCGTTCGAAAGTTATGATTTTCTATGGTTTCTATGGTTCTGATCATGCGATCTGAAAAAAAATCAGCTCCAATATATCATTCTCAATATAAATACGGAATTTTGTCAGAATTTCTCAAGGAGAGTAACTCTGGATATCGCGATTTTAGTGGCTTCTCGGAGAATAACCAGTTTCTATTAGAACGCTGGGCTGAGGCTGAACCAACTTTCGACTATTACTAATTGCAAATTGCAATGCCCAAGCTTAGTCGGTTTTTTGAAAGGGCCTGATCACACAATTCCACCAAAATGAAAGCAACACAAACTCAAGTCAAACAACCACTCGATTATTTTCACTAGAATTAATTTTCACAATAACTAAGCGACCTATTACCAGAGTGAATATAATAATTGAATATTCACAATTAACCAATGTACCAAAATAAAAAATTACGAAAAGCACTGCCGTGAAGGCAGGAGCTTTTGAGCGCTCGTACATGCACCTTGTAGGTGGATTCGCATTTTCCAGTTTTGGAAATCAATTGAAGGAATGTTCGACAGCTGTCAAAAACATTCTGAAACTTAGGCGAAACTCCAGACTTCCTGTCAGTGCTTCAGCTGATCAATTTTATTTCGATAATTCGCTAGAATTTTCTACAGTATCTATAGTCTTGGTGATGCGATCTGGACAAAATTTCGAACGTAGTTTGAATTCATTATTCCTCAGCTAGGTGCAAAATTTCATTCCAATCAAATCGGTAGTTTCGAAATTATCAGGAACAGAATATTTTGAACGGCCATATTTACGGAACCCCTAGTCTAATTTTGCTCATTGATGAACGTGACCGCGATATTCGCGATCCAAACCCACCCTGAAAATTTCAAGTTCCTAGGCCTTTCCGTTCGAAAGTTACAATTTTCTATGGTTTCTATGGTTCTGGTCATGCGATGTGGACAAAATATTGCTTTAATATATCATTCTCGATTAAAATACAAAATTTCATCCCGATCGAATCCGTAGTTTCGAAATTATCGAGAAAACAAAATTTCAAACGACCGTATTTACGGAACCCCTAGTAAGCTAGTAGCTCATTGTTAAATGTGAACGCGACATTTCAGATCCACATCTATCCTGAAAATTTCAAGTCCCTAGGCCTTTCCGTTCGAAAGTCGATTCGGCTCGAAATTCGAAAAATACAGACATCGTGACGAAATGATATAGCCCTCGTGTAAGTAGTACGAGCGCTCAAAAAGGCGTGGAGTTAATCACAATAGCAAGGAATATTTTATATACAAAAAAAATTACGAAATGCACTGCCGTGAAATCAGGATCTTTTGAGCGCCTGTAGGTAGATTCGCATTTTCCAGTTTTAAAAATCAATTGAAGGAATTTTCGACAGCTGTCAAAAAAATTCTGAAACTAAGGCGAAACACCAGACTTAATGTCAGTGCTTCAGCTGACCAATTTTTTTTCGATAATTCGCTAGAATTTTCTACGGTATCTATGGTCTTGGTAATGCGATCTGGACACAATTTCGCACGTAGTTTGAATACAGCTAGGTGCAAAATTTCATTCCAATCCAATCAGTAGTTTCGAAACTATCAATAAAAGAATATTTTGAAGGGCCATATTTACGGAACCGCTGGTCTAATTTTGCTCATTGATGAACGTGACCACGACATTTGCGATCCAAACCCACCCTGAAAATTTCAAGTTCCTAGGCCTTTCCCTTCGGAAGTTATCATTTTCTATGGTTCTGGTCGTGAGATCTGGACAAAATGATGCTTTAATATATCATTCTGGATTGAAATAAACCATTTGATCTCGATCGAATCCGTACTTTGGAAATTATCGAAAAAACGAAATTCCAAACGACCGTATTTACGGAACCCCTAGTATAATTCTGCTCATTGATGAACGTGAACGCGACAATTCAGATCCACACCTATCCTGGAAATTTCAAGTCCCTAGGCCTTTCCGTTCGAAAGTTATGATTTTCTGTGGTTTCTATGGTTCTGGTCATGCGATCTAGAGAAATGTAGCTTGAATATATCATTCTCCATTAGTATACAAAATTTCGTCACGATCGAATCTGTAGTTTTGAAATTATCAAGAAAACTAAATTTCAAACAACCATATTTACGGAACCCCTAGTATAACTTTGCTCATATATCAACGTGATCAAGACATTCGAGATCCACACCTATCCTGGAAATTTCAAGTCCCTAGGCGTTTCCGTTCAAAAGTTACAATTTTCTATGGTTTCTATGGTTCTGGTCATGCGATCTGGACAAAATTTCACATGTAGCTTGAACACCTCATTCTCCATTCGAGTGCAAAATTTCATCTCGATCAAATCTGTAATTTCCAAGTAATCAGGAGAACAAAACTTTGAACGGCCATATTCACGGAACCCCTAGTGGAATTTGGCCCATTAACGAACTTAACCGAGGCATTCGGGAACTGAACGCACACTGAAAATTTCAAGTCTCTAGGTTGTTCCTTTCGAGAGTTATCGTGCTTACGGCACATTTTCAGTTCAAAATTCGATAAATACAGACATCGTGACGAAATGATATAGCCCTCGTGTAAGTAGTACGAGCGCTCAAAAAGATTAAGATTATATGTAGATGTGTACAATATTTCTGGAGATCAATTACTTCCCTGTTGTAATGGGGTTCCAGGCTGGTGGTATGCCAATCAGAACGATGTTGAGGTTGCTCTGTTTCGTTCTTCAGATCAGACGAACTCCTCAAACGTCTTCAGGCAACCCAGTTGAGGATTCGTAAAATTCACGAAATAAACTTGTAACGAAGTGAATTTCGTTACTAGGTCATCCGGTATCATTCACGTAAATTTTTGCACAAAATTTGTGGAAATTATTCAATATTTCTGAATACGAGGACATATGGGCCACCATGTATTTTTTACGTCGATTTTTGGAGATTTTACTCGGATAAATTCTTATTTTCCGTCGGGAAGTTTCATAAGTCACCCGGTAAAATCGGCCTGGATTTTGAGAAAATTTGTCGGAATAATTTTCATATCGCATATGAAGCGAATTTAACGCGATCATTTAAAATCCGAGCCTATGTAGAAAAACTGAAGGAATTCGAAGAGAAGAGATAACGCTTGCAGATGCGAGTTTTTGTATGATGACTGGGAGTTTTTTTTGGAAAACGACGCCGTTTTCGAATGTCCGAATTACCCCCATCAAACCGACCTTATAAAAGGGGGAATGGGATGGAATTTAGACAATTCCGATTTAGCCGCCGTGTCTAACATTGTGAAAAGTTATATTCGAAAATTCCGATTGAGCCGCCGTGTTTGAGACTGTTATAATGTCGTAGTAGAAAATTCCGATTTAGCCGCCGTGTCTAAGATTGTTGAAAGTGTTATTAGAAAATTCAGAATTATTCGTCGTGAAAAACGTCGTTATAGATTACTGATCGAACGAGAGAATAATTTTCCCGACCGACAAGCCGCTCGAGATCGTGTCGCGCTTGTGATAATTACCGACTTTCGTTCGGGGTTATCGTAAAATCGAGAAATTGACTCTAAGCCGTTTTGTGCTGTTCGAAGTGTTTCAACGCTTGTGCAGTGTGTGCTGCCCGTACAGGAAAGTCCTAGAGCTGGTGAGCTGTATTTCCGTATTTACCTGAGTTCATTTATGAACGTAGATTATTCTTCCTGTGTTCCGTGATCGTTACTTGTAAATTCTGTAGCTTCTTTTTTTTTATCATCAGTCCCAAGAGACAATTTAGCTAAGTCAGTACCGCCTTAGATTATCCGAGATTTAGTCCGACTTGCAATTCGAAGCTTGTGCAATCTTTGCAGCCAGTTAAGCCCCTTGGTCGAATTTGTTCATATTCATTCTAGCCCTAATCTGAATAACTGAAACCATTCTTTTCACCGAATAATTAGTATACTCTGGCAGTATGAAGTGTCGTGTCGGCACTTCAATGCCCCTCGAGTGAAGTTCGGACGCTGTCGTTCATTGTGGCCTAGTCTTATGAAGGATGCCAGCTGAACTTTATACGTCGAGGAAAGGGGTCAATATCCTTTAGCAAGTTGCCACAAGTCCGAGACTCAGTTCGGTGGCAACCCTATTCCAAATCTTGATTGTTCCACCATTAGTGGTCTTGCCTTGTTCTCTCAGATTACAGTCTCTTTTTGGTGAATTTCTCACCACACGTCCTGACCGATCCACGATAGGTGGCATCCGTCCAATAGTTGTAAACATTAACCCCACCGAATAGTTAGCATACCCTGGCAGTATGGAGTATCACGTCGGTACTTCAATGCCCCTCGAGTGAAGTTCGGACGCTGTCGTTCATTGTGGCCTAGTCTTATGAAGGATGCCAGCTGAACTTCATACGTCGAGGAAAGGGGTCAATATCCTTTAGCAAGTTGCCACAAGTCCGAGACTCAGTTCGGTGGCAACCCTATTCCAAATCTTGATTGTTCCACCATTAGTGGTCTTGCCTAGTTCTCTCAGATTACAGTCTCTTTTTGGTGAATTTCTCACCACACGTCCTGACCGATCCACGATAGGTGGCATCCGTCCAATAGTTGTAAACATTAACCCCACCGAATAGTTAGCATACCCTGGCAGTATGGAGTATCACGTCGGTACTTCAATGCCCCTCGAGTGAAGTTCGGACGCTGTCGTTCATTGTGGCCTAGTCTTATGAAGGATGCCAGCTGTACTTTATACGTCGAGGAAAGGGGTCAACATCCTTTATTAAGTTGTCGCAACTACGAGTCTCAGTGCGGTGATGACCATATTTCAAGTCCCTTTTCTTCCACCGTTGGTGGCCTTGCCTATATTTCCCCGATCAAGGTTTCAGTTTTGTCAATATCCCACCCCACAGTAAAATTTTGGTGGATGCGCCCCTTGCTTATTTCAGCTTCTCCACCATAGACCCCTTTGTATAAATTCCCCCGACCAAAAATTGTTTTGGTGGATGCGCCAGTTAAAGTCCGAGTTGACTTATTACTTACACAATAGTATACTTCGTCTTGACTTGGTTTCAGTCTTGACTTACATCACCGCCGGTTTGTTTAGATACTGTTTAGGCAGCGCCGTGCTGTCGCTGAACATCAGTAATCCCGATTTCGCGGAACACAGGTTAGGGTGTCACCTCGCCGAAACTCTGGACTGTAAACTGTTGTTTGATTACCATTTTGTATGCTTTCACACTTGTTCGCATTTTGACCACGCTTATCATCGCTTTCTACATTTGCCCTGCTTATCGCTTTCTAATATAATACCTGCTGATTGCTCGCCTCACTCGTCCCTCGTCCGCTTGCCGCCAACCCATTGTATATATTTTGATATTGAGAGTTATTTTTTTTTGGTCGATCTTAAGACTGCTAATTATTTGTGTTGTTGATCATACGACTGTGTCAGACAGATCTTTATTATTGTCTTTCGTACTGTTTGCGACATTTAAGTGTAAAAATTTGACCAACTAGACATTATAGTGTACATAATTGGACATATCATCAGGGTGAATTTCATTTACTACCTCCATAGCCTCCTCCTTCTCGCCGGCAAAAGAAATCGATACTTGTCAATCGCTACCACCTCAGATTGGATCGAACTCTGTCTCCAACTGTGTAAAAGCTACCCGAGTTTGGACTCAGTAAGTGTCATAAGGCATTGCGACCTTATAAAACCCATCGCAATTGGCGCCCGAGTTCATTCTTAAATCAAGTTAAAGGCGATTATTCTCAACCGGAGAAAAAAAACGCCGTTACAAACTCAAAAAAAATTGAAATTCAGAGGCATGTATGAATAAGATGCCATCATAAGATTCTTGACACTTCTGCATCTGAAGCAATTTAAACATTTTTCAAATAAAATAATTCTAATGAACTTGTATCGCTGTTCAAAACATGCAGGAAAAACTCAAGGCAAGCATGCAGAATTGCTTCAGTGCGGAAGTGATATAAAAAAAATAAACTTTCAATCAGGCATTGAAAGCATGCATCAAGCATAGTAATTTGAAAGCATATATTGAAAAGGAGATAACATATTCCATGCACAAATAAAATGGCGGAGGCAATCCTAGTTAAAAGAATACAATAAAATAATAAAAACTGAATATTAAAAGAGTAGGAATAAATGATAGAACAAAGCGATTTAAAACATACTTACCGCTTATTTGCCAGTTTTCTTACACTATGAGGAATTATTAAATTGAAATTATTCGAGAAAATATAGATAGATAATCGTAACCTTTTCTCGATACAATCAGGAACAGAAAAAGAAGGTGATCGAGTTGTTCTCCGCATCAGACACATATGAACGCACACATGGAACATTCGTACCACAACATTTACAAGGTCAATAAATGAATTTTACATGTAGAACGCTACACTATTTTCTCTCTCCCCCAAAAAAAGATCTTTGATGTCAAAGGGCTTTTTTTTCTGTCAGAAAAAGGAAAAATCGAAAGAAAAATTGGGCGCCAGTGATTCGGTGAATCACGAGATATCTTGAGGAAACTGATTGAATGAACACTAAACTGCATCCGACAGATACAAAATTCAGTTATTCCAAAACAATCAAACAGCTACACAAAAGTTGTATGCCATGCACATCAGATACCGCTTAACTGTAAGTTGCTTCGAAAAGAGGTATAAACATATTAAGAGGAAAGAAAAAGTGAACAAGAGCAGAAGATAAGGTATCGTAATATATTACAGGAAGGTAAATGCTCATAGCTCAAATAGGGAGGGAAAGAAGATAATTAACCTTAATTGTTTCAATTGTATTTTTGTGTTCAAATTCTAGTTAGTAGAGTTTTCGAGGGAAACGAGAAGAACAGCGCAATCTACGTTAGGTAATCTGATCTCTCCTCAGCTGCGAATAAATCTTTCGCCTTTTTTCCTATGGATAGATCAGTATCAACATGGACACACGTCAAAGGAAAAATTTTACAGGTCATCGAGGTCATTCAAAGTCAACATTCCGAAAATCATCGGGGTCATCCTGGGTTATATCGGGCTTTATATCCTTTATATGGAAATTTCCTAATTCCTTACCAGACAAATCAACTAGATTGTATACAAGTGAGGATATCACCTTATACACAATACAGGGGGCAAATTTCGGAGCAAGCTTTGCTGTAAAGTTTTTGGAAGCATCGGATAGAACAAAGTTTCGTTTCCAAACTCTATCATCAACGTTCAGACGAAGATCACGTCTCATGAGGTTGTATCCACGAGCATTGATCTCGTAAGAATGCTTCAAACGTTTTCGAACGTCTTCATAAAAATCAGGTAGTTGTAGCACCAAATCGGGATCCAAGACTCTATCTCCCACGGTGATGGTGTTGTCAGCATTTTCTGAAATGAGACCATAAAATGATCCATCAGTGGCGACATTTCTGAGGAAAACCAAATATGAAGGACTATATTTCAAAGTTTCATTCCTCGCAAGTCTGACAGCCTGTGCAATTTGTAGGATGTTTGTATCCCAAAGTTTGTGATCACCATCAATATACGATCTTATGGCGCTGACTATTGTCTTATTCACACGTTCAGTTGGGTTGATTAGGGGATGAAAACGTGCATTGTAGAAGATTTTCTGGACCTTATACTTTTTCATCAGATTCTTGAATTCAGCCGAGTCAAACTGTGATCCATTATCCACAGCAAAAATTTGAGGAACACCGAATAACAAGAAAATCTGATTTTCGATAAATTTCACAATTGCTTTGGCAGTAGCTTTGGAAAGCGGTTGTATAAAAACAAATTCGGTGAACCAGTCAGTAACTACTAGGAGATAGGGATTACCAGATTTGGAACGTGTATAGGGTCCCAGCAAATCAGAACTCAAAACTTGGAATGGGAGGTTGATATTTCAATACTTGCCCATTAATCCAGCCTGAGGTAGGTTTCCTGGTTCACAAGAAGCACATACTTCACAGCTTTTGACATACTTGACCACAGAGTTCTTCATCCTAGGCCAGTATTATAGGGAAGATATTCGATGTAATGTCTTGTAGACACCAAAATGTCCTGCTGTTGGCTCATCATGAAATTCCTTCATAACTTCTGGCCTGTGAGAAGTTGGTACAACGATCTTCCACTCGGGAGTATCATTCAGAAGTCGGTACCTAGGCAAAATATGCTTATATAAGACCATTACTAATCTTAAATTCTGGAAACAGATCTGGACGATCGCTAACTTCCGTCAGCAAATTACCGTACCATTTATCGACTTTCACCTGAGATAGATCCAAGATAGAAACCTGTACAGTATCGGTTGACAAACGAGAAAGTGAATCAGCCACAGTGTTAAGGGAACCACTTCGATGAACAATCTTGAAACGACATGAAGATAATCTCATAATCCACCTTGAGATACGTTGATTGGGATTCTCCATCGAATTTAGCCATACCAACGAAGAATGGTCAGTGATTACTGTGAATTCAGTACCCTCAATATACGGCCTGAATTTCTCGATCGATAAAACTATAGCTAGAAGCTCTTTCTCAGTGGTTGAATAGTTGCGTTGGCTCTTATTCAAAACCTTACTGAGGTAAGCAACTGGATGTTCTAATCCATCCTCCTCCTGAAACAATACTGCTCCAACACCATTGTCACTAGCATCGCAAGCAACACTTAATGGCTTCGCGAAAAATCTGGACTTGCCAGTATGGGAGCTGAAGTTAATAAAAAGACTTTATTTTATGAAAGGCTTGATCTGCCTGATCAGTCCATACAATGGGTTTTCCTTTCTTCCTACTCTTCAACAAATCAGTAATTGGACTACATACTGAAGCAAAGTCTCTCAAAAATCGACGGTAATAACCGATCAACCCGATCAAACGTCTGATCTGGGTAGTATTCTTCGGAGCGGGATAATCCAAGATATCCTGAACCTTGGAGGGATCAGTTCTCAGACCATTTGCATCCACAACAAATCCTGAAAAATTCAATGAAGGTCTACAAAACTTACATTTATCTAAGTTAACCGTCAGATTTGCTTCCTTCAGACAGTGAAATAGCTTTCTGAGGACAGTGAGATGCATCTCAAAGGTTGGGGTGCAAACGATAATGTCATCCACATAATAGAATACATATGGCTCTAATGATGGATCAATGGCCATATCCATAAGTCTCACCATTGCCTGACAAGCACAATTCAAACCAAACGGTAATACGTTAAAACAGAACAGGCCTCTGCCTGGAACAGCAAAAGTAGTTTTTATTTTGGACCCTTCATTCAAAGGAATCTGGAAGAAAGCTTGCTTCAAATCTATTGAGCTAAGATATGATGCATCACGTACTTTACTTAAAATTGAATCAATGGGGTGCATTGGCGTAACTGTCAGGTAGGGTGATGGAATTCAACTTCCTAGCATCGAACACAACTCTATGTGTTCCATTCTTTTTGGGAACCAACCAAAGTAGGGACATCCATGGGCTACATCCGGACACAGGTTTGATGATGTTGAGCTCCAACATCTTATCAATTTCTTTGTTCAAAATTTTCTGCATGGCCGGAGAAAATGGATACTGTCTCTGTCTAACAGGCCTGGCATCTCCAATATCGATGTGATGTTCATATAAATGTGTCGTACCCAACCGATACCCAACTTATCGGAGGGTGCAATTTGTTTAAACAGGTCGACAACAAAATCTAATTCGTATTTCCGTGAATCAGTCAACGAATCAGGTCCAAGCAATGCTCGAACCACAGCAACGGAATTATCTAAAGATAAGTAAGAGGAACTATAAGTGAAATCCCCGAAATCAAGAGTTAAATTAAATGCATGAATGAAATCCATACCCAAAATCAAGTCGTGAGTTATTGAAGGAACAACAAGTACCCTGAGAACCTTTTCAACATTGTTCAAGCTAATGGGAAGGTTGACATAGCCTAGAGTATTTTGAGGCTTTCCATCAGCCGTGGTAAGGTTAACCGAAAGGTCATATTGGAGAGATAGGTTTAAATTTCGTAAAAGGTGAATAGAAGAGGAACCTAAAATCGTAACATTGCTACCACTATCTACTTAAGAGGATATGGGCTCACCTCCAACATTAACTGTCAAATAAAGGCAATTGTCCTTTAGACGGAGCTCCAATAAAGGATTGACTTCCCTCAAGACATAAGAGTCCTTAGCGACCTTTTCTGGAGGAATACGAGATGGTTAACTGTGAGAACCATTGGATGAATCAGAGTTACCCACAGTTATTGGAAACGAAGAAGTTAATTATTCTGCTAGTTTGGTTTTACCTTCGATTTCTGAGCAGGGTTTTGATTTGAAGGACCTCCAGTACCTGCGGGATTGGGGACCTTTCCTGCGTTTTTTGAACAGAAGGAACAGTTAGACTTAAAAACTTCCTTTCGACCACAACCGAAACAAAAACGTGTTCTTGGCTTGCGACATTCATTGTAATGATTGTTTGCTTCATCAAAATTCCAACATCTAACGTCAGAACGAGTTTCAGACACCTGCAAATTCTCCCAACTGGTTTGAAACGCCCAAACAGAGAGTGTCTTCTATTCTTCTACAAAGAACTGTCAACTGAGACACCGATCCAATATCCTGCGAAACAAGGGCTTCCACATAATCAGAAAGTAGGTTGTTTCTTATTATATTAACCATTTCCAGCTCCGGAGGACCTTTATTAAGCCTATAGAATTGAGCCTCCATAAAAGTTATATAAAGGACAACAGACTCTCGAAGATTCTCTTAACGAAATTTGATCTCATTCGATAATACTGAATCATAATTACTATGTAAGAAAGTGGACTTCAAAGCATTCACCAATTCATTCCAATTCTGAAAACGATTTTTGATGTGGTTGTTATGCCACCAGGTCCATGCTTCGCTTTCAAACAAATCACCAGCATATTCGAACAGGTCCGAATCTGTACAACCCCTGGAAACTTTCAGGGACTCAACTAACTCCAAGAATGGAATTAATGGTTCCTTACCGGAAAATTTCTTCAAACCCCACTTGTACACAGGTATACATTTAGAATAAACTCCAACGTTGGTAGGAGATGAAACATGGTGTAAACCTGTAGATTTCAGGTAGAAGGACCAAAAGCTTCAGGAGCTGACACCTTTTCCGCTATATCGGATTCTAACATAAGAACCTCCTTATAAAGAATCTGTCTCATAGCAGATTCATCATCTTTATCTACTGGTAGACGCTGAATCCTACCAGTAATATGAGTCAATCGCGTGAGTATACGTTTATGATCAACTTGAGGGGACATTGAGTTGAATTTAGCGCAAACTTCTTTCAAATCATTCAAACTTTCCTGAATGCCTGCGATATTCTCTTCAAAAGAGAAAGGATCAGATAAGGTGGTGAAACTACGATCAGAGGATTCTTGGGATAACAAACCCCTTAGAATTTTACGCTTGTCATCCACTGATGACGGAGCTTCGATTCCTCGTATGGCAATTTCATAAGCAAGCTCGTTTTGTTTGAGAAAATTAGGATTGATAGACATTTTGAAAAATACGTTGAGATATTTGAGATATCAAATATCATAGAGATACGTGAAATAATAAAAAAAAAGAAAAACAATGCGAAACCCGAATGAAGAATTCAGTATGGTTGCCAAGAGAATGACCCTAAAGATTTTAAATTACCCGAAACGAGGATGTGGTCGACAATGAATTCTCAAGTCACCTCCACCAGGAGAAGAGTGAGATCAGGTTTTTCGAGAGAGGAAAAAAAAACTTTCGAATATTACTAATTGCAAATTGCAATGCCCGAGCTTAGTCGGTTTTTTGAAAGGGTCGTGAGCCTGATCACACAATTCCACCAAAATGAAAGCAACACAAACTCAAGTCAAACAACCACTCGTTTATTTTCACTAGAATTAATTTTTACAATAACTAAGCGACCTGGTACCAGAGTGAATATTCTTAATTAATATTTACAATTAACCAATATAAAAATATAAAAAATCACGAAAAACACTGCGTGAAGGCAGGAGCTTTTGAGCGCTCGTACATGCACCTTGTATGTAGATTCGCATTTTCCAGTTTTGGAAACCAATTGAGGAAATTTTTGACAGCTGTCAAACAAATTTTCAAACTAAGGCGATAATCCAGACTTCAAGTCAGTGCTTTAGGTGACCAATATTTTTTTCGATAATTCGCTAGAATTTTCTACGGTATCTATGGTCTTGGTGATGCGATCTGGACAAAATTTTGCACGTAGTTTGAATACATTATTCCTCAGCTAGGTGCATAATTTCATTCCAATCCGATCAGTAGTTTCGAAGCTTTCAGGAAAGAAATATTTTGAACGGCCATATTCACGGAACCCCTAGTCTAATTTTGCTCATTGGATGAACTTGACTGCGATATTCGCGATCCAAACCCAACCTGAAAATTTCAAGTTCCTAGGCCTTTCCGTTCAAAAGTTACAATTTTCTATGGTTTCTATGGTTCAGGTCATGCTATCTGGACAAAATATTGCTTTAATATATCATTCTCGATTAAAATACAAAATTTCATCTTGATCGAATCCGTTGTTTCGAAATTATCGAGAGAACAAAATTTCAAACGACCGTATTTACGGAACCCCTAGTCTAGTTTGGCTCATTGATGAACGTGACCGTGAAATTCGCGATCCAAACCCACCCTGAAAATTTCAAGTCCCTAGGCCTTTCCGTTCGAAAGTTATGATTTTCTATGATTTCTATGGTTCTGGTCATGTGATCTGGGAAATAATAGCTTGAATATATTTTTCTCCATTAGTATACAAAATTTCGTCACGATCGAATCTGTAGTTTGGAAATTATAAAGAAAACTAAATTTCAAACGACCATATTTACGGAACCCCTAGTACAATTTTGCTCATAGATGAAAGTGATCACGACAATCGAGATCCACACCTATCCTGAAAATTTCAAGTCCCTAGGCGTTTCCGTTCAAAATTTACAATTTTCTATGGTTTCTATGGTTCTGGTGATGCGAGCTGGAAAAAATTTTGCATGTAGCTTGAACACCTCAATTTCCATTAGAGTGCAAAATTTCATCTCGATCGAATCATTAGTTTCAAAGTAATCAGGAAAACAAAATTTCGAGCGGCCATATTCACGGAACCCCTCGGCGAATTTTGCCCAATAACGAACTTAACCGCGGCATTCGAGATTCGAACCTACCCTGAAAATTTCAAGTTTCTAGGACATTCCGTTCGAGAGTTATCGTGTATACGGCCGGCCGGCCGGACGGACGGACGGACGGACGGACAGACTCGAATTTTTCGACGGATTCGTCATCAGTGAGTCGAACATAGTCGATTGAGACCATTTTCGGCTCAAAATTCGAAAAATACAGACATCGTGACGAAATGATATAGCCCTCGTGTAAGTAGTACGAGCGCTCAAAAAAGGAGAAAAAATATTCCATGCACAAATAAAATGGCGGAGGCAATCCTAGTTAAAAGAATACAATAAAATAATAAAAACTGAATATTATAAGAGTACGAATAAATGATAAAACAAAGCGATGTAAAAACATACTTACCCCTTATTTGAGGGTTTTCTTACACTATGAGAAATTATTAAATTGAAATTATTCGAGAAAATATAGATAAAGATAATCGTAACCTTTTCTCGATGCAATCAGGAACAGAAAAAGAAGGGGATCGAGTTGTTGTCCGCATCAGACACATATGAACGCACACATGGAACATTCGTACCACAACATTTACAATTCATTTCTTCCTTCAATGGTCTTTTAAAGAAAAATAAAAAGGCCAATAAATGAATTTTACATGTAGAACGCTAGTTCTAGTTGTTGAAAACCTAAAGCGATCTATGGCACTGATAGAGAACTGGTGTACCATAAATGGCCTAGTTCTCAACAATGATAAAACAAACATTCTGTTTTTCTCGAATAGTCGATCAAAATCAACACCTCCTTCCGACATCGCTTTCAATTCTGGATTAGTTCAGACTAATTCCCAAACAAAGCTTCTTGGGGTATATATTGACTGCCATTTTAACTGGGCAGTACATTGTGAATTACTTATGAACAAATTAAATTCTGCAGTTTTTATGCTGAGAGCTTTGGTGAATCAAGTTGACGATAGAACTCTGATGAGTGTTTATTATGCAAATTTTCATTCCATCATGTCCTATGGAATCATCTTTTGGGGGGACAGTACATCAGCAAAACAGATATTTATTACACAAAAGCTCGCCATAACAACAATTTTTAGAATGAAATTTAAAGAATCGTGTAGAGGTACATTCAAAGAAAACAATATACTTACTATGACAGGCCTATACATTTATAGGGTTTCATTATTTTTCCACAAAAATTAGCGTTATTTTCTCTAATTTAAAAATAGCAATAATACTCGTAGAATGAATGAGTATTTTTTCCCCCTCATAAATATAATATTACAGAGCAGAGCGTTTTATATATGAGCCTAAGATTATTAAACTTTTTACCTGAAAATATAAGGAATATTCAAGAATACAGAATTTTCAGAAAAACAATCTTGTCAATTATTGTCAAATGTGAACCTTATTCAATACTTGAATTTAAGAATTATTGTTGTCAGTTGTAGAATACAAGCTCTTTGCAACAATTCTGAAATGTTAATCCGAGTGTTATTTCTTGTTGAGTTCATTATGTGTTAAAATTTTGACTTGTTTTCCTCTTCATTGATTTGTCAATAATTTTGGAAATAAAGATTATTCTATTCTATTCTATTCTATTCATATCGCTTCAGAAAAATTCCGTTATAAGAATGTCGCAAGGTCCCCAGCTGTAGTAGGTATTCGGTTTGAGGTTTGTTACATGTAGTGCCTTATATTTATTTCCACTGGTTTATAATCTTTCTTTCGGGTGATTTTTTTACCACTCTTGACATTGTTGAAACTTCCGTAATTGAAGATCTCACCTGAAAGATTTCTGGCGTGTGGATGCCACGGTAGCCTCAGGAGCGTCGATTACAGTATGCCGATCTGGATGCTTAGTCCTGTTACCTGCGTTTGTTTGTTTATTTGATTTTTTGTTCAATTCCGTTACAATGAAATCTTTTTTGGTGATGTTAACTTCTGAGATTAAAATTTTATATTTCGATAATTCGATATTTTCTTCCATCAGAGAGTTTTTCTCTTCCAGTTCGGCAATTATTTTAAACAAAAGATCTTGTTGGCATGAATCTTAATGTATTAAGTTAGTGGCAATTTTCACCTCTAGGTCACCTCTGGTCGATGAAATCGTAAGTTCTTCATCACAGCACTTTGACATTTTCTTTCCACAACTATTATGAAATACTTTAGTGCGTGAATTACTCTTTGTACTAACTTTCGCAATACTTTGCTTGCAATAAGTGCACTTATAAGGAATACTTTGAGGAGCGTCGCTAACAACATCTTTACTCGTTGAAGCCATCTTCCCCATCTTCACTATATATCGGGAACAAAAGAGAATTGGTCTTGATTTGCACTCAGCTCAGAACTGACCCATGCCATCACATATCTAGCACAAGGCCTCGGGCTAGAACCAGACATTTCTTGTCATCGAAATGGGGTCGGTTCTCCTGGGACTCGCACTCCTCTGGTTCCCATATATAGAAAGAAAGAAAGTTTATTATTTTTCCTAAAAAACTGATTACATCGCTGAGGTATATAATACATTATAACCAGTTGGCGATATTGAATCAATAATAATTCTGAAAATATTATATATTCTATGAGAGATCAATTGATAAATTCAGAAAAGGAAAACGAAAATGAACAGAGAATTCATGAGCGGGAACATTCAGGTATCAGCATTTTCAATGTCAAATTTATCGAAGTAGGTGAATAAAAATGTCCAATCAGGTGAATAGATTCAAGGTAGGCATCGGGTATCATCAGGTCCGTCCACAAATTGAATTATGTACTGTTTGTATGGTTCATATTAGCTATTATCTATTGAATTTTTCATATGGAGTTTTGTGTTATTACTCATCCAAGATTTCAGTTGTCTTTTGAACGATTTTACATTTTTATATTTTTTAAGTCTTCTGGTATAATACTGTAAATTTTGGGTGCAAGATAATTATAGAATCGCTGGCCAATCGTCTTCATACATCTGGGTGTTTGGTAATTATGATCTCTGTTCCTGGTTGTGTAATCATGTTGCAAGGGGTTAACTTTCATCTTTTTGGACTTTAATAGCGTATAACTGCCTTACATCATGAACTTCGGCTAGCTCAAATAACTCATGGCTCGGAAAGGTACGTGGTTTTTTGTGAATCAGTTTCAGGACCCACTTTTGAACAACCTCCAATGGTCTAATGTGGTTTTGGTAAGTACCATCCCACCCAATAATGCCATGGATGATTTGTGATTGTATCAAGGCTTTGTAGAAAATTACCTAATAGATCCCTAATATTATTCAGATGAGCACGTAAGTATTTGAATTTGAATAGCTGACCTCTTATCCTATTTGTAAGATTTTTTATATGTTCATCCCATTTTGATTGCTGGTCAATCGTTACTCCCAAATACTTGAAATTTTTAGTTTCAGCTATAGAAGTTTTGCTGTCAAACTCAAGTTTTCCCAACTTCAGTAGACCAGTAGTATAAGAGCTAAAGACCATATATTTCGTTTTTTTGGCATTCAAGGTGAGCTTATTACTTTTCAGCCATTTTTATATTTCTTGAAATTTTCTTTGTGTTTCTTCCTTCAGTTCCTCCCAAGAAGATCCCCTGAGAAGAATAACAACATCGTCTGAAAAACATATTGCATCTTCAGATTCCTTTATCTTCAACAGACTGTTGATGTATACAAGAAATAGTATTGGTCCTAAAACAGTACCTTGCGGTACTCCATACGTTACTATCTCCTAAAAACTCTTAGAACTCCCGATCTGAACAACTGGTCTTCTATTAGCTGAATAGCTCTTTAGTTGCTCGTGTAGGGGGCCTCTGAATCCGTATGTTTGTAATTTCTCCAGTAGTCATACATGACAAATATGTACAATGCTGGAATTTTTTACCTAGGCTTTCATATAATTTTTCTGTGAGCTCCCTTATTGCATCCTCCGTTGAGGTTCCTTCGACGAATCCATATTGTTTTTTATCTATTATACTTTTTGAGATGATTCAACATGCGTTTCTTTATGCATTTTTTTAAAACCTTCGCTAAGTTTGACACCAACGATATAGGTCGATGATTTACAATCTGTGAACGGTCTTCGCTCTTGAATAGTGGCTTGATAATACCCATTTTCAAAGTGTCAGGAAAGCACCCAGTCATTTGAATAATTCAATGTAACATGACTAATGAAAAAATCGATTGAATACATACTATTTATGTTATATTATAAATTATAATTGGTACAGCTCTGATTTATATATTTCATATAAATCACATAGAGTTTATTTGAAAATTTTTACAATTTTTTTCAGCTAGATCGAACGAGGTTTGCTAGTCAGCGCTCAGGGGCCCCGGTGCACTGCACCGGTTAGCAACTGTGTAGTTACGCCACTGTCCCAGTCTCGAAACATTTGTTTACTAAATAGGCAAAAGGAATTGATATTCCATGTTTTATCTCCTTTAATGTTTCAGATTTGAGTGAGTCAAGAACTTCGGCTTTACCTGACATGAGTCCTGTTATAATGTCTTCTATTTCCACTGGGTCAAAGGGATTCAGATAAAAGGTGTTACATTGTGTCTCTTTACAAGGTTCATTATCGTGATTGTGCACCTCGGATGTTTGACGTTTGCTCCGAATAATAATTTATCCCAAAGTGCAAAAGAGAAGCTATTTCGAAGCGCTTTTTGGTCAGGAAATTCGCAAGTATATATTCCATCTGATACCTCAATTGGAACTAGTTTTGGAGTTGATTTGAAACTCATTTCCTTTGAATCCTGAATGTTCATTCGGTTTGTTTACCTCCCGCTTTCGTTGACATATGTGTGTAGGAGATATCACCATCGAATCCGTCACTAACATCGACGTATGTACGGGGTGCATCCATTTTAGAGATTTCGATATATCGTGTAACCTTATTTCATTGCATACTGGTGTAACTTATCCCTCATTCTTTTTGTTATCCGGCGGCCCTCTTGTTTGTCTGTTAGTCACCGGCTATCGGCCCGGCTGTTGTGAAAAGTGTCCCAGTTTATTCCTTTCTCACCAGTACGCTCTTGTTTTTGTTATTTATGATGGCAACTATGTCGTGCTTGAAGTGTAATGTAGCTATCGAGGAGGGCACTGATGGAATGTTGAGGTGTGATGGCTGCAGTAGGCCTATTCATGCATCCTGTTCCGAGCTTACTCTCGCGGAGTTGAAGTGTTTCAACTTACGCTCAAACCTCAGAAGACTTGTGAAGTACCTCTGTCTTGAATGTGAGCAGGGACTCCATCAGATTCCTAAGATTTTACAGTTAATTAACGGGCTTAAAAATGAGATACGCGAACTCAAACATTCGCAATCGGTTGATGTTGGGATGACACAATTGGATTCTGCACACTCGCCCCATTCCAGTGAGCAGATTATATATGAAGGGTTCGAAAGAACTTAGCGCTCTCACAATTTCATCATACACGGTAGTGTTGAGTGCGGTGCCAGCAGGCAGGATCAGATACGGAAGGACACTGATTTGGTTCAGTCTATCCTGGGTGAATGTAAGGTTGCTGAGCAGAGTGTGAAGCCGTTAAGAATTGGGAAATTCGATCCTACTAAGCAATCGCGAACTCGTCCTTTGAAAGTACGCTTATCCTCTCCTGATTTGGTTCCGGTTGTCTTGCGCAGATTCAGGGGGTTGAAGACCAAATTCGGGAATGTATATGTAACTCCAGATAGAACTCCTCAGCAGATGGCGCTCCACAAATCAGTTAGAACTGAAATGGATCAGCGCTTGGCTGCGGGAGAGTCTAATCTCCGCATAAAGTATATATCCGGGGTTCCCTCAATTTTGAGCTCGACCTCGGAAAACTAAGATGCTCTAACAGGAATTTTTCTGCTAATTTGCCCCATGAGTTGTAACGGCGTTTTTCTCCGGTTGAGAAAAATCGCCTTCAACCTGATTTACGAAAGAACTCGGGCGCCAATTGCGATAGGTTTTATAAGGTCGCAATACCTTATGACACTTACTGAGTCCAAACTCGGGTAGCTTTGATACAGTTGGAGACAGAGTTCGACCCAATCTGAGGTGGTAGCGATTGGCAAGTGTCGATTTCTTTGGCCGGTGAGAAGGAGGAGGCTATTGAGGTAATAAATGAAATTCACTCTGATAGTATGTCCGATTATGGACACTATAATATCTAATTGGTCAAATTGTTACACCCCAAATGTCGCAACCAGTACGAAAGACAACAATAATAATCGTTTCGACGCAGTCGTATGATCAACAAAACAAATAATTCTCAGTCTAAAGATCAAAAAAAATAACTCTCAATATCAAAATATATACAATGGGTTGGCGGCAAGCGGACGAGGTATGAGTGAGGCGAGCGATCAGCAGTTATTATATTAGCAGGCAATAAGCAGAGCAAATGTAGAAAGCGATGATAAGCGTGGTCAAAATGCGAACAAGTGTGAAAGCATACAAAATGGTAATAAAACAACAGTTTACAGTCCAGAGTTTCGGCGAGGTGACACCCTAACCTGTGTTCCGCGAAATCGGGATTACTTAAGTTCAGTGACAGCACGGCGCTGCCTAAACAACGGCTAAACAAACCGGTGTTGAAGTAAGTCAAGACTGAAACCAAGTCAAGACAACGTATACTGCCGTGTAACCAACCCGTAAACTCGGAGCTTAATTGGCGCATCCACCAAAACAACTTTGATCAGCGACAGCACGGCGCTGCCTAATAGTAGCTGAACCCACCGGGGTTGAAGTAAGTCAAGACTGAAACCAAGTCAAGACAAAGTATACTGCCGTATAATCAATCAGTAAACTCGGAGCTTAATTGGCGCATCCACCAAAACAACTTTGATCAGTGCCAGCACGGCGCTGCCTAAATCGTATCTGAACCAACCGGGGTTGATGTAAGTCAAGACTGAAACCAAGTTCAGACGAAGTATATTATCATGTAATCAATAAGTAAACTCGAAGTTTAAACAGCGCATCTACCCAAAACAATTCTTGGTCGGGGAATTTTATACAAAGGGGTCCACGGAGAGGAAGCTGAAACAAGCAAGGGTCGTCTCCACCAAAATATTACTGTGGAGTGGGCTATTGGCAAAACTGAAACCTTGTCGGGGAAATATGAACAAGGCCACCAACGGTGGAGAAAAAGAAACTTGAAATATGGTTGTCACTCCTCGGAGAGTCGGAGTTGAGACAACTTAACAAGGATATAAACCCCTTTCCTCGAAGTATAAAGTTCCTCAGGCATTACTCATAAGATCAAACCGCAATGAGCAATGGACGTCAGAACTTCACTCGAGGGGCATTGAAGCACCGACGCGGTACTTCACGCTGCCAGGGTATACTAGTTATTCGATGGAGTTGAGATTTCAATTACTGGACGTATGCCACCTATCGTGGGTCGGTCCTGACATGTGGTGAAATATTCACCCACCAGAAACTTTAATCGGGAAAAAAAAGGCCAGACCACCAATGGTGGAAAAATTATAACTTTGACGATGGTTGCCACTGCAATGAATCTCGGACTTGTGGCAACTTACTAAAGGATATTGACCCCTTTCCTCGAAGTATAAAGTCCTTCAGGCATTACTCATAAGATCAAACCGCAATGAGCAATGGACGTCAGAACTTCACTCGAGGGGCATTGAAGCACCGACGCGGTACTTCACGCTGCCAGGGTATACTACTTATTCGGTGGGGGTTAAGATTCCACTTACTGGAACCAAAGCCAGAATGAATGCAAACGAAGTCTATCAAGGGGCTTGATTATCTACAAAAATTGTAACAGCTTCGAATTCCCCGTCGGACCAAATCTCGGATAATCTAAGGTGATAATGACTTAGCTAAATTGTCTCTTGGGACTGATGATAAAAAAAATAAAAGTTACAGAATTTACAAGTAACGATCACGGAACACAGGAAGAATAATCTACGGTTAAAAATGAACTCAGGTTAATACGGAAATACAGCTCACCAGCTCTAGGACTTTCCTGTACGGGCAGCACACACTGCACAAGCGTTAACACACTTCAAACAGCACAAAACGGCTTAGAGTCAATTTCTCGATTTTACAATAACCCCGAACGAAAGTCGGTAATTATCCCAAGCGCAACACGATCTCGAGCGGCTTTTCCAGTCGGGAAAATTATTCTCTTGTTCTATCAGCAATTTATAACGAAGTTTCTCACGACGAATAATTCTGATTATTATAATAACGCTTTTCACCAATATTATACACGACGGCTAAATTGGAATTGCCTCTACTACGACTTTCTAACAGTCTCAAACACGGCGATTTAATCGGAATTTTCTAACACAACTTTTTAACAGTGTTAAACACGGCGGATAAATCGGCATTTCAATACCAATCTCTAATAGTCAAACACGGCGGCTAATTCGGAATTGCCTAAATTCCATCCCATTCCCCCTTTTATAAGGTCGGTTTGATGGGGGTAATTCGGACATTCGAAGACGGCGTCGTTTTCCAAAAAAAACTCCCAGTCAACATACCAAAACTCGCTTCTGCAAACGTTATCTCTTCCGCGACGAAATCCTAGAGTTTTTCTACATAGGCTCGGATTTTAATTGATCGCGTTAAATTCGCCTCATATGCGACATGAAAATTATTCCGACAAATTTTCTCAAAATCCCGGCCGATTATACCGGGTGACTTATGAAACTTCCTGACGGGGAATGAGGATTTATCTGAGTAAAATCTCCAGAAATCGACGTAAAACATACAGGGTGGCCCATATGTCCTCGTATTCAGAAATATTGAACAATTTCCCCAAATTTTCTACAAAAATTTACGTGAATGATACCGGCCGATCTAGTAACGAAATTCATTTCGTTACAGAGTCTGAGAATATCACAATTTATTATCAGAATTCAAGAGGGCTCAATACGAAGTTGTCAACATTTTTCAAGTCTGCTTGTGAATATTCATACGATGTAATTTGTATAACGGAGACCTGGCTCAGTAATTCGGTTCACAATGGTGAAGTGTTGCGAACCGGCTAAAGGGTGGTACGGTGTGATAGACAGTTTGCTAGGGTCAATAGATCTCGTGGTGGTGGTGTACTTGTTGCTTTTTCGGATATCATGGTTTTCAGTATTTTGGATACATCATTTTTGACAGATCGTGTTCCGTTAAAAGACGTTGTTTTGTGTCGTTGTACCGAGCCATTTGCTTTAATGGTTTGTGCGCTCTATATTCCCCCCGATATAACTGTTTTCCAGCTTGAAACATTTACAACTGTTTTGGAGATGAAATTTGTTGGAGAGACCGTCTTGTTGGTGGGCGACTTCAATTGTCCAAACTTTGATGGACCTGATAGTTGTCCCAAGTCTATCTTGCTGCGGAACTTTTGTGACCTTTTGAGGTTGCGCCAGTTCAACAACATTTTCAACAAAGATGGCAGGTTGCTGGAATTGGTTCTCGCTAGTGATGATGTTGGGGTTTCAGCGGTGCGTTTTGATTCCCCTTTCATTTCTGAGGATGCATATCATCCTGCATTGCACATAGTTCTTACTCATGAATCTCCCAAGCGCCAAGTAAATTTTCCTCTGCATAGGAATATACGGTATAATTTTAGACGTGCTGATTTTTCTTCTTTGAGTTCTTCAATAAGTTCCTTTGATTGGAGTTTCATGGAAACATTCAAATGTGTCAATGATGCTCTGGACTACTTTTATGTCAGACTGTTCAGGATTTTGGATGAACTTGTTCCTAAGACGACCTATTCATCAGCGCAACGCAGCTTTCCCGTGTGGTTCACAAATGACTTAAAGCGTAATATCCGTCTCAAAAATTATTACAGAAAGAAATGGCGTACTGGAGGTGAAGAAAAGTATATGGATGAGTTCAGGCGTTTGAGAGCCTTGGTCAAGTCGGAGATATCCTCTGGATATAACAGTTATCTGGCTGAGGTGCAGGGTCAGATAAAATCTGATCCTTCTGCTTGCTGGAGATATTTGAACCAGAAGAGGTGTGTTACGAGAGTGCCTGGGGTCTTTCACAGTAGTGGACGTCTTCATGATAATCCCGGTGAAATTGTCGATTTGTTTGGAGTACACTTTTCTGATGCGAGGAACTTTACTGTGGATAATGGTGGCCACTCCGAAAATGTAGAACAGCTTCCGCCAATTTTTATTCCACCTGTAACCGAGGAAGAAATCAGAAAGATTATGGATAAATTTCCTGATAAATTAACGTCTGGTGATGATCAGATCCCCTCATTGCTCCTTCGAAAGTGTAGCTCGGCACTTGCCAAGCCGCTCCATCATATAATTACCATTAGTCTTCGTACTTCTGCCTTTCCCAATAGATGGAAGAGAGCTTGGGTTATTCCCATATTTAAAAAGGGGATTCATCTCTTGTGGAGAACTACCGACCTATATCTGTGCTACCTAATTTTGCCAAGGTGTATGAAGAGATATTATATTCCAGTATTTACCATCACGTTAAGCCGCATTTGTCATCAAGGCAGCATGGATTCATACGAGGTAGGTCAACTATAACTAACCTGGCCACAATTTCACAAAACCTTGCAGAGTCTCTTGATGATGGGGGACAAGTGGACGTGATATATACAGATTTCTCTCGTGCTTTCGATACTATGGATCATGAATTGCTTTTGAGGAAACTTGCATCATTTGGCTTCGCTCCTTCTTTTCGGAGACTCATCAGTTCTTATCTGAGGGGAAGAATGAACTATGTATTTTACAATGGCTTCAAATCTTTCGAGTATGAGCTCAGGACTGGCGTACCTCAGGGATCCAATCTAGGTCCATTGTTGTTCAACATCTTCATAAACGATCTCCTGTGCTCTCTTGATTGCAAGGCATTGGCCTATGCGGATGATTTGAAGCTTTACCTGAGAATATGTGGAATCTGTGATTTTTGCGTCTCCAGTCGAGTCTCGAATTCGTCAATGATTGGTGCTCCCGGAACGGTCTCATATTGAATTTGAAGAAATGCTGTAAGGTAACTTACACGAGGAAAACACAGCCGCTCATCTTTGATTATCATATTGGTGATCAACTGATTTCGGCCGGAGACCGCTTTCGTGACCTGGGAGTCCTTTTCGACAGCGAATTGAGTTTTGTTCCGCATGTGGAGGAGATTTGTGCCTCTTCTTGTAGGTCACTGGGATTCATGTTAAGAAGCTTCAGGGAGTTCGATGATTTGTCCGCTCTCAGTTGTTGCTTGTTGTGAGTAAATTGGAGTACGCGAATCTGATATGGTTCCCAATATATGCTGCCCATCTAACACCTATCGAACGAATTCAGAGAAAGTTTCTGAAATATGTCTTATTCAGAAAAACAGGCAGATATCCCGAGCGTGGAGCGGATCTATCAGGCATCATGGCAGAGATAAGAGTATCGACTTTCCTTACGCGTCAGAACCTACAGTGCGCAAAGTTCGCGCAGAAGCTCCTTAGCGGTACGATAGACTGCCCTTTCCTGCTCTCACGAGTCAACATCCATGTACCAAGAGTGATGACCAGGCATCCACTAGCGTTCAGCCTGCCTACCCCTCGGACCAACATACTCCAGCGGGCACCTGTGTATCGGGCTTGTGAAACAGCTAATAGGCTCGGTATTATAATGTTTCAATAGTTATATGAAGGATTTTTTTTGTTTTTTGTAATTTTGCTATTTTTTGGTTATGGATATATTAGTTTATTTTTACCTTGTAATTGGGAATTTTCCCCTTGGGTAAAATAAAGTATTATTATTATTATTATTATTATAATCTGATGGACAAATAATTTTTTCAGCATAGATTTTTCCGGTATTGCTGTAATGTTCATAGGTTCAAATAAAACAAAAGCAGTTCAACTCACCGCCTTCAGCCCTATATCGAATGAAGTAAACAATGACTGCTTGTTCATCAATCCACAAATTCTGTAAACCACAACCGTCAGTCATTCTGCCAAATAAAATCAGAAAAATTGATTTTCTTTTCATGTGGAAAAGCTTTATTTTGGAATAACTCATTTTATCCAAGCCTTATATGTAGACACGAAATAAGGGCAGGATAGAGGAAATTTTTTCCGAGATACGGGAGTTTTTGAAATTATATATTTTTTTAATTCTTCAAGTGAACTCATTCTCACAAGGACCTCCGTGTCTTCAAAGTATCAAATCGATCGAATCGATATTTTTCGAATTGAGGAGATGAAAAATTTGAATACATTATTCCTCAGCTAGGTGCGAAATTCCATTCCAATCCGATCAGTAGTTTCGAAACTATCAGGAAAAAAATATTTTGAACGGCCATATTTACGGAACCCCTAGTCTAATTTTGCTCATTGATGAACGTGACCGCGATATTCGCGATCTAAACCCGCCCTGAAAATTTCAAGTTCCTAGGCCTTTCCGTTCAAAAGTTACAATTTTTTATGGTCTCTATGGTTCTGGTCATGCGATCTGAACAAAATATTGCTTTAATATATCATTCTCGATTGAAATACAAAATTTCACCTCGATCGAATCCGTAGTTTCGAAATTATCGAGAAAACAAAATTTCAAACGACCGTAGTTACGGAACCCCTGGTATAATTCTGCTCATTGATGAACGTGAACGCAACATTCGAGATCCACACCAATCCTGAAAATTTCAAGTCCCTAGGCCTTTCCGTTCGAAAGTTATGATTTTCTATGATTTCTATGGTTCTGGTCGTGTGATCTGGAGAAATGTAGCTTGAATATATTATACTCCATTAGTATACAGAATTTCGTCACGATCGAATATGTAGTTTTGAAATTATCAAGAAAACTAAATTTCAAACGACCATATTTACGGAACCCCTAGTATAATTTTGATCGTAGATTAACGTGATCACAACATTCGAGATCCACACCTTTCCTGAAAATTTCATGTTCCTAGGCCTTTCCGTTCAAAAGTTACAATTTTCTATGGTTTCTATGGTTCTGGTCATGTGACCTGGACAAAATTCCACATGTAGCTTGTACACCTCATTCCCCATTCAAGTGCCAAATTTCATTTTGATCGAATTTGTAGTTTTCAAGTCATCAGGGGAATAAAACTTTGAACGGCCATATTTACGGAACCCCTGGTGGAATTCGGCCCATTAACGAACTTAGCCGAGGCATTCGGGAACTGAACTCACACTGAAAATTTCAAGTCTCTAGGTTGTTCCGTTCGAGAGTTATCGTGCTCACGGACGGCCGGACGGACAGACTCGAATGTTCCGACGGATTCGTCATCAGTGAGTCGAACATAGTCGATTGAGACCATTTTCGGCTCAAAATTCGAAAACACTTAGCCTATCAGCTGCTCAGATTGTAACAGTGAGGGTGTGAATAAAACAATGAACCTTACAGAGCTTAACAGTCGTTGGGCGCCAGGCTTACTTACGTAAACCAAATCTTGCTTGAGAGAAAAAAAAATCAAAATGATATTTTTATTGAAACAAAATTTTAATAAACCAATGAAGTGAAAAAGCTGAAGGCTGAATATGAACAAATAATATTTAACAAAAACATTAACACAAAATGAGAATTTAATTAGGCTCCAGACAGAATTTGGAAAGAGTCGGGTTAGAACGGATTTTGAGCTCTCACTTCTCTCGATTCTTGGTAAATCTGACGAGATGCCAACTTGAAAGATGGAATTCAACTTGCCATTGCGTAATGCTTATCCTTGTATTGGAGGATGCGGGTTTGGCCGGTTTCAGGAGATTCTGGACTTTTCTCCAATCTATCAACGATGGCGTTTGTGTGCTTCGATGAGGACTGGCTACCAAGCATGCAGAATAAATAAGCATTAGTCGTAGTCAAATAATGTTGAAGTATGCTCTGTTCGAACGACCCTTCCGGTCTGAACCAGAATGAGTTAATCAACTCTTCAGAAAATCTCTTATTCAGAATTTACAAAGTTAAGTTTCTGATTACAAATTTAAGTGATTACAATTAACAAAGGAAAGAGTTTATAAAAAATATACAATCAACTTGTCATCTAAAATGGAAACTAATACTTTCCGGAAAGAAAAATGAATGAAGTTCAAAAATGAGGCAAATTAACAGATCAACATACGATGAGAAAATTCAATAAATGATCCGAAAAAAGTTATAGAAAATTATATTTAAATCAACGACAAAAAAAATGGTGAACCAAAAAGAGAACATGCACCTTCTGACAAGAAAAAAAATGAATGAAAATATCCGAAATGTACCAGTACCCAAATACAGATAAATTAAAATTGTAATAATCAAAAACGGAAATTTAACCCAAGATAAGGAAATTCGAATATTCAATTAAATCTCTTACCAGAAGATCACACTCACTTTTACCACCTGTTAACTCTAGTCGAAAAATCTAATTAATTGAAAGACAATTGCGAGAAGGAAAAATGAATGACTTCCCCTCCCTCTTGGAAAAATCTGATTTTAAATCAACTCTGTACGTTCAAAAATGACATCGGTCTAGGAAGCAGTGGCGTCACAGCGGTTGGAAATTCAGGCTGTAACGAGGTGCATGAATGATCGTTATGACCACCCCAACCGGGCGAAAAAATTTTTGGAAACTTGAGAAGTTTACAAAAATTTTTTTTTTCTTTTCAAATTTCAAGGAATCACAAACAATAAAGAAACAGACTGAAATTCAGGATCAAACAGCAAACTCAGAAATAAGTAACAGATAGGGAAAATAAATAAAGATATTGAACTTACTTATTCAAAATGAAAATGAACAGATTCATATGTTACATTAGTTCTCAAATGAAAAGAATAATAAAGAATCAAATGCACATACTCCTGTTGAAAGGTTTCTTCATGAAAGTGCAAATTTTCCAAAGGAACTACAAACATGTAGATTCTTTCATGATTTTTCACCATTCAACAGCCATGCCATTCATGCCTTCTCTCAATAGATAAGTAAGAAGGCAAAGGCAAGAAAGCAAAGATAAAATTATTTTGAGTTATTATCCGAATCAGCGCTGAAATATTCCTCTTCATCTGAATCTGTGTTCTCGTCCTTATAGGCTGACTTAAGATCCTTAACATGCCAACGACCCAAATTTTTACCCAAATCCTTGAGTTCGTAAATCAACTCCGAAACAACTCTAGTTACAACACAAGGTACAAATTTAGGGGCTAATTTGGAAGAATAATTATTGACAGCAGAAGACAGAGTAACATTCTTCTTCCACACCTTGTCACCGACATGAAACTTCACGTTTCGCTTTCTCAAATTGTATTAATGAGAATTCCTAAGATAAGCCTAATGTAACCTTTTCCGCACTTCGAAAAATAAATCCAGAAGCTTTTGAACATCTTCAATTCGTTGTAGTTTGTCTGAAATGGGAAAAATGTTCTCATCATTGTCCGAAATTTTTCCATAAAAATCCCCAGTGACTGGAACATTCCTAGCAAACGTTAAAAAAGCGGGAGAATATCCCGTGACGTCATGTTTCGCCAACCTTATAGCCTGAGCTACCCTGAAAATGGAGTAATCCCAAGTTTTGGTGTTATCATGAATATAGCAGCGAATTGACGTTACGATAACTTTATTGACTCTTTCCGCGAAATTAACTTGCGGATGATATTTCGCATTGTACCAAATTTTTGAACACGATAACTTTCCATCAACTGCTTGAACTCTTTACTGATGAATTGGCTGCCGTTATCGACCATCATTAGCTGAGGTACACCGTAAATAAGAAATACATTATTTTCCATAAACTTAACGACATTTTTCGAAGTAGCATTAGACATCGGCTGAACCAAAGTAAATTTAGTAAACCAATCGACAACAACCAAAACATATTTATTTCCATTCTTAGACCTCGGGTATGGACCTGAAATATCTGCAGAAATGCACTGAAAGGGAAAATTAATGTTTTTATATGATCCCATTTGACCAGCTGGAGGTAAGTTCGTACTTTTACAGGCAGCAGAAATAGGACATTTCCTAACATATTTGTATACATCCCTTCTTATTTTCGGCCAGTAATATAATTCCGAAATTCGGTTAAGAGTTTTGGATATTCCTAAATGAGCAGAAGTTTCCTCATCATGATAAAAATTGAGAACCTCTGAACGATTAGCAGAAGGAACCACTATTTTCCAATCGGTCAAGTTACTAGACAAATTGTGATTTGAAAGTAGGTGCTTGTCCCAAAAAAAAATTCCGTTTTCAACACGAAAAGACGGGTATTCATCGGGATCTTTTAAAACTTTCGCAATCATTGAATCATACCATTTATCAGGTAAAAAAGTGCACACGTCAATTACAGAAATATCTGCGACCGAACGCGATAAAGCGGAGGAAGCATTGATAACTTGTATGGACTTGGGTAAGGCTTTCGACTGTATCAACCATAAGAAGCTCTTGCCCAAACTAGAATATATTGGCATCAGGGGCCCACCGCTTGAATTAATAGCATCATATCTGCATGATAGATACCAGATTGTGGATTATAACGGAAAAATATCCTCCAAAAGGAGACTTTCGACTGGCTTGCCTCAGGGCTCTGTGCTCGGGCCTATTTTGTGTTCAATCTACATCGACGATATGGTACATAATGTTACCGCGGATAGAAGAACAATTTTCACTGATGATACATCGTTTTTAAATAGAGCACCAAGTGAAAGAGAACTTCTGGAAAAATCAGAGATATCCATTCGAGACGCCATTGAATGGTTCAGTGGCAATGACTTGTAGGTAAATCCTGGAAAAACGCACAATTTGATAATAACAACTAGACGGAATGACATGGGGAACATATCTCTTCTCGGGATGTGCATCAGTGGAAATTTGACTTGGACGGAGCATGTGAATGGGTTATCTGAGAGGCTATCCACATCAATATTCGCCATTAGACCAATAAAGAATATGTTAACAGAAAAAGAAGCTTCTCACCTATCACGCTCAATTCCATGGTCGAATGACCTACGGCATAATCCTATGGGACGCGTCGCCGGATGCTCAAAGAGTTTTTCAAAAACAAAAGAATGCGATGCGGTTGGTGGTTAGAGTTGATCAGATGACCAGTTGCAGATCACTTTTCAAAAAATTTAGATTACTTACCGTTACCGTTACGTTGTTACATTCTTGAGTGCCTTCTCTATATTTATGATAACAAAGAAAGTTTCCTGAAGCACCCAAATGTACATGACCATCAAACAAGAGCCAGGAATAAAATTGTGACTCCAATTCATCGCAAAAAGAGAACACAAAATACGTACAGTTACAATGGTATAAAGATGTACAATAATCTTTCCAACCATATAATATCACTCCGGAGAGAGGTCTTCAAGAGACATATCAGGTCACTACTTGTAGATAACGTCTTCTACTCTATCGATGAATACATGAATCACCAGTTCTCGTCATTTACACATATTTATTCCAACAATAATGTAATGTGTGTGTTTATATAGTTGTGTTTGTGTTTGTATGCTGTAGTTTATTTATGGTTCATTTTAGATCATACATGTTGATTTTTTTGGCAAACCCTGTGAAAGTTTGAGGGAAATATATGAGTATGAGTATGAGTATGAGTATGAATGATAACGCTCTTCGTTCATAGAAACAAGTGCGCAACAACAAACTTGTGGTTTTCATACATATCTTCTCCCGAGGAACTCTTGTGGAATCAATTTGGTTCTCTTAGAAACAGGTGGGTTATTCAGCATGGCGCATTTAATCGATCGAAAATTGATATATCGATTCTCATCATCATTAATTTTTCTCCTGAATCCTAACAGGCAAAAACAAACAGCAAATTCGCAAATTGGCGGTACGCCCCTGGCGGCGGATAAGTCGAAGATGATTGCGATACTACAAGGTGTTATTAGGCACCCTGAGCAGGTGCCGAAAGCCGCCGGTCTTGTGGTCGCTTATTATAAAGTACTCATTATGTTGTTTGCGGCCGTTTGATAATAGGGCCAAATGCCCGAGAATGTATATTTTTTCTTGAATTGCCTGTTTATGGTTGCTAAATCGAAGTAAGGTCAGGAAAAATGGGCAAAAATACAATTTCAACCTCAGGATAATATTTATTTCAGAAGCATTCCTACGAATATTTTCTATTCAGAGGACTGCTTCTGAAACGCAGTATGAAATAGAATTCAACCAACTCTCAATAGAATAGAAGAGAATATTTTTAGAGCTGATTTAAGGTTCACATAGTAAGTAGTTATGAACATGTCGAATGGGAAATATCACATCTTTCACTTCAGGTGGAGTTGAATTGTGCATGATTCGTAAACATTTTTATTATAAACAAATTCATGTGTATAGAGAAGACAATTTTGAAAATCACAAGAATGTCTTCAGTATTTCGAAATGAACTCAATCATAAACATTTTTTATTGATTAGTACAAGGTATGATGGTCTACTTCAGATATTCCGGAAATTATCTCTACTTACTGAAATGTCTCAATTTTTGGAGAAGAGTCTAACGTTTCTCAAGGCCCTGATTTCTCGAAGCTTACAGTCTTGTGTTCTCGGTCGATTTCTTCAAAAATAGCCCGCATTATAAGGTTTTTAGAACAGAATAATTTTAACCAGGTCAAAACATGAAAACTGCATCAATTATTTACAAATCCATATGCAGTCCAATAATTGAATATGGACATGCCCTATATGCAAATTGCAGAAATTCAGTGATGAAAATTTTGGAAGTGGCTGAAAGATCATCCATAAGATCAATAACTAAATTGAGGCGTCCAAGCAACAGACTACACAACCCTCCTAATCACCTATTACAATAACAATAACAACAATAACAATCCATTTATTCCCAAAATCACTTTACATCAAAAAAGAAAAGAGAATACGCGAGAATATAAAGAAGAAACTTCCAAGTCACAGCTCGGAGTAATTGAATGAGAATTCTAAGAATTCCCTAATCCAATAAGGTTCAGTTTTCAAAATCAGTTGAAAACCTTACACTTAAACCTTTTATATCCAGCCTCACCGATAACAGATTTAGGTAGAATATTGAAGAGCTCAATACACATGTACTTCGTGTTTTTTTCCGTCAATGTCAAAGTATGTCTCGGAAAGTAGGAAGGAACAGTTCCCCTGGTATTGCTTTTATTTACATGATCACTGAAATAAGGAGGATTCTTCTTCAAGAAAAGTATGCACTCCATAATATACAATCCCGTTAATGTTAGCAGTCTGTGCCCTCTGAACTGACCTCTACATGACTCCCGATACTTCAGTCCAATCATTGCTCTTAAAGCATACTTTTGAAGCACAAACAATCCAGAACACCCAGAAATGCCACCCCAAATGACAACACCGTATCTCAAAAGGGATTCAAAATTCGCGAATTAAATGGATCTTAAAAGTACTCTGTCCACTCGCCGAGTACTTATCATGTACAAATATAATGTTTTAAGAAAACAACATGCATTGAATATATCGATAACAAAAATATCACTCCTCATAAAATATATTTTACTTAGTCAACTACAAAAACAAAGATGAAAAATAAGTGTTTTGAAACAAACTTTTAACTCAACTACTAGAGATATTGAGCATTTCCTCTGGAATACTCAAAATATATAAAATGTTTAAACCTACATCAGAAGTGGTTTTATAAAGTATTATGTCCCACAAGAATAGTTATTTCATCAATATAGTAACATTATCACAGGTATAATAACTAAAACTGATATTCAGATATATTGTCAGTCTCCATTGCGTGAACCATTGTAAAATAAGAATGTTTTCACTCTTATAATGAATGTACAAATCACTATTTAGTATCTTACCAAGCATATTAACATGGTCACACCAATTGAGATTACAATTTATATAAACTCCCAAAAATTTAGTGGACAACGTTAGATTAACTGTATCATCACATAATACAACTTCACCAGGATAACTATTCCTGCATTGGATGGTTCTAAACAAGATACATTCGGTTTTATCAGTATTTTCTCATTTTGTCTGCTCCATTTCCTCACATTTTGAAACACAGACTGCGTCTGTGAAATGGTCGATTTTATATCCTTGTTTCGCACTAGGGCATTTGCGTCATCTGCGAAGAACAAAAACTTTACATGAAACATTAACGGGCTAGGAACAAAGGAAGGTAGTTCGTTTATGTGAACAACAAACAAAAGAGACGAAGATACTACCTTGTGGAACCCCCGGAATGACAATCTTATCCTTGGACATATAAATGTCTTCGCCCGTGTCCACAAAAACTTTCTGAACTCTATCGCTCAGGTAACTACGCATCAATGACAGTTGGAAGTCTCGAATGCCGTATGAATATAATTTATTTAAAAGCATTTCATGGTTGGCACTATCAAAAGCCTTGGACAAGTCCAGAAAAAGGCCAACAGGCACCTCCCCCACCTTCAGAGCATCAACTATTTCACTTGTCAACTCATAAATAGCTATAGTGGTACTTTTGCCACGCAAATAGCCATGCTGATTCTCAGTGAATACTCTGAATTTATGAAAAAATGAAAGAAGCCTGCCCACCAAAATCTTCTCAAAAACCTTTGAAAATGTAGTTAGCAGACTGATTGGGCGATGTGAACATCATCAAAACTCCATTTTTTATGGAGAGGTTTGATCACAGCTAATTTAAGGGCGAATGGAAAAATACCTTCACTGAAAGCACGATCTATAATGTGTGCCAAAGGCTTGGCAATCACATGAATAGAATTTTTTAAGACAGGTATTGATATGAGTTTGTATTTTTCATCTTCATAACTGCCTTAGTCAATTCTTCTTCAGTAAGTGAAAAGAAATAAAACAAATTACTTTTGTAATGTGCACCTGATGAAGTTGAGATAATAGGGCTTCTAGAACTTTGCGCCGATTCCGAGCAAGTAGTGGCAAAATATTCATTGAAAGTATCAGCCAACTTCTCAAGATCATTAAAACTGTCAAACTTATGATTTATGTGGCGCTTTTATTTACCAGTCAACCTATTTAAGATGTTCCAAGATGTCTTTTCCTTATTTTTACTACTGGAAATTAATTTCCGGAAGTGATCTTGGTTCATTTTTTGCAACGTCCTGTCGTAAACAGATTTTACTTTTTGAGCGCTCGTACTACTTAGACGAGGGCTTTATCATTTCGTCACGATGTCGAACGACTATGTTCGACTCACTGATGACGAATCCGTCGGAAAATTCGAGTCTGTCCGTCCGGCCGTCCGGCCGTAAGCACAATAACTCTCGAACGGCACGACCTAGAGACTTGAAATTTTCAGTGTGGGCTCAGATCCTAAATGCCTCGGTTGAGTTCGTTAATGAGCCAAATTCCACCATGGGTTCCAAATATATGGCTGTTCAAAGTTTTGTTCCCCTGATAACTCGAAAACTACAGATTTGATCGAGATGAAATTTTGCACTCGAATGGAGAATGAGGTGTTCAAGCGACATGTGATCGCATGACCAGAACCATAGAAACCATAAAAAATTGTAACTTTCGAACAGAAACGCCTAGGGACTTGATTGGACTACTGATTGGATTGTAATGCAGCACCTAGCTGAGGAATAATGTATTCGACTACGTGCAAAATTTTGTCCAGTTCGCATCATCAAGACCATAGATACCGTAGATATTTCTAGCGAATTATCGAAAAAAAATTGGTCAGCTGAAGCACTGACATGAAATCTGGAGTTTCGCCCAAGTTTCAGAATTTTTTTGACAGCTGTCGAAAATTCCTTCAATTGATTTCTTAAACTGGAAAATGCGAATCTACCTACAAGGTGGATGTACGAGCGCTCAAAAGCTTCTGACTTCACGGCAGTGCTTTTCGTAATTTTTTTATATTCAACATTATATTTTGAATCATGCTGCGAAATGACGTGTAGCGCATCCAAATAATTCCTTAATTTTCTAACTTCAGATGTTGAGGGAATTCGATTGAATTTATTTTACTCGATCCAAATATGAGGAAAAAAACTGTCCACAGACATCTTGTATTTTTCATGAAAATTATTCCACAATATGTCCACACTAGTCGATGAATCAGATGAAATTGAATTCCAGTCCACTTGGGACAAGGATGTCACGAATGCCCTAGTGGTCGACTCATTCATTGAACGGATTTCAATTTTTTTGTTGATATTATGCGACCGGACAGAAAAAGGAAATGTTTGTGCTGTATGATCTGGTATGTGTTCGTAAGTCACACTTGCTGACGTTTCATCCAAAATATTGGTTACTAGCAGACCCGGCCACGCGTTGCTGTGGCTAAAGTATACGTTGGATTATTATTAACCCTAACCTAACCTCAACCTAACCCAACCCTCACCCTTACCATAACCCATACCCTTATCCTCAGCCTTGTTTATGAGTCTCAAATAAATTTTCATATCCGTAGGAAGGTATGTTATGATCAATGTGTGAGATATTCGATATAGAAAAAAAAATACTTTGAAAGTTGGATTGAAACATCTTCCCTCAATTATATTTGAACCAAATGATGTCATTCGGTAATGCTCATTCGACAAGAAATGTTTAGATAGAGGTTCTTGTCTTGAAAGTGACGAATTCAAAGATTAGGGTGGCGTTGTCAGTGGTTGCAATTTGATTTATCCATTCAAACAACATAGGTTATCCTGGTGGTTCGTTTCGATATATCAGAGAATTGCAGTATTTCCAAAAATCCCCAATATACTGCTAGCATAATCGACTGTGGGATCATATCTAAATGCCAAACGCTCAAAGTTGATCATTTCATTGGAAACTATATTTTGTTTTATCTCGCCTGAGATCGATTATATCGATTCTTCCGGAGCTGGGGCAGATCTTGATTGAGAACCTCTTATTCTGTTGGCTCATTGTCTCGATCATTACGAACTTGCCCACAACCCAACGATATACAAACACAGTGATAAACTTCTGAGCAATTTCTAGAAACACGATAAACTTCACTCACATAAGTGTCAAAATTCTCATGAAATATAAGTGATTTATGATTGTTCGCTTGGTCGGAGGAAAAAAGAAAGCCTTTTTTCTTTCCCGTACAGCTTTTGGGGAATATTTCGTTGTATAAAGTTTGTCGTGATAATAATGAACACAACTGAAAAAGAATGATCGAATTTGGTGCAGTAGTTTGAACGTGATGCTTGTTCATACATAAACCATAGATCCTCTTTTATTAATATGGAAGATAATATTATCTTTACATGTAGAGGTATTTGATGTTATTCGTGTATGTTCATTGATCATAAATTTTGCATTGAAGCCACTAACTAAAGAAATAAAACTTTCCGAAAACTTATTTGTTGACAAAATATCCACGTTGAAATCGCCCGATATAATGAACTCACAAGATTCCTCCGTCAACTTCACCAAGATATTATAAAGCCACTCAAAGAAAATCTCGAAATTAGAAGTTACGCCAGAACTTGGACGATATATACAAACTACAACAATTTTATGAGAATGAATAAAAGATTCTATTGCAGAACATTCAAACACGTAAGGAATTGAAGAGGTTAGATCGGTTTGCTCCTTATTAACGATCCCACTTCAACAGTTTATTGCGCATCCTCCATGGCTGGCACTCTCACGGTAAAAAGATGACACTGAATCATATCCAAAGAGTTCATTCTTACTTCTCCAATGCTCCGTAGCTGTCACAAATGTCGCATCTACATTGTTTATGAAAAATTCCAGCTTATTGAGACAGTTTCCGATGGATTGAACATTTTGGTGAACTAATGTGTATTCTCTCTTCGTTAATCTTTCATTTTGATTTTCATTAGACGAAATCAAAAATTGTTTATTCGCACTCCCTCGGGCCATATCTCAGGATTCTTCAATGCCTCAAATTCAGATTCAGAAACCGTCAGATTGAAAGAGGAATATTCCTCTGGTCTATTAGATTTCATTCTCATACATTTAAAATTAGTTATTCCATTCTGTCCAAGAGGACTGATAATGAGTTTCTCCCCCAAATCAGGGTGAAGTTTACAAACATAAAGACATTTAAAGTAAGGTGAAAATTTAATAATGAGTTGATCACTTTTTCATGTACCCAATATATAGACGTTGCGACGCTTGAATTTTCTTTTGTTTTCAACCAGGGTGTAACCATCATCCGCAGTTGACTTCAATTTTGAAGAATTAATTGTTAATTCCGTAGAACGATGAGAAGTTTGACGTATACTCTTTTCCAAAGGAGGTGAATTATCTTCTCCTTCAGAGTCTTTTTTGTTTCGATTTAGATTACTTATAGACAAGCAATCTGAAGTTGTTTTGTTTGTTTCCTTAGAAATCAAAAATTCATTTGGTATATCAATAATCTTAGATTCAATCCTTACATTTTTCTTCTTTTTATTTTTTTTCAGCTTCTGATCATATGATATTTTTTCATTATCTTCCAGTTTATGAAGAAGTTTCATATTCTCTTCCTTCAAATTGATGATTTCAGATTTGAGGTTATGTATTTCCAATATTAGGTTGTTGAAAATTGGTAAAAAGGTTTCTTATATTGATTTCCTAATTAAATCATCGATTGAGTGCTTCGATTCACACACCTTGATCGTAGTGTCCGTGTCAGTATTCATATTGGGAATACGTTCATCCGATGAACAGGCACAACAAAGCCATTTAAGAGAATCACTCGATTTTTTCAAGTTCCCCACAGTTATATCCACACAGTTTATATGAAAAATATGCGAACTATTTCTAGAGCACGCTATTGAATCATCATATCTACTAACTGATTTGGAGCACTCCATTCACGTTATCGCCATCTTGAATTCAATCTATATCTACGAAACTATTAAATAGTATATTGAAAGCTTTCATTCTTTTCATTTTATACGAGAAGATGAGGATTCAACCCATTAGAAAGCGCATTAGGAAGTTGAACACGAGTTTTATACAAAGGCTAGAAGAACTTGACGACATAAGTGACCTCATACACAACGAACAAAACGAGAATGATATGATTGATACTGCGGTACGGTGCGTCAATTATTGTCTCTGTTTTGATAGTTAGTTAGAAGTTCGGAAAAAAATGAATAAAATGTCCGGTAAAAACTATAACGAAAAGATTAACACGAAGAAGAAACCAGGGGGAAATGTTAGTGGTCCAATAACAAGGAATTTGTCGACGAGATCAAGATCTAATTCGACAGCGTCGGAAATTAATAATGTAAACACTTACGGAAAGATAAGAGCGGACGAAGAAAACACCTGCGATAAAGGAACTGATATCGAGGAAGGAAATGAACTGGATATACGAGGGAGCACCAAAAATTTTAACGAAACTAGAGAGACTACCTACGAAGACGTCTTTACACCAAAAAGGTCTGTAATGCGAACACCTCCTAAAAACAATGAAGCCATGGGAAAACAAATAACTTCAAGTCAAGATAATAAAAATAATTTTGAAAACAATTCAATACATGGAAGAGAAACAAATCTTTTAACTGATATGAAATAAGCACCACCCAAAGATATAGAGAACACCAGCTGTATCATTGATATAATTCTAAAAGCAATGGAAACGATAAACGATTTATCGCAAAGTGAAAAGATCGAAGGTAAAGACATGAGAAAATTAAGAATGGCCAGCTTTAAGCTCCATGAAAAAGTGACCAAACTTGTTTTTAAAGTGGGAAAATTGGAAAGGGATAATTGTATGAAAAAAGAAATTGAGAGAGTGAATAGAATATGTATTGAAGACAAACCATACCAAGAAGACCTTAAGAAAAAAACATACAGTGAAATGGTAAAATCCAAAGAAAACGACGATTCTTCGGTACATAAAATATGGAAAACTCCCCCAAAAAAAAAGGTATGAGATATTGATAAATGGAAAAAATCAAGATCAAAGTCTCAATATAGTGAAGCGAGTAAATTATTGAAACCTTTGGAACAAACGTAGAAAATAGATTTAAATTCATCACGAAAAAGACATGCAGAAATAATTTGAAAGAAAATTGGATATTCCAAACCCCAGCACCTCTGTTTAAATGGCTTATAAGAAGCGAGTCTTTACATCTTGATCTAACTAAACTTTATGTCAAAGAATTTGTAAATTTGGCAATGTGTTTCAGATGTTGCAATTTAAGGCAAAGGTATAGCAAAATATTGCCGTGCAAAACCCTGTTGTCATAAGTGTGGGCAGGACCATGAAACAAAAACGTGTCCCAATATTGACGAATTCGACTGTCCCAATTGTAAGCGCCTAAACATACAAGAGAGAAGACATTCTGCGAGAGATCAAAAATGTCCAGCTTTTCTGAAAAAACAGCAGAAACAACGAGAATATATAAACTTCGAAAGTGAGCATGGTGAACAACAAAACGATTTTTTATAAAGAATGCTGATACGGAAGGATTCGGTAAGAAACAAGTAAGTGAAGTGAATTTTAAATATCTTGGAATCATACATCAGAATGTTCGATCATTAGGTAATAACATAGACACGATTAATATCTTATTGAAGGAAAATGAAGACTTTATATGTCTGTGTCTCTTGGAACACTGGAAAAAAGCCGATCAACTGAATATGTTGAATATAAACAATTTTAAACTAGCTTCAAGCTTTTGCAGAAAAGAGGGGTATGGAGGTACTGCAGTTTATTTACTTGAAAATATCAAATATCACAAGAAAAGAAAAATTGAGGAAATTTCGCTAGAGGGAATATTTGAGTGTTTATGTATCGAATACGTCTTTGAATCGAAAAATATTATAGTTGCATCTATATACCGACCTCCAAGCGGAGATTTCAAAATCTTTCTCAATAAGGTAGAGCTGTTGCTCCAAATAATTATTTTAGTAAATAAGAAAATATTCTTGGCGGGCGATTTCAACATTGAACTTATCGAGCATAACAATAACAGATCCGAATGAATTGCGATGTTGAGTTCTTTCAATGTGCATCCTACAATCTTGGAAAATACCAGAATAACCCAAAACTCACAAACATGCATCGATAATATTTTTACAAATGTTTCTGCCGAAAGTGTTTCAAGTTCTGTATTGTTCACCACTATTTCTGACCATACTGCCCAGAAAATTGTATACAAAGTCTCAAGGCAAGAAATGAAGTCATGTTATTATAGAAGATTTTTTGATGTAACCAAAAAGGATGAATTTTTCGATGAATTGAAAAACCATAATTGGAGCAATGTCTTCGATGAACATGTATCTGACGTCAATAAACAGTGGAGTGTTTTCATGAATACCTTCATGATTATGTTTAATGAAAAATTTCCCAAAAAACTGTTCAATCCCAATAAAAAAATTGTTAAAAATGTATACTCAATTACTGAACAAATTAAAGAAAAGAAACGTAGGTTAGATAACCTATTGATATTGAAGCAATTGAATAATAATAATAATATAATATATTTATTGATCCCTTAAGACATACACAATGCATAGGACAAGTCAATTGGAAAAAAAAGAAAAATGAATTTTCTTAAAATAATTCTACAACAAGAAACTTAATTAAGCTGTGATAACATACTTGTCATCCAGATACTCCTTTACATTATAATAACATTTGTTATGTAAAATACATTTGATAGTTTTTGAGCGCTCGTACTACTTACACGATGGCTATATCATTTCGTCAAGATGTCTGTATTTTTCGAATTTTGAGCCGAAAATGGTCTCAAACGACTGTGTTCGACTCACTGATGACGAATCCGTCGGAAAATTCGAGTCTGTCCGTCCGTCCGTCTGTCCGGCCGTCCGTATACACGATAACTCTCGAACGGAATGTCCTAGAAACTTGAAATTTTCAGGGTAGGTTTGAATCTCGAATGCCGAGGCTAAGTTCGTTATTGGGCAAAATCCACCTAAGGGTTCCGTAAATATGGCCGCTCGAAATTTTGTTTCCCTGATTACTTTGAAACTTCAGATTCGATCGAGATGAAATTTTGCACTCTGATGGAAAATGAGGTGTTCAAGCTACATGCAAAATTGTTGTTTGTTCAGCTCGCATCACCAGAACCATAGAAACCATAGAAAATTGTAACTTTTGAACGAAAACGCCTAGGGACTTGAAATTTACAGGATAGGTGTGGATCTCGATTGTCGTGATCACTTTCATCTTTGAGCGAAATTATACTAGGGCTTCCGTGAATACGGTCGTTTGAAATTTTGTTTTCTCGATAATTTCGAAACTACGGATTCGATCGAGATAAAATTCTGTATTTTAAACGAGAATGACATATTAAAGCAACATTTTGTCCAGATCGCATGACCAGAACCATAGAAACCATAGAAAATTATAGCTTGCGAAGGAGAAGGCCTAGGAACTTGAAATTTTCAGGGTGGGTTTGGATCGCGAATTTCACGGTCACGTTCATCAATAAGCAAAATTAGACTAGGGGTTCCGTAAATATGGCCGTTCAAAATATTTTGTTCCTGATAATTTCGGAACTACCGATTTGAGCACCTAGCTGAGGAATAATGTTTTCAAACTACGTGCGAAATTTTGTCCAGATCGCATCACCAAGACCATAGATATCGAAGAAAATTTTAGCGAATTATCGAAAAAAAAAATTGGTCACCTAAAGCACTGACTTGAAGTCTGGATTATCGCCTCAGTTTGAAAATTTGTTTGACAGCTGTCAAAAATTTCCTCAATTGGTTTCCAAAACTGGAAAATGCGAATCTACCTACAAGGTGCATGTACGAGCGCTCAAAAGCTCCTGCCTTCACGGCAGTGCTTTTCGTAATTTATTTGAATTTTATTTTATTGAGCAACTTAACAGTATTGGGCAGGTGATTAAATAATGTTATGGCCTGATATACTGGGGAAGTTTCATATTTGGCTGTTGCATGTGATGGAATGTACAAAGTTGCATTATTTCTGGTAGAGTAACCATGAAAACTGGATAATGTTACCATCAAGTGTTCATGTTCCTTGATATCGGCTAAACATCTATAAATATATAGAGCAGGTTGCGTCAAAATCTTATGTTGACGAAAGAAAGGCCTACAGGAATCTCGTGGATGTAGGTGGAAAATCAGACGGATAATTCTCTTTTGAATAACAAGCACCCTTTTAGAATCGATATAGTTACCCCACAACGGAATATTATAGTTCATATGACTATATACCAAACTATAGTAAACAGCTATAACCGACTGGAATGGTAATGAATTATTTATCCTACTAATAGCATAGAAGGAAATACACAATTTTTTGCAAACAGCATCCACATGGAAATTCCACCTTAGAGCACTGTCCAGATGAATACCTAGAAACTTTATAGTATCTTTCGAGACAACATCCTGGTTTAGGCAGCGGATAACTAATCGATTATCATTAATATTTCTGATACTAAAATAAATGCATTCGGTTTTGTTTGCATTGAGAATGAGCGCATTTGAACGACACCAATTTACAAAATTGAGAATCAATGTATTGCAAAGTTTAGAGAGTTCCTCAAGGCTACGAGCCGAGATCCACACTGACTTATCATCAGCAAATATAATCATTAATTCCGATATAATGTGTTCAGGTAAGTCATTAATGAACAAAAGGAATAGCAACGGACCAAGGACCGAGCCCTGAGGCACCCCAAAATTGACACTAAATTTCTCTGACCAACATTTATCTACTCTAACAGTCATCCACCGATCGGTGATGAAGCTTAAAATCCACTGGAGAAAAACACCGCGAAAACCAATGTTATACAGCTTGCTCTCGATGAATTTCCAAGGAAGAACATCGAAAGCACGCGAGAGATCAAAGAAGGCTTTTGTACACGTAATCAGTAAACGAGAATGCTGCAGTCTCTGTGGATCTACCCTCTCTAAAGCCATGCTGGCAGTCGCTTATCACATTAAAACGGTTCAGAAATGAGATCATACGACCATACACGATTTTTTCAAACACCTTAGAGAACACACTTAGAAGTGAAATGGGTCGATAATTGGCTATATTGCTGGGATCATTTTTCTTCAAAACAGGTATAACCGGAGCAATTTTTAATATAGAAGGAAAGTTGCCTGTGTTGACAGATAAGTTTATGAGATCAGCTAAAGGATTGGCAACAACCTCAGTCACCGCCTTCAATATGCCAACAGATACCTGGTCAATTCCTGTACTTTTCTTGTTTTTCAGAGTTTTCACAATTTTCCCTCAGGACTGGATAAAAGAAAAAAGTGTTCATTGAAAGTGTAGATGTGGTGCAAACCTGAGTCACAGAATCACCAAAGTGATTCGATATACTGGCCTGCGCAATGGAACTGAAATAATTTGCAAATACATTGGCAACAACAGTAGGCTCAGTATAGGTTATTCCATCTATACTCAGACCTATAGTATTATTTGAGGCAGCTTTCCTACATAATTCCCTATTGACCAAGTTCCAAACAGCTTAAGTTTTATTCGTAGATGAATTAATGGCATTTTGATAAATCTCAAATTTTGTTTTTGTTAACAAATTCCTAAAATCAGTCTTAGCTTGCTTGTAAATTCCAAATGATTCTCTTGATCTCAAATTTTTGTTGAGCCAATTTAAATTTTTCAAATTTATACTGAATTTCCTAATCTCATCATTTATCCAGTTCTTATTTGGGGATCTAGAGTGAACCATGGGACAACTTAGGTCTAGGCAATATTCAACAGTTTCAAAAAAAGCTCTGAAGCATACATCAATATCAGGACTCAAGAAAATATTATCAAAGGATACAGTTTCCATAAACAGAGCAAGATTATTTAATGAACGAGGTGATACATTTCTGACAAATCCTCGCTCATGAACTGTTTTCTCGTTTACAGTTGCTTCATTTACATAATCCAAGACAATGACTTTGTGATCACCTAAATAACCCTCAAAAGTTCTAGAGTTGAAGGACTCTGTCGGTGCATTCGTCGGAATATAGTCAATTTTGGATACAGATTTTACATTGTTAACATTAATATATACTCTAGTAGAATATAAGGAAGTAACCCTCAAATCAAAACATTGAATTAAATCGTCAAGAAGTGGCTTACGTGGACAAGTTGACATTAAATAATTGATATTGAGATCACCACACAAAAATATAATGTCAGCTAAATTGAAACAGTGCTGCAAAACAAAGGATAATCTCTCAAGAAAGAGGTCAAAGTCACTATCTGGTACTCTATAAGCACTCATGAAACAATATTTCCTGCCATAGCAATTCACTTTCACACCGCAGAATTCAATTTGCTTTTCAACGGACATTTTAGAGATGCCAACATCACTCACCAATAGGTCAGCTCTAGCAAAAAGAACAGTACCACCAGGTCCATAATTGAGGCGGCAGTATGACGCTGCTTGCACATAAGCACATATACAAAAGGAACTTAATTTTTCGGCGCTGCACCAATGCTCGACAATACTAACAATTGACGGGCGCTCCTCCGCAAGGAGAAACTTCAAGTTGACCATTTTGTTGCATATGGATTGGACATTAACATGCATCACTCGGAATGAATCGGCTTCATTATATCTTTGTATTTCCTGTTTCTGTTCAGGAAAAAATAATTAACACTATCATTTTTGGGCCAATTGTCAGCTTTTTTAACTTTCTCAAATTCAGTGATAGGTATGAGCACTTTGAAGGAAGCATATGATTCGGGATATCTAGATTGTATCTGTTCACATTCAACACTTGTAAAGTTTTTATTTAGGAATGCTTTAAGGTCATCAGTCGAAGTATCAGGTCTAAGCCTAGAAACATGAAGAGCCCTCTTTTTTTCGATTCCGAGAGCTGTAGTATACTCAGCAGAGTTTCCAATAACCAGTGCCGCACGAGTCTTCCTCGAGGATTTTCTAGGAGGCACCGTCCTCCATTCATTTACTTTCGAGCCACTTGATATATTATTGATGGAACTTTCAATCTTGCCTTCAGCATCAGCAACAGCAATGTTCATCTCATGGAGAGTAATTTTCTCGCGCTGACGCTGGGAATACCCTGTATTGGTTGTATTCGAAGTCTTCAAGGCATCTCCAGATGAAATATTATCTTTAGTTATCGGATTCGCTGCATGAGTAATATTGCTATCGACCACAACATCTTGATTTACATGAATGCTATCATTTCTCTAATCACATCGGATACATATTTTACTATCTTTTATCGAAATTTCATTTTCCAAAACTGAAATTTTGTATTTTAATAACACTGCATTTTCTTCTAAGAGACGATTTTTGCTCTCAAGTTCATGAATTATTTTCAATAAAAGATCATGATGAGAAGTGTTGTCAGTGATGTCTATATTAGAATCATAATTATTAGCACTCTCGAGTATGTCATCTTCACTGGATTTAATACTGATGTTATCAAATGTTATCTCTTCATCAAAACATCTTTTCATCTTTTGGGCACAACTTCGGTGATACATTTTGGGGCAAATCTTGCACTTTGCACCACTTTTCACGACGGATTTTTACATCCGCCGCACTTAGACGGGTAAATACGCGATACAATAACCATAAAGTCTGGTTTCGTCGACGTATGCTGAACGAATGATAAGTATAGGAAAATTCACTCAACACAAAAGAAGGAATATGATTCATTGTTGATTACAGCTAGGATAGAAAGTTATGAAAATCGAATAAAACAGTCTGATAACAAAAATAAATGTATGTGGACTATATATAGACTGCGAGCGAATGTATGATTGAAGGTAATGCTGACGAAATAGCGGAAACATACAACAAATACTTAATTGATATAGTTCCGGATATGATGAAAAAACAATCGGGAGAGAAAAATATTCTATTCAAATTTGAGAATCATCGATATTTTTGAATCCTGTCACTGGACTGAACAGACTGGAACTGAATAAAAACTGAACTGAACTGAATAAAAAAAATCAAAAATAAGCCCAGCTCAGGTGATGATGAAATTCCTACAAGTGTCATTAGTCAAGTGGTTCCAGCGATATCTTGTGTTCTCTGTTACATAGTGAACAATTCACTTAGAGAAGGAGTATTCCCAGAGAGCTTGAAATTATCATCAATTAGGCTAATTTATAAAGGTAAAGTCTAGTTCGCATTAGGAGAGTATTTTAGTCGAGTAGCGAGTGATTTAGTAACTAAACGTGTCTGAACGATGAAAATTTAGTCGAGTAGTTAGGCAAGTAATTTAGTCGAGTCGATCCATTCTACTGTATTTTTAACGGGCGAGTAGCACCCCCACCACGCGTCCGAGATCACTGACTTGCCGGCTCGCTACTTGCTACTCGACTAAAATACTCTCCTAATGCGAACTACACTTAAGGGAGAGACAAATGAATTTAATAACTATAGACCGATCAGCTTACTCTCAGGATTTTCTAAAATTTTTGAACTTGTTATGTATGTCAGAGTGATGAAATTCCTATTGGACTATGACATCATTTCTGATAATCAACATGGTTATCTGGCTAATAGGTCTACACAAAGTGCTATATTCCAGTTTACGCAGGAGGTCCTGAAATGCTTGGAGAGAGGAGATATGGGGACGGGTATTTTCTTGGACTTGTCGAAGGCTTTCGACTGTTTGGACAGAAGCCTACTACTGGAAAAACTAAGTATGTATGGAGTAAGGGGGTGTGCTCTGAAATGGTTCAAATCATACTTGGAGGGTAGAACCCAAAGAGTGACCATTCAAGCTGAGGGGGTGTCACATATATCAGAAATAGTCGAGACCACGGTGGAAGTAATTCAGGGAAGTATATTGGGGGCACTTATGTTCATCATTTATGTAAATGATGTTCATTTGATGATGAATCAGTTGAACGGGGATCTGAGCCTCGCAAAAGTCAAAGATATATCACATCTCATTGAAAGTTTGCAATTTGATTTGACACAGTTTGCGGACGACACAAGTGTTTCGATTGGTGGATCTAATCTTCAGGAACTGGCGAAAATGCCAACAACATACTCAAAGCACTGAATATTTGGTTCCAAAACAATAAATTGATAGTCAACGAAAGTAAAACCAATCTGATTCTCTTCAGAACGAGGCAAAATAAGACGAGGAAGCCTGAAATATTCACACTCAATGAAAACCAGTTCGAATTATTTGATAACACAAAGTTTCTGGGCGTTTATAGATGATGAGTTTTTAGATTGGTCCCATCATATAGAGGTCTTGAACAAGAAGTTGAATAGCGTCTGCTTCTGTGTTAGATTTGTGTCGGGATATCTGAATGAGTCATCTACTAGAATATTGTATTTCGCAAACTTTCAGAGTAGAGCCAGATATGCAATAATATTTTGGGGAGCTAGTTCGAAAATTCAAGATATATTTGTAACGCAAAAACGAATAATGAGAATAATTTAGAGAATGTCCTTTCTCCAAACTTGTAGAGGAGTGTTTAGGTCAAAGAAAGTGCTCACAATGTATGCATTAAACATATATGAAACGCTCCTTTTTGTTTATAAGAACAAGCAAAAACTTTTTGTTGGTTCGGATCACAGGTATGCTATCCGCGGAGATGACCTTATTTTTCCAAAGCATAGATTATCTCTCTCAGAAAGAAGTCCATACTATATAGGCATCAGACTGTTCAACAAACTGTTTAATAAATTGAAAAATATAAAAACAGAGAAAGAATTCAAGCATAGTTTGAAGCAATTCCTCATAAACCTGGAACCCTACAGTTTGGGAGAATATATGAACCACGGGTTTCAACACATTCATGATATTTTGACGTCATTTCATTTTATAATCTTTTTACGTGTGTAAATTTTGTAATCTGAAATTAAGAAACTTTGAATTTGAATTTGAACCAGTAGATAACCCAAGCAGAAAATTCCCTACATGCACTTTACTACAAAAACTGAGAAGCTATCAAATACTCTGAAATAATATCTTGTTACTTTCATTATTCAAATTTATATTAAACACTGAAAACTCATTTTGAATTTTACTTTGGCTGAAGGACCCCGGTCGATGGCCTATTGATACTGGTTTTATCAATAAAAATCAGTTATTATTATTATTATTATTGAAATTATTTGAACAGAAGAATCTGTTTTGTCAACATCAATATGGATTCAGAAAGAGTTTGAGCACAGCGGACGCGGTATTTAATTTATCGAATAAAAGGAATCATCAATCAGCACGGTTCCACCATTCATTGTTGGGTAAACAATTAACAGTGATGTGCCTCAGATGGCGTAAGGAGACAGTAACAAAGCCTACACAGAACACAGCCGGGTCTCCAAACTCGCACAAGCTCGGAGCTTTCTGAAGCTCTGAGCTTCTGAGGGGTCTCACAGAGACCTAGGAGAGTCGGGATATAAACAATATACAATACAATTCATTTAAAACAATAAGAAAAGCTTGGCAGTCTTCGTTGAAATGGCTAAAGCCTTTAATACCGTTCCACATGAACGATTAGGTACGGGTGTAGTAGTGAGCGCGTTCGGCTCCCGGGTTCGAATCCTCCGTTCGAAAAAGAAATTTTCTGACCTGGAGTACGGTTCCATCATTCACTGTTGGGTAAAAATTTAACAGTGCTGTGCCTCAGGTGGCGTATTGACACAGCAACAAAGCCTACACAAAACAGAACTGGGTCTCCTAACTCGCACAAGCTCTGAGCTAATGAGAGGTTTCACAGAGACATAGGAGAGTCGAGATATAAACATGAACATAAACATAATCGAAAGAATGGAACGTTTAGGTATAAGGGGAAATAGAAAATTGATATTTGAAAATTACCTATCGAATAGAACTCGAAAAGTAAAAACCGATAACTGCTGTAGCGATATAAAACTTTCTACAATAGGAATTTAACAGATAGCATAGAAGGCTGCGAGCTCCAACCCCACACCGGATAAACTGTAGTCTTTTTTTTGGGTTGGTGAGATAAAACAAGATTCTTCTCATTTATATTTTGACTTCTGTCATAATATATAAACATAAGAAACTCATAACTTTCCATGGATATCCAACAATAACAACTCCCTCCATTCGTGAATACTATATAACACATTGAATGCCACAATTGCAAGTATTTCTGCCTGAAAAACACTCGAGTAGGAGCCTAACGATAATGTACACATAGTTCTGCCCCGTAGCCCCCGTATACTCCAGCGCCGGCCCCTATCGTGGTTTGAGAACCAACTGAATATCATTTGATGGTATTCACTTTGAAGTTTTGGTTAGGGGAGACTGCGGAGGGTTGATAAAGCTTCATATCCGCGGTCTATAGCTGTTTTCAATGGTTGAAGGCTGGTGATCACTATCCTTCGGTAGAGGGCAGTGCGTGACAATAATCTGTAGAGCTGTCAGTAACCGGTTTGAGAAATATTCAACAAACAGTGTTTCGAAGTTGAAAACTGTGAGTATTTACTTGTGGTTACCTAATGGGGCCTGCGATGCAAGCATCGACTCTAAATTGCGCCACACACGCTGAAACATGCTCATGAAATTCATGAAACTGGCTTCAGTTGCATAAGCGGCCACTCAATCGAAACCTGTTGTGATGCCTGAATCGACTCGATACAAATCACATCAATAATAAAAATTACGGAAAGTACTGCCGTAAATTCAGGAGCTTTTGAGCGCTCGTTCATCCACCTTGTAGGTAGATTCGCATTCTCTAGTATTGAAAACGAATTGGAAAGATTTTGAAATCTGTCAGAAAAACTAAGGCGAAAATCCAGACTTCACTTCAGCGCTTTGGGTGACCAATTTTTGAGCGCTCGTACTACTTACATGAGGGATATATCATTTCGTCACGATGTCTGTATTTTTCGAATTTTGAGCCGAAAATGGTCTCAATTGACTGTGTTCGACTCACTGATGACGAATCCGTCGGAAAATTCGAGTCTGTCCGTCCGGCCGTCCGTCCGTAAGCACAATAACTCTCGAACAGAACATTCTAGAGACTTGAAATTTTCAGTGTGGGTTCAGTTCAGTTCAGTTCCCGAATGCCTCGGTTGAGTTCGTTAATGGGCCAAATTCCACCAGGAATTCTGTGAATATGGCCGTTCAAAGTTTTGTTTTCCTGATTTCTTGAAAACTACAGATTTGATCGAAATGAAATGTTGCACTCAAATGGAAAATGAGGTGTTCCTACATGTGAAATTTTGTCTACATCGCATGACTACAACCATAGAAACCATAGAAAATTGTAACTCTTGAACTGAAACGCCTAGGGACTTGAAATTTTCAGGATAGGTGTGGATCTTGAATGTCGTGATCACGTTCATCTATGAGCAACATTATTCTAGGGATTCCGTAAATATAGTCGTTTGAAATTCAGTTTTCTTGATAATTTCAAAACTACAGATTCGATCGTGACGAAATTTTGTATACTAATGGAGAAATATATATTCAAGCTACATTCCTACAGATCACATGACCAGAACCATAGAAACCATAGAAAATCATAACTTTCGAACGGAAAGACCTAGGGACTTGAAATTTTCAGGATAGGTGTGGATCTGAAACGTCGCGTTCACATTTATCAATGAGCAGAATTATACTAGGGGTTCCGTAAATACGGTCGTTTGAAATTTTGTTTTCTCGATAATTTCTTAATCGAGAATGATATATTGAAGCAATATTTTGTCCAGATCGCATGACCAGAACCATAGAAATCATAGAAAATTGTAACTTTTGAACGGAAAGGCCTAGGAACTTGAAATTTTTAGGGTGGGTTTGGATCGCTAATATCGCGGTCACGTTCATCAATGAGCGAAATTAGACTGGGGGTTCCGTAAATATGGCCGTTCAAAATATTTTTTTCCTGATAGTTTCGAAACTACTGATCGGATTGGAATAGAATTATGCACCTAGCTGCGGAATAATGTATACAAACTACGTGCAAAATTTTGTCCAGATCGCATCACCAAGACCATAGATACCGTAGAAAATTCTAGCGAATTATCAAAAAAAAATTGATCAGCTGAAGCACTTACATGAAGTCTGGAGTTTCGCCTAAGTTTCAGAATTTTTTTGACAGCTGTCGAAAATTCCTTCAATTGATTTCTAAAACTGGAAAATGCGAATCTACCTACATGGTGCATGTACGAGCGCTCAAAAGCTCCTGCCTTCACGGCAGTGCTTCTCGTAATTTTTTTTCGATAATTCGCTAGAATTTTCTACGGTATATATGATCTTGGAAATAGGATCTGGACAAAATTTCCCACGTAGTTTGAATACATTATTCTCCATCTATGTGCGAAATTTCATTCCTTTCCAATAAGTAGTTTCGAAATTATCAGGAAAAAAATATTTTGAACGGCCATATTCACGGAACCCCTAGTCTAGTTTTTCTCATTAATGAATGTGATCGCGAAATTTGCATTCCTAACCTACCCAAAAAATTTCAAGGCCTTAGGCCTTTAAGTTCGAAAGTTATGATTTTCTATGGTCTCTATGGTTCTGTCATGCGATATTTATTCAATTATTTTATTCATTCATTTATTCATATACATACACCCACAAGGGTAATTACATATGCAGAACAACAACAAAACCACTATCAACTACTTAACCTAGGAGAACCATCTTCTCACATTTCCCATACTAGTATTGAATAAATCTAAATCGAATTTTTGAATCACTTCATTGCATATAAACATCATTTTATTAATGGGAGATGAACTACCTGGTGTAACATGAAAAATTTTCCTATTTATAAGCCTCAGATATAAATTAGGTACTTTAAATCTGACAAAATCAACAAAATTACAGTCTTGAAATGTTGAATTATTCACAATCTTGAAAATGAAAAGAACTGCGTTGCACTTGTGTCTGTTAATCAATGTGCACATATCAAAATCTTCCAACATGGAAATATAATACTTCGTGAAAGGATACTCATTATATTTTTTCAGGTGTAAATTTCGAAGAAATCTTTTCTGAACCTTTTCAATCATGTCAACATGACTTATGGTCAATGGCATCCAAACCACTAAAGCATAATCAAAGTGAGGTCTTACAAGGGTTTTATATGGTAAAATGGGGTAAAATGGTAGTGGAACAATCAAAATCTTTGCTACTTCTAAGAACCAAACCTAGTAACTTATAAGCTCTGCTGGTGATGAGCTCAAAATGGGTGTTAAATTTGAAATTGTCCTGAAAGATTACGCCCAAGTCCTTAGTTTCAAACTTGCGTTCAATAATTTCCGATTCAATTTCATAACTGAAATATATCGGGTTTGATCTTCGAGTATAGCTAACAACATGACACTTTTTTATGTTGAGAGACATTTTATCAATTCTGAACCATTGTTCCACCCTATTCAAGTACTCCTGCATCAGAGAGCAATCAAGTAGACTCAAGACCCTCCTAGACAACTTGAAATCATCCGCGAACAACAATGCAGCGGAAAATCGCAAACAGGCAGGAAGGAAATATCAGAAACAGCAATGGCCCCAGTATACTATCTTGAGGGACACCAGAACTCTGCATTATATCCTGTGAAAACTCACCACCAACTTTCACAACTTGTATTCTCTGATGCAAATAGGATCCAACGAAAGCACAAGAATCCCTCGAAAAATCGCTCATAGCAAGCTTATCAACAAGAAGTCTGTGATTGACTATCAAAAGCCTTTTCACAGTCGGTATACCGGGTTTCCAGGAAAATGTGGGAAATCTCTCGGATTCAGAGGAAACATAGAAAAATAAGATGACCAGTTCCCATCATTTTCTTTCCTAGCGGCCTTCCCTACGGAGATACGGCCTCCTAAATGACGCCACTGGAAATTCATTTTACTGGAATAAATTTTAAACTACTTAATATAATTGAATGAAAATTTGATATGATAAACAGTAGTAAGGACCTCTCAAAATACTGCCTTGAATTTAAATTAGCTCGTTAAGTTTAGCAGGGGCGGACTAGGTTGTACATCTTAATGCTTACATTTTTAACACCCTGTATGATAAGGAGTTAAAAAAAACAAATTTGGATACCTTGAACATCAGGCTGAAGAAAAGGTACTCTTGTTCATTGTCGATAAAATGAGCAGTTTCCGAAGAACAAAATAATAAAAGAAGTAACTTTTTATTTCTATTAAAAAGTATCATGAATTCTAATTATTATTATTATTATTTTTGTCAAGGTGCCTTTCTGGGCCAAAACTGCATTGTTAAGAACCTCTGTAATTTTGTCGGATTCAATAACGTAAACTAAAATTTTTTTGTTCCTTGAATAACTTTCGTATCACACTTTGTTGCAGACAAAAAAAATTAGAATTCATGGTTCTTTTCACTAGAAATGAAAAAATTACTTCTTTTATTATTTTGTTTTTCGAAAACGGTTCATTTTATCGACAATGAACAAGAGTACCTTTTCTTTAGCTTAATGTTCAAGATATCCAAATTTGTTTTTTTTAACTCCGTATCATACAGGGTGTTAAAAATGTAAACATTGAAACGTACAACCTAGTCCGCCCCTGGTAACTAAACAAGCTAATTTAAATTCAAGGGCAGTATTTTAAGAGGTCCTTACTTTTGTTTATCATATCAAATTATCATTAAATTATATCAAGTGGTATAAAATTTATTCCAGTAAAATGAATTTCCAGTGGCGTCATTTAGGAGGCCGTATCTCCGTAGGTAGGGCCGCTAGGAAAAAAAAATGATGGGAACTTGTCATCTTATTGTTTTATGTTTTATCTGAATCCGAGAGATTTTCCACATTTTCCCGGACATCCTGTTTATCGAATCGAGTTGGAACCCTTTTTCTATTGCTTCAACTGCAAGCTCGGCAAAAGAACAAAGATTACTTATGGTTGACTTCCCCTGTACAAAACCATGTTGACAGTTATTGAATGCAATATTGGAGTTATTAATTATATCATTATATATTATTATTCAAAATAGTTTAGATAGAGCATTCAGAATACTGATTGGCCGATAGTTGTCAATGATATTTCTCTGTCCTTTTTTATGAACAGGAGTTATTATAGATAACTTCAGACGATCTGGAAAGGTATTTTCTGAAAGTGATGAATTGAATATTATGTGAAGTAGAAGAACTATTAGAAATTCAATACAGCCTTTGTAGAGATAGGACGGAATATTATCGGAACCATTAGATTTTTTCACAGCTTTCCTGAGATCATTTTCTGAAATGACGGAAAATCTGAAATTCTTGATTGAATTGCATCGATTTTGGAATTTTATTTTGAGATTTCTTTTTACCAATGAACGACCAAAATGATGAAGGATTACTATTGATATTTTGTCGAGTTGTTTTTTATATCTTAGATACTCAAGTTTTGTTTGATGCTTTACATCCTTTCTCAGAAAAGAAAACATAATATCATCTTCTTTTTTCAGATTTTTATGGAATTCATTCTTCTTAATTATTTTCTGTTTCAATTCCGGGGAGAACCATATGGGAAATTTATGCCTTCTCGCAGAAACCGAATTATTATATTTAGGAATAGATTGATCCAGCATAGTGTAAATTTTGTCGTGAAACCGATTTAGACTCTCATTAACACACTCACAACTAATACCGTCTGTCCAGTCACACTGAGACATCAGATTGTAGAGCAACATATAATCACCTCTAGGGTAGTTATAATTGTGTTTTTTGACAAATCCATTTTCCAATTGTTCATCATGATGAAAATGGAAGGAGAGCTCGAGCGCTGGATGGTATCTGTCCTCGCAAAGAAGAGGAACTTGTGATTTCCGTATCAACAGATTCAGATCGGAAAATATCAAATCTAGCATTATACCCATAAAGTTTGGAAATTCATTATGCTGCTTCAAACCAAATAAATTCATGGAACTATTCACTAATGTACCCTTCAAGCAGAAGATAGGGATATTGAAATCTCCTAAAAACAGTAGATTCTTATCATCTAATAAAACATCATCGAAAATGTCAAAATAGCTTACGTACAAAGTATGATCTGAATTTGGCGGAAAATACACAACAGAGATATAGCACTCACAGTTCCCAACCAGTAATTTCAGCAGCACAAAATCCAACAAACACTCAGTTTTCATCACTTCAAAACTTATATCACATTTGACTGCAAGAAGAACACCTCCTCCCCTGGTTTGGCCAGTATTTCTGTCTTTCCTCTCAATCACATAACGCTCATCAAAAATTTCCTCATCAAGTATTCCATCATTCAAGCAAGTTTCAGTCAGGGCTATAATATCAAAATCGGATGATAACACACTAGTGTAAAGGTCTTCCGTCTTGGACCTCGGACCTAGGACATTCTGGTAATATACTGTTACTTGTTTGTGATGTTTAGTTGATAGCCTGTTTAGTTGCACTCTTCGGTGCTGGTTTCCTCCGAAAAAAAAATGAGAAACGATCTCACCCTTCGGCCACAAATCATTATTCTAAGCTTTCTTTAGCTGTTCCTGACAAATTGTGATTTTCATGGAAGCATAGTAAGAAGGGTGCTTCGAGAGATGTATCTCACAAGCAACATTGCCGAGTTTATTCTCCAGCAACCTCACCATATCTTCTACCTTGGTAGATGTATTGAGCCTAGTAACGTGAAGGGACGTTAATTTTGGAACAGTTTGAACGATTTTATCTTCCGTTGCCGTGTGTGTAGTACTAAATCACGTATTTGGTATCAGTTGCAGCTTGCAGCGATGCAGAGTCTGGAATTTCATTCGGGTCGGCGAGCGACGTGGCAGAATCGGTGATGCTGATGCAGTTTCGTCGATGCGAAGAAGAGAAGAATTTTGCGGTTACGTTCATCAATGAGCAAAATTAGACTAGGGGTTCCGTGAATATGGCCGTTTGAAATTTGGTTTTCTTGATAATTTCAAAACTATGGATTCGATCGTGAAGAAATTTTGTACTCAAATTGAGAATGATATTTTCGAGCTATATTTTTTCCAGATCGCATGATGAGAACCATAGAAACCATAGAAATTATAACTTTCGAACGGAAAGGCCTAGGGACTTGAAATTTTCAGGATAGGTTAGGATCGCGAATTTCGCGGTCGCGTTCATCAATGTGCAAAATTAGACTAGGGGTACCATAAATATAGCTGTTCAAAACTATTTTTTTTCTGATAATCTCGAAACTCATCATTGGATTGGAATGAAATTTCGCACATAGATGGACAATAATATATATATTCAAACTACATGGGAAATTTTGTCCAGATCGCATTACCAAGACCATATATACCATAAAAAATTCTAGCGAATTATCGAAAAAGAAATTGGTCTCCTGAAGCACTGACTTGAAGTCTGGATTTTCGCCTTAGTTTGAAAATTTGTTTGACAGCTGTCAAAAATTTCCTCAATTGGTTTCCAAAACTGGAAAATGCGAATCTACCTACAAGGTAGCTCCTGCCTTCACAGCAGTGCCTTTCGTAATTTTTCATTAGAGTGCAAAATTTCATTTCGATCGAATCTGTAGTTTCAAGGTAATCAGGAAAACAAAATTTCGAGCGGCCATATTTACGGAACCCCAGGGCGAATTTTGCCCAATAACGAACTTAACCGCGGCATTCGAGATTCGAACCTACCCTGAAAATTTCAAGTTTCTAGGACATTCCGTTCGAGAGTTATTGTGTATACGGACGGCCGGCCGGACGGACAGACTCGAATTTTTCGACGGATTCGTCATCAGTGAGTCGAACATAGTCGATTGAGACCATTTTCGGCTCAAAATTCGAAAAATACAGACATCGTGACGAAATGATATAGCCCTCGTGTAAGTAGTACGAGCGCTCAATGATTGTCCCGGTGTCATCTACACGACCATTAGGTTTGTTCCGTTTATGATGAAAAACCCTCCATATTCATTCAACATTTCAAAATACCTCAATCTACCTGAAATCGTATAATTTTTCATTATAAACTATAATTGAATCCCGTAATTATTACCTTAAAATATTTCTATTAATAACTATTGTCCCTGCTCAAGTGAAATCTATTAAGTTAGTATCCGACGCAAATGCACAATCATATAACGTTTTCAGTTATCTGAACTTGTGGTACCTATTTTGGTCCAAGTACCTAGGTTGTTAAAATGAAACCCGAGTTACCCTGGTTTTTTCCCGAAAATGAGGCATATTTGTTCAATAGGTTTGATGTTTCGTTAAATACCTGGTTATAATATGAAGAAAACTAGTAATTGAATTTTTTCGTTCACGATTTTCGATTCTTCGCATTGAAAAACTTGTAACAGAACTGAGAATAGAAGAAACGAGACCCACCATTGCGAGATATATCTCAAGTATAAATAAGAAATCCGTGTTTTCCTTTCCACCATATCCTTCCCAATTCGCGAACCAACCCAACAGTAACCGATAACAATTTAACAAGGAAAACTCAGTTCATTTACATTTTAATTCAAGAAGTGTAATCGCAGATCCACTAGCGAGAAGTAATTTCGGAGGCTGACGAATTCCAGGCCCAGTATTTACTCAACAATGTAAACCAGTACCACAAAGCAATTATAAAGTTTTATTGCTTTCGTTTTTGGCATATATGTAGGATTGCGCTACAGTCGCAAGTCTGAAAGTGGCTTTGCTGTATCCAAAATCTTAGAATTATTCCGCATTGAGTATTTTGTGAATAATGGTGAAATGATTTCGACACACTGAATACCTAAATTTTCAGGAAACGGCTCCCGAATTTTCTTTCAACTCATACAGTATTGTTTTTCGGATCTCCTAACTCGCACAAGCTCTGAGCTTATGAGGGGTACCGCAAATTCTAGGGGAGTCTGGATATGAATATGGACATAAAACATAACACATGTCATCATAAATAGTTTTTCGAAGAAATAACGTCACCATCATAGGTTCAAACAGAATTAATTGCTTTATTACTGAAGCTCAATATACTTACACAAAGTGTTACGTAAACTGTTACCTCAAGTGTTACTTTTATGTTGCCCCCTTCGTTTTTTCGAAAGGTATCAAACTTCAATGAGCAATGGAATCTTAATCTCAAGGTTATTGACAGAATTAATAACTCCCTTCAGGTTTAACAGTAATAATATAAATTCAAATGTACAATTGATTTCAACAAGCTGAGATCGAACTCTGAACAGATGAATCTATACAATACTAGCAAACCCGGCGAACTCCGTTTCGCCACCAGATGGCTTCGTTCTATGTAACATTCCGTTAGGTGATTAAAAGATGAAGAAGAATTTTTTTTTGTTTTTTTGTATTTTTTGGATATTGTAACGCATCGTACAAACGATGTGTCTCGTTTACACGATGCATGATATTGCTTCTTCGCTGAACGACAATGTCTCGCGATTTAGTTGTATCGCCAACAATAATTGCAGCAACATCATTAACGGTGGGTGCATTGAATCTTCGCACATGTTCACCTGTTGGGGTGCAATCCGCTCTTATGACAAATTTGTGCGTATCCGATGGCATTCGCTCCAATGCTGTTTTGAACATATTAACCACAGCATTATTAGCGTGAAAAAATGCTTGCAACTGTTCAATAATTCGTCTCTTCAACTGTTGTGTTTCCTGTATATTGCACTGCACATTCAGCTGATCCACCATCGACGAAATGAAATATATTTGCAGAAATTGATGCGGTTCATCTGGTGCTGGCACCATTGAACCATGCAAATGATATAATATTTGTCCTTATATCTGTAATTGCAAACAATCATTTGTTGAAGAATACGGTGTAACTTCTGATCGTATGATGGTGTAGTGTGTGATGTATATGTAGTTGTTATGTATTGCAATTCATTGTGTTGGTGTGAGTGATTGGTTATGTGTGTTGTATCTTTTACCTTGCAAGTCGGCATGAAGCCGCCTTCTCGAATGATATTAGCTCCAAAGGAAGTCATGCGAAAGCAGTTATTGTATTCAAGGATGTGTTGAAGAAAATGGCTGGAATCGGGGTCACTTCCATCGAACAATGGTTTCAGTGGCTGTGGTGGTGTAAGTAATGGATCCAGTTTGACTTTTCCACTTGCGCAGCACAATCCAGCCGTTTCTCTTTTGAACTTTAACGCATTGCAATATCGGCATATAGTCGTCATTGGTCCAATATCTAAATTTTCATCATCACTGTAGTTCGCAGTGCGATCATATTGGAATGCCAAGCGATTGTATGATGCCAATGATCTTCGTGTGCTCACGCGTTGTCTCAATCGGGCATTTTCTCTTATTATATTTTGTCCTTCTTCGCTTAAGTTCTGTGAATACACTTGTTGCTGGCTTGCATGTCTTGTGCGGCGGCCGATGTTCGCACGTCGTCCTCTAGGCATTTTGGGCTATGGACAGAGTGGTGAATTTAGCCTCGAATGCACGATCCACATAATTTACACAGTTCATCTTACGACCTTAAAGACAAATGCCTGCTCTTGAAATTGAATAAAAATTTGCACAATATACGTTATATGTTTTTTCACTTTTTTTTCACAATTTCACAGTTGAACACAATACCGGTTTGTCACATGAAATTAACTGAGCAGAGAACAATGAGTAGCTGTCAAACAATGTATCACGCACCGGCGCCATCTACTTAAAATGTTGGTTTGTCCTGAATTTTTCCTGAATTTTCTTTGCTATAAACCTCACGGAGCCCGAGACCTTTCCAACGAATGCAAAACCGTGGAAATCGGTTCGTGCGTTCTGGAGTTATAGCGTCAGGAAGGAAAACCCGACTTATTTTTATATAGTAGATTACTATTACTTAACTTAATAATTGCTCCCAGATCTTCGTAGTTATTTCCTCCATGAAATGTCGTCTTTCAGTACTCAAAATTTGTCCAGCTCCAAGGGTGTAAAACAACCGGAACCAGTGATTTGGAGATAGGGTACAATTTTCCAACAATCCAATTCCAGGGAAATGTCTCCCCCTCGGAAATATTCAATGATTGGAAGTCTTGAGCAAACGGTGCTAAATATCCCAACCTCAGGGAACAAAATCTTCAAATCCAAGAGAACAAATTCTCGGTTCCCAGGGAAACAATCTTCCCCGATTCCAGGGGAGAAACTTTTTTGATCCGAGGGGAAGAGCTGTGAATTGTTTAAAATTCATTAGAAAAAGTTACACTTTTCCAAGCATTCCATAAATATGTCCTTAAAGGAACCAAAATTCACAGAAAATATAAATTGCAACCTGAAGGAAGCATTGAAGTGATATAAATACAACTGTCAGCCAAAGAAAATGAAAAATATAAGATAGATACTTGAAATTGGATACAGCATCAACCTGAAAAACGTGCACAAGAATTTCGTCTCTCTCTGTGAATTTATTTCAGGAAATATCTCAGTGGATAATAGGAAAGACTCACCGTGAAAGAATTTTACACCGAGACAAATTCGGATGTATATTTAACAATTAATGGAAGTTATAATTTCATTATTCACTTCAATGCAATCGATGTCATCCAATCAATCTTAAATCTCAAAAATGATGAGCGCAAAGGAAGAGATTCTGACAGTACGCTACCATACTTGCGCTGTAAGATACAGCGATTCAAAATCAGTGGCGTTACAAAAAGAGGGGCTATTAAACCGTTACAAAAGAAACAATATAAATTTGACATATAATGATAATATTCACCTTACCTTACTCGCCAGGTCTACTATTGTAGACCATGCCTATTCGAACGATGTTCATCATTTAACTAAACTGCTCCACATGAGTTAGGGATATTGACTTAAAGTGCAAAAAAATATAGTTAAAATAAGATTTTTGTGATGAAAATTCATATTAATATGATTTCAAGTTGCAAATTAATTTTAGCCTGTAGGTCAGCAGTGTATACAGGGTGGTTAAGTAAAATCGAGTAAAACAACGACATTTTTTTCCCAGAGAATTCAAGCATTTTAAGACTATCAATACAATGTATGGCCTCCACGGGCATCAATAACAGCTTGACATCTTCTTTGCATACTACACACGAGGTTGTTGAACATTTCTTGAGGAATTTGGTTCCATAAACGGGGTAGAAGCTCTCTCAGATCATTTAAGGATTCTGGGGTAGGTTGATGATTATCTGATCTTCTTTGGAGCATATCCCATGCATGTTCTATGCAATTCAAATCTGGTGAGTGCGGAGGTATTGGAAAATGTGGAATACCAAGCTCCTCGCGCGCATTCTCAACTATGGCTGCACGGTGCGGTCTAGCGTTATCGTCTAGAAATTGAAAAGTTTCACCAATAGCAGCGTGAAAATTTGGCACAACATTTTCAATGACATGCTCCCTATAGTGTAAGGCGGTCATATTCCCAGGACAAATATGTAGATATGTGCGCCCGTTGAAACATATCCTGGCCCATACCATAAGACTACCCCCTCGGAATGGATGGACTTCTTGGACATAGCGACGATTACGGGGTATGCGTGGGATTGTCCATACCCTTTTTCTTCGAGAATCTGAAAATCGTCCATATCTGGATTCATCAGTGAAAAGGACACTACGCCATTGATCGTTCCAATTGATATGTTGCCTTGCCCATTCCAGTATTTAACGCTTATGGTCACGTGTTAATGGAACTCTTCTTAATGGACGTCTATAACTTAGATTCACCTCTCTCAAACCTCGTCTGATGGTTTCGATGGAAACTTGGACCCCATCTGCATTTTGAAGAGTATTCCGTAGCATTCTACACGTAGATGTAGGGTTTCTCCTCGCCGAAACGGTGATGAAACGATCCTGAGCAGGTGTTGTTTTTCGTCGCCCACCAAGCCTTGGTTTTTCCAACACGGAACCTGTCTCCCTGAACCTATTCCAAAGTCGGAATATCACACTTTGGCTGACTTGGAGCCTTTCGCTACAACAACCTGAGTTAGGCCACCCTGTAGCATTCCGATAGCCCTATCAGCCTCAGCGTTTGTTAATTTACGTCTTGGCATTTTCAGAAAACTCGTTTCGAATCGAAGCCGTTGATAAACTGACTTCATTTCAGAATAAGAACATTCATGAAGCATATGCAAAGAACCAAACTTCAGAAAAAAGGCGACCAGATTGACGACTGATTTTTGAGCGCTCGTACTACTTACACGAGTGCTATATCATTTCATCACGATGTCTGTATTTTTCGAATTTTGAGCCGAAAATGTTCTCAAACGACTATGTTCGACTCACTGATGACGAATCCGTCGGAAAATTCGAGTCACTAATTACACTAATTATAGGGATTATATACAGTCAGGAATGTCAGGAAAATTATTATCTTCATATATAAAAATTTTGAAAAGCACTGCCGTGAAGTCAGGAGCTTTTGAGCGCTCGTACATTTTAGGGTAGATTCGCATTATCCAGTTTTAAGAACCAATTGGAAAGATTTTGACAGCTGTCAAAAAAAATTTCAAACAAAGGCGAAAATCCAGACCTCAAGTCAGTGCCTCGGTGACCAATTTTTTTTTCGATAATTCGCTAGAATTTTCTACGGTATCTATGGTCTTGGTAATGCGATCTGGACAAAATTTCCCAGATAGTTTGAATACATTATTCTTCATCTATGTGCGAAATTTCATTCCAATTCAATAAGTAGTTTCGAAATTATCAGGAAAAAAATTGTTTGAACGGCTATATTTACGGAACCCCTAATCTAATTATGCCCATTGATGAACGTGACTGCGAAATTCCTCGTGTAAGTAGTACGAGCGCTCAAAAATGATGAAAAGCACTGCCGTGAAGTCAGGAGCTTTTGAGCGCTCGCCAATCCACCTTGAAGGTAGATTAGCATTTACACAAATTTAAAAAAGTTTTGACAGGTGTCAAAAAAAAATTCAAACTAAGGCGAAACTCCAGACTTCCCGACAGGCTTTAGGTGATTTTTTTTCGATGATTCGCTAGAATTTTCTACTGTATCTATGTTCTTGGTGATGCGATCTGGACGAAATTTCCAACGTAGTTTGAATATATTATTTTACATCTATTCGCAGAATTTCATTCCAATCTAATGGGTAGTTTCGGAATTTTCAGGAAAAAAAAATATTTCGAACGGCCATATTCACGGAACCCCTAGTCTAAATTTGCCCATTGATGAACGTGACCGCGAAATTCGGGATCCGTAACTATCCTGAAAATTTCAAGTCCCTAGGCCTTTCCGTTCGAAAGTTGAAATTCTGTGCTAAACAGAGCACTGGAAAACAGAGAAACAGTTGGAATATCATAATATCAAGAATTTCTCACTAAAAACTTTTTTTTTGTAGAAATATGAAGGATCGTGGGGGAGTATTCATCTATACCAAAAATGAGATGCAAGTCAAAGAAAGAGAAGACATCAAGAAGATATCAAAGAAAAGAAAATTGATAGATGGTAGTAGACATGTCTGTATTGCAATCTATAATGATGGTAATGTAGATATATTGATGGAGGCTTTAGAACCAATATTACAAAAATTGTTTAATGAAAATGTCAGAATCACCTTAGTTGGAGATTTCAATATAAACTTAATGAAAAATTAAAAAAAAAAATTGGAACTAGTGAACATGTTAAAAACTAACAGTATACAGCAGACTATATACCAACCTACAAGAATAACATCCACCACAGCAACCTGCATTGACAACATTTTTACGAATATTGAGGAACCCTATGAAGGCAGCACTATACAAACTCACATTTCAGATCATTTAGCGCAGAAGATCAGTATTATAATAAAGAAAAATCAAACAAGGAAGACCTACAAGCATATATTCTCACAGAAAAACATACAATATTTCAAACAATTATTAAAAGATCAAAATTGGACAGAAATTTATGATATACCTAATGACGATGTAAATGCTCAGCTCAATATATTTCATATACTTACTACAGTTTAACAAAGCTTTTCCATTGAAAAGAGTGTCAATAAACAAAAAACAAAGACCAAATAATACTGATCCCACGATTAGAGAGATCAAAAGATCATTAGACATACTACTCGTCCTGAGTAGGACTTGTGATGGAAAATATAAGGGAGATATCGTGAAACAAAAATGGAATATGATCGGTTACTTTTGAAACAGAAAAAGGAAAAATATGACACTTTGATTCAAAATTCTGACAACAAGAACAAAACAGTATGGAACCTGATAAATTCACTGAAAAATAGGAACCCAAAGAAAACTGACTCAACTGGAAATCCTTTGAAAATAGCAAATGAGAAACCATATTATAAAACAAACATCTGAAGAAATAACGCAACAAATGACATACATCATTAACAACTCCCTAAAATATGGAATCTTCCCAGACAAACTAAAGGTAACCATCGTAAAACAAATTCATAAAAAAGGCGATATCCTCGACCATAACAACTATAGGCCAATAAGTATTCTACCGAGCTTTTCAAAGATTATAGAGATGGCCTACTGCCGACAAATAATGGAATATTTACTAATGAATAAAAAATTAAGAGGGAACCAACATGGATACATTAAAGGAAAATCAATTAAAACAGCAATTCATGAATTCGTCAATAGAGTAGTAGAATCTTTTCAAAATAAAGAGTTATCCATGGGAATTTTTCTTGATTTAGCCAAGGCATATGACTGTTTGGATAGAAATAAGTTATTTCAAAAATCAGAACGTTATGGAATTCGAGGACCAGCACTGGAATGAGTTGAGTCATATTTTATACTCAGAAAACAAATGGTGGAAATGGAAATCAATGAGGAAACTGTGAGATCAAATTAAGAAGAATTACTTTTAGGCATACCACAAGGAAGTTTGGCTGGACCTTTACTCTTCCTAATATATATCCATGACTACAAACCAGATATGGAACTATGCCCAAAAAGAGTAAATACAGTTAATTATGCCGATGACACAAATTTGCTTATAGTTGAGAAACTGTTTTCAATGTTGGAAAGACTATCTGAAATCACCCTAGATAGGACTGATGAATGGTTCAAAAATAATAATTTACTTCTCAACAAAGAAAAAACGAAGTTCATACTTTTCACACCAACACAATCAAGGATTGAAGGAAATTTAACAATTAATTTGAGTCAAGAAATATACCAGATACAAGAAACAACTAAATTCCTTGGCATCCATATAGACAAAAACCTCAATTGGAACGAACATATAAACTGTCTATGTGAGAAAATTACATCATCGACTTGTGGTCTAAGAATAATAAGTAGATATATCCATAGTAATTACCTGAAAATGGTTTATCACGGAATAATAGAGGTAAAACTAAGATTTGGAATAGTATTTTATGGATCGGGAGGCATAAAACCATTGTTCATTCTACAAAAAAAGGCAATGAGAATACTGAACAACATAAAGTTTAATGAATCCTGCAGGAGTATCTTCAAGAAAAATGGATTATTAACAATATATGCACTCTACATTCAGGAATGTGTCCTCTTCATTAGGAACAATGAACATCTTTTTGAAAAATATGAGAACAGAAGAACTTTCTACGAAACCAGGAATAAAGACTACATTTATCCCAAACATAATTTAAACATTTCTCAAAAGCAGACGGAATATAGATGTCTCAAAATATATAATATTCTTCCCAAAAATATAAAGAAAATAAAAAATATTAAATGTTTCAAAACACAATTGTTCAGATATCTGATTGAGCTAGAACCAAACAGTTTAGAGGACTATATGTCCCCCATGTAATTAATATTTGACACTATTCCACTTCGTTTTCATATTGATGTACATTAGGTATGAATGTGATTATATAACGAGCTATTATTATTATTATCATTATTATAATTTTCTAGGGTTTTATGGTTCTGGTCATGCGATCTGGAGAAAATTTAGCTTGAATATATCATTCTCCATTGTAATTCAAAATTTCGGCACGTAGTTTTGAAATTATCAAGAAAACTAAATTTCGAACGACCATATTTACAAAAACCCTAGTCTAATTTTGCTTATTTATAAACGTGATCTTGACATTCGACTTCCACACCTATCCTGAAAATTTCAAGTCCCTAGGCCTTTCCATTACAAAGTTATATTTTGCATGTATTTTGAACACGTCATTCGCTATCTGAGTGCAAAATTTCATCTCAATCGAATCTGTAGTTTCGAAGTAATCAGGAGAACAAAATTTCGAACGGCCATATTTACGAAACCTCTGGTCGAATTTTGCCCAATAACGAACTCAACCGCGGCATTCGAAATTCGAACCTACCCTGAAAATTTCAAGTTTCTAGGACGTTCCGTTCGAGAGTTATCGTGTATACGGAGGGCCGGACAAAATCGAATTTTCCGACGGATTCGTCATCCTAAAATACTGAACCGATTTCAATCAAATTTTTGCACACTGTGTACAGTTTGATCCAACTCACAAGATAGGATAGTTTATAGATTTATGGTTGCAATATTTTCTTATTGTAAATTATTTGTTCATTATTCATGACAAAGACTGATAATTATCCACGTGGCAACATGGGGCTCTAACCGACGACAGGAGATCGCGTCCCCACTACACCGATCTGTAAACCATAGCGATATCATGCGAGGAGTGATGCCAAGTTTCTGGGTCTATCCTACAACTGAAGAAATTTGGAACTGTTTGAGAACTGGGGTATAATACACAATGTTCATAGAATTCATAACTGTCAAGAAGGTAGAATAATGTCAATGATAAAAAATGATTGACATATATATTGGTTGTCAAATATTCATGCAATTGATTTTATTTTGCGAACTGTGTGGAGTTTGATCCAACTTGAGAGATAAGGGTAGCTTCGGCATACAGAACTGTGTCGGCGGAGGCTGTCCAAGTGATTGCTGGCTTCCAACCAATTGACATAATGGTGGCGGAAAGATTCTTCCTTTATACCATAAGAGGAGCACTATCAGGCAATCGTCATTGAGAAAATGGCAGGAGAGATGAGATGGTGGAGGGAAAAATGCCGCTTGGACGCGCAGGCTGATCAGGAATCTGGAGCAGTGGATCCAATGTGAGAATAAAACGACCAGGTACTTTTTCAATTGATTTTTGACAGGACATGGATCTTATGGAACCTTTACTAAGAGGATAGGACGGGATGATCGGTCATGCATGCCACGTTGTAGACGACACGAAGCACTGTCTCAGATCAGTTGGATGGAGAAAAGGAACGCACTGGTTGGAAATATAGGCCGCTTACCGCCAGTAGAGAATATAATAGAGGATATGATACTGCATGAAGGATACTGGAAGTCGTTTACGACTTTGTGACAGGAGACATGAGGAGAAAAGAGACAGGACCGTTATTTATCGGGTATCATCGAAGTAGTCTTTTCCGGTGGTCCTCGCATTTCCCCAAGTTGTGTTTTTTTTTAGTCGTCCGGCAACAACATCAAGCCAAACCGACATATTCCACGACACGGGTCGTGATTGAATCTGGCAACAGATTTCTTTTCACAAACCGAAAAAAAGGGCTAGGATAAGTTAGGTTAGGCTTAGTTAAGGAGTAGGTAAGGGTTGATAATAATAATAATTCCACTTCATTGAATATTTCACTACAATTTAATTCAACGTATAATTTAGACACAGCAAGGCGTGTCCGGGTCTGCTAGTTCAGATATAAACAATAGTTGCTATCGAGCCACGTGAGATTTACTCCGGGGCTTGACGCACTGGCGCTACACGCCCTTGCTATCACGGGAATATACCAAAACCAAACTGTCGAAAAACATAAACAAAACAGCCCTTATGACGAGTTTGGCGTTGAAAAGCTGTCAGGGCTTGAAGCCCCGAAGTTCAAGCACCAGAAGAAAGGGGAAGGTAGCTCGAGTGTTTGACGCTCCGGAACTGAAACAGTCAAACTTAGGTGTGGCACACTCCCGAGGCGCATTGGCTGCGCCCGAGACGGTCGCTGGAAAGCACTTATTGTGTTTGAGTTCTGAGATGAAATTTCAGTTAGGTACGAAATCATTGAGGGGTTAGACAATGAAAATGATATGTATTATACAGTAGAAATATTTGCCAGTACCTACATATAACGTAGAATATTTCTCTAAATAAACTTTTCATTTCCACAGAAGCTGATTCAAGGTTAATTGATGCATGGTGGTCATATAGAAAAAGCAAATAGTGAACTTGTCACAGCAGGACATTCGGAAATACAAAACTACAACAGAATATGTCTCTCTATTTTTGCAGCAGGAAAAAAAACATCACAATTCGAGTAGGTTAATGTCATATATTGGTTAGGTTGTACTCATTTATCGGCTAGGTTAAATCACACATCGGGTAGGTAAGATCACACACGACATGTCGCATGTAGGGTAGGTCAAAATCGCTAATCGGGCAATAATCTCATATTGGAAAGTCATATATCGGGTGGGTGTCTTTCTGGATCCTATCATGAGTTACATGATATAAGGGAAACAGCAACAACAATAATATAACTGTGGTGTAAGTAATACTAATAATGAAAGCGTAAATTATACATAGTGGTGAATATTGGTTGAAAAATTTAAATGAAGCGATGAGGTACCGATGTGGGGGAAAAAAATTATATGCATTTGAAATAAAAAAATTACGAAAAGCACTGCCGTGAAGGCAGGAGCTTTTGAGCGCTCGTACATGCACCTTGTAGGTAGATTCGCATTTTCCAGTTTCAGAAATCAATTGAAGGAATTTTCGACAGCTGTCAAAAAAAATCTGAAACTTAGGCGAAACTCCAGACTTCATGTCAGTGTTTCAGCTGATCAATTTTTTTTCGATAATTCGCTAGAATTTTCTACGGTTTCTATGGTCTTGGTGGTGCGATCTGCACAAAATTTGGCACGTAGTTTGAATACATTATTACTCAGCTAGGTGCAAAATTTCATCCCAATCCGCTCAGTATTTTCGGAAATATCAGCAAAAAAATATTTTGAACGGCCATATTTATGGAACCCCTAGTCTGATTTTGCTCATAGATGAACGTGATCGCGATATTTGCGATCCAAACCCACCTTGAGAATTTCAAGTTCCTAGGCCTTTTCGTTCAAAAGTTACAATTTTCTATGGCTTCTATGGTTCTGGTCATGCGATCTGGACAAAATGTTGCTTTAATATAACATTCTCGATTAAAATATGAAATTTTATCTCGATCGAATCCGTTGTTTCGAAATTATCTTGAAACCAAAATTTCAAACGACCGTATTTACGGAACCCCTGGTATAATTCTGTTCATTGATAAACGTGAACGCGACATTTCAGATCCACACCTATCCTGAAAATTTCAAGTCCCTAGGCCTTTCCGTTCGAAAGTTATGATTTTCTATGGTTTCTATGGTTCTGGTCATGTGATCTGGAGAAATGTAGCATGAAAATATCATTCTCGATTAAAATACAAAATTTCATCTCGATCAAATCTGAAGTTTTGAAATTATCAAGAAAACTAAATTTCAAACGACCATATTTACGGAACCCCTTGTATAATTTTGCCCATAGATGAACGTGATCACGACATTCGAGATCCACACCTATCCTAAAAATTTCAAGTCCCTAGGCGTTTCCGTTCAAAAGTTACAATTTTCTATGGTTTCTATGGTTCTGGTCATGCGATCTGGACAAAATTTCACATGTAGCTTGAACACCTCATTCTCCATTTGAGTGCGAAATTTCATCTCAATCAAATCTGTAGATTTCAAGTAATCAGGGGAACAAAACTTTGAACGGCCATATTTACGGAACCCCTGGGCGAATTTGGCCCATTAACGAACTTAACCGAGGCATTTGGGATCTAAACCTACACTGAAAATTTCAAGTCTCTAGGTTGATCCGTTCGAGAGTTATCGTGCTTACGGACGGACGGACGGACGGACGGATGGCCGGACGGCCGGACGGACGGACAGACTCGAATTTTCCGACGGATTCGTCATCAGTGAGTCGAACATAGTCGATTGAGATCATTTTCGGCTCAAAATTCGAAAAATACAGACATCGTGACGAAATGATATAGCCCTCGTGTAAGTTGTACGAGCGCTCAAAAAGAATAGCAACATTGAATCTTCTAGGTGAATCGATATGGACTTACAGATAAACCTTGTCTTACTTTACTTAGTTTCAACTCCAAGCAAAGCAATTCTACTCAACAAGTTTTCTGACGTTGGTTCTGTGTAGATGAAGGACGTGTTTAAAATTTTTTTTTCAATGGGTCAACAGAGTCCATGGTCTCCAAGTACATTAAATACCCTTGATGACAAAAATAGATAATATTGGTTCGAATGTACGAATACTTCCTTTATTTTTTTACTCATTTAATTACCCTTCGAATTTGTTCACTGAGCTACAATATGAATATCCTAACGAAATCGTAATCCATCATTTTTGAAAAATCGTAGTAGGCGATGGACCATTGCGTACGAGTTTTATGACAATATCAGAAACTAAGGGAAAATTTCTCAAATAAATATAACTGAAAAATTTGAAGGAAAATACTTAGTATTGTATCATATTCTGGTTCAACTGTAGATAAAAACTCATTTTCAGAATGTGCCACACTATCGGACCTATCATCTGAAAGAAGGAACAAGTCGTAAGCTTCGGTGAGAAATGAAGTTATGGCGGTTGCACATTATATAAGAAAAGGAGGACCCTTTTCTATAGGATTTGAGCAGGCGCCGTGCCAGCGAAGTCTTCCAGAAAAAAAATTCAGTATTGTATTGTTGAGTTTCGTTGAATTCCGAGTGAAGTTGACAGTCAAAATATATTCTAGGCAAGGCAATTACAGAAAAAAATTCTTCGATAGAAAAATAATTTTGGTATTAGGTACAGCATGGAAGCTAAAGGTATTTTAATCATGTTCAACCCGGCATCTGTCTGTCAACACCCTATCTAGTTAAAAGATATTATGTCTTTGGCATCTTGTTGTTAGTTGGATCGATTTTCATTTAGCCGAGAAATAAAAAGCATTAATCATCTACTGTCGAGCCACCGCCTTTTTCTTCATATAATTAAAATTTACTATTTAACGCGGTGTCTGCCTATGTTGCTCAAAACTAGACCATAATTTCATACCTACTAGTCGATAAATGGTAGTCCGAAGAAAGCGTTTCCTTTTTGCGTTTTAATTCTTTTTGCAGCTGGCAAAATATCGATAAAAAACGAGAATTTCTTGGAAATTACCTGCTGTCGTTGGGATAAAATTGGGGTATATAAATAACCAGGGCCATTACTTAATTGGGTTATTATTGTTGAAAAGGTACCAAGAAAACTACTGAAAGTGATAGCATAGCTTGTCAGGAAAAAAAAACCGATATTGACTATTCGGGAATATAATATGGTCGTCAAAAATATTAATGTTCACTATATTTGTGAATATTTCGGATACCAATGTTGAACGTTCTTTCAAAGTTTTTCATCTGAAACATTATACTGTTAGGTAGGTATGTGTATTATTGATTTGGGTTTTATCATCAATCCAAGCATGCTACATCTGATCAATCTGAGTCATAGTTCCTAAGAATCTTCAGCTGGAAAATGAAATATCGCCCTAAATATCGCATATAATAGCATATACTGTAATGGTCCGATTATATGGTTGATGATAATAATTACAAAATCTATAGCAAATTATGACGCATAATGATAACGTTTGATAGATCTGACATGAAGTCGGGAGCTTTCAGTGCTTGTTTAAATTCAACCGTTCGCTTTTCCATCGGGAACATTATCGGATGTGTAACGTTAAAGACGAACTATTATATATGTATGAATTAATGATGAATTGTATGTTTTTGTGGTCGTGTAGTGAGTGTACCAAATGCAATAATAGCAAAAACAGCGCCCGTTTTCTGCAGAAAGACATTCTATTGAAAAACGTTATCATCATATCACGTTTTTACAAACATTGACAATAATAATAATAATAATATAGTTTATTGATCATATCTCAATATTTTGAATAAACAATAATCACAGAGACATAATTATGTCTGTTCGTGATGATTCAACTGAAAACTATTTCCACAACCTAAAAATGAATGTATATCTCTTAAATAAATGTCATTGCCGGGTTAAACATGTCTTGATCGGGTGTATGAGGTCACTATCGGGAGTTGTGTTTGTCACATTTGGGGTTATCTGTCTCTTTCACATCCATCAGTTGTCACTATCACGTCTATAAGCTATTTATTCTCTTGAAATTTACAACTCTTCCTGTCTCGAATATCCATTGCTTCGTCTGCTTCTTGAAAGTACCATAGTTCTTGGTTTTTCTGATGTTCTCTGGTAAGGTTGCATATATCCGCGGAGCTAAGTATGATCCGTTTCGCTGGCCAATTCTTTTCGAGGCTCTGGAACTTTCAAATTTAGACGCCTCTTCCCTTGTTGGATAGGGATGGTCTCTCAAATTTATAGTAAGTTTTCCGCTGAAAATGTTGGTAAGAATTTCGAGTGTGAACAATTGACAAGCATCGAGCACTCCCGACACCCGGTAGATTTCATTGCTTGGGAAGAGCAGTGGTTTACCATATATAATTTTCAAAATCCATTTCTGTAGACTTTCGTTTTTTTCATGTGGTTTTCATACGCGTCTCCTCATCCTAATATACCGTATGTAAGTTGAGATTGCACCAGAGAAAAGTAGAGTATTCGCAAGTGGGAAATGTCTACATATTTTTTGAGATATCTGAATTTATACAATAATCCTCTCAGTTTCTTGACAACGTTGTTGATATGTTTATCCCATCTAAGATTTTGGTCAATGGTTATACCCAAGTATTTGATCTCCTCTGCCTCCGGTTTACAAGTCCCTCCATCAATTCGTAGACATCCGAAATTCGGAGCACCGGATCTGTAAGACGCGAACGAAATATATTTCGTTTTTTCTATGTTTAATGTCAGTTTGTTGTATTCGAACCAGGTCTTTATATTTTTAAACTCCACCTCTACCATTTGCTTCAGACCTTCCCAAGTATCGCTCGTGTAGAGGATATCTGTATCATCCGCAAAACTGATGATTTTTCCATTTTGCCGCATCAACAAAAGGTTCATATACATTGAAAAAAGGATAGGTCCGAGGACGGTGCCCTGGGGTACACCAAATGTCACAGTTCTTCTTTTGCTTTGATGGCCTTTTATTTTCACCATTTGCTTCCTGTTTTTCAAATAGCTCTCTATCAGGTCGTATGATTTGCCTCGAAATCCACATAGGTACAATTTTCTGAGCAACTTTTCGTGAGACACAGTATCAAACGCCTTTGCCAGGTCAATAAATATACACAAGCCTGCCCTCCTTTGATCCAACAACCGATAAACCTCATCTGTCAACTCAAATATGGCATCCCTTGTTGATTTGCCTTTTCTGAACCCATGTTGATTTTCTGCGATATTTTTATATTTTTCTAGAAACTTTGTGATCCGTATTTTTATGATTTTCTCAACAATTTTACCCAAATTTGAAATGAGAGAGATCGGTCAATAGTTTTCAATATTTGTTCTAACTCCAGATTTGTGAAGAGGTTTTATTATAGCTGTTTTAAATATTTCCGGGAATGACCCTTGTTCGAAGCAGAGGTTGATCAAACATGCTTTGGGTTCTGACACTTGGTCTTTAATATGTTTGAGAGTGGTAGATCTTATTCCGTCATGACCTGGAGCTTTTTTTTCGTTAGGGTCGCTTATCACTTTTTGAGCGCTCGTACTACTTACACGAGGGCTATATCATTTCGTCACGATGTCTGTATTTTTCGAATTTTGAGCCGAAAATGGTCTCAATCGACTATGTTCGACTCACTGATGACGAATCCGTCGGAAAATTCGAGTCTGTCCGTCCGTCCGTCCGTAAGCGCGATAACTCTCGAACGGATCAACTTAGAGACTTGAAATTTTCAGTGTAGGTTCAGATCCCGAATGCCTCGGTTAAGTTCGTTAATGGGCCAAATTCCACCAGGGGTTCCGTAAATATGGCCGTTCAAAGTTTTGTTTCCCTGATTACTTGAAAACAACAGATTCGATCGAGATGAAATTTTGCACTCAGATGGAAAATGAGGTGTTTTAGCTACATGCGAAATTTTCTCCAGATCGCATGACCAGAACCATAGAAACCATAGAAAATTGTAACTTTCGAACGGAAATGCCTAGGGACTTGAAATTTTCAGGATAGGTGTGGATCTCGAATGTCGTGATCACGTTCATCTATGAGCAACATTATACAAGGGGTTTCGTAAATACGGCCGTTTGAAATTTTGTTTTCTCGATAAATTCGAAACTTCGGATTCGATCGAGATTAAATTTTGTATTTTAATCGAGAATGATATATTGAAGCAATATTTTGTCCAGATCGCATGACCAGAACCATAGAAACCATAGAAAATTGTAACTTTTGAACGGAAAGGCCTAGGAACTTGAAATTTTCAGGGTGGGTTTGGATCGCGAATATCAAAATGAGACTAGGGGTTCCGTAAATATGGCCGTTCAAAATATTTTTTTCCAGATAGTTTCGGAACTACTGATCGGATTGGAATGAAATTATGCATCTAGCTGAGGAATAATGTATTCAAAGTACGTGCAAAATTTTGTCCAGACCGCATCACCAAGACCATAGATACCGTAGAAAATTCTAGCGAATTATCGAAAAAAAAATTGGTCACCTAAAGCACTGACATGAAGTCTGGAGTTTGGCCTAAGTTTCAGAATTTTTGTGACAGCTTTCGAAAATTCCTTCAATTGATTTCTAAAACTGGAAAATTCGAATCTACCTACAAGGTGCATGTACGAGCGCTCAAAAGCTCCTGCCTTCACGGCAGTGCTTTTCGTAATTTTTTTTACTTCGGTTGAATCTGTGGGATGAAGAAAAATTGTTTCACCGAAAAAACTCTCATGCTCCTTAAATTCCCTTGGTTCCTTTTTTTTATCTGCATATTCTTCTCCAATTCCACTGAAATATTCGTTGAAAGTCTCAGCGATGTCCTCATTTTTCGTCACTTGTCGACCTTCCCTTTCTATGTGCGATATACCCGCTTCAGACTTCGACTGGTTGCATATATCACTCACAAAGTTCCACAATGCTTTCGTGGATGACTTATTTTTGTGCATATAATCTTGTAGATATCTCTTCTTTACTGTTCTTATAAGTTTGTGTAATTGGTTTCTGTTAGCGATATATTCCAGTTTGAGTTCTTCATTATTTGGGTACTTTGTGGTCTTCATATACAACTCATTTTTTCGGTTTATAGATTTCAGTAGTCCGGTTGTAATCCACCCTTTCTTACCATTTTTTTTTTTTTTTTTTTTATGTCCATCACTAATGAAATTATACTGGAAGGAATAAAGAAAAATAGGCAGGAATTGAAATCTCTGATTGAAGCAGTAGAAGTACGATTAACACTGAAATTCGAAGATTTGAACCGGCGACTCAATCTACTTGGAACAAGAAAACGAAACTGCAGCAAACCGCATCGAATGATTGGAGAAGAGAAAATCAAAAGAAAATAATATTATTATTTTCGGACTGAAAACTATACCGGAGGAAATAACAATCAATTACATCAGACAGGAACTGAAAAAATTAGTAGATATAAATATAGATGAGAGTGATATAAATAATTTTTACCAGCTGGGGAAAACAGATAATCCACCAATCAAAATTGAATTCACTTCATACTCGAAAAAGACAGCTGTCTTGAAAAACGCTAAAAACTTGAGAGGCACCAGTATTTCAATAGCTAATGACCTAACAATCAAACAGCGAAAACATGATAATATTTTGAGAAAACATCTTAATCTGGCCAGAGGAAACAAAGAGGAAAATTGTTTCATCAGAGGGAACAAACTACACATGAACGGAAAAAGCTATACACCTGAGCAACTAGAAAATCCGGAAGAAACTGAATATCCCAATTTAGAAAATCCGCAGAGCTCTCTCGGTACCTCATCGACGATAAAAATAAGCAAAGAAATAACTTAATCCAATACAAAACTACCAGAACCCTCAGCAAAGAACCCGCAAGGAAAAATCAATACCCCAGCGACATCACTGTTCCCTGGAAAACCGCCAAGAGAGATAGGTGACAAACAACAAAAAATGAGAACACGTTTGAACAGTGGAAAGTAGTTGAATGGTTTCTTTTAATATCCTAAATTTTTTTTAATGTCTTCAATAAACCTAGATTCATCAAATCGAAACACTTAAAGAGGTCGTTTAGTAGCATATTACTGGTTTATACTTATCTAGTGTTTGGAGAAATCAAAATGGATTCCTGTATTCGGGATATTTATGATCAAACTTTCGAAACTCTAGAATTCAATAACATGGTAAAACTCAATCATATAAACTTTCAAAAGAAATGGCAAATTCGCAATACTACACTAAAACATTCGAAGTATTTCCAAGAACATTGACCAAATAAGAATTGCATTGAGCACACTCACATTCAAATTTGATTGTATAGTCCTAACTGAAACGTTTCAACTCCAAGACAAGAATTTTTTTAAACTTGACAATTACCGTAGCTACTATAATGAAGGCGATATAAATAAAAACGATGGGGTGTTAGTATATTCAAGAAACGAATATAAGTGTAAACATAATATAAATGTAATTTCAATCGATCAGTGTAGGCCTTTAGAAATATATATTGAAATAAGAAATCATATAAGCACTCTCATCACTTGCAATCTACAGGCCGCCCTCAACCAATGCCGATAATTTCGTGAGGTCCCTAGACCAGTACCAGAGCTGTGCCGAGCACTGAATATTAGTGCTTCGAGCACTAAGCACTGAGCACTTGGAAAAAAAGGCTCCCGAGTCGCGAGCACTAAGCACCAATTTCTACAAAAGGCTCGCGATTACTAAGCGACTAACTTTGTGAACAAACATTTGAAGAGAATGGGACTGACAAGCTGCTCTTTGTGCCAGTGGTGCAGGAGCACAGATGAAACTGCTGAACACATTTTGTTCAGTTGTAGAGACCTCACTAATCTGAGGACAACACACCTAGGAAACCCAACACCCACTATTCCTATGGTGAAAGGGACTCCTCCTGGTCGACTTTTATGTCTGCTTGTCTGCCGGACTGAGTCTCTCACAATGGGCCACAAGGCCTCAGTTCTGCCCGGAGTTGGCACCGCACAGAGAAGAAGAAGAACTTTGTGGAAGTAATTCGATATTTCAAGCACTAAGCCCTTAGCACTTTTTTGAGAACTGTTGAGGTGAGGTCATTTTAATCGGAAAAAAAATGTACCTATTAAATTAAGCTTTTCAAGGACTCCGGATCTCTTTGGTTAAAATAATATGTATTCATAAATATATCGATTCATTTTCACTGGACTGAATATCAATCTCAAGGTATCAAGGTGTTGGTGTCGGTCGCATATATTTGTATTACAACAAGATTTTGAAAGGGCTTAGTGCTCAGTAATCCGCAGAAGTGCTCGGGAGCACTTTCGGGATTACTAAGAACTAAGCCTTTTGCTGAAGTGCTCCGATTACTAAGCACTAAGCACTGCTTTTAAAAAGTGCTCGGGAGCACAGTGCTTGGGAGCACAAAAGGGGTTTGAGTGCTTTCACAAATACCAAGCACAATTCTTTGGCACAGCTCTGACCAGTACCTACAGCAAAATAAAAGAACCACGATAAATAATCACATTCTTATTGGGAATATCAATCTGGATCTACTCAAAGAACACCAAACGTTATTCGACTACCTAGACAACTAACAACAAACAATTTCACCTCGGTAATCAATAAATATACTCGCATACAGGGTGATTCCAGGAGTTGCCTAGACCATATATTTGTTAAATCGAAAACAAATAATTTTACAAGTAAATGTCTTGCCATAGTTATATATGCCAATATAACCGAATTTCCAACCGTTCAGTATTGTGAAGGAAGCTGGTTTGAAAGAATTTATTTATTATCTGAATCCAGCCCATACATTACAGAGTGGGCATACTATTTCCAAAACTATAATCCTGGCTTTATATGAGGAATGTATAATAAAAATAAAAAATCTTGTAGCTACCGGCACCAAATTTTGTATAACAACCTGTAGAAATACAGTGAGTTATATGGCAGTAACAGCGCATTTCCCATACTCTGATTTTGAATTAGTTTCAATCCTTTTGGGGTGTTGTGCCTCTGATTTCACGCACACATCAAATAATCTGGCCATAAAATTAATGAAGGTAGCAGAGGAGTGGAATATCCAGAATAAAATAGTGCTTGCTATATAGGATAATGCCGCTAACATCAAAAGAGCTATTTCGACAAAATTGAAATGGCGGTACTTTGGATGTTTTGCTCACACCTTGAACCTCATCGTCAAAAACGGGCTTAAAAATGAGGAGAAAACATGTCTCATCGGCAAAGTGATGCAGATTGTAACGCACTTCAAGAAAAATTACTCAGCCAGTGAGAAATCGATAGTCTATCAAACAAACCATGGTAAAGCTCCATGGAAACTTCTACTTCTACTTCTATTCTACTATACATTACATGCTCGAAAGATTTGGTGATCTGCAGGGAGCTAGAAGATATACAGTTGCGATAATTGATCACAATTTTCCTAAAATACTCCCAAATGAATGGAATATTATTCGTGATTTGTCCTATACACTGGCACCATTTCAAGATGCCACTAAAAATATTAATGGTGACTCATACGCACAGCATCTTTGGTTATACCAATAACTATTGGCCTTGGTAATGTTTATGACAATTTGATGAACAAAGAATACCAGGGACCAATCAAAAAATTATGGCATTATTCATGAATGGACTGAATGAAATATTAGGGAGAGTTCAAAGCAGCAAAACCCTATCGATGGCAACTTTCCTGGACCCAGGGTTCAAAGATATAACATTTACAGAAACTGGTGTAGCTGAAAATGTTCAAAAACTTATTTGCATATGCAGTCTCTTAGCTATATAACATAAGCGATAGTTCAAAAAAAATAATGAAGAGCAGAATACTGAATCCCACCGCCATAAAACTCCAAACGAACTGTCAATATGGAGCTCCCCTGACCAAATTGTCGCAAAAAAAAAAACCAAAAAGGACTATAATGTCCAGAGGAATTATTGAAGTCCAGATGTACATGGAGGAAGATATTTTATCGCGGCATGCGGATCCTCTAAAATGGTTGCGATATAATAAATCGAAGTACCCGAAACTTTCAGTGATTGCCCAGGAAAAATTGTGTTGCCAGTCAACTTCGTTCCCAGCGAGAGACTTTTCTCTAAGGCTGGTCAGGTAATCTCTGATAGACGGTCGCGATTGGGTGGTAGAAAAAATAATGTGTTGATGTTCTTAAACTCCAATTATAAAAACTGTTTATTTATCTCATCAGGGTATGCAGGTTCGGCATTTCTGTTATTAAGCGCTCGTACTACATACACGAGGGCTATATCATTTCGTCACGATGTCTGTATTTTTCGAATTTTGAGCCGAAAATGGTCTCAAACGATAGAGTTCGACTCACTGATGAAGGATCCGTTGGAAAATTTGAGTCTGTCTGTCCGTCCGGCCGGCCGTAAGCACGATTACTCTCGAACGGAACAACCTAGAGACTTGAAATTTTCAGCGTATGTTCAGATCCCAAATGCCTCGATTGAGTTCGTTAACGGGCAGAATTCCACAAGGGGTTCCGTAAATATGGCTGTTCAAATTTTTTTTTCCCTGATTACTTAAAAACTACAGATTTGATCGAGATGAAATTTTGCACTTGAATGGAGAATAAGGTGTTCAAGCTACATGTGAAATTTTGTCCAGGTCGCATGACCAGAACCATAAAAACCATAGAAAATTGTAACTTTTGAACGGAAACGCCTAGGGACTTGAAATTTTCAGGATAGGTGTGGATATCAAATGTCGTGATCACGTTACTCTATGATCAAATTTATACTAGGGGTTCCGTAAATATGGTCATTTGAAATTTTGTTTTCTCGATCATTTCGAAACTACGGATTCGATCGAGATGAAATTCTGTATTTTAATCGAGAATGATAAATTAAAACCATATTTTGTCCAGATCGCATGTCCAGAACCATAGAAACCATAGAAAATTGTAAGTTCTGAACGGAAAGGAGCTTGAAATTTTCAGGGTAGATTTGGATCGCGAATATCGCGGTCACGTTCATCAATGAGCAAAATCAGACTAGGGGTTCCGTAAATATGGCCGTTAAAAATATCCTTTTCCTGATAGTTTCGAAACTGCCGATTGGATTGGAATGAACCAAGACCATAGATACCGTAGAAAATTCTAGCGAATTATCGAAAAAAAATTGGTCTGCTGAAGCACTGACAGATCGCATGACCAGAACCATAGAAACCATAGAAAATTGTAACTTTTGAACGGAAAGGCCTAGGAACTTGAAATTTTCAGGGTGGGTTTGGATCGCGAATATCAAAATGAGACTAGGGGTTCCGTAAATATGGCCGTTCAAAATATTTTTTTCCAGATAGTTTCGGAACTACTGATCGGATTGGAATGAAATTATGCATCTAGCTGAGGAATAATGTATTCAAAGTACGTGCAAAATTTTGTCCAGACCGCATCACCAAGACCATAGATACCGTAGAAAATTCTAGCGAATTATCGAAAAAAAATTGGTCACCTAAAGCACTGACATGAAGTCTGGAGTTTCGCCTAAGTTTCAGAATTTTTCTGACAGCTGTCGAAAATTCCTTCAATTGATTTCTAAAACTAGAAAATGCGAATCTACCTACAAAGTGGATGTACGAGCGCTCAAAAGCTCCTGACTTCACGGCAGTGCTTTTCGTAATTTTTTTTTGATTATTTTCTATTTAATTTTTAGTTGTGCTGAGACCCATTGAAAAGCTTGTTGCTTTTTATGCTGCAACTAACGGCACCGTGAAAATGTAATTGGGCAACACACAATATAGTTTCATTGATGTGTATTCATCACTGGTCAGTATGACAAGTACTGGACAGGCAAAGGTCATTAGCTCCAGAGGAAGCAATTTGCCTAAGATAATGATACTCTGAAATTAAACACTGGCCGTCCAGGTTGGAGATATCAATGTAAAGCGGCGTGCCAAAAGAGCAGCGTGCACAAAGGGGAGTATCTGTACTAATTGCTAAAGAGCTGAAAAAAATTACGGAAAGCACTGCCGTGAAGGCAGGAGCTTTTGAGCGCTCGTACATGCACCTTGTAGGTAGATTCGCATTTTCCAGTTTCAGAAATCAATTGAAGGAATTTTCGACAGCTGTCAAAAAGCAAACAGGTGCAAAATTTCATCCCAATCCGCTCAGTATTTTCGGAACTATCAGCAAAAAAATATTTTGAACGGCCATATTTACAGAACCCCTAGTCTGATTTTGCTCATAGATGAACGTGATCGCGATATTTGCGATCCAAACCCACCTTGAGAATTTCAAGTTCCTAGGCCTTTCCGTTCAAAAGTTACAATTTTCTATGGTTTCTATGGTTCTGGTCATGCGATCTGGACAAAATATTGTTTTAATATATCATTCTCGATTAAAATACAAAATTTCATCTCGATAGAAGCCGCAGTTTCGAAATTATCCAGAAACCAAAATTTCAAACGACCGTATTTACGGAACCCCTGGTATAATTCTGTTCATTGATAAACGTGAACGCGACATTTCAGATCCACACCTATCCTGAAAATTTCAAGTCCCTAGGCCTTTCCGTTCGAAAGTTATGATTTTCTATGGTTTCTATGGTTCTGGTCATGTGATCTGGAGCAATGTAGCTTGAATATATCATTCTCCATTAGTATACAAAATTTCGGCACGATCGAATCTGTAGTTTTGAAATTATCAAGAAAACTAAATTTCAAACGACCATATTTACGGAACCCCTAGTATAATTTTGCTCATAGATGAACGTGATCACGACATTCGAGATTCACACCTATTCTGAAAATTTCAAGTCCCTTGGCGTTTCCGTTCAAAAGTTACAATTTTCTATGGTTTCTATGATTCTGGTCATTCGATCTGGACAAAATTTCACATGTAGCTTGGACACCTCATTCTCCATTTGAGTGCAAAATTTCATCTCAATCAAATTTGTAGTTTTCAGGTAATCAGGGGAACAAAACTTCGAACGGCCATATTTACGGAACCCCTAGGCAAATTTGGCCCATTAACGAACTCAATCGAGGCATTTGGGATCTGAACTTACACTGAAAATTTCAAGTCTCTAGGTTGATCCGTTCGAGAGTTATCGTGCTTACGGACGGCCGGACGGCCGGACGGACGGACAGACTCGAATTTTCCGACGGATTCGTCATCAGTGAGTCGAACATAGTCGATTGAGACCATTTTCGGCTCAAAATTCGAAAAATACAGACATCGTGACGAAATGATATAGCCCTCGTGTAAGTTGTACGAGCGCTCAAAAAAAATAACGGATTGGGATCCCATTGAGGAAAACCTGATCAGAGTTAACATGAATATTTCACAACACAAGATCACAATTATCGGAGTCTATGGAGTGTCAAATGATACCAACATTGATGATAAAGAGAAGTTCTTTGACAAACTGAACCAGGAAATAGCAAAAATAGGAAACAACAGGGAAATAGTAATATGGGGGGTTTCAATAGTAGAACTGGAAGAGTAAGAGACAGTAAAATAATAGGTCCGTATGGAGAGGACACCTTAAATGACAGTGGAGAAAGGCTCGTAGATTTATGTAAACAAAATGAACTCACAATTAAGAATGGTTACTTTCTGCACAAAGACATACATAAATATACATGGACCCAACCAACAAGAAATTTGAGATCAATAATAGATTACGTGATAACAAAACAAAAATCAACACTAAAAGTAGATGAAGTTAGAGCATGTAGAGGTGTCTGCGACGTGTCTGACCATCATTTTCTCGAAGTAAGGATATTTTTTGCAATACAGCATACGAATTTGACTAGAAATCAGGAAGATCAGGGGACAGTAGAAATAGTGGAGGAGAAGTACTTAGAAAGTCTTCAAAATGAAAGTACCCAATATTTATATGAACAAAGATTGGATGCTTACCTACAGGAACCCGATAATCTAACACTACATGAACTTTATGAAAATGTTACCTTCAGCATAAGAAAATCTGCAAAGGAAGCATTGGGTATCAAGGAAGCACTCAAAAGCAGGAAATATTGGTGGAACACTGAGACGGAAGAACTCATTTACAACAAAAAGAGACTATAAATGAAATTGCTGAATACAAGGGACGATGAAAACTATAAGAAATAAAAAGAAAAGAAGAGAGAAACAAGACAAAGGATAACAGAAAGGAAAAGAGAAACATGGGATAAGAAATGTGGGGACATTGAGACGTACATTGGCGGAAGAAAATGTGGTGAATCATGGAAGTTTATAAATGCAGTTGAAACTGAGGAGAAACGAAACAAACCTCTACAGTTAATACCGACACAAAAATGGACCAAACACTTCACAGACCTTGCTGAACACAGGGTAGAGTACAAAACGGAAACAAACGCAGGGATACAAATCGAAGTAGGGGAAATACATATAGATCAAAATGTAGTCAATAATGCGATTAAACAACTAAAAAATTTAGAAAAGCACTGCCGTGAAGGCAGGAGCTTTTGAGCGCTCGTACATGCACCTTGTAGGTAGATTCGCATTTTCCAGTTTTAGAAACCAATTGAAGGAATTTTTGACAGCTGTCAAAAAAATTCTGAAACTTAGGCGAAACTCCAGACTTCATGTCGCTGCTTCAGCTGATCAATTTTGTTTCGATAATTCGCTAGAATTTTCTACGGTATCTATGGTCTTGGTGATGCGATCTGGACAAAATTTCTCACGTAGTTTGAATACATTATTCCTCAGCTAGGTGCATAATTTCATTCCAATCCGATCAGTAGTTCCGAAACTATCTGGAAAAAAATATTTTGAACGGCCATATTTACGGAACCCCTAGTCTCATTTTGCTTATTGATGAACGTGACCGCGATATTCGCGATCCAAACCCACCCTGAAAATTTCAAGTTCCTAGGCCTTTCCGTTCAAAAGTTACAATTTTCTATGTTTTCTATGGTTCTGGTCATGCGATCTGGACAAAATATTGCTTCAATATATCATTCTCGATTAAAATACAAAATTTCATCTCGATCGAATCCGAAGTTTCGAATTTATCGAGAAAACAAAATTTCAAACGACCGTATTTACGGAACCCCTTGTATAATGTTGCTTATAGATGAACGTGATCACGACATTCGAGATCCACACCTATCCTGAAAATTTCAAGTCCCTAGGCATTTCCGTTCAAAAGTTACAATTTTCTATGGTTTCTATGGTTCTGGTCATGCGATCTGGACATAATTTCGCATGTAGCTAAAACACCTCATTTTCCATCTGAGTGCAGAATTTCTTCTCGATCGAATCTGTAGTTTTCAAGTAATCAGGAAAACAAAACTTTGAACGGCCATATTCACGGAACCCCTGGTGGAATTTGGCCCATTAACGAACTTAACCGAGGCATTCGGGATCTGAACCTACACTGAAAATTTCAAGTCTCTAGGTTGATCCGTTCGAGACGACGGATTCGTCATCAGTGAGTCGAACATAGTCGATTGAGACCATTTTCGGCTCAAAATTCGAAAAATACAGACATCGTGACGAAATGATATAGCCCTCGTGTAAGTAGTACGAGCGCTCAAAAATGGTAAAGCAGTGGGTCCGGGCGGAATTTGTGCAAAATTACTCAAAAATGGAACCGAAGAATTGTTCAAATCAGCCTTTATATTTACAAAATGCGTCAACGGTGAAAATATACCAGAAGAAAGGAAGATGGCCTACATTTTATCAATTCACAAAAAGGGCAACAAATTAGACTGTAATAACTATAGGGGATTGTCTATAACCAGTACAATTAGTAGGTTATATGGAAGAATAATTAGAGAGTGGAAGCGGAGTACAAACATCAAGAAAAAGAGGAACAGTGTGGCTCTCGTGCTGGCAGATCCTGCACTGACAAAGTGTTCTGTTTGAAGCAAATTATTGAGAAAAGGTCAGAAAGAAACCGAGCAACGCATCTCATGTTTGTAGATTTGCAAAAAGCATACGATAGCATACCTATCATGAAATTGTGGGAAGTGCTTCAAGAGACTAAAATTAACCATACACTTGTGAAAGCTATCAAAATTATATATGATGATATGGTAGCATGCGTGAAGATCGGAAAAAAATTATAAGAGCCATTTTCAGTCAACAAGGGTTTAAGGCAGGGTTGCTGCATTTCTCCTACGCTCTTCAAAATGTATGAAGCGAAAGCACTGTCTATGTAGAAGAGAAAATGCAGGGGTTTGGGTATATAAATTGATGAAGATACCTGCATTTACACTCTTCAGTTCGCCGACGACCAGGTGATTTGTGCAAATGAAGAAGAAGATCTAGAATATATGGGGAGAAAACTTCAAGAAGAATACGGAAGATGGGGTCTCCAGATGAATATAGCAAAAACGCAATATCTATGTGTCGGCGAAGAGACCACGGATCTGAAGTTGGAAAATAACGAAACTGTAAGGAAGTGCGAGAACTATAAATACTTAGGTATATTCAATAAAGAAGAGACAGATGACGCCGAAATTAAATCAAGAATGAATAAGGGAAAGAAGATAATAAGGTTGCTGAATGGTATCCTGTGGAGCACAGAGATAGGAAAACAAAGAAAGATCAGAATATATGATGCCCTGATTAAAAGCACTCTAGTGTACGGGTCAGAAACTTGGCGGTTTAAGGAGCCGATGAAGAGGAGAATAGAGGCAACAGAAATGGACGCAATAAGACGAGCATCGAGAACATCAAGACGGAGAAAAGTGACAAATGAGAGAATTAGGGAGCAGTTGCAAATAAAGGAGACAATTACAGAGTAGATAGAGAGAAAACAGCTATTATGGTACGGACATGTCCAAAGGATGGAAGAGTGTAGATTGCCATGGTGGCAATGAGGTGGACACCTCCGGAACATAGAAAGAGAGGAAGACCAAAGAAAACATGGATTGGAGGAATAAGACGATTAATGAGTGAGAGGGGACTGGATGAAGAAGACTGCAACAATAGAAGGATATGGCAAACGGTTATCGGACAATGTCCTAGGACGTTTTAACCCGAATACATATATGTCTAATTTAACTTGATAATTCGAAGATTGAAAAACCATTCTGGTAATTGAAAATTTGAAGAGAACAATACGTTGCTCAGTGGAAAACTGGTGAACCATATAGATTATTTTTGTGTTCAAATATTATTTCACGATATTCAGGACATTGGAATCGGTCTTTTGATTCTTAGGTAAGTAAATTGTATGTAACTGAAATTTGATTTCCTAATGTAAAATCTTTTGATTCTTAGCAATAAAAGTTGGATAATTTAATTCACCCTTTCATTGGTAAACCCACCCCCCGTATCAGTACATCTTTGCGCTCAACAATGGGACTAATACGGAAAGATATTCCAACACAGAATGAAATTTACAATTTAAGAAGTAAAAAGATAAAGCAGGTAGAAAATGGCGAAGAGGCAGGTGCTCTCCCCAATAATTTCAGTGGAGCGAAGGATGCTCAACCCCCAAATTCGATCAACTCGGGTGCGATACCAAAACGGCTTACAACCACAACATATGAAACTCCTAAAACAGACAAAAGTAGGACAAATCAGCCAGGTAACATTTTTCAATTTCATTACAAGACAATATCATCAATCTGGACCGAATGATTCTTCTGATAATTTGGGGGCATATTCACATCGCTTTAACTTACCACCCCCAAGACATACTGAACGTGAAAGTGAAAATAATCCTTTTTCAGAGGATCTTGTTCATTTAATTTCAAAATGTTGTAGATGAATCTGTCAAAAATGCTTTTCATTATCATTGTATACAAGGTGACCGAAACAACTTGCCTGATAATACTTCACATTTGAACAGAAATAATTCTCGTAATATACAGGCTAGTCTCAACGATATACCATCACCATTCTCAAACTCAAACTTAAATACCTCACTCTTTTCTTTGGATGATTTCGGTAAGCTTCTCCCTCATTTTGACGGTGAATGTAGTCCTCAGGCACCTGAATTCTTGAATTTTTTGGAAAATGGCGTTGCAGTCAATAAAATTCCTTTTTTTAATTTAAAAATTATATTCAGAAACTGTTTCAAGAATTCATCTAAGCTTTGGTGGGAGGCCTATTCTGATTACTTTGAAGATTATGCTCGATTTGAAACGGAATAATGACTTCTGTGAAAAATGATGGCTCAGTACGTGTCTGTTCAGATGACAGACATCTGAACAAAGTGATGGAATCCCAGTTTGAGTTACCCAGACCAATAAATGAAATTATAAAATTGATGTCTGGTAAAAAATTCATGTCAAGCTCAGATCTGACCCATGGGTATTGGCAGTGCTCATTGATGCCAGAGTCGGAAAAATAAACTGGCTTCATGGTGGGAGCAAAAACTTTTGTGTGCTATCTTTTGGAATCAAAAATGCCACCACCTCCTTTACTCGATGCATCGATACTGTTTTGGGACCAGACTTCCATGCATTCGTCGTGGCATGTGTTGATGACATCCTGATTATGTCAGAAACATTTGAAGAACATATTATGCATCTCACAAAGAATTTTCGACGCTTCAGATATGCTGGGTTGACTTTAAAAGTGGAAAAGTGAAGATTCCTCAGGGATCTAATGCTCTATTTGGGTTATATACTAACCTCGTCTGGGGTAAAACCTGATCCAAGCAGGGTTCAGGCAATCACGGGTTATCGATCTCCTTGCAGTGTCAAGGAACTACAGAAATTTCTTGGTCTGTGCCAGTGTGACCGAATTTTCACTGCCAGATTCTCTGAATTGTCAGCTCCACTTACGAAACTTCTCCGGAAAAAAAACAGCATGCAAGTGGACAGAGGATGAAGAGATATCATTCAGCTGTCTGAAAGAAGAGCTGAAGAATGCCACCATGCTGTATCATCCCAATCCTTACCAGCAAATACACGTTGAGACAGATGCCAGTGATGTTGGAGTTGCTGGAATCCTATTCCAAATCGTGAACGGAGAAAGGAAACTTGTTTCTTGTGTCTCGCGTATCCTACTTGATAGAGGGAGGCGGTACAGTGCCTTTGAAAAGGAGGTGCTTGCTGCTCTCTGGTGCTCCAGGAATGGAGAATTAATCTGCTAGGTAATCACTTCACGCTATACACTGACTGCAGGGCCTCTTATCTGAAAACCTGCAGACTATAACCACCCCGCATCACAAGATGGGCACTAGCCCTACAAGAGTTATCTTTCGATCTGAAGCATATTCTTGAAACGAAAGCATCCAAGCTGATGCTCTGTCGCGCTTCTCTTGTGTGGGAATGGTAACATAAGCTGACATTTTTTTTGTAGTTAGTAGGTACCCTGAATCTGAAGAATTTCTTGATTTGCTCGAAGACATAACCAAGTACCAGGAAAGTGATCCTAAGCTGAGTTCAGTTAGGGGATCTCTTGATATTGGATATGGAATTTAAATCTCCAATCCCAATTTTGTCTTCACAATGGTGTGCTATATAAAAATTACGAAAAGCACTGCCGTGAAGTCAGGAGCTTTTGAGCGCTCGGACATCCACCTTGTAGGTAAATTCCCATTTTCCAGTTACAGAAATCAATTGAAGGAATTTTCGACAGCTGTCAATAAATTCTGAAACTTAGGCGAAACTCCAGACTTCATGTCAGTGCTCCAGCTGACCAACTTTTTTCGATTATTCGCTAGAATTTTCTTCTGTATCAAGGGGCTTGGTGATGCGATCTAGACAAAATTTCGCACGTTGTTTGAATACATTATTCCTCAGCTAGGTGCAAAATTTCATTCCAATCCAATCGGTCGTTTCGAAACTATCAGGAAAAATATATTTTGAACGGCCATATTTACGGAACCCCTAGTCTAATTTTGCTCATTGATGAACGTGATATTCGCGATCCAAACCCACCCTGAAAATTTCAAGTTCCTAGGCCTTTCCGTTCACAAAATACCATTTTTATATGGTTTCTATGATTCTGGTCATGCGATCTGGACAAAATATTGCTTAAATATATCATTCTAGATTAAAATACAGAATTTCATCTCGATCGAATTCGTAGTTTCGAAATTATTGAGAAAACAAAATTTCAAACGACCGTATTTACGGAACCCCTAGTATAATTCTGCTCATTGATAAACGTGAACGCGACATTTCAGATCCACACCTATCCTGAAAATTTCAAGTCCCTAGGCCTTTCCGTTCGAAAGCTATGATTTTCTATGGTATCTATGATTCTGGTCATGTGATCTGGAGGAATGTAGCTTGAATATCTCATTCTCCATTATTATACAAAGTTTCGTCACGATCGAATCTGTTGTTTTGAAATTATCAAGAAAACTAAATTTCAAACGACCATATTTACGGAACCCCTAGTATAATTTTGCTCATTGATGAACGTGACCGCGATATTCGCGATCCAAACCCACCCTGAAAATTTCAAGTTCCTAGGCTTTTCCGTTTAAAAAATACAATTTTCTATGGTTTCTATGATTCTGGTCATGCGATCTGGACAAAATATTGCTTAAATATATCATTCTAGATTGAAATACAGAATTTCATCTCGATCGAATCCGTAGTTTCGAAATTATCGAGAAAACCAAATTTCAAACTACCATATTCACAGAACCCCTAGTATAATTTTACTCATAGTTAAACGTGATCACGACATTCGAGATCCACACCTATCCTGAAAATTTCTAGTCCCTAGGCGTTTCCGTTCAAAAGTTACAATTTTCTATGGTTTCTATGGTTCTGGTCATGCGATCTGAACAATTCACATGTAGCTTGAACACCTCCTTCTTCATTTGAGTGCAAAATTTCATCTCAATCAAAACTGTAGTTTTCAAGTAATCAGGGGAACAAAACTTTGAACGGCCATATTTACGGAACCCCTGTTGGAATTTGGCCCATTAACGAACTCAACCGAGGCATTCGGGAACTGAATCCACACTGAAAATTTCAAGTGTCTAGGTTTTTTCGTTCGAGAGTTATCGTGCTTACGGAGGGCCGGACGGACAGACTCGAATTTTCTGATGGATTCGTCATCAGTGAATCGAACATAGTCGATTAAGGCCATTTTCGGCTCAAAATTCGAAAATACAGACATCGTGACGAAATGATATAGCCCTCGTGTAAGTAGTACGAGCGCTCAAAAATGACAGTAACGGTGATCGCGAATTATTATGTCTGCCGTCTGAACTCCTCGATCGCTGTGTTATGGCTTATCATATTGCATTAGGGCATTTTGGCGTCAAGGCTTGTCATATTTATTAGTATGCGAAAACTTCCGCTCTTTCCCCACCACCTCAAAGTTCCATTTTACCAATGAACAAGTCAGGTATTATAGCTGTGGACATATATGGACCACTTATTCGATCGAGAGGAGGTGCCCAATATTTGTTTGTAGTGTTAAATCTGTTCACCAAGCATGTGGCTCTTTTTCCTTTGAAAAAGGCAACAACCAGATCACTGTTGACTCGGTTGTTGAAGGCTTATTTACCTAAATACGGACCTATTTGCAGGATTTTGAGTGATAGGGGAACACAGTTTACCTCTCATCTCTGGAAGAAGGCCTAAGAGCAGCATAATAAACAGGCTGTTTACTCGTTTGTGAGACACCCGCAGGCAAACCCTTCGGAGAGAGTGATGCTTGAGCTGGGACGGTTGTTTAGGACATTTTGTTCTGACAAACATTCGTAATGGGCCGTTGAAGTATCCAACGTACAAGATTTCTTGAATGAGATATTCCATGAGTCGACTGGCTATTCACCAAATGACTTACAGTGTGGTACAGAGCGGGTAAGATTCTTGCCTAAGTCCTTGAATGTTCCGGGCTGCTCTCCTCTATCCGAACCCCTTTCTTGAGGTAAATCTCCGGCAGAGATGATTTCTCCTTCACATACACATACTAGGATGTATATTTATTTATCAATGGTTTTCATTTCACAGAACAATACAATCAGAACAAAGAATTTTCTGTGACTGTGAAATTTGAATCAGTGATCAGAGAAGGTTTTGATTTTTGATAGAGAAAACAAAACAATTGATGGTGAAAGCGTCCATTTTTATTAGCGAACAAGTTTGAGTTAGAGTTATTGTTTGTTATTCAATTCAAATTAGGCTTAGTGTTAATTATTAGTTGTTGAGTGTTAATAATTAATTGTTTAGTGGTCAGTTAGGTGTTATTGGTAAGTCATATCAAATCAATAGGCTCTGGCATATTTGAATGCATTTAAAGGTTTGTTAATTATTTTGACTGATTTTTCGAGAAATGCAGATGCTATGAGGAAAAAACTTCGAATAAATGTTTATGACATTGTTATTCTAAGCACACATTAAAGTGCAAGATACATGCCGAAATCTGTAACCTCACAGAATGAAAAATCTAACAAAATGGTATTATGCCGTCATGTTATAGTATTAACCTCTGATAAAGATAAAAACAACTGAAATTAATTCAGGCAGATTGATTCAAATTTGTGGAAAACATAGAAAACATATAAGATATAATGACGGAAACTTCACAAATGAAATTATGCATGAAAAACATATTCCCTATTTGAAGTACCTACTGTTGTTCGACAGTAAAATTCTAAATGTTAACGATCTTTGAATATTGAATTTTCATCTTAAGTCAAATCTTGAACAAGAATTTCAACCCATATTCTCAATAATTTGAGTAAGATATAACATTTCATCAGCTACTTTTTAGCAGTTGAGGTTGAAGGAAAATCTAATTTACCTCTTCAAATATATTCCTTTCAAGTAAATTTTCATCGTGGTCTTGTACTTTATGCAACTTGCGTATTAAAAAAAAAATACAGATTTATTTGAATTGCCTGGTTGAAAAAAGAATTTGTGAGGGAAGAATACCATGCAAATTTTACAAATACAAAAAACAGACATATTAATATTGAAATAACAATGAAAAAATTATCAAATATTCACATTTGGTTAGATAATCCTAAATAAGTACCTATTTGTTTGAATAGAAAAACAAAATTTTCTCCTTGATCATTGCATTCTTTCACTTTCAATGCCATAGCTATCATATTATTCTCAAGCCTTTTTTCATCTTTATTAAATTTTCTGATGATGTAGGCAAGATCTCCTCGGTATATTCAGGCGTTTTATTTTATAATCTTTTATTACTCTTGCATCTTGTAAGACTTGTTACCTATTCCAGCAATCAATTTGCTAGCAATCATTTGTTGGTGACTTTCAGTCAAGTGTTAAGCTCATGGCTAACATGTGTTTCAATGAATTTAACAGTTATTTCTAAAAAGATCACATATTTTACTTATTATTGTCACTCCCTGATCGAGTAATTATATGAACTACAAATTTTTGCACAAATTTTTGAAGGATACAAACCGGTTATTCATATGCTGCCCCCAGTTTCAATACTACGTTGGCTTCATTTACTCACAAATCCTATACAAAGAAGTAATAAAATTTTAATACATCTTTTTTTTTCATTCTTAATTATTGACCAACTGTCAATTTTAAGGAATGTTTTTGGATGAGTTTTTGCCTACCAACCTCTAATTACTTCGGTTACAATTATAATAAATCTTTTCCGTATTACTGCTTGCTTCAATACTAGTTGAATGGACAACAAAATATACTTTTCTAGTGATGAGTGATCGCCAGTTATCGAACTCTTTCATAATCCTAAAATTAAAAAAAGATGTTTCAATATTCAAAGAATGAAGTAGCTTCTCATAGGGAGGTTGTGAGATCCGAAGTACAACCGGACAGTGTTTCTCGGTCTCCTCTCGACATCTTCATGATGAACAGATCTCAAATGCCAATTTCTTGTAGAGACACTCGAAAAAGTTTTTTGACAGACGTGACAAATCAGATTATTGCTGAAAATTAATTTTGTCTACGAAAAACAGAATGAACAAAAATACAAAATTCGCCATAGTTCATTCAAACTTGCTTGAACGAATAATGTAACAAAATTCACATTTACGTCAATCAACAAAGGTTATGTTTACTTTGAAAAAAAGTGACACATTACGACTATGTCAGTCGTTGACGTAGTTGCGGCACGTAATTTGCATTTTAATGTATCCTGTTATTCTTGATATCGTCCAAATAATCACCACTCTTCGTTTTTACTTCTAATTTAGGAACACCCTGTATATCTGTATTCTTATTTACACTTTCACTAAAATAAAGGTTTTGTTTGTTTTTGAATAATTCGATTCAATGAAATGGATAATACGGAACTGCGCTATTTTAAGTTGATCACTTCAAATTACTGGAGTAGGTTGGTTAGGTTATTGTTTATTTGAGTTACTTACTACATTCTGATTTTAATCAGTTGAGTTGATTACTGGATGTTGTTGAGTTAGCTTATTGTTCTTTCAAGTCAGAATTTTAATCGGTTTAGTTGATTCCTGAAATAGGTTGGTTAGTTTGATTTATTGTCAATTTAGGTTGGTACAGTGCCATTTTTGATTGGTTAAGTTGATTCCTGGAATAAATCGGTAGGATTAGGTTATATGTAGTTAATTCAAGTTAGAACAGTGCAATTTTAATCAGTTGAGTTGATTATTGAAACTCTAAAACACTATCGTTGGTAGTCTAGAATACAATAATTTTATTATTAATTTTGTATTTCCACTGTCAATCTGCTTAATACTCATGTTCCATAAAAGCTGTGACACAGCCGTATTCATGGCGTATAGAGACGGCTGTGGATGTGAATTTGCCACAGAACATCACATTTCATATCATGGAACTCCATGATTTGAGATTTCACCATTTAACAATTTTTTAATCGACATCGGATCTGTCATAACATTGAGAAAGTTTGACATTCGAAGCTAATATTCAAAAATTCATAATTCAAAAAGTAGCAGGTTTCTAAGATTGAAATCAGTATCAATCGATTCCTGATCGAAGAATGATTCTACGAAAAAATTTCATTGAAATTGGTGAGCCGAATTCATACCGCTTATTGAAATTCAATTTTTCATATTGTTCGTGAAATAGGTATCAAAATAGTTTTAGAAATTTTCAGATTGGAGAATGCCTAAATTCAAGACGAAGTTGGTGAATCAACGCTCAAAACAATTGAGCGATAACATTAACGAAATTCCCAATTTCGAAACAAAGAAAATGCTGAGTGAAAAAGGTACTCAAGACTCAGCGTGGAAATGATGTTGAGCTTCGAAACAAAAAAAATGCTGAGCGAAAACAGGTACTCAAGACTCAGTGTGAAAATGATGTCGAGTTTCGAAACAAAGAAAATGCTGAGTGTAAACAAGTACTCAAGACTCAGCGTGAAAATGATATCGAGTTTCGAAACAGAGAAAAATGCTGAGCGAAAACAGGTACTCAAGACTCAGCGTGAAAATGATGTCGAGTTTCGAAACAAAGAAAATGCTGAGCGAAATTAGGTACTCAAGACTGATCGTGAAAATGATGTCGAGTTTCGAAACAAAAAAAATGCTGAGCAAAAACAGGTACTCAAGACTCAGTGTGAAAAGGATGTCGAGTTTCGAAGCAAAGAAAATGTTGAGCACACGTTTTCAATGAACCTTCCAGAGTGAGTAAGCAATCTAGTTTATTTATTGACAACATGTTCGTTAATTTCTTCGAAAGTGAAAATAAAAATTACACCTGGGATCCCGACTTGTCAGACCATCGAGCACAAATTCTGTTTTATCCAGTTGATGCTCACAAAGCCGAAAAAGGAAATAACTCCAAGATTGTGAGGCATATGGATGCAAATAATGTTGAGAGATTTGTACAACAACTAAAATCCAAGGATTGGAGACTTCTTTATGACGATGACTCGAAGGTAAAATTCGACAGTTTTCATGGGGAACTCTTGTCCATTTTCGACGCGATCATGAAAAAAAGGTTGAGATTAGAAAAAGTAAAAATATAAATGCTCAAAAAGAATAGGGGAATTACAAAATAAGGTTGATGCAGCTAGAACAATCGCTTACGTATCAAATAATGAATCTAGTATAGGATTGTATAAAGCCATGCGATACCTACTGAAAGAAGAGACAACAGATCAAATCTGTTGAGACGAAAAATACAGAAAACACCAGAAATGCAGCTTACAAACAACAGGCAATGTGGGAATTAATTAATCTAAAAACAGGGAAGAAAAAAAACGACTACCTCAAACACGATTTTGGACGCTGATCGTTTGAATGACCATTTCTCGGAGGTTGGGCAGAGGATTCAGGATTTGATAAAACCATCTCTAGAGTTATCAACCGAGTTACTGAAAAAACTCAAAGTAAATTCACCCTCATTGATGTATCTTCACCCGGTCACCGAGGAGGAATTTTGAATGTCACTAAATCCCTGAAAGACAAGAAGAACAAGGATGTCTACGGCTTTTCAGTATCGTTATTGAAGAAGATCATACCATACGTTAAAGAACCTATGTGCAAAATCATGAATGACGCCGACGGTCAAGAAGAACTGTTGCTGCAGAACACAATCTACAGTTTGGATGAATTTTAAAATGTTTGTTTATTTCTCTGAAATTTTTCAAGTGAATGACTCATATCTATATAGTTTTTTTTTTGTCAAACCGTGTAATTTATTGACGGTAAATATTTATGATGTACAAAAGTGTATTATAATATTTTAATTTCTGTTATAATGTGTGTACATTCATGAATAAATAATAATAATTATTATTATTATTGAAACAAAGACATATGACTCAGCGTGAAAATGATGTCGAGTTTCGAAACAAAGAAAATGCTGAGCGAAAACAGATACTCAAGACTCAGCGTGAAAATGATATCGAGTTCGGAAACAAGAAAAATGTTGAGCGAAAACAGAGACATATGACTCAGCGGAAAAATGATATCGAGTTCCGAAACAAAAAAAATAAAAAAAAAGAGTACAATTCAAAACTCAACGACGTACTGACAGTGATGAATTCCTATAGAAAGAGAATGAATGTAGGAAGCGTAAAGTGAATCTGTTGCATTCAGATGAGTCAGGAAAATCTGTCAAATTCAGCTTCTGAAAAGCCAAGAATTAAGAAAGCTAAATTAGAAGAGGTTAAAAATAATAAAGGAATGTGTTAACTTCAGACAATTCCCGAATTTCGTGTACATGAAAAAGTTCAGGATCGTGAGGCTCGTCAGATAGCGAGACTCAGTCAAATTGACATTGTGGGTTTGATCAAATGTTTCGAACTGGAAATCAATTCCTAACAAGTTCAATTCATGAGCAACAGAGGTATGTATTTGTTGTGGAGGTTCATGGTTTGCCAGTTCAATCAAATCATCGAAACCAGAAGTTCTGCGAGCACATAATAAGTGTGAGGATTTCGTAAGTCAAGCTTATTATTCACATAGATTAGAGAACTTTGAAAAGTTGAATTCTTTTTGTGGTACTTGCTATAAGTATGTTGAAAAATTACAAATTCCTGAACTTTTTTTGGGGTCTAGATTTTCCTGAAATTCCTGAAATTTAAAAAGACTTGACGGTTTTAGAGGAAAGATTATAAGCTATTCGTTTACCTTTCATGCAAATTAGAAGTTTAGGTCACGAACGCCAATGTGCCCTACGTGTTAATGTTGTTAACGTACCAATTTCAATTGATTCAACTGTTTCTGTTCTACCACTTAGTTTTGACAATACTTAAACAATGCAGGTAAAATTGAAACGTGAACTTTCATTCAAGCTCTATTACATGATAGAATCCATACCTCCAAATAAGGTAAGACAGGCATGTGAGAATCTAGTAACTACGCCATTATACAGGGTGTCCAGGAAAATGTGGGAAATCTCTCGGATTCAGATAAAACATAGAAAAATAAGATGACAAGTTTCCATAATGTTTTTCGCTAGCGGCCCTCCCTACGGAGATACGGCCTCCTAAATGACGCCACTGGAAATTCATTTTACTGGAATATATTTGAAACTACTCGATAAAATTTAATGAAAGTTTGATATGATGAACAGTAGTAAGGGCCTCTACAAATACTGCCCTTAAATTCAAATTAGCTCGTTAAGTTTACCAGGGGCGGACTAGGTTGTTTATCTTAATGCTTAAATTTTTAACACCCTATATGATAGGGAGTTACAAAAAACAAGTTTGGATACCTTGAATATTAAACTTAAGAAAAGATACTCTTGTTTATTGTCGATAAAATAAGCCGTTTCCGAAAAAAAAAATAATAAAAGAAATAACTTTTTTATTTCTATCAAAAAGAACCATGAATTCTTATTATCATTATTATTATTTTTGTTAAGGTGCCTTTCTGGGCCAAAACTGCATTGTTAAGAATCTTTGTAATTTAGTCGAATTCAATGATGTAAACTTAAAATTTTTTGTACCGTGAATTACTTTCGTATCACACTTTGTTACAGACAAAAAAAACTAGAATTCATGATTCTTTTCACTAGAAATAAAAGAATAACTTCTTTTATTATTTTGTTTTTATAAAACGGTTCATTTTATCGACAATGAACAGGAGTACCTTTTCTTCAGCTCAATTTTCAAGGTATCCTAACTTGTTTTTTTTAACTCCTTATCATACAGGGTGTTAAAAATGTAAGCATTAAAACGTACAACCTAGTCCGCCCCTGGTAAACTAAACAAGCTAATTTAAATTTAAGGGCAGTTTTGAAGGGGTTCTTACTATTATTTATCATATCAAATTTTCATTGAATTATATCAAGTAGTTTAAAATTTATTCCAGTAAAATGAATTTCAAGTGGCGTCATTCAGGAGGCCGTATCTCCGTAGGGAGGGCCGCTAGGAAAAAAAATTATGGAAACTTGTCATCTTATTCTTTTATGTTTTATCTGAATCCGAGAGATTTCACACATTTTCTCGGACACCCTGTATATAAGCGAAGGTAAAATGATGAAAATTTGCCTGAAACAGAAGAATATGTAGTTGACAAGAAATACCTATCGTCCAAATTTCCAGATGATAGGTCGTTGCCAAATTCAAATGAAAACGAATAATAATAATAATAATAAATAAATCTTTTTTCATCCCATAGGACATTTTACAATGTATAGGACAAGTCAAAAATTACAGAAGAAAATGAGAAATCACAGAAATCATCAAAGACAATCAGAAAAATATTCATCTACACTATAATAACATCTCTCGTACAGCAATGCCTTTACTGCTCTACAAAAACAATTTTTGCCTAGAATTCTTATATTATCTGGTAGTTTATTGAATAACTTGATACCTATATACATCGAAGATGTTTCAAATTTGCTGGTGTTATGCTTTGGTATGGACAACAAACTGTCATTCCTTGTATTGTAGTTATGGAAGCTAGAGAGCTTAACATACAGTCTCGCATTATCCTTAGTGTAGAGAAGACATTTATAAATGTAAATACATGGAGCAGTCAAAATTTTGTGGTTACGAAAAATTGGTTTACAAGATGTTCGCGAGCTTAGTCCAAAAATCATACGTAAAATACGTTTTTGTGCAATGAATAATCTACTGAAGTCAACTGAGTTGCCCCAGACCTCGATGTTATATGACAGATGAGAATAAACTAGTCCATAATAGACATTCATTAGGGCATCGGATGGAAGTGAGCTCTTCAGTCGGCTTATAGCGTAAAAGGAAGATGAAAGTTTTTTACTAATGTAAGCAATATGCTCGCACCATCTCAAATTGCTGTCAACAATCACACCCAAAAATTTGGTTGAACTTTTAGTGAAAATAACATCCTTTCCAGTGTTGAGAGTTAAAGGAGAGGATTTTCGCAGTTCAAACTTGATAACTTCGGTTTTTTTAACGTTTAGTATTAGTCTGTTTGCCTGACACCATAATCTGAAGCTTTTTAACAGCAATTCACACAGCTCAATTAGATCGTTTAGATTTCTTGCTCTCAGAACAAAAGAAGTATCGTCTACAAAAATTATTATTTTAGCCGCCTTTATATGGTCCGGTAAGTCATTTATGAATAATATGAAAAGTAATGGTCCCAGTACCGAACCTTGTGGGACACCGAGTTCACATTCAAATTCAGAAGAGCATGTTTTTCCCACCCTTACATTCAACTTACGATGTGTCATGAAACTGACCATCCACCTCAAGAAAGTACCACGAAATCCAAGATTATAGAGTTTACTTTCGAGGAAACTAGGATCAATAGTATCAAAGGCTCGTGAAAGGTCAAAAAATAGACCAACAACAACATAACCTTCAGAAACATAATCAATTCAACGTTCTGGAAGATTTGGACGAAAATACTGATATTGAACCATTAAATCCAGGTGGTCAAGAAACTCTTATCCAAAATGAGAAAGAAATGGAAAAGTTGGCACTAGTAATAGGAGAAGGACGACGTCCTATTGGTCTCCTTTTGGATAGTAGATCAGAAGGAATGTCTTTTCCAACAATTTATTGTGGTTATGCGAGAAGTTCTACAGTACGTTTAACCTACAATAAATTTCTAATCCTATTGCTGTTCGTTTGAGAAAACGAAAGCAGGATATAGATAGTTTTTGCGCAGCCTAAGTTCTTGATACAAATTTCATAAGCAATTTACTGATTCATAATGATGGATATCGAATATTACAAGGTGTTCGAAGTCCACCTGCATTTTGGGAGAAAGAAAAGAAAAAATGAATGGCTATGATTCGTCAACTCGGCATTGCAACATTTTTCTTTACTTTATCGGCAGCAGAATCAAAATGGGGTAAACTTTTGTTATATAAAATAGTCGTTAACAAAATCATATCTGAAAAAGTACACTGAATGTGGATTATTCAGGAAAATCACGTTTGATTAGAACGGATCCTATAACTTGTGCCAGATATTTTCATTACAGAACACGTTGTCTTTTCAAAACATGGAAATTAAAATCAGGACCTTCCGAAAACTACAGAATTTTGGATTTTTATCAACCTGTTGAATTTCAACAGCGGGGTTCGCCGCATATTCATGGACTGTTATGGTTAGAAAATGCACCACAATTGCATGAAGATCAACATGATAATACCACGGTTATCGAATTCATCGATAAATTCATAACATGTGATGGAAGAAATGATTCGGTATCACTCTTGATATATCTTCAAACTCATCGCCATACCACAACATGTTACATCGAAAAAAGAAAGAACAAAAAATGTAGATTCAATATTCCGTATCCTTCAATGAAAAAAACTTCTATATTGTATTGTTTAGAGGAAATATCCAAGGATGAAAGCAAAAAATTTCCAGATATTCGACAAAAAATATCTGACACATTAGCAGAAACGATTCAAGATGAAAATGACTTGACATTTGACCAATTTTTGGTCAAACTTGATATTTCTTATGACACTTAATATATTGGCCATTCGTGCTGGATTGAAACGTACAACTGTTTCCTTAAAACGAAGACCTCTAGTTTGTATGGTGAATGGATTCAATGTTGAAATTTTATCAACGCATCGAGCAAACATTGACCTTCAATACATTCTAGATCCCTACAGTTTGGTTCAATATATCGTTAATTACATCAATCAGTCCAATAGAGGCATGTCTCAACTATTGAATGATATGGAAAAAGAGCTTACCTCAGGTAATCGAACCATAAAAGAAAAACTTCGAGTTTTTGGCAATAAATTTGTAAATGCATCTGAATTATCAGCCCAAGATGCTGCTCACCATGTATTAGGAATGCCTTTATCAAAAAGCAGTAGAACTCATATTTATATCAATGCATCTCTGCCAGAAGAACGGGTAAAAATGTTGAGATTCGAAAAAGATCTTCGAAAATTAGAACCGGTCTCAAATGATATTTTTGTCACGAACATAGTCGACAAATATATAAAACGTCCGTTAGAACTCGAAAACTTTTCTTCAGCTTCTTGTGCAGCTGATATTATTGAAAATCGTCAAACAAATGCAGATAACAAGGATGACAGTGATCATAGTGTGGAAAACGATGAAGGTGTCGAAATTCTCAGAAGATCGAACGAATTATTTCAGAGAACAAATAATGTGTTTCTTTTTCATGGAGAAATGAGAAGAAGGAATTGCTCGATTTAAATTGTCAAGACATATATACAAAAAGTAACGAGAGCAAATTGAAAATGGACAGAAAAAATTTCATTGTTTTTTTGATGATCATAATATTGAAAATTTATTAAATAAAGCTGAAAATGATATCGACGATACTGAAGAAAATAATGAGCATACAAACAAGATAGATGACGAATTTGCCGTTTATGCTTTAGATCGACCCGACTTTGATGATATTATGATACAAGGTGGAGGTATACCTACACGTTGTAACGATCAGGTAGCTCACAGTTTTCTTGTTGCCAACGATCTACCATTGGATGAATATAATCGGTTATGTTGATCTCTGAATGATAAACAGCGACAATATCTCATGCATATAAAACGGCCGAATTCAAGAATGAAAATTGACAAATTTTACTAGATAAACTAATAAGCAAGCCAACAAATAATAATAATAATAATAATATAATAATAATAAGATTTATTTCCCAGAAAATAACATACGTACAATCAGTTGTGAAAATAGTATTTGCAGACAAACTTAAACAAGTAGAAAAGTAAATAGATCTAGTAAAATTTGTCGATTTTCATTCTTGAATTCGATCAATTCAGATAAACAGTTTATCCAGGCCTTTCAGAAAAGTTGCTTGTTTTGTATCCTAGAGCTATTAGTTTAGGAGATATAGGGTGATTTATGAATTTCGGCCTGAATTTACGATAGCCATTCGATATGGAAGGACTCCATATCGAACATTTCTTATGATACTACCCTTTTGATTTTGTATTGTGAAATGAAATAATTAGTTTTCAAGTTTCATGAAAAAATAAAAAATATTAATATCTAGTTATTTTTGTGTTGTGAAACGAATATACTTTCGAATTACATTTTCCAAAATAGTTTACTTCATAAGTTATAACGCTATTAATCTTTGAAGTTCATAAATTCATCAAAAAACAAGAAATGCTATCAGAAAGGGACCCAAATCAGGACCGCATTTCAAAAAAATTACATTGAATATGAATTCGTTCGATCGCTACTCGCTTTCAACCAGTGTGCCATTCAAAGAGAAAATTGAATTCCTTAGATTGAATTACGTATTTTTTTATGACAAAAACGGCATTTCTCTAAGTGATGTAAAAATGATATATTTTGAGGCTTGAAAGATAAACCACGATATTCTGAGTACTGCCCTGAAAATAGTGTCCCTGTCACCAATGTTTGTGTTGTATCCCTTTGAGCACAAGAGATTTGAGTGGAATTCAGCAATTCCGCTGTCACCAGGGCAGCTTTATTCTCAAAGAAAAAGCTCCGTAATACCTTTAGTTGTACTAAAAGCACTTTCGATTTGGTAAGATTTTCTCGATTAAGGAGTTAGATTCACTTGATTTAAGGAGTTAGATTCACTTGATTTTGAGGAGTCAGATTCATTTGCTTTACGGAGGTAGATTCGTTAACATACGAATAACTTCAATAGATTTATTCAGCACTGTGAATAATTACGAAGTACGAATGTGAGATAGAACGTTCGAGAGAAAGAAATTGATCTACAGGGGGTTTCATGAGTGATTGGCTATAGCCTAGTGGTGTATGCAGGTTATCCAGGCCTTTCAGAAAGCTTGCCTGTTTTGTATCATAAGGCTATCAGTTTAGGAGATACAGGGTGATTAATGGATTTCGGCCTGAATTTACGATAGCCATAACTTTGAAATCTGAGGTCCGATTTTGATCAATCCTCATGGGTTGGTTCACTTCAGAAAATCCTTTCGAATGGCTCACAAAATATCAATATTTTCAGGGCAGTACTGAGAATATCGCTGTTTATCTTTCGAGTCTGAAAATTGATATTTTTAACATCACTTAGAGAAATTTCGTTATTACCTTGAAAAAAAACATAATTCAATTTTCACTTTGAATGGCACACTTCTTACAAGCGAGTAGCGATCGAACGAATTCATATTTTAAGTGATTTTTTCGAAATGTTGTCTTGATTTTAGTTTAGTTTTCTGCTGAAATTTTGAATTCTATTATTTTCTGTTCAACATCTTTGTATTCTTAATCCCCAGCACCTACTGAGTGTTGTAACACGCTGCGTAAACAAGTGATTAAAATTATGCATAATCAAGTTTCGAATTCTTTCGAAACAACACAAATGGTGTTAACCTTCTCGAAACATGTAATCAATGAGTGCATTTGCTTCGAAACAAAAAAATATTGACTTGTATTCCTCAGGAAATTCGCTAGATATCGCTCTCTTCACACATTGAATTTTTTAGTCACTCGAATTCAAGGCACAACATTCAGTGCCTCCAAACATTGCTTCCAAATTCGAAGGTACGCCATTATTTATTCAAAACTCGAACTATTTACAACAATTGTGATTATTTCAATATGATATTTGTTCAGTTTTGCGAGAGGAATTCAAGAGCAGCAGTGCGAGAGTATCTTCACATTTTTCCGAACAGGGGAACACCCTGTAGCTTAGCTCCCAAGGTCCCAAGATCTTACTTCTATGGATTATTTTCTGTGAGGTTATCTGAAAGGAAATGTTTATGCCGTTCAAATTACTTCACGAGAGCATTTGAGGCAGAGGATGGAAGGAGCTTGCACAGAATTAAAAAGAAATCCTGATATGATAAGAAGGGCATTAATTATCTCATTCTGAGAGCTACGAAATGTGTCGAGATGGAAGGACTCCATTTCGAACATCTCTTATGATCTTCTTCTTCTTCTCTGTGCGGTGCTCACTCCGGGCTGAACTGAGGCCTTGTGGCCCATTGTTTCTCCGCATACTGCTTGAGAGACTCAGTCCCGCAGACAAGCAGACATAAATGCCGCAAGTCGACCAGGAGGAGTCCCTTTCACCATAGGAATAGTGGGTTTCCTAGGTGTGTTGTCCTCAGATTAGTGAGGTCTCTACAACTGAACAAAATGTGTGCAGCAGTTTCATCTGTGCTCCTGCACCACCGGCACAAAGAGCAGCTTGTCAGTCCCATTCTCTTCAAATGTTTGTTCAGTAGGTGGCCAGTCAAAATACCGATCACCAGACTGAGCTGTCTTCTCTCTAGTGCCAGGAGTCTCCTGACCTCAGGTCCAGATGAAGGTCTCTCAATGAGAAGCCTCGACTGCCTGAGGCCAACTCCTGTGCTCCATTCCGAGGAAAACTTCCTGTCCAGCCAACTTCTGAAGAAGTTCCTGACAGATTTCCGACAGACTGGCAGTGCGGGTTCCGGACCAACAAACTCTGATCGGGCCCCCTGCTTCGCCAGTGTATCTGCCTTCTCATTTCCAGGTATCCCCGCATGAGCCGGACACCAAACAACTTTCACGAAATTGTCTGAGCCAAGCTCACGCAGAGCTTCCCTGCATTCTCCCACTAGCAAGGAGTCAATTCTTACGTCAGAAAGGGATTTCAGTGTTCCCTGACTGTCACAGCACATATGAATGTGTTCCCCAGAGTATCCCCTGCGAATACACTCCAGCGCGCGGCCAAGAACCGCATACAGCTCAGCCTGCACTATGGAGCAATTCATCCCCAGAGGAAAAGCTTGATTGAAGCGAGGTCCCACAATTCCAGCACCAGACCCTGTTAATGACACAGAGCCATCAGTGAACCAAGTGGCACCTTCAGGCAAAAGAAGCCTGTTTGGTGAAGACCATAGATCTCTATCAGGAACAACTACCCTGTAGGGCTCGTCAAAGCAGAAACTAGTGCCCGCGTGGTCCCCTCTATGGGGAATGGATGCGTTAACATCCTCCACCATTTTGAGAGCCCTCACGTGCCCCTTAAAGAGTCCAGCATCACGCCATTGTCCCCGTTCCCAGACTCTGAGAGCTGTCTTCATAGCTACCTCCTTCACAACCAGATGTAATGGTGGAAGACCCAGCAAACACTCCATCGCTGCCGTGAGGGTAGATCTCAGAGCACCTGTAATACTTAGACAAGCTTTCCTCTGGCATTTCCTCATCATGATGCGATTACAGGCCTTCTCCATAGACGGCCACCACACCATTGAGGCATAGGTTAGGATAGGCCTCACCACAGCAGTGTACAGCCAGTGCATAATGTGCGGTTTGAAGCCCCATTCTTTACCAATTACCCTTCGAGTAGACCAAAATATCACATTAGCCTTATTCTTTTGGGACTCGACGTGTTTGTTCCACAAGAGTTTGCGGTCCAATATCACCCCGAGATATCGAACTTGCTCGGATAGAGTGAGCCCAACTCCACACAGACTAGGAAGTCTCATGTTGCGCGGCACTCTCCTCCTGGTAAACAGAATCATCTCTGTTTTACCAGGATTTACCGAGAGCGCGTTTTCCAGGCACCATCGCTCAATCAATCGCAGAGCTTGCTGCATCAGATCCACAATGACACTGATTACCTTACCTCTAATCAGCAGGACAATGTCATCCGCATAGGCCACCACAAAGAACCCAGCACATTCAGGACAAGGTTCCACAAAAGCGCGACAGAACCCCGCCCTGCTGACATCCCCTTGCTGGTGCGCCCCCAATGTTCGATCCACCTAGCCGAGCAATAATGCTACGAGCCCTAAGCAGCGACTCCGTCCACCGACAGAGAGTAGGTGCCACACCGTGCTTGGTAAATGCTGACTGCATCACTTCAAAAGCAGTGTTGTTGAATGCACCCTCTATATCTAGAAATACAGCTAGTGTGAACTCTTTATTATGTATTCCGTCCTCAATGCGGTTGACAACCGAATGAAGAGCATAATCAACTGACTTACCTAAATGGTACGCATGCTGGCAGGGGTGCAGTGGTCTAGCCACTAAAGCAACCTCTCTGATGTGTCTTTCTACCAACCTTTCCAGCGTCTTCACTAAGAAGGAGGAGAGGCTTATTGGACTAGAGTCATTCGCTTTTGAGTGCGATGGTTTTCCAGGTTTGGGTATGAAGATAACCCTCACCTTCCTCCAGGGCAGTGGAATGTGCCCCAAGGCCAAGCTCGCACGGAGTATGTGGAGCAGTGGGGACGACAGCACGTCCAGCCTCTTGGAAAGAAGTGCCGGGATGATACCATCCTTCCCAGCTGCCTTAAAACTTTCGAAGCCGTTGATAGTCCAACGTAATCGAGAGTATCTAACCACTCGTGAAGCCATCTTCCAATCCTCACATGAGGCATGCCGAGGGCACTCACTTTGTGTGTTTCCATTCTCAACGAAGCCCGGAAAGTGCGCCTCTAGAAGATGTCTCAAGCTTTCCTCATCTGAGCATGTTTTATGCCCCGTGGGGAGCTTTGAGTAATCAATCCGTGGAGGGCCCCCTGCACAGAGTATCCTCCTGAGCCGGTTAGCTTCAGGTGCGCCCTCGATGTCACTACAAAAGCGCCTCCACGATTCTCTTTTGGACTTTCTTATAAGTCCCTTGTATAATTTCAGGGCCGCTTTGTATTCGTCCCAATCATTTGTAAGGCCAGATCTTATTGCCTTGTTGAAGAGATGCCTGCTATCGCGTCTGGCATCATTTATTTCAGAGGTCCACCATTTCGTCTGACCCTTCGGTCTTCGAAACTGGGGACTGCGACTGCTATGGTAGGCCGAGATTATGGACTCCTGTAGTTTGCTAGCTGCAGTGTCCAACCCTCTCGTAGTTCTAGGTTTGAGGTTAACCCGTCTCAGATTGTCGGAGAGGAACTCCAAGTATCTGAACCAATCTGTTTTCCTCGGGTTCCTGAAAATTTCCGGATCCGCTGGAGATCTTCTATCTTTAATGGTAATCAGACAAAGAGATCACCTCCGTAGCTAGCCGCAAATTCTCAATATAATCGGCGAAAGGGATGCTACACATAGTAATGTCGAGCACCTCCCTTCTTCTTGAAGTGATGAAGGTCGGCTCGTCACCCCTATTGAGTAGGTTTAGACTGGTTGAGAACAGGAAGTAGGCCAGAGCCTCGCCCCTCGGGTTGACGCCAGAGATACCCCAGAGAATATGGTGTGCATTCGCATCACAACCAACGAGCAAGGGCCATCCTTTCCGCTCGCAGAACCTAACAAGCTCCTCCATTTCCTTCGTTGGCGGAAGGTCCGGGGAGTCATATGAGAGGTATGCAGAGCATACCACCAAGTTTTCTAGCGGTCCCTTGCAGACCGGAAACCGAACCGCTACAAGATCTCTGAAACAGAAATTGGTTAGTAATTGAGCCCCAACATTATCAGAAGCAAGTATACACGCCCTCGGGTTTGTGTCCTTGGGCCTGCCCTTCAGCGGAGGGCCCCACTTCAGGAGCAGCCTTCGCAGACGAAGAGGCTGGAGCATCCGCTTTCCGGCCTGGACCTTGGATGACCTTGAAGGTGCACATCCTCATACCAATTCCAACTTGGTACTTATTGGTCTTCAGGACCTCGAGAGATGTCTTGTCTACTCCCAGAATGATTTGAGCCACTTCTGGCCCGTCACTCCTCTTGTAGGCTCTCCAGCTCCTTGTCCTAAGGGCCGGAGTCGACATCTGTAAACGCCTAAGAATGGGGTCTGTTGGCGTGGAGCAATGTGTCCCCTCCACCTGCAGCCTTTCCAGGTCCTTCACCTCAATCATCTTAACGTGAAGTCCTTTTGGAAGTTTTAACCTGGACACGTTATTTGTTAACCAGGCCCGGCTAATGCTATCCACACAGGAGGTTATAATCGCCCCCTGGTGGTTCAGTTCCACACTCTGGAAATGCGGGAAGGCCTTGCCAGTCTGGATCCTGTCCATCTCAGCAGTCACCGCCATTTCCACTGTGTTGCACTCCTCCTTCGAGAGCGCCCTGTCTGGCCAGTCCCCGTGTACGAGGGCCACCTTCAGGAGCAAGCTTGCAACCTCCTTATAAGAGGGCCTATCCGGAAGCTTGTTAGCCTTCTTCGCAGGCCGCTCACACAAGGTTCGAGTGTTGTTGTCGGGGCGTTCCTCTTGGCACCGCCTGTCCGTAGAAGGGGGGAATTCCCGACTGCCGACTCTCCTGCCTCATGACAAGCTAAGTCCGCGCGAGCTCTTCTCGCCCTTCTTTTTTCCGCACCTGTGCGGTTCCGCCTTTTATGGGCAGTCCCCGATGGCAGCTCCGATAGTGAAGCTCCTTCGTTTATCGAAGGGACCTCGCTCCGTGCTTTCATCGGGTTTTTTCCTGGGACCCCTCCAGAAGAGGAGCCCTTGGTCTCAGGGTCTTTAGTACCCTGTGGGGTTTTTAGTTTCTTTGCGCTATCCATACAGTTCCTACGAGTGACGAAGAAATAAGAAGTCACCCTCAGCAGAGCTTCGATACCGAGGGAAGGTCTAATTACAAGGGGATGCGACCTGGTTTCCCCAGGGAATCGTTATTGACACACTCAACCTTGGCTTGGGGGTCGGTTTTAGTTTTCACTGCTCAAGCTTGAACCTTATCGACATGGGCGACCCTACCAGAACAGTGTTCCGTCGATATCGCCTCAAGAATCATCACAGCCTACTTAAGCCCCCTCAACGTCGAGGTGCCGACCTTCGTGAGGGATCTCTCATGATACTACCCTTTCAATTCCTCATTGTGAAATGGAATAAAGGTTCCAGGTTTTTCGAAAAAAATAAAAAGTATTAATACCTAGTTATTTGTGCTGTGAAGCAAATACATTAACGTTTCACATTTTCTAGAATGGTTCACTTCGCTCTCGATCTTTGAGGTTCAAAATCTCACCAAAAGACAAGAAATATTATCACTAAAGGATTGAAATCAGGACCGCATTATGAAAAAATTACATAAAATATTAATTCGTTCGACCGTTTCTCGCTTGTAATAAGTGTGCCATACAAAATGAAAATTGAATTCCCTAGATTGAATTATGTATTTTGTATGACGATAACGGAATTTCTGTGATGTAGAATGTGGTGATGTAAATACATACATTTTGGGGCTTGAAAGATAAACCACGATATTCTGAGTACTGCCCTGAACATATCGATATTTTGTAAGCCCTTCGAAAGGACTTTGTGAAGTGAACAAACCCATGAAACAGATTTCAAAATTCCGATGAAAATCCATAAATCACCCTGTATCTCCTAAACTAATAGCTTAAGGGTACGTTCAGATGAAAAGCGCTCAACGCGCGCTAAATTTTTGTATAGTGTTCACATGACACGCGCTTGTCAGGCGTTGAACGCGCATTGCCGCTACAAGCTACAAGGTTCAGTGGAGTTCTCACATTTGTTGATGATGGACGTAGAAACAGTTTTAACGGTGATTTTATACCGACCTCAGGAACGACGCGACAGAAGCCGGAGATATTGGGTCCACCCATATTTGTGACACAGGTTGACTGAAAGCCAGTACACTACATAATTTTGTATCCTAAATTAAGGCAATTCGGACCCAAATTTTTCAACTACTTCAAAATGTCTGTCAAGTCAAGACTAACTGGCTCTCATTAACGATGAATTCGTAATGAATGAAAACGCTGTGAGATATAGCATTTCACCAGAACAAAAAAGTCATAATTATATTGAGGTACTTTTTTATTAATCAACCTATCTATAAATGAAAAAAATCACTTGTTGAAGAAATAAATTTTTTCAAGGAAAAATTTAATTTTGTTATTATTCGCGTCGAAAGCGCCCGCTCAACTGAACAGGAACAAAGAAAACCAATGAACTCTCAGCGCGCCGACAACAGTCTAGCTGTATCGTAGCGTTCAACGCATATGCATATGTGTGGCCTGAATGAAATGTTTGTAGTTGTAAATGCGCCTTATCGAAACGCGCGTTGAGCACTTGTCATCTGAACGTGCTCTTAGGATACAAAAAAGAAACTTTTCTGGAAGGCCTGGATGACCTGCAATCACAACTAGGCTATGGCCAACAACTCATGAAACACCCTGTATACTGTCCGGAGTAATGAAACGAACTGAAACTCTAACTGACTGTAATTTAAACTGATTGAAACTCTAAGATTGAAACGGAGCTGATGGCGTTGTGCTGCTTCTTTATATATGATTCGGAGAAATGCTGAGCTAAGCATTAATAGTTATACACCGGATTGTTTGTTCAGGGGATAACAACAATATACACAATTCCTGAAATGGAGAGTAGGAATAGATCTTTACTGTAGAGGACTGGTTTTCGGAACGAAACTGCCGCAAATCGGAAGGCTCAAAATATTTCTTTCCTGTAGCGTTCATAAATAATGAACCAAAATTTATCTGAAATGAATACTCTTCGAAGGTCCATTCAGAATTATTTTCCAATCTTTTCGAAACGAGGGGACCGAACTTATGTACATGTGGTTCTATAAACTGCAAAATTCCATGCGTATCAGCCAAAATTTCTGATCATTTCAAACGTCGAAACTATACACATAGAGTATATATCAGGAATTAATTCCGAGTGGCAAAGTCGTCATTACCGAGGTCCGGGCTCGCGAAAATACTCGACGTAAAGCACCAGATACCCCGATATGACCATTATGTAAAAAATGTTAATTAAGGTTCGATAGCGAAGAGTCGTCGGAACGGCCCTGATTCTCTCGCAATCACTACTTAGGTTCCTCATTTCGGCGTCGCGTTATCATTGTAAACACAATATCGCCTGATATAAAACCCCGTAAAGGCCTCTTTTCGGAATAAAGTGTCCAAACATAGGATGCCTTCTGAAGGCTAATTCGTTTCCGCACATAGCAATTCCTGGTTCATGGAAACGATTGACCTCCTTTTGTCCGAAATCGAAATCCCCTTTGCAGGTTATATTTTGCAGAGCACAAATTTGCAAATTTTATGCGTATCATCTCGGAAAAGGGAAATCTCAATGTTGTACAAAATTACAGGCCAATCAAGATAATAAATGCAACATCTGAAATATTTTGAGAGATAAGAGACCATGATATATGTATCTACAGGATGTGGCGTAATGAATAGATGATATGGTACTTGCAGGTAAAACACGTTGTGCCGGTTCAGAAAATTATGTTTTATTTTCAAATTGAGGTAAAGTCTGAGAAAAAACTGTGAGTTACATATTGTAACTGTTTAGTTTATGTTATTATATTTCCGCGACTATTTTTGATGGCAAGACTCCTGAACGATCGTCAAAATGGTTTGCGACCACCCTCGGGTGAACTTACGGTAAAATTGAGCACTTTAAGCGAGTAGAGTACTTACCGCAAAAGGGTTCTGACAGAATCCCAGCGAATCACCACGAGCTGACACTGCAATAGGGTTGAAAGGATGGGAAGCAGGGATAAACACTATTTCGGCACAGATCCGGAGTTATCACTCAGTTTTGATGAAGCTAAAGGGAACTTAACTCAAAGTTGCTCAATTGGTACTATCAGAAGACACAATGCTGCATTAAAAAACGGCGGAAAAAGATCAGACAAATTTGGTTTGGCCGAATATGCGATGATATTAAACAGAAGAATAGGGCGTTAATTCAAAAGAAATTCACGAATTTTTCACGAGGAGAAGGTTCTGTCAATCACTTGCGGATTGATAATGAATTCTCACTTATCGCCAGAAAGATGTGTAGCCTCGAAGTCTGAGCGCAAGAACACTTCACAGGTGGTCATTTACGTTCCACAGATTTTGAAAGTAGAAGTTTAGTGCTACAAAACTTCTATCTTGATTTTTCGTTGAAGAATTGCAAAATAGGTGAAAAATACGTGGAAACATGACCGGAACCGGCCTCAGTGCTCCATCTGGGACGGATAGTGGGGGTAGCAGGCCGACGCGGGGAAACGAAAAACGCGCTTCATCCGGGCGCGAATATTTCTATTTATACTCCCACTATTTGACTGCAATCGAGCGTTCGGCTGGTTTTGGTCATGTTTGCACGTGTTTTCACCTATTCTGCAACATTTAAACGGAAAATCAAGATGGACGTTTTGTAGTACTATACTTCTACTATCAAAATCCGTTTTGTAAAAAAAAATCAGACAACTTACGACGCATCCAGACCTTCCGTAAAAGAAATTACAAGAAAAGCATTTATGGCGTATAGAGACGGCTGTGGATGTGAATTTGCCACAGAACATCACATTTCATATCATGGAACTCCATGATTTGAGATTTCACCATTTAACAATTTTTTAATCGACATCGGATCTGTCATAACATTGAGAAAGTTTGACATTAGAAGCTGAACTTTAAAAATTCATAATTCGAAAAGTTGGAGTTTCCTAAGATTGAAATCAGTAGCAATCGATTCCTGATCGAAGAATGATTCTACGAAAGAATTTCATCGAAATTGGTCAGTAGCGATTGAACGTTCGAGGAGTGAAGACCAATTGAGAAATGCGCATGTGTGCCAAGTGAACTAACGAATTTTTTTACGCAGGTAGTCTAGTCAAAGACACCGACAGGATATATTGCACCTGAGTGACCCTCCGTTATAAATGAAAAATCGTCTATCGATATTTTCCCGTAGGGAAAACAAATCGTTTCTCAATGAGTTCTAGATAACCCCATATAGAAGTGATAAGAACCGAAGAAATAACTGTTTTGATTTCAGGTTTAGAGCGATGGTTCCACAGATTATTTTACATTGAAGAGACAAAAGTGAATTTAGTGAAGAATGAAATAGGTGTTCAAGTCTTGTTTATTGAGTCATTCTGACAAAATATCGGAATACGACTCTGCAAATGAAGACAGAGAATCCGACGCAGAAAACTTGTCGGACGAAAGAATATCCGATATGGATATTGAAGTAGAAGATGCTTATGATTAATCCAACAAGGATCGGATTATAATAGAACAGAAGGACTATACTAACAGCTTCATGAGTCAGATGAAATTTTTGACGGAGAGTCTTGAAACTATATCCGATGAGGTGGAATCCTTAAAGGAGGAAATGTTAACCCCTGCACCCACAAAAGAGGCCCCCAAAGAACAACCTGGAAGGTATATTATAGCTGCAGGCGAGCCATTTGAGAAAACATCGTATACTGCAGCGCTGCAAAAAGTAAAACGCCCAGTAGAAGCTTCTTCTGCACCCGCAGAAGAAATTGGAGTCTCTATTACAATTGAGCCGAGGAAAGAAAAGGTCCCACCAGTGACCTTGATAGGCACTGCCGACTGGACTCAAATCTCGAAAGATATGCGAGCGAAAGGCATAAAATACCAGACAGCGACCACAGTAAGGGACGGCATTCGTGTTGTACCTCAATCCCCCGATGACCACAGGAAGATGACGAAATTCCACGAGTCAAGGGAAAAATAATTTTATACGCTGCAAAGAGAAGAAGAAAAGAGAATCTATGCGGTGATACGATATCTACCACTAGGCGCAGATATTACCATAATCACCGAAGACCTAGCCGAGCAAGACATTACCGACGCGGATGTCATAAGGATGACATCCAACAAAACCAAAAAGGCAATACGCTTATTTTTGGAGAAAACCCAAAATAAGGAGGTATTCGAAGTGAAACAGCTCTACGGTATAAATTGTGTAGTAGGGCCGAAGAATAAGAGCATTGGACGTGGCCAATGTCATAGATGTCAACGTTACGGACATGCGCAAAGTAAATGCACATTTCCATGGAGGTGTGTTAAATGCTCTGGAGCGCACAATAGTAAAGATTGTACGCTAACAAGAGAAAACGAGGAGAGAAATGCTACCTGTGCGCTCTGCGGAGAAGCAGGCCACCCAGCCAGCTACAAAGGCCGTAGCGAGTGGAAACTGGTGACCAAAAAGAAGACTGCGACCAAAGCAAGAAAGAAGAAGAAAAGAAAAAGTTACTTACTATTCAACAAGAACAGAAGGAAGAAGATAAGAAGATGAAAACCCCAGCGCTCAAACAAGAGCAGAAGAAAGATGCCCCCAAAAATGGAAAATCCAAGAAGGGCAGCAAAAAGAAGGAAGTAGAGACCAACAAGAAAGAACCCGAAACCATCAAAGATCTAGATACCTGCACCAAGAATATCATGAGTAAGCACATGAAATTCCTTGAAATAGAGATGGACAAAAAGTTCCGTAAACTCACTAAACCCAATCAATGAAGCTAGATACTAACGGAAATAAAAACAACCTAAAGATAGTCCCATGGAACACAAACGGCCTACGAGCCCGTAGATCTGAACGAGAAGAAATAATATCTGAGAAACAACCGGATATTATAGCCACTCAAGAGACGAGACTATCTACAAGAAATAGAATTTCATTTCTCGACCATGAAATATACAGAAATGACAGAAATTGTACAGAAGGGGGCGTAGCCCTTGTAGTCAAAAGAAACATCGACCACTATTTTGACGATGTACTGAAAAATGGACAAATAGAAGCCTTCTCGATTATAGTCAATACAAATCGAGGACAAACGAAAATTACGTCTGCCTACAAACCACCTCAAAATGACTTAATAGAAGAAGATCTGAATGAGATGCTTGAAAGAAACCACCCAAACATCATTATTGGCGATATGAACTGCAAATCAAGATAATGGAATAGCAGAACTGAAAACCAAAATGGAAAGAAGTTTAATTACACCGAAAAACTAAATGCCATAGAATTAGGACCTGAAATTCCGACCTACCTGCCCAGAAGTAATGGCCTACCGGAAGTATCAGATATCGTCACAATGAAAAATATTACCCAAGATTTCACACTTGATACTATAGAAGAAAGCACATCAGACCACAAACCAATAGAACTTCAAACGAAAGACTTCACAGACTGACAAAAGTACAGTGAAATACTCCACGAGAAAATTACTGAAATTCCACAGATAAGAACCCCTGAAGATCTAGAAGATGAAGTTGAAAAATTAGAAACCCGAATAAAAAAAACCTACTAGGAAAGTACCAGAAGAATAGAAAGGCCAGCCAAGAAAAACATTCACATGGTGAAACCACAAAAGCAATAAAAGAGCTTATAAAGAGGAATAGAAAACTTAGGAAGAACTACAGAACTTCACATAGAGAAGAGGACAAGAAAGAGCTGAATAAACACAGTCAAGTGCTGAAAAATGCACTGAGAGAACTGAGAACAGACGGAACCAAAAAGTTAAAAAGCTAAACACCATAGATCACTCAGCATGGAAGATGCAAAAGTGCTTACGACGCGAGAAAACCGAAATTCCCTCTCTTCACGAAACTAATTGGATGGCCTACTCAAAGCTTGAAAAAGCCGAAGCACTAGTCGACGCAATAGAACGAGAAGCCAAAATCAATTACAGAGAAGACGATGACAATGAAGAATCAGCAGAAGAAGTCGAAGGAAATAAAGAATTGATGTTGGAACCTCCGGAAAACGATACCATCCCAAACCCAACAACACCAATGTAAATTGAAGAAATCAGCAAGAAATTGAAAAACAGGAAAGCTCCAGGGAAAGATAATAAACTTTATATTACGGAAATTGCCCAGAAAAGGAACAGCAGCGCTATCCAATATAACAGACGCAATGATAAGAACAGAATACTATCAGGAAAGGTGGAAAACAGCAGAAGTTATTGTGTTTAATAAGCCAGGAAAAGAAAGAAAATTCCCACAAAACTACAGAACAATAAGTCTACTGTCAGCACTTGGAAAAATTGTCGAAAAAGTCATTGCAAAAAGACTCAATGAAGAAACAAAAGCGCTGATACCACCGGAACAATTTGGATTCAGAAGAGATCATTCCACAGAACTTCAACTGTTAAGGATCACTGAATATGGCACTGAAGTATTTCAGAATAAACAAGCCACGGGATTAGTGCTATTAGATGTCGAGAGAGCCTTCGACGAAGGACTTGCCTACAAGATGATGATGGCAGGCTACACCACCAAAACCTGCAGGATAATAAGAAACTACCTGTGGAACAGGAATTTTTATGTCAAAATAGACGACACATTATCTTCCACCAGACAAGTAGAAGCAGGAGTGCTCCAAGGTTCAGTTCTAGGACCTTTCATCTACAACATATATATCTACGATATTCCTAAGAACCCAAGAAATCTGCTAGTTCTTTATGCAGACGACACGAGAATAGCCTTCAGACATCGACGACCAGATGTCATCACAGAAGACTGCAAGAAAAACTAGAAGATTTAGAAGAATGGTTTATTTAATGAAAAATTCAATGAATAGCAAAAAGAGCCAAGCTATTTTACTACAGGAGCTGAGACTTGAAATTAATTCCAACCTACAGATATAGATAGAAATAAAATGGGAAAATGAAGTCAAATATCTAGGAGTAAAACTAGATAAAGGGCTTACATAGAAAAACCATATTAAATATGGGGAGAAAACAAACTCAGCAATGAGTAGACTTTACCCACTGCTAGGAAGAAGAAGCCAAATGAAGCAAAGCACGAAGCTACGAATGATCAAGTCAATTTCAAGATACCAACTTACCTATGGCTGGCGACATGGGACCATGCAGCCAATAGCCATATAAAGAAGATTCAAGCAGCAACATATAAACTGCTCAGAGCAGCAATGAATATGTCGTGGTTCGTAAGAAACCAACAAATCCACAGAGACTTAGAAGATATTTGAAAAAGCAAGTCAACACCCAAATTATGAGCTAAGAAGACTAGTTGACTACAACCCCGCAGAAGATGTGGTTAGGATACCCACCTATCACAAAAGACCCAGAGATCAACTACGTAGAAACAAAAATTGAGTAATCTCAATTCAAATTATCCAGAAGAAAAACTATCATGAAATTCAAATTCATAGGTAACATAAATATCACACGACAAAGATCTTGATAGAGATACGAACAAGAAGAGTCAAAAGGTTAATATGTAATAAATGCCTGGGATCTAGAACAGCAGATTAGGTTTAGTTCGAGCAGGTCGTGCTTCAAACGAAGTCTCACACTGTTCTATCTATCAGAGATAGTTCGTCCATGAGGATTCCCCTGACTAAACAAAAAAAAAGCCTGCTGGTGATTGGGGACTGAACGACTCTCTCGGCACAGACGCACGGGACGAGATGACAGAAGTGCTTTCCAACACTCGCAACGGCTAATTAGTGAACTCGCGCAGTTGAGCGAGAGTGGGAAAGTCATCAGATGATAACTGCCCCTCGAACAACTGACGAGATGACACGTCATGGAGATCAGAAGATAGTCAGCCAAGTCTGAGATGGGCAACGCTTTTATGGCATTGATGGCGTTTTGGTGCGTTGTGGCGAACTGCTTTGACTGGGACAAAAGGGACACAGAAGAGGACCGTGAATCCAGTATCTGGTTAACATAAAGATCCGCCAGCCGACGAGGGTTTTGGTAGCGGGAGTGAAGGGCTTGATGGGCCAGAGGGTAGTTGACCGAATTTAGTTCGAATCCGGAGACCACAGATGTTGCCTCACCGGAGAGAGCAGATGCACAAGATGAAACTTTTGCACTTTCGAACTCGACAATTTATGTATAAAAAAATTTTTTTAAAAACATGCCAAATTCCTTCTTCATGTCCTAAAAAAGTTCTCTTTAGAATGCAGGAACAAGTTTCGTTACAGCAGATTTTGATTAAAAAGATGATATAAGCGAAGAAAGAAAAGTAACGAATTAAATATTTTTTTATTGAAATTCAACTCAAAATTTCATTGAGAAATTTATTCATAAATTATGTTCGAAATGTCCTTCACCATTTCTTGTACAAGCACGTGCCCTATTTCTAATTTCTCCGGTCCAGAAATTTACTCTCAATCTACTCACTGCTCCGTCTATTCTCTCCACAAGTTCTGCACGTGTATGTATTTTCCTTTTATAAACATTTTCTTTTGAACTGCCCCAAACATGAATATCTAACGATATTAGATCCGGACTTCTCGCTTGCCACAAAAAAGTTCCTTCCCTACCTATCTTCGATTAGGAAATAATTCGATCAAGAACATAAGAACGTTTAGCCAATAGTGTGCGGGACACCCATTCTGTTGGAGATTGATTTCGCACCTGCCAATCAAGGGAACCTCGTCCAAAAAACTTTCCATATTTGCGAGGACCTATTAAAGATTAGCTATTGCTAACATCCAAATATTAACGCCAAATCACAACTTTTTATGCCGGACATTCAAAAGGTTGTTTATAAAAAAATCTGCTGAAACGAAACTAGTGCCTGCATTCTAACGAATACTTTCTTAGGAAATAAAGAAGGAATTTGGCAAGTTTTTAAAATAATTTTGTCATACATAAATTGTGGAATTCTTAATTTGCAGGCGAATTGATATTATAAATTGACTATTCTTTTCTTCATATACCAACCTTCAAATCATACGAATTCTTTTTCAACCTCTTTTACAACATATTCACTTTTTTCATACATATAATATCCTTCCCTGATAAAAAATAATCCGAAATTATAATCAAACTTGGTCACATAGAAAAAAATTGAGAAAAGCACTGCCGTGAAGGCAGGAGCTTTTGAGCGCTCGTACATGCCTTGTAGGTGGATTCGCATTTTCCAGTTTTAGAAATCAATTGAAGGAATTTTCGACAGTTGTCAAAAAAATTCTGAAACTTAGGCGAAACTCCAGACTTGATGTCAGTGCTTCAGCGGATCAATTTTTTTTCGATAATTCGTTAGAATATTCTACGGTATCTATGGTCTTGGTGATGCGATCTGGACAAAAAAAAACATTATTCCTCAGCTAGGTGCAAAATAGCATTCCAATCCGATCAGTAGTTTCGAAACTATCAGGAAAAAAATAGTTTGAACGGTCATATTCACGGAACCCCTAGTCTTATTCTGCTCATTGATGAACGTGACCGTGAAATTCGCGATCCAAACCCACCCTGAAAATTTCAAGTTCCCAGGCCTTTCCCTTCGGAAGTTATAATTTTCTATGGTTTTTATGGTTCTGCTCATGCGATCTGGACAAAATGTTGCTTTAATATATCATTCTCGTTTAAAATACAAGATTTTATCTCGATCGAATCCGTAGTTTCGAAATTATCGAGAAAACAAAATTTCAAACGACCGTATTTACGGAACCCCTAGTATAATTCTGCTCATCGACAAACGTGAACGCCACATTTCAGATCTACACCTATCCTGAAAATTTCAAGTCCCTAGGCCTTTCCGTTCGAAAGTTATGATTTTCTATGGTTTCTATGGTTCTGGTCATGCGATCTAGAGAAATGTAGCTTGAATATATCTTTCTCCATTAGTATACAGAATTTCGTCACGATCGAATCTGTAATTTGGAAATTATCAAGAAAACTAAATTTCAAACGACCATATTTAAGGAACCCCTCGTATAATTTTGCTCATAGATGAAGGTGATCACGAAAATCGAGATCCACACCTATCCTGGGTCCCTAGGCGTTTCAGTTCGAAAGTTACAATTTTCTATGGTTTCTATGGTTCTGGTGATGCGAGCTGAACAAAATTTCACATGTAGCTTGAACACCTCATTTTCCATCAGAGTTCAAAATTTCATCTCGATCGAATTTGTAGTTTCAAAGTAATCAGGAAAAAAAAATTTCGAGCGGCCATATTTACGGAACCCCTCGGCGAATTTTGCCCAATAACGACCCTAACCGCGGCATTCGAGATTAGAACCTATCCTGAAAATTTCAAGTTTATAGGACATTCCGTTCGAGAGTTATCGTGTATAAGGACGGCCAGACGAACGGACAGACTCGAATTTTCCCACGGATTCGTCATCAGTGAGTCAAACATGGCCGATTGAGACCATTTTCGGCTCAAAATTCGAAAAATACAGACATCGTGACGAAATGATATAGCCCTCGTGTAAGTAGTACGAGCGCTCAAAAATTGACGAACAATTAAGTAATTTTTCAAAAAACACATAACTCAGATAACTTATTTTGATTTTAAAAATAATTGCACATCTTTCATTTTTTCTAATTTGGTATCAATTTCTTGATTCATTCTTTTTGAATAATCTTCCATTTCTTCAAATTTCTTAGTCATGTCCATTGATAATTTGATTAATACCACCAAAAAAATCGGTGTTTTTTAGTATTTTGAAAAATCTGAACCAATTGGGCGATACTGACACTTTCGGCAGACGAATAGTAGATAATGGAAGGACGGAGGAAATGAGTGCTAGTGCAATTCAATATTAATATCAATATAATATAAGTTATTATAACCGGAGAAAAGCCGGAAAAACCCTAAAAATCAGCTTTTTTTCAAAAATTCATTACTCTGCCATTTCCGGAGTTGTAGCGCTGGCTGCTTTCCGGATGCAAGTGGTGATTGGTAGGTACTTTGAGTGTGCACAACCCAGACGTTGTCGGATAAATAGTTTTTGAGTAGTTGCGCTTTGAATTTTTCAGGCTGTATAGATCCTCTATACATACATATAATTACGTTTTTGAAATTGAAAGTCGAGGTTTTGAAACAAAAACTATTTATTCACAACGGAAGATTATCCAACCTATTATAACAATCAGCTAGTAAGAAATGCACTTAATTATTGACGACCAATTCGTCATCAGTGAGTCGAACATTGTCGATTGAGACCATTTTTGGCTCAAAATTCGAAAAATACAGACATCGTGACGAAATGATATAGCCCTCGTGTAAGTAGTACGAGCGCTCAAAAATTGACGAAAAATTAAGTAATTTTTCAAAAAACACATAACTCAAATAACTTATTTCGATTTTAAAAATAATTGCACATCTTTCATTTTTTCTAATTTGGTATCAATTTCTTGATTCATTCTTTTTGAATAATCTTCCATTTCTTCAAATTTCTTAGTCATGTCCATTGATAATTTGATTAATACCACCAAAAAAATCGGTGTTTTTTAGTATTTTGAAAAATCTGAACCAATTGGGCGATACTGACACTTTCGGCAGACGAATAGTAGATAATGGAAGGACGGAGGAAATGAGTGCTAGTGCAATTCAATATTAATATCAATATAATATAAGTTATTATAACCGGAGAAAAGCCGGAAAAACCCTAAAAATCAGCTTTTTTTCAAAAATTCATTACTCTGCCATTTCCGGAGTTGTAGCGCTGGCTGCTTTCCGGATGCAAGTGGTGATTGGTAGGTACTTTGAGTGTGCACAACCCAGACGTTGTCGGATAAATAGTTTTTGAGTAGTTGCGCTTTGAATTTTTCAGGCTGTATAGATCCTCTATACATACATATAATTACGTTTTTGAAATTGAAAGTCGAGGTTTTGAAACAAAAACTATTTATTCACAACGGAAGATTATCCAACCTATTATAACAATCAGCTAGTAAGAAATGCACTTAATTATTGACGACCAATTCGTCTTCAAGGGTATTTATAACGTTATCTTATCTTCAACTGGGAATGGGACAAACATACACCCACACACGTGGTGTGTTCAAAATGATGCGTAATCATAACAATACTGGATTATATTCAATATTCAATGCAATGCAGATAAGCGATTCATCTCAGGTATACAGGGTTGGCATTTTTGTTGTACCTGTAGTAGGTGTAACTTTAAAAAAAATATCTTTTCTTAAGTATTTCAAAATAAAATAATTAATTATCAATAAAATGATTATTATAAAAACAAATAATAGGGTAAATCTTGAAGGCTGGAGATTCCATTGGTCCAGGTCTTCTATCTTGATCTCCAGGATGTCTTCATCTCTCTGGGATTCTTCATTTGTGGAATTTGGGTTGAATAAAGCCATTTTGGTTAGAATCACGTATTTTTCTTCATTAATCGTAGTAGTTGAAACGATTTCTTTTCGCGTGTTGCTCACAGCACATTCAGTTCGTTAAATTGTCATAGGATTTCAAAATATGTCGGAGGCATACTGGCGATTCAGCTAAGTTGTCTTAATCGCATAAATAATCATCTTCCACTGGATAGCGATATTTCGTTGACCATTTCAGGGTTTCTTCTTGTGAAAGTAAATAGGGATTGGTATATGGAAGGGATAAATTGTTTTGTGGTAGATAGTAAAACATGTATAAATCATAATTTTCTTCGTATACCGTTGGGATTGATATTAAAAATATTAATGCTTTCTTTTTGAAAATTACTTTTGTATGACATATCTGATAATAACTTTCAGATGATGTAAAGGTATTATAGTAACGTTTTTTATTAATTCAAGGAATTTTGAATAAGGTAATATCGATTCATGCAACAGGTGTAATCTTGCAAAACTCAGTGCGGTTGCAATTTCATTTAGAATATTTTTGATATCCCTAAGTTCAAATGTCAGGAGATGCATGTGTTGAATCTCTTGTATTGCTGGTATAACTTGAAGCAATTCAAGGTTTTCTGACATTTTCTGGAATTTCTCAATATACTACTTATTTTTTAGGTCATTTACGACTCTCGCGATCTGTTTTTGATTTCTTATCAGAACTTTTTCAATCAGAAAAAACTAAAGAAATTTCTTGATTACTCATCAAAATAATTTTTATATAGTTCTAGTTATCGGAATCTAACGTTCCGAATAAAATCTTTGATATTTTTCCTCCTAAGTTGATAAGTCCTCTTTTAATATAATGAATTAATTGAAAATGTTCATTCAAAACTTCCTCCATTTTTTTTTATCATTCGTGTGCTATTCAAAATTTGCTGTTCGAACAAAATTCAATTTTGACTTTATTTATTTCTCTTCGATAATTCGAAATTAATTCTCATATGTATTGTCATGGAAATCCAAGAATGAAAAATAAATTCAAATTAGATCACCAAAATTCAAGAATTTTCTTTCAACATAACATCGTATAAATTATGGTAAAATGAATTTTTTTTAAGATGGTTCTGAAAAATTTAATTGTTTCCATAGAAATCTATCGAATTATTAGTTTTGGACAATAGATAAAAAATGTCAGAGGAGAAATAGATATTTCAAAAGTGTTGTTTTAAAATGAAATTGTAAAATGAAAAATCATCGAGATATTGTTTATAACTAATTGAATGGAACCTGAAAGAATGGAAACTGATTAACATATAAAGAGAAACGTACTTTGATTGTAGTATCATCTTAAGGAATCTCAAGGAAGAAAGGAAGCTGAAAGAAACTAGATCAACATAATATTGGCATTGTATCATCAACTACAGACAAGGCAGGGAAAGTTGAGGAACTTTCTTCAGACTAAGCTGTTCTCTGTGGGTGCTTATTTGTATCTGATTCAAAAGGAGTTATAATTTAGAATTTTCTTTTTCATTAGAATTAGATTATTGAGTTTAGGTATTATATTAGTTTTAGGTTCTTTTGAAAGTTTGGGTATTTTTATAGAATGAGATTATAAGTTGTTGTAAACAAAAATTATTTCATTTGTGCACCTTGAGAACCCTCTTAAAAAGAGTCACGGGAAAAATATAAAAGAGAAATTAAAATACAAAATTAATTTTAATATTGTTAGTGGTTCTTTCTTAAAATTTCAATAACAAAATTTAATATTATTAATATCGAAAAATTGAACCATAACAAATTTGGCGCCCAACGCGTGGCTTGAACAAGGTGATTATTGGCTTAATTAAAGGTGAATAATTTGAATTTATACATCAGATTTATTATAAAATTTTTCGATAATTTTTTTTTATAAATTAACATTTGTTTCTCAACATGGAAACTAGGAGTATATCTTTGATTGGGGAAAAAGGAGATGAAGAAGATAAAATACAAAGAAGTGGAGAAGAACAAAACAAAACAGAATCAAATGAATTAATTAATTTATTAATGGAGATGAAACAAAAGATGGAAGATTATTCAGAAAGTTTGAAACAAAAGAAGGAAGATTATTCAGGAAGTTTGAAACAAAAGATGGAAGAAATGAAAGATAATTCAGAAAGAATGCATCATGAAATGAAGGAAGAAATTAAAGATAATTCAGAAAGTTTGAATCTAAAGATGGAAGAAATGAAAGGTAATACAGAAAGTTTGAAACTGGACATGAATAAAAAATTCGAGAAAATGGAAGAAATTTCAGATAGATTAGAAATTAAAATTGAAAGAATTCAAGGGAACTGAAGAAAACCAGAGAAAGAATTTATTTATGGAAAAACAGACTTGAGAATAAAATTGAAGAAGGAATAATTGATTTTGAGAAAGACAAAAAACTTACAGTAATAATAGAAAATGCAGAAGAAAATATGGAATTGAATGAAATTAGTATGCAGAAATTACAAGACTTATCATATAAGAAAGAAGAAAAAAATTCTTTTAAATATAATGATGACAAAAAAGGGACTAAAAATTACGAAAAGCACTGCTGTGAAGGCAGGAGCTTTTGAGCGCTCGTACATGCACCTTGTAGGTAGATTCGCATTTTCCAGTTTTAGAAACCAATTGAAGGAATTTTTGACAGCTGTCAAAAAAATTCTGAAACTTAGGCGATACTCCTGACTTCATATCAGTGCTTCAGCTGATCAATTTTGCTTCGATAATTCGCTAGAATTTTCTACGGTATCTATGGTCTTGGTGATGCGGTCTGGACAAAATTTTGCACGTAGTTTGAATACATTATTCCTCAGCTAGGTGCATAATTTCATTTCAATCCGATCAGTAGTTCCAAAACTATCTGGAAAAAAATATTTTGAACGGCCATATTTACGGAACCCCTTGTCTCATTTTGCTCATTGATGAACGTGACCGCGATATTCGCGATCCAAACCCACCCTGAAAATTTCAAGTTCCTAGGCCTTTCCGTTCAAAAGTTACAATTTTCTATGGTTTCTATGGTTCTGGTCATGCGATCTGGACAAAATATTGCTTCAATATATCAATCTCGATTAAAATACAGAATTTCATCTCGATCGAATTCGTAGTTTCGAATTTATCGAGAAAACAAAATTTCAAACAACCGTATTTACGGAACCCCTCGTATAATGTTGCTCATAGATGAACGTGATCACGACATTCGAGATCCACACCTATCCTGAAAATTTCAAGTCCCTAGGCATTTCCGTTCAGAAGTTACAATTTTCTATGGTTTCTATGGTTCTGGTCATGCGATCTGGACAAAAGTCCGCATGTTGCTGAAACACCGAATTTTCCATTTGATTGCAAAATTTCATCTCGATCGAATCTGTAGTTTTCAAGTAATCAGGGAAACAAAACTTTGAACGGCCATATTTACGGAACCCCTGGTGGAATTTGGCCCATTAACGAACTTAACCGAGGCATTCGGGAACTGAACCTACACTGAAAATTTCAAATCTCTAGGTTGATCCGTTCGAGAGTTATCGTGCTTACGGACGGACGGACAGACTCGAATTTTCCGACGGATTCGTCATCAGTGAGTCGAACATAGTCGATTGAGACCATTTTCGGCTCAAAATTCGAAAAATACAGACATCGTGACGAAATGATATAGCCCTCGTGTAAGTAGTACAAGCGCTCAAAAAAGATAGTTCTGAAACAGAAATAGGAAAATATTGTTTTGGAAATATTCATAGAATAGAAAATTGTATATACAGATTCAAGAAAGGGGATATCAAGTTGATATACAAAAAATCAGGCAAAATTGAGCTGATACAGACAGAAATTCAGAAATTTGATAGATTTTATTATACAAAATTAAGACAAAGAGGTGACAAACGTAAGAAGGCAAAATTTTATGACAGCGAAGAAGATGAGAGTCTCCAAATGTATGATGAAATCGATGATGATTCCCAGAAGCAAAAACGAGCTTATAAGATGAACAATAAAAAATATTATTAAAAGAGTTCATAAACCTGCGCCAAAGAAGACTTCCATTAAAAAAAGACGGAAGAAAGTAAAAGAGAAGTGGGGAGAAATATTATAAAAAAAAAATTTCGACATAAATGATGTTCATATTGAAATCCAATCAAGAAACAAACAATGCTTATCGAGAAAATTTTTGACATTATTCGAGTTATAAATTACAAATTAATCATGAAATTTCAATGTTAAAGATTTTTTTTTTTTTAAAATAAGAAAAATTATTAAATATTTAATTTGGGGAATTGTCATGGAAATCCAAGAATGAAAAATAAATTCAAATTAGATCACCAAAATTCAAGAATTTTCTTTCAACATAACATCGTATAAATTATAGTAAAATGAATTTTTTGAGCGCTCGTACTACTTACACGAGGGCTATATCATTTCGTCACGATGTCTGTATTTTTCGAATTTTGAGCCGAAAATGGTCTCAATCGACTATGTTCGACTCACTGATGACAAATCCGTCGGAAAATTCGAGTCTGTCCGTCCGTCCGTCCGTAAGCACGATAACTCTCGAACGGATCAACCTAGAGACTTGAAATTTTCAGTGTAGGTTCAGATCCCAAATGCCTCGGTTAAGTTCGTTAATGGGCCAAATTCCACAAGGGGTTCCGTAAATATGGCCGTTCAAAGTTTTGTTTCCCTGATTACTTGAAAACTACAGATTCGATCGAGATGAAATTTTGCACTCAAATGGAAAATGAGGTGTTTTAGCTACATGCGAAATTTTGTCCAGATCGCATGACCAGAACCATAGAAACCATAGAAAACTGTAACTTTTGAACGGAAATGCCTAGGGACTTTAAATTTTCAGAATAGGTGTGGATCTCGAATGTCGAGATCACGTTCATCTATGAGCAACATTATACAAGGGGTTCCGTAAATACGGTCGTTTGAAATTTTGTTTTCTCGATAAATTCGAAACTACGGATTCGATCGAGATGAAATTTTTTATCTTAATCAAGAATGATATATTGAGGCAATATTTTGTCCAGATCGCATGACCAGAACCATAGAAACCATAGAAAATTGTAACTTTTGAACGGAAAGGCCTAGGAACTTGAAATTTTCAGGGTGGGTTTGGATCGCGAATATTGCGGTCACGTTCATCAATGAGCAAAATGAGACTAGGGGTTCCGTAAATATAGCCGTTCAAAATATTTTTTTCCAGATAGTTTCGGAACTACTGATCAGATTGGAATGAAATTATGCACCTAGCTGAGGAATAATGTATTCAAACTACGTGCCAGATTTTGTACAGACCGCATCACCAAGACCATAGATACCGTAGAAAATTCTAGCGAATTATAGAAACAAAATTGATCAGCTGAAGCACTGACATGAAGTCTGGAGTTTCGCCTGAGTTTCAGAATTTTTTTGACAGCTGTCAAAAATTTCTTCAATTGGTTTCTAAAACTGGAAAATCGAATCTACCTACAAGGGGCATGTACGAGCGCTCAAAAGCTCCTGCCTTCACGGCAGTGCTTTTCGTAATTTTTTAAGATGGTTCTGAATAATTTAATTGTTTCCATAGAAATCTATCGAATTATTAGAATTAAGCAAGCCAGTTTTGGACAATAGATAAAAAATGTCAGAGGAGAAATAGATATTTCAAAAGTGTTGTTTTAAAATGAAATTGTGAAATGAAAAATCATCGAGATATTGTTTATAACTAATTGAATGGAACCTGAAAGAATGGAAACTGATTAACATGTAAAGAGGAACGTACTTTGATGGTAGTATCATCTTAAGGAATCTTAAGGAAAAAAGGAGGCTGAAAGAAACTAGATCAACATAATATTGGCATTGTATCATCAACTACAGACAAGGCAGGGAAAGTTGAGGAACTTTCTTCAGGCTAAGCTGTTCTCTGTGAGTGCTTATTTGTATCTGATTCAAAAGGAGTTATAATTTAGAATTTTCTTTTTCATTAGAATTAGATTATTGAGTTCAGGTATTATATTAGTTTTAGGTTCTTTTGAAAGTTTGGGTATATTTATAGAATGAGATTATAAGTTGTTGTAAACAAAAATTATTTCATTTGTGCACCTTGAGAACCCTCTTAAAAAGAGTCACGGGAAAAATATAAAAGAGAAATTAAAATACAAAATTAATTTTAATATTGTTAGTGGTTCTTTCTTAAAATTTCGATAACAAAATTCAATATTATTAATATCGAAAAATTGAACCATAACAGTATTTAATTCAACTGGTAAAATATTAATCCTTATTGGAATAATATTCAATCATAACATGATAATTATTTTTAAGGGTTCTTTATCCCTAAGTCTACTTGGGGACTTGGAAATTTTTAAATTGAAGCTCTTTCTATTGAAGAGTTTCATTTTATCGGCACATCCTAGCCTTAACACATTAATTTTCTTTCTACTAATGCATTCGAGTTGGGAATATAATTCGTATTATAATAAATTTCAATTTGAAGAGTAATCTGTGTGACGTAAGCTTTTCCTATCGTGATTCGAATACATTACTTTCCATTGAATATTGTTATTTGAGACGTAGGCTTTTCCTAACGCGATTATATTAACCCTCCGTTACTCGCGTGGTCTACGGCTGTTGATAATTTAAGTATTTAGAGAATAAATGTATTTTTGACAGTGTCACCGCGCTGTAATGGAAGTAAATAAATCTAGAGTACGACTGGTCTACGATCGTAGACCACGCGACTGTTTACGTTACACTTTTCGGTTCGAGTCAGATTGGTTAAAAGCAATTATTTTTATTGTTAAAAGGGTAACCAATATGTCTGACGCTGAAGAAGGCGTTCTCAGACCATTTCAACAAAAACAAGTCAGTACTATTGTTGTCGTCTATCTATAACTGTTTAAGGTAGATGCCGAAACAGGAGATGCCAAAAAACCTATTATTTTTATTATAACCGTTTAAAATAAAACAAAAATTGGGGTTGATTTGGAAGATCCGCTTTGCAACCATTACAATGTTGCCAGAAATACCCGTCGCCGACCAATAGTAGTGTTTTATGATTTATTGAATATTTCTGTTATGAACGCTTTATGCGTATTCAAGGCAAATCACCCTGTAGGAACAGAATCTCGAAATGAATTTTTGGAAAATTGTGCATGAAAACTGATCAAACCACAAAATGAGTTTAGATGAACCGTTCTACAATCTACAATTGCCAGCAGAGTGAGACTCCGCGCTCGGCATCTGTTAGTTATAAGTAAGGTCGTATCCCCTCCACCTGAAAGGTCGCAAAGTTATGTTGGACGTTGTTTTATATTTGCTCAGAGCTGATGAGAAATCGACATAAAGATATTCTACCAAATGCAACAGGTATGCGTGTAAAAATCACATGAAGGAAATATGTGCCACTTGTGTGATTGAATAAAAATGGCCTTCTTTAGGCGGACATATTTTGGTCTATATTGGGAGTTTTTCTTTTTCTGCAAGTATACAACGTGTTCTTCTCTACTACACATGAGATTTTCTTTGAAGTTGATTTATTTTCGAACAAATATGAAATATATAGAGTTATTGCAACTAAATGTTGAAATCCAAGAGATTGGTGTTTCTTTAATTTCCTTACAAAAACAATTATTATATTATCACGAAACTGATATAACATCAATCATAAGTAGTCGAATGAAAGATTCAAACATAGATACATTTTGAAATATATGAATGTAATCTTTAATGTCGAAATTAAAATGGTCTACAATTGTAAGTGAATCGCGAGTAAATACGTTCGAAAAGAGGGCGCGAGGAACGTAGGGTTAGTATTGAGCAGGGCTGGCTCTAGTGACGTTTTAATCAGGGGGCTTTTCAATTCTTGAAATATGAATATCACGAAACTTGGAACATCTTTTATTTATGTTCGGCCAAAATATGTTCATTTTGGACAAATTAAATTTTCTCGTAATCAATCGAGTTTGTCTCGTATCATTTCAAGCAGGGCCTCATTAATTCTTGCAATATTTATTTCACGGAAGTCTTGGACAACTCCATTTTTAAATGCGAATAATTCTTTCAACATTTAACATTTAAATCAGGGGATTTTAAGTTCCTCAAATATGGAATATAGTGTATGAAGTATGAATAATGATGCTTGAACATGACTTCGAAAAAACACTATAATCTTTCTAATTCTTCATGTAATTAGTAAGCAAGGGAAAATGATGATTATCAATAATATGAAACAAGGGTTTGTAAATACCGTTGTTCAAAGAATGTCTGAAGGAGGATACATTAATCCTTTTAATGTTTTCTGTTACTAACAAGCAAATGAAAATGATATTTATCTCAAGAAAAATTTTAAGGTTGTATAGTTTATATGGAATTCTTTGGATAAATTTCGAAATTATATTCCGTAAAACTGATATCACATATCTAAATGGAAATTATTTATGTACCTGATATGAGGATTCATTTTTGAATCTCTTACATAATTAAATATTTATCCCTTTTTTCCGTACTTTATAATAAGGGATTATTTTAGAAATTATTTTCGAAGATGGTGACTTCAACCTTTTCTTCGTATATGGAATTTTTATTATAGGATTCTTAACATTACGCTGGACAGTAAAATATTCTGTCTCATTTGAATTAACATTTATTTTATCGTTTGAATTTAACCATTTCAAACACGCTTCGTATTTTTCTTTATTTATTCGATTTTTAATTAACGATGAATCTTTTTCGATTCTATTTATTTCAATATTTTTATGATTATTCATATTTGAATCATTTTTGATTTTATTCATTCCCGTATTTTCGTAATAATATGCATCTGTGGCATTACTGGCATTTGTCGCCATTGAATCATTATCGATTCTATTCGTATTTGCGAATTCATTTATTTTTAACATCTGATCATTATCAATCCTATTCGTCATTGCGAATTTATTTATTTTTAACATTGGATCATTATGATCCTGTTCGTATCGAATTTATTCATTTCGATCATCTTTTAATTCATTCGCATTTCTCATATTCCTTCCGATATTCCGATTCGGTTAGGAATAAATAATTACTTTTATGTTTGATTCAGCAAAAATATTTTTTATCATACTTAAAATAATCGGCCAGTAATAGATCTAGACCGCATGCAATTCTTGGTATAGCCAAGTACTTTTCATTATTGTATTGACACAATTCTTTAAGATATAATATTGATTGGAAAACCGTTTCATATTCCGGTTTATTTTAAATTATCTACTCGACCAAATTTATTTTCAAATTCGAGGGCTATTCCTCTAATCATATGAAAATCTCTGGAAACGCAATGTGCTAACGCATAATTCTTCGGAGCAAATTACCTGTTTTTTCAATTATTTTAGAGGAATCTTTAATATCTTTCAATTCATAATTCTTTACAAAATCTTTATAGGTCAATTTATTATCGGACTCTATAACAATTCGACTGAGAGCATCAGCATTATTTGTTGAACCTTCTTGAGCGCTCGTACTACTGACACGAGGGCTATATCATTTCGTCACGATGTCTGTATTTTTCGAATTTTGAGCCAAAAATGGTCTCAATCGACAATGTTCGACTCACTGATGACGAATCCGTCGGAAAATTCGAGTTTCTCTCAAAAAAATCTAAATCATTTTCATTAGGTATTCTTTGGCATTTTGGAGATCCAATAATAAAACTGTGAGGCTAATTTTTTCCTCGAATCTTAACTTTGAAAATTCCTTCAAGTTATTTCAGTTATCTGTAATTCTCTCATTGGAACTTACGATTTCACTGACATTTCCTACCAATTTACTTTTGATTATGTCTATTATTGCTTCATTGATTAATGCGTCGGCCGATCTGAACATGTTATAAAATCTTTCGCAGTGATTCAAAAATCGTGCGAGATTTGCGGAATTACCATCAAATGGTACTATTGATTTCGAAAATAAATCAATTAATTTTAATCTATCAAACAAATTTGGTTCTGGTGCGACTACCATTTTATTCGTATTCTTTCGGCCTTTAAAATGCTTCAGGGAAGTAATCTTGAAAAATTGTTATTATACTTAAAAAAACTAATTGTATTCGGTTTTTATTTATGTATGTGACATAGTAGTGTTTTTTGAAAAGTTAGCTGTGGTTTTGGACAAATGTTCACTAGAGAAATGTAAAATCATAATAGCTGGTGACTTTAATATTAACATCTTAAAGGACACCAGGGAATCTAAGAATTTCTTGATGCTTTTGAATTCATATAATTTAAGTCTTGGTACTAGGAAACCCACACGTATTACTAACATCTCTGCCACATGCATTCACAATTTTATATCTGATGTGATGGGTGTAACAAGGGTGGTTGAGGGCATGTATCGGATCATTCGGGTGTTGGGTTTGCTTTCCAGGCCAGCCAAGCCTCTCGGAACTGCAGTCTAGCAAAAAAAGTTAGAATGTTCAATGATGAGGCCTTTGAGAGGTTTGAGAGGATGCTGGAGGGGATTGATTGGGCAGACGTTTATGGCTTTCCTAAGGGTGAGATAAACTCTATGTGGAACACGTTTTCTGGTCGTATAAGTAGCATCTTTGAGGCTTGTTTCCCATTAAGGGAGGAGAAGATGACTCCCCCCTCAGGTAAAATTAAGAGATCACCATTAATTAGGTTCATTAAAGCAAAACTTGACTTTCTTTCTGTGGCAACTAATCATGATAAAGCATTTGCAGAGAAATACAGGAAAACTAAATGTGAATATGATGCAGCTATAAAGGAGGCTATACAAAAATATTATGGGGAAATAATTTCAAATGCAACAAATAAAACAAAAGCTGTTTGGAACATCATTAATGACATGAAGGGTAGAAAGAAAGGGGCACTAAAGCTTCCATCAGTGGAAACTGGTGGCTGCAATATGCTGAAATTGGCAAATAAGTTCAACAGCCATTTTAGTAATACAGTCAGAAGTAACATCAAAACGACGCCAAAAGCTGAAAGAAATGATCGTTTCAAGCGTTCAATTAAATCATTTTTCCGTCGACCATAGAATAACGCACTCGAAATCATCCATTAATGACCCCTATTAATGCATGATTACTTGTATTAATGCATGATTATCATGGCAACCGATTATAAAATATTCAGTCGGAGCACGATTGAGCTGTCAAATTTATTTATTCGCTTTCGATCAGAATCTGATTTTATCCGTTTCGCTACTACATAATGAATAACGAAGAAAATATCCCTTTGACACCGCCAGATGTGACAAAAACTGCTGAAGCAGCAATTTTGAGTCTGCTTCCTGAAAAGAGCCGCCATTTATATGAGAAAACCTATGCTGAATTCAGATCTGGGTGCAACTCGTTCATTAATTCAGCGATTAATGGTCTCAAACATCAACGCGCTCGCTCCGCTCACGCGTTAAAATATTTCGACCATTAATCGCTGTCATTAATAAACTAGTTGATTAAAAAACTATTATATGTTTAGCATTGGAAGAACTGAGATCATTGAAACAGTCAATAAAATGAAGAATAAAAGATCGTGTGGGTATGATAACATCCCTATATTTGTTATAAAGCGTTGCATAGAACAAATTGCAGACTCTTATCATATAATTATGGAATCGACATAAAGGAAGATGTTCTACGTAGCAACACCGTGTTTCCTGTTCCAAGAATCACGGAGTGATAAGTGCATCGAGTGCAAATTCCTATGTGCATGTACATTTTCTTTCCAAAGCTTTGAACAGACTCTAGTTAGTTATAAAGTAGATTTCATACCGAACGTTTATTTTGTAACTCGGTTTTCTAAACAATTCTTAATCTATTGAATTATTAGTCCTTTATCCAACAGGTTGTAACTAATAATTCTAAATTGAATAAATTCTTTTTAAAAATAGATATTGAGAATCGGAAAACATAATTGGCGCTGCGAACAGGATATCGCAACGGGGTTTTAGTCGAAGAAAAAAACTAAAACTAGTGTCCACTTTGAAAGCGAACTTTCGTGTTTCGAGGAACTCCCGTTGAGTTTCAACTCTTAGTGCGATATCACCACCATCCACTTCATCCCAGAAGCAACAACCACTTCAATCAAGAAGGAAGGACGATCCACCCTAGGATGCAAATCTTGGTGTAAGTCCATCAAACCAATCCACATTTTTCCTAAACCGTTCAGTTCTAAATGACAGATAACAATTTTTCTAGAGAATTGGAAATAATTGCTGAAGACACTGAAACTTTAGAATTAGGTATTTCACATATTAGAAATAGTAGATTTAGACCTTATCCAAGAAGAATAAGTCCCAATATAATCGAAATGAATAACCAAACTTCTTCTAACATCAATGCAGTAGATGTAATGTCTAGACAGGATTTACATTATTATTAAATTCAATACCAGAATATTCTCCCGGCCAAAATTTAACAATTTTTATTAATGAAGTTGACAATTTATTGATTCATCTTCAAGGAAGATTAAATCCCGATTTGACTTACGCACTGAACTTCTCCATCAGATCTAAATTGAAAGATGAAGCTAGAGATTTTATAGCTTTCCAAAATGCCTCTGACTGGCCTACGATTAGACGAGTTCTATTGCAAAGGTACGGAGACCAACGGAACGAAGATTTATTAGTTTCGTCTTTGACGCAATGCGTTCAACTAAAAAATGAGAATTACTTAGATTATTACAGCAGGTTATCCAAAAATTTAAATGATCTATTACAACATTTAACCCTAAATATCCAAGATCCAAATTATCTCTTGTACAAAAAGCAAGATATTCAAAAATTAGCTCTCAAAACATTTCAAATAGGAATATTAGAACCTTACCGATCTTATCTCAGTAATTTCAATTCGAATAGTCTAGAAGAATGTATTAATAGATGCAAATTTTTCGACAATAGAAAACAAGAATGGGAATACTGTGAATTTCTCCGAAAATCACAAGAAGTAACGAAAAAACCTTATCACATACGTACTCCTCCAACAACACAAAATTATTCAAATCGTTTAAATTATGAATCTCATAGCAGAAATCCGAATTCGAATTATTTCTATAACCCACCAGGTTTTTCAAATATAACTCACCAAAATTCATTAACAAATCGTCCAAATAATCAATCAGCTTTTCCTCAGTCAATAAACAAACCTATTGGAAACAATCAAAGATTCCCTACAAATAGAGAAGTTTTTGGAACAAAGCCCGGTTCAAGTATCCTCAGAAATCAAACAAAACCCACACCAATGTCAATTTCAAGTAGGAATACTTACAAACAACCACAATCAACACCCATGTCCATATCAACAAGAACTTTCCAAAGAAATCCAAATCAATCACAACAATCGAAATTTTATTCCGAAGAATTGTTTAATGTTCAATCTGAAAGTGATAACCCAGAATTTTGTGAATCTGAATATTATAATTCAGACAATGATCCTCAACAACCAGAATGTGAAAATTATTACGAGGAAGACGAAAATTTTCAGATGCTTGCCTCGAACCCCCAAGAAACATAAATTTGAATTGTGTCAAAATTAAATCGAAATTGCCTTACTTTTATCTGCCAAAAATTGGATTGAAAATTTTAATTGATTCAGGTGCTACAAACTCCGTCATTAACTCAAAACCTGCCTTTGAAAAATTTTTTCAATTTTTATACAAGAAAGAATTTACCGTTTCAGGCTTAGGAAAAACGATTAAAGCAGAAAATAATCTGAAGATTCCACTCTTGTACGAATTAGGAGTTTTTGATAACATTCATTTACATGTTGTTGATTGGCATCAAAAATTCGACGCTTTGTTAGGAACATCTGATTTACAGAGATTAGGTGCTAAAATTGATTATAAAACACAAATTTTAGAAATTAATAACTTGAAAATACCATTTAATCTTGAATATTCTTCCACAAAATTGAAACCAAGAAAATTCGAAGCAAAGAATTTTGTCAAAATACCTGTCTCAATAGAAAACGGCGACGTTTTACTGCCAGAAATAAATTTTCAAGAATTTTCAACCCCAGAGTGCATTGCTCATGCAAAAAATGGATTCTGTTTTATACCAATTTCCCAACCAATTCAAAACGATGTAAAAATCAATTTCTCTGAAAGAATACCAGTAACATCCCTTTTTGAAACCGAAATATCTTCACCTCCGGCGGAAAGTCAAAATTTTAAATTAATAAAAAATATCAGAACCTCACACATGAATTCTGAAGAAAAACGAGAAATTATTAAACTTTGTAGTAAATTCAAAAATATCTTTTATAATGAAAACTGCGATCTTTCATTCAGCTTTACTGTTAAACACAAAATTCGAACAAAAGATGAGGAACCCGTTTATGTTAAATCTTTTAGACATCCCCATCACATGAAAAAAATAATTCAGGATCAAATTCAAAAATTACTTGATGACAAAATTATACGCCCATCAATTTCACCCTATAGCGCTCCTGTTTGGATTGTAGATAAGAAAAAAGACGCATCTGGACAAAAGAAATACAGAATGGTCATTGATTATCGACGGCTCAACGAAAAAACTGTAGAGGATAAATACCCCTTACCACGGATCGACGAAATCCTAGACAACTTAGGAAAAAGTTGCTATTTTTCAACAATTGATATGGCGAAAGCATTTCATCAAATCGAGATGGATCCCGAATCTATCGAGAAAACTGCATTCACTGTGAATAACGGTCACTATGAATACGTTAGAATGCCTTATGGTTTGAAAAACGGCCCAAGTACATTTCAACGTGTAATGGATAATGTTCTGAAAGAATATCTTCATAAATTTTGTTTCGTATACATGGATGACATTGTCGTATTTTCGAAATCGTTGCAAGAACACATTTGCCACCTAAAATTAATATTTCAGAAAGTAAAGGAATTCAATCTCAAAATTGAACTCGACAAATGTAGAATTTCTAGGACATGTTATTACCCCTGAGGGAGTATCTCCTAACCCTTCAAAATTAGAAACCATAGAAAGCTATCCGATACCAAAAACAGTAAAAGAAATTAAACCATTTTTAGGTTTGGTAGGTTACTACCGCAGATTTATACAAAATTTCGCACATATTGTCTCACCTTTTACTAAATGTTTGAAAAAAGGCGCAAAAATAAACCCTGATGACCCTGATTATGTAGATGCATTCCAACTATGCAAAGAATTATTGACAAATGCCCCAATATTAGTGTACCCAGATTTCGAGAAACCATTTAAATTAACTACTGATGCTTCAAACGTAGCTATCGGAAGTGTTCTATCCCAATCAAATCGTCCTGTAGCTTATTACTCAAGAACTCTAAATTCCGCTGAAAGAAATTATTCTACGATAGAGAAGGAATTGCTTGCAATTCTAGATTCTACAAAACATTTTAGACCATTCTTATTTGGACAAAATTTCACAATCGAAACTGATCATAATCCCCTAGTATGGCTCTATAAAATCAAAGAACCAAATTCCAGACTAATACGATGGAAATTGAAATTAGATGAATTCGATTTCAACATAATCCACACCAAAGGTAAAGAGAATAAAGTTGCTGATGCTCTTTCCCGAGTTGAGATAAATAATCGCGAAGACGACGATTTAAATATAGAACTCTCTTCTATTCTTCCGAACGTCAACGAACTACCTCAGTTAAGCGACGAAGAATTGGAAAATATTCTTAATTCTCTAAACAACGAATCATCTATTCAGAATAATAATGAACAACAAAATTTAAATGATGATCAAAATTCCGATACTGACGCCACCATTCATTCTACTCAAGAAGATAACGGAAAAGTCATTCCAATTACTGAAACATCTGTTAATATCTACCCCAATAGAATAATTTTAAACATTGGCGAACTCTTCAACATAAAATTCACGAAACCCTTCGGAAAAAATACGTATTCTGTATCTATACGACAAAATTACATGGAAAATGATTTTTCGAAACTTTTCAAAGAAATTCTTAGACCGAATGAGTCCTATGGAATCTTTTTCAGAGATAACAAATTACGTTTACCCTTTACCAGATTTTGCAAACAATCATTTAACTACTCAGTAAAACTTTTCATCAGTAATAACTATCTTTTAGATGTAATTTCAGAAGAAAATCAAAAAGAAATTATTTCGGAATATCATGACAGGAATCACAACGGTATTTCTGAAACCCATAATTTCTTATCGAAAAAATACTATTGGCCAAAAATGAAAATCAAAATCAGTGAAATTATCAATAAATGCGAATTGTGCCTACAATCAAAGTATGAAAGAAACCCTTACAAACTAAAATTCTCAGGTCCACTTCTCGCGAAACGACCTTTCGAAGTAATACATTTAGACACATTTTCATTTTTAAATTCTAAGTTTCTAACGATAATTGATCTATTTTCCAAATATGCCCAATCGTACTATGTTAAAGACGGTACTTCACTAACAATTCTCAATAAATTACGTCATTATTTAGCACATCATAATATTCCTCAGAAAATTGTTTGTGATGAAGGAAGAGAATTTCATAATAAAACTTTCATAGAGTATTGTAAGTTGAATAAAATTGATTTACACTTCACTACAGTAAATAACCCAAATTCAAACTCTCCTATTGAGAGATTTCATTCAACAATATTAGAAAAGCTCAGAATTTTAAAATTGAAAAATCCCAATGAAAACCCTTCAAATCTCATGATCTCTGCAACATTAATCTATAACCAGTCTGTACATTCTGCCACTGGCTATTCCCCTTTCCATTTACTTTACGGTCCTTATGACAAACTTCCAGAATTTGATTTGAACATGACTATTTTCGAACAATATAACGAAAAACGGAAACAAGAAATCTTACCATTTTTCGATCATATTTATGAACGCAACAGACAACGCGAACAGAAAAAACTAGATAGAATAAATGAAAATCGAAAAGACCCTCCTAATTTAGAACAAAGACAAGTTTATGTTGAAAGAAATAGACCTAGAAAAACCGACCCCCCTTTTGAAAAAATAACGGTGGTCGAACAAAATCAAAATAAAATTAGTGGTTTGACTCAAAAATCTAGAGAAACCACAGCCCATATCAAAAAAGTCAAGAAATTAAGGAAAAATGTTTGTTCTTTTCAGGATACCACTAATCTTCCTGATACGGATCCAAACCAACCAGGCCCTTCAGGTCTCCAAAATAAAAAGTAATGGATATTTCGAAGAACCATTAAATAAAGCAAAAATTCTCGATCATTACCATAACTTCCTTTTTTTCATAAATATAACAAGTTTGAAAGATAACTATGACTCATTGAATTATAACTTCAATGCACTTCAGAAAAACCGAACTATTGATGAACTATCTCATAGAATCTACCTTCAATTGAAATCAAACTTAGTCCGAAGTGAACAGATATTACATAAATTTATTAACAAAAAGGTTAAAAGAGGTTTGGCTAATTTCATTGGCAAAGGTATTAAATTTATCACTGGAAATTTAGATGATGACGATTTGAAAACCATAAATGAAAATTTGGAAAGCCTACAACAAAACGAAAATTCTGAAATTGAAAGAATAAACAAAATAACTTCCTTCGCTAATCATTTGACCAAAAGGTATTCAGAAGATTTAGCTCTACTGAATGATAATATTCAACATACTAAATTACTCTTCCAAAACATTAAATCAACTGAAGAATTCAGAATGACTCTCGAATATCAAATACTGCAATCAGAAGAACACCTTTTTAATGATCGAAAGAACTATAAGTTTTGCAATAATAGGAACACCAAATTTAGAACTCATAAAAATTGATGAACTTCTTTTGATTGGAAACTATCTTGAAAAAATGTTTAAACCTCAGCAATTATCACCAATTGATCATGCCCACATTTATAAAATCATAGAATTTGCTACAATATCTGTCATAGGAACGGATGAATCCATTACCTTTCTCCTGAAAATTCCTATTCTTAAGCAAATTATTGCAAACTATTCCCGAGTGTACCCTGTACCTAATCATCAAGATATTGCTGTTATACCTCCGAAAAAGTATTTGATCAAAGTCAACAATGAAGATTATTGGACCGATGAAGCTTGTAGTTCCACATTAGGCAGCTCCATTGTCCTATGCCTCCATCAACCAGTCAAAGAAGCTTGCACCCTGTCTTCACCAGGCCACTGCCCAACAGTTCTTATTGAAAACGACTATAAGATTATCCACACCCTGCGGAACAAACAACTCCTCACCTTGTTCAAGAATGAGCAGACAGTACTAGAAGATTGTCATGGTATAATCATGAAGAAATCCATCCAAGGAGTAAACCTATTGCATTCCGATTGTCCCATCATAATCGATAATTCAATATTTGACAACACTGAACCGATTTTTGAGATAAAGTTCAAAAACATTTCAAAGTTCCCTTTAAGCTACAATTATAAAGTGGAACTTCAGTTGAAACACTTAAGAGAACCGACATCAATCCTCCAGGAAGCTGAGAAACTTCAAGACCAGCCCCTGTACCTTCATCCAACGACACAAATAATACATTTTACCACAAGTGGGATTCTGCTTTGTTGCATTATCATTGGTATTTTTCTGATATTGAAAAACAGAGCCAGAATCTTGGAAGTATTATGTAACCCCAGGAAGATCATCCACATCGATCTCGAAGATAATTCCATGAAACCGACCGATAACGAGGCCGTTATCTAAACTAAGCGGGGAGGAATTATGGAATCGACATAAAGGAAGATGTTCTACGTAGCAACACCGTGTTTCCTGTTCCAAGAACCACGGAGTGATAAGTGCATCGAGTGCAAATTCCTATGTGCATGTACATTTTCTTTCCAAAGCTTTGAACAGACTCTAGTTAGTTATAAAGTAGATTTCATACCGAACGTTTATTTTGTAACTCGGTTTTCTAAACAATTCTTAATCTATTGAATTATTAGTCCTTTATCCAACAGGTTGTAACTAATAATTCTAAATTGAATAAATTCTTTTTAAAAATAGATATTGAGAATCGGAAAACATAATTATATGTAATGAACTGTGCATTTACTGGGGGCGTTTTTCCTGACAGTCTGAAGATATCGGTGATCAGGCCTATTCATAAGAGGGGTAGTGTCGATGATTTGAACAATTACAGGCCGATATCTCTCATTACAGCATTTGCCAAGATCTTTGAAAAGATTCTGGCAAGTAGAACGTTGAAATTTTTACTTAAGTTCAAGATTATATCAAGATCACAGCATGGTTTCATAAAAGATCAAAGCACGGAAACAGCAGTTTTTGAGCTCACTCAGAAGGTTATACAGATGCTAGAGAAGGGAGATATACCAGCAGCCCTATTTGTTGACTTGTCAAAGGCTTTTGACCATGTCAACCATGAGTATCTGTTGTTCAAACTTGAAATGTGTGGTGTGAGGCATGTTGTGCTTCTGTTGTTCAAGAGTTATCTCGAGGGAAGGAAGCAAAGGGAGGTGATTTCTTTGGACTCGTCTGAGTTTGTTTCGGAGGAAGTGGCTGTGGAAGTTGGAGTACCGCAGGGAAGTATTGTGGGTCCTTTACTGTTCACAATATACATAAATGATCTCCCTGTCGTGCTCGCTGACAAATCTTTAGACCCATATATATATATGCTGATGATACAAACATTTTAGTAGCTGCAAAGGATAGTGCCAAATTGATTTCTGGGCTGACTGAGGCAATGGAGATCCTAAAACAATGGTGTCAAAGGAATGGACTATCACTAAACACAAGTAAAACCAAGAACATGATTTTTGAGAGAAAGTCAAGCCACCAATTACAGACGAATTTCAGTTTCGAAGATCACACTATAGAGGTCGCTAATGTATGCAAGGTACTGGGTGTTACGATAGATCACCAACTCAGATGGAGATACCACTGTGAAGAACTGTGTGGTAGTCTCAACTCTGTGGTTTACTCACTGCTTGCCATAAGAAAAAATGTGGAACGTGACATCCTGGGGACGGTATACTTTGCATGCTTTCAGAGTAGGATGAATTATTGCATCTCCCTTTGGGGTAACAGCACCTCAGCAGAAAGAGTATTCCTTGTTCAGAAGCTGGCTATCAGGGCAATGTATGGATTGGGGTACAGGGAGTCATGCCGTGGAGTTTTCAAAGAGAAAAACATACCAACTTGTTCTGCTCTCTATATTTGCAGAGTGCTAATCTTCTTCGCAAAGAATAATCATTATTTTGAAGAATGTAGGAATAAAAATTACGAAAAGCACTGCCGTGAAGGCAGGAGCTTTTGAGCGCTCGTACATGCACCTAGTAGGTAGATTCCCATTTTCCAGTTTTAGAAACCAATTGAAGGAACTTTTGACAGCTGTCAAAAAAATTCTGAAAGTTAGGCGAAACTCCAGACTTCATGTCGGTGCTTCAGCTGATCAATTTTGTTTCGATAATTCGTTAGAATTTTCTACGGTATCTATGGTCTTGGTGATGCGGTCTGGACAAAATTTTGCACGTACTTTGAATACATTATTCCTCAGCAAGATGCATAATTTCATTCCAATCCGATCAGTAGTTCCGAAACTATCAGGAAAAAAATATTTTGAACGGCCATATTTACGGAACCCCTAGTCTCATTTTGCTTATTGATGAACGTGACCGCGATATTCGCGATCCAAACCCACCCTGAAAATTTCAAGTTCCTAGGCCTTTCCGTTCAAAAGTTACAATTTTCTATGGTTTCTATGGTTCTGGTCATGCGATCTGGACAAAATATTGCTTCAATATATCATTCTCGATTAAAATACAAAATTTCATCTCGATCGAATCCGAAGTTTCGAATTTATCGAGAAAACAAAATTTCAAACGACCGTATTTACGGAACCCCTTGTATAATGTTGCTCATAGATGAACGTGATCACGACATTCGAGATCCACACCTATCCTGAAAATTTCAAGTCCCTAGGCATTTCCGTTCAAAAGTTACAATTTTCTATGGTTTCTATGGTTCTGGTCATGCGATCTGGACAAAAATTCGCATGTAGCTAAAACACCTCATCTGAGTGCGAAATTTCATCTCGATCGAATCTGTAGTTTTCAAGTAATCAGGGAAACAAAACTTTGAACAGCCATATTTACGGAACCCCTGGTGGAATTTGGCCCATTAACGAACTTAACCGAGGCATTCGGGATCTGAACCTACACTGAAAATTTCAAGTCTCTAGGTTGATCCGTTCGAGAGTTATCGTGCTGACGGACGGCCGGACGGACGGACAGACTCGAATTTTCCGACGGATTCGTCATCAGTGAGTCGAACATAGTCGATTGAGACCATTTTCGGCTCAAAATTCGAAAAATACAGACATCGTGACGAAATGATATAGCCCTCGTGTAAGTAGTACGAGCGCTCAAAAATGGAACCAGGCAAAAAGTCAGTCACTTCTATCCGTTGCATTCCCTGAGCTTAACTGAAAAAAATATGTTCTACATAGCAATAAGACTGTTTGAATCGCTACCGAAGAAAATTAAAGAACTTGAGAACTTTGGATCTCACAGGAGGGAAGTCTACAAACTCATAATAAGTTGTGAACCATATTCAGTAAAGGAGTTTCTGGATAAAGTGTGATTTATGAATTATAGATTGTTGACATGCTTTCCTTTTATTGTTTGTTTGTACAATGCAATGACTGTGATGGTGAATAAATATTTCTATTTCTATTTCTATTTTATAAGTAACCTAGGAAAAACTCTGGTAATCGTTTTCTTATAAGGCGCTGGTCTCCTCGACACGCATCGGTCGACCGACGACGTGCGGTGAAGTCATACGCGGAGACGCCTCCGTCAATTTTCGAATTATATGCAAAATTAAACAAAGTAACTCTTCATTCATCTTTAAAACGTGTAGAAGCGCGCGTGTAGATTGCGAAATGAATTTCAGGGAGACCGTGCGCCCGTTGCCAACGACCGACAGCCTTCCGTATGACGTCACCGCACGTCGTCTGTCGACCGATGCGTGTCGAGGAGACCAGCGCCTAAGAAACCTAGAGAAAACTCACACAAGTTCTACGCTCAAAACCGTGGGAAAAGATTGATTGACTTTGGACCAGGTCAGTGACTGGGAATAAAAAAGTGTTTCTAAGAAGGATTCTCACCACGTTGTTTCTCTGAAGTCGTCGCAGGCGCTACCCATACGATCAGGGCTTCTGACTTTCTTCTTTGCTGTTGCTGGATCTGACACCTTAACAGTTAACACTGAAAGTTTTTTTGAAGTTCTTAGCGGGCGATAACTACGTTTTCACGCACAAAGTTTCGACACTCTTTTCTTCACAAAAACCGGCACAATCCCATCCTGGTCGCCAATTACGTTTTTGAAATTGACAGCCGAGTTTTTAGAACAAAAACTATTTATTTACAACGGAAGATTATCCAACCTATTCTAACAATCAGCTAGTAAGAAATTCACTTAATTATTGACGACCAGTTCGTCTTCAAGGGTATTTATAACATTATCTTATCTGCAACTGGAAATGGGACAAACATACACCCACACTCGTGGCGTGTTCAAAATTATGCGTGATCATAACAATACAGGATTATATTCAATATTCAATGCAATGCAGATAAGCGATTCATCTAAGGTATACAGGGTTGGCATTATGTAATTATATATAGAACAGCTGTATATTGTGCCTTATGCGTTGAACTATGTGCGCTTCTTACATATAATTACATAATGCCAGCCCTGTATACCTGAGATGAATCGCTAATCTGCATTGCATTAATTATTGAATATAATCCTGTATTGTTATAATTACTCATCATTTTGATCACACTACATTGTGACGGCGTATGTTTGTTCCATTCCCAGTTGCAGATAAGATAATGTTATAAATACTCTTGAAGACGAACTGGTCGTCAATAATTAAGTGCATTTCTTACTAGCTGATTGTTAGAATAGGTTGGATAATCGTCCGTTGTGAATAAATAGTTTTTGTTTCAAAAACTCTGCTTTCAATTTCAAAAACGTAATTGGCGACGAGGATGGGATTGTGCCGGTTTTCGTGAAGAAAAATGAAAACGCTAAGAACTTCAAAAAAAACTTTCAGTGTTAACTGTTAAGGTGCCAGATCCAGCAACAACGAAGAGAAAAGCTGTTGGAGCCCTGATCGCATGGGTAGCGCCTGCGACGACTTCAAAGAAACAACGTGGTGAGAATCCTTCCTGAAGCATTTTTTTATTCCTAGTCACTGACCTGGTCCAAAGTCAATCAATCTTTTCCCACGGTTTCGAGCGTAAAACTTGTGTGAGTTTTCTCTAGGTTTCTTATAAAAAACCGATTACCGAGTTTTTCCCAGGTTTCTCAATACAAAAAACCGATTACCAGAGTTTTTCCTAGGTTTCTCATAAAATAAAAAACCGAATACAATTAATTTTTAAGTATAATAATAATTTTTCAAGATTACTTCCGTAAAGCATTTCAAGGGCCGGAAGAATACGAATATTAAAATGGCAGTCGCACCAGAACCAAATATGTTTGAAAGATTAAAATTAATTGATTTATTTTCGAAATCAATTGTACCATTTGATGGTAATTCCGAAAGATTTTATAATAGGTTCAGATCTGCCGACGCCTTAATCAACGAAGCAATAATAGACATAATAAAAAGTGAATTGGTAGGAAATGCCAGTGAAATTGTAAGTTCGAATGAAAAAATAACAGATAACTGGAATAACTTGAAGGAATTTTTAAAGTTAAGATTCGAGGAATAAATTAGCCTCACAGTTTTATTTTGGCATCTCCAAAATGCCGAAAGAAATCGTAATGAAAATGATTTAGATTTTCTAGAGAGAATAGTCGATTTAAAAAACAAATAATGTTCGCAAGTCGAATTATCGAATTTACCGATTCTTGAAAAGGATCAAGAAAACAATATAGCGTCACGAGTAGCAACTAGAGTTCTGCTCTATAATATCTATCTTGAATTGAGAACAGCCCTCAGAGGACACGGAATAATGAATTATGACGATATTGTAAATTTTATTCGTCAAGATTTCTATTTTTATAAACAACACTATATGCATTATAAAAGTCAAAATAATCAGAGGAATTTTCCCCAACAAAATCAAAAAACTTTCAATCAAACTAATAAAAATAATTTTCAAAATAATAATCGAGCAAACTTCCCAAGTAATAATTATAGAAGTTTTACTCATAATAATCAACAAAATTTCCCCCAATCTAGTCAAAATATTCACTAGTAATACCACTAGAGGTCAAATTATTTCCGGAAATTTTTTCGAACTCATGAATATCGAAGACGAGGGATAATTTTCTAAAAATATTCATGGGCGGGAAAAAATTTCTGGATTTAATTTGACCTCGTGTGGTATTCGGTAAGAAAATTCCACTCATGTGAACAAAATAAAATTTGATTGTCAAATAGAATATTCTGTTATTATAAACGCCAAAAAAATTTTCAGTATAATTCGCTGTTGGGTACCTACCCACGAGGAAAAAATTTCCACTAAAATTCATCCGTTGCGATAGTGATCTGTCAGAAATACACGTTCTGATTGGTTAAAAATCACATGTGTGGAATTTTCAAAGAAATTTTTACCCAAATAATTCCCAACCGAGATTCCCATCTCAACCGATTCATTTCCAACAAAAACAAGTGAAGACGTATTTCCCGACGAATCGTCAAGTCTTCGGTAATAAGGAAGGAAAAAATGGAAATGTTTTTAAACCTCATCCTAATCAAAGGATACAATCTCCCCCTGAAAAAATGTCGATTCAGACAAGAAATTATCCCCAGAAAAGATCAAATTATTCTACCCAATATCAGCAAAGTCCCCAGAGACAATATTTTGATAATCAACCCAATCCAAATATCATGATTGAGGAATTAACCAATATTGCGTCTACTCCGAAAGACCCGAGATTAAAAATCATGATTTTAATGAAAATATTTTCAATGAATCTACGACATTAACTGCATGTTTCAAAAAACAAACTGCTAATGGAAAAGTTTTAATACCTTTATTCCCAGAATTTCAAATAGATGATTTTCATCCTTTTGTCGTATACAAGTTCCATAAGAATTATGATGGTCTTATAGAAGCAGATTTTTTGAATATATATGGACTCAACTTAGATTTTAAAAATCAATTATCCACTAACGAATATTCTCAAATCCTCTTTTATTATCAACAGGTATGTCAGAAACCCCAAAATATCCCAATTGACCTTAGTCATTTAGAACCAGAAATTGGTACCCAATTAATGAAAATCCTTCAAACTAATGAAGATGTTTTACAATTACCTGGTCAAGCCCTTAATTTTTCAAATATAATAAAACATAAAATTGATACGATCAACCAACACTCAGTAGATATCCAGTAAATTTTCGAAGCATTTAAAGCGGATAATCTGAAAATTCAATTAGATGAATGTCATTCTTTTAAAACTGAAATTAAAACAAGTGATAATAATATTCCTGAAGGAGAAAACTCCTAACTCCTTTAATTCTCCATCGCATAAGAGGATAAAATTAGAAGAATTTGATTACAAAATAAAGGTTAAACAAATCAGTCGAATTGTAATAGAGTCCGATAATAAATTGACTTATAAAGATTATGTGAATAATTATGAATTGAAAAATATTGAAGATTCCCCTAAAATAATTGAAAAAACAGGTAATTTATTTAAAGCCTCGAAGAATTATGCGTTAGCACATTGCGTTTCCAGAGATTTTCATATGAATAGAGGAATAGCCCTCGAATTTAAAAATAAATTTGGTCAAGTAGATAATTTAAAATTTCGAAATAAGCTACTAGGAGAAGTAGCAACGATCCAAATAAATGATCGAAATATTTATTAATCAATTATTAAGGATTTATACCATAATAAACCGGAATATGAAATGGTTTTCCAATCAATATTATATCTTAAAGAATTGTGTCAATACAATAATGATAAGTACTTGGCTATACCAAGAATTGCATGCGGTATAGGTTAATTAGACTGGCCGATTATTTTGAGTATGAAAAAATATATTTTTGCTGAATCAAACATAAAAGTAATTATTTATTCCTTACCGAATCGGAATATCGGAGGAAATACTAATGAATTTAAAAAAATCACGAAAAGCACTGCCGTGAAGGCAGGAGCTTTTGAGCGCTCGTACATGCCCCTTGTAGGTAGATTCGCATTTTCCAGTTTTAGAAACCAATTGAAGGAATTTTTGACAGCTGTCAAAAAAATTCTGAAACTCAGGCGAAACTCCAGACTTCATGTCAGTGCTTCAGCTGATCAATTTTGTTTCGATAATTCGCTAGAATTTTCTACGGTATCTATGGTCTTGGTGATCCGATCTGGACAAAATCTTGCACGTAGTTTGAATACATTATTCCTCAGCTAGGTGCATAATTTCATTCCAATCCGATCAGTAGTTCCGAAACTATCTGGAAAAAAATATTTTGAACGGCCATATTTACGGAACCCCTAGTCTCATTTTGCTCATTGATGAACGTGACCGCAATATTCGCGATCCAAACCCACCCTGAAAATTTCAAGTTCCTAGGCCTTTCCGTTCAAAAGTTACAATTTTCTATGGTTTCTATGGTTCTGGTCATGCGATCTGGACAAAATATTGCCTCAATATATCATTCTCGATTAAAATACAAAATTTCATCTCGGTCGAATCCGTAGTTTCGAATTTATAGAGAAAACAAAATTTCAAACGACCGTATTTACGGAACCCCTTGTAAAATGTTGCTCATAGATGAACGTGATCACGACATTCGAGATCCACACCTATTCTGAAAATTTCAAGTCCCTAGGCATTCCCGTTCAAAAGTTACAATTTTCTATGGTTTCTATGGTTCTGGTCATGCGATCTGGACAAAATTTCGCACGTAGCTAAAACACCTCATTTTCCATTTGAGTGCAAAATTTCACCTCGATCGAATATGTAGTTTTCAAGTAATCAGGGAAACAAAACTTTGAACGGCCATATTTACGGAACCCCTGGTGGAATTTGGCCCATTAACGAAATTAACCGAGGCATTTGGGATCTGAACCTACACTGAAAATTTCAAGTCTCTAGGTTGATCCGTTCGAGAGTTATCGTGCTTATGGACGGAAGGCCGGACGGACGGCCGGACGGACGGACGGACGGACGGCCGGACGGGCGGACGGACAGACTCGAATTTTCCGACGGATTTGTCATCAGTGAGTCGAACATAGTCGATTGAGACCATTTTCGGCTCAAAATTCGAAAAATACAGACATCGTGACGAAATGATATAGCCCTCGTGTAAGTGGTACGAGCGCTCAAAAAGATCCAATGAGATCAATACGTTCGAAAAACGAACAGAATCGATAATGATTCAATGACAAATGCCACAGACGTAGATTATTACGAAAATATTGAAATAAATGGAATCGAAGATGATTTGTTATCAATTGTAAATCAAATTACTACGGAAGAATCCGATGAATGTTTGGCCCTATTGGACCCAGACGATGATAATAATGATAATGATAATAATGAAGATAAAGATTTTATTGATTTAGAGACTGACGATATTACTGTCCATAGTAAAATTGAGAATCCTATTTTAGAACTTCCCTATACGGAAAGAAGTTTAAATGCAGCTCTTTTGCAGATAATATCAAAATCATCCTCGAATTATAGTGTTACGAGAACTAAACTTTTCGGAGAAAAGCTCAGATTTCGAGTTATGATAAACTCCATAGATACTGATTTATTTAAATTTGTCGAAGAATATATTCAACTAAAAAAGTCGTATACTTTATATTTTGCTTCGCCTGAATTATAGAAACCTCTTATAAATATTTAACAAAATAAATTTGATTTTAAAACGTTGAATTTAAAAATTTCCAGAACATACGTAGAAGATGTTGAAGACAAGGAAGAACAACTTTTTCGAATTCAACAGTATCACGAGACAAAGTCTATTCATCGTGGTTTACGAGAAAATATAATTAGTTTCAAACGAAAAAATTATTGGCCGAACAGTTTTATAAATTCTTGTGAAATATGTCAAAAAAGCAAATATGAACGAACTCCCATTGAATTACAATTTAGACCAAACCCAATTGGATCAAAACCTTTCACTCACATTTATTGCGATACAATAAGATTCAATCAAACGTATTGTCTATGTATAATAGATTCTTTTTCAAGATTAGGTCAATGTTACCCACTTCTACAAAAGACAGGAATTGAAATTGTAGATAAATTATTGATGTATTTTAGCCATTACGGCATTCCTAGTAAAATAACGTGTGACAATGGATTAGAATTTAAAAACGGCGTAGTCTAAGATTTTTGTAAAATCCATAAAATTGAAATTCATTATATTACGAATTATAATCCCAACTCGAATGCATTAGTAGAAAGATTCCATTCTACACTGATAGAACAATTGCGGACAATTGAAAGTAGGAATTCAACTTTCCCAAGCTTTATTGAGTTATAATAATTCGAATCATTCAAGTCTAGGAATGACGCCTATGCAAATTATTAAGGCAGATTTAAATATTCTTTACCAGTCGAACGTACACATAATGAACAAGTTCAAGATTACGTGGAAAACTACAAAGAAAATCTCAATGAGATTGCAAATCAATGAGAAAAAAATAGATAGAAAAATATTGCGCGTTTAGAAAGAACGAATGAAAAACGATCGGCAAAAGAAAGTCATCCCTTAAATAAAAATACTACTTATATTAAAAATCCAATAACGAGAAAATTGGACCCGACATTCAAAAAGATTAATGCTCGTGAAATCGATAATTTACGCATTCAGGATAATAAAAATAAACACATTTATCATAAGGAAATTCTTAAACAAAGAAAAAACTAGTTCAAAAATTTTGTTACAGACAATGGATCTATACGTCATCCTCGCGATACTACTCGAAATAATTATCGTATCATGTATGGATATCATTCCAATTGAAAGCAACTTATTACCAATCGCATTATTAAAAGCGTATGTCACACATAAGAATTTTCAATTGATATATCACGTAGATTTGAATAAAATCGAAGAATTACATTAATCCTATAATACTTTTCATATAATTATGTTTTTGGAGCGAAAGCCGATCTTTTAAAAAAATAGATTTATTTACAACGGAAGATTATCCTATTCTAACAATTAGCTAGGAAGACATACACTTAATTATTGACGAACCTCTCGTCTTGGGAGGTATTTGTAACATTCCTTATCTCAAATTAATTACGACAATCAGTATCGAACAATGGGACAAATATACACCCACACACGTGGCGTCACACATAAGAATTTTCAATTGATATATCACGTAGATTTGAATAAAATCGAAGAATTAATTTTGAATTATCAAAAAGAAATAATTAAATTAGAAAAGTCAAAATCTAATTTTGCTCGAACAGCAAATTTTAAGTAGCACAGAAATGATATAAAAATGGAAGAAGTTTTAAATGAACATATTCACTTCATTATATCAAGACAGGATCAATTAACTTTCATTCAGAACAGTTCTTGTCATCGGAATAGAGAATTATATAAAAACTATTTTGATAGTATTCAAAAAAACGAACGAGTTCTGATAAGAAATCAAAAACAGATCGCAACAATCGTAAATGATCTGAAAAATAAGTATATTGAGAAATTCCAGAAAATGTCAAAAAACCTTAAATTGCTTCAAGTTATACCAGCAATACAAGAGATGCAACACATGCATCTCCTCACATCTGAACTTAACGATATCAAAAATATTCTAGATGAAATTGCAACCGCAGTGAGTTTTGCAAGATTAAATCTCCCTTGTACTGTCGACTTTCAATTTCGGTGACGTGATCTATGGAGATTGTTCAACTGCACAGGCTAGGGCGAGAATTCAGCGTGTTCAGAATTCGTGTTTGAGATTCATATTCGGCATAAGAAAGTTTGACAGAATTTCTCACAGACTCAAAGAAAGTGGTCGGTTAAACATGAACTTCCGCCGAAAATTACACTCAGCCTATTTCTACCATAACATTTTGATCAATAAAATACCAAGCTATCTTCATAGAAAAATAGTACATAGGAGTCATGTGCACAATATCAACATAAGAAATAGAGGTCTCATAACACCGCCAATTCATAGAACGGCAATTTTCGAAAGAAGCTTCACCTACAACATTTCTGAAGTCTATAACCCATTTCCATATACCTTCAAGACTCTGAACATGAAAAAAATTCAAAACTAGTATCTTCGAATATCACTTAAAAGAACAGAACAAATACTAATCCTCATATTTTGATGTCTTTCATAGTTTTCATTTCTATATCTGAATTTACTCCTCAGTGAGCACAGAACGCTGTAAAAATTAAAAAAAAACAGATTAGAATAATTAAATTTTTTTTTTTTTCTTTTTCTTTCACTTTCTTTTTGGGTTGAGTAGAGCAGAATATGCATGAGCATAACTGGACTCCGCCCTTTTTCACAATATAATGAAATATATGGCTTGACCGCCCGGACCAAGAGGAAACAACCTCATCAAAAATTCTAAATCCAAGGCGAGAACCAGGCCGAAGGATATGGAGATGCCCTCCACATCCCAGGAACCCAGCTGCGACACCGCCAGTACTCCTGGAGATACAGAGACTCCCTCTGCGCCCTAGGTACTGGACTAAGTTGTGTGGTGGCTGGGGGTCCCACTACGGGCAAGGAGACCTCCTCGTGTCCCGGAGAGGCAACCTCTCGAATGGAAGTCGAGGAGGGCAGATGGAGTCGAAGAAGGGGGCAAGCACCCCACAAAACGAGCCTTCGTCTTCATAAGAATGTCGCAGGTAAATCTGCAACACGCAAGAGGTTCCTCAGCCGTGATTGCAAGGTTGTTTGCGAGGCTGCAATTAGGCATTGTTCTGATCCAGGAACCCATGATCAACAAAGAAGGCCAAATCAAAGGTTTGGCTCTTTAATAGGGCAAGGGTACACCGAGAAACTTACTCAGTATAATAAAGAAATCAGGAAGGCCAAAAGGCTTAATTTTCAAGCTTTCTGTGAAAATATTACTTCCACTCCCACTGCAGCAAGACTTCAGAAAATCATGGCAAAAGAGGGTACTAACCCCACAATGTCGCTCAAAAAGCCGGACGGGTCATACACTGGGGGAGATGAGGAACGATCAATTCTTCTTCTCAGAACACACTTTTCAGGTAGTGAACCCATAAGTAGTTCCAAAACAGCAATAGAATACACCAAGAAATCCCGTAAGGAAGATTGGGATATTGCTAGGAAAATATTTTCAAAACAACGACTCGAATGGGCAATTAGTACCTTTCAGCCGTATTAATCACCAGGAGTGGATGGGATGTTTCCTGTACTCCTGCAGAGGAGAGCGGAAGAGATTCTTCCCCATCTGCTGAAGATCACAAGAAGCAGCTTAGCATTGGGTCAAATACCTGACATATGGAGAAGGGCAAAAGTGATCTTCATTCCAAAAACAGGGAAGAAGTTTTTGCTTTAAACGATGGAAAAGGTAGTAGATAACTACATAAGAACGGAGAACCTGGAGAAAACACCACTTCATAAATGTCAGCATGCGTACAGGCAGGACACTCCACGGAGACTGCTCTGTATGAGCTTACTGAAGGCATGCAGAAGACGCTTAACAACAGAGAAATCGCACTGTGCGCTTTCCTAGACATATCTGGGGCCTTTGACAACACGACACACGTGTCTGTCAGAGAGGCACTTGTAAAGCGAGGAGTGAACTGTACCATCATAAAATGGATGTATGAGGTGTTGACGACGAGGACAGCTGAGACACTGGCTGTCGATCAGACCATCTCTGTCAAAACTACTCGCGGAACACCTCAAGGAGGAGTAATATCCCCCCTCCTTTGGAGTCTGGTAGTGGATGAACTACTGCACAGGCTAACGGAGCTTGGCTTCGAATTTATATGCTATGCCGATGACAAAGTCCTAATAGTAAGAGGTAAATTTGAGGGTTCCCCCTGTGATTTGTTGCAGAGAGGCCTCAAAATTATCGAGCAGTGGTGCTTGTCAGTGAGGCTCAACATCAACCCAGCCAGACCCTTGACCCGGAAAAGAAACCTTCCAGCCATGAAGCCCATCTCGGTGAATGGAGATAACGTAGAATGGAATTATGAAGTCAAATATCTGGGAATTACCCTAGACAATAAGCTTCTATGGAACAAGCATGTTTAAAACACTGCTAGTAAAGCGACAAGAGCTCTAATGACGTGCAGAAGCCTATTCGGTAAAACCTGGGGCTGTAACCCTGAAATACTGCGATGGATGTATGTCATGATTGTGAGACCAATAATAACCTATGGGGCAGTAGTCTGGTCTGCTAAGACAGGACAAACAAGCAAGAGGAAAATACTCGACAAGATACAAAGGCTTGCCTGCGTTTTCATCACTGGAGCTATGAGAACGTGCCCGACAAGAGCACTTGAGGCCATCACAGATCTCACTCCATAACATCTAGTGGTAGCCCATGAGGCTATCCTTAGAATATTTAGGGAAGGTGCAGGGAATGAGAGAATTAGAAGTGAAGGAGCCTAGTCTCCTCTGAACAAGTATATCTCATCAGCGAACCTGACTAGTGATGTTATGATTACAGAAGTAAGCATTGAGAAGAACTTCAACACAATGCTATGTAAAAAGAAAGAATGGAAAAAAGGATTATACTACCCAAATCTTCAAAGTGAATACCATTATATGGGTCTGAAGATGGTTCTAAAACCACGATGGGGGCCGGCGCTGGAGTATACGGGGCAAGAACCAAGTGTACACTATCGTTAGGCTCCTACTCGAGTGCCTTTCAGGCAGAAATACTTGCAATCGAAAGATGCATAGATATAAACCTGGAAAGAAACTATCAAGGGTGCAACATTGTGATCCACTCGAATAGTCAAGCTGCTATCAAAGCACTGAACTCCTATATCATCGACTCAAAGCTGATATGGGAGTGCCGGAGGTAACTTAATGAAGTAGGCAAGAAAAATAAGGTCTCTTTAGTCTGGGTTTCTGGTCACTGAGGAATCAAAGGGAACGAAGAGGCCAATACACTTGCCAGAAAGGGAGCACAAACGCCACTTAATGGCCCAGAACCTTTCTGTGGCATAGGTAAATGCACCTATAAGAAAGAGTTTCTGGAGAAGGAAGAGACTGAAAGAGAAGCACTCTGGAGGAACCTTCCAGGAATGGATCACTCTAAAAAGTTCATTCGAAACTTTGAAAGTTCAAGATCCAAAAAGTATTTGGATCTCAGTAAGAACAAGTTACGCCTACTCACTGGCTGCCTCCCAGGACATTGTCCCTTAGGAAGGATATGATGAGAATGAGCTTAACAGAAACAGACGAGTGTAGATTATGTGGTGAAGAGGAGGAGACTCCTGTTCACCTGGTTACAGAATGCCTCGCCATTGCAAACCAGCGCAAAGAATAACTTGGACAAGAGAATTACAGGAGGAATGAGGATCTAACCTCCTTGAAGCCCTCTCAGATACTGGAGTTCATTGGAGCTCTGGAGTTGGAGGGCGAGCTGTAGGTAGCGCATTTGTGAATACGGCTCTGATGGGGGGCACAATAGACCTTGAGGTCGCAGTGGAACGTAACCCCCTTCCTAACTACTAACTATTATTCTAGGTCGGTTAATGGACAGACGGCCGGATAGACACACTTGAATTAGTTCGAATACATTATTCTTTATCTATGTGCAAAATTTCATTTCAATCTAATTAGTAATTTCGAAATTATCAGGAAAGAAATATTTTGAACGGCAGTTTTCACAGAACCCCTAATCTAATTTTGCTCAGTGATGAACGTGACTGGGACATTCGAGATCCACACCTATCCTGAAAATTTCAAGACCCTAGGCTTTTCCGTTCGAAAGTTGTAAATTTCTATGTTTTCTATGTTTCGATCTAATCAGTTGTTTCGAAGTAATCAAGAGAACGAAATTTCCAACGGCCATATTTACGGAACTCCTAGTCGAATTTTGCCCAATAACGAACTCAACCGAGGCATTTGAGATTCAAACCCACCCTGAAAAAAAGATACCGTAGAAAATTCTAGCGAATTATCGAATTATCTGGAGTTTCGCCTTAGTGTAAATTTTGTTTTGACAGCTGTCGAAAATTGTTTCAATTGGTTTCTGAAACTAGAATATTCGAATCTACCTAAAAGGTGGATGATCGAGCGCTCAAAAGCTCCCGACTTCACGGCAGTGCTTTTTATAATTTTTTCTGTAGGTTCAAATGATGTGTTTTGATACTAATGAATTTCAAATGAATCGAATTCTGATCTGTCGTTTCTCGTTAACGGTTATTCTCAATTCAACACAAAACAGTTTCATTTATATGAATTGGTCATAGTAGCAATTCTTGCCACGCCTGGAAAGTATAGACCAGAATCAGATGTCTGCATCCACAGCCGCTGAATACTGAATAAATATTCCTACAAGAATATCATTGGGGAATTACAGCCAGGCCTGCCAGTCTCCCATTATAATAGGAAAGTTAAATCTAGTTCGATATAATTGAAATCAGTCCCAATCCACACTCTAGGATATTATTCGTTATTCAGCAGCTTTGGGGAATACTGCTAAGTGAGAATCTCGGGAATTTATTTTCCTGGCTTTAAACCATGGGGTATGTTGGCTTCATTCTTCCTATTTGATTTATTTGCGAGCGTGTTACATGGAAATACAACGGGTGCAGTAGGAATGATTATTTTGGAAAAAAAGATCTACCCAGTATTGATTTTTTTTTAATTTTTTCAGAACCTCCTAAGCTCTTCTATACAGTATTTCAGGACTATCCATTCATTTTGGAACACCCTATGTCCTAGATATAAATATGTACTCATATCTGAATATAGCATTTTTGTAAATTATTTCTTTCATTTTGTCATGCATAGATATACATGCAAGATATACATGTTATATCTCAAATTGGATTCGATACTTGTCTTGTAATCGTAGAAATATTCCAACGGATTCAATGTTATCGAACCCGTTCTAGTGATTAACCAATACCGAGCTTAGCGTGAAGTTGAACTTGTGTCCTTCCGTAAGCACGATAACTTTCGAACTACTGACTGGATTGGAATGAAATTCTGCACATAGATGAAGAATAATATACTGAAACAAAGTTGGAAATTTTGTCTAGATCGCATTAACAAGTACATAGGTAACGTGGAAAATTCTAGTGAATTATCGAAAAAAAATTGGTCATTTTTTTTTTTTGGAGAGGAGAAAATCCTGTTTACGGACCTTCACCATAGCTGTTTGGCGATGTGTGCAGACTCCTCTCCCGAATTCACGGGGGTCGTACTCACTAAAAACTCCTCTGTTTCCACTCCTTATACAAGAAGTGAGCACGGTTTAATTTCCTGCAACCGAATTCAGCTCTTATGGTCGCAGGTTGCCCAGGGGTAATTTGCCCTCGCAAACATCCCACCCGACACCGACTCTGAGACTGGGAACCCTTGATGTTATTTGGTTCCACCGGGTCCAGTTCGTGGACGACCCTTGCAACACCCTAGTGGTTATTCCACTGAGTAGCCCAATTGGTACTCCCAAGTCGTCGGTCAAGTCGTCATCTGCTGACTGTTGAGACCATACACCTCGCCAGGACAGAGTGCATGATCTGACCCTCACAGATGAGGCCGGCCTACAAGTCAGCCTGGCGACTTTGTCCTTAACCGGATCTATATTATACTTGCCGACCTTCAAACTGTGGGCCAGGTCAAGCGCCTGACACGGCGTCTACGACCCACACATCGTGCTCCCTCACGACAACCAGATCGGGTTTACGAACGCCCTCTGATGTTCGTAGGCGCGGTTCGTTGTGCACCTCGAGCCCCTTATTTTTGAAGAAGCCAGAGAGTGTCTTGCACACGGCATCGTGTCTCATGATCCTTCCGCCATGAGTGCGGAAGCAACACTGGATTACGTGTGCCACTGTCTCGGTGCTAGTACACCCAGCCCTACAATGTATGTTCGTGTGGGCTGTTCTCCGACCCCTCGTCGTGCCTACTCGGGTTTTTATTTTTTATTTATTTTATTTATTTGCTACATATGTACAAATAAACTGAACGGGATTATCCCCTCTTACAAAATAAATTCAAAAACAAAGAAAGGCACACACGGCCGTCATCAAAACATATCAAACCAAAATCATCTACATTAATCCTATAATACTTTTCATATAATTATATTTTTGGAGCGAAAGCCGATCTTTTAAAAAAATAGATTTATTTACAACGGAAGATTATCCTATTCTAACAATTAGCTAGGAAGACATACACTTAATTATTGACGAACCTTTCGTCTTGGGAGGTATTTATAACATTCCTTATCTCAAATTAATTACGATAATCAGTATCGAACAATGGGACAAATATACACCCACACACGTGGCGTGTTCAAAATAATGTGTCATCAAAATGTAACAAAGTAATATGAATATTCGAATAAGAATAGATAAGGAGTTCATCTGCAATATACAGGGTTGGCATTATGTAATTCCTCCCCACCTTGGATAAAGGTATCACCTGTAGTAGGTGTAGCTTTACAAAAAATATCTTTTCTTAAATATTTCAAAATAAAATAAGTAATTATCAATAAAATGATTATTATAACAATAAGCAAAAATATAAATCTTGAAGGCTGGAGATTCCATTGGTCCAGGGCTTCTATCTTGATATCCGGGATGTCTTCATCTTTCCGGGATTCTTCATTTGTGGAATTTGGGTTGAATAAAGTTATCTTGGGTAAAATCACGTATTTTTCTTCATTAAACGTAGTAGTTGGGACAATTTCTTTTCTCGTGTTGCTCACAGCACATTTGGTTCGTAGAATTGTCATAGGAGGCACAAAATAATGTCTTGTTTGCTGAAGACATTTTTCTAAAACATTTTTGTTTTCGATGGATAGGATATTTCCATCTTCTAATAATTTTGAATCTGGGGAAAGTACCGTTGTCGTTCTTGGACAGTTTTCGGTGTGGTTTTTCAAAATATTTCGAAGGCATGCTGGTGATTCAGCTAAGGTGTCTTGATCGCAGAGATAATCATCTTCCACTGGATGGCAAAATTTCGTTGACCATTTCAGGGTTTCTTCTTGTGAGAGTAAATAAGGATCGGTATATGGAAGGGATAAATTGTTTTGCGGTAGATAGTAAAACTTGTATAAATCATAACTTTCTTCGTATACCGTTGGGATTGATATTAAAAATAGTAATGTTTTCTTTTTGAAAATTACTTTCGTATGACATATCTGATAATAATCTTTCAGATGATGTGAAGGTATTATCGTCACATTTTTTATTAATTCAAGGAATTTTGAATAAGGTAAAATGGATTCATGTAAAAGATTTAATCTTGCAAAACTCACTGCGGTTGCAATTTCATCTAGAATATTTTTGATATCTTTGAGTTCAAATGTCAGGAGATGCATGTGTTGAATCTCTTGTATTGCTGGTATAACTTGAAGCACTTTAAGGTTTTCTGACATTTTCTGAAATTTTTCAATATACTTATTTTTAAGGTCATTTACGACTGTTGCGATCTGTTTTTGATTTTTTATCAAAACTCTCTCATTTTTCTGAATACTGTCAAAATAGTTTTTATATAATTCCTCATCATCGGAATCTAACGTTCCGAATAAAATCTTTGAAATCTTTCCTTCTAAGTTAATGAGTCCTCTTTTAACTCAAATTTTTTCATTCAACAATTCTTCCATGGTATTGATATTAATTTCATTAGTATGCTGTAGATACTTAAAATTGGATACGTGCTCAAACAGCAAAATTCAATTTTGACTTTATTTATTTATCTTCGATAATTCGAAATTAATGCTCATATTTATTTAAATGCAATTGGTACATATCGTCCTTTATTGGATTAACATCCAATCATAACATGATAATTATTTTCAAGGGTTCTTTGCATTTGAGTTGGGATTATAATTCGTAAAATAATGAATTTCAATTTTATGGATTTTACAAAAATCTTGGACTACGCCATTTTTAAATTCGAATCCATTGTCACACGTTATTTTATTAGGAATGCCGTAATGGCTAAAATACATCAATAATTCATCTACATTTTCAATTTGAAGAGTAATATGTGACGTAGGTTTCCTATCGTAATTCATAATACATTACTTTCGATTGTTATTTGAGACGTAAGCTTTTCCTTACTTGATTCATAATACATTCTTGAATAATCGCGTTATTGAGCAGGGCTGGCTCTAGTGACATTATAATCATGGGACTTCAATTCATGAAATATAAATATTGCAAAACTTGGAAACTTATCCAATAATATTTTCATTTAGCCAATAATATTTTCATTTTAAATTAATTAAATTCTTTCGTAATCAATCGAGTTTATCTTGTATCATTTCAATCAATACTCGAAATGTGAATTTTATAAAAGTCTTATACAACGCCATTTTTAAATTCGAATATTTTGTTTAATATTTAAATCAAGGGATTTTTAATTCTTGAAATACGGAATAAAGTGTATAGAGCATTGTTGTTCAAAACATGCTTAAAGGAAAACACCATAATCTTTCTAATACTTTCGTTATTGCGAGGCGAATAATAATGATGATTATCAATAATATGAAACAAGGGTTTCAAACACCGTTGTTCAAAGAATGTCTGAAGGAGAATACATTAATCCTTCTAATGTTTTCTGTTATTGTTAGTAACAGCAAATGGAAATGAGATTTCTCTCAAATAATATTTTTAAGAAATATCGCTTTTGTGCAATCCTATTAATTAATTCGAAAATGTATTTCGTAAGACTGATTTTGTCTGAATAAAAATTATCTATCTAACTAGGAGTGATATAAAGAATTCATCTTTGAATATATTGCGTAATTAAATATTTATAACTTTTTTCCGTACTTTATAATAAGGGATAGTTCTGGAAATTATTTTCGAAGATGGTGACTTTAACCTTTTCTTCGTATATGGGATTTTTATTATAGGATTCTTAACATTACGCTTGACAGTGAAACAATCTGTCTCATTTGAATTTATTTTTATTCCATCGTTTGAATTTAACCATTTCAAACATGCTTCGTATTTTTCTTTATTTATTCGATTTCTAATCGACGATGAATCTTTTTCGATTCTATTTATTTCAACATTTTTATGATTATTTATATTCGAATCATTCTCGATTCTATTCATTTCCGTATTTGCGTAATAATATGCATCTGTGGCATTACTGGCATTTGTCGCCATTGAATCATTTTTGATTCTATTCGTATTTGCGAATTTATTTATTTTTAACATTGGATCATTATCGATCCTATTCGTCATTGCGAATTTATTTATTTTTAACATTGGATCATTATTGATCCTGTTCGTATCGAATTTATTCATTTTTAACATTCGATCATTTTTCAATTCATTAGTATTTCCTCCGATATTCCGATTCGGTAAGGAATATACAATTATCTTTATATTAGATTCCGCAAAAATATATTTTATCATATTTAAAATAATATGCCAGTCTAATTTATCTAGACCGCATGCAATTCTGGGTAAAGCTAAGTATTTGTCATTATTATATTGACACAATTCTCTGAGATATAATATTGATTGAAAAACGGTTTCGTATTCCGGTTTATGAAAATACGAATCTTTCGTGATTAAATAAAAAATGTTTCGATCATTTATTTGGATCATTGCTACTTCTCCTAGTAGCTTATTTCGAGATTTTAAATTATCTATTTGACCAAATTTATTTTTAAATTGGAGGGCTACACCTCTGTTCATGCGAAAATCACGGGAAACGCAATGTGCTAACGCATAATTCTTTGGGGCTTTAAATAAATCACCTGTTTTTTCAATTATCTTAGGGGAATCTTTAATATTTTTCAATTCATAATTTTTTAGAAAATCTTTATAAGTCAATTTATTATCTGACTCTATTATAATTCGACTGAGAGCATCAGCATTATTAGTTGAGCCTTTCTTATAACGTATTCCGTAATCAAATTCTTTCGGAACTTCACCTTGAGATAAAACAGAGCCTATCGCGAAACCTGACGCATCAGTTGTAGGAACGAATGGCTTATCGGAATCGGGGTATCTCAATGCAGGGTGATTCAATAAATTTCTTTTACATATTTCGAACGCTTCGATATATTTCGGATCATCAATATTAATTTCAGAATCTTTCTTCAAACATGAAGTTAAGGGTTTCGTTATCTTTGCGAAATTAGGGATACATTTTTTATAATATCCTACGAGTCCAAGAAATGATTTTATTTCTTTAGGATTTTTAGGAATTGGAAATTCAGCAATTGCTTTCAATATTTTTGAATTAGGTACGATTCCTTCAGGAATATTATTATCACTCGTTTTAATTTCAGTTTTAAAAGAACATTCATCTAATTGAATTTTCAGATTATCCGCTTTAAATGCTTCTAAAATATTTTGGATATCTGCTAAGTGTTGGTTGATCGTATCAATTTTATTTTTTATTATATTTGAAAACTCAGGATCCATTGGGATATTTTGGAGTTTCTCACATACTTGCTGATAATAAAAAGGGATTTGACAATAATTATTAGTCAATAATTGATTTTTAAAATCTAAATTAAGTCCATATTTATTCAAAAAATCTGCTCCTATAAGACCATCATAATTCTTATGGAACTTGTATACGACAAAGGGATGAAAATCATCTATTTGAAATTCAGGGAATAAAGGTATTAAAACTTTTTCATTTGCAGTTTGTTTTTTGAAACATGCAGTTAGTGTCGTAGATTCATTAAAAATATTTTTAGGGAAATTATTATACGCGAATTTTGGATCAATAAGACAAACAGAGCATCCACTATCAATTAAAAGTTTACATTTAGGATTTTGGAATTGAATATAGGGGAGTTGGTTTGTGTTATCTAACGTATTATTTAAGTCAATGAGTCGTTCATGGCACGATCTCGAAAATTTTCATTTAAATATTTACTTGAATTATTATGTTCTGGATATGAACGTTCGTTAAAATCACGTTTTTCGAATCTCGGGTCTTTCGAAGTAGACGCCATATTAGTTAATTCTTCAATCCTTATATTTGGATTGGGTTGATTATTAAAAAATTGTGTCTGGGGACTTTGTTGATATTGAGTAGAATAATTTGATCTCTTCTGGGGATAATTTCTTGTCTGAATCGACATTTTTTCAGGGGGAGATTGTATCCTTTGATTTGGATGAGGTTTGAAAACATTCTCATTTTTACGTTCATTATTAGAGGTATTTGGATTATTTCCAAAGACTTGACGATTTGTCGGGAAATAAGTTTTTACTTGTCTTTGTTGGAAATTAATCGGTTGAGATGGGAATCTCGGTTGGGAATTATTTGGATGAAAATTTCTTTGATTATTTTGACTAGATTGGGGAAAATTTGATTGATTATTATGAGGAAAACTTCTATAATTATTAATTGGGAAGTTTGCTCGATTATTATTTGGGAAATTATTTTTATTAGTTTGAGTGAAATTCTTCTGATTTTGTTGAGGAAAATTCCTCTGATTATTTTGATTTTTATAGTGCATATAGGGTTGTTGATAAAAGTAGTAATCTTGACGAATGAAATTTACTATATCGTCATAGTTCATAATTCCGTGTCCTCTAAGGGCTGTTCTCAATTCTGGGTTAATATTATAGAGCAGAACTCTGGTTGCTACTCGTGACGCAATATTTTTTTCTTGATCCTTTTCAAGAATCGGTAAATTAGACAATTCGACTTGCGAATCGTATTTATTCTTTAAATCTACTATTCTTTCGAGAAAATCTAAATCGTTTTCGTTACGAATTCTTTGGGCATTTTGGAGATTCCAAAACAAAACTGTGAGGCTTATTTTTTCCTCAAATCTTAACTTTAAAAATTCCTTCAAGTTAATCCAGTTATCTGTAATTCTCTCATTGGAACTTACGATTTCACTGGCATTTCCTACCAATTTACTCTTTATTAAATCGATTATCGCTTCATTTATTAACGCGTCGGCAGATTGGAACCTATTATAAAATCTTTCGCAGTGATTTAAGAATCGTGCGAGATTTGCAGGATTACCATCAAATGGTACAATTGACTTTGAAAATAAATCAATTAATTTAAGTCTATCAAACATATTTGGTTCTGGTGCGACCGCCATTTTATTCGTATTCTTCCGGCCTTTAAAATGCTTTACGGAAGTAATCTTGAAAAATTATATTGTGCTTAGAGAATAATTGTATTCGGTTTTTTATTTTATAAGAAACCTAGGAAAAACTCTGGTAATCGGTTTTTTGTATTAAGAAACCTAGGAAAACTCACACAAGTTTTACGCTCAAAACCGTGGGAAAAGATTGAAGACTTTGGACCAGGGTCAGTGACTGGGAATAAAAAAGTGTTTCTAGATAGGATTCTCACCACGTTGTTTCTTTGGAGTCGTTGTAGACGCTACCCACACAATCAGGGCTCCAAACGGCTTTTCTCCTCGTTGTTGCTGGATTTGGCACCTTAACAGTTGAAACTGAAAGTTTTTGGAAGTTCTTAGCGCGGCGATAACTACGATTTCACGCTCGAAGTTTCGAAACACAGTTCTTCACGAAAACCGGCACAATCCCATCCTCGTCGCCAATTATATTTTTGGAGCGAAAGCCGATCTTTTGAAAAAATAGATTTATTTACAACGGAAGATTATCCTATTCTAACAATTAGCTAGGAAGACATACACTTAATTATTGACGAACCTTTCGTCTTGGGAGGTATTTATAACATTCCTTATCTCAAATTAATTACGACAATCAGTATCGAACAATAGGACAAATATACACCCACACACGTGGCGTGTTCAAAATAATGTGTCATCAAAATGTAACAAAGTAATATGAATATTCGAATAAGAATAGATAAGGAGTTCATCTGCAATATACAGGGTTGGCATTATGTAATTATATATATCTTGAATGTCCCAAAAGGCATGAACAAATCCAATGAGTGAAATGTATTTACAAAATGCAAAGTCCTATTCAAATAAAAATTTTTTCGAACATTTGTCCTCGGCACTTCTAGACGGAATAGATAAGTTGCACGTGTCCTCCTAGCTGGTGTATTCAAATTAATACTTTTCAAAATTTCCGGACAATCTATACCACCATTTACCAATCTGTGCAACAACAGAACATCCGAAATTAGTCTTCTCTTCTTCAAAGACCATAAACCCAATGAAACCCGCATACTAGGATAATCAATTTCAGAATAACGAATACCCCTCCTAAAAGCTATCATACGGATGAATTTGTTCTGTACTTTGTCCAAAAGTGCAGTACCCACACCTGTAGCTGGAGACCAAACAACTGACCCATACTCCACTATACTTCTTACTAGCGAGAAATACAATGTTTTCAATGTTTCCTCTGAAAACCCAATGTAATTACGTTGAATGAGACCCAGCACCTTGAACGCTTTTCCAGTAATATATTCCAAATGCGGATTGAACAGGAGTTTTGAATCCAATAAAATACCCAAATCATTTACTCTATTAATTCTTGCCAACTCTACTCCGTCTATCTCGTAACGGATATAAAGGGGCTCTCTACTTCTCGAAAAAGTTATAACATTACATTTTCCCTTGTTCAAAAACATCCGATTGGCACTGCACCACTCTATCAGCCTATCTATATCTTCCTGAAGCACACGACCATCAGCCGGACTAGTGATCTCACGGTAAACCTTTAGATCATCTGCGAAAAGCAAAAATTTACTTCCAATGAATGATGAACCAATATCATTCACAAATAAAATAAAAAGAAGAGGACCCAAATGGGATCCCTGGGGGACTCCAGAAGTGACGGGTATGAAATATGAGGAATAACCCTTATATCTGACTGCTTGCATTCTATATCGCAAAAATGAACCCAACCATTTAAGCAATGCACCACCAATGCCCAACTTTTCCAACTTGCTAAGCAGCAACACATGATTCACTTTATCAAAAGCCTTGGAGAAGTCGGTGTAAACTGAATCTACCTGAACCCCCTTATCCACATTTAATGTTAGATCATTAATGTACATCAATAAATTAGTAACAGTAGATTTTCTTCTCGTGAATCCATGCTGCTCCTTAATGACACATGATAAACAATTCCAAGTCATATAGTTACAAACTAGATTATCCAACAATTTAGGAATTGTCGACTGAATGCAAACACCCCTGTAATTCGCTACTTCCGCCCTATCACCCGATTTAAATATTGGAACTATATAGCTAGCCTTCCAGTACGAGGGGAAAACTCCCAACTTCAATGAACAATTGAAAATGTTCTTTAATGGTTCTGTGAGCGAGAAGACGCATTTCTTTAAAAGCACAGAGGGGACGCCATCAGGTCCCATATTGAAATGTGTACCCAGATTTTGAATTAACTGAAAGACCTCAGAGGAGCCAAATGACAATGTGCTCAAATCCATCACCTCCTTTATATCATAATTTGGAGGCACAACTTGCTCACTGACAAAAACATCCGAAAAAAAATTCGCGAACATATCCACAATATCACCCAATTCTGAACATTCCGCACCACCCCAGTGCATAGATGATGGCAACTGATCCGAATTCTTCAACCTTCTTAAATGTGACCAGAAGCTCCGTGGACTCCCCCTCAAATCATTATCCTTTTTATTCAAATATTTCAAGTTTAATTCTAAACACAATCTACTACACTTATTCCTTATAATACTGAAATTGTGGTAATCCACTGCACTCCTAGTGTGTTTAAAAATTCTGTGCAATTTCTTTTTTTTCTTGATCAACTTTACTTATTCACCGCTGACTCCTGATCACTAATAGTGGAGTCCGGGCTAGAGGAACCCGAGGAAGACAACTCCGTGATGGCTTGTTCCAACAAAGCCCTATAGGCTGAAGATCTTCTCATGCCTCTCAATGAGTCAATTGTTGTTCCTGGCAAGAACTGACTCAGAAAGACATTAACAAACCCGTCCTCTTGGCCCAGTCTGCTTCGGCCGTACTCAATCACGTGTGCCTCCTCAACCGCGGCGATTTTCATCTCCTCGGTCGAGTATCCCCTATGACGACGTTCGATGTTAATATCCTCATTCACGGCCTCTGGATGAGCTCGTTGCCTGTGCACCCCGAGGCCAATCTTTGTTGTAAATTCCCTACTCGGTTCACATAACATGCACACAAAGCCTTGGCTTGCAGTCTGCTCGGCTACCGAGACCCCAGACGGCCCAGGTCTCGAAGGATCCGGAACCGTTACTTGGGCACGGTGTGTGCGCATGTGATTAGCCAGTCCTCTCGTCGAGGAGAACACTCGTACGGGTACGAAAATTGAGCATGCAACCTCAGTTTTTCGAGGAGCCTGCGCGTCGGCATCGGACCAGATGCTCCCGAAGTCCCTCACAAGTAGGGCCGTGCTTCGAGTACACGGCCTTTGGCCCTAAGGCCGACATCTATTCACTCTGTCATAAGCTACTCGTGTTTCTTGTGGGTGTGGGCTGGGAACCTACACCCACACGAGGGATTACCCCTATGCCCTCCCGTTAGGCTGAATGCCGGACACGAACTTTGGTGGGAGTGGGCCATTTGAAGGGGCTGCCTTCTCTGCCCAACATTCGATTTTATGCCCACAGCGTCACCTGTTCCACGACATTGACATTATTAATGCCGTGTTGCCATTGCCTGCTATTGGCCGCCTCCGAAGAGACGTTGCCCGACTCACACGACGTGGACGCTACAGGTTGGACTTGGGAGAGTCTAAAGCACTGACGTGAAGTCTGGGGTTTCGCCTTAGTTTGAAATTTTTTGAGAAATTCAAGTCTGTCCGTCCGGCCGTCCGTCCTTATACACAATAACTGTCGAGCGGAAAGACATAGAAACTTGAAATTTTCAGGGTAGGTTCGAATCTCGAATGCCGCAGTTGAGTTCAGGAAAAATTCGACCAGGGGTTCCGATACATGGTCGTTTGAAATTTATTTTTCTTGATAATTTCAAAACGACGGATTCGATCGAGACGAAATTTTGTATTTCAATGGAAAATGATATATTCAAGCTCCTGAGGGGTCTCAGTAGAGTCGGGATATAAATAAAGAAAAAGCTACATTTTTCCAGATCGCATAACCAGATCCTTTTTAAAATCCAACGAATTATTGAATGAAATCCTTACATTTCTGTAACAGCTGATTCGGCATAATTGCTAAAATGCTACTGTCATTTTTTTTACAGCTATCAAGAATTTCTTCAATAATTGCTTTCCAAAACTGGAAAAAGCGAATCTACCTACAAGTTGGATGAACGGGAGCTCAAAAGCTCCTGACTTCAAGGCAGTGCTTTTTATGATAACTGCACAGTCAGTGGCGTAACTAGATAGTCAGGGGCCCTGGTGCAAAAAATTAGATGGGCCCCCCTAGAGAATTGTTCAATGACAAATTTTGGTATTTTAATGGAGCATGATATATTCGAGTTACATTTTGTCCAAATTGCATGACCAGAACCATAGAAAAATTATAACTTTCGAACGGAAAGGCCTCAGGACTTGAAATTCTCAGGATAGGTGTGGATCTCGATGGATGTCGCGGTCACGTTTATCAACGAGCAAAATTAGACTAGAGGTTCCGTGGATATAATCGTTTGAAATTTAGTTTTCTTGATGATATCAAAACTACGGATTCGATCGTGCCGAAATTTTGAATTTTGACGGAGAATGATATATTCAAGCTATATTTTGTCCAGATCGCATGACCAGAACCATAGAAACCATAAAAAATTATAACTTTCGAACGTTTAGGCCCAGAGACTTGAAATTTTCAGGATAGGTGTGGATCTCGAATGTCGCGGTCACGGATATCAAGGAGCGGAACTTAGACTAGAGGTTCCGTAAATATGGCAGTAAAAAATTTTTTTTTTCCTGGTTGAAAAATTATGTATTCAAACTACGTGCGAATTTTTTTCCATATCGCATCACCAAGACCATAGATGCCGTAAATAATTCTAGCGAATTATCGAAAACAAAATTGGTGACTTGCACTGACGTGGAGTCAATTTTGTTGCTCTTTCTTTAGGCTTTGGCCCCGTACCGCGGTGTCTGCGGGAGCCCCTCCTACACCCCTGCTCAAGCAGCAGAACTTTTATGGATTTTGAATTTGTTAACGACGCGACATGATTAGGGATATGGGCAGGGGAAGTTACTTATTACCTATTGCACGAGCGGCATAAATTTTTTTTCCGATTTTGAACAATATTTTTCAATTGACGAAAAACAAAATTGCGAGAATTTCGTACACGCAGATGAAAAAGATTGATAGAAAATGTGCATCTCAATCTGAGATCTAGGTGGCAAGGAAAGCGAGCGTAACAGATGTTTTTTATGACACCCAGTACTACGAGCGGCGAATGTAACATGACTAATGGAAAAATTACGAAAAGCACTGCCGTGAAGTCAGGAGCTTTTGAGCGCTCGTACATCCACCTTGTAGGTAGATTCGCATTTTCCAGTTTTAGAAATCAATTGAAGGAATTTTCGACAGCTGTCAAAAAAATTCTCAAACTTAGACGAAACTCCAGACTTTGTCTGTGCTTCAGCTGACCAATTTTTTTTCGATGATTCGCTACAGTTTTCTACGGTATCTATGGTCTTGGAGATGCGATCTGACCCCTAATTTTGCTCATTGATGAACGTGACCGTGAAATTCGCGATCCAAAGCCACCCTGAAAATTTCAAGTTCCTAGGCCTTTCCGTTCGAAAGTTATGATTTTCTATGGTTTCTATGGTTCTGGTTATACGATCTGGAGCAATCTAGCTTGAATATATCATTCTCCATTAGTATACAGAATTTCGTCACGATCGAATCTGTAGTTTGGAAATTATCAAGAAAACTGAATTTCAAATGACCATATTTACGGAACCCCTAGTATAATTTCGCTCATAGATGAAAGTGATCACGACAATCGAGATCCACACCTATCCTGAAAATTTCAAGTCCCTAGGCGTTTCCGTTCAAAAGTTACAACTTTCTATGGTTTCTATGGTTCTGGTGATGCGAGCTGAAAAAAATTTTGCATGTACTTTAAACACCTCATTTTCCATTAGAGTACAAAATTTCACCTCGATCGAATCTGTAGTTTCAAAGTAATCAGGAAAACAAAATTTCGAGCGGCCATATTTACGGAACCCTTAAGCGGATTTTGCCCAATAACGAACTTAACCTCGGCATTCGAGATTCGAACCTACCCTGAAAATTTCAAGTTTCTAGGACATTCCGTTCGAGGGTTATCGTGTATACGGACGGACGGACGGCCGGACGGACGGAAAGACTCGAATTTTCCGACGGATTCGTCATCAGTGAGTCGAACATAGTCGTTTGAAACCATTTTCGGCTCAAAATCCGAAAAATACAGACATCGTGACGAAATGATATAGCCCTCGTGTAAGAAGTACGAGCGCTCAAAAATATATATACATTTGAAATTTAGTTTAATCTTTCAAAATATTCTGATTCGACAGATAAATTCATGATTTCCGTGAAAAAAACTTCAATATTCAATCATAAGGAGCTTCAAAATAGAGCAAATTCAGGTTTGGAATATTCGTTGTTATCTTGTCTCTACATACATAAATATATAGAGGTAGGACGCATAGAGTCAAAAGAATCAAACCACAGATTATACATACAAACATAAATATATAGAGGTAGGACGCATAGAGTCAAAAGAATCAAACCACAGATTAGATTCACGCCTACCGTTTGAAATCGTAAATGGCACGTTAGGATACTGAAAAATGAGACTGCCCAGCGATCGTTCAGTGACCCATAACCCCCGTGTTTTTTACAAGAAGAAACGGGTTTTCCATCGATTTCCAAACGATCCCTCTAGCCCGTCTTGAAGTATTTTAAAAAAATGTTCGGAAATGGCCAAAATCGATGAAAACCATATGAGGAGTCTTCAAGAAATGTTATGCAAATTTTTCCAGTCCCATCTGGAGGAATGAATAAAGTTGGAATCGAATCTTGAAGAACCATAGGTTTACATAGGCTATGTGGCTTTTTCACACTTTTCACCATTTTTGCAAGATATGCTTTTGAATATGGTAATTTCCGTAAATAAAGGTAGAAATGTCAAATACTGCAATATGAACACGCCCAGTGGGCGTCTCCTTTTTCGATCAGTCATTTGCAGCTTTCGATTTGGCCATCTGAGCAACACCAGTGCACGAAATATTGGAAATATGACATTCGCGCATTCGATTTATTTCGAAAACTTGCACGAAATATAAATTCGCGCATTCGATTTGCTTCGAAAAGAAATAATAAAAGCCCTCCGGAGCACGAAAACCCAAATCGAAAGCTCCTATAATAATATGCCACCCGCCAGTGACAGTGACAACTGACATTAAGAAAGTCAAACTTATCAAAGGAGTGATATTTACCTTTATTCGAAGTATATTAATAATATATGTTCGAATTTCATTGTAATAGATCGCTAATAGGTCAATTCATTGGAGCTCTGGAGCTAGAGGGCGAGCTGTAGGTAGCGCATTTGCGAATACAGTTCTGATGGGGGGAACCATAGACTTCGAGGTCGCAGTGAAATGTAACTAACTATAACAATAACTATCCTGACAAGGATTTCTAGAAGTGATGATGATTGCGAATCGGACCTATTTTTTTTCTTACGTGAATTCGATTTCATTTCGTTTCTAAAATTCACTTTTGTTTTTCCCGGAAAAGCTTACTTGTTTGTTAGACTCTAAATTACCCAATTTCACATTAGTTTTACCCTTATGAAAAATTGGAATGACAATTAGAAGGTGCTGGGATCGAAATTGTAGTTCAAGCTGGTCACACCCAGGGGTCAAACAAAATAAGTTCCAAACAAATATAGAGTAATTTCATGTTTTTCAGAAATAACATTGGCTAATTATTATTATTATAATTAGGGCAATTTCAAAATATTCAATAAGAACGAAAAAGAATTCAGCTATGTTATACAAAGCATGATCCATAAATTTAATTCTTGCTTCGAACTATTGAAATCAGATGATGGCATAGAGGCAAAAATAAGAACACATAATGTATTTATATTTGTGAAAAAAATTTAATTGGTTCAAAAGCTGCAAGAGTCATAAATCCTTCATTTTGGAACATCTTGTGGAAATCAAACTCTTCAGAATGTTGAAGTCCCACTTCAACATTCCATTTCCCAAATGGAGAACTGAAAGTATCGAAGACGGAAAAGGATACAAACCACATCGGAAAATAAGAATATTATCATCACAATAATGGTAAGGTAACTTAGATATCGACATTCAGTTTGTTTGTATAGATTTTCTTTGTCCTGTTTTTATTTATACCGGGTGCTTCATTGGTGAATGTTTATACGTTAACCTGAGGTAGAGCTACCCCAGACAAGTCCAAAAAACCTATATGTGATAGGTCTAATCATCTTCATAGCCGAGATACAGGGTGATTTGTGTCTTCGTCAATATTTTCAATTGCTTATAACTTCTGAACCATCAAGTATAATTAATTGAAATTTGAAACGTAAAACACATTTCCATAGGTGAATTGATTCTTATTGAAATCATCGAAAAATCATGGGACTTTTTGCAAGCTGACTGATTATTGAAATTGGATTGAAATATTTGCAAAAAGCAGACAATTTTCGATGTGAGTCAGTACATTTCAGTATCCCACACGACATTTGTCCCATCTAAATTTTGGTCGAAAGATATAATTCAATAGTGAAATTCCAATTACTTCCCAAAAATGTTGTACTTTGAGATTGAATCCGAAAAATTGTCTGTAGGACTGATGGAAAATTTGTATTTTTTTTTTCATATTCTAATAAATAATGTCAAGAATGTTTCAGAGAAATATGGATTTTGAATAATTCATTCAAAATGATCAACAGTGAGAAAATGAATAAGAAAATGAGTGAGCAAGTGAAACATTTGAAAAAAATCATAACATTTGCTCAAAAGTGCCACCGTTTTTCCCGATGCATATTCTCACTCTTTTCAAATTATGTCTAATAGCCTTTTTGATCATTTCTGAATCATAACGGATCTTACTGCGGGCAACTTCGATACGTTGTAGGAGAATATCCTCACTTCCAATCTCAGACACATATATTTGAAATTTCAAATATCCTCAAACGAAATAATCGATAGGATTGAAATCTGGTAATCTAGAGGCCATGCATGCAGTCCACCTCTGCCTATTCAAATATTTGGAAAGTTCTGATCTAAAAAGTTCCTGACAATAACTCTAAAATGAGGTGGAGCCCCATCATGCTGGAAATACATTCCTGCAAAATGTATGTCATACTATTGTTGTAGCCTACTTGAATGAAAACTAATGGTGTTCAACACATATTAATATAATGATATGTTGTTTGACTGTTCGTGTATGGTTTCTGTGACGATGGACCATATTTCTGAGACATGGAGTCTTCAATTTGGGGAATCTGTATCGATGGACCGAATAAAATCCACATGCAGTCTTCTTTAGTCATTTGTTTATTTATTTTCTCACTGTTGATCATTTTGAATAACTTATTCAAAATCCATATTTTTCTGAAATGTTCTCGAAATCATTCATTAGAATATGGAAAAAATACAAATTTGCCATCAGTCCAACAGACAATTTTACGAATTCAATCTCAATGAGCGACATTTTTGTGAAGTAAATCGAATTTCACAATCGAATAATATCTTTCTACAAAAATTTTTATCGGTTAAATGTCGTGCGCGACACTGGAATTTACTGATCCTCATCGAAAATTTTCTGCTATTTCCGAATATTCCAATCGAATTCCAATATTCCGTCATTAGGGTGTTGAGTCTCAGCTTGCAAAAAGTCCCATATTTTTCTGCTACGGACCTGGATTTTTTGATCATTTCAAAGATGAATGGATTCGCCCATGAAAGTGTGTTTTACGTTCCAAATATCCGTTGATTATACTGGATGGTTTAAAAGTTCTGAGCAATTGAAAATATTGACGAATACATAAATCAACCTGTATCTTGGCTATGCAGTTGATTGAACCTATCATATATCGGTTTTTTGGACTCGTCTAGGGAAGCTCTACCTCAGGTTTACTTACCTACATTTACCGATGAAACACCCTGTACATGCTGCATATGTGTTATTTATACATTATTATTTATACAAGCTTTTCAAACATTGAATTGTATTGTGGTATGTATATGTGAGATTCCTATACGAAACTGAATAAACTTGATTGCATCTGAAAACAATGTTTTATTCAATAATCTGATTAATGAAAATGTTATTATAAACCTTGAATCAAACATACCTGAAAACAATGAAATCAATAATATAAGTCAATTCGAACAGGAATCAAATAGCCATCTTATAATAACTAATTGACAACTCTAATAACAAATGTCATGCAATCATAAAGGAAATGAAAAATTGATCACAAAAATGTAGCATTCTGAAGTACGGTAGTATCGTATTCTACATCCCCACACCTAGAGGCTAAACCGGAGTATCGGAGAAAACTGGATAGAGCTTGGGCCCGTGAAAATAATTCGATTCGTCTTTTCTGATACCCGAATCAACTTTATGGATGGAATTTGAAAATTTTTTTAAAATTTTGAACGGACCGGATCTAATTTCGTCCAACTTATTTCGATTCAAACTATTTCCATGCGAAACGAAAACAAAGTCACCTACTGCAAAATTGGGGTATTTACGAACTTTATCTATTCTAGTTTTATTAAGTTTATGAATTTTTTGAGAGTTTTCAAAAGCTTCTTTCCTGTCTCTATCCAGATCTCTTTGAACTTTACAGTTATCTGGTACAATTTCCATATCAATATTATTCAGCAAATAATTAGGGCTGAATTGAGTTGAAGTGTGAATGGTATTATTATATTCTTCCACACATTTGTCTGCTATAATAGACCAAGGACGATTCGAACGAGTGGATTGTTCATTTATTCTGCATCTTATACGGTTGACCAAAGTTTGATTCAGCCTTTCATTCAATCCGTTGGAAAATGGACAGTCCACAGCAGTAAAAATCAAATTTACAGAATTTTTCTTCAAAAATGATTTAAACTCTCTAGAATAAATTCCACCATACTGATCAGTTAATAGAGTTCCTATTTTAATATTCCTATTCAGAAGCTTTTTCAGTAGAGTAATAAAATCATGAGTTTTTTGGGTTTTCGAAGAATGAATGAATGCATTACGAGTAAAATGATCGACAAGTATGTGGAGATATCTTTTTGGAGAGTTGTTGCCACCTAAACCAAACAGTATCTAAAGACATATACTCATAAGGACGTGTAGCTGGACCTAATTGAGAGAGGTAGCCATAAGTATAAGGAATGCGTGATTTATTTTTTATACAAACAGAACAAGAATGACAAAAATCCGCTATCAATTTTCTTAAGTTTTTACAAAAATAAAATGGTGATATTTTTAATTCGATTTGTTTTGGACCAATATGGCCAAATCTGTCGTGAATTTTTTTTATTACATTACGACAGAATCCTGGTGAAATTATTATTTTATAGTCATTTTTACACCGAGTATAAAGAATATCGCCTTTTTTTATAGCACGGATACCGTTTGTCAAATTATGTTCAACATTTGTTTGATCCTCAATTATTTCATTCAATTGGATGAAATTTACGATTTTGAAGTCATCCGCCAAAATAGAGGAATCAAAAACAGGATTGCGAGATAAGCAATGAGCTTTTGAGTTAGAATTTCCTGGAATATATTCTACTTTAAAATTATATTGGGACAGATAAAACAACATATGTCTGAATTCTTCATCTACCTGAGAGTGAATATTGAGATTTTCTGAAGGTTTATGATCTGTATGAACTTCAAAGTTAATATTTATAAGCCAGTAATGCCAGTACGTTAGCGCCTCTTTTATGGCTAAACATTCCAAAAACACTGCCTTTTTACGTTTCTGAAATTCGTTAAATTTTTTTGAAAAATGAGCTACAGATTTTTAAGTCCCATCATCCTGCTTTTGTTTTAAATTTGCTCCTATACCGGTTATACTAGCATCAGTTTGTACAATAGTGTCTCTTCGCGGATTGAAAATTGCTAAACATGGTTCCGAACAAAGATAATCTTTTATTAATCTGAAACTTCTCTCACAGTCTGGACTCCATTCGAAATTTACATTTTTTCGAAGCAATTTATGAAGAGGTTCTAAAATTTGAGTAATATTAGGAATATAATTGCGATAAAAATTTACTTTACCTAGAAATTGCCTGATATTTATTTTATTCTGAGGAGTTGGAAACTCCTTAATTGGAACAACATCACCATTAAAGGGTTTCGTTACATTATTCTCAATTATATGACCAAGATATTTAACGCTGTGTCTCGCAAAGATACACTTCGAAAGTTTGAGTCGGAACCCTTCTTTCAAAATTGCTTGTAATAATTTCGCAACATGACATAAATGCTCTTCAAATGTCGATGAAAAGATTAATACATCATCAATGTAATTAATACAAAAGAAATCCAAACCATTCCGACGAATTATATTTCTTAAAATTCTTTGAAAAATTGCTGGAGAAGTCTTTAACCCTTTGAAGCCGACATTATTTTTTTCTTCAAATACACTTTATTGTTTCAATTTAATTGTTGCTTATGGTATGAAAAACACACAAAAAATGTACAAAAAAATTTTTATTGCTTTGTTTTCGCAAAATTCAACGAAAAAATGTGGTTCCATACAAGGACCACTAGGCAATTGGGCACAAAACTTGAAAAAATCCAATTGAAAAAAAAAATTGATATTTTCGGTGAAATTTAAGGAAAAAGTTAGACTTTTTGGTCGAACAAAGCCCGACATTAGAAATGGAGTAGTGCCACCTTTTTCGGTGGGGCACCGAACGTGAACTACAATTTGCGCATCTGGCTTTTGTACCATGAATAGGCATATGTGCACATTTCTCATATTTTGTACCAGGTAGAACCGATCTCTTGTAGTTAGAGGAAGTTTATCTTCGCTATCAAATCCATAATTTATACTATTGCTTGTAGGTTTATTCTCAACAAGTTTCTCTAAGGGGTCAATATTTTCCATAAATTCATTATTGCCTTGTTCCTCCAGATCATCAATATCGAATTCCTCAAGATCATCCACGGATGGATATCAGAAGGAAGTTCGTACAAAAAAATCATAGATCTTTTCTGAAGCTACTTTATTCAGGCTCATAATTGAAACTGAAAAAAATCAATAGGATATATAAATAACGTTCAAATGCCTAGTGGTTCCATTTGGGACCACATAGTTTCCTTAGCTGTATCATACAACCCCTAAATTTTTCATCCAAATGGGACCTCACATTATAATTTATGATACTCAACAAGCATAAAACTCGCATCAAAATAATTTGCAAAGATCACAAGCGGACAAAATAATGTTGTCAAAGGTTTGGTTTACACAGGTAACGCTTGACCTTGTGTAACGAAGTGAATTTCGTTACTAGGTCATCCGGTATCATTCACGTAAATTTTTGCAAGAATTTGTGGAAATTGTTCAATATTTCTGACCACGAAGATATATGGGCCACCCTGTATGTTTTACGTCGATTTTTGGAGATTTTACTCTGATAAATCCTCATTCCCCGTCGGGAGATATCATAAGTCACCCGGTATAATCGGCCTGGATTTTGAGAAAATTTGCGGAATAATTTTCATATCGCATATGAAGCGAATTTAACGCGATCATTTAAAATCCGAGCCTATGTGGAAAAACTCTAAGAATTCGTCGTCGAAGAGATAACGCTTGCAGATGTGAGTTCTTGTATGTTGACTGGGAGTTTTTTTGGAAAACGATGCCGTTTTCGAATGTCCGAATTACCCCCATCAAACCGACCTTATAAAAGGGGGAATGGGATGGAATTTAGGCAATTCCGAATTAGCCGCCGTGTTTGACTATTAGAGATTTGTATTGAAATTCCGATTTATCCGCCGTGTTTAACACTGTCAAAAAGTTGTGTTGGAAAATTCCGATTAAGCCGCCGTGTTTGAGACTGTTAGAAAGTTGTATTAGAGAATTCCAATTTAGCCGTCGTGTCTAAGATTGGTAAAAAGCGTTATTAGAACAATCAGAATTATTCGTCGTGAGAAACGTCGTTAGAAATTACTGATCGAACGAGAGAATAATTTTCCCGACTGAAAAGCCGCTCGAGATCGTGTCGTGCTGGTGATAATTACCGACTGTCGTTCGGGGTTTTCGTAAAATCGAGAAATTGACTCTAAGCCGTTTTGTGAGGTTCGAAGTGTTTCAACGCTTGTGCAGTGTGTGCTGCCCGTACAGGAAAGTCCTAGAGCTGGTGAGCTGTATTTCCGTATTTACCTGAGTTCATTTATGACCGTAGATTATTCTTCCTGTGTTCCGTGATCGTTACTTGTAAATTCTGTAGCTTCTATTTTTTTTATCATCAGTCCCGAGAGACAATCCAGTTAAGTCAGTGTCGCTTTAGATTATCCGAGATTTGGTTCGACTGGCAATTCGAAGCTGTTGCAATTTTTGTAGCTAATCAAGCCCCTTGGTCGAATTCGTTTGCATTCATTCTGGCTTTGATTTGAGTAATTGAAATCTTAGTCCCACCGAATAATTAGTATACCCTGGCAGTGTGAAGTATCGCGTCGGTGCTTCAATGCCCCTCGAGTGAAGTTCAGACGTCCATTGCTGATTGCGGTTTGATCTTATGAGTAATGCCTGATGAACTTTATACTTCGAGGAAAGGGGTCAATATCCTTTATTAAGTTGCCACAAGTCCGAGATTCATTGCAGTGGCAACCATCGTCCAAGTTCTAATTCTTCCACCATTGGTGGTCTTGCCTTTTTCTTTCTCCGATTAAAGTTTCTTTTGGGTGAATATTTCACCACATGTCTGGACCGATCTACGATAGGTGGCATACGTCCAGTAATTGAAATCTTAGCCCACCGAATAATTAGTTAACCTGGCAGTGTGAAGTATCGCGTCGGTGCTTCAATGCCCCTCGAGTGAAGTTCAGACGTCCATTGCTGATTGCGGTTTGATCTTATGAGTAATGCCTGATGAACTTTATACTTCGAGGAAAGGGGTCCATATCCTTAGTTAAGTTGTCCCAACTCCGAATCTCCGAGAAGTGACAACCATATTTCAAGTCCCTTTTTCTCCACCGTTGGTGGCCTTGCTCATATTTCCCTGACCTAGGTTTCAGTTTTGTCAATATCCCACCCCACAGTAATATTTTGGTGGATGCGCCCCTTGCTTGTTTCAGCTTCTCCCCCATAGACCCCTTTGTATAAAATCCCCCGACCAAAATTGTATTGGTGGATGCGCCATTTAAACTCCGAGTTTACTTATTAGTTACATGATAATAATAATAATAATAATAATAATAATAATAATAAATTAAGGGTCCATCAAAAATGCCCAGCTTCCTAACAGAAGGTATAACCTACATGTTACCTAAGAACAAAAATACGGACAACCCAAAAAATTTCAGACCTATAACATGTTTACCTGTTATTTATAAGATCATCACTAGTATAATCGAAGGAAAGATCTCTGAACACGTGGTAAACAATAGTATATTAGCATCAGAGCAAAATGGGTGCAAAAAAGGCAGCAAGGGAAGTAATGAATGCCTGATAATCGACATGATCTTGACCAAACAAGCAACAAAAAATAAAAGAAATATCTCCATTGCGTGGGTGGACTATCAAAAAGCGTTTGATTCTGTTCCCCTCACGTGGATAAGAAGGATTCTCACACTATACAAAGTCGACCCAACTATAATCAATTTTCTTACGGCGAGCATGAGATCTTGGAGAACTTCGCTGAACGTCTGCGTGAATCGTGAATCTTATGTAACAGACACCATAGCCATCACCAGAGGTATATTTCAGGGGGATAGTTTGAGTCCTCTGCTTTTCTGTCTGGCTGTCAATCCTTTGAGCTTCATGCTGAAAAAAGAAAATCGTGGATATGTCATCAGTAGATCAACCAGAATGAAGTTGACGCACCTCTTCTACATGGATGACTTGAAGCTTTACACTGCAAACGAACTCGAACTACAGAATCAACTAGAGATCGTTAAAGAGTTCAGTAAGGATATAAAAATGGAATTTGGATTGGAAAAATGCGCCTACATTCATGCGAGAAGAGGAACCGTCCAAGAAACAACAAATATATCACTCTCGGATGGGTCGGAATTCACCTGTCTCCAACAAGGATGCACATACAAATATTTAGGTCTGCAACAGAGTCTTACCATAGATCAAAAAAGGACAAAAACTATAGTTGAAGAGAACTTTATGGGAAGACTGAAAACAACAATGAAGACCAAGTTGTATTCCAAAAGTCTTATATCTGCCATCAACGCTTGGGTGATTCCTGTCATCTCACACACATTTGGAGTCATTAGATGGACGCAAACAGACCTTGAACGCCTGGACCGAACAGTGAGAACAACTATGACGAAATATAGGAATCACCACCCAATCTCATCGAGTAACCGTTTGTACCTTCCAAGAGACCGCGGGGGACGAGGCCTACTAAATCTGGAAATGCTTCACACGAACCAACTACAGAGGCTATATACTTACTTCCAGACATCTGATGATCCACTTCATAGAGCTCTCAGTTTGGCTGATGGTAATCTCTCTCCTCTAAACTTAGCTGGTAGCATCCTCCCTGAAAAACAAAAAAGTATAAATTCAATGGAGCAGGAATGGAAAAATAAGGCCATCCATGGAAGGTATGCTGCCGCACTACATAGTCAAGATGTTGACTGGCAGTTGTCCACCACTTACCTTAGACAGGGATTCCTCATGCCGGAGACTGAGGGATTCATTCATGCAATCCAGGACCAGGTCATTTCTACCAGAAGCTACCGCAAAAACATCCTGAAACAAGAAATAGGTAATGACAGATGCAGACTTTGCAACACCACACAAGAAACAATACAACACCTTACCTCAGCTTGTACTTACCTGGCGCCGAAAGATTATTTGGACCGACACAACAAAGTAGCTGGAATCTTACGCCAAGAAATATGCAAAAAAGAAGAACTCCTGAAAGAAAGCCAGCCCTTTTACAAATATAAAGCAGCAGATTTCTTAGAAAATGATAGAGTCAAGGTGTATTGGGACATGGGGGTGATAACAGACAAAGAAATCAGGCATAACAGGCCTGACATTCTGATCAGAAATAAAAAGGAAAACACTGCGTTTGTTATAGACATCACTATACCACTCGATGAAAACATCAGAAAAGCAAGGGCCGAGAAGATCAGTAAGTACACTGATTTGGCCAATGAACTGAAGGATATTTACCAACTGAAGAATGTTCATATTGTGCCAATAATTATTTCTGCTAATGGCCTTGTAGATAGAGAGCTGGCAGGGGCCTTGAAAATGTTGGGTATAAGGGAACACCAAAAAATTATTAGCCTTATGCAAAAGGCAGTAATATTGTCAACATGCTCGACCATCAGAAGAATACTGGCGAGGGATTGAATCGTTGGTGGTTGACACCCCGGTTCTATCTGCAAAAACCATAAATTGTGATTAAAAAAAAAAAAAAAAAAAAAAAAAAAAAAAAAAAAAAAAAAAAAAAAAAAATAATAATAATAATAATAGTGCTTTATTTCAGATCATATTCATCACAAATTGCTAAGTACATGAAAATGAAATGGAATAGTGTCTAAAAGGAAAAATATGAACTATATCCTATCATGCTAAATAATCTTCATTTCCATAAGGCTCTAACTCAACGAAATATTTATACAGTTTCTTTTTAAATTTTTTTATATCAGAAATCATAGATATATCTTTTGGCAAAGAGTTATACATTTTTAAGCATCTGTACTCAGCTTGCTTCTGGCTTATTGTTAAATTATGCCTAGGGTATATATAATTGTTATTCCTTGTGCCATAATAACTTTTTTGGTTTTCATATTTATGAAATAAATTTGGATTCTTCTTGATGAAAATAACACATTCTTGAATGTATATAGCATATATAGTTAGCAATCCCAATTTCTTGAATGTACCTCTACATGATTGATCATACCTCATGTTATTCAGTATTCTAATTGCTTTTTTCTGTAGTACAAATTGAGGCTTTATGTTTCCGGATCCATAGAAGATTATGCTATATCTCAGTTTGGCTTCTATTGTTGCGTGATACACCATCTTCAAGTTGCGTTGACAAATGTATTTCGATGTTATTCTAAACCCATAAATTGCTGTCTGAATTTTTGTGCAAAGATTTGTAATATGTTCCTTCCAGTCCAGATGACTATCTATGTGAACTCCTAAAAACTTTGTATGCTCCATAAGTTGGTATTTATTCTGATTGAGAGTTATGGAATTAAGTTCTTCGATACCTGTACTACTTGGAGTGAATAGTACGATTTTGGTTTTTGCTTTATTCAAAAGGAGGTTGTTACTTTTGAACCATTCATCTGTTTCTTCCATTTTACTTTCACATATGTTCCTCAAATCTGGATATAAATCCTCTATAATAAGTAGGTTGGTGTCGTCTGCATAGTTAATTGTTATTTTTTTATTATTTTCACTGTCATCGCTTACTGTGTAGTCATTGATATATACTATGAAAAATATTGGTCCAGCAATGCTTCCTTGTGGAATACCCAAAAGCAGTTCCTCCATATTTGATCTTATAACTTCTTCCTCCCCTTCCATTTCCACCATCTGTTTTCTCATTGTGAAATATGACCTCACCCACTGCAAAGCAGGTCCTCTAATTCCATATCTTTCCAGTTTCTCCAATAGTTTTTCACTGTCCAAGCAGTCATATGCCTTGGTTAGGTCAAGAAATATTCCCATAGGTAGGTCTCCACTTTCAAATGCTTCAACTATTTTATTGATGAATTTGTACACTGCTGTCTTTGTAGATTTTCCTTTTGTATAACCATGCTGATTATCACTGAGTATTTCATTTCTTAATAAGAACTCCATTAATTGTCTACAGTATATCATCTCAAATAACTTGGAGAAACTTGGCAGGATACTTATAGGCCTATAGTTATTAAAGTCATTTATATCGCCCTTTTTATGCATTGGTTTCACAATTGCAATCTTTAATTTATCGGGGAAAATACCATGTTTGAGAGAGTTATTAATGATATGGCTCAAAGGTTCAATTATTTCTTCTGCTGTTTGCTTAATTATGTGATTTGATATTTCGTCATATCCACTGGAGTGTTTATTTTTTAAAGATTTTATAACCTCTTTGATTTCTGATGGGGAAATTTTCTTCAAACAGATGGATTTATCTAATTTTTCAATTTTTTCATCATTATTAGTGTTGATGATGCTTTCTGTTGAAATTATACCTGCCTTTATGAAGTGATTATTCATTTCATTTGCAGTATTTTGTGGATCTCCATCTACTTCAATTTTTCTCTGCTTCACATTTTTGAAGGAGTTCACCAATGTCCACACAGTTTTGGATTTATTGTCAGAATTTTCAATTAGCTTTTCATATTTTTCCATCTTTCGTTGCTTTAGTAATTTGTCATACTGGATTTTGGTTTCACGGTATTTGTCTTTGAACGATTTTTCATATGTGCTCATGACTAACAGTATGTCTAATTTGTTCTTCATTTCCTTTATTTCCATGTCTGGTATTATTGATTTTGGTTTCCTGCGCACCATTATCTTTTTTAGCGGAGAAGCTTCATTGAAACTTTTTAGATATAAGCGATGGAATTCATCAAACTGAGCATTCACGTTGTTATTCGCTAATTTATAAATGAATATCCAATTTTCTTTGTGTATCAGTTCTTTGAAGTATTCAATGTTTTTATTTGAAAATGTACGTTTGAGTGTATAATTTTTTTGACTTTGGTTCACTGTAAATGTTATTTTCTGTGCAGTATGATCAGATATGTGTGTTTGTATGATATTGGTTGACCAGTTTTCCCCAGCATTTGTGAAAATATTATCAATGCATGTGGCTGTTGTAGCTGTTATTCTTGTTGGTTGATAAATTGTCTGTTGTAAGTTATATGATCTCAGAAGATCCAGGAGTGTTTGTCTTTTTTTTGAGTTCTCCAACATATTTATGTTGAAGTCCCCAACTATGGTGACTGTAATATTTTCCTCCATAAGTTTATGCAGTATAGGTTCCATTGCTTCTGTCAGTGTTTCGATATTTCCATCATTATAAACTACTATACATACATGTTTCTTTCCATCCATTTTAAATTCCATCCCAGTACATTCACAATTCTTTTTCCTTGACTGTTCTTTAATATCTGCTCTTTCTTTGGTCTGTATTTCATTTCTTGCGTAAATGGCTACCCCTCCATGCTCATTTTTCCCTCTACAAAAAAAAGTTCGTAATGAAAAATTCGTTATTCCATGATATTCTAGTTGCTCTTCGGTTTGCCAGTGCTCAGTCAAGCACACGATTTTTATATCAAGCTGTTCTGTCAAAATTGCTTCCAATAGTTCCCTTGCATTACCTAAAGAACGTACATTTTGATGTAATATGCTGAAATGTTCATTTTTCTGATTAATTTTGATGTTGTCATACCTCTTTTCGTCTTCAATAGATTTAATATTCAAACCGATACTTTCTGCTTCTCTAAAAAATGTTGTCCCCTGGTGAAATCAAATCTTGAGTATCTAATTCCTGATGGCCAAAATTCACTTTTGTATATTTCCTCCTAATATCCTAATATACCTCGTCTGGACTTGGTTTCAGTCTTGACTTACATCACCACCGGTTGGTTTAGATACTGTTTAGGCAGCGCCGTGCTGTCGCTGATCAAAATTGTTTTGGTGGATGCGCCACTTAAACTCCGAGTTTACTTATTGATTACACGGCAGTATACTTCGTCTTGACTTGGTTTCAGTCTTGACTTACTTCATCGCCGGTTTGTTTAGATATTATTTAGGCAGCGCCGTGCTGTCGCTGAACATAAGTAATCCCGATTTCGCGGAACACAGGTTAGGGTGTCACCTCGCCGAAACTCTGGACTGTAAACTGTTGTTTTATTACCATTCTGTATGCTTTCACACTTGTTCGCATTTTGACCACGCTTATCACCGCTTTCTACATTTGCTCTGCTTATTGCTTTCTAATATAATACCTGCTGATCGCTCGCCTCACTCGTACCTCGTCCGCTTGCCGCCAACCCATTGTATATATTTTGATATTGGGAGTTATTTTTTTTTTAATCTTAAGACTGAGAATTATTTGTTTTGTTGATCATACGACTGCGTCAAACAGATTATTATTATTGTCTTTCGTACTGTTAGCGACATTTAGGTGTAACAATTCGACCAATTAGACATTATAGTAGACATAATTGGACATACCATCAGGGTGAATTTCATTTACTACCTCCATAGCCTCCTCCTTCTCGCCGGCGAAAGAAATCGACACTTGTCAATCGCTACCACCTCAGATTGGATCGAACTCTGTCTCCAACTGTGTCAAAGCTACCCGAGTTTGGACTCAGTAAGTGTGATAAGGCATTGCGACCTTGTAAAACCCATCGCAATTGGCGCCCGAGTTCATTCTTAAATCAAGTTGAAGGCGATTATTCTCAACCGGAGAAAAACGCCGTTACACTTGCTACCTATTCAAAACTATGTCACACTTACGGCGCCTCGAACAAACTAAAATTATATTAGCGACGACAGTGGTTTCTAATAACGTATAAACATATGTGGTTCCAACCAGCGCATACTAGGCAAGCAGGAAAAATTCTTAGATTTGTGGTACTCTAACGGGACCACCTGACTTCAAAGGGTTAAACCAAAAGGTAAACATTTCCAATTGTAATGCCCATTTTGTGTTACAAAACCAGTCTTATAATAGTCCTTGCTGCGAAGAGGAATCGACCAAAAGGCACTATTTATGTCCAGAACAGAAAACCACTTACAGTCTCTAGTTTTTACTATTAAATCACCTATTAGAGGAAAAGGTTGACTTTCTGGTATAACTAATTTGTTGAGAGCTGTAAAATTGATACATAGTCTATTTTTTTTATTATCTCCTCTTTTATAAGCAAGGAGCTGCAAAAGGGGAGGTAGATTCCTCAATAAGATTGGCAGAAAGCAATTTAGAAATTTGGGAATCTATTTCTGTTTGATCATCAATAGAACACCTATATGGTTTTCTATAGACGTATTTATGTTCCATCAATTTTATAGTAGCTTCATGATCTGATACTGTACCAACATCGAATTTATCTTTAGCAAAAACTGCTGAATATTCATTGATAATATTCTCAATTGCCAATTCTTCATTTTTTCCCAAATGATCTAAATTAGCAGAAAAATCATCTACGTTCATATACTCATTAAAATTCACGTGAGCTGAATCCTTCACGTTAATATTCGCTTAACCTAAAATATTTTGTACATTTGAAATTTTTACTTCCGATTTCGAAAGTTCGGAAATGTTCTGCGAAATTTCAAGTTTCTCGTTCTGACAAAGTCTAAATGTTTTTACCAAATCAAGGCCAATCAGAAATTCATTATAAAAAGTTTCGCTTTTTACAACAAAAACTAAAACTTTTCGAGACATATTCATTATTTTTAAATCACATATAATAACTCCACTAACTCTACCTATACCACTGACCGTACTAAAATTGCTCTCATCAATTTTCATTATAGGAATTTTGTATTTCTTTAAAAGGTTGAAATTTACCAACGAGATATTCGATCCGGGATCATAAACCGCTTTACAATTTATTTCGTCTTTGATGAGTATATCGACTTTGATCAGTGGCAACAATATCAGTTTTTTTGGTTGGTAATGAATGCATTCAAATCAGATTCTATCTCAACATTATTTACCATTCTCACTGCACTCAAGTTTTTCTCTTGAAACCAGCAGGAGTTTTCAGGGTGGTAACGCATATCTCTGCCATTCTTCTGGCAAATAGTACAGGGTTTCTTTTGAGACGAAGATTTGATTATGGTAGGTGACTTTTCGAATTTTTGTGACGTACTTACAGCTGCATCCTTCCTGAGGCTTGTGATTTCAGAATTGTTAACTTGTCTAGGACTTTCACCATCGATTTTCTTCAATTTCTGTATCAAATCTTTAATCGTTAAAACCGAGTTTCGATTTGAAGAATTTTGGATTTGAGTTGGCAGGCCTAATACAATGAGATTCAATTTGATTTTTTCTGGAATCTTGTGATCGAGTTCAAATAGCAATCTTTCTTTTTTCACGACGAAATCTACATGAGAACCATTCAAATATCGAAAATTATAAGCAAATCGGATTGATTTCCAAGACAAATCTCCAAAGGTGAATATCAAATCTTCTTTCCATGAATTCCAATCTGCTTCTATCCCTAATTTTCTCTGAGCATTCAGGAACCAATCTTTCATAGATGGATCAAGACATAAGCGGAATGCGTCTATCAGTTTCGGTCCTATCAAATGAAATCGATTTGTTTCTTTTTCGAAACTATCTACCCAAGCTTCAACATTCCTATTACGTGTTGAAAATTTCTCTACCAAGAAGTGTTTCGAAAATTCTTTCAATGAGTCATCTTTCTCTGCAGCTAATTTATTCAAACAAACTACAAGTTCAGGAAATCCTGTGCTTGTTTCAGACGGTTGTATAGACGGCATCAACTTTAACTCTGCCAACATGTATCGATCGAAAACAAAATTACCTGCATCATCTCTATAGATTGTCTCCAGTTCTGATGAGAGAATAACATTCACATTTCGAAACTGACCTCTTGATTTTATAGAGCGGATTGCAGATTTTATTGGTAGAAGATCAGCCAAATTTTCATGTTTATCCAGACTTTGGAATCCTTCAGAAAAGCTGTACCAAGTTTTTTCATCGGTTGCTTTGATTCTCTTCAGCTTCAGAACAGTCGTTTCCTCATTTGCACAGCTGGCTTCAGCCGCAATAAAAAAGTGGTATTTTGACATTTCAAAATGTCATGCAATCATATTATTGATTTGTAAGATTCCTATACGAAACTGAATAAACTTGATTGCATCTGAAAACAATGTTTTATTCAATAATCTGATTAATGAGAATGTTATTATAAACCTTGAATCAAACATACCTGGAAACAATGAAATCAATAATATAAGTCCATTCGAACAGCAATCATAAAGGAAATGAAACATTGATCACAAAAATGTAGCATTCTGAAGTACGCTAGTATCGTACTTTACATATATTATTATTAAAACCTGTTTTCATTATTTCTTACAGATTCACTTTTCAGGCATGGCAACATGTCCACCGCAGTATTTCAAACTTTTCGATATTTTGTATTTATGAAAATGTGTCAACGTAGCAATGCGAACGATTCGTAGAAAACAGATAAAACCACGCAGGGGGGTTCTTCTACCTTCAGGGTGAGAAAATACATAAAAGGAAAAATTCCGATAACTGCTACCTTCTTCTCTCGCTCAACTCACGTTTCGCCCACCTAGCTCTACGTTGACTCGTTGTCAGTTGTAAATAGTTCACGAAAATAAAGTAGTAACCAAAACAGTGTATTACCACGATTTATTCCACATGGTCCTTCCAGATGAATACAAAAGTAAGCCAATTTATCACACATAATTGATGCTCACAAACATTTTCTCAAATTGCGAAGGTGGCATGATACCAAACAAAATGTTGCTGAAGCCGGTCGATGCCGCCTCCGACGGCGAATCATTTAAAACCTATCTAGGTACATCATTTTCCATTATTTTCTGAAAATATAAAATTACGTGAGGGCAGGAGCTTTTGAGCGCTCGTACATGCACCTTGTAGGTAGATTCGCATTTTCTAGTTTCAGAAATCAATTGAAGGAATTATCGACAGCTGTCAAAAAAATTCTGAAACTCAGGCGAAACTCCAGACTTCATGTCAGTGCTTCAGCTGATCAATGTTTTTTCCATAATTCCCTATAATTTTCTACGGTATCTATGGTCTTGGTGGTGCGATCTGGACAAAATTTTGCACGTAGTTTGAATACATTATTACTCAGCAAGGTGCAAAATTTCATTCCAATCCGCTCAGTATTCTCGGAACTATCAGCAAAAAAATATTTTGAAAGGCCCTATTTACGGAACCCCTAGTCTAATTTTGCTCATTGATGAACATGACCGCGATATTCGCGATCCAAACCCACCCTGAGAATTTCAAGTTCCTAGGCCTTTCCGTTCAAAAGTTACAATTTTCTATGGTTTCTATGGTTCTGGTCATGAGATCTGGACAAAATATTGTTTTAATATATCATTCTCGATTAAAATACAAAATTTCATCTCGATCGAATTCGTAGTTTCGAAATGATCGAGAAACCAAAATTTCAAACGACCGTATTTACGGAACCCCTAGTATAATTTCGCTCATAGATGAAAGTGATCACGACAATCGAGATCCACACCTATCCTGAAAATTTCAAGTCCCTAGGCCTCTCCGTTCGAAAGTTACAATTTTCTATGGTTTCTATGGTTCTGGTTATGTGATCTGAAGAAATGTAGCTTGAATATATCATTCTCCATAAGTATACAAAATTTCGTCACGATCGAATCTGTAGTTTTGAAATTATCGAGAAAACTAAATTTCAAACTACCATATTTACGGAACACCTTGTATAATTTCGCTCATAGATGAACGTGATCACGACATTCGAGATCCACACCTATCCTGAAAATTTCAAGTCCCTAGGCCTTTCCGTTCAAAAGTTACAATTTTCTATGGTTTCTATGGTTCTGGTTATGTGATCTGGACAACATTTCACATGTAGCTTGAACACCTCATTCTCCATTTGAGTGCCAAATTTCATCTTGATCGAATCTGTAGTTTTCAAGTAATCAGGGGAACAAAACTTTGAACGGCCATATTTACGGAACCCCTGATGGAATTTGGTCCATTAACAAACTTAACCGAGGCATTCGGGAACTGAACGCACACTGAAAATTTCAAGTCTCTAGGTTGATCCGTTCGAGAGTTATCGTGCTTACGGCCGGCCGGACAGACTCGAATTTTCCGACGGATTTGTCATCAGTGAGTCGAACATAGTCGATTGAGACCATTTTCGGCTCAAAATTCGAAAAATACAGATATCGTGACGAAATGATATAGCCCTCGTGTAAGTTGTACGAGCGCTCAAAAATATAGAGCGACTCGTAGAGGTGTTTTCAAAAAGAATATAATCCTGAATATCAATATATGTACTGAAGTATGTTATCTTTCCACAAAGCCACAGTGAATTATTGTTTTGAACGGTAGAATATTTTGAATATTGTGAAGCTAAAACTACATCCGAACTATGTATTGAATGAAATATAGAGAGACTCGTAGAGGTGTTTTCAAAAAGAATATAATCCTGAACATCAATATATGTGCTGAAGTATGTTATCTTCCCACAAAGCCACAGTGAATTATTAATTTGAACGGTAGAATATTTTGAATATTGTGAAGCTAAAACTACATCCGAGCTATGTATTGAATGAAATATAGAGAGACTCGTAGAGGTGTTTTCAAAAAGAATATAATCCTGAATATCAATATATGTACTGAAGTATGTTATCTTTCCACAAAGCCACAGTGAATTATTAATTTGAACGGTAGAATATTTTGAATATTGTGAAGCTAAAACTACATCCGAGCTATGTATTGAATGAAATATAGAGAGACTCGTAGAGGTGTTTTCAAAAAGAATATAATCCTGAACATCAATATATGTGCTGAAGTATGTTATCTTCCCACAAAGCCACAGTGAATTATTAATTTGAACGGTAGAATATTTTGAATATTGTGAAGCTAAAACTACATCCGAACTATGTATTGAATGAAATATAGAGAGACTCGTAGAGGTGTTTTCAAAAAGAATATAATCCTGAATATCAATATATGTACTGAAGTATGTTATCTTTCCACAAAGCCACAGTGAATTATTGATTTGAACGGTAGAATATTTTGAATATTGTGAAGCTAAAACTACATCCGAACTATGTATTGAATGAAATATAGAGAGACTCGTAGAGGTGTTTTCAAAAAGAATATGATCCTGAACATCAATATATGTGCTGAAGTATGTTATCTTCCCACAAAGCCACAGTGAATTATTAATTTGAACGGTAGAATATTTTGAATATTGTGAAGCTAAAACTACATCCGAGCTATGTATTGAATGAAATATAGAGAGACTCGTAGAGGTGTTTTCAAAAAGAATATAATCCTGAATATCAATATATGTACTGAAGTATGTTATCTTTCCACAAAGCCACAGTGAATTATTAATTTGAACGGTAGAATATTTTGAATATTGTGAAGCTAAAACTACATCCGAGCTATGTATTGAATGAAATATAGAGAGACTCGTAGAGGTGTTTTCAAAAAGAATATAATCCTGAATATCAATATATGTACTGAAGTATGTTATCTTTCCACAAAGCCACAGTGAATTATTAATTTGAACGGTAGAATATTTTGAATATTGTGAAGCTAAAACTTCATCCGAGCTATGTATTGAATGAAATATAGAGAGACTCGTAGAGGTGTTTTCAAAAAGAATATAATTCTGAATATCAATATATGTACTGAAGTATGTTATCTTTCCACAAAGCCACAGTAAATTATTAATTTGAACGGTAGAATATTTTGAATATTGTGAAGCTAAAACTACATCCGAGCTATGTATTGAATGAAATATAGAGAGACTCGTAGAGGTGTTTTCAAAAAGAATATAATCCTGAATATCAATATATGTACTGAAGTATGTTATCTTTCCACAAAGCCACAGTGAATTATTAATTTGAACGGTAGAATATTTTGAATATTGAAGCTAAAACTACATCCGAGCTATGTATTGAATGAAATATAGAGAGACTCGTAGATAGAGATGTTTTCAAAAAGAATATAATCCTGAACATCAATATATGTGCTGAAGTATGTTATCTTCCCACAAAGCCACAGTGAACTATTCGAACGGTTTCTGAACAACAACCCAAGTAGTAAAATTGATGCTTATATATAACTAGCTGACCCGGCAAACGTTGTTTTGCCATATCTCTCCCTTTTTTGGCAATTTCAAAATTGCTCGAGGCCTTCGGCCTCTCCTACCTTAGGAAAGCCCGTTTCTCCCTCTCGAAAACGCGGGGGGCGCTTCGCGCCCCCGGTCTCTCCCTTTTTTCGCAATTTCAAAATTGCTCGAGGCCTTCGGCCTCTCTTACCTTAGGAAAGCCCGTTTCTCCCTCTCGAAAACGCGGGGGGCGCTTCGCGCCCCCGGTCTCTCCCTTTTTTCGCAATTTCAAAATTGCTCGAGGCCTTCGGCCTCTCTTACCTTAGGAAAGCCCGTTTCTCCCTCTCGAAAACGCGGGGGGCGCTTCGCGCCCCCGGTCTCTCCCTTTTTTCGCAATTTCAAAATTGCTCGAGGCCTTCGGCCTCTCTTACCTTAGGAAAGCCCGTTTCTCCCTCTCGAAAACGCGGGGGGCGCTTCGCGCCCCCGGTCTCTCCCTTTTTTCGCAATTTCAAAATTGCTCGAGGCCTTCGGCCTCTCTTACCTTAGGAAAGCCCGTTTCTCCCTCTCGAAAACGCGGGGGGCGCTTCGCGCCCCCGGTCTCTCCCTTTTTTCGCAATTTCAAAATTGCTCGAGGCCTTCGGCCTCTCTTACCTTAGGAAAGCCCGTTTCTCCCTCTCGAAAACGCGGGGGGCGCTTCGCGCCCCTGGTCTCTCCCTTTTTTCGCAATTTCAAAATTGCTCGAGGCCTTCGGCCTCTCGTTGTTCTGGCTATTAAAAAATAAGGGTTGATCGTAGAAGGGTGAAAATTGGGGATTGTATGTATTTTTGTATGTTGTATCATAAAAAAATAGAAATTAGAAACTTTGTCTGAAAAATAAAAAAAAAAAATTTAGGGGTTGACTACCCCTAACGTTTAGGGGGATGAAAAATAGATGTTGGCCGATTCTCATAGATACCGAATAAGCACAAAAAATTTCATCAAAATCGGTCAAGCCGTTTCGGAGGAGTATGGCAACGAAAACTGTGACACGAGAATTTTATATATTAGATTTGCTAGAATATTTCGAATCTTGTGAAGCTAAAACTACATCAACTTTGTATCCATTGAAATTATTTGAGTTATTCCCCATTATTGTATTACAATAATTGTAGGAACTAAATAAATATTACTATTATTATAGAAATAAGAGAAAAACAAAAATTAAGAATCTATGTAGTACATGAAGAATTTTGACGTGAAATTTGTACAAAATTTCAATATATGAACCAATTTGGAAATTATTCAGTGCTCGGTGTTGAAAAAGTTGGAAACCATTATTTGAAACGTTTTCTTAATTGAAACTTGTCTGAGGCGATGTTGTTGAAACGTTTCATGAAACTTCACTGAGGTAGGACATTTACATTCTCTGGACCATATTCTCAATATTATTATTGAGAATATGGGTTGAATTTTTTGTTCAAGATTTGAGTTGAGATAAAAACTGAATATTCAAAGATCTTGAACAGTAAGAAATTTGCTGTCGAATAACAGTAGGTACTTCAAATAGGAAATGTTTTTCATGGATAATTTCATTTGTGTAGTTTTTATCATTATATCATGTTTGTTTCAAATTCGAATCAATTTGCCTGAATACATTTTAATTGTTCTTATTCTTATCAGAGGTTGATACTTTAACTTGACAACATTCTGTTATATTCTTTATTCGAAGTTTCTTCCTCATAGCATCTGCATTTCTTAAGAAATCAGTCAAAACTATTGATAAACCCATAAATTCATTCAAATATGCCAGAGCCTTTTGATTTGATATTATGTACTTACCAATAACACCTCACTGACCACTAAACTCAATAACTAATAATAATAAACACTAAAAAGCTAATATATAACACTAAGTCTAATTCAAATCGAATAACAAACAATATGATTTTAATTCAAACTTTGTCGCTAATTAAAATGGACGTTTTCGTCATCAATTGTTTCACTAATTCGAATTTGACAATTTGAGAGTCACAGAAAATACTTTTGATGTCTGATTGTATTGTGCTGTGAAATGAAAACCATAGATAAATAAATATATACTCGGTTTAAGAATTAATGATAATAATTATTATTGAGCGCTCGTACTACTTACACGAGGGCTATATCATTTCGTCACGATGTCTGTATTTTTCGAATTTTGAGCCGAAAATGGTCTCAATCGACTATGTTCGACTCACTGATGACGAATCCGTCGGAAAATTCGAGTCTGTCCGTCCGGCCGTCCGGCCGTCCGGCCGGCCGTAAGCACGATAACTCTCGAACGAAACAACCTAGAGACTTGAAATTTTCAGTGTGGCTTCAGTTCCCAAATGGCTCGGTTAAGTTCGTTAATGGGCCAAATTCCACCAGGGGTTCCGTAAATATGGCCGTTCGAAGTTTTGTTTCCCTGATTACTTGAAAACTACAGATTTGATCGAGATGAAATTTTGCACTCGAATGGAAAATGAGGTGTTCAAGCTACATGTGAAATTTTTTCCAGATCGCATGACCAGAACCATAGAAACCATAGAAAATTGTAACTTTTGAACGGAAACGCCTAGGGACTTGACATTTTCAGCATAGGTGTGGATCTTGAATGTCGTGATCACGTTCATCTATGAGCAACATTATACGAGGGGTTCCGTAAATACGGTCGTTTGAAATTTTGTTTTTTCGATAAATTCGAAACTACGGATTCGATCGAGATGAAATTTTGTATTTTAATCGAGAATGATATATTGAAGCAATATTTTGTCCAGACCGCATGACCAGAACCATAGAAACCATAGAAAATTCTAACTTTTGAACGGAAAGGCCTAGGAACTTGAAATTTTCAGGGTGGGTTTGGATCGCAAATTTCACGGTCACGTTCATCAATGAGCAAAATTAGACTAGGGGTTCCGTAAATATGGCCGTTCAAGATATTTTTTTCCTGATAGTTTCGAAACTACTGATCGGATTGGAATGAAATTATGCACCTAGCTCAGGAATACTGTATTCAAACTACGTGCAAAATTTTGTCCAGATCGCATCACTAAGACCATAGATACCGTGGAAAATTCTAGCGAATTATCGGAAAAAAATTGATCAGCTGAAGCACCGACATGAAGTCTGGAGTTTTGCCCAAGTTTCAGGATTTTTTTGACAGCAGTCAAACATTCCTTCAATTGATTTCTAAAACTGGAAAATGCGAATCTACCTACAAGGTGCATGTACGAGCGCTCAAAAGCTCCTGCCTTCACGGCAGTGCTTTTCGAAATTTTTATTAATAATTATTCGATAATTCGTATACTGAACCCTTTTCTAGGTTATATTTATGTTTGATGTTTTATTTCTATGATGAAAACATTTTTGTAATCAGAAATAAAGCCTCGACTAGACGTTCATGGCCTGCTTCGATGTCAATAATTCTTAAATGGACTATACATTCCTTTATCTATAGTGTTAACTTAAATTCACACCCCCACCTTTCTGCAATTTTGTAGTTCAATGAAAACAACTAACCACATCTTTAATTGTTAAGTCAACACAAATAATGTTAATAAAAATCTAGCTTTGAAAGTGTTTTTTGTTTCTCCTATAAAATTTTGTCGAATGGAGTTACGCAATTTTCTCCTGAAGGCGACGATGTGACCATTTTTCTTGATAATTCGCTAGAATTTTCTACAGATCTATGGTCTTGGTAATGCAATCTGCAAGTAGTTTGAATACATTATTCCTCATCTATGTGCAATTATCAGAAAAAAAAAAAAATTTGAACTGTCATATTTACGGATCCTCTAGTATAATTTTACTCATTGATGAACGTAAGCGCGACATTCGCGATCCAAACCTACCCTGAAATTCCATAGGCCTTTCCGTTCGAAACTAATAATTTTCTATGGTTTCTATGGTTCTTGCTAAGCGATCTGGACAAAATGTAGCTTGAGTATATCATTCTCGATTGAAATACAAAATTGAGTCACGATTGAATCCGTAGTTTTGAAATTATCAAGAAAACTAAACTTCAAACGACCATATTTACGGAACCCTCAGTGTAATTTTGCTTATTGATGAAAGTGATCGCGATATTCGAGATCCACACCTATCTTGAAAATTTCAAGTCCCTAGGCTTTTCCGTTCGTAAGTTATGATTTTCTATGGTTTTTATGGTTTTGGTCAAGCGATCTGGACAAAATGTAGCTTGAATATATAATTCTCCTTTTAAATACAAAATTTCGTGACGATCGAATCTGTAATTTTGAAATAATCAAGAAAACTAAATTTCAAACGACCATATTTACGGGCCCCTAAAATAATTCTGCTCATAGATAAACGTCATCACGACATTCCAGAACCAAACCTATCCTGAAAATTTCAAGTCTTTAGGCGTTTCCGTTCAAAAGTTACAATTTTCTATTGTTTCTATGGTTCTGGTCATGCGATCTGGACAAAATTTCACATGTACCTTGAATACCTCATTCTTCATTTGAGTGCAAAGTTTCAACTCGATCGAATCTGTTGTTTCGAAGTAATCAGGGAAACAAAACTTTGAACGGCCATATTTACGGAACCCATGGTGGAATTTGGCCCATTAACGAACTTAACCGAGGCATTCGGGATCTGAACCTACACTGAAAATTTCAAGTCTCTAGGTTGATCCGTTCGAGAGTTATCGTGCTGACGGACGGCCGGACGGACGGACAGACTCGAATTTTCCGACGGATTCGTCATCAGTGAGTCGAACATAGTCGATTGAGACCATTTTCGGCTCAAAATTCGAAAAATACAGACATCGTGACGAAATGATATAGCCCTCGTGTAAGTAGTACGAGCGCTCAAAAATGAATGAAATACATGCATTGCTAAGTTTGACCAATAGCTTCTCATGAAAATATTACAATTATTTTCAGAATCAAATCAACAAAATATCCCGCCTAGTGTCCGTAAACGGAATTCATCTGTTATATGAAAAAATACTGAAATATCAGATCCCCTGAATGATTTAACGCCAGATCAAAGGTCCTCAGATGTTGAATAATTTATCTGGCATTAATTATGACTCATCTCTAAACTCGTATCCAAATTGCCTGTTATTTCATATCTCAAAAACAGGAATCTGTAGTTGTTTCACATAAGAGAATGTTATTGAAGAGGTCCCCACAATACGGGTGCGAAATGTACGGCATGGGATGCGAGGGGAAAGGGAAATACTTCAATCAACGCCTATATGTCCGATGAAATTCTTCAGACCGGTAAACAACTGGAAACTGAAGATTGTTCATTTATCGAACACTCAATTACAAGAAATATCCGAACCGAAGTCTATTAAAGAAATTGATGAAGTTACTACAGAATTGGATGATATCGAACTGGATGATATAAGGAATATTGGACAACCATTCATTATGATAATTGAAGGATGACAAAAAAGCGAATATTATTCGAGCATGATTGCAATGATCTTCACAGCAAGAGATGGAATGCTGTAAAATTACTATTCCTTATCACGATCTCGGCTTCTCTATATCGGCCTTATTTCACATATATTATAGAAGGAGGGCTATTATTGTTCTGTTAGATGCTGCAGTCGATGCAAAACTTTACACTGGCAATCGTTACGAATCCGAAATAAAAGTTTGGCGTTCAAAACTGTGGCGAAACGAGAAATATTCGGTGGATTCTGCTCAGCAAACATTGAACCCGCGATACAAGTTAACCCACCGCCGAAGTTGAAGTTCGGACATGTAATTCGAACAGCATTCAGATCCGAATTCAACTGGGAATATTGAAATGAATTGCTCACATTCCTCTTTGAAGAGAAAAAGATTATTTGGCTGGATGATTTTTCATGCAATGGAAATTATGTTTGGGAATAATGAAATTTTTGAGCGCTCGGTCTACTTACAAGAGGGCTATATCATTTCGTCACGATGTCTGTATTTTTCGAATTTTGAGTCGAAAATGGTCTCAATCGACAAGGTTTTTCTCACTGATAATGAATCTTCGAAAAATTCAAGTCTGTCCGTCCGTTCGTCAGGCTGTCTGTCCGGCTGGCCGTAAGCACGATAACTCTCGAACGGAACAACCTAGAGACTTGAAATTTTCAGTGTGAGTTCAGTTTTCAAATCCCGCGAATAGAACTATATGTATGGCCATTTTTGAAAGAGGCATGCGGTGGAACAGATCAATGTATTTTGTTTCAAACGTACAGAAACAACGTCATTTTTCAACTGACAGGATCATCGAAAAGTTCTACTTCTCCTCCACCGTAAGGAAATGTGTTGCTATGTAAATAATTAATCACATTTCCGTACGCCGAAGGGAGAAGTGTCGCTATGTAAACGATGAATTAGGAACCATGAACAACCTAAAAAATTCTGAATCAAACGTCATTTTTATTCACTAAAGTTACATTGAATGTGCAATTGGTCAATGTTGCATTTTGAAAATTGAAACCATGTAGTAAAATACGGGAAGGATTCTGTTCAGAAGCTGATGTCTCAATGGGGTCATGTGAGTTTCTGGTTCCAGGAAATTCTTCGACGTTCAATATTCTACTAGCAGCCAAATAGAAAACTTTCGAACTGCCCCTTAGAAAAACTCTTGATTTCTTTGCATGATATCGTTCATCTGATTTTCTCGAAAATGCGCGTAACTTCAAAGATTTACCACTATCTATTTCGTGTTTGATCGCTTGTTGAGACTTTAACGGCTAGCCATTGTATTGAAATATGCTAGAAGTACATTCTCATGAAAAACTGCCACACTTTTCGAATTACTCCAATTCACGAAGTGATCATAATATGCTGCAGAATATTTTTCACTAGACTTTGATGGCCCAAGGAAAGATACGGCTTCATTGGCCAAAGCTTGAATTTCTGAAGACATTTTCACGTTTCACCAGCTAGCAAGTGATAACTATCAATTACTAATATTGTTCTTTCGTACTGAGCGAAGTGATTTATGTAAGTTGAATCACATAGATCAGTTTAAGCGATCGTTCTTTCGTTTTCAATCAGTTCCCCCTTCCACAACTCCAAAGTGATTGCAAGTGATTATTCTGATCGCGAAATTTCGTATTTCAATTAGATCCCATTGGTAAAGTCAAAATTTGAAGTTTGAAATAGAAGTGAGCGCATTCTTTCGGGCTTTAAGTGAATGAATGTGTTCTGATTGCAAAATCGCTTTCACTTGAATCACATAAGTTCCATCAGTTGAATCAGTTCGAAAGAACACTACTATTATAATTCTGTCAAAATGAATTTTTCATGACAATCGTAACTAGGCAATTTTCCATTGATATTTTAATTATCACGATCGTAAACATACATCTAATTCGAAGGTGGATCTCCAGATTTGTATGAATTTCAAAACGTTTGGAAAAAAATAACATAGTCCATTCGGAGGAAAAGTGTCTTTTCATGGCTCGCCTTCAATTACCTGCCTCCCTAGGTTCGGCGGGTAAACCCAGGCTCGCCATAAAAAGTGACACTTTTCCTCCTTATGAAATAATATAATATTATTTTGATGACTCGATTCCTTTCGAATCATTAATGCAAGACTAGTAAAAATTTGTCATGTTCGAGATTATTAATGTGTTCAATTTAAATTTTTAGCCTTGATAAAGGTCCGATCTGAGGCCGAAACGTCGGTGGTTTTGATGTGAAAGGAGTATCGATTAATATAATCCAAATACCTGAAAGAGTTTTCCATTATGCATAACATGGATGATAGTATGAACCATAATAATTAAAATGTCTGTTCTTTGACAAATACAACTCTTAGGTCGTGAATGTTAGGTTGCCTGATCCGTTCAGATAACTAGCGGAATGTCGTGTTCAGCCGTGGTCAGGACCCAGGGCCGTATCTAGGGCGTGGCAAGGGTGGCACTTGCCACAGGCGCAAGGTCCGAAGGGGCGCCAAAAAATATGAAAAATAAAAAATAGAAGCGCCAAGCAAAAAAAAATAATTCGAAAGATGACAACACGGTTACATTAGTCAGTAATGCGATCACAACATTTCGAAACATTGATATTCAAAGTACAGAATGAGAATGCAATAAGGTCAGTATTACGAGAAATATGGTCCAATTGTTATAAAAAATTTTCGAAGATGCCGCACTCTGATCATAAATATAACAATCTGCAATATCGTCAGGCGATTCCAAGCACAGCCCTTTTATGAGTTGTTTGCACTACATTCCTTATCGCATCCAGCTTGTTTTGGGGGGCGGCTCCTTTGATGATGATGGTTCAGGATGATCGATTTGTTTAGATCTTTAGGCCACATCTGTGGTATTTTAAAAACGATTTGTGTTGCCTAAAATTCACCAATCAGAGTTTTGAGCTCAAGAAGTGGGGATTCTTATTCTATTCTACATAAAGATCGATTTCTTTCAAGTGTGAAGAGAAGAGCAAAAAATTCAAATTTAAGTGTTCGTTTAGTGTGTATCCAGGTTTGAAGTATTGAGTTTTTTTTTTATACTCTGACTGTTTGATGCCATTGTGCTTTTGGATTCGAGCATAATAAATTGTGCTATTGAAGGTGAGTTGTACTAAGTATTTGTTATTTTTTATGACATTATTCTGGCATGGATATATTCAATTATTCGTATTTTAACATTATATTAATGTTCCTTTCAATTCGAGAAGAAATATGTATGGTTCATTGCGGAAAATATGGATTTTCAAACTTTAGTTCTCACTTCTCAGAGCGTCTTTTTTTGAATGAAATCTAAAAAAACTCAAATTTTAGTGTTACTTTTCGAAGTTTTCATTGAATCTTCATTCTCATCTGGCAAGAATTATTCTAGTGATTTTTTTATACTTGACGTATGGACTTCTTGAACATTGTAACACCGGGCCCTGTAGGAAACTATTAGTACCTGTTTCAAAGGGTTAAAAAATAGTTTTTGTATTCTAAGTTTGCGGTTTTTTTTGCAGAGATTGTGATTATTGATTATTGTTTTCTAGTCAACTTAACAAAAAATTTTTATTTCACGTTTGCAGTATGTTTTTTTGAATTTTAAGTTGATTAATTTATATTTTTTAAGATAAATGTTTGTATTCATTACATAAATATGAATATTTCATTTTGTTTTTTCAGAATTTGTTTTATTTTTATGCATTTCATGTAAAATGTGTATTTTGATGTTTTTAATGAAAAAATGTTTCCATCAAAATGTGTATTATTTTGAAACTCTCACGGAAAAATATGAGTAGCATCATAAAAAAAATACTATTAGAAAATATGATGGATGAGAAAAAATCTACCCAAATGGGGGGACGCTCTCTAATATATTGCCACAGGCGCAATAGTACCTAGATACGGCCCTGTCAGGACTATTCCTGACAGGCTTGGTCAAGATCCAGCGTTCAATGGTCGGTGGTCTGAGGACCATTATCTACCACGGGAGTTTGGGTACTCTATGGGCCGTATGCTCGCCATCGCAAGAAGACCCAACACGTTTCCTTCTCTCCTGACACTGTCAATGGTCACGCTCGACGTCCTCAGCATACTCATAAGGCCCCATATCCTAACACTTCTCCATCATCATCTAAAGGTTTATTATCTCCTATGTCTTCTCCATTACCTGATGCTCTCTGTCAGTGACTATTTGCCATTCGTCTTCTGACCAGACCAAATCTTTTGGTGTATCTCCCCGAATCTCACCTTCTGATATGATCAACCCTCCTGCCGTCACTGATCTTCTGATTATTCGTCTGAGCTCCTCGCAGCAATCAGACCAGTAACTGGTCAACATCGTTCGGCGCTTTTGGGAACTCGATAAGGTACCTGACATGCACCCCTCAACCCCTGCTGAGAAAGAGTGTGAGGTTTTGTATCGCGATTATGTCATCTGTAATTCCACTGCTAGATACACTGTTGGGTTTCCCCTGTCATCTTCTGGGCACCTCCATCAATGCTAAGCAGTTCATTCCGTTAGAACATCGTCTAGACTCTAGATAATAATCCTGATCTTCGTGTCGCCTATCATGAGTTCATACGAGATTATCTCGAGTGAGGCCACATGAAATTGATTCCTGAATCATCTGATTGTCCTCGATGTGAACTCTATTATATTCTTCATCATACTGTACATCGTCCAGATGATCCTCCTACTAAAATTCGAGTAGTCTTCAACGCCCCGTGCGCATCCGCTGATGGCAAATCCCTCAACGATCTTTTGCGTACTGGATCGAAGCTTCAAGCGGAAATTTCTACCTTTCTGCTTCGTTTTCGCCTTCATCGATTTGTCTTCACTGCCAATATCTGACAGATGTATCGACAAATGATATGCCCTGAGCAAAGGGATTTTCAACTCATTGTCTGGCGTTTCACTAAACAGGAACTATAGATCACCCTATACATAATATCACAGTGGAATGCGCATAGTTTTTGTATAACCACATGTGTGGAACGACTGTTTTACATTCATGGTAGAACTAATGTTCAATAAACCAATGTGCAGAAAAGTGAACTTTTTTTTCAAGCAATCGAGTTGCAGACAAATTTTCTTTATGTGGTACACACAGCCTTATAATGGCCTTGAAATCAAATTGTACCACGGTACAACAAATATTCAGCGATTTTGACGACTTCTACAATTTTGGGTCATTGGCGTCAACCATTAAATGACCCCTCGTAGATTTAGATTGGGTATGTTTATAAGAAGTAAAAGTTGAATTGTCTCATTTAATTATGATTATAAAAAAACTAGGTGAATGATGTTTTATTTCGATGTTCTTTTTGATGTCTGTGAAAATTTCGATTTTATGGACGCATTTTACCATCGTTTTTCGTGAATATAATTTATTCTTTTAACATTTCGAGGTTTTCTTTCCTGAATACCTGTTCCTCAGAAAAGATAAAACAAAAGACTTCCTCTTCGTGCAGGGGGCACGAACTCGAATCTTTTCGGACAATATATGATATATGGTGACAGCGGGATAATATAATAATAATAATAATAATAATAATAATAATAATAATAATACATACTATCTGGACAGAAAGAAAACCTGACATACCGAAGGAACCTCAACAGCTCTCTGATCAAGTCCGATCAGTTCTGAGAAGGAAAGCAATCCCTGAAGCAGAACTCCAATCCATTAAAGAACAAATTCGAGGTCAAGTTGATAATAGCACGCCAATATCTGAAACACAACAGCACGAGAGGAGACCCAGTAGAAGATCTAGTATTCGGAATATCCCAATGAGATTGTCACTGAATGAACTGGAGACTATATACCAGGGTATGATTTTAAGTTACGAAGGAATTCCGCTTAAGAACCGACCGCTTCTACCGAAAATCACCTACAGTCTCAATGCAAAAACAACTGTTTCAAATATGAATGATATAATTGAACAAAATATATGTGAACATGATACACTAGAGGAAATCTGCCATAAGGTATACTGCGCGGCTGCGGCGGTCTGTCATTCCACAGGCGCCCTCCTCCGAGATAGAACCACGATACGAGCTGGAGCGGAGTTGGAATCTGTGCCCCCATGGAAGAAACGCCTAGAAAAGAAAATTAACAGTTTAAGAAGGGATATAGGAAAACTTCATACCTACCTTGGACAGGAAAATCCTTCTGCTAGACTGAGGAGGGAGATCCAAACGATATCTTCTCGCGCCAAAATTAGATCATCACCGGCATATGCTCTTGAGTTGGGGAAATATATGGATATACTGAAACAGAAAGCAGCGGCGTTAGGGCAAAGAATTCGAAGGTATAATGAAAGAGTAAATAGGTATAAGCAGAATAAAGAATTCAATATGAATGCAAAAAAATTCTACAGGCATTTATCAGGAGCTGGCATCGACAGAAATGCCAAACCACCGGTAAAGAGTGATATGGAGGCGTTCTGGAAAAACATCTGGTCATCACCTGCAGATCATCGTGACGAAGCCTATTGGATATCACAAGAGGAAGAACGAGTTTCGGATATACCTGACATGGAACCAATTCAAGTAAACGAAATTGACGTAAGGACTGCCATGAATAGGCAGAGTAACTGGAAGGCCGCTGGGGTTGACGGAGTCCAGGCTTACTGGTGGAAGCAGTTCCATTCCGCGCATGAGATATTATCGAAGAAGATCGAAGAAATTATTAAGGGTCCATCAAAAATGCCCAGCTTCCTAACAGAAGGTATAACCTACATGTTACCTAAGAACAAAAATACGGACAACCCAAAAAATTTCAGACCTATAACATGTTTACCTGTTATTTATAAGATCATCACTAGTATAATCGAAGGAAAGATCTCTGAACACGTGGTAAACAATAGTATATTAGCTTCAGAGCAAAATGGGTGCAAAAAAGGCAGCAAGGGAAGTAATGAATGCCTGATAATCGACATGATCTTGACCAAACAAGCAACAAAAAATAAAAGAAATATCTCCATTGCGTGGGTGGACTATCAAAAAGCGTTTGATTCTGTTCCCCACACGTGGATAAGAAGGATTCTCACACTATACAAAGTCGACCCAACTATAATCAATTTTCTTACGGCGAGCATGAGATCTTGGAGAACTTCGCTGAACGTCTGCGTGAATCGTGAATCTTATGTAACAGACACCATAGCCATCACCAGAGGTATATTTCAGGGGGATAGTTTGAGTCCTCTGCTTTTCTGTCTGGCTGTCAATCCTTTGAGCTTCATGCTGAAAAAAGAAAATCGTGGATATGTCATCAGTAGATCAACCAGAATGAAGTTGACGCACCTCTTCTACATGGATGACTTGAAGCTTTACACTGCAAACGAACTCGAACTACAGAATCAACTAGAGATCGTTAAAGAGTTCAGTAAGGATATAAAAATGGAATTTGGATTGGAAAAATGCGCCTACATTCATGCGAGAAGAGGAACCGTCCAAGAAACAACAAATATATCACTCTCGGATGGGTCGGAATTCACCTGTCTCCAACAAGGATGCACATACAAATATTTAGGTCTGCAACAGAGTCTTACCATAGATCAAAAAAGGACAAAAACTATAGTTGAAGAGAACTTTATGGGAAGACTGAAAACAACAATGAAGACCAAGTTGTATTCCAAAAGTCTTATATCTGCCATCAACGCTTGGGTGATTCCTGTCATCTCACACACATTTGGAGTCATTAGATGGACGCAAACAGACCTTGAACGCCTGGACCGAACAGTGAGAACAACTATGACGAAATATAGGAATCACCACCCAATCTCATCGAGTAACCGTTTGTACCTTCCAAGAGACCGCGGGGGACGAGGCCTACTAAATCTGGAAATGCTTCACACGAACCAACTACAGAGGCTATATACTTACTTCCAGACATCTGATGATCCACTTCATAGAGCTCTCAGTTTGGCTGATGGTAATCTCTCTCCTCTAAACTTAGCTGGTAGCATCCTCCCTGAAAAACAAAAAAGTATAAATTCAATGGAGCAGGAATGGAAAAATAAGGCCATCCATGGAAGGTATGCTGCCGCACTACATAGTCAAGATGTTGACTGGCAGTTGTCCACCACTTACCTTAGACAGGGATTCCTCATGCCGGAGACTGAGGGATTCATTCATGCAATCCAGGACCAGGTCATTTCTACCAGAAGCTACCGCAAAAACATCCTGAAACAAGAAATAGGTAATGACAGATGCAGACTTTGCAACACCACACAAGAAACAATACAACACCTTACCTCAGCTTGTACTTACCTGGCGCCGAAAGATTATTTGGACCGACACAACAAAGTAGCTGGAATCTTACACCAAGAAATATGCAAAAAAGAAGAACTCCTGAAAGAAAGCCAGCCCATTTACAAATATAAAGCAGCAGATTTCTTAGAAAATGATAGAGTCAAGGTGTATTGGGACATGGGGGTGATAACAGACAAAGAAATCAGGCATAACAGGCCTGACATTCTGATCAGAAATAAAAAGGAAAACACTGCGTTTGTTATAGACATCACTATACCACTCGATGAAAACATCAGAAAAGCAAGGGCCGAGAAGATCAGTAAGTACACTGATTTGGCCAATGAACTGAAGGATATTTACCAACTGAAGAATGTTCATATTGTGCCAATAATTATTTCTGCTAATGGCCTTGTAGAAAGAGAGCTGGCAGGGGCCTTGAAAATGTTGGGTATAAGGGAATACCAAAAAATTATTAGCCTTATGCAAAAGGCAGTAATATTGTCAACATGCTCACCCCGGTTCTATCTGCAAAAACCATAAATTGTGATTAAAAAAAAAAAAAAAAAAAAAAAAAAAAAAAAAAAAAAAAATAATAATAATAATACCGCAGGGGTAGCACTTCAAATGTGCTATTTGGGAATGACGACCCCACGGACCTGAGTTACGCAGGGAGGGCTCTAGAGCCTCGGGCATGGTGACCCCGCGTTCCTGAACCAAAAAACCACCTGTTCAGGTCAGCAACCTGAAGGGTGTGATATTCAATCAGCTCCTGTAACGAGAAGTCAAACTCAGGGCGGGAGGGGGCGGACGGCTGGCCCCCTTCGGACCCGTCCAGAGGTTCAGCCGGATAGGGATGGTGGAGCAAGTGGCACCAATCCCCGTAACGAATCCACAAGGCCAGGCGAAGGAACAAGGAATAACTCTCAACGGCTCCAAAACTTGGCAGTTCAGACGAATATGCCCGTTGTAAGAGCTGAAACAGTCAGGCGTATGCGATGGACTAAGCAACTCAATGTTGAACTGATTAAAGCATACTATTTAGCCACAAACTGTGAGGAAGACCTCATGAACTACCGAGAAAGGTTACATACTATCTGGACAGAAAGAAAACCTGACATACCGAAGGAACCTCAACAGCTCTCTGATCAAGTCCGATCAGTTCTGAGAAGGAAAGCAATCCCTGAAGCAGAACTCCAATCCATTAAAGAACAAATTCGAGGTCAAGTTGATAATAGCACGCCAATATATGAAACACAACAGCACGAGAGGAGACCCAGTAGAATATCTAGTATTCGGAATATCCCAATAAGATTGTCACTGAATGAACTGGAGACTATATACCAGGGTATGATTTTAAGTTACGAAGGAATTCCGCTTAAGAACCGACCGCTTCTATCGAAAATCACCTACAGTCTCAATGCAAAAACAACTGTTTAAAATATAAATGATATAATTGAACAAAATATATGTGAACATGATACACTAGAGGAAATCTGCCATAAGATATACTGCGCGGCTGCGGCGGTCTGTCATTCCACAGGCGCCCTCCTCCGAGATAGAACCACGATACGAGCTGGAGCGGAGTTGGAATCTGTGCCCCCATGGAAGAAACGCCTAGAAAAGAAAATTAACAGTTTAAGAAGAGATATAGGAAAACTTCATACCTACCTTGGACAGAAAAATCCTTCTGCTAGACTGAGGAAGGAGATCCAAACGATATCTTCTCGCGCCAAAATTAGATCATCACCGGCATATGCTCTTGAGTTGGGGAAATATATGGATATACTGAAACAGAAAGCAGCGGCGTTAGGGCAAAGAATTCGAAGGTATAATGAAAGAGTAAATAGGTATAAGCAGAATAAAGAATTCAATATGAATGCAAAAAAATTCTACAGGCATCTATCAGGAGCTGGCATCGACAGAAATGCCAAACCACCGGTAAAGAGTGATATGGAGGCGTTCTGGAAAAACATCTGGTCATCACCTACAGATCATCGTGACGAAGCCTATTGGATATCACAAGAGGAAGAACGAGTTTCGGATATACCTGACATGGAACCAATTCAAGTAAACGAAATTGACGTAAGGACTGCCATGAATAGGCAGAGTAACTGGAAGGCCGCTGGAGTTGACGGAGTCCAGGCTTACTGGTGGAAGCAGTTCCATTCCGCGCATGAGATATTATCGAAGAGGATCGAAGAAATTGTTAAAGATCCATCAAAAATGCCCAGCTTCCTAACAGAAGGTATAACCTACATGTTACCTAAGAACAAAAATACGGACAACCCAAAAAATTTCAGACCTATAACATGTTTACCTGTTATTTATAAGATCATCACTAGTATAATCGAAGGAAAGATCTCTAAACACGTGGTAAACAATAGTATATTAGCTTCAGAGCAAAATGGGTGCAAAAAAGGCAGCAGGGGAAGTGATGAATGCCTAATAATCGACATGATCTTGACCAAACAAGCAACAAAAAATAAAAGAAATATCTCCATTGCGTGGGTGGACTATCAAAAAGCGTTTGATTCTGTTCCCCACACGTGGATAAGAAGGATTCTCACACTATACAAAGTCGACCCAACTATAATCAATTTTCTTACGGCGAGCATGAGATCTTGGAGAACTTCGCTGAACGTCTGCGTGAATCGTGAATCTTATGTAACAGACACCATAGCCATCACCAGAGGTATATTTCAGGGGGATGGTTTGAGTCCTCTGCTTTTCTGTCTGGCTGTCAATCCTTTGAGCTTCATGCTGAAAAAAGAAAATCGTGGATATGTCATCAGTAGATCAACCAGAATGAAGTTGACGCACCTCTTCTACATGGATGACTTGAAGCTTTACACTGCAAACGAACTCGAACTACAGAATCAACTAGAGATCGTTAAAGAGTTCAGTAAGGATATAAAAATGGAATTTGGATTGGAAAAATGCGCCTACATTCATGCGAGAAGAGGAACCGTCCAAGAAACAACAAATATATCACTCTCGGATGGGTCGGAATTCACCTGTCCCCAACAAGGATGCACATACAAATATTTAGGTCTGCAACAGAGTCTTACCATAGATCAAAAAAGGACAAAAACTATAGTTGAAGAGAACTTTATCGGAAGACTGAAAACAACAATGAAGACCAAGTTGTATTCCAAAAGTCTTATATCAGCCATCAACGCTTGGGTGATTCCTGTCATCTCACACACATTTGGAGTCATTAGATGGACGCAAACAGACCTTGAACGCCTGGACCGAACAGTGAGAACAACTATGACGAAATATAGGAATCACCACCCAATCTCATCGAGTAACCGCTTGTACCTTCCAAGAGACCGCGGGGGACGAGGCCTACTAAATCTGGAAATGCTTCACACGAACCAACTACAGAGGCTATATACTTACTTCCAGACATCTGATGATCCACTTCATGGAGCTCTCAGTTTGGCTGATGGTAATCTCTCTCCTCTCAACTTAGCTGGTAGCATCCTCCCTGAAAAACAAAAAAGTATAAATTCAATGGAGCAGGAATGGAAAATTAAGGCCATCCATGGAAGGTATGCTGCCGCACTACATAGTCAAGATGTTGACTGGCAGTTGTCCACCACTTACCTTAGACAGGGATTCCTCATGCCGGAGACTGAGGGATTCATTCATGCAATCCAGGACCAGGTCATTTCTACCAGAAGCTACCGCAAAAACATCCTGAAACAAGAAATAGGTAATGACAGATGCAGACTTTGCAACACCACACAAGAAACAATACAACACCTTACCTCAGCCTGTACTTACCTGACGCCGAAAGATTATTTGGACCGACACAACAAAGTAGCTGGAATCTTACACCAAGAAATATGCAAAAAAGAAGAACTCCTGAAAGAAAGCCAGCCCTTTTACAAATATAAAGCAGCAGATTTCTTAGAAAATGATAGAGTCAAGGTGTATTGGGACATGGGGGTGATAACAGACAAAGAAATCAGGCATAACAAGCCTGACATCCTGATCAAAAATAAAAAGGAAAACACTGCGTTTGTTATAGACATCAGTATACCACTCGATGAAAACATCAGAAAAGCAAGGGCCGAGAAGATCAGTAAGTACACTGATTTGGCCAATGAACTGAAGGACATTTACCAACTGAAGAATGTTCATATTGTGCCAATAATTATTTCTGCTAATGGCCTTGTAGATAGAGAGCTGGCAGGGGCCTTGAAAATGTTGGGTATAAGGGAACACCAAAAAATTATTAGCCTTATGCAAAAGGCAGTAATATTGTCAACATGCTCGACCATCAGGAGAATACTGGCGAGGGATTGAATCGTTGGTGGTCGACACCCCGGTTCTATCTGCAAAAACCATAAATTGTGATTGAAAAAAAAAAAAAAAAAAAAAAAAAAAAAAAATAATAATAATAATCATAGAGGCAATGGAAAACGGAGAATCTTACAAATACCTGGGATTCCAACAAGCCAGGTTGCTGGAACACAAGCAGGCTAAAGTGAGAATTCAGGAGCAATACACCAGAAGAGTAAAAGCACTCATGAAGTCTGAGCTGAATGCAGATCACTTAGTACAGGCAATCAACACATATGCCATACGAGTTTCAACATACTCTTGCGGAATACTCAAATGGACAAAAACTGAGTTGGATGCTATTCAGAGGTCGACAAGAACAATGATGACAAAAACCAACAACCACCATCCAAAGTCATCCACTATAAGAACGACACTACCTCGGAAGGAAGGGGGAAGGGAGTTTATTGACCTCATCAATCTGCACAATCGACAGGTCCAGAAATTACGTGAGTTCTTTTATAAGAAGGCCGAAACCTCCGATCTTCATCGGACAGTAACTAGAGCGGATAAGGGTTACACGCCCCTGAACCTCGCGTTGCTGGAGGCAGATTTTGGAGTAGTTTCAGATGTGGAGAAACCAGAACAATGGTCGCAAAAGGCATTGCATGTCCGACACCACCAGGAACTCAACCAGCAACACATCGACAAGGAGGCTTCAAATAGATGGCTCACTAGCGGAAACTTATTTCCAGAAACTGAGGGCTTTATGATCGCTATTCAAGATCAGGTCATCAATACGAATAATTACAAGAAGTTCATCATCAAGGATCCTAATACCCAATCCGACAAATGCAGGAAGTGTCAACAAAAATCAGAGACAATTCAGCATATAACATCTGGCTGTAGCGCGCTGGCTAATACTGATTACCGGCATAGACATAATCAAGTGTGCAACATCGTCCACCAGAAACTGGCGAACAAGTTCGGTCTTCTCAACACCTATACACCGTACTATAAGTATCAGCCACAGATGGTTCTCGAGAATGAACATTTTAGACTTTACTACGATAGGTCCATTATCACCGATAGACAGGTGACGAATAACAGACCAGATATTGTAGTATTGGATAGAAGAGTCAACTCGGTCCTCCTCGTTGATGTAGCGGTCCCGAACACTCACAACATTATCAATAAATATCAGGAGAAGATGGCTGAGTATGCGGATCTCGCCATCGAAATCAAACAAATGTGGCATTGCCAGAAAGTGGAAATCGTTCCAGTGATAATATCATCAACCGGAGTGGTGCCCAAGACTCTGCACGAAAGTATCGCTAAACTGGGACTACCTAAAAACACCTATTCAGACATCCAGAAGGCTGTTATATTGAACACCTGTCATACAGTACGGAAGTTCACAATGTAAATTGAGTCTAATCTTTCTGGTACTTCGTACCCGGGATAGGCCAATGATACCAGCTTCGAGCTGAGTTTGGTAGCACCAACAAACGAGATAATAATAATAAATTTATTGATCCAGTTCGACATGGAAATGTATAGGACAGGTCAGCGTTACGTCAAGTGTGAAGTAAACTATACAATAATGTTAGTATCACATAAGTACTCATTAATGCTGTAATAAGCCTTTCTTATTAACAAATTTTTCACCGTCGTTCTGAAACCTCGTCCACCCATTGCCCGCACCTTGGAAGGCAAATGATTGTATAGTTTAATTCCACTATATAAGATAGATGATTGGAATTTTGTGGTTCTGTGCAATGGAATAGAGAAGGTCTCAGTATTTCTGGTGGAAAAGTTATGGAAACTTGAAAGCCTACAGAACCTGCTTTGATTATTTTTCATGTACATTAAGGCATTAAAGATATATATATATAATATAGAATAATTATGAAAATTCCGGCTTAATAACTTGTACTTTTGATAAGACTACAAGGCATTTTATTACACTTATAAAACTCATCGCAATTGGCGCCCGAGTAAATTAACAAAGAACTTGAAGGCAATATTCTCGGTCCGGAGAAAAACGCCATCACACTATTATAGACCTGCGTTATTGCTGTAGAAACCTGAAGTAAACAGTGTTATCTGTCAACAGAGATTAATAATAAATCATTCATTCGCACAAATATATACAGCAGCAGTACATCGAAGAATAAACAATAGAGACTCGATAAGTGTAGAACACTTGTTTCGAGATTTAGAAAAAAAGAAAAAAATATGCATACATAAATTAAACAGGGCAAGAAACAATCCAAAACAATGATCAAAACCCAGAGCAGTATATGACACCCACCCACAAACAGCAATGTACAGTCCTTGAAAATAGTAGTATCGTCGAAAACGATCTCACAAACGCACACACCAGGCCACACCTCAACTCCGCATTTCCACCAGATCAGCAACCACTTTACGTTGTAGGCTCATAATAAAAGATCTCAACTGTTTCCTGAACCGCGGCAACCCAGTGACAAGTTGAATCTCCCGAGAGATGAAATTGTACATTGCCTCGGGGCAATGTAGGAAAATGGGCGCTGTCCAACACACTTTTTTGAGCGCTCGTACCACTTACACGAGGGCTATATCATTTCGTCACGATGTCACGATATTTTTCGAATTTTGAGCTGAAACTGGTCTCAATCGAAAGAGATCGACTCACTGATGACGAATCCGTCGAAATATTCGAGTCTGTCCGTCCGTCCGGCCGGCCGGCCGTCCGTATACACGATAGTTCTCGAACGGAATGTCATAGAAATTTGAAATTTTCAGGGTAGGTTCGAATCTCAAATGCCACGGTTAGATTCGTTATTGGGAAAAATTCGCCAAGGGGTTCTGTAAATATGGCCGCTCGAAATTTTGTTTTACTGATTACTTCGAAACTACAGATTCGATCGAGATGAAATTTTGCACTCTAATGAAAAATGAGATGTTCAAGCTACATGCAAAATTTTGTCCAGCTCGCATCACCAGAACCATAGAAACCATAGGATATTTTGAACGGAAACACCTAGGGACTTGAAATTTTCAGGATAGGTGTGGATCTTGATTGTCGTGATCACTTTTATCTATGAGCAAAATTATACTAGGGGTTCCGTAAATATGGTCGTTTGAAATTTAGTTTCCTTGATTATTTCCAAACTACAGATTCGATCGTGACAAAATTTTGTATACTAATGGAGAATTATATATTCAAGCTACATTTCTCTAGATCGCATGACCAGAACCATAGAAACCATAGAAAATCATAACTTTCGAACGGGAAGGCCTAGAAACTTGAAATTTTCAGGATAGGTGTAGATCGAAAATGTGGCGTTCACGTTCACCAATGAGCAGAAGAATTATACTAGGGGTTCCGTAAATACGGTCGTTTGAAATGTTGTTTTCTCGATAATTTCGAAACTACGGATTCGATCGAGATAAAATTTTGTATTTCAAACGAGAATGATATATTGAAGCAACATTTTGTTCAGATCGCATGACCAGAACCATAGAAACCATAGAAAATTATAACTTCTGAAGGAAAAGGCCTAGGAACTTTAAATTTTCAGGGTAGGTTTGGATCGCGAATTTCACGGTCTCGTTCATCAATGAGCAAAATTAGACTAGGGGTCCGTAAATATGGCCGTTCAAAATATTCCTTTTCTGATAATTTCGAAACCACTGATTTGATTGAAATGAAAGTTTGCACCTAGCTGAAGAATAATGTATTCAAACCACGTGCGAAATTTTGTCCAGATCGCATCACCAAGACCATAGATACCGTACAAAATTCTAGCGAATTATCGAAAAAAAATTGGTCAGCTGAAGCACTGACAAAGTCTGGAGTTTCGTATAAGTTTGAGAATTTTTTTGACAGCTGTCGAAAATTCCTTCAATTGATTTCTAAAACTGGAAAATGCCAACCTACCTACAAGGTGGATGTACGGGCGCTCAAAAGCTCCTGACTTCACGGCAGTGCTTTTCGTAATTTTTTTAGGATAACGGTCAGCAAATGATGTTCAAGCCAATTCTTCAGCTGAGGAATACCCGACACCACTACGGCCCTGAGTTCATCCCAAGTATTTGCTTCATAATAGACTGCAGTATCATCAGCAAATACCTGCCTGTGGGATTCCGAACTCCGATGTCCTCCCATCGCTCAGCTCGCCACCCACTCTAACAAACTGGGTTCTTAATGCAAGGTAGTTTCTGAACAACTCCAAAGGACCCGCCTCTGACACCGATATCCTCCAAAGCTCGCAGCAGTAATTCATGGCTAACGGTATCAAACGCTTGGAACAGATCAATGAACATGCATAGACTGGGCCTGCCCCCTTCCAAAGCCGTGGACACCATCGAGGTCAGAGCCAGCAGAGCATCCTCCCTGGACACCCCCTCCCTGAAACCAAACTGTTTGTCGGACAGGATATTGTATTTATCTATATAAGCTGATAACCTTTTCTTGATAACCTTCTCCATTATTTTCGCAAGATGCGTTATTAAAGTGATTGGTCTATAATTTGTTATCAGTTCATCATTACCCCCTTTGAATATAGGCACAACGATAGCCTCCTTGAATACTCCAGGCCATACCCCTTTCTCCAAGCACAAATTTATTATATGCGTCAAGGGTTCTTGAATATATGGTGATAGAACCTTCAGGGTGTCCACCTGGATTTTATCCACACCTGCGCTTTTACCAGATTTCAGTCCTCTGGATAGACCCCATACCTCTTCCTCATCGGTTGGGAGCAAAACAAACGAGCCACATGAATTTGGCCTTTGCGGCATATGTTGGCTCCCTTTTTATAGCGTCAGCCATCTTTTGTCCCATCCGCGAGTACACCGAGTTGAACTCATCAGCTATCTGCTTCTTTTCGGTCAGGATCTCACCACTCTCACTGGTTACCACAGGTATTTCACGTCTTCCTTTCTTTGTATGAGTGACATCTTGCACTATCTTCCATAATGTTTTTATGTCTAATGAATTGGTATCGATTCGATTCTGATAATACTGATATTTAGTTCTTTTTATTAAGTTCGTCAGTTTATTAATAATAATAATAATATTCATTCAGTCTCACAATGATTCTACAAACTGAAATAAAAGGAGAGTAAGTGAAAAAAGAAAATTAAATTTAATTCATGTGAAGTTCAGACAGTGAGTAGGGTTCACTGTCAACCAAGTAGCTGAATATTTCCTTCTTAAAATCCCTTATATTCGTGATATTTTGGTATTTCTTCGGTAGGGAGTTGTAGTGTTTCATTCCCATATAGAATGCATCTTTCTCATACATCGTAAGGCAATGTTTAGGGTAGATGTAGGGAACCACCTGTCTTGCATCTTCCCGGCGTCTGCACTCGGCGAATATATTTTGGTTTTTGCGTAGGAACAATAAGAGTTTATAGACATAGAGGCCATAAAATGTAAGGATTTTGTTTTCTTTAAATGCGCCTCTGCAAGATTCTTTGTAGCTCTTCTTCAGCATAAGTCTCAGTAACCTTTTTTGCAAGATGAAGATTTTTTCAGTATTGGAGCTGATTCCCCAAAATATTATGCCTTAACTTATCAGGGACTGGAAGTTGGAGAAGTAGACAGTCTTGAGTACATCGATTTGAACCTGATTGCTTAGTACGAAAATACTGTATGTCACTGAGTTAAGTCTACTGCATAGCTTATCAATATGGAGGTTCCACTCGGGGTTTGCATCCAGCTTTACTCCAAGGAATTTTGTCGAGGGTTGAGGTGTGATTTCAACGGTCTCTAGTATTTCGAATATTTCTGGGTACGTTTGTCGATTTTTATCTGTCGAGAATATTACGCATTCGGTCTTAGTCTTATTCAGTATTAGGCGGTTATGTACACACCAGTTTTGAATCCTATCGAATGCCGAGATGAGGTCACCTTGAAGATCTGCCACATTTGCTGACTGGATGAGGAGGTCCGTATCATCTACGTAGATAACAGCTTTCTCCCTCTCACTCATGGCTATTTTGTAAGGTCGTTTATGTATATTATGAAGAGTATCGGCCCTTATGTTCCGCCCTGTATCACTCCCATGTCAACAAGACGCTCTGAAGATTCGAAGTCACCCTCGGCTGCCCTGAAATGTACTCGTTGTCTCCTATTTGATAGGTAGCTTTTGATGAGAAGAAGCTGTCTGTCTCTTATCCCGTAGAGTTCCAGCTTCTGCAGTAATATCTCATGGTCAATGAAGTCGAAGGCTATAGAATCTTTAGATAAATCTGAAAATAGTCCCATAAGAATAAGACAAATCTCCAATGCATCAAGGATAGACTTGGTTTGTTGGAATATTGCTGTCTCTGTGTTTTTACCCTCAATAAACCCGTGTTGGCTTTGAGATAAGATTTTGAATTTTCGAAAGAAGTACATGAGTAGTTCAGCTAGTATTTTTTCGAAAATCTTCGAGAATGAGCTCAAGAGACTAATGGGGCGGTAGTTAATCATTTCCGATGGGTTACCCTTTTTGAATATGGGTTTGATAATTGCCAGTTTGAGCGGGTCAGGATAGATACCATGGAAAAAGGATGCATTAATGATGTGATTTAGGGGTTTCGCTAAGTGTACTATGCACTTTTTGATTATAATCATAGGGGTGCTATCGAATATATAAGATTTACCATTTTTCATTTTGTTGACCGTACTAATAATCTCTTGTTCTGTAACTGTGAACTTGTAGAAGGAATTTGCGTTGCGTTCTATATCGATATTATCGTCAGTTGGTTTCCATCACATTCTATGAAATTGCTAGATTTGGTGAGCTTCCTGTTATCTCTTTTACAACATTACAGATCGTTGCGGATTTATTCAGAGCATTTGTGAGTTTTCTATTAAAATACGTTTGTTAAGATTTCAGTATAGCATCATTGAGGCCGGTACTTGTATACGATGTAAATTGCGTCTAGCTCGCGTTTGATTGGCTTTATTTCTTTCGTGTATTTATGTTTAGTTTCACGATTTTTTATTGTTGAGATTACCTCTGGGAATTTTTCGGAGAAAAGCATTCCGAAAGGTTCTGAGAAATTCTTCCACCTGGCATCTACTTCTGTTGGATCTTCACTATACACATTATTCCATGTCTGAGATGCCAAGTCCTGGCAGAATTCAAAGATATTTTCTTCTGTGTATTTTCTGTATTTGATTGCCTTGGGATCTGTGTTTTGTAGTGGGATTTGGAATCTCACCTCCTGCGAGTAATGGTCAGATAGATGGGCCTGATAGACGGCTGTACTTGAATGATCAGCATTTGTCAGTATATTGTCGACGCAGGTTGCTGTACTGTGGGTGACACGGGTAGGCTGCCAGATAAGTGCTCGTGCTCCGAAGCTTTCAATGAGGCCTAGAAATAATTCGGATTTCCGAGTTAAAATATCGACGTTGAAGTCGCCGACCATGAAGAATTTTGCTCCTTCTTTCAAGCACTTCTGGAAAATATTTTCAAGTTTCTCCAAACAGAGTTCTAGATTTGATAGAGAGCTTGTGTTCGGCCAGTACACGCAAAAAATAATAATATTAGCTGTCTTCATTCTCAGTTGTATTGCAGAGCATTCGAGAATACCTACGTCGCTTAACTCTACAAAGTCATGTCTCTCTCTGCAGGCTATATGAGTTTTACATAGGATTGCGCTACCCCCGTGCCGGTACTTTTCTCTGCAGTATTTAGATATGAGGTCATAGTCCCTCATATGAAACCCCTGGAATTGCTCATCAGTCATCCAGTGTTCCGTCAGCGCAATGATATCTAAGTCACGCTCCTCTGTAAGTGCTTCCAATCGAAATGGTGAAGATTGCAATGTTTATGTTCTGATGAAACAGTGAGATTTTACCTTCACATGGTACATCTGAGCATGGAATCTCATCTGAGCGACTAAATGGTTCAGTTGTTGGTTTTTCAGTTGTTGCCTTCTTTCTGTTTGTTCTGCTTACGAAAAAAATCATTGAATTTAAACTCATGTATTATGACTCCTTCAGGCCGGACCTCAGGGTCGCAAATTTTCTCATGACATTCCTCTGAGTAGGCTCCTATGCTGAAAGCTGAGTTGTTTCCTGGAATTTTCAATTTCTTCACATCAACCTCGTCGGCACCTGTGACTTCTTTCAGGTAATCTGAAATGCAGTTTTCCTGTACTTCGGCATCAGCAATTCTTCATATATCCTTTTTTTCTTTCGAGCTCCGGTAATAATGTTATTGTCGGATTTCTTCGTACCCGTACTTAATGTTAGTTCTCCTTTTCCGATTCACAGTTTTCCATTCATTATCATATCTTGCAATAGGTTCCGTTTCCCTAGGAATATTCTTCGATTGATATCTTGCTTTTTCTTTGGTATGATCGCCATCTATTGTTTTATCTTGGAACGAAGATTTGGTGTTTGTGTTCGATTTTCCGTTATCAGAGAATGCAGATTTCGACAACAAATTGTTATCGCGCATATCTGATTTCGTGATATTGCTCCAGGAAATTTGATTCGATGAGTTTCGAGATATCTGTGGTTCTCTGCTTTCTTTGTCGAATGTCATTGTATTCTTGTTGATGACATGAGTCTCGGCGTTCTTCCTTCTTTTTTTACAATCATCATTACTTCTGATTTTTTCTAGTAGTAGTTCGTTATTAATAATCAGTATTTTGTTGCTATTTCTGGATTCTTGTAGGAGTTCTTCTAGATATTTCACCTTCATTTTCAGGTATTTAAATTCCGCTTCACTGCTATCGAAGTTTTCCTCTTCAGGGGGTTTGACATCCTCTTGGGAAGTATGAACGCAAGAAACTGTTTTTGAGCGCTCGTATTACTTACACGAGGGCTATATCATTTCGTCACGATGTCTGTATTTATCGAATTTTGAACCGGAAATGTGCCGTATACACGATAATTCTCGAACGGAACGTCCTAGGGACTTGAAATTTTCAGTGCGGGTTCAGTTCCCAATTGCCGAGGCTGAGTTCGTTAATGGGCAGAATTCCACCAGGGGTTCCGTAAATATGACCGTTCGAAGCTTTGTTTTTCTGATTACTCCGAAACTACACATTCGACCGAGATGAAATTCTGCATTCAAATGGAAAATGTCGCGTTCAAGAATCTTACAAAATTTTGTCTAGATCGCATGACCAGAACCATAGAAAGCATAGAAAATTATTACTTTGTAATGGAAAGGCCAAGGGACTTGAAATTTTCAGGGTGGGTTCGGATCGTGAATTTCGCTGTCACGTTCATCAATGATCAGAATTAGACCAGGGTTCCGTAAATATGGTCGTTTGAAATTTAGTTTTCTTGATAATTTCAAAACTACGGATTCGATCTTGACGAAATTTTGTATTTCAATGGAGAATGATATATTCAGGCTACATTTTGTCCAGATTGCATGACCATAGAAAATCATAACTTTCGAACGGAAAGGCCTAGGGTACCGAAATTTTCAGGGTAGGTTCGGATCACGAATTCGGGTCAAATTCTTCAAAGCACGTTAATGTTGATGTATTTTGTCTGTAAGCTGTCTTAAAGAGTTTGCTGAGTTTTTCGTGACCACTGGAAGATCAAATAATGCCTTAACATGAGTGTTAACGATTATTCGTTTATTTTCATATCTTGTAACATGCGAATTCCATGTTACAGAATAATTGTTATCGGAAATTCTATTTGCTGAATCAAACGTGACGCATCATTTTTGAGTGCTCGTACTACTTACACGAGGGCTATATCATTTCGTCACGATGTCTGTATTTTTCGAATTTTGAGCCGAAAATGGTCTCAAACCACTATGTTCGACTCACTGATGACGAATCCGTCAAAGAATTCGAGTCTGTACGTCCGTCCGTATACACGATAACCCTCGAACAGAATGTCTTAGAAATTTGAAATTTTCGGGGTAGGTTCGAAACTCGAATGCCGCGATTAAGTTCGTTATTGGGCAAAATTCGCCCAGGGGTTTCGTGAATCTAGCCGTTTGAAATTTTGTTCTCCTGATTACTTCGAAACTGCTGATTCGATAGAGGTAAAATTCTGCACTCAGATGGAAAATGACGTGTTCAAGTTACATGCAAAATTTTGTCCGGATCGCAGAGCCAGAACCATAGAAACCATAGAAAATTATAACTTTGTAATCGAGAGGCCTAGGTACTTGAAATTTTCAGAATAGGGATGGATCTCAAATGTTATGGTCACGTTCATCAATGAGCAAAATTAGACTAGGGGTTCCGTAAATATGGTCGTTTGAAATTTAGTTTTCTTGATAATTTAGAAAGTACGAATTTGATCGTGACGAAATTTTTTATTTTAATGGAGAATGATATATTCAAGCTATTTTTTTTTCCAAATCGCATGACCAGAACCATAGAAAATTTTAACTTTCGAACGGAAAGGCCTAGGGACTTGAAATTTCCAGGGTGGGTTTGGATCGCGAATTTCGCGGTCACGTTCATCAATGATCAAAATTAGACCAGGGGTTCCGTAAATATGGCCGTTCAAATTATTTTTTTCCTGATAATTTCGAAATTACTCATTGGATTGAAATGAAATTCTGCACATAGATGAAGATTAATGTATTCAAACTACGCTACGCATTACCAAAACACCTAAAGCCTGACGTGAAGTCTGGAGTTTCGCCTTAGTTTGAAATTTTTTTTTAAAGCTGTCAAATATGTTTTGAATTTGATTCTAAAACTTTAAAATGCGAATCTACCTACAAGGTGGATGAACGAGCGCTCAAAAGCTCCTGACTTCACGGCAGTGGTTTTCAAATTTTTTTATTTGCTGATGATATTATGCAGGCACGATGAAAAATCAATTCGCACTTACTACACTTTACACTTTCAACGACTTTTCTATTGCAGTGGGAACAATCTTTGTTATTTCTGGCGTTATCTTTCGACCTTTTATCAGAGCGTTCTGATGATTCACTTTCACTTTCGGCCATCTTTCTTTCTATGAAGTTTATTTCTATAGTAATTATACTGTAACCTTAACTCAGTATTACTGGGATGAGCTTTTAATTTCCTGAATAGGCAGTTCTTTGTATGTACGGACTTCACCAGACCTCGAGTCATCCACGGCACTATCTTAGTTTCCCTCCTCCTCACCTGGACAGTACAGGAACAGTCCTCCACAGCGTGCGTAAAAATGTTCACGAACTCATTGGCTGCATCATCTGGATCGTACTGTGAAGTAACAGTGTGCCATGAAATATTTCTAGCTGTAGTTCAACTTGTCGTGGTCGAGGTGGATCTTTGTTCAATTCTTGTGTGACCCAATCTTATCGGAATCGAAAATAATCTGAAGCGCAGTAGTGAAATGGTCAGTAATATTAGTCTGAACTATCAGTGGCATTATACGGTCCGTAATGTCACGCCTTGACCGGACGAAAATATGGTCTAGACATTTTCCTCCATTCCCCTGTACCCTGTAACCCCGTTTATCACGGACATATAACCGAACTCATTTAGGATGTTCAAATATTCACTGCTGCAATCAGAAGCGCCCAATATATCCACGTTCAGGTCTCCAACGAGAATGGAGTAGCCCTTTATTGAATTCAGAAACATCCACCGAAGGAGGCCTATACACCGCCGTCAGCTGCATGGTATTACCCACATTCAGTTCCACTGTGAGTTGGACAGTCCTTAAGTTCTCTATGGGTATTATTTTGTAGGTGCAACTATAGTCAGACCTGATGTAAACAAAAAAACCCTCGTTTTGATTCATCCTACCCTCATTGTAGAATAAATTATAGCCTGCAATGTTGAAGAGTTCAGGGCTATCCACAATCCATGCTTCCGTCAGCACCACACAATCAACATCAACACTTTCCAGAAACATCCTAAATCCGTCAAAATTCTTCTTAATATTCCGTATGTTATTATGTAGTATTTTAAAATTATTGAATTCATTATTCACCTTCAATATCTTACTGAATTCTTCATGATCCTGTAATGTGAAGGTCTCTACAGTATCAACTGCAAACTCTCGGATTTACTGGTCCACAGTGAAACTGGACAACGACAAATGAAAAAGATAAAAACATAAATACCCAACCATTCACTTACTGTTTGAGAGATCGCGTTACCGGCTTGTTCTTTGGTATATCCTGCAGTCGCTTACCAATCTGACCCGAGTGATTAGCCTTCTTTATCGCCGGAGGCTTCGGAGTGCCCATAGGAATCACCTCTGCAACGGAAGACACCTTCGCAACAGAAACTGCCACGGGGGTATCTGGAGCACTCGCAGGCCTTTTAACAAGATTTCCTCCAGATTTTCCTTCTCCTCCAAGTCCTCCACCTCAAACGTTGTCCCACCCACAATCAGTTTATTTCCTCTTATAAAACACCTTGTGTACCTTTCCTCCTGTCTAGCAAGAATAAGATGCCTCCTCAAAATTTTCTGCTGTCGCCGCTGAAGCGGGGTAAGGTCTTGTGAGATCGAGATATTTTTGCCCCTCAGTTTATTATAGCTTTGGAGCACAGTTTTTTTTTGGTTGGATACGAATTTTACCATTATGGGATAATTTTCACTTCTCCCAAGTGGATAAATATCACTAATATCTACCGGGCTCAAATTAACACCTATCAAAGTGCTGATGTCCTCGGATACGCTCTCAGCCGTTATTTCATCACGCCTTCTATTAAGGCCGTGTATTATAATTTTTTTTTTCAATGATCTTTTGAGGAACCCCACTTTTTCCTTCAGTTGATTCTGTTTCTACGATTTTGCAGTATTATTTACCTCTTCGATTTTCAACAACATGCGAGCCTCATGGGCAGCAATGAAATTTTTTATTTCGTTACGGTTCTTCAATATCTCATCATATAGTTGGCTTGACGTTCTTTCCTCTCCAGACATCTTCACTGAACAGAGATTAAATAATGTCGTGTATGAACCTCCTTAGAAATTCAAACTGATTTGAACGCTGAGAGTGAATAGCTGTCCTGTCTAAGGCGAGATAAGAAACAACGTAAATATTTGCGATTCTCAAAAATCAAATTTAGCCAACTATTGAAACAATGGCCGCAATTTTGTGTAGATACAAATTATGCAGTCCAGCAGGATATAGTTTCCCACTAGATGTTCACTTGGAGAAAAAAAAAATCCGTCCATTCATTCAAAGGCATCCAATTATTCACTTGTATCGGCGAGACGATTAAATGTTATTCATTTTGCCCGTCGTAGAAAAATAGCTATTTATGTAATCAGTTACCAAATGCCTAATTTCGAGTAACGCGTGAGCTCACAAGTTGAACAAAATTGCATTTCTTAACCTATTACATACAAGATTTTTTCTAATTTTGAATGAAGTAATAGTAAATATAGAATATTATTGATAAAAATTACGAAAAGCACTGCCGTGAAGTCAGGAGCTTTTGAGCGCTCATTCATCCACCTTATAGGTAGATTCGCATTCTCCAGTTTTAGAAACCAATTGGAAAGATTTCGACAGCTGTCGAAGAAATTTCAAACTTAGGCGAAAATCCTTCTCTCACGTAAGTGCTACTTTTTTTTCGATTATTTGCTAGAATTTTCTACTGTATCTATGGTCTCGATAATGCGATCTGGACAAAATTTTCCACGTAGTTTGAATACATTATTCTTCATCAATGTGCGAATTTCATTCCAATCCAATAAGAAGTTTCGAAATAATCAGGAAAAAAAAATAGTTTGAACGGCTATATTTACGGAACCCCTAGTCTTATTTTGCTTATTGATAAACGTGACCGCGAAATTCGCGATCCGAACCTATATTGAAGATTTCAAGTCCCTAGGCCTTTCCGTTCGAAACTTATGGTTTCTATGGTTCTGATCATGCGATCGGGAAAAATTGTAGCTCGAATATATCATTCTCAATTTCAATACAAAATTTCGTCACGATCAAATCCGTAGTTTTGAAATTATCAAGATGATTTAATTTCAAACGACCATATTCACGGAACCCCTACTCTAATTTTGCTCATTGATGAACGTGACCGCAACATTCGAGATCCACACCTATCCTGAAAATTTCAAGTCCCTAGGCCTTCACATTACAAAGGTTTAATTTTCTATGGTTCATATGGTTCTGGTCATGCGAGCTGAACAAATTTTGCATGTAGCTCGAACACGTGGTTCTCCATCTGAGTGCAAAATTTCACCTCCATCGAATCTGTAGTTTCGAAGTAATCAGGAAAACAAAATTTCGAGCGGCCATATTTACGGAACCCCTGGGCGAATTTCGCTCAATAACAAACTCAACCGCGGCATTCGAGATTCGAACCTACCCTGAAAATTTCAAGTTTTCAGGTTATTCCGTTCGGGAGTTATCGTGAATACGGACGGCCGGACGGACGAACAGACTCAGTGAGTCGAACCTTGTCGTTTGAGACCATTTTCGGCTCGAAATCCGGAAAATACAGACATCGTGAGGAAATGATGTAGCCTTCGTGTAAGTAGTAATAGCGCTCAAAAATTGTGAAAACATAAATCAAGTCTCTTGACTGCTATCACTTCATGTCAGTTTGACATTTTGAAAATAAATAAGCCAGAACGCACGGTTTCAATTTACTTCCACAAAATTTCATTAGCAATTCCCAAAAAGTCAGAGGCAGTTTACGATTTGGCTTATGAAAAATTTATAACTTGGTGTAATGAGAGAATACTAAATGGCTAAGGTTGTAAAGATTATTGGAATGACAGGAGCTAACAGAAAGGTAGAGTAAACATTTCTTCCATTTGAAAATGTTATAGATGAAGGAAGCCATTTTCTTGTTGATATCCCTCCGTCAGAAACAAAAGTTATATGGCAGTTTGCAATTACTACTGGTCACATTGAAATTATGAATTTGGTTGAATAATTTCTTAGACTTTCAAATCCTGCTCTATAAACTGACCACTGCTTCAGAAAAAGCTCTGCCAGTTTATAAGCTGACGGTGGCGCGGATATTTTGAAATTAAAGGGGCACAATGATTGGAATTCAAGCACTGTTGCGTAGGGATATGTTGAGAGTTCCATAAAAAATGAAAAACGTATTGCACAAGATATACTTGGTGTGCCCCACTTCCCAAATAACAGCCAGTGCTAGCCATAAAATCAGTATGTCGTTGGAAATTAATTTAAACAATTGCAATAATTGTGTTATCAATAATTATAATAATTAGTTTATAATTAATGTTCTTGTCTTCTGTCATGACAGATAAATGAAATTTTTTGTCACTAATTGTGAAATCAATATTTCGTCACCATTTGCATAATATTTCACTTCGTGCAACTAGTTACACAAAGTAAGACATAACGTCAGAGTAGCATACAACAATCAGTTCTGAAAAGTGTCACTTTATATGTCAAAATTTGAAAATAAAATTTTTTTCCCTATTTTGCTGCTCCATAACTGACAGGGGCAGAAATATTCTTTGCTTATGTGCTCGTATTTCCTCTACTTCGTTGCAACGTAATAATATATATTGTTATCCTTCTCCTGATGATTTCCTAAATTCAGGAAGAAAAATATAATTATCTGATACTCCACGCTTTCCTTAGAGAATGGCAAAAAACAGAATGAATCTAATTCATTTCAAGACAACGTTCGACGTCACAACAGCGTGAAATTAACTCGAAAATGAGAAACCTTCGGTGGCCTTTTATGTTGAAGCATATTTCACGCATGGCGCACGGCCAGAACGATTTTCGAAAACGGAAATGTTGCTTTGGTGCCATTATTTTTGAATGGTAGCATTCGCGTTTGCTCTTCGTGGAAGGTTTTCACAATATATCAGGCAGTTCAGAAAAGAAATTGGCATATAATTCCGTAGGTTCATAATCAGTTAAGAGTTTTTGAACTTTCCGCAGAGTCGAGCTTTTCTACGAACAGCGATCTGTTTGTTCATCAGCGTTGAGCAGAAATTTCATAGGTTAAATTGGTTCGCTAATCTGTTAATTTGAGGATCAGGCGCGCTCCCACGGGGGGATACTGGGGGTAATTATCCCCCCCCCAGGACCGTATTTTCAGCACTCAATAAATACTTTACTTCCTTCAAAATTCCAAAATACGGTCACCACCTCCCCCAGGCTCAATCTCTGGTTAGAAAATACGGTCACTACCCCTCCCAGACTCAATCTCTGGGAGTGCCTACCATTTTCCTGTGCCTGTGATATCACTCAAAATTATTTCGAATATTAATGCATTGAAGTATAAAGTTTCTACTCTCGAGAGTGAAATCGTAAACAATAAGGCTTTGATTGAAAGCCTCAATGAAAAACTTGCTAAGATATTTATATATTTAATTCTGAATTTTATACGAACCACTAAGAATTTTTGAAGAATTTTGTTTCAATTTTATCCTTAATTTTTGATTTCCATGACAATTCTCCAAATTAAATATTTAATAATTAAAAAAAAAAAAAAATTTTGAATATTGAAATTTCTTGATTAATTTGTAATATATAACTTGAATAATGACAAAAAAGTTTTTTAATAAGCATTGTTTGTTTCTCGATTGAATTTATATATGTACATCATTTATGTGGAAAATTCTAATCCCCCTAATTCTTTCAAAATATAGCTGTTTATACCATCTTCATTACCAATTATGTATGGTCCTTCTAATGGTGTTTTTAATTTAGCACAGATATCTTTCCTTTTATCAGACACTCTATGTGATCTAATAATAACTAAATCTCCTTTTTTGAATTTGACCTTAATTTTTTTCTTTTTTTCGATTTTTTTTCAATATTCCTTCCTTTTTTCAAACCTTTTTTTTATTTCTTGTATGATGTCTCCATATTCAATTTTTTTTGTGTTATCCCAATGTCTTTCAGGTTTTATTTGTTTCATTATGTATAATGGAGTCTCTTCTGTTACTGTATTTGGTACTGAATTCAAATAATATTCTATCTTGTTTAATTGAAGATCCCAGGTCTTGTGATTTCCTTCAACTAATATTCTTGAAAATTTCAATACTTGTACATATCATTCCGAAGAATTTGATTCGGTATGTCTTATGCTTGTATAAGGTAATGAAATTTTTTTTTAAAACAAAATTTTTTAAATCTATCATTTTGGAAATATGTTGCATTATCTAATATAACTCTATTTGGTGTTCCAATTTCTTCCACATATTGATTAATTAATCTTTCAATGGTATTAACTTTGGTATTTGGGCATGAACATAATTTGATATATTTTGAGAATACATCAACCATTATAAAATAAATTTATTTCCTCTCTTTGTCATTATTAGCTCTCCAATAAAGTCTTTAGCCACTGTTTCTAATTTTTCTTCAACTACTATATTCCTTGGTTGATTATGGTTCATGAAATTTTCGTTTTTGTTCATTTGACATACTGTACAATATTTAGTGACATTTTTACTTATTGCCGTATCTCTTTTTGATATGAAGTTTTTTCGGAATATCAACCAAATTCTCCTTCTTCCTGGATTTCCATATTCATCATGTAATTTCCTGAAAATTTCATTTGCTAATTGTCCACTTGTAACGTATAATTCCTTCTCTCCTGTTATTTTTATTTAAACATCATCAATCTTTGTGCAATTTTTCAATTCTTGTGCTGTCATTTTCCTTCGATCTTCTATAATTTCTTTTTTTTAAAAGATTCCCTCATCCTCCTTCAACTTATTCAAACCAATCTGTTATTTTCTATTTTCTTTTCTTCCTTTTCCATCATCTCTTGTTAATATATCTGCTACTATATTATTCTTACCCTTTATATATTTGATTTCAAAATCATATTCTTGTAAAAGTAATGTTCCTCGATGTATTCTGTTGTTAAGTAATTTATTGTTCATGATATTCAACAAGGATAAATGATCTGTTTCAATTGAGAATTTCGATCCTAGTAAATAATATCTCAATTCAATTTTTCAACACAAAATATAATACTAGCAAATTCTAATTCAGTTACACTATATTTCCTTTCATATGTTTTTGTTACTCGAGACACAAAACATATAGCTACTTCTATATCATTTTGATATTGCAATAACACCCCCGCAAATTCACACATCGACGCATCAGTTCTTAATGTGAATGGTTTTTCATATTGAGGATGATAAATTTTCAAATTTTTAGAAAATTCTTCCTTTATTCTCAGGAAAGCTTTTTCTTGTTCCTCTTTCCATTCCCATTTATTTCCTTTTCTTAATAGTTTGATCAATGCGATCTCTTTTTCACTCAAATCTGGAATTAATTTCCTGAAATAATTTAATAATCCTAGAAATCCTCTTAATGTTTTCAAATTTTATATTCTTCAATAATTTGTATCCTTTCTGCATCTATTATTATTCCTTCTTTATCTAGCTCATATCCCAAATATATAACTTCTTTTTGAAAAAATTGACATTTTCCTACATTAATTTTCAATCCTGATGTCTCTAATTCCTTCATCAATATTTCAATATGATTCAAATGACTTTTTTCATCTTTGGAAAATATTAAGATGTCATCTATGTAATGTAAAATAAAATCTTCATGTTTATTCAAAATTGTATGAAGTGTTCTCACTAATGCAGAACAAGAACATTGCAATCCAAAAGGAACAACCATCAATAGAGAAAGCAGTGTAATCTCTACTATTCTTATTCAATGGAATTAACCAAAAACTATGTTTCAGATCTACCTTCGAAAAAATGTGAGAACCTGTAATTCTACCAAAATAGATTCCATATTCATTCGTGCTTCATATTGAGGAGCTGTGTATTTATTTATATTTCTTGCATCTAAAAAAAGTCTTAATTCTCCATTACTTTTCCTAACAACGACTATGGGATTTATAAATCTGGAATTACATTTCTCTATAATACCATTCTCTATCATTTTATTTATTTCTTGTGATACTTCTTTTCGGTATTTATACGGTATTGGATATGTTTTACTTTCAAAATTTTTTAATCCTTCAACTTGTATTTTGTGTGTATAGTCTTTGGCAATTCTATTTTTATTAGTTATATTATTTTTATATTGTTTTAATAAATTTACTAAATCTTTTTTATTTTTCGAATAACATATAATACCATTAAGGTCTTGTAGTTTCTGCATATGAATTTCATTTAATTTTATATTCTCTTCTATATCCTCTACCGTCACTGTATGTTCTTTATCTTTCTCAAAATAACATATTTCTTCTCCTATTTGTAATTGACCTTTTTTGTAGTCCACTGTCATGTTATCCCTGTTCCAAGTACCATATCATAATCTATATTATTCATTATCATAAGTTGCATTTTATAATCTCTTTCTTTGAATATTATTTCACCTATTAACCCTGTTGAAATTTCCCCTAATTTTTTTTTATTTGCACCTATCAAAGTTGTTTTGGGTATTTTATAACAAATTTGTTTTAATTCTAGTTCTTTTATCGAATTTTCATTTATTAATGATATTTCTGAACCTGTGTCTACTAAAATATTGATATTTTTCGAATAAAATTTTGCTTTCACATAAATCAAACTTTTGATATCACCATAATAAATTTTTTCCTCTAAATTTATAAATTCTCTTGGATGTTGATAAATATAATTATTTTCAATAGGTACTTTCTTTGAAAATTTTCATTTTGATTTTCATGTTGAGTCCTTTATTCTTGGCAGTTATTTTCTGGGTTACCACTATGCCTATTTACATTATTCATTCCTTTATTTTCTTCTCTTAGATTTCCCCTTTTGATGATTATTTCCATTAACATTTCTTTCATTATATGCTGACGATCTTTCATTTCTATTGAAATTCTGACTTCTGTAATTATTGTTATCTCTATATCTTGCATAATTTCTGTAATTATTATTCCTTTGTCCTTGTTGCATTTCATTTCCCTAATTTTGTTGTATACCATTATTATTATTGTTTCTATAATATTGTATATTATTTGTATTGAAATTATTTTGTCTCCTCAACCTATATTCCTGACTCATCAAAAACTGACACAACTTATCCATATCTTTATCTTATAATAACAATACATCTTCTTAATCATTATCAAAATGTTGTATAATCAAACTCACTATATATTCTTCTGTGAAATCTGAATTCGAATATTGGTGCAACGCTATAAATTTGCATAATATATTTATGATATGAAGATCCTTTCATAGGATTGAATTTTCACTGAATAATTCATTTTTTATGACTTTTTGTTGGGATGTTCCCCAAAAATAATTTAAAAATTTTGATTTGAATTCTGTGATATTCTCTATATCCATTTTATTATTGTTGAACAACAATAATGCTTCATCTGATAACACATTTCTTACAAATTCCTTAAATGTTATAAATGTTGGGATTAATTTTTTCTTATGCTCCAAATATTCAACGATTGGTACTGGATGCTGTATTTTAATTTTTCCATTGAAATTCCATTTACTATCCCCTATATTCATTATTTCTTGTGTGATAGATTTTCCCTTGTTGATTACTCTTTCTGATTTTTCGTTTTGTTTCTCTAACTTCTCATTTTGAATTTCTGCATTGATATAAATTCCGTTTTTGTTCTTTTCTAATTGCTCTTTAAAATCTTTTCTTATATTGACTTCATTCACTTCTAATCCCTTCTGGTGTATCTGAGAATTTATTTCTATTTGTTTTTCCAATTTTTTTTCTGTTATATCTATTCTTGTTGTGAGTATGTCATTTATTGTGATTATATCTTCTTCAATTTTCTTGTCAAGTTTGTTTTTTATTATATCAATTCTGTCTCTGGTTTCTTTCAGTTCTCTTGAATTCTCTTCTAGTTTAATCTCTGATCTCTCTGAAATTTTTTCCATTTTTTCAAATTTTTCTTTCATGTCCAGTTTCCTTCTTTCTGTATTATCTTTTATTTCTTTCTTTCTGAATCCTCTTTTATTTTTTATATAACTTCTAATTCATGTCCATTAATGCCCTCATCATTATATTTGTTTCTGTTTCTTCTTGTTCTTCTCCAATTCTTTGTTTTTATATTCTTCATCTTCTTTTTTCCCAATCAAAGTTTTACTCCTAGTTTCCATGTTGGAAAGAAAATACTAATTTATCAAAAAAAAATTATCAAAAAATTTTATAATGAATCTGATAAATAAATTCAAATTATTCACCACCAATTAATCAAGCCACGCGTTGGGTGCCAAAATTGTTATGGTTCGTTCTGGATATTTATATTCAATTTTGAATTTCATACAAACCACTAAAAATTTTTGAAGAATTTTGTTTCAATTTTTTTTTTTAATTTTTTTTTCCGAGACTCAATTTCAAGAAGTGTTCCAAAAATGCACAAATAAAGAAAATTTTTTCATAACAACAACATACAATCAACAATCCTATTCTATAAATCAAACCCAACGATCAAAAAAACCTAAAACTACTTAATATATTATTTAACCTCCTAAACAATTAATGTTCGATCGATGCTAATGCTCACTCAATTTTTTCTTTTCCAAACAGCGCTCTGCTTCCAAATTCTCCTTCTCTCCTTCACTCGCCAACTTCACTCCAACAACTCAAGCTTTCAACTTTTCCTCTTTCGAATAGCACGCTCCTTCCAACCTCTCTCTCTTCTTCATTCCTCGCCAATTTCACTCCAACAAATCAACCAAACCAATCCTTTAACAACTTTTCAGAAATTTTCCAATTCAATTCAAATCACTCTTTAGAAAGATCAATTTTCGCTTGACCTTCCTCCCTCCATTGTTTCTATGCCTGCTCTCGATCCATATTATATTTTTGAAGTCCTGTTTTCATTGTAACATAAAAGTAAATATAACTAACTAGACTATAAACAATGAATGATTTGAAATTCACATTTTTCTTATTTTTAAATAATCTGAACCCTCTTGAAAATATCATTTCACAATAATTTATACGTTGATACATTACGATGTTTGAAAGGTTCTTGAATTTTTGGTGATATTTGAATTTATTCTCAATTTTTTATTTCCATGACAGTGAACATCCATATACATACACATATACATACAAGGGGCTGTGTCGCAGTGGTTAGCGCAGTCGACTTTGGGGCCGGTCCCCTTGATCGGTCCCGGGTTCGTATCCTCCGGTCGGGAAAGAAATTTTCCACCATTCACTGTTGGGTAAACAATTAACTGTGCTGTGCCTCAGGTGGCATAAGGACACAGTAACAAAGCCTACACAGAACACAACCAGGTCTCTCAACTCGTACAAGCTCTGAGCTTCTGAGCGGTCTCACAGAGACCTAGGAGAGTCGGGATATAAACAATAAACAATATGAAAGCAAGGTTGCCGTCCCAAGCTGAAAATCATCCATCTGCGACAGACAGTGTGGGCGTGGGGCCGGCATCTGGTACTGTAACTGTTGATCTTCATGCCCCCGATGCCGCATGTGAGTCACCATCGAATATGGCGAATGATATTATGAAAACTCTTTCGCTAGGAAACAACGAATATGAACCCATTCAGGCAATCATTCTTCTATCCTGAATACAAACATCATTCCGAAAACTTCTAGCGCTGAAGCTGGTGGATATTAGAGTGTCGTCACACGCAGGAGACCTGGTCAACGACGTCGTGCCTTGGTTCTTGGGAGCTGCCCCGATATTTCAACAATTGAAGGAGTTGAAAGGTTTAGGATATTTCATGTGTCTAATTTGAAACCCGAAACGACAATCGAGAGTTCAGAAGATTTTCTGAAGAGATACTTCTCAATGGTGAGATGCGAAAAACGAGAGTTATTCATCTTACAAGGTCTTTATATTGAGCTCCGAATATGATAAATCCTTGGACGGAAAGAATTGGCGAAATAGGGCGGGCATCCATCGTTTTTTCAACCACAAAAGAGCATCCGCCCAACAGACTAGGCTTTACGGCCGACTCTAAACTGAGACTCTTGCAACTGAATGTTCAATGTTTAAGTTGGACAGCTTAGAAATATTTCTAAGTGAGGCTGGACCTGATATTGTAAGAGTGCTTCTGTACTCCTGATGGTGTAAAAACGATGTCAATACCTGGCTACATAATGGCCGATTACTTCTGCCGTCCAAATCGTAGTCATGGAGGTCCGATGGTCTTCGTGAAATGTGCTGTGACAGTGAAAAATATTAACTCAATTAGACCATTCTCGAGTACTTCTTCCATTTTAGAAACACGATCCATCAACAATTTATTTTTCTTTCACAATTCTGAATTCGAATGATTTCTTGTGTTCGGCGTGTTGATAATAGAACAAAACAATCTTTATTTATCACTATAATGTTTAAATGCAAAGACGTTGAGCTAATTTATTCACAGAGTGCAGGAGAACGATGAGCGACAACCTCACAGCATGGATGACATCTGCAGATTGATTCTGATTCTGAATTTTAAGCATCTGCAGTTAATTTAAAGGTTTCTCAAAATCTGGGTAGAATAAAATTGGGGCTTTTGTTGAAAGTTCTTTGCATAGTTGGAATGCATTATTGTATTCTAGTTCATCTGATATCATTGTTGCTCCTTCTCCAAACATTTCGTTAGGGGGATAAAATATGTGCGAAATTTTGAACAAATCTTCATGAGTATTTTATCAAGCATAAAAATGATTTGATTTCTTCAATTGTTCTTGGTATGGATTAATTGTCAATAGCATTTAATTTTGATAGATTTGAGGGATATTTCTTCAGGAATTTTTATATGTAGAAATTCTACATCTTCGCTTAGAAATTCGCATTTGTCTACTTCGATTTTAAAATTTAAATTCTGTGATTTCCTGGAATAATACTTTCAAATGATGTTCAATGTTTACATCCCGACTCTCCTAGATCTCTGTGAGACCCCTCATAAGCTCAGAGCTTGTGCGAGTTTCGGGTTGTGTTCCATTAGGGTTTGTTACTGCGTCCTCACGCCACCTGAGGCACAGCACTATCAATTGTTTACCCAACAATGAGTGGTGGGAACCGTACTTCAGGTCAGAAAGTTTATTTTCTGACCGGAGGTCCGGAGGATCCGAACCCGGGACCTTTCGATCACGAGTCAAATGTATTCATTCAATGATTTGGAAAATACGACAATGTCATCCATGAATACAGAACAAAATTTATGTAGAAAATTCCACACATGTGATTTTTAACGAATCAGAACGTGTATTTCTGACAGATCACCATCGCAACGGATGAATTTTAGTGGAAATTTTTTCCTCGTGGGTACCAAACAGCGAATTATACTGAAAATTCCACACATGTGATTTTTAACCAATCAGAACGTGTAATTCTGACAGATCACCATCGCAACGGATGAATTTTGGTGGAAATTTTTTCACGGTACCCAACAGCGAATTATACTGGAAATTTTTTTGACGTTTATAATGACAGAATATTATACTTGATGAGGACAAAAATCGATGTTATTGGAAATAAACGCATTTGGTGTGGAATTTTCTTACCGAATACCACACGAGGTCAAATTAAATCCGGAAATTTTTTCTCACTCATGAATATTTTTAGAAAATTATCCCTCGTCTTCGACTCGGGATAATTTTCAAAATATTCATGAGCTCGAAAAAATTTCCGGCAATAATTTAACCTCTAGTGGTATTACTAGTGATAATTTTTCACTAACTATAGTAAAATATATCGTTAAATCCGAAAATTTTTTCTCGCTCATGAATATTTTTAGAAAATTATCCCTCGTCTTCCACTCGGAACAATTTTCAAAATATTCATGAGCTCGAAAAAATTTCCGGAAATGATTTGACCTCTAGTGGTATTACTAGTGAAAATTCCACACATGTGATTTTTAACCAATCAGAACGTGTATTTCTGACAGATCACCATCGCAACGGATGAATTCTAGTGAACATTTTTTCCTCGTGGGTATCCAACAGCGAACTATACTGGAAATTTTTTTGACGTTTATAATGACAGAATATTTTTTTTGTCAATCTAATTTTTGAGCGCTCGTACTACTTACACGAGGGCTATATCATTTCATCGCGATGTCTGTATTTTTCGAATTTTGAGCCGAAAATGGTCTCAATCGACTATGTTCGACTCATTGATAACGAATCCGTCGGAAAATTCGAGTCTGTCCGGCCGGCCGTCGATAACTCTCGAACGGAATGATCTAGAAACTTGAAATTTTCAGAGTAGATTCGTCAGAATACCGCGGTTGAGTTCGTTACTGGGCAAAATTCGCCTAGGGGTTCCGTGAATATGGCCGCTCGAAATTTTGTTCTCCTGAATACTTCGAAACTGCCGATTCGATCTAGTTGAAATTTTGCACTGAAATGGATAATGACGTGTTCAAGCTACATGCAAATTTTGTCCAGATCACATGACCAGAACCATAGAAACCATAGAAAATTATAACTTCGTAATGGAAAGGCCAAGGGACTTGAAATTTTCAGGATAGGTGTGGATCTCGAATGTCGCAGTCGAGTTCATCAATGGGCAAAATTAGACTAGGGGTTCCGTAAATATTGCCGTTTGAAATTCAGTTTTCTTGATAATTTCCAAACTATGGATTTGATCGTGACGAAAATTTGTATTTAAATTGAGAATGATATATTCGAGCTACATTTTTTCAGATCGCATGATCAGGACCATAGATACCATAGAAAATCAAAACTTTCGAAAGGAAAGGCCTAGGGACTTGAAATTTCCAGGATTGGTTTGGATCGAGAATTTCGCGGTTACGTTCATCAATGAGTTATTGGGCAGAATCCGCCTAAAGGTTCCTTAAATATGGCCGCTCGAAATTTTGTTTTCCTGATTACTTTGAAACAACAGATTCGATCAAGATGAAATTTGGCACTTTAATGGAGAATGAGGTATTCAAGCTACATGCAAAATTTCGTTTAGCTCGCACCACCAGAACCATAGAAATCTTAGAAAATTGTAACTGTTGAACGGAAACGCCTAGGGACTTGAAATTTTCAGGATAGGTGTGGATCTCGATTGTCGTGATCACTTTCATCTATAAGCAAAATTATACTAGGGGTTCCGTGAATATGGTCGTTTGAAATTTAGTTTTCTTGATATTTTAAAACAACAGATTCGATCGTGACGAAATTTTGTATACTTATGGAGAATGATATATTCAAGCTAAATTTCTCTAGATCGCATGACCAGAACCATAGAAACCATAGGAAATCATAACTTTCGAATGGAAAGGCCTAGGGACTTGAAATTTTCAGGATAGGTGTAGATCCGAAATGTGGCGTTCACGTTTATCAATAAGCAGAATTATACTAGGGGTTCCGTAAATACGGTCGTTTGAAATTTTGTTTTCTCGATAATTTCGGAACTACGGATTCGATCGAGATAAAATGTTGTATTTCAAACGAGAATGACATATTAAAGCAACATTTTGTCCAGATCGCATGACCAGAACCATAGAAACCATAGAAAATAATAACTTCCGAAGGAAAAGGCCTAGGAACTTGAAATTTTCAGGGTGGGTTTGGATCGTGAATTTCACGGTGACGTTCATCAATGAGCAAAATTAGACTAGTAGACCAGGCAATAGAGCAGATAAAGGGTCATTTTGTGACAAAAATCGTAGAAGAAAACCGCGTGTGTGGGGGTACGTTGGGTGGTCCGCGGATGTTTACTGATATGTTTCCGACTAGCAAATATGATTACTTTTCTTGTAATTGCAAAGAAACACCTAAAAAAACGGTGTTTTTTCAGTTTTTTGCTTGTACAATCTGAACCAATAGAGCGGTGCTGATACTTTCAACAGGCGAATTGTAGAGAATGAAAAGACGAAGGAAATGAGTGCTAGTGAAACTCAATCGAGTTATCATTACCGGAGGAAAGCCGAAAAACCCGTAAATATCAGCGTTTTTTCAAAACTTCATAACTTGGCCAATTGTACAAGTTGTAGCTCTGGTTTTCTGAATGAAAGTAGTCATTGATAGGTACTTTAAGTGTGCACAACCCGGACGTTGTCGGATGAATCGTTTTTGCGTAATTGCGATTTGAAATATTTAAGGCACTAAGAGCTGGATGCGTCGTAAATTGTCTGATTTTAATTCACAAAACGGATTTTGAAAGTAGAAGTACAGTACTACAAAACTTCAATCTTGATTTTTTGTTGAAATGTTTCCAAATAGGTGAGAAATACGTGGAAACATGACCAAAACCGGCTCAGTGCTCCATCTGGGATTGATAGTGGTGGTAGCCGGGCGACGCGGGGAAACGAAAAACGCGTTGAGGCTGGGCGCGAATATTTACATTCATAACCCCACTACCTGACTGCAACCGAGCGTTCGGCTGATTTTGGTCATGTTTGCACGTATTTTTCACCTATTTTGCAACATTTTAACGGAAAATCGAGATTGTCGTTTTGTAGTACTATACTTTAACTATCAAAATTCGTTTTGTGAATGAAAATCGGACATCTTCCGACGCATCCAACTCTTCCGGAAAATAGTGCCTTAAATAATTCAAATTGCAATTACGCAAAAACGATTCATCCGACAACGTCCGTGTTGTGCCTACTTAAAGTACCTATTGACCACTACTTTCATGCGGAAAGCTAGAGTTACAACTTTATAATTGGCCGTGTTATGAAGTTTTGAAAAAACGCTGATTTTTACGGGTTTTTCCGGTTTTCCTTCAGTAAAAATGAACCGATTGCATTGCACTAGCACTCATTTTCTTCGTCTTTTTATTCTCGACAATTCGTATGTTGAGAGTATCAGCACCGCTCCATTGTTTCAGATTGTACAAGCAAAAAACTGAAAAAACACCGTTTTTTTGGTGTTTCTTCTCAATTACAAGAAAAGTAATTATATTTGCGAGTCTAAAACATATCAATAAACATCCACGGACCACCCCACGTAACCTCTCACTCGCGGTTTTCTTCTACGATTTTTGTCACGAAAAAATCTCTTTTGCCTGGTCTATAGGCGTTCCGTGAATATGGCCGTTCAAAATATTCTGTTCTGATAATTTCGGAACTACCGATTTGATTGAAATAAAATTTTGCACCTAGCTGAGGAATAATGTATTCAAACTGTCCAGATCGCATGACCAAGACCATAGATACCGTAGAAAATTTTAGCGAATTATCGAAAAAAAATTGGTCACCTAAAGCACTGACTTGAAGTCTGGATTATCGCCTTAGTTTAAAAATTTGTTTGACAGCTGTCAAAAATTTCCTCAATTGGTTTCCAAAACTGGAAAATGCGAATCTACCTACAAGGTGCATGTACGAGCGCTCAAAATCTCCTGCCTTCACGGCAGTGCTTTTCGTAATTTTTATTTGTTCACATGATAATTTTGATTCATTTCAACTACAAGCTTAGATGGTTTCTGAATTCTCTGGACCATTATGATTAATGTTTATATTAAAAACGCCAATATTATACAGGGTGTTTCATTGGTAACTGTACATACGTCAACCTGAGGTAGAGCTACCCTAGACGAGTCCAAAAAACCTATATGTGATCGGTCTAATCAACTTCATAGCCGAGATACATGGTGATTTTTGTATCCATCAATATTTTCAATTGCTTATAAGTTTTGAACCATCCAGTATAATCCATTGATACTTGAAAGGTAAAACACACTTCCATGGATGAATCAATTCATTTTTGAATTGATCAGAAAATCCACGTCCGTATCAGTAAAATATGGCACTTTTCGTAAGCTGAGATTCAACACACTGTATGAGAAAATATTGAAATTTCATTGGAATATTCGGAAAGAGCAGAAAATTCTCGATGGGGATCAGTAGATTTCAGTGTCCCCCACGACGTTTGACCCATCAAACATTTTGTCTAAAAATTTAATTCGATAGTGGAATTTCACTTACTTCAGAATACATCGAGACTGAATTCGAAAAATTTCGGGTTGGACTGATGAAATATTTGTATTTTTTGAGCGCTCGTACTACTTACACGAGGGCAATATCATTTCGTCACGATGTCTGTATTTTTCGAATTTTGAGCCGAAAATGGTCTCAATCGACTATGTTCAACTCACTCATGACGAATCCGTCGGAAAATTCGAATCTGTCCGTCCGGCCGTAAGCACGATAACTCTCGAACGGAACAACCAAGAGACTTGAAATTTTCAGTGTGGGTTCAGTTTCCGAATGCCTCGGTTGAGTTTGTTAATGGTCCAAATTCCACTAGGGGTTCCGTAAATATGGCCGTTCAAAGTATTGTTTTCCTGATTACTTGAAAACTACAGATTTGATCGAGATGAAATTTCGCACTCAGATGGAAAATGAGGTGTTCAAGCTACATGTGAAATTTTGTTCAGATCGCATGACCAGAACCATAGAAACCATGGAAAATTGAACTGAAACGCCTAGGGACTTGGCCGTTCAAAATATTTTTTTCCTGATGGTTTCGAAACTACTGATCGGATTGAAATGAAATTATGCACCTAGCTGCAGAATAATGTAAACAAACTACGTGCAAAATGTTGTCCAGATCGCATCACCAAGACCATAGATACCGTAGAAAATTCTAGCGGATTATCGAAAAAAATTGATCAGCTGATGCACTGACATGAAGTCTGGAGTTTCGCCTAAGTTTCAGAATTTTTTTGACAGCTGTCGAAAATTCCTTCAATTGATTTCTAAAACTGGAAAATGCGAATTTACCTACAAGGTGCATGTACGAGCGCTCAAAAGCTCCTGTCTTCACGGCAGTGCTTTTCGTAATTTTTTTTATTCTAATGAATAATTTCAAGAATTTTTCAGAATAATATTGATTTTGATTGAGTAATGCAAAATGATCAACAGTCAGTTAATAAATCAACAAATGAGTAAACAAGTAAAACATCTGAAAGAAATCATAAAAGTTGCTCAAAAGTTTCACTGTTTTGCTCGATGTACATTCTTGCTCTTTTCGAATTACGTCTAATAGCCTTTTTGATCATTTCTGGATCACTCCGGATATTATTGCAGGCAACTTCGATTCGTTTTAGGAGAATATATTCACTTTCAATCTCAGACGCATATTCTGAAGATATCAAATAACCCTGAACGAAATAATCGATATTATAAAAATCTGGTGATCTAGGGGGCCATGCATGCGGTCCACCTCTGCCTATCCACATATTTGGAATGTTCTGATCCAGAAAGTTCCTAACAAAACCTCTAAAATTGATGGAGCCCCATTATGGAAATACATTCTTGCAATGTTCGTCCGTCGAGTAGTGCAGGCAGATGATTTCGAAGGAAATGCAAATAAATATCACCAGTAAGACGTCTTGGCAGAATGTGAGGCCAAATCAATCGATCATTATAAACTCAACACCATTAATTGAAAATTTGTACTGGAATTTCATGTGTCTCATGTCTGACTGTGTGGATTTCCTTCCGCCCATGAAGAGCCATATTTCCGAGGGATGGAGTCTTCAGTTTCAGGAATTGGCTATCCAATTAAATCTTTAGACCAAAATTTTGATAGGTCAAACGTGCTGGACACTGAAATCTACTGATACCCATCGAAAATTTTCTACTAATTCCGAATATTCTAATAGAATTCCAATATTCCTTCATACAGGGTGTTGAATCTCAGCTTGCGAAAAGGGCCATATTTTTTTGATACGGACTTGGATTTTCTGATCAATTCAAAAATGAATGGATTCACACCTGGAAGTGTGTTTTACGTTCCAAATATCAATCGATTATACTGAATAGTTCAAAAGTTATAAGCAATTGAAAATATTGATGAATACATAAATCACCCTGTATCTCGGATATGAAGTTAATTAGACCTATCACATAAAGGTTTTTTGAACTCGTCTAGGGTAGCTCTACCTCAGGTTAACGTTTGTAGATTCACCAATGAAACACTCTGTATACTATGGCAGGTTGATTGGAGGTTGCTTGTTCTTGATTTAGAGTTCCTTGGATTGTCTTTGCAGAAGAATGGCCTGAACTATCGCTGCATCCTTTCTTAGACCATCCGCATCGACCACATAACCCAGATATAGAAGTTCAGGTCGACAAAAATGACACTTCTTCTTAGACACCGTCAGAGTCAGAGGCGGCCACTTAAGGCCTTTAAAGACCTCCTTTAACACCTACACATACTTCTCAAAGGTAGCGGTAATAATGATGATGTCGTCTAAATAGACGAACACATATGGTTCTAAATCAGGACCAAGAACTGTGTCAATCAGACGCTGAAATGTGGCTGGACTATTTGACAATCCCATCGGTAAGCGTATGAACTGAAATAAACCCCTATTGGGAACAGTAAAGGCGGTTAAGGGGCGAAAGGATTTTTCTAAGGGTACTTGGAAGTAGGCATACTTGATGTCCATAGATGACATAAACTTAGCGTTACGAAGGCTGGCCGAAGTGGAATTGATGTTAGGGAGAGGATACGCATCCTTCTCAGATACCGCGTTGAGTTTTCGGTAATCGACGCAAACCTGGTACGATTCATCCTTTTTCTTTACTTGGAGGATGGGGGACGACCAAGGGCTGGTAGATGGTTCAACAATACTTTGTTCGAGCAATTTGTCCAGCTCTGTATTAATATCACCCTGCATCACAGGACTAACTGGATAGTACCTCTGCTTGATAGGCCTACAAGAGGTTTTTATCCCGCTCCACCCCAATTCACCACCCATATCGGTGAACGCCTCCGGCACAACCTTACTTAAAATCCGTGTTTGCTCCGGGGTAAGATGTTCTTCCGAAGCAATTGAATTCACGCTGACATCAGCATCGCGCTGAAAAACTCATTTCCCACAACGAAGATCTGGGAAAATCCCAAACTTCCTCCAAAAAAATCAATGCCGAGAATCAAGGTATGCGGCAAAGCTGGGACTATTAAGGCCGAAATCATTTTAATTTTATTTTCAACTTTGATTGGCAACTCAACTGAACCGATACTTGGACAACTTTGTCCATTAGCCTCCTTACATGACATCACATTATTCGAATTGGGTTTAAGCCTCAATTTCTTTAGCAACGCCCACCCAGGGCCTTCTATAATCGTGCTTGAAGCACCCGAATCCAACAATCCCAATAAATTGACATCAAACACGGAAACAGACAAATACGGACGCTCATCACTTTGCGCATGAGACAACACATAATCTAACATAACTCTCTGCCTGAAGGGCAACTGACATCTGGCAGATCTCCCGATAGAGCCACACGCACTGCCACGCGAGGACTCCTCTATTAGTTTTCCGACTTGCACTTCGGACAAGTCCGGACATTAAAACCCGGGTTGCCACACCGGAAACAATGCTTCTTCCTTTCCACTCTGCATTCCTTTGCAGCGTGTCCAGGTTTCCGACAATTCCAGCAATTCAATATTGCATTTACCTGAGCTGTCGAGGTGGTCGCATGATCGGTATAAACGTAAGCCAAATCTGGCTCTATCAAAGAATTTCTATTCCTCGGGGGGGAACAAAGGACTCAATGGACTCTTTACGAGCTTCCAATTGCCTTCCTACATCGAGAAGTGAGGTGATGTGGGTCAAACCTAGTTGACTCTGATAGAAGGGAGAAATATTTCGCAGGAGAACTCACAAGCGAGCTTCCTCGTTGACGGAAATCGTGAGACGGTTTAACATGTTATCCATGATGGCGAGGTACATACCGATATTTTCATCTGGACCCTGCGTCCTACGCTTAATTTCATTGAAAAGCCATTCGTTGTAATCCGGGGGTAAAAATTTCTTTCGTAATTCTGTCACAAGTTGTGTCCACGAGAAAACATGGGAACGGAACCAAATGAGAGCCTTTTCCAGAAAAAGATCACTGGCCGACATGAAAAGCTGTTCCATTGAAACATTTCGTGATACACATAATTCCTCCACGTTTTCTAGAAAAGAGCGCAAAAAGCATCGGGAACTGCTACCATCAAACTTAGTGAAGTCTTAATCCGAGACGAAGAAGCATCAGGGGCTAATTGATGGATGACACTGTCAACCATGTCATCATCAGACTCAGGTTCCGAAGTCGAATCTGATATACTCGCTGAAGACATCAACGTGCTCAACTCAAGTGGTAATCGAACTGACAACGACAATCTGAGATACTTTTTCCCACGTGAGTTTAAATCTAATTGTAACCCCATCAATGTCGCTAAGTAACCGGATCGCAAAACCTGTTCTGCGTCTGCGACTGCCTGAGATCTTTCAGCTCTCTTAAACGTATGAAATAGACAGTCCGATAGTTTAATAAAGAACGAGCTTTGGTCATCTTCCGAAAAACCTGAAACTTCACCCTGAAGAAGCGAAACCGAACCCTCTATTACCTTAGAATCATCTGCGAATTTATACGGGTACGGTGGATATTTAGTCTCAATTCCAGACTTTTCCAATCTCAAATATCCTCTAAGACTTTTTCTCATCTCAACAACCGTTTTCACGTCAACTACACCTCTTATGGCTAATTTATATACAAGATCGTCTTTGTCAAGACGGTTAACGTCTATTCTACCCTCCATAATTTCAGAACACAACAAAAAGAATGTATCGCAAGGAACCCTGCTCTAACTAACCCAACAAAAAAAAACAAAACTACACCGCGAAGATAACCTCTCCAAACGGAATGAGAGGAAAGGATGTGCGAGACCTCAAGATAGAGAGAAGAAGGAAAAAAAAAAAATTAACAACCACCAGACCAATTAACCACTGGAGTCTAAGATGTTAATGACTTGGGCCCCACGTTGGGCGCCAATTTGTGACGTTAAGATGGGAGTGAGTAAATGAGGAAATGGAAAAGGTCGCCAGGTAGAGATATGCCTGCCTATTGAAGAGAAAAAAAAGCTGCGTACCCCTCTACCAGAGTAGCAGTAAACAAAATTACTCAAAGATTTAATTTTAATGGTTTAATAAAAATAAAATGCAGTGGTTGATGAATACAAGGCGCAGAAAAGAAAATAAACAATGCAAATCATCAAATCGGGGGTCAGACGGACTCTCGATCACTACCCTAATACCTACACTAACGTGCACCTAAATCGGTACTGACAAAACTTTAATGAGCCTAACTTGGCTAAGTTCAACTATAACTCTCTTTTACTATGACAGACCAATAACGGTAGCTCAATAACACAATAAAACAAAAAGAATTGGTTAACAAAAAAAATCCTGAAGGGATACACTGGTACCGTTGCTGGTACCCAAACTCAATTTGTGAAGTGCACCCTACTATAACTAACTATAACTAACTAACAAGCTAACAATAGCTATAACCAACCAAGAATTATATCACTTAAGTATAAGTTATCAATCGATATGCGGTATGATCTTCAAATCACTAATTACCTTGAGTATATGTTATTGATAGTTAAAGTCAATAATCTTAATGCCAGTGCCGAGCACTGGTTACCTTAACCCATAAGCGAGATCCCATGTAGAATTCACAGTGCAGTGCCAACACCCAAACAATACTTGTACGAAAATGGGCTCGAAATGGAAACGCTTGGACACTGCGAACAGCTGACTCGAAAGGCAGTCGTACACTTGAACGGCTCACACTTGAAATACAGCCTGAATTACAGCCTCCGCCGTATACGTGAATGCCGTATACTTGAATGCCGTATACTTGAATTTCTGCCGTACACGTGAATGCCGTATACTTGAATCTCTGCCGTACACGTGAACCTTAATAAAGAAATATAAGACATGGTTCTTACTATAAAAATTACGAAAAGCACTGCCGTGAAGGCAGGAGCTTCTGAGCGCTCGTACATGCACCTTGTAGGTAGATTCGCATTTTCCAGTTTTGGAAACAGGAAATTTTTGACAGCTGTCAAACAAATTTTCAAACTGAGGCGATAATCCAGACTTCAAGTCAGTGCTTTAGGTGACCAATTTTTTTTCGATAATTCGCTAAAATTTTTCACGGTATCTATGGTCTTGGTAATGCGATCTGGACAAAATTTCGCACGTAGTTTGAATACATTATTCCTCACCTGGGTGCAAAATTTCATTCCAATCAAATCGGTAGTTTCGAAATTATCAGGAACAGAATATTTTGAACGGCCCTATTCAGGGAACCCCTAGTATAATTTTGCTCATAGATGAACGTGATCACGACCTTCGAAATCCACACCTATCCTGAAAATTTCAAGTCCCTAGGCCTTTTCTTTCGAAAGTTATGATTTTCTATGGTTTCTATGGTTCTGGTCATGCGATCTAGAGAAATGTAGCTTGAATATAGCATTCTCCATTAATATACAGAATTTCGTCACGATCGAATCTGTAGTTTGGAAATTATCAAGAAAACTAAATTTCAAACGACCATAATTACGGAACCCCTAGTATAATTTTGCTCGTAGATGAAAGTGATCAAGACAATCGAGATCCAGATTTATTAATTCCCACAGGCAATGTGGGAATTAATAAATCTAGAAACAGGAAAAAAAAAAAACTACTACCTCAAACATGATTTTGGACGCTGATCGTTTGAATGACCATTTCTCGGAGGTTGGGCAGAGGATTCGGGATTTGATAAAGCCATCTCTAGAGTTATCAACCGAGTTACTAAAAAAACTCAAAGTAAATTCACCCTCATCGATGTATCTTCACCCGGTCACCGAGGAGGAAATTTTGAATGTCACTAAATCCCTGAAAGACAAGAAGAGCAAGGATGTCTACGGCTTTTCGGTATCGTTGTTGAAGAAGATCATCCCATACGTTAAAAAACCTATGTGCAAAATCATGAATGACTGTTTCGAGCAGGGAGTGTTTCCGGAAAATCTGAAAATTGCGGTAATAACACCAATACCGAAGAAAGGAGATCCAGATAAGTACGAAAACTACAGACCAATATCCATCTCACCAGCTATCTCCAAAGTTTTTGAATCTGTCTTGAAAAACCGTCTGATTAAATTCCTCGAAACTAGCGCTTTGCTCCATCATTCTCAACATGGTTTCAGACGCCGACGGTCAACTATCACGGCAATGATCGATGTACTTGATAAGATTATTGAAGGATATAACAGTGGTGAGGATGTTGAACTGTCCTGCATCGACCTCAGTAAGGCTTTTGATAGCGTTCCACATGAGATTTTGTTGAATAAGCTCCAACATTACGGCATAAGAGGAAAAGCCTACGATATTTTTGAATCCTACCTGTCAAATCGATCCCAAAAGGTTGAATGGGGAACCTCCTTATCAAACACCAAGATAGTCGAGACAGGAGTACCACAGGGTTCTATATTGGGACCTATTTTGTTCATCCTCTTCACGAACGACTTACATGTCAATGTGGAGGCCGATCGAATATGCAGTTACGCAGACGACACAGCACTTCTTATTAAGTCGAAACATAATCTGGATAGTAAGACATCGAAGTCCCTAGAAGAGGCCAAGAAATGGTTTCATGCAAACGGTCTACAAATAAATGCCGAAAAAACTCAGAAACTCACTTTTACCACCAGAAATCACACTGATGCATCTCCAACCGAGTGTCTTACATACCTAGGAATAACATTTCATTCGTCGCTTGTCTGGAGTAAATACATCGATGAACTGTGCGGAAGGCTATCGACCGCTATATTTCTGATTAGAAGGATGAAACAGATATCGAGTGTGGAAACTGCTAAACACACCTATTATTCTGCCTTTCACAGTCCAATGTTATATGGAATCATTTTGTGGGGACAAGGTTCCTGCATCGAGAAGGTCCTGCTGAAACAAAAATGGGCCATCAGGACAATCTATGGGATGGAACGAACTGAAAGCTGCCGAGGAGTTTTCAAGAGGGAGAAGATTCTTACAGTTGTATCATGTTTCATACTTACCTGTGTAAAATATGTTCATCAGAATCGAGACAAATTTCCAACTAATTCTCACTTCCACGATTATAACACTCGCGAGAAACATAACTTTGCTCTTCCACATGCTAGACTCAAGAAAACTCAGCAAGGTCCAAACTATATATGTTTGAAATTATATAATAAATTGCCTGATACCATCAAAATACTAAATGAACAAAACTTCAACAGGAAAGTTAAAGAACTGTTGCTGCAGAACACAATCTACAGTTTGGATGAATTTTAAAATGTTTGTTTATTTGTCTGAAATTTTTAATTGAATGACTCATATTTATATAGTTTTTTTGACAAACCGTTTAATTTATTGACGGTAAATATTTATGATGTACAATAGTGTATTGTAATATTTTAATTTCTGTTATAATGTGTGTACATTCATGAATAAATTATTATTATTAAATTATTAGATCCACACCTATCCTGAAAATTTCAAGTCCCTAGGCGTTTCCGTCCAAAAGTTACAATTTTCTATGGTTTCTATGGTTCTGGTGATGCGAACTGAACAAAATTTCGCATGTAGCTTGAACACCTAATTTTCCATTAAACTGCAAAATTTCATCTCGATCGAATCTGTAGTCTCGAAGTAATCAGGAAAACAAAATTTCGAGCGGCCATATTTACGGAACCCCTCGGCGAATTTTGCCCAATAACGAACTTAACCGCGGCATTTGAGATTCGAACCCACCCTGAAAATTTCAAGTTTCTAGGACATTCCGTTCGAGAGTTATCGTGTATACGGACGGCCGGACGGACGGACAGACTCAAATTTTCCGACGGATTCGTCATCAGTGAGTCGAACATAGTCGATTGAGACCATTTTCGGCTCAAAATTCGAAAAATACAGACATCGTGACGAAATGATATAGCCCTCGTGTAAGTAGTACGAGCGCTCAAAAATGATCTCATATCTCTAAGTTGTTGTTCGAGGGAATTGAAGCAAGATGTATTCAGTTCTTCGTGAAAAAACACAACAAAAAATTCTTCTCAACACAATTGTCGCAATCGAAACCTAATAAAAGATGTTCAGACAGTGGTTCAAGGAACAAAAAGGCATTCATACCTCTTAGATGTCCAAGAGTTGATTTGTAAGAATAGCGGTCCTCGTGGAAAAATATAAAACGTTAATCCCAGAAATATTCCAGTAAACCTCACAGGGAATTCTTCAAATTGAAGTTATAATCGCCTATAACAAGGATGATCCAAGATCCTTTCCTCAATTCAAAAATCTCCTCCACGTTCTTGAAATACTTAACCAAATCACCGTCAAACAGAATATCACATTGACACCTCATTCCCAAAGTTCACACAGAGATACCAACTGTCGATTTTGACAACCAAGAAAAAGATTAAAAAGAAATCGAAAGTTATTTGATAATGCTATTCGGTAATTCCCATTGAGATGTTCTACTTGTATATACTAAATAGGGCATTCTATAAATTCAAATCCATGGAAACGACTATAAGTCCGGAAATCATACGTAGAGGCCAAAAAATCTTATCCGTGACATAAAAGCTAACGGAATGACAATGACAGACGCTAGAGTTAACCTCACAAATTCCAAAACAAAACAAACAGAAGGAACGAATTTAGCCAATTCAAGCACGGAGATTCAGGAAATATCAATTACATTAGCGAGATGATAAATATATAACGTACCAAGGAATGAATTCAAACATTGAAAATAGAAATGATAGCGTTAGGTAAAATTTCGCAATTTTTCCATAGTGCATGGTGGAAATAAACAATGATGCGAAATCATAACGTTACATCATATCTAATATCTAATTATTATTATCAAATGAAAATTTTTACAATGAAGAGGTAGGCCAAAATAATCAAATAATAATAATAATAATAATATTTATTCAACATAAAACTATTATTTACAATATGAAGCGGGACATGGCAGTATGTGTCATCAATTAATGTACTGGTGGAAATCCAAATTAAGGAGTGAACTGAATGAAACGTGTCATAATTGATCGACAAGAGTAGCAGTTAGACAAGATTCTGGCTTTTTAGCCGTCATCAGTACCGCATAACTCAGTCGACGACGATGACCAATATGAAAAGTAGAACCTATATTACCAGCGAGAAGACGCGCATCGATACAATGTAGAGAGCCGCGACATCTGGAGTGAAATCAATTTATTCTTATTATTATTTTTGTTTATTGATTTGAGGTTTTCACTTATGGACTCGAATACAAAACAATGAAAATATCATGAGGACCCTCGACTACTAAAAAAATTAACGAAATGCCAAACACCAGCTACTGACGTGATTCCATCTATCTGTCATAGGAATTCTTGAAAGCATGTATCTATCCTGCATTGATCACATCATGCCCGACGTCATTCCGCAAGTGAATCACTCTGTTGGTTGAAAAGTTCCTTCGTTAGTTTGTCCTGAAGTTTTCCTTGAGTATTTTATAGTTATGGCCACTCAGTCTGTTAATTCCACTTCTATACAACAAACCAATGTCAACACCGAAGCAGCCGTGCAGAGCTCTTTAGATTATTATGGAGTCTCCTCTAGTTCTACGATCTTCGAACGTTGGAAGCTGGAACATTTTGAAACGGTTTTCATATGATGGCCGAACCCGACCAAATGGTATTCTTGTGTTCCAGCGCTGCACAGACCCCAACATATCTATCTCTTTTCCGAGTGTTGGCGACCAAGCAGGACTGACATATTCCATGATCGGACGGACAAATGACTGGTAGAGGCTTGCTTGTGATAATATCACATCTAGAAAAAGATTTTTGTAGTTGAAATGTAGTCTGCCTTGCCCTTGAACAAGCGGTGGTTATAATATGTTCAGACTAGCTCAGGTCACTCGACACTACTGACTACTGTGATCATCATAGGTCCTGGTTTTTGAAAAGGACTGAAATTTACTTCCCTTCGCCTTTAATATAATTTTTCCTTTTTCCTTCTATTGATGACTACTGTGATGTATCTTATCAAAGGTTCTTATATTAGCAGCCTGTTATTCATAACGACATTTAGTCATTTAGATGAGTTCCTTTGTTACACAAATTGGTGATGGTGGTACAGCTCAGACATGCGCAGTGAAATACATTGCATCTCCCAGATTTTTTTTTTATAAATTCATTATTTTGAACACGTAAAAAAAACTAAAAACAAACATACCTATTATACATTTATAATCGATCTGGTCTCTTAATTATTCTTTCATACCTCGTCACAACTGTTGAATGAAAAAGACATGCCATTTCCTTCCCATCCGTTTCAATTGTTTCATTACCTGAAAAAGAGTGAGGATCGTTTGAAAAAGTATCTGAAAATTCATCTCTCTCTTCTTCAGACTTATAACTTTCTTCACAATCGGTGTAATCATCATAATAATTTATTCTCGAATCGTGGTAATATGCTTAAAGAAAAGATCTTCACCTTGGTTGATATCGAAATTCATCTGACCAGGAAAACTTGGTTTCAACATTTTGAGTTTTTTGGCAGATAGAGTTTTCGTTTATTTCACTACGAATAATATTGTTTCTGACGAACTCATCACTGATTTTATTATAGAACCTATTGCGACATATTCCATGATCGGACGGACAAATGAATATCACATCTAGAAAAAGATTTTTGTAGTTGAAATGTAGTCTGCCTCGCCCTTGAACAAACGGTCGTTATAATATCTTCAGACTAGCTCATGTCACTGGACACTACTGTGATGTATCTTATCAAAGGTTCTTATATTAGCAGCCTGCTATTCATAACGACATTGAGATGAGTTCCTTTATTACACAAATTAGTGATTGTGGTACAGCGCAGACATGCGCAGTGGAATACATTACAACTACCAAAACCCAAGTCGCAATGGCTAGCTACCGATAACAAGTTTGACTGATCAACGGTGTACTGTAATCTCAATCAGGGTCGTCGGCATGTCGAGGCGTCTCGTCGTTTATTGTATATTCTCGGAGAGTAGCGGCCGTTCTATTCGGTTCTAGAAGCTCTGAGAGACGCGACAGGTCCGGCATAAATTCGTTACAGTATCTATTATATATATTATTCTTCATCTTTGTGCGAAATGTCATTCCAATCCAATGAGTAGTTTCGGAATTATCAGGGAAAAAATAGTTGAACAGCTATATTTACGGAACCCCTAGTCTAATTTTGCTCATTGATGCACGTGACCGCGAAATTCGCGATCCGAACCTATCCTGGGAATTTCAAGTTCCTAGGCCTTTCCGTTCGAAAGCTATGATTTTCTATGGTTCTGATCATGCGATTTGGAATATATCATTCTCAATGTAAATACAAAATTTGGTCAAGATCAAATCCATAGTTTTGAAATTATAAAGAAAACTGAATTTCAAACGGCCATATTTACGGAACCCCTAGTCTAGTTTTGCTCATTGATGGACGTGACCGCGACATTCGAGATCCACACCTATCCTGAAAATTTCAAAGTCCCTAGGCCTTTCCTTTACGGAGTTATAATTTTCTATGGTTTCTATAGTTCTGGTCATGCAAGCTGGACGAAATTTTGCATGTAGCTTGAGCACGTAATTCTCCATCTGAGTGCAAAATTTCACCTCGATCGAATCAGTAGTTTCGAAGTAATCGGAAAAACAAAATTTCGAGAGGCCATATTTACGGAACCCCTCGGCGAATTTTGCCCAATAACGAACTCAACTGCGGCATTCGAGATTCGAACCTACCCTGAAAATTTCAAGTTTCTAGGACATTCCATTCGAGAGTTATCGTGTATACGGACGTCCGGACGGACGGACAGACAGACTCGAAGTTTTTGACGGATTCTTGATCAGTGAGGCGTACTCTATCGTTTGAGACCATTTTCGGCTCAAAATTCGGAAAATACAGACATCGTGAGGAAATGAAATAGCCCTCGTGTAAGTATAACGAGCGCTCAAAAAGGTAAACGAATGAGCCCAACATCAAATAATTGAAACACAAAACATCGCCTAGTGGTAGGCAGCACAACATACCCGGTATACGCACATTTAGTACCAAGCGGTAGCAAGCAATGGTCACATTGGTTTCGGTACATCTTGCCCCCTAGCTTTTGAGACCGAAAAACCCGCGAGTCGGGAGCTGGCAGAATTAAGGGTTTAAAATGGTAGACGTGGAAACTTCCTTGCTCCTTGTTATCATTACCCTCATCACACAGTAGATAAGTATTAACACGAATCTGTTTCTTAATCCTATAAGGTCCCTCAAACAGAAGCAAAAACTTCTTTGTCTCCGCCTCGATTGCCGAGGAAGCAACATTCGCAGGCAACAACACCAGGTCACCAGGCTGAAACCGCGTCGACTCCTTCACTAGTAAGAATATATCCCAGGTAATTTATCCGTTGCCGAAAAAAATGACACTTACTTTTCTTGAGAGTGAGGCCCGCCTCTCTTAGTCGTAGAAATACTCTATTCAGGTGTTCAATATGCTGATCAAAAGATTCATACATAACCAGTAAATCGTCAACATATGCCACGAAGAATTCTTTGAACACCAGAAACAGAATCAATGCACCTGGTGAAAGCACTTGTAGAGATTTTAAGTACAAAAGGTAACTCCTTGAATTGGTCGGTTTTTGTACCAACCATGAAACCTGTGTCCTTTTTGCTGGATTCATACAACGGGCATTGCCAATATCCATCCGTTAGGTCCATTGAAGAAATATACTTTTTACCGGAAACCAAGTTGATGATTTCTTGAATTGGTTTCGGTTTTTTCAAAATCTGATTCCATGCGATCGTTTTAGTGCCTGGCATCAAGACACAGACGAACGCTGCCATCTTTTTGAGCGCTCGTACTACTTACACGGGGGCTATATCATTTCGTCACGATGTCTGTAGTTTTCGAATTTTGAGCCGAAAATGGTCTCAATCGACTATGTTCCACTCACTGATGACGCATCCGTCGGAAAATTCGAGTCTGTCCGTCCAGCCGTCCGTCCGGCCGTCCGACCTTCCGTCCGTAAGCACGATAACTCTCGAACGGAGCAACCTAGAGACTTGAAATTTTCAGTGTGGGTTCATTTCCCGAATGCCTCGGTTGAGTTCGTTAATGGGCCAAATTCCACCAGGGGTTCCGTAAATATGGCTTTTCAAAGTTTTGTTCCCCTGATTACTTGGAAACTACAGATTTGATCGAGATGAAATTTCGCAGTCAAATGGAAAATGGGGTGTTCAAGCTACATCTGAAATTTTGTCCAGATCGCATCACCAGAACCATAGAAACCATAGAAAATTGTAACTTTTGACCTAACTAGCCATTAGGGGTGACACAAAAGGCGTATTTGCCCTTTCTATGATATCCCATCTAATCATCTGATCAATTTACTGCTGCTCTATGCGCTACAGGAAAAGGATATGGTTTCATGAAAAATTCAGAGTCATCTCTCAATCTTATCCCACACGAGAACAAAGAGGTGCGACCTGGTGTATCCGAAAAAATATCACTATATTCACTGAGAAGTCTCGAAAATTCAACTTTGTTACTCCCAGAAAGTAAACTCATGCCGACTGACGAAACGCTGTGATCTTCATTACAAATGAGAATGTTTTTTGAGCGCTCGTACTACTTACACGAGGGCTATATCATTTCGTCACGATGTCTGTATTTTTCGAATTTTGAGCCAAGAATGGTCTCAATCGACAGTGTTCGACTCACTGATTACGAATCCGTCGGAAAATTCGAGTTTGTCCGTCCGGCAGTCCGTAAGCACGATAACTCTCGAACGAATCAACCTAAAGACTTGAAATTTTCAGTGTAGGTTAAGATCCCAAATGCCTCGGTTAATTTCGTTAATGGGCAGAATTCCACTAGGGGTTCCGTAAATATGGCCGTTCAAAATTTTGTTCTCCTGATTACTTCTAAACTACAGATTCGATCGAGATGAACATTTGCACTCGAATGGAGAATGAGGTGTTCAAGCTACATGTGAAATTTTGTCCAGATCTCATGACCAGAACCATAGAAAATTGTAACTTTTGAACGGAAACGTCTAGGGCCTCGAAATTTTGAGGATAGGTGTGGATCTCGAATGTCGTGATCACGTTCATCTATGAGCAACATTATTCTAGGGGTTCCGTAAATATGGTCGTTTGAAATTTAGTTTTCTTGATAATTTCAAAACTTGTGACGTAAACTTTGAGGGAGCTGGTCACAAGGCAATTAGGCTCGCGGCTACACTCAGGGGAGATGGGAGTGAGTGGATGAGGAAATGGAAAAGGGCGTCAGGTAGAGATATGCCTGCCTATTGCAAAGGAAACAAAGCTGCGTACCCCTCTACCAGAAAAGCAGTAAACAAATTTACTCAAAGGTTCAATTTGAATGATTTAATAAAAATAACTTGCAGTGGTTCATGAGTACAAGGCGAAAGAAAGAAAATAAACAACGGAAATCATTAAATCGGGAGCCAGACTGACTCTCGATCACTACCCTAATACCTATACTAACTTGTACCTAAATCGATACTGACAAAACTTTAATCAGCCTAACTTGGCTAAGTTCAATAACGGTAGTTCGATAACCCAATACAGCCAAAAGAATTGGTTAACAAAAATAATCCTGGAGGGATACACTGGTACCGTGCTGGTACCCAAACGCAATTTGTGAAGTGCGCCCCACTATAACTGCAAACAAGCTCAAAATAGTTTTAACTAACCAACAAAGTCAGTGGTTACCTTAACCCATAAGCCCTTTTTTTTCCCACGTAGCATTCACAGTGCAGTGCCAGCACCCAGACAATGCTTGTACGAAGAGGGACTCGAAATAGAAGACGCTTGGATACTTCGAACAGTTGACTAGAAAGGCAGTCGTACACTTGAACAACCTACACTTGAACGCCGTATACTTGAAACTTCCTACTTGAATGTCGTACACGTGAATGCCGTACACTTGAATCTCTGCCATACACGTGGAATATAGCCTCCGCCGTATACGTGAATCTCTGCCGTACACGTGAATCTCTGCGTACACGTGAACCCTAATAAAGAAATATAAGACATGGTTCTTACTATAACAATGATTTCATACCTCTAAGTTGTTGTTCGAGGGAATTGAAGCAAGATAAAATCAGTTCTTCGTGGAAAGTCCAACGGGAAATTCTTTTTCAACACAATTATCGCAATAGAAACCTAATAAAAGATGTTTAGACAGTGGTTCAAGGAACAAAAGGACATTCTTACCTCTTAGATGTCCAAGAGTTAATTCGTAAGAACAGCGGAAAAATATCGCACGTTAATCCCAGAAATATTGCGGTAAACCTAACAGGAATGCTTCAAATTGAAGTTATAATCGCCTACACAAGGATGTTTTAAAATCACTAATTCTCCAATTCAAAAATCGCCACGTTCTTCCAACTATCTCAACCAAATAAAATCCGTTCACAGAATATCGCCTTGACACCTCATTACCAAAGGTTCCAACGAGATACCAACTGTCGAACTTGACAACCAAGAAAAAGAAGAATAAAAGAATTCGGAAATTATTGGATAATGCTATTTGGTAGTTTCCATCGAAATGTTTTACTTGTATCTACTAAATTAGGCATTCTGTAATTTCAAATTCACGGTAACGACCATAAGTCCATAAATCATATGTAGAGGCCAAAAATTCTTACTCGTGACATAAAACTAACGACAATGACAATGACTTCACAGTTAACCTCACAAATTTCAAAACAAAACAAACTGAAGGGACGAAGTCCGCCAAGTCCAGCACATTACATTAGCGAGATGATAAATATATAATGTACCAGACGGGATGAATTCAAACATTGAAAATACAAATGCTAGCGTTATGTGGGATCTCGTAACTATCCCTAGTGCATGGTGGAAATAACCAATGCTGTGAAATCATAACGTTACAAACTACAGATTCGATCGTGACGAAATTCTGTATACTAATGGAGAAATTTATATTCAAGCTACATTCCTCCAGATCACATGACCAGAACCATAGAAACCATAGAAAATCATAACTTTCAAACGGAAAGGCCTAGAGACTTGAAATTTTCAGGATAGGTGTAGATCTGAAATGTGGCGTTCACGTTCATCAATGAGCAGAATTATACTAGGGGTTTCGCAAATACGGTCGTTTGAATTTTTGTTTTCTCGATCATTTCGAAACGGATTCGATCGAGATACAATTTTGTATTTACAATAGAACGACATATTAAAGCAACATTTCGTCTAGATCGCATAATCAGAACCATAGAAACCATAGAAGATTATAACTTCCGAAGGAAAAGGCCTAGGAACTTGAAATTTTCGGGGTGGGTTCGGATCGCGAATTTCACGGTCACGTTCATCAATGAGCAAAATTAGACTAGGGGTTCCGTAAATATGGCTGTTCAAAATATTCTGTTCCTGATAATTTCGAAACTACCGATTTGATTGGAATGAAATTTTGCAACTAGCTGAGGAATAGTGTATTCAAACAACGTGCGAAATTTTGTCCAGATCGCATCACCAAGACCATAGATACCGTAGAAAATTTCAGCGAAATATCGAAAAAAAAATTGGTCACCTAAAGCACTGACTTGAAGTCTGGATTATTGCCTTAGTTTGAAAATTTGATTGACAGCTGTCAAAAATTTCCTCAATTGGTTTCCAAACCTGGAAAATGCGAATCCACCTACAAGGTGCATGTACGAGCGCTCAAAAGCTTCTGCCTTCACGGCAGTGCTTTTCGTAATTTTTTCAGAGGCAAATTTATTCATTATTTTCGACATTGACAGTGTTTCAGATGTAAACGTCGTATTATGATTGTCTATTTCTTCCAAAACCAGAACCTCGCCCTCATATTTCAGCGATACAGTACGTTGGCATAACAAAATATCTGCCTTAAAATGGCGCAAAATGTCACAACCAATGATTACTGGTTGAGACAAACTATTGATGACTAAAAATTCAGAATTGAATTTCACATACCAGGCAAAAAAAATTTTTTCGTGGCAAAATGCGTAGAAGAAAACAGCCAGTGAGAGTTTACGTGGGGTGGTCCGTGGGTGTTTAGTGATATGTTTTCGCCTCGCAAATATGATTAATTTTCTTGTAATTGCGAAGAAACACCAAAAAAAAAAGGTGTTTTTTCAGTTTTTTGCTTGTAAAATCTGAACCAATAAAGCGGTGCTGATATTTCCAACAAACGAATTGTAGAGAATGAGAAGACGAAGAAAATGAGTGCTAGTGCAATGCAATCGGTTCATCATCACCGGGGGAAAGCCGGAAAAACCGTAAAAATCAGCTTTTTTTTCAAAACTCCATAATTCGGCCAATTTCAAAGTTGTATCGCTGGTTTTTCGGATGGAAGTAGTGGCTAATGAGTTCTTTGAGTGTGAACAATCCGGACGTTGTCGGATAGATAGTTTTTGCGTAATTGCTATTTGAATTATTTGAGGCACTTTTTTCCGGAGGAGGTGGATGCGTCGGAAGTATTCCGTATTTCATTTACAAAACGAATTTTGAAAGTAAAGGTATAGTACTACACTAGTTAGCCAGGAGATCCACATAATAGATAGATTCGACTTTTCCGATAGATTCACCTTTTCGGGTAGATTCACATTTTCGAATAGTTCGGTGAAGAAAACGAAGAAGAAATAATTTTGATTATTGCCAGAAGGGCCAAGAACGGTCCTGTCCTAAAATGTCAATCGAAGGGGGCGGGGCTTAGTTTATCCACGATATACGTTACGAAATTTCGTCGAAACCACCGAAAATTCACGAAAATTGATTTTGAAATATCGAAAGATAAGTTATTCAATTATATTCACCAAATATTTTCCTCAAAATCAGTTTATTTCCATACAAAATTCATAATAATTCTCCAACGTCAAATATTTCATTCAAAACTCCAGATTCCTTTATTACTTCTTCATCCACCATGGATTATTTTGTTTCCATAATTCTGAAAATATGAAAGAAGAATAAAATTAGTATGCTTAACAAAATGGTTATTCTTGAAATTCCATATTTGCTTCGCTCGGTTTGTCGAAGAATGATATTTATTCGATTCGATCAAGACAAAACATCCTAAACCTTCAAAATAGGGGTTGAAATAGTTTCAAGACACTGTATTCAATCTGATTCAAATCATTTGGATACCCCCAAAAAGTTTACTTTTGATTGTTCCATTTTTGCTGTGATCGGTTTGTCAAACAATGATATTTATTCGATTCGATCAAGACATTACATCCTAAACCTTTAAAATAGGGGTTGGAATAGTTTCAAGACACTATATTCAATCTGATTCAAAACATTTGGATACCCCCAAGAAGTTTACTTTCGATTGTTCCATTTTTGCTGTGATCGGTTTGTCGAACAATGATATTTATTCGATTCGATCAAGACAAAACATCCTAAACCTTCAAAATAGGGGTTGGAATAGTTTCAAGACACTGTATTCAATTTGATTCAAATCATTCAAGACACTATATTCAATCTGATTCAAATCATTTGGATACCCCCAAGAAGTTTACTTTTGATTGTTCCATTTTTGCTGTGATCGGTTTGTCGAACAATGATATTTTTTCGATTCGATCAAAACAAAACATCCTAAACCTTTAAAATAGGGGGTGGAATAATGTTCAATCTAATATACCTTATGAAGAACCCCTCGAAAGCTATATTCTCAAAATTTCTATTTTCACTTGCTCTGTAGTTGTTTTTCCTCGTGAAATCCTGAAAAATATCGAAAAGTAATGAAACTGTCTCGAAAAAGTTATGAGAACGATTTGGTATATCGTTCTTACCTGCTTTTCATCCCTAATTCGTTTTTCTTTCAGATTTTTGTACGAAGATTTGACCTCTTTTCTTCCTTGGGGGTTATTGATGATAAATAAATTATCCAAATATTGTCTCACTCAATATACTCTTATAGTTTCAACGGAAAGAGCCTTCCTACTCATTCGCAAACGTTCAATTTTTATATGATTCAACTCTGCTTCTTCAGTTCCATCTCGTTTTGCCCGATTTTCCAGAAAATACGAAGACTTGTTTTGAGAATTTCTACCTATATCCTTAGTCCAACTGTTTTCTTCATATCTTTTTGAATTTCGTCGTATACTGTCTGGACTTACTTGGAAAAGCTAAAGCAGGACCTATTTATTCGCAATTAATACTTTTGAAACCCTGATCATTGGGACTTTGAAGTGATGTCTTGGAGCTCCCAATTTTTTCGTTATTTACTGGAATTGAAATATGTATTATTACGATGGAATAACGTTTTAATCATTTACTCACCTAGATTTCTATCTTTCATTATTTTGAATTCATATTTTTCCATCTCGACATGAATGTAAACAAATCGGCCATGATTTGGAATGTCAACATTAATCGAGGATGATCGAATTAACTTTCGTCTTTATTCGGGAATTCGAATATTCTTTCAAATTTTGGCGGCAGCGTTAATTTCTTATCCTATTTCTTCAAATTCATCTCGAAATAACTGAGTTTCGAGAAATTTCGACGTCGTGTCACTCGTGTCAAAATACGATTTATCAGATATTTCGCGACAAACGTCACGTAATATCTATGCTCCACGTAAATTAATTCGGTTTTCTCGAGGTGTCAAAAATCGGACTTTTTCGAATCGAGTTCTTGCGTAAACCGGGGGAAGGTATTTGACCGAAATAGCTTTAAAAATACCTCGTGTCCTTTGGGATGATAATTCGACCGCTTTCGATCCCCGAGACGCCGCGGATCAAAAGCCTATACAATATCTTGGAGCTAACTTTTCGCGTTTTCGTCGATTTTCGACCATTTTCGACCATTTTCGAACTTAATTTTCGTTCGTTTGGAATTCGAAATAGGCAACTTTTCGAGTACCTTAGGAAAGCCCGTTTCTTCCTCTCGAAAACGCGGGGGCGCTTCGCGCTCCCGGTCTCTTTCTTTTTTCGCAATTTCAAAATTGCTCGAGGCCTTCGGCCTCTCGTTTCCAATAGTTTTTGTCTTAACATTTCTGTGGTTTCGAAAAAATAATTTTAGTATATGGACTAGTAAGCCAGGAGATCCACATAATAGGTAGATTCGACTTTTCCGATAGATTCACCTTTTCGGGTAGATTCACATTTTCGAATAGTTCGGTAGAGAAAACAAAGAAAAAATAATTACGATTATTGCCAGAAGGGCCAAGAACGGTCCTGTCCTAAAATGTCAATCGAAGGGGCGGGGCTTAGTCTATCCACGAAATACGTTTCGAAATTTCCTCGAAACCACCGAAAATTGATTTTGAAATATCGAAAGAAAAGTTATTCAATTATATTCACCAAATATTTTTCCTCAAAATTGGTTTATTTCATAATATTTCCATTAAAAATTCATAATAATTCTCCAACGTCAAATATTCCGTTCAAAATTCCAGATTCCTTCATTAATGTTTCATAAAATTCATCAAAGAGCCTGACATCCATATGTTCCATGTCTGACTGATCAAATTATCTCACTCTTGAAAGTAATCAAAATCGTATGAAAACCTAGAAAATAGGTGTGAGAGAGGGTTGGCAGAGTATATTCGTTCCTACCTATGCCATCTATATGCTTAAATTGGTCAAAGAGCCTGACATCCATATGTTCTATGTTTGACCGATCAAATTTTCTCACTCTTGAAAGTAATCAAAATCGTATGAAAACCTAGAAAATAGGTGTGAAAGAGGGTTGGCAGAGTATATTCGTTCCTACCTATGCCATCTATATGCTTAAATTGGTCAAAGAGCCTGACATCCATATGTTCCATGTCTGACCGATCAAATTATCTCACTCTTGAAAGTAACCAAAAATGAATGAAAACCTACAAAATGGGTGTTAGAGAGGGTTGGCAGAGTATTTTCGTTCCTACCTATGCAATCTCCATGCTCAAATTGGTCAAATAGCCCCCACACCATATGTTCCATGTCTGACCGATCAAATTATCTCACTCTTGAAAGTAACCAAAAATGAATGAAAACCTACAAAATGGGTGTTAGAGAGGGTTGGCAGAGTATTTTCGTTCCTACCTATGCAATCTCCATGCTCAAATTGGTCAAATAGCCCCCACACCATATGTTCCATGTCTGACCGATCAAATTATCTCACTCTTGAAAGTAACCAAAGATGAATGAAAACCTACAAAATGGGTGTTAGAGAGGGTTGGCAGAGTATTTTCGTTCCTACCTATGCAATCTCCATGCTCAAATTGGTCAAATAGCCCCCACACCATATGTTCCATGTCTGACCGATCAAATTATCTCACTCTTGAAAGTAACCAAAGATGAATGAAAACCTACAAAATGGGTGTTAGAGAGGGTTGGCAGAGTATTTTCGTTCCTACCTATGCAATCTCCATGCTCAAATTGGTCAAATAGCCCCCACACCATATGTTCCATGTCTGACCGATCAAATTATCTCACTCTTGAAAGTAACCAAAAATGAATGAAAACCTACAAAATGGGTGTTAGAGAGGGTTGGCAGAGTATTTTCGTTCCTACCTATGCAATCTCCATGCTCAAATTGGTCAAATAGCCCCCACACCATATGTTCCATGTCTGACCGATCAAATTATCTCACTCTTGAAAGTAACCAAAGATGAATGAAAACCTACAAAATGGGTGTTAGAGAGGGTTGGCAGAGTATTTTCGTTCCTACCTATGCAATCTCCATGCTCAAATTGGTCAAATAGCCCCCACACCATATGTTCCATGTCTGACCGATCAAATTATCTCACTCTTGAAAGTAACCAAAAATGAATGAAAACCTACAAAATGGGTGTTAGAGAGGGTTGGCAGAGTATTTTCGTTCCTACCTATGCAATCTCCATGCTCAAATTGGTCAAATAGCCCCCACACCATATGTTCCATGTCTGACCGATCAAATTATCTCACTCTTGAAAGTAACCAAAAATGAATGAAAACCTACAAAATGGGTGTTAGAGAGGGTTGGCAGAGTATTTTCGTTCCTACCTATGCAATCTCCATGCTCAAATTGGTCAAATAGCCCCCACACCATATGTTCCATGTCTGACCGATCAAATTATCTCACTCTTGAAAGTAACCAAAAATGAATGAAAACCTACAAAATGGGTGTTAGAGAGGGTTGGCAGAGTATTTTCGTTCCTACCTATGCAATCTCCATGCTCAAATTGGTCAAATAGCCCCCACACCATATGTTCCATGTCTGACCGATCAAATTATCTCACTCTTGAAAGTAACCAAAGATGAATGAAAACCTACAAAATGGGTGTTAGAGAGGGTTGGCAGAGTATTTTCGTTCCTACCTATGCAATCTCCATGCTCAAATTGGTCAAAGAGCCTGACATCCATATGTTCCATGTTTGACCGATCAAATTATCTCACTCTTGAAAATAATCAAAATTGTATGAAAACCTAGAAAATAGGTGTGAGAGAGGTTTGGCAGAGTATATTCGTTCCTACCTATGCCATCTATATGCTTAAATTGGTCAAAGAGTCTGACATCCATATGTTCCATGTTTGATTGATCAAATTATCTCACTCTTGATAGTAATCAAAATTGTATGAAAACCTAGAAAATAGGTGTGAGAGAGGTTTGGCAGAGTATATTCGTTCCTACCTATGCCATCTATATGCTTAAATTGGTCAAAGAGTCTGACATCCATATGTTCCATGTTTGATTGATCAAATTATCTCACTCTTGATAGTAATCAAAATTGTATGAAAACCTAGAAAATAGGTGTGAGAGAGGTTTGGCAGAGTATATTCGTTCCTACCTATGCCATCTATATGCTTAAATTGGTCAAAGTGCCTGACATCCATATGTTCCATGTTTGACCGTTCAAATTATCTCACTCTTGAAATTAATCAAAATTGTATGAGAACCTAGGAAATAGGTGTGATAGAGGGTTGGCAGAGTATATTCGTTCCTACCTATGCCATCTATATGCTTAAATTGGTCAAAGAGCCTGACATCCATATGTTCCATGTTTGACCAATCAAATTATCTCACTCTTGAAAGTAATCAAAATTGTATGATAACCTAGAAAATAGGTGTGAGAGAGAGGTTTGGCAGAGTATATTCGTTCCTACCTATGCCATCTACATGCTTAAATTGGTCAAACAGCCTGACATCCATATGTTCCATGTTTGACCGATCAAATTATCTCACTCTTGAAAGTAATCAAAATTGTATGAAAACCTAGAAAATAGGTGTGAGAGAGGGTTGGCAGAGTATATTCGTTCCTACCTATGCCATCTATATGCTTAAATTGGTCAAAAAGCCTGACATCCATATGTTCCATGTTTGACCGATCAAATTATCTCACTCTTGAAAGTAATCAAAATTGTATGAAAACCTAGAAAATAGGTGTGAGAGAGGGTTGGCAGAGTATATTCGTTCCTACCTATGCCATCTACATGCTTAAATTGGTCAAAGGGCCTCATAGCAGAGCAACATCATATTTTCCTTGTCTGACCGATCAAATTATCTCACTCTTGAAAGCAACCTTCATTAGTCCAACTGTTTTCTTCATATCTTTTTGAATCTCGTCGTATACTGTCTGGACTTACTTGGAAAAGCTAGAGCAGGACCAATTTATTCTCAATTATTACTTTTGAAACCCTAATTTGGTCTTTTCCTATAATAAATGAACGTTTGAAGTGATGCCTTAGGGCTCCTAATTTTTTCGTTATTCACTTTATTGGAATTGAAATATGTATTATTACGATGGAATAACGTTTTAATTACTTACTCACCTAGATTTATATCTTTCACTTTATTGAAATCGAGCAATTCCATCTCGACATGAATGTAAACAAATCGGCCTTGTTTTGGAATGTCAACAGTGATCGAGGATGATCGAATGCACTTTCGTCCTTATTCGGGAATTCGAATATTCGTTCAAATTTTGGCGGCAGCGTTTATTTCTTATTCTATTTCTTCAAATTCATATCTTAATGATCGTGTTTCGAGGAATATCGACGTCTTGTCAATATACGATTTATTAGATATTTCGGGAGAAACGTCACGTAATATCTGTGCTCTACGTAAATTAATTCGGGTTTCTCGGGGTTGTCAAAAATCGGACTTTTCGAAATCGAGTTCTTGCGCAAACTGGTGGATGGATTTTCGTCGAAATTTATTTAAGGAGACCTCGTGTCCTTCGAGATGATAATTTGACCGCTTTCGATCCCCGAGACGCCGCGGATCAAAAGCCTATCCAATAGTTCGGCGGCAACTTTTGGCGTCTTTTCGACCTTTTCCGAACGTTATTTTCGTTCGTTTGGAATGGGAAGTAGGCATCTTTCCGAGTACAGTAGGAAAGTTCGTTTCTTTCCCTTGAAAAAGCGGGGGCGCTTCGCGCCCCCGGTCTTCCCCTTATTTCGCAATTTTAAAATTCCTCGAGGCCTTCGGCCTCTCGTCTGAAAATAGTTTTTGTCTTAACTATTCTGTGGTTTTCTCATTTTGACATTTATCTACTTTAGTATATAGGAAAACTAGTAAGCCAGGAGATCCACATAATAGGTAGATTCGACTTATCCGATAAATTCACCTTTTCGGGTAGATGCACATAATAGGTAGATTCGACTTTTCCGATAGATTCACCTTTTCGGGTAGATCCACATAATAGGAAGATTCGACTTTTCCGATAGATTCACCTTTTCGGGTAGATCCACATTTTCGAATAGTTCGGTGAAGAAAACAAAGAAAAAATAATTTTGATTATTGCCAAAAGGGCCAAGAACGGTCCTGTCCTAAGATGTCAATCGAAGGGGGCGGGGCTTAGTTTATCCACGAAATACGTTTAGAAATTTCCTCGAAACCACCGAAAATTCACAAAATTGATTTTGAAATATCGAAAGGAAAGTTATTCAATTATATTCACCAAATATTTTCCTCAAAATCGGTTTATTTCATAATATTTCCATTCGAAATTCATAAGTATTCTCCAACGTCAAATATTTCATTCAAAATTCCAGATTCCTTCATTAATTTTTCATCCACCATGGATTATTTTGTTTCCATAATTCTAAAAAAATGAGAAAAATGATTGAAATTAGCATACTTGAATGGCGATTATTATATATTCTCCTCAAAATTAGTTCATTTCCATTAAAAATTCATAATAAATCTCCAACGTCAAATATTTCATTCGAAATTCCAGATTCCTTCATTAATTTTTCATCCACCATGGATTATTTTGTTTCCATAATTCTAAAAAAAATGATTGAAATTAGCATACTTGAATGGCGATTATTATATATTCTCCTCAAAATTAGTTCATTTCCATTAAAAATTCATAATAAATCTCCAACGTCAAATATTTCATTCGAAATTCCAGATTCCCTCATTAATTTTTCATCCACCATGGATTCTTTTGTTTCCATAATTCTGAAAATAAGAAAGAAGAATAAAATTAGCATGCTTAACAAAAAGGTTATTCTTGAAATTCCATATTTGCTTCGCTCGGTTTGTCGAACAATGATATTTCTTCGATTCGATCAAGACAAAACATCCTAAACCTTTAAAATAGGTCCACACTATATTCAATCTGATTCGAATCATTTGGATACCCCCAAGAAGTTTACTTTTGATTGTTCCATTTTTGCTGTGATCGGTTTGTCGAACAATGATATTTATTCGATTCGATCAAGACAAAACATCCTAAACCTTTAAAATAGGTCCACACTATATTCAATCTGATTCGAATCATTTGGATACCCCCAAGAAGTTTACTTTTGATTGTTCCATTTTTGCTGTGATCGGTTTGTCGAACAATGATATTTATTCGATTCGATCAAGACAAAACATCCTAAACCTTTAAAATAGGGGGTGGAATAGTTTCAAGACACTATATTCAATCTGATTAAAATCATTTGGATACCCCCAAGAAGTTTACTTTCTATTGTTCCATTCTGGCTGGGATCGGTTTGTCGAACAATGATATTTCTTCGATTCGATCAAGACAAAACATCCTAAACCTTTAAAATAGGGGGTGGAATAATGTTCAATCTAATATACCTTATGAAAAACCCCTCGAAAGCTATATTCTCAAAATTTCTATTTTCACTTGCTCTGTAGTTGTTTTTCCTCGTGAAATCCTGAAAAATATCGAAAAGTAATGAAACTGTCTCGAAAAAGTTATGAGAACGTTCTTACCTGCTTTTCATCCCTATTTCGTTGTTCTTTCAGATTTTTGTACGAAGATTTGACCTCTTTTCTTCCTTGGAGGTGGGTTATTGATGAGAAATAAATTATCCAAAATATTGTCTCACTCAATATACTCTTATAGTGAAAACGGAAAGAGCCTTTCTACTCACTCGCAAACGTTCAATTTTCATATGATTCAACTCTTGCTTCTTCAGTTCCATCTCGTTTTGCCCGATTTTCCAGAAAATACGAAGACTTGTTTTGAAAATTTCTACCTATTTCCTTAGTCCAACTGTTCATATCTTTTTGAATTTTGTCGTATACTGGAATTGAAATATGTATTATTACGATGGAATAACGTTTTAATTACTTACTCACCTAGATTTTCAGCATTCCGATCAACCTAAGTCAATGTAGTATTTAGGAAAATATGTGCATATACTGAATGAAGCTCAGAAATCCCTTCAGGCATTCCAGATTATTTTAGATTCTATCTGAAACAGGCTAGGTTATAGGTTTTGCTGTGGAAATACAATAATTTCATACGAAATGAATTTGATCTTACCTTTTATTATTTCAAAAAGTTCGAAATCATTCTGGAATGCTGTTCAATCAAAATAAACATCCTAATGTATGTTATGTCCGGAATTGGCGAACGCTAGTTTTCCGATCCCTGATCGTGGTCACGCCACTGTTATACGACGGGATTGGGGGAATATGTTTTATTGTCTGTTGTATCGCCTGCGGTGTGGGAACGAGATGGATTTTGGAAATTTCGAATTGTGGGACAAGGATGAGGATATGTTGTTTCGTGATTTTATTTGAGGTTGTCGAATCTGAAATACGGTGTTGGGGAGATTTAACTCACGTGAGGACTTGGGATGGTTGTTTTCTGCGCATTCTTCAGTTAGATGGTGGTTTTTCGAAAGTCGAGGAGTTTTAATACTTACCTGATTGAGGGATTTGAATTTCGAAAAAGTTATACAGTGGGATTATTGTCGTTTAGCTTCAGAGCTTATTTGGAGGATTTTGAGAAATCTTACTGTGTACCTGAAAGGGGATTTACCATATTGAGAGGTGAGATTAACCATTCCTTCAATTCTGCCTCGTGCAACTTGTGCTTTCTATTTTAGAATTAGGATCAATATTCTGCTGGAACTCTATTTCGGTGAAGCATTCTCATTTATAATCATTGAGGAAACCGTACCTAATTTGGTACTGAGAGAACCCTCTGAAAGAGGTAGGTATTTCTGACTGGCGAGTTCGCCATTTTGATTTCTTTGAATTTGTGTCCATAGGGTCCTTGTTCTGAGACATTTCAGTGGTTTCGCTGGAATATCTGCAACATCAATTGTCGATTTGTAAGTCACCGGGTCGAATCAGCCCCAGGAAAATCAGTACTGCTGCCATCAGTTACCTTTTGGTGATTTCAACATCGTGGAGGTTCTAAATCGTCACTACCTTTCCCCTGTGGATCGATGAACTTCATTAAAGGTCGTATCATCAATTTCTGGAATTTGTCAGCGCTAATATCGAGCTGTATTTATTAAGTTTAAGTCAGATAATATTTGCATCATTATTTAGTATCATCAATAATAGGTTAACGTATGAGACCTATTTAAGCTATATTGATAGGAACCTCATAAGGTTTCTGTGCCTGATTTCGCACATAATTTGCTATTGTTGTATGATCTATTTATGTATACAGTGTGAGCCATATATAGCGCTATATAAGGACCTCGAGGTAATTACTCCCCCTTTAGACTTATTATTAGAGATCATTTATCTAGATTTATTTAGTGATTTTTCGGAAACTAGAGCAAGTGTGCTGGATGTGAATATTAAATCACTTGGCGCCCCCTTAATATATCGTTTTTGTATAACCCACTCCCATCTTCAACTGAGCTTTGGGACCATCCAGCATATAAGCGAGATTTTGAGTCCTAAGTGCTTATAAAGAATAATATATCGTGGCAAAAATGGCGCCCAACGTGTAATTTCGGTGTAATTTCTGATAGATTTCAGGTCGATATTTTTTTGGTAGGCTGTTTTGTTACCGGTGACTTGAAATTTTGTTGTTTTTTTTATAGTCGATATAGATTGTGGGAGACTTCTGTCTGCTTACGCGAATATTCGTTTTTTCTTGTGTTTTTTGATATATCCTGAGTATCTGTTTCATTCAGATAGGGATTTTCTTCTTTGAATTTTCGTTGATATTGTATATTTAATCATGGAATCGAAACTTGATATAAACAGGTTGGAAAAAGATGAATTGGCGTACGAATTATCTTTTCGGGGCGTGACGGATCCAAAGACTGTTGAATCCATGAGAAAGACTTTGAGGAATATTATTAGATTCGAGAAATCGGGTTCGAAGTTTACTTATCCAACTTACCCATACACATTCGCAGATGATTTGAAGTATGTAAATGATAAGGTTGCCGAAGTCAAAGTTTTAGTTGCCGATTTCTCAAATAATGAGGAGAGCAATATATTCAAAAAAATTTCGACGAAGATTGTGCATTGTATAGGAAGGGCAAATAAAAGCAAACCAGTCCAACCTGAGGATATTGCTACTAAAGCAAATTTGTTGGCTTCTTTGATAAACTTACAAGCGGAGCTGAATAGTAGGGCTAGGAGATTTGAGAGACGTAGGGTTTCAGAAGCTAACCCCTCAAATATTTCGATGATGTTGGCGTCGAATCTGTCATTGGGATCTTCTTCTTCTGAGACGGAATCAGATGACGACAAGGTTCTTAATAGAAGCTTGCCTGTCTCGGATAGGTCAGCGAATGATGTGTCACAAGGTGGTAGTAAGTCAGTTCCGGTTTATAAATGGAATCTGAAGTTCAGTGGAAAAAAATCGGGTATGTCCTTAAGCACCTTTTTAGAAACTGTAGAAGAGTACTGTTGTTCTCGAAATGTATCGAAGTCTGATTTAATAGTTTCTGCGGCAGATTTGTTCTCTGATGATGCATATCAATATTATTGTTCCATCCGTAAAGATATTCATACCTGGGAGAAATTGGTGAGTGCGCTGAGGAGTCAATTCCAATCGCCTTACTATGATGAAGAACTGTTTGATCAAATCAAACGTCGAACGCAAGGCGTAGATGAGTCGGTTGGTATCTATATAGCAAAAATTTCTAATATGTTCAATAAATTATCGCGTCCGATTGCCGAGAATGTGAAGGTCCGTCTTCTTGTGAATAATTTGCTTCCATTCTTCCAAAATCAATTGGGGTTGGTTGATATCAGTTCTGTTGCGGAACTAGTTAATTTGTGTAGAAAGTTGGAAGCTAGAAAAGAATCTATTGATAAATTTGCACCGCCTACACGTTCTAGAAGATGGGTAGAGCCTGAGTTGGCATACGTTAATGCGAGTGGTGTGTCTGATGGGACAGATTGCTCCGGGAAGGTGAATAGAGGTGCATCGGGGTCCTCTAGACAGTCTGCGGTATGTTGGAATTGTCGATTGGCTGGACATATGCGTTCAAATTGCCCAACACCACAAGTCAACCGTTTCTGTTATAAGTGTGGAAAACAGGGATTTACCACTAAAACTTGCGATTTTTGCAACCGAAGTCCGGAAAACTACCACCGAGGGAATTAAATGACCGCCTAGTTTCCTCAACCTTCATCGATAAGTCGGTCTGTGATAATTTTTCTCCGCCGTTTTCACAACTGTTGTCCAATCAACGAGTTATTTTGGACTTTCTTCTAGCTAGTACGCAGGGTGATGAGAGGCCATACTTGACGGTAAAAATATTTGATAGAGAGATCGTCGGTCTTTTGGATTCTGGAGCAAATCGTACCATTATGGGTAGAGCAGGAGCACGGTTAGTAGAGCAATTAAAGCTAACTTGGAGTACGGAACCACCAGTTTCGTGTGTGGTGGCCGATGGCACAAAGCATGTGTCTAAAGGATCTGTTTACGTTCCTTTTAGTGTAGAGGGTAAATTAAGTATCATAAAGGTTTTAGTTATGCCTTCATTACCGCATGCTCTCATATTGGGCGCTGATTTTTGGAGAGATATGGGTATTGTACCTGATCTGCGAGGGGGAAATTGGCGATTTTCGTCAGAAGCTCCTTGCGAGTTAAGTTCCGTGTCTGCATTGAAACCTCAGTCCGAACTAACCTCTGATCAATGTCTGAGGTTGGATAATTTAGTAAAGAAGTCATTCGATGAAATGGGAGACGGTTTGGGTTGTACTCATCTGGTAGAGCATAAGATAGTAACGGACTCGCCAGCCATAAAGCAGCGGTGCTTTCCGGTGAATCCAATAATGCAGGGTCATTTAGATAGGGAACTTGACAAATTGTTGAAGGAAGGTGTGGTAGAACCATCGAATAGTCCATGGTCCTCACCCATTTTACTGGTAAAAAAAAAGGATGGGTCATATCGCGTATGTGTTGACTTTCGAAAATTAAATAAAGTCACGGTCAAGGATGCTTATCCTTTGCCGTTTGTCTCTTCGGTACTTGATAAGTTGAGAGATGCCCGCTATTTGTCTTCGTTAGATGTAAAGTCAGCTTACTTTCAAATTCCTTTGGCTCCAGATTCCCAACAATATACAGCATTTTCAGTTCCGAATAGAGGTCTTTTCCATTTTAAGAGACTTCCTATGGGGTTGTCGAATTCGACGGCAACTTTTCAGCGTTTCATCGACTCAGTTTTGGGACCTGAATTGGAACCTTATGTCCTCGTTTATGTAGACGACATTATTATAGTAACGCAGACTTTTGAGAGGCATCTGGAGATCCTTGAGGAGGTTTTTAGTCGCCTGAAAAAGGCAGGATTATCTTTAAGCAAAGAAAAATGCCAGTTTTGTAGGCCTGAACTTCGTTTTCTGGGCTATGTAGTTGACAAGAATGGGTTACATGTAGATTCGCAGAAAGTAGAGGCAGTTCTTTCTATACCGGCACCTCGTAACGTTTCGGAAGTCCGAAGATTTTTGGGTTTGGCATCTTGGTATAGGCGTTTTATACCGGACTTCTCAACTATCGTTGCCCCTATATCTTCATTGTTAAAGAAGAGTAAAGTATTTTCTTGGGACGAAAATTGTGAAAGGTCTTTCAATAGAATAAAGGAATATCTCGTGTCGTCTCCTGTGCTTGCGTGTCCAGATTTTGATCTCCCGTTCTTTGTGCAAACTGATGCTTCTGATTTCGGATTGGGCGCAGTGTTATATCAGGTACATCCCGAAATGGGAGAGAGAATTGTTTGCTATTTGAGTAGGTCTTTGAGCAAACAAGAGCGAAAATATAGTACAACTGAAAAGGAGTGTTTGGCTGTTTTGTATGCGATAGAGAAGTTGAGACCCTATTTGGAGGGCACTCATTTCACTGTGGTCACTGACCATTACAGTCTCAAATGGATTAACACTATAAAAGATCCCGTCGGTCGTATCGCTCGTTGGGCAGTTAGGTTGCAGCAATTTTCATTTGATGTTGAACATCGAAAAGGCAAGGATAATGTCGTTCCTGACGTCCTTTCGCGCAGTGTACCGGTTATTGATGAAGTGGTACAAGTATCACAGGATTCCGAAGAGCCTCTTAGGGATCATTGGTATCTAAAGATGCTAAAAAGTGTGCAGAGTAAACCTCATAAGTTCCCAGGTTGGAGAGTGGAGCATGGTAAGCTGTTTAAGCATGCTAAACTGAAAGTTCCGGATTTATCTGAGGAGGAATCGTGGAAAAAGGTAATTCCTAAGGAGGAGCGAGCGGATATGATGTCGAGATGTCATGATCATCCTTTGGCAGGGCACTGCGGTGTTCGAAAAACAATCGCAAGATTGTCAACTTTTTATTATTGGCCAAAAATGAGGTCGGATGTGGCACGATATGTTCGGAGATGCGAGGTTTGCCTCAAAATTAAGCCAGAACAGAAAAGTCCGGCTGGACTTATGCTGAGTAAAACACCCACCATAAAAGAACCTTGGCAGCTTTTAAGTCTGGATCTGATAGGTCCTTTGCCTCGCTCATCAAAAGGATTCCAATATATCCTATCGGTAAATGATAGTTTCAGTAAGTTCACGCTTTTATTTCCGTTGCGCAAAGCTACTGCTGATCTGGTCGTTAGGCATCTTGAGGATGATGTTATTTTGTTGTTTGGTCCTCCCTCAATTATATTATGTGATAATGGGAAACAGCTGAAAGGAAAAGTGTTTTCGAGTTTTGCTGAGAAATACAATATCAAGGTGGTCTATAATGCTAATTATCATCCACAAACGAATCCTACGGAAAGAGTGAATAGGGTCACTAAGTCAATTCTTACGGCATATGTAGCGGATAATCAGAAAAATTGGGATAAATATTTGCCATCTACAGGCGCCGCTTTGAGGTCTGCTAAACATGAGGCTACCGGATATTCTCCAAATTTCTTAATGTTCGGAAGAGAAATTAATTTTTTCCAGTCACAGGATATGAACCTCGTTGTGAAAAACATTGAAATCGAGAGGAAGACCGATTTTGAAAAACGGGCAGCTACATTAAAGAGCTTGTTTTGTGACGTACAGAAGCGTTTGAAGTTAGCGCATGAAAAGAGTAAACGCTATTATGATTTACGGCGACGTCCCGACACATTATCTTTGAACCAGAAAGTGTGGAAAAGGAATTATGTTTTGTCGGATGCAACAAAGAATTTCACGTCTAAATTAGCCAATAAGTTTGTGGGACCATTCGTTATTCACAAGATAGTATCTCCGTGGACTTATGAGCTACGGGATGATTCTGGCAAGAATTGTGGAGTATGGCATGCGAAAGATTTGAAGGCGCACCCTCCGGATGAATAGGATGCCAGTGTCTTTTTTTTTATCGTTTTTTTTTTCTTTTCAAGTAAGGGGAGAGTTGTTATGTCCGGAATTGGCGAACGCTAGTTTTCCGATCCCTGATCGTGGTCACGCCACTGTTATACGACGGGATTGGGGGAATATGTTTTATTGTCTGTTGTATCGCCTGCGGTGTGGGAACGAGATGGATTTTGGAAATTTCGAATTGTGGGACAAGGATGAGGATATGTTGTTTCGTGATTTTATTTGAGGTTGTCGAATCTGAAATACGGTGTTGGGGAGATTTAACTCACGTGAGGACTTGGGATGGTTGTTTTCTGCGCATTCTTCAGTTAGATGGTGGTTTTTCGAAAGTCGAGGAGTTTTAATACTTACCTGATTGAGGGATTTGAATTTCGAAAAAGTTATACAGTGGGATTATTGTCGTTTAGCTTCAGAGCTTATTTGGAGGATTTTGAGAAATCTTACTGTGTACCTGAAAGGGGATTTACCATATTGAGAGGTGAGATTAACCATTCCTTCAATTCTGCCTCGTGCAACTTGTGCTTTCTATTTTAGAATTAGGATCAATATTCTGCTGGAACTCTATTTCGGTGAAGCATTCTCATTTATAATCATTGAGGAAACCGTACCTAATTTGGTACTGAGAGAACCCTCTGAAAGAGGTAGGTATTTCTGACTGGCGAGTTCGCCATTTTGATTTCTTTGAATTTGTGTCCATAGGGTCCTTGTTCTGAGACATTTCAGTGGTTTCGCTGGAATATCTGCAACATCAATTGTCGATTTGTAAGTCACCGGGTCGAATCAGCCCCAGGAAAATCAGTACTGCTGCCATCAGTTACCTTTTGGTGATTTCAACATCGTGGAGGTTCTAAATCGTCACTACCTTTCCCCTGTGGATCGATGAACTTCATTAAAGGTCGTATCATCAATTTCTGGAATTTGTCAGCGCTAATATCGAGCTGTATTTATTAAGTTTAAGTCAGATAATATTTGCATCATTATTTAGTATCATCAATAATAGGTTAACGTATGAGACCTATTTAAGCTATATTGATAGGAACCTCATAAGGTTTCTGTGCCTGATTTCGCACATAATTTGCTATTGTTGTATGATCTATTTATGTATACAGTGTGAGCCATATATAGCGCTATATAAGGACCTCGAGGTAATTACTCCCCCTTTAGACTTATTATTAGAGATCATTTATCTAGATTTATTTAGTGATTTTTCGGAAACTAGAGCAAGTGTGCTGGATGTGAATATTAAATCACTTGGCGCCCCCTTAATATATCGTTTTTGTATAACCCACTCCCATCTTCAACTGAGCTTTGGGACCATCCAGCATATAAGCGAGATTTTGAGTCCTAAGTGCTTATAAAGAATAATATATCGTGGCATGTAAACATAACCTATGATGTTCGAAGATATTACATTCTTCTTTTTGGATACGTTCCGTTATTTGAATTTTCCTTTTATATTTACTCGTCAGCATTATTTTTCATCCTATTTATTCAAATCTATCTCGAAATTACCGAGTTTCGAGAAATTTCGACGTTTAAATTCAATTTATGGAGAAATGTCACGGAATATCTATGACTCTATGATCGACCGAATTTATTTGTCGAGGTGTCAAAAATCGGCCTTTTTCAGATCGAGTTCTTGCAAAAATTGAAGAAAAGTGAGAAGCTTCACATAGTTATCTGAAATCTTACGTCCTTTGAGCTGTAATTTTGACCCTTGGCGAAGCCCGAGATGTTGCGGTTTAATATTCCTATGAAATGTTTGGCGGCAACTTTTGGTGTTTTCGACCTTTTTCCAACATTATTTTCGTACGTTTGGAATTTTTAACAGGCAAATTTTCGAGTACCGTAAGAAAGCCCGTTTCTTCCTCTCAATTACGCGGGGGCGCTAAAGCGCCTCCGTTATTCTTTCGACTCCAAAAATGCTCGAGGTCTTCGGCCTCTCGATTTAAATAGTTTTGTCTTAACTTTTCTGTGGTTGCGAAATATAATTTTAGTATCGGGAAAATATTTAACGTAAACTTTCTCACAGGGTCCTTCGATGATGCCAGAGATGATTTTCCTACCTTGTCATGTCATTTTTTCCTTAGGAGCTATCTCGTCGTAATTATCTGATCGTAATTATCTCATTCGAAATCCCGTTAGGGACTTTTCGTTAGGTTAGGTCCCGGAGTTGTCAAGATTTTTCGGTTTCCCTCTGTATCCATCAACTGGAAATGTAAAGAAATACGTATTATTGGGATAGAAAAACGTTTTAGTTATTCACTCATTTACTTACCTTGATTTCCCTCTACTATCTTCTGAATACTTGGCACCTTCATTTTCGTTCTAGTTCTATCGCGTTGAATGTAGAAATTAACCGATGTTGATCGAATTCTCTTTCTTCTTGTCGGAAGCATCCGGATAAGCTTTCAAATTAAGCCGCCAAAATCTATTTCTCGTCGATTTTATTCGAATTCATCTCGAAATGATCGAGTTTCGAGGAATTTCGTCGACTTGTGAATTGGCTTTCAATTCAATTTCGGGGAGAAATGTCACGGAATATCTATGACTCTATGATCGACCGAATTAATTTCTCGAGGTGTCAGAAATCGACCTTTTCCAAATCGAGTTCTTGCGAAAACTGGAGAAATGTGGAGGATCCCACATAGTTTATTGAGACCTTACGTCCTTTGAGATGGAAATTCGATCCTTGGCGGAGCCCGAGGTGTTGCGGTTTAATATCCTTATGAAAAGTTCGGCGGCAACTTTTGGCGTCTTTTCGAGTTTTGGACCTTTTCCGTTCGTTATTTTCGTTGGTATGGAGTTCGAAATAGGCATCTTTCCGAGTACAGTAGGAAAGCCCGTTTCTTTCCCTTGAAAACGCGGGGGCGCTTTGCGCCCCCGGTCTCTCCTTTTTTTCGCAATTTCAAAATTCCTCGAGGCCTTCGGCCTCTCGTCTCAAAATAGTTTTTGTCTTAACTATTCTGTGGTTTTCTCATTTTGACATTTATCTACTATAGTATATAAGACTAGTAAGCCAGGAGATCCACATAATAGGTAGATTCGACTTTTTCGATAGATTCGACTTTTCCGATAGATTCACCTTTTCGGGAAGATCCACATAATAGGTAGATTCGACTTTTCCGATAGATTCAACTTTTCTGGTAGATCCACATTTTCGAATAGTTCGGTGAAGAAATAAAAATAATAATTTTGATTATTGCCAGAAGGGCCAAGAACGGTCCTGTCCTAAAATGTCAATCGAAGGGGGCGGGGCTTAGTTTATCCACGAAATACGTTCCGGAATTTCCTCGAAACCACCGAAAATTCACGAAAATTGATTTTGAAATATCGAGAGGAAAGTTATTCAATTATATTCACCAAATATTTTCCCCAAAATCGTTTTATTTCATTATATTTCCATTCAAAATTCATAATAAATCTCCAACGTCAAATATTTCATTCAAAATTCCAGATTCTTTCATTAATTTTTCATCCACCATGGATTATTTTGTTTCCATAATTCTAAAAATGAGAAAAAAGATTGAAATTAGCATACTTGAATGGCGATTATTATATATTCTCCTCAAAATCAGTTTATTTCCATTCAAAATTCATAATAAATTTTCAACGTCAAATATTTCATTCAAAATTCCAGATTCCTTCATTAATGTTTCATCCACCATGGATTCTTTTGTTTCCATAATTCTGAAAATAAGAAAGAAGAATAAAATTAGCATGCTTAACAAAAAGGTTATTCTTGAAATTCCATATTTGCTTCGCTCGGTTTGTCGAAGAATGATATTTTTCAATTAGATCAAGACAAAACATCCTAAACCTTCAAAATAGGGGTGGAATAGTTTCAAGACACTATATTCAATCTGATTCAAATCATTTGGATACCCCCAAAGAAGTTTACTTCTGATTGTTCCATTTTTGTCTACTTACTATTGTCTGAATTAGAGTGAAATCGGAAAGAGCCTTTCTACTCACTCGCAAACGTTCAATTTTCATATGATTCAACTCCTGCTTCTTCAGTTCCATCTCGTTTTGCTCGATTTTCCAGAAAATACGAAGACTTGTTTTGAAAATTTCTACCTATTTCCTTAGTCCAAGTGTTTTCTTCATATCTTTTTGAATTTTGTCGTATACTGTCTGGACTTACTTGGAAAAGCTAAAGCAGGACCTATTTATTCGCAATTATTACTTTTGAAACCCTGATCATCGGGACTTTGAATTGATGTCTTGGAGCTCCCAATTTTTTCGTTATTTACTTTACTGGAATTGAAATTTGTATTATTACGATGGAATAACGTTTTAATTACTTACTCACCTTGATTTTCAGCATTCCGATCAACCTAAGTCAATGTAGTATTTAGGAAAATATGTGCATATACTGAATGAAGCTCAGAAATCCCTTCAGGCATTCCAGATTATTTTAGTTTCTATCTGAAACAGGCTAGGTTATAGGTTTTGCTGTGGAAATACAATAATTTCATACGAAATGAATTTGATCTTACCTTTTATTATTTCAAAAAGTTCGAAATCATTCTTGAATGCTGTTCAATCAAAATAAACATCCGAATGTAAACATAACCTATGATGTTCGAAGAAATTACATTCTTCTTTTTGGATACGTTCCGTTATTTGAATTTTCCTTTTATATTTACTCGTCAGCATTATTTTTTCATCCTATTTATTCAAATCTATCTTGAAATTACCGAGTTTCGAGAAATTTCGACGTTTAAATTCAATTTATGGAGAAATGTCACGGAATATCTATGACTCTATGATCGACTGAATTTATTTGTCGAGGTGTCAAAAATCGGCCTTTTTCAGATCGAGTTCTTGCAAAAATTGAAGAAAAGTGAGAAGCTTCACATAGTTATCTGAAATCTTACGTCCTTTGAGCTGTTATTTTGACCCTTGGCGAAGCCCGAGATGTTGCGGTTTAATATTCGTATGAAATGTTTGGCGGCAGCTTTTGGTGTTTTCGACCTTTTTCCAACATTATTTTCGTACGTTTGGAATTTTTACCAGGCAAATTTTCGAGTACCGTAAGAAAGCCCGTTTCTTCCTCTCAATAACGCGGGGGCGCTAAAGCGCCTCCGTTATTCTTTCGACTCCAAAAATGCTCGAGGCCTTCGGCCTCTCGATTTAAATAGTTTTGTCAAGTCAAATAGAGTTGTCAAGATTTTTCGGTTTTCCTCTGTATCCATCAACTGGAAATGTAAAGAAGTACGTATTATTGTGATAGAAAAACGTTTTAGTTATTCACTCATTTACTTACCTTGATTTCCCTCTACTATCTTCTGAATACTTGGCACCTTCATTTTCGTTCTAGTTCTATCGCGTTGAATGTAGAAATTAACCGATGTTGATCGAATTCTCTTTCTTCTTGTCGGAAGCATCCGGATAAGCTTTCAAATTAAGCCGCCAAAATCTATTTCTCGTCGATTTTATTCGAATTCATCTCGAAATGATCGAGTTTCGAGGAATTTCGTCGACTTGTGAATTGGCTTTCAATTCAATTTCGGGGAGAAATGTCACGGAATATCTATGACTCTATGTTCGACCGAATTAATTTCTCGAGGTGTCAGAAATCGACCTTTTCCAAATCGAGTTCTTGCGAAATCTGGAGAATTGTGGAGGATCCCACATAGTTTATTGAGACCTTACGTCCTTTGAGATGGAAATTCGATCGTTGGCGGAGCTCGAGATGTTGCGGTTTAATATCCTTATGAAAAGTTCGGCGGCAACTTTTGGCGTCTTTTCGAGTTTTGGACCTTTTCCGTTCGTTATTTTGGTTCGTATGGAGTTCGAAATAGGCATCTTTCCGAGTACAGTAGGAAAGCCCGTTTCTTTCCCTTGAAAACGCGGGGGCTCTTTGCGCCCCCGGTCTCTCCTTTTTTTCGTAATTTTAAAATTGCTCGAGGCCTTTGGCCTCTCGTCCTCTCGTCTCAAAATAGTTTTTGTCTTAACTATTCTGTGGTTTACTCATTTTGACATTTATCTACTTTAGTATATTAGACTAGTAAGCCAGGAGATCCACATAATAGGTAGATTCGACTTTTTCGATAGATTCGACTTTTCCGATAGATTCACCTTTTCGGGAAGATCCACATAATAGGTAGATTCGACTTTTCCGATAGATTCACCTTTTCTGGTAGATTCACATTTTCGAATAGTTCGGTGAAGAAAACAAAGAAAAAATAATTTTGATTATTGCCAGAAGGGCCAAGAACGGTCCTGTCCTAAAATGTCAATCGAAGGGGGCGGGGCTTAGTTTATCCACGATATACGTTACGAAATTTCCTCGAAACCACCGAAATTTCACAAAATTGATTTTGAAATATCGAAAGGAGAGTTATTCAAATATATTCACCAAATATTTTCCTCAAAATCAGTTTATTTCCATACAAAATTCATAATAATTCTCCAACGTCAAATATTTTATTCAAAATTTCAGATTCCTTCATTAATTTTTCATCCACCATGGATTATTTTGTTTCCATAATTCTGAAAATAAGAAAGAAGAATAAAATTAGCATGCTTAACAAAAAGGTTATTCTTGAAATTCCATATTTGCTGCGCTCGGTTTGTCGAAGAATGATATTTTTCAATTAGATCAAGACAAAACATCCTAAACCTTCAAAATAGGGGTGGAATAGTTTCAAGACACTATATTCAATCTGATTAAAATCATTTGGATATCCCCAAGAAGTTTACTTTCTATTGTTCCATTCTGGCTGGGATCGGTTTGTCAAACAATGATATTTCTTCGATTCGATCAAGACAAAACATCCTAAACCTTTAAAATAGGGGGTGGAATAGTTTCAAGACACTATATTCAATCTGATTAAAATCATTTGGATATCCCCAAGAAGTTTACTTTCTATTGTTCCATTCTGGCTGGGATCGGTTTGTCGAACAATGATATTTCTTCGATTCGATCAAGACAAAACATCCTAAACCTTTAAAATAGGGGGTGGAATAGTTTCAAGACACTATATTCAATCTGATTAAAATCATTTGGATATCCCCAAGAAGTTTACTTTCTATTGTTCCATTCTGGCTGGGATCGGTTTGTCGAACAATGATATTTCTTCGATTCGATCAAGACAAAACATCCTAAACCTTTAAAATAGGGGGTGGAATAGTTTCAAGACACTATATTCAATCTGATTAAAATCATTTGGATATCCCCAAGAAGTTTACTTTCTATTGTTCCATTCTGGCTGGGATCGGTTTGTCGAACAATGATATTTCTTCGATTCGATCAAGACAAAACATCCTAAACCTTTAAAATAGGGGGTGGAATAGTTTCAAGACACTATATTCAATCTGATTAAAATCATTTGGATATCCCCAAGAAGTTTACTTTCTATTGTTCCATTCTGGCTGGGATCGGTTTGTCGAACAATGATATTTCTTCGATTCGATCAAGACAAAACATCCTAAACCTTTAAAATAGGGGGTGGAATAGTTTCAAGACACTATATTCAATCTGATTAAAATCATTTGGATATCCCCAAGAAGTTTACTTTCTATTGTTCCATTCTGGCTGGGATCGGTTTGTCGAACAATGATATTTCTTCGATTCGATCAAGACAAAACATCCTAAACCTTTAAAATAGGGGGTGGAATAGTTTCAAGACACTATATTCAATCTGATTAAAATCATTTGGATATCCCCAAGAAGTTTACTTTCTATTGTTCCATTCTGGCTGGGATCGGTTTGTCAAACAATGATATTTCTTCGATTCGATCAAGACAAAACATCCTAAACCTTTAAAATAGGGGGTGGAATAGTTTCAAGACACTATATTCAATCTGATTAAAATCATTTGGATATCCCCAAGAAGTTTACTTTCTATTGTTCCATTCTGGCTGGGATCGGTTTGTCGAACAATGATATTTCTTCGATTCGATCAAGACAAAACATCCTAAACCTTTAAAATAGGGGGTGGAATAGTTTCAAGACACTATATTCAATCTGATTAAAATCATTTGGATATCCCCAAGAAGTTTACTTTCTATTGTTCCATTCTGGCTGGGATCGGTTTGTCGAACAATGATATTTCTTCGATTCGATCAAGACAAAACATCCTAAACCTTTAAAATAGGGGGTGGAATAGTTTCAAGACACTATATTCAATCTGATTAAAATCATTTGGATACCCCCAAGAAGTTTACTTTCTATTGTTCCATTCTGGCTGGGATCGGTTTGTCGAACAATGATATTTCTTCGATTCGATCAAGACAAAACATCCTAAACCTTTAAAATAGGGGGTGGAATAATGTTCAATCTAATATACCTTATGAAGAACCCCTCGAAAGCTATATTCTCAAAATTTCTATTTTTACTTGCTCTGTAGTTGTTTTTCCTCGTGAAATGCTGAAAAATATCGAAAAGAAATGAAACTGTCTCGAAAAAGTTATGAGAACGTTCTTACCTGCCTTTCATCCCTAATTCGTTGTTCTTTCAGATTTTTGTACGAAGATTTGACCTCTTTTCTTCCTTGGAGGTGGGTTATTGATGATAAATAAATTATCCAAAATATTGTCTCACTCAATATACTCTTATAGTGAAAACGGAAAGAGCCTTTCTACTCACTCGTAAACGTTCAATTTTCATATGATTCAACTCCTGCTTCTTCAGTTCCATCTCGTTTTGCCCGATTTTCCAGAAAATACGAAGACTTGTTGTGAAAATTTCTACCTATTTCCTTAGTCCAACTGTTTTCTTCATATCTTTTTGAATTTTGTCGTATACTGTCTGGACTTACTTGGAAAAGCTAAAGCAGGACCTATTTATTCGCAATTATTACTTTTGAATTGATGTCTTAGAGCTCCCAATTTTTTCGTTATTTACTTTACTGGAATTGAAATATGTATTATTACGATGGAATAACGTTTTAATTACTTACTCACCTAGATTTTCAGCATTCCGATCAACCCAAGTCAATGTAGTATTTAGGAAAATATGTGCATATACTGAATGAATCTCAGAAATCCCTTCAGGCATTCCAGATTATTTTAGATTCTTTCTGAAACAGGCTAGGTTATAGGTTTTGCTGTGGAAATACAATAATTTCAAACGAAATGAATTTGATCTTACCTTTTATTATTTCAAAAAGTTCGAAATCATTCTGGAATGCCGTTCAATGAAAGTAAACATACGAATGTAAACATAACCTATGATGTTCGAAGAAATTACATTCTTCTTTTTGGATACTTTCCGTTATTTGAATTTTCCTTTTATATTTACTCGTCAGCATTATTTTTTCATCCTATTTATTCAAATCTATCTCGAAATTACCGAGTTTCGAGAAATTTCGACGTTTAAATTCAATTTATGGAGAAATGTCATGGAATATCTATGACTCTATGATCGACCGAATTTATTTGTCGAGGTGTCAAAAATCGGCCTTTTTCAGATCGAGTTCTTGCAGAAATTGAAGAAAAGTGAGAAGCTTCACATAGTTATCTGAAATCTTACGTCCTTTGAGCTGTAAATTCGACCCTTGGCGAAGCCCGAGATGTTGCGGTTTAATATTCCTATGAAATGTTTGCCGGCAACTTTTGGTGTTTTCAACCTTTTTCCAACATTATTTTCGTACGTTTGGAATTTTTAACAGGCAAATTTTCGAGTACCGTAAGAAAGCCCGTTTCTTCCTCTCAATAACGCGGGGGCGCTAAAGTGCCTCCGTTATTCTTTCGACTCCAAAAATGCTCGAGGCCTTTGGCCTCTCGATTTTAATAGTTTTGTCTTAACTTTTCTGTGGTTTCGAAATATAATTTTAGTATCGGGAAAAAATATGTAACGTAAACTTTCTCACAGGGTCCTCCGATGAAGCCAGAGATGATTTTCCTACCTTGTCATGTCATTTTTTCCTTAGGAGCTATCTCGTCGTAATTATTTCATCGTAATTATCTCATTCGAAATCCTGTTGGGGACATTTCGTTAGGTTAGGTCCCGGAGTTGTCAAGATTTTTCGTTTTCCCTTTGTATTAATCAACTGGAAATTTAAAGAAATACGTATTATTGGGATATAAAAACGTTTTAGTTACTCACTCATTTACTTACCTTGATTTCTCTTTACTATCTTCTGAATACTTGGCACCTTCATTTTCGTTCTAGTTCTATCGCGTTGAATGTAGAAATTAATCGATGTTGATCGATTTCTCTTTCTTCTTGTCGGTTACATTCGGATATGCTTACAAATTAAGCAGTCGAAATATATTTCTCGTCGATTTTATTCGAATTCATTTCGGAATGATCGAGTTTCGGGGAATTTCGTCGACTTGTGAATTGTCGTTCAATTCAATTTCGGGGAGAAATGTCACGGAATATCTATGACTCTATGATCGATTGAATTAATTTCTCGAGGTGTCAAAAATCGACCTTTTCCGAATCAAGTTCTTGCGAAAACTGAAGAAATGTGGAGAATCCCACATAGTTTATTGAGACCTTACGTCCTTTGAGCTGGAAATTCGATCCTTGGCGGAGGCCGAGATGTTGCGGTTTAATATCCTTATGAAAAGTTCGGCGTCAACTTTTGGCTTCTTTTCGAGTTTTTGACCTTTTCCGTTCGTTATTTTCGTTCGTTTGGAATGGAAAGTAGGCAAATTTTCGTGTACTTTAGGAAAGCCCGTTTCTTTCCCTTGAAAACGCGGGGGCGCTTCGCGCCCCCGGTCTCTCCATTTTTTCGCAATTTTAAAATTCCTCGAGGCCTTCGGCCTCTCGTCTCAAAATAGTTTTTGTCTTAACTATTCTGTGGTTTTCTCATTTTGACATTTATCTACTATAGTATATAAGACGACAATCTTTATTTTCCGTTGAAATGTTGTAAAATAGGTGAAAAAAACGTGCAAACCTGACCAAAATCAGCCGAACGCTCGATTGCAGTCAAGTAGAGGGGGTAAAAATGTAAATATCCACGCCCAGCTACAGCGCATTTTTCGTTTCCCCGTGTCAGCCGGCTACCCTCACTATTCGTCCGCGAAAGTGCACTAGGCCGATTTTGGTCATGTTTCCACGTATGTTTCACCTGTTTTTCAACATTTTAACGAAAAATCAAGATTTCCGTTTTGTAGTGTCATACTTCTTCTTTCAAAATCCGTTTTGTGAATCAAAATCGGAGAACTTCCGACTCATCCAGCTCTTCCGGAATATGGTGCCTAAAATAATTCAAATCGCAATTACGTAAAAACTATTTATCCGACAACGTCCGGGTTGTGCGCACTTAAATAACCTATTAACCACTACTTTCATTCGGAAAACCAGAGCTACAACTCTGTAATTGGTCGAGTTATGAAGTTTTGAAAAAACACGGTTTTTCCGGCTTTCCTCCGGTAATGATGACCCGATTGAATTGCACTAGCACTCATTTTCTTTGTCTTTCCAACATTTCATTTGTTGGAAGTATCAGCACCATTGGTTCAGATTTTACAAGCAAAATCCAAAAAAAAACACGGTTTTTAGGTGTTTCTTCGCAATTACAGGAAAAGTAATCATATTTGGAGGTCGAAAACATATCACTAAACACCCACGGACCACTCCACGTACCTCCCTACTCGCGGTTTTTTCTACGATTTTTGTCACAGAATGACCCTCATCTGCTCTATTTGCCGGGTCTATCACACCATTCAATAGAAAGTCTATGTGCGCTTGTAAGGAAACTTTTTGAGATTCTGCCTTTATGGTACCTAATACTCTAACACCACTGATTGCAAAGTAGGGAATAGACTCATAAATGTTGCAAAGTTGATTCCATACATCGGCAGAAATGGCCGTTACGTTGCTTCCTGTGTCAACCAAGGCGGAAAAATGTAATCCATTAAATGTTATTAGTATTAATGGACTTCTATCTTGTTCTAGTAGAGAATGCTCAAAGTCATATTTATCCTCCAACAAATCTTCTAATGGATTATTTTTGACTGAGATTATGTTTATTTTATTCGCTCCCACACCTGATTTCAGTTGTGGGGGAGCAGTTCGTATCTTCCTCTAGGTGCACGCACGAAACATTTTTGAAAGTCACTTTTCCCTCAAAATTTTATCTCGCTTGAAATTCCGAAACTGAACCACCCTGCTGTTCAGAAAATTTCTTTTGATCACTAAAAATTCTATGATCGTTGCTATTAGAATTCCTGAAATATTTGTCCGCATGCCGCAATCTAGATACTGCATCGGAAAAGTTTGTACATCCCAAATGTACACAAGATACACTGGGAGGAAAATGTGGCGCTATCAAATCTATGAACTCTGAAGGTGAATAGTTAGGCTTGCCACATAGTGAAGCGATCAAGAGGAGCGGATAGGACAGCAGAGAGGATAGAGTCAAATTTAAACAAATATATTCTAATAGAGTGGTACATAGGGCGATCGCGAACGCGGAAGCGCCAGAATAGAGGCGCGATCGGGGAAGTTTGCTTTCTTTCATCGCCGCGAACCTGCAATCACAGAATGCAAAAAATTTAGAAAAGCACTGCCGTGAAGTCAGAAGCATTTGAGCGCTCGTTCTTCCACCTTGAAGGTAGATTCGCATTCTCCAGTTTCAACAATTGGAAAGATTTTGACAGCTGTCAAAGATAATTTCAAACTGAGGCGAAAATCCAGACTTAACGTCAGTGCTTTAGGCAATAACTCGCTAGAATTTTCTACGGTATCTATGGTCTTGGTAATGTGATCTGGACAAAATTTCCCACGTACTTTGAATACATTATTCTTCATCTATTTCCGAACCTATGTTGCGTGTAGCTTGAACACGTAATTGTCCATCTGAGTGCGAAATTTTACCTCGATCGAATCTGAAGTTTCAAAGTAATCAGGAAAACAAAATTTTGAGCGGCCATATTTTCGGAACCCCAGGGCGAATTTTACCCAATAACGAACTTAACCGCGGCATTCGAGATTTGAATCTACCCTGAAAATTTCTAGGACATTCCGTTCGAAAGTTATCGTGTGTACGATTACGGACAGACTCGAATTTTTCGACGGATTCGTCATCAGTGAATCGAACATTTTCTGCTCAAAATTCGAAAAAAAAAAGACATCGTGACGAAATGATATAGCCCTCGTTTAAGTAGTACGAGCGCTCAAAAATGATGAAAAGCACTGCCGTGAAGTCAGGAGTGAGTGCTTCAGGTGACCAATTTATTTTCGATAATTCGCTAGAATTTTTTACGGTATTTATGGTCTTGGTAATGCGATCTGGATAAAAATTTACCACGTAGTTTGAATACATTATTTTTCATTATGTGCGAAATTTCATTCCAATGCAATGAGTTTTTTCGAAATTATCTGGAAAAAAATTGTTTGAATGGCTATATTTACGGAACCCTAATCTTATTTTGCTCATTAATGAACGTGAACGCGAAATTCGCGATCCGAACCTATCCTGAAAATTTCGAGTCCCTGGGTCTTTCCGTTCTGAAGTTATGATTTTCTATCGTTTCTATGGTTCTGATCATGCGATCTGAAAAAATTTAGCTCCAATTTCGTCACGATCAAATCGATAGTTTTGAAATTATCAAGAAAACTGAATTTTAAACGGCCATATTTACGGAACCCCTTGTCTAATTCTACTCATTGATGAACGTGACCGCGAAATTTGCGATCCGAACCTATCCTTGAAATTTCCCTAGGCCTTTCCATTACAAAGTTATAATTTTCTATGGTTTCTACTCTCTTCTAGTCATGCGAGCTGGACAAAATTTTGCATGTAGCTTGAGTACGTAATTCTCCATCTGAGTGCAAAATTTCACTTCGATCGAATCTGTAGTTCCAAAGTAATAAGGAAAACAAAATTTCGAGCGGCCATATTTACGGAACCCCTAGGCGAATTATGCCCAATAACGAACTCAACCGCAGCATTCGAGATTCAAAACTACTCTGAAAATTTCAAGTTTCTAAGACATTCCGTTCGAGAGTTATCGTGTATACGAACTTACGGCCGGACGGACGGACAGACTCGAATTTTTGACGGATTCGTCATCAGTGAGTCGATCATAGTCGTTTGAGACCATTTTCGGCTCAAAATTCGAAAAAGACGGACATCGTGACGAAACTATATAGCCCTCGTGTAAGTAGTACGAGTGTTCAATAAAAATGGATATTGAAGTATTCATGAGTTTGATATTTGTGAAAAATGCTTTGTGGGATCGAAGAAATACTCAGAATCATAATAGATATATTTTGGACGAATTATGGGATGCGGTTGCGAATGACATTGGTCCAGTTAATCATTAATTTAGATTCAATTTTTTCCAAAACTTAGTCGAACGTTCAAATATTCATACGGAAATATGAATGAAATTTTTTTGGATGCTTTTTCATACAAGTTTTGAAATTCACCACATACTTCCCTAAATTTATTGATTTCGTGAACACTACAAGTTCTTCCATTCTCATCATTTTTTATCAGATACCCACCAGAGTTTCATTGTCGAATTTCTAACAGTATAAATCCATAATTCGAACATACACCACCTCTATAATAATCATACTCGACTTTCACTCTGCTTTCTTGGTCGCCTCACTATGAGATCACACCTCGTCATCGCCGCTACTCTCGGGAAACGCTTTCCTCTCTGCTGTCCTGTTCGCACCTTTTGGGCTCTTCACTATGTTCCTAGCCTTAGGTTGTAAATAGCGTGTCATTGATGCCCAGTAATTGTTATAATTAACAAATGTTCCCGCTTTATACTGACCACTTTCCAGTCTATCCTTCATCCGTCTCTGCCTTCTAATATCCCAAAAATGTGACAAAACTCACGTTTGAAATTGCATCAATAGACCAGGCAATAGAGATTTTTTCGTGACAAAAATCGTAGAAGAAAACCGCGAGTGGGGAGTTGCGTGGGGTGATCCGTGGATGTTCAGTGATATGTTTTCGACTCGCAAATATCATTACTTTTCTTGTAATTGCGAAGAAACACCAAAAAAAACGGTGTTTTTTTAGTTTTTTGCTTGTAAAATCTGAACCAATACAGCGGTGCCAATACTTTCAACAGGCGAATTGTAGAGAATGAAAAGATGAATAAAATGAGTGCTAGTGCAACTCAATCGGGTCATCATTACCGGAGGAAAGCCGGAAAAACCGTGAAAATCAGCGTTTTTTCAAATCCTCATAACTCGGCCAATTTCGAAGTTGTAGCGCTGGCTTTCCAAATGAAAGTAGTGGTCAATAGATACTTTGAGTGTGCATAACCCGGACGTTGTCCGATAAACAGTTTTTGCGTAATTGCGATTTGAATTATTTAAGGCACTATTTTCCGGAAGAGCTGGATGCGTCGGAAGTAGTCCGATTTCAATTTGCAAAACGGATTTTGAAAGAAGAAGTATAATACTACAAAACGGCAATCTTGATTTTTCGTTAAAATTTTGAAAAACAGGTGAAACATACGTGGAAACATGACAAAAGTGGCACAGTTCTTTATGTCAATCTCATGATTCGTACAAACTAGACCAGAGGGAAAAACTTGTCTTGATCTATCAGTACAGAAATATGTGCAAACTGTATTAAGTACCAGTCTGTTATCACAGCACCAATCATTAATGTCCTTAAGCACTTGCTTGATGCATTCAACGGATGTAGAGATGTTGTCACATTCGATCAAGGCATTAGTGTCATCAGCATAATTCAGCAATTTACAATTTTCTGGAATTATTAGATTGAGATCGTTAATATATACCAGAAAAAGAAGTGGCCCCAATATGCTGCCTTGTGGAATACCCATAATTATTTACACATCACCTGATGCATAATGCTCACCATTTTTGAGCGCTCGTACTACTTACACGAGGGCTATATCATTTCATCGCGATGTCTGTATTTTTCGAATTTTGAGCCGAAAATGGTCTCAAACGACAATGTTCGACTCAGTGATGACGAATCCGTCAGAAAATTCGAGTCTGTTCGTCCGTCCGGCCGTCCGTCCGTCCGTATACACGATAACTCTCGAACGGAATGTCCTTGGAACTTGAAATGTACAGGGTAGGTTCGAATCTTGAATGCCGCGGTTAAGTTCGTCATTGAGCAAAATTCGCCAAGGGGTTCCGTGAATATGGCCGCTCGAAATTTTGTTTTTTTGATAACCCCGAAACTACTAAGTCGATCGAAGTGAAATTCTGAAAACAGATGGAGAATCACGTGTTAAACCTACGTGCAAAATTTTTTGTTTTAATTTTTTTATTCAAGTTACTCTGATGCTCTCATTTTTCTTCTGGAGTTTATCTTCTTTGAGAAGATAGCTAGTAATGATCTGCAACATGAAGGTTCAATATTAGATTCAAAATGAAATAAATTCTTTGTTTTAATTTTTTTATTCTAGGTGATCTGATGCTCTCATTTCTGTTCTGGAGTTTATCTTCTTTGAAAAGATAGCTAGTAATGATCTACAACATAAAGGTTTAATATTAGATTCGAAATGAAATGAATTTTTTGTATTAGTTTTTTATTCTAGGTGATCTGATGCTCTCATTTTTCTTCTGGAGTTTATCTTCTTTGAAAAGATAGCTAGTAATGATCTGGAGCATAAAGGTTTGATATTAGAATCAAAATGAAATAAATTTTTTGTTTTAATTTTTTTATTCTAGTTACTCTGATGCTCTCATTTCTATTCTAGAAATTATATTCTTTGAAGAGACAGCTAGTAATGATCTGCAACATAAGGAATTAATATAAGATTCAAAATGAAATGAATTTTCTGTTATAATTTTTCTATTCTAGGTACTCTGATGCTCTCATTTCTCTTCTGGAGTTTATCTTCTTTGAAAAGATAGCTAGTTATGATCTGCAACATAAAAGTTCAATATTGGATTCAAAATGAAATGAATTTTTTGTTTTGATTTTTTTGTTCTAGGTACTCTGATGCTCTCATTTTTCTTCTGGAGTTTATCTTATTCGAAAAGATAGCTAGTTATGATCTGCAACATAAAGGTTTAATTTTAGATCCAAAATGAAAGAAATTTTTTGTTTTAATTTCTTTATTCTAGTTACTCTGATGCTCTCATTTTTGAGCGCTCGTACTACTTACACGAGGGCTATATCATTTCGTCACGATGTCTGTATTTTGCGAATTTTGACCGAAAATGGTCTCAATCGACTATGTTCGACTCACTGATGACGAATCCGTCAAAAAATTCGAGTCTGTCCGTCCGGCCGTCCGTCAGCACGATAACTCTCGAACGGATCAACCTAGAGACTTGAAATTTTCAGTGTAGGTTCAGATCCCAAATGCCGCGGTCAAGTTCGTTAATGGGCAGAATTCCACCAGGGGTTCCGTAAATATGGCCGTTCAAAATTTTGTTCTCCTGATTACTTCGAAACCAAAGATTCGATCGAGATGAAACTTTGCACTCGAATGGAGAATGAGGTGTTTGAGCTACATGTGAAATTTTGACCAGATCGCATGACCAGAACCATAGAAACCATAGAAAATTGTAACTTTTGAACGGAACCCCCTAGGGACTTGAAATTTTCAGGATAGGTGTGGATCTGGAATGTCGTGATTACGTTCATCTATGAGCAAAATTATACGAGGTGTTCCGTAAATATGGTTGTTTGAAATTTAGTTTTCTTGATAATTTCAAAACTACAGATTCGATCGTGACGAAATTTTGTTTACTTATGGATGAATGATATATTCAAGCTACATTTCTCCGGATCACATGACTCGAACCATAGAAAATCATAACTTTCGAACGGAAAGGCCTAGGGACTTGAAATTTTCATGATAGGTGTGGATCTCGATTGTCGTGATCACTTTCATCTATGAGCAAAATTATACTAGGGGTTCCGTAAATACGGTCGTTTGAAATGTTGGTTTCTCGATAATTTCGAAACTACGGATTCGATCGAGATGAAATTTTGTATTTTAATCGAGAATGATATATTAAAACAATATTTTGTCCAGATCACATGACCAGAACCATAGAAACCATAGAAAATTGTAACTTTCGAACGGAAAGGCCTAGGAACTTGAAATTCTCAGGGTGGGTTTGGATCGCGAATATCGCGGTCATGTTCATCAATGAGCAAAATAAGACAAGGGGTTCAGTAAATATGGCCGTTCAAAATATTTTTTTGCTGATAGTTCCGAGAATATTGAGCGGATTGGGATAAAATTCTGCACCTTGCTGAGTAATAATGTATTCAAACTACGTGCAAAATTTTGTCCAGATCGCACCACCAAGACCATAGATACCGTAGAAAATTCTAGCGAATTATCGAAAAAAAATTGATCAGCTGAAGCACTGACATGAATTCTGGAGTTTCGCCCAAGTTTCAAAATTTTTTTGACAGCTGTCGAAAATTCCTTCAATTGATTTCTGAAACTGGAAAATGCGAATCTACCTACAAGGTGCATGTACGAGCGCTCAAAAGCTCCTGCCTTCACGGCAGTGCTTTTCGTAATTTTTTCTTATGGAGTTTATCTTCTCTGAGAAGATAGCTAGTAATGATCTGCAACATAAAGGTTTAATATTAAATTCAAAATGAAATAAATTTTTTGTTTTAATTTTTTTATTCTAGGTACTCTGATGCTCTCATTTCTCTTCTGGAGTTTATCTTCTTTGGAAAGATAGCCAATAATGATCTGCAACATGAAGGTTCAATATCAGATTCGAACGAAATAAATCTTTTGTTTTAATTATTTTATTCTAGTGACTCTGATGCTCTCATTTTTCTTCTGGACTTCATCTTCTTTGAGAAGATAGCTAGTAATGATCTGCAACATGAAGGTTTAATATTAGATCCAAAATGAAATAAATTTTTTGTTTTTATTTTTTTATTCTAGGTACTCTGATGCTCTCATTTTTCCTCTGGAGTTTGTCTTATTTGAGAAAATAGCTAGTTATGATCTGCAACATGAAGGTTTAATATTAGATCCAAAATGAAATAAATATTTTGTTTTAATTTCTTTATTCTAGTTACTCTGATGCTCTCATTTCTCTTATGGAGTTTATCTTCTCTGAAAAGATAGCTAGTAATGATCTGCAACATAAAGGTTTACTATTAGACTCGAAATGAAATACATTTTTGTTTAAATTTTGTATATTCGAGGTACTCTGATGCTCTCATTTCTCTTCTGGAGATTATCTTCTTTGGAATGATAGCTAGTTATGATCTGCAACATAAAGGTTTAATATCAGATTCGAACGTAATAAATTTTTTGTTTTAATTCTTTTATTCTAGTGACTCTGATGCTCTCATTTTTCTTCTGGACTTCATCTTCTTTGAGAAGATAGCTAGTAATGATCTGCAACATAAAAGTTCAATATTGGATTCAAAATGAAATAAATTTTTTGTTTTAATTTTTTTGTTCTAGGTACTCTGATGCTCTCATTTTTCTTCTGGAGTTTATCTTATTTGAGAAGATAGCTAGTTATGATTTGCAACATGAAGGTTTAATATTAGATCCAAAATGAAAGAAATTTTTTGTTTTAATTTCTTTATTCTAGTTACTCTGATGCTCTCATTTTTCTTATGGAGTTTATCTTCTCTGAAAAGATAGCTAGTAATGATCTGCAACATAAAGGTTTAATATTAGATTCAAAATGAAATAAATTTTTTGTTTAAATTTTTTTAATTCTAGGTTCTCTGATGCTCTCATTTCTCTTCTGGAGTTTATCTTCTTTGAAAAGATAGCTAGTAATGATCTGCAACATAAAGGTTTAATATTAGATTCAAAATGAAATGAATTTTTTGTTTCGATTCTTTTATTCTAGTAACTCTGATGCTCTCATCTTTCTTCTGGGGTTTATCTTCTTTGAGAAGCTAGCTAGTAATGATCTGCAACATGAAGGTTCAATTTTAGATTACAAATGAAATGAATTCTTTGTTTCAATTTTTTTATTCTAGGTACTCTGATGCTCTCATTTCTCTTCTGGGGTTTATCTTCTTCGAAATGATAGCTAGTAATGATCTACAACATAAAGGTTTAATATTAGATTCAAAATGAAATAAATTTTTTGTTTTAATTTCTTTATTCCAGTTACTCTGATGCTCTCATTTTTCTTCTGGAGTTAATCTTCTTTAAAAGGATAGCTAGTAATGATCTGCAACATAAAAGTTCAATATTGGATTCAAAATGAAATAAATTTTTTGTTTTAATTTTTTTGTTCTAGGTACTCTGATGCTCTCATTTTTCTTCTGGAGTTCATCTTATTTGAGAAGATAGCTAGTTATGATTTGCAACATGAAGGTTTAATATTAGATCCAAAATGAAAGAAATTTTTTGTTTTAATTACTAGTTACTCTGATGCTCTCATTTTTCTTATGGAGTTTATCTTCTCTGAAAAGATAGCTAGTAATGATCTGCAACATAAAGGTTTAATATTAGATTCAAAATGAAATAAATTTTTTGTTTAAATTTTTTTAATTCTAGGTTCTCTGATGCTCTCATTTCTCTTCTGGAGTTTATCTTCTTTGAAAAGATAGCTGGTAATGATCTGCAACATGAAGGTTTAATATTAGATTCAAAATGAAATGAATTTTTTGTTTCGATTCTTTTATTCAAGTAACTCTGATGCTCCCATTTTTCTTCTGGGGTTTATCTTCTTTGAGAAGCTAGCTAGTAATGATCTGCAACATGAAGGTTTAATTTTAGACTCAAAATGAAATGAATTCTTTGTTTCAATTTTTTTATTCTAGGTACTCTGATGCTCTCATTTCTCTTCTGGGGTTTATCTTCTTCGAAATGATAGCTAGTAATGATCTACAACATAAAGGTTTAATATTAGATTCAAAATGAAATAAATTTTTTGTTTTAATTTCTTTATTCTAGTTACTCTGATGCTCTCATTTTTCTTCTGGAGTTAATCTTCTTTGAAAAGATAGCTAGTAATGATCTGCAACATAAAGGTTTAATATAAGATTCAAAAGGAAATGAATTTTCTGTTATAATTTTTTATTTTAGGTACTCTGATGCTCCCATTTCTCTTCTGGAGTTTATCTTCTTTGAGAAGATAGCTAGTTATGATCTGCAACATGAAGGTTTATAATTAGATTCAAAATGAAATAAATTTTTTGTTTGAATTTTTTAATTAAAGTTATTCTGATGCTCTCATTCTTCATATGAAGTTCATCTTCTCTGAAAAGATAGCTAGTGTTGATCTGCAACATAAAGGTTCAATATTAGATTCAAAATGAAATAAATTTTTTGTTTTAATTTTTTTATTCTAGTTACTCTGATGCTCTCGTTTTTCTCATGGAGTTTATCTCCTGAAAAGATAGCTAGTATTGATGTGCAACATGAAGGTTCAATATTAGATTCAAAATGAAATAAATTTTTTGTTTTAAATTTTTTTTCAATTTTTTTATTCTAGTTACTCTGATACTCTCATTTTTCTTATGTAGTTCATCTTCCTTGGAAAGATAGCTAGTTATGATCTGCAACATAAAGGTTTAATATTAGTTTCAAAATTAAATAAATTTTTTGTTTGAATTTTTTTATTCTAGTTACTCTGATGCTCTTATTCCTCTTCTGGAGTTTATCTTCTTTGAAAAGATAGCTAGTTATGATCTGCAACATAAAAGTTTAATATTAGATTCAAGATGAAATAAATTTTTCTTTTAATTCTCTTATTCTAGTTACTCTGGTGCTCTCATTTTTCTTCTGGAGTTTATCTTCTTTGAGAAGATAGGTAGTGATGATCTGCAACATAAAAGTTCGATATTGAATTCAAAATTAAATAAATTTTTTGTTTTAATTTTTTTATTCTAGGTACGCTGATGCTCTCATTTTTCTTCTGGAGTTAATCTTCTTTGAAAAGATAGCTAGTTATGATCTGCAACATAAAGGTTTGATATTAGATTCAAAATGATACCCATTTTTTGTTTCAATTTTTTTATTCCAGTTACTCTGATGCTCTGATTTTTCTTATGAAGTTTATCTTCTCTGAAAAAATAGGTAGTAATGATCTGCAACATGAAGGTTCAATATTAAATTCAAAATGAAATAAATTTTTTGTTTTAATTTTTTATTCTAGGTACTCTGATGCTCTCATTTTTCTTCTGGACTTCATCTTCTTTGAGAAGATAGCTAGTAATGATCTGCAACCTAAAAGTTCAATATTGGATTCAAAATGAAAGAAATTTTTGTTTTAATTTTTTTGTTCTAGGTACTCTGGTGCTCTCATTTTTCTTCTGGAGTTCATCTTCTTTGAAAAGATAGCTAGTTATGATGTGCAACATAAAGGTTTGATATTAGATTCAAAATGATATAAATTTTTTGTTTCAATTTTTTTATTCCAGTTACTCTGATGCTCTGATTTTTCTTATGAAGTTTATCCTTTCTGAAAAAATAGGTAGTAATGATCTGCAACATAAAGGTTCAATATTAAATTCAAAATGAAATAAATTTTATGTTTCAATTTTTTTATTCTAGTTACTCTGATGCTCTCATTTTTCTTATGTTTAGTTTATCTTCCTTGGAAAGATAGCTAGTTATGATCTGCAACATAAAGGTTTAATATTAGATTCAAAATTTAATAAATTTTTTGTTTCAATTTTTTTATTCTAGTTATGATTTGCAACATAAAGGTTTAATATTAGATTCAAAATTAATTGAATTTTTTGTTTGAATTTTTTTATTCTAGGTACTCTGATGCTCTTATTCCTCTTCTGAAGTTTATCTTCTTTGAAAAGATAGCTAGTTATGATCTGCAACATGAAAGTTTAATATTAGATTCAAGATGAAATAAATTTTTTGTTTTAATTCTTTTATTCTAGTTACTCTGATGTTCTCATTTTTCTTCTGGAGTTTATCTTCTTTGAAAAGATAGCTAGTTATGATCTGCAACATAGAGGTTTGATATAAGATTCAAAATGATATAAATTTTTTGTTTCAATTTTTTTATTCCAGTTACTCTGATGCTCTGATTTTTCTTATGAAGTTTATCTTCTCTGAAAAAATAGGTAGTAATGATCTGCAACATAAAGGTTCAATATTAAATTCAAAATGAAATAAATTTTATGTTTAAATTTTTTTATTCTAGTTACTCTGATGCTCTCATTTTTCTTATGTTTAGTTTATCTTCCTTGGAAAGATAGCTAGTTATGATCTGCAACATAAAGGTTTAATATTAGATTCAAAATTAAATGAATTTTTTGTTTGAATTTTTTTATTCTAGGTACTCTGATGCTCTTATTCCTCTTCTGGAGTTTATCTTCTTTGAAAAGATAGCTAGTTATGATCTGCAACATAAAAGTTCAATATTAAATTCAAAATTAAATAAATTTTTTGTTTTATTTTTTTTTATTCTAGGTACTCTGGTGCTCTCATTTTTCTTCTGGAGTTCATCTTCTTTGAAAAGATAGCTAGTTATGATGTGCAACATAAAGGTTTGATATTAGATTCAAAATGATATAAATTTTTTGTTTCAATTTTTTTATTCCAGTTACTCTGATTCTCTGATTTTTCTTATGAAGTTTATCCTCTCTGAAAAAATAGGTAGTAATGATCTGCAACATAAAGGTTCAATATTAAATTTAAAATGAAATAAATTTTATTTTTCAATTTTTTTATTCTAGTTACTCTGATGCTCTCATTTTTCTTATGTTTAGTTTATCTTCCTTGGAAAGATAGCTAGTTATGATCTGCAACATAAAGGTTTAATATTAGATTCAAAATTCAATAAATTTTTTGTTTCAATATTTTTATTCTAGTTATGATCTGCAACATAAAGGTTTGATATTAGATTCAAAATTAAATGAATTTTTTGTTTGAATTTTTTCATTCTAGGTACTCTGATGCTCTTATTCCTCTTCTGGAGTTTATCTTCTTTGAAAAGATAGGTAGTAATGATCTGCAACATAAAAGTTCGATATTGAATTCAAAATTAAATGAATTTTTTGTTTTAATTTTTTTATTCTAGGTACGCTGATGCTCTCATTTTTCTTCTGGAGTTAATCTTCTTTGAAAAGATAGCTAGTTATGATCTGCAACATAGAGGTTTGATATTAGATTCAAAATGATATAAATTTTTTGTTTCAATTTTTTTATTCCAGTTACTCTGATGCTCTGATTTTTCTTATGAAGTTTATCTTCTCTGAAAAAATAGGTAGTGATGATCTGCAACATAAGGGTTCAATATTAAATTCAAAATGAAATAAATTTTTTGTTTTAATTTTTTATTCTAGGTACTCTGATGCTCTCATTTTTCTTCTGGACTTCATCTTCTTTGAGAAGATAGCTAGTAATGATCTGCAACCTAAAAGTTCAATATTGGATTCAAAATGAAAGAAATTTTTGTTTTGATTTTTTTGTTCTAGGTACTCTGATGCTCTCATTTTTCTTCTGGAGTTTATCTTATTTGAGAAGATAGCTAGTTATGATCTGCAACATGAAGGTTTAATTTTAGATCCAAAATGAAATAAATTTTGTGTTTTAATTTCTTTATTCTAGTTACTCTGATGCTCTCATTTTTTTTATGGAGTGTATCTTCTCTGAAAAGATAGCTAGTATTGATCTGCAACAAAAAAGTTTAATATTAGATTCAAAATGAAATAAATCTTTTGTTTTAAATTTTTTGTTTCAATTTTTTTATTCTAGTTACTCTGATGCTCTCATTTTTCTTATGTTTAGTTTATCTTCCTTGGAAAGATAGCTTGTTATGATCTGCAACATAAAGGTTCGATATTAGATTCAAAATTTAAAAAATTTTTTGTTTTAATTTCTTTATTAAAGTTACTCTGATGCTCTCATCTTTCTTATGGAGTTTATCTTCTCTGAAAAGATAGCTAGTAATGATCTGAAACATGAAGGTTTGATATTAGATTCAAAATGAAATAAATTTTCTGTTTGAATTTTTTTATTCTAGGTACTCTGATGCTCTCATTCCTCTTCTGGAGTTTATCTTCTTCGAAAAGATAGCTAGTTATGATCTGGAACATAGAAGTTTAATATTAGATTCAAGATAAAATAAATTTTTTGTTTTAATTCTTTTATTCTAGTAACTCTGATGCTCTCATTTTTCGTCTGGAGTTAATCTTCTTTGAGAAGATAGCTAGTAATAATCTGCAACATAAAAGTTCAATATTAAATTCAAAATTAAATAAATTTTTTGTTTTAATTTTTTTATTCTAGGTACTCTGGTGCTCTCATTTTTCTTCTGGGGTTCATCTTCTTCGAAAAGATAGCTAGTTATGATCTTCAACATAAAGGTTTGATATTAGATCAAAATGATATAAAATTTTTGTTTCAATTTTTTTATTCCAGTTACTCTGATGCTCTGATTTTTCTTATGGAGTTTATCTTCTCTGAAAAAATAGCTAGTAATGATCTGCAACATAAAGGTTCAATATTAAATTCGAAATGAAATAAATTTTTTGTTTTAATTTTTTATTCTAGGTACTCTGATGCTCTCATTTCTCTTCTGGAGTTTATCTTCTTCGAAAAGATAGCTAGTAATGATCTGCAACATAAAGGTTCAATATAAGATTCAAAATGAAATGAATTTTTTGTTTTAATTTTTTTATTCTACTTACTCTGATGCTCTCATTTTTCTTCTGGAGTTTATCTTCTTTGAGAAGATAGCTAGTGATGATCAGCAACATAAATGTTTGATATTAGATTCAAAATGAAATGAATTCTTTGTTTTAATTTTAGGTATTCTGATGCTCTCATTTCTCCTTTGGAGTTTATCTTCTTTGAAAAGATAGCTAGTAATAATCTGCAACATAAAAGTTCAATATTAAATTCAAAATTAAATAAATTTTTTGTTTTAATTTTTTTATTCTAGGTACTCTGGTGCTCTCATTTTTCTTCTGGAGTTCATCTTCTTTGAAAAGATAGCTAGTTATGATCTGCAACATAATGGTTTGATATTAGATTCAAAATGATATAAATTTTTTGTTTCAATTTTTTTATTCCAGTTACTCTGATGCTCTGATTTTTCTTATGAAGTTTATCCTCTCTGAAAAAATAGGTAGTAATGATCTGCAACATAAAGGTTCAATATTAAATTCAAAATGAAATAAATTTTATGTTTCAATTTTTTTATTCTAGTTACTCTGATGCTCTCATTTTTCTTATGTTTAGTTTATCTTTCTTGGAAAGATAGCTAGTTATGATCTGCAACATAAAGGTTTAATATAAGATTCAAAATTTAATAAATTTTTTGTTTCAATTTTTTTATTCTTGTTATGATTTGCAACATAAAGGTTTAATATTAGATTCAAAGTTAATTGAATTTTTTGTTTGAATTTTTTTATTCTAGGTACTCTGATGCTCTTATTCCTCTTCTGGAGTTTATCTTCTTTGAAAAGATAGCTAGTTATGATCTGCAACATAAAAGTTTAATATTAGATTCAAGATGAAATAAATTTTTTGTTTTAATTCTTTTATTCTAGTTACTCTGATGCTCTCATTTTTCTTCTGGAGTTTATCTTCTTTGAAAAGATAGCTAGTTATGATCTGCAACATAGAGCTTTGATATTAGATTCAAAATGATATAAATTTTTTGTTTCAATTTTTTTATTCCAGTTACTCTGATTCTCTGATTTTTCTTATGAAGTTTATCCTCTCTGAAAAAATAGGTAGTAATGATCTGCAACATAAAGGTTCAATATTAAATTCAAAATGAAATAAATTTTATGTTTCAATTTTTTTATTCTAGTTACTCTGATGCTCTCATTTTTCTTATGTTTAGTTTATCTTCCTTGGAAAGATAGCTAGTTATGATCTGCAACATAAAGGTTTAATATTAGATTCAAAATTCAATAAATTTTTTGTTTCAATATTTTTATTCTAGTTATGATCTGCAACATAAAGGTTCGATATTAGATTCAAAATTAAATGAATTTTTTGTTTGAATTTTTTTATTCTAGGTACTCTGATGCTCTAATTCCTCTTCTGGAGTTTATCTTCTTTGAAAAGATAGGTAGTAATGATCTGCAACATAAAAGTTCGATATTGAATTCAAAATTAAATGAATTTTTTGTTTTAATTTTTTTATTCTAGGTACGCTGATGCTCTCATTTTTCTTCTGGAGTTAATCTTCTTTGAAAAGATAGCTAGTTATGATCTGCAACATAGAGGTTTGATATTAGATTCAAAATAATATAAATTTTTTGTTTCAATTTTTTTATTCCAGTTACTCTGATGCTCTGATTTTTCTTATGAAGTTCATCTTCTCTGAAAAAATAGGTAGTAATGATCTGCAACATAAGGGTTCAATATCAAATTCAAAATGAAATAAATTTTTTGTTTTAATTTTTTATTCTAGGTACTCTGATGCTCTCATTTTTCTTCTGGACTTCATCTTCTTTGAGAAGATAGCTAGTAATGATCTGCAACCTAAAAGTTCAATATTGGATTCAAAATGAAAGAAATTTTTGTTTTGATTTTTTTGTTCTAGGTACTCTGATGCTCTCATTTTTCTTCTGGAGTTTATCTTATTTGAGAAGATAGCTAGTTATGATTTGCAACATGAAGGTTTAATATTAGATCCAAAATGAAAGAAATTTTTTGTTTTAATTACTAGTTACTCTGATGCTCTCATTTTTCTTATGGAGTTTATCTTCTCTGAAAAGATAGCTAGTAATGATCTGCAACATAAAGGTTTAATATTAGATTCAAAATGAAATAAATTTTTTGTTTAAATTTTTTTAATTCTAGGTTCTCTGATGCTCTCATTTCTCTTCTGGAGTTTATCTTCTTTGAAAAGATAGCTGGTAATGATCTGCAACATGAAGGTTTAATATTAGATTCAAAATGAAATGAATTTTTTGTTTCGATTCTTTTATTCAAGTAACTCTGATGCTCCCATTTTTCTTCTGGGGTTTATCTTCTTTGAGAAGCTAGCTAGTAATGATCTGCAACATGAAGGTTTAATTTTAGACTCAAAATGAAATGAATTCTTTGTTTCAATTTTTTTATTCTAGGTACTCTGATGCTCTCATTTCTCTTCTGGGGTTTATCTTCTTCGAAATGATAGCTAGTAATGATCTACAACATAAAGGTTTAATATTAGATTCAAAATGAAATAAATTTTTTGTTTTAATTTCTTTATTCTAGTTACTCTGATGCTCTCATTTTTCTTCTGGAGTTAATCTTCTTTGAAAAGATAGCTAGTAATGATCTGCAACATAAAGGTTTAATATAAGATTCAAAAGGAAATGAATTTTCTGTTATAATTTTTTATTTTAGGTACTCTGATGCTCCCATTTCTCTTCTGGAGTTTATCTTCTTTGAGAAGATAGCTAGTTATGATCTGCAACATGAAGGTTTATAATTAGATTCAAAATGAAATAAATTTTTTGTTTGAATTTTTTAATTAAAGTTATTCTGATGCTCTCATTCTTCATATGAAGTTCATCTTCTCTGAAAAGATAGCTAGTGTTGATCTGCAACATAAAGGTTCAATATTAGATTCAAAATGAAATAAATTTTTTGTTTTAATTTTTTTATTCTAGTTACTCTGATGCTCTCGTTTTTCTCATGGAGTTTATCTCCTGAAAAGATAGCTAGTATTGATGTGCAACATGAAGGTTCAATATTAGATTCAAAATGAAATAAATTTTTTGTTTTAAATTTTTTTTCAATTTTTTTATTCTAGTTACTCTGATACTCTCATTTTTCTTATGTAGTTCATCTTCCTTGGAAAGATAGCTAGTTATGATCTGCAACATAAAGGTTTAATATTAGTTTCAAAATTAAATAAATTTTTTGTTTGAATTTTTTTATTCTAGTTACTCTGATGCTCTTATTCCTCTTCTGGAGTTTATCTTCTTTGAAAAGATAGCTAGTTATGATCTGCAACATAAAAGTTTAATATTAGATTCAAGATGAAATAAATTTTTCTTTTAATTCTCTTATTCTAGTTACTCTGGTGCTCTCATTTTTCTTCTGGAGTTTATCTTCTTTGAGAAGATAGGTAGTGATGATCTGCAACATAAAAGTTCGATATTGAATTCAAAATTAAATAAATTTTTTGTTTTAATTTTTTTATTCTAGGTACGCTGATGCTCTCATTTTTCTTCTGGAGTTAATCTTCTTTGAAAAGATAGCTAGTTATGATCTGCAACATAAAGGTTTGATATTAGATTCAAAATGATACCCATTTTTTGTTTCAATTTTTTTATTCCAGTTACTCTGATGCTCTGATTTTTCTTATGAAGTTTATCTTCTCTGAAAAAATAGGTAGTAATGATCTGCAACATGAAGGTTCAATATTAAATTCAAAATGAAATAAATTTTTTGTTTTAATTTTTTATTCTAGGTACTCTGATGCTCTCATTTTTCTTCTGGACTTCATCTTCTTTGAGAAGATAGCTAGTAATGATCTGCAACCTAAAAGTTCAATATTGGATTCAAAATGAAAGAAATTTTTGTTTTAATTTTTTTGTTCTAGGTACTCTGGTGCTCTCATTTTTCTTCTGGAGTTCATCTTCTTTGAAAAGATAGCTAGTTATGATGTGCAACATAAAGGTTTGATATTAGATTCAAAATGATATAAATTTTTTGTTTCAATTTTTTTATTCCAGTTACTCTGATGCTCTGATTTTTCTTATGAAGTTTATCCTTTCTGAAAAAATAGGTAGTAATGATCTGCAACATAAAGGTTCAATATTAAATTCAAAATGAAATAAATTTTATGTTTCAATTTTTTTATTCTAGTTACTCTGATGCTCTCATTTTTCTTATGTTTAGTTTATCTTCCTTGGAAAGATAGCTAGTTATGATCTGCAACATAAAGGTTTAATATTAGATTCAAAATTTAATAAATTTTTTGTTTCAATTTTTTTATTCTAGTTATGATTTGCAACATAAAGGTTTAATATTAGATTCAAAATTAATTGAATTTTTTGTTTGAATTTTTTTATTCTAGGTACTCTGATGCTCTTATTCCTCTTCTGAAGTTTATCTTCTTTGAAAAGATAGCTAGTTATGATCTGCAACATGAAAGTTTAATATTAGATTCAAGATGAAATAAATTTTTTGTTTTAATTCTTTTATTCTAGTTACTCTGATGTTCTCATTTTTCTTCTGGAGTTTATCTTCTTTGAAAAGATAGCTAGTTATGATCTGCAACATAGAGGTTTGATATAAGATTCAAAATGATATAAATTTTTTGTTTCAATTTTTTTATTCCAGTTACTCTGATGCTCTGATTTTTCTTATGAAGTTTATCTTCTCTGAAAAAATAGGTAGTAATGATCTGCAACATAAAGGTTCAATATTAAATTCAAAATGAAATAAATTTTATGTTTAAATTTTTTTATTCTAGTTACTCTGATGCTCTCATTTTTCTTATGTTTAGTTTATCTTCCTTGGAAAGATAGCTAGTTATGATCTGCAACATAAAGGTTTAATATTAGATTCAAAATTAAATGAATTTTTTGTTTGAATTTTTTTATTCTAGGTACTCTGATGCTCTTATTCCTCTTCTGGAGTTTATCTTCTTTGAAAAGATAGCTAGTTATGATCTGCAACATAAAAGTTCAATATTAAATTCAAAATTAAATAAATTTTTTGTTTTATTTTTTTTTATTCTAGGTACTCTGGTGCTCTCATTTTTCTTCTGGAGTTCATCTTCTTTGAAAAGATAGCTAGTTATGATGTGCAACATAAAGGTTTGATATTAGATTCAAAATGATATAAATTTTTTGTTTCAATTTTTTTATTCCAGTTACTCTGATTCTCTGATTTTTCTTATGAAGTTTATCCTCTCTGAAAAAATAGGTAGTAATGATCTGCAACATAAAGGTTCAATATTAAATTTAAAATGAAATAAATTTTATTTTTCAATTTTTTTATTCTAGTTACTCTGATGCTCTCATTTTTCTTATGTTTAGTTTATCTTCCTTGGAAAGATAGCTAGTTATGATCTGCAACATAAAGGTTTAATATTAGATTCAAAATTCAATAAATTTTTTGTTTCAATATTTTTATTCTAGTTATGATCTGCAACATAAAGGTTTGATATTAGATTCAAAATTAAATGAATTTTTTGTTTGAATTTTTTCATTCTAGGTACTCTGATGCTCTTATTCCTCTTCTGGAGTTTATCTTCTTTGAAAAGATAGGTAGTAATGATCTGCAACATAAAAGTTCGATATTGAATTCAAAATTAAATGAATTTTTTGTTTTAATTTTTTTATTCTAGGTACGCTGATGCTCTCATTTTTCTTCTGGAGTTAATCTTCTTTGAAAAGATAGCTAGTTATGATCTGCAACATAGAGGTTTGATATTAGATTCAAAATGATATAAATTTTTTGTTTCAATTTTTTTATTCCAGTTACTCTGATGCTCTGATTTTTCTTATGAAGTTTATCTTCTCTGAAAAAATAGGTAGTGATGATCTGCAACATAAGGGTTCAATATTAAATTCAAAATGAAATAAATTTTTTGTTTTAATTTTTTATTCTAGGTACTCTGATGCTCTCATTTTTCTTCTGGACTTCATCTTCTTTGAGAAGATAGCTAGTAATGATCTGCAACCTAAAAGTTCAATATTGGATTCAAAATGAAAGAAATTTTTGTTTTGATTTTTTTGTTCTAGGTACTCTGATGCTCTCATTTTTCTTCTGGAGTTTATCTTATTTGAGAAGATAGCTAGTTATGATCTGCAACATGAAGGTTTAATTTTAGATCCAAAATGAAATAAATTTTGTGTTTTAATTTCTTTATTCTAGTTACTCTGATGCTCTCATTTTTTTTATGGAGTGTATCTTCTCTGAAAAGATAGCTAGTATTGATCTGCAACAAAAAAGTTTAATATTAGATTCAAAATGAAATAAATCTTTTGTTTTAAATTTTTTGTTTCAATTTTTTTATTCTAGTTACTCTGATGCTCTCATTTTTCTTATGTTTAGTTTATCTTCCTTGGAAAGATAGCTTGTTATGATCTGCAACATAAAGGTTCGATATTAGATTCAAAATTTAAAAAATTTTTTGTTTTAATTTCTTTATTAAAGTTACTCTGATGCTCTCATCTTTCTTATGGAGTTTATCTTCTCTGAAAAGATAGCTAGTAATGATCTGAAACATGAAGGTTTGATATTAGATTCAAAATGAAATAAATTTTCTGTTTGAATTTTTTTATTCTAGGTACTCTGATGCTCTCATTCCTCTTCTGGAGTTTATCTTCTTCGAAAAGATAGCTAGTTATGATCTGGAACATAGAAGTTTAATATTAGATTCAAGATAAAATAAATTTTTTGTTTTAATTCTTTTATTCTAGTAACTCTGATGCTCTCATTTTTCGTCTGGAGTTAATCTTCTTTGAGAAGATAGCTAGTAATAATCTGCAACATAAAAGTTCAATATTAAATTCAAAATTAAATAAATTTTTTGTTTTAATTTTTTTATTCTAGGTACTCTGGTGCTCTCATTTTTCTTCTGGGGTTCATCTTCTTCGAAAAGATAGCTAGTTATGATCTTCAACATAAAGGTTTGATATTAGATCAAAATGATATAAAATTTTTGTTTCAATTTTTTTATTCCAGTTACTCTGATGCTCTGATTTTTCTTATGGAGTTTATCTTCTCTGAAAAAATAGCTAGTAATGATCTGCAACATAAAGGTTCAATATTAAATTCGAAATGAAATAAATTTTTTGTTTTAATTTTTTATTCTAGGTACTCTGATGCTCTCATTTCTCTTCTGGAGTTTATCTTCTTCGAAAAGATAGCTAGTAATGATCTGCAACATAAAGGTTCAATATAAGATTCAAAATGAAATGAATTTTTTGTTTTAATTTTTTTATTCTACTTACTCTGATGCTCTCATTTTTCTTCTGGAGTTTATCTTCTTTGAGAAGATAGCTAGTGATGATCAGCAACATAAATGTTTGATATTAGATTCAAAATGAAATGAATTCTTTGTTTTAATTTTAGGTATTCTGATGCTCTCATTTCTCCTTTGGAGTTTATCTTCTTTGAAAAGATAGCTAGTAATAATCTGCAACATAAAAGTTCAATATTAAATTCAAAATTAAATAAATTTTTTGTTTTAATTTTTTTATTCTAGGTACTCTGGTGCTCTCATTTTTCTTCTGGAGTTCATCTTCTTTGAAAAGATAGCTAGTTATGATCTGCAACATAATGGTTTGATATTAGATTCAAAATGATATAAATTTTTTGTTTCAATTTTTTTATTCCAGTTACTCTGATGCTCTGATTTTTCTTATGAAGTTTATCCTCTCTGAAAAAATAGGTAGTAATGATCTGCAACATAAAGGTTCAATATTAAATTCAAAATGAAATAAATTTTATGTTTCAATTTTTTTATTCTAGTTACTCTGATGCTCTCATTTTTCTTATGTTTAGTTTATCTTTCTTGGAAAGATAGCTAGTTATGATCTGCAACATAAAGGTTTAATATAAGATTCAAAATTTAATAAATTTTTTGTTTCAATTTTTTTATTCTTGTTATGATTTGCAACATAAAGGTTTAATATTAGATTCAAAGTTAATTGAATTTTTTGTTTGAATTTTTTTATTCTAGGTACTCTGATGCTCTTATTCCTCTTCTGGAGTTTATCTTCTTTGAAAAGATAGCTAGTTATGATCTGCAACATAAAAGTTTAATATTAGATTCAAGATGAAATAAATTTTTTGTTTTAATTCTTTTATTCTAGTTACTCTGATGCTCTCATTTTTCTTCTGGAGTTTATCTTCTTTGAAAAGATAGCTAGTTATGATCTGCAACATAGAGCTTTGATATTAGATTCAAAATGATATAAATTTTTTGTTTCAATTTTTTTATTCCAGTTACTCTGATTCTCTGATTTTTCTTATGAAGTTTATCCTCTCTGAAAAAATAGGTAGTAATGATCTGCAACATAAAGGTTCAATATTAAATTCAAAATGAAATAAATTTTATGTTTCAATTTTTTTATTCTAGTTACTCTGATGCTCTCATTTTTCTTATGTTTAGTTTATCTTCCTTGGAAAGATAGCTAGTTATGATCTGCAACATAAAGGTTTAATATTAGATTCAAAATTCAATAAATTTTTTGTTTCAATATTTTTATTCTAGTTATGATCTGCAACATAAAGGTTCGATATTAGATTCAAAATTAAATGAATTTTTTGTTTGAATTTTTTTATTCTAGGTACTCTGATGCTCTAATTCCTCTTCTGGAGTTTATCTTCTTTGAAAAGATAGGTAGTAATGATCTGCAACATAAAAGTTCGATATTGAATTCAAAATTAAATGAATTTTTTGTTTTAATTTTTTTATTCTAGGTACGCTGATGCTCTCATTTTTCTTCTGGAGTTAATCTTCTTTGAAAAGATAGCTAGTTATGATCTGCAACATAGAGGTTTGATATTAGATTCAAAATAATATAAATTTTTTGTTTCAATTTTTTTATTCCAGTTACTCTGATGCTCTGATTTTTCTTATGAAGTTCATCTTCTCTGAAAAAATAGGTAGTAATGATCTGCAACATAAGGGTTCAATATCAAATTCAAAATGAAATAAATTTTTTGTTTTAATTTTTTATTCTAGGTACTCTGATGCTCTCATTTTTCTTCTGGACTTCATCTTCTTTGAGAAGATAGCTAGTAATGATCTGCAACCTAAAAGTTCAATATTGGATTCAAAATGAAAGAAATTTTTGTTTTGATTTTTTTGTTCTAGGTACTCTGATGCTCTCATTTTTCTTCTGGAGTTTATCTTATTTGAGAAGATAGCTAGTTATGATCTGCAACATGAACGTTTAATATTAGATCCAAAATGAAATAAATTTTTTGTTTTAATTTCTTTATTCTAGTTACTCTGATGCTCTCATTTTTCTTATGGAGTTTATCTTCTCTGAAAAGAAAGCTAGTAATGATCTGCAACATAAAGGTTTAATATTAGATTCGAAATGAAATAAATTTTTTTTTCAAATTTTTTATATTCTAGTTACTTTGATGCCCTCATTTTTTTTAAGGAGTTTATCTTCTCTGAACAGATAGCTTATAATGATCTGCAACATGAAGGTTTATGATTAGATTCAAAATGAAATAAATTTTTTGTTCAAATTTTTTCATCAAAGTTATTCTGATGCTCTCATTTTTCATATGGAGTTCATCTTCTCTGAAAAGATAGCTAGTATTGATCTGCAACATAAAGGTTTAATATTAGATTCAAAATGAAATAAATTTTTTTTTTAATTTTTTTATTCTAGTTACTCTGATGCTCTCATTTTTCTTATGGAGTTTATCTTCTCTGAAAAGATAGCTAGTATTGATCTGCAACAAAAAAGTTTAATATTAGATTCAAAATGAAATAAATCTTTTGTTTTAAATTTTTTGTTTCAATTTTTTTATTCTAGTTACTCTGATGCTCTCATTTTTCTTATGTTTAGTTTATCTTCCTTGGAAAGATAGCTTGTTATGATCTGCAACATAAAGGTTTGATATTAGATTCAAAATTTAATAAATTTTTTGTTTTAATTTTTTTATCAAAGTTACTCTGATGCTCTCATCTTTCTTATGGAGTTTATCTTCTCTGAAAAGATAGCTAGTAATGATCTGAAACATAAAGGTTTGATATTAGATTCAAAATTAAATAAATTTTCTGGTTGAATTTTTTTATTCTAGGTACTCTGATGCTCTCATTCCTCTTCTGGAGTTTATCTTCTTTGAAAAGATAGCTAGTTATGATCTGGAACATAGAAGTTTAATATTAGATTCAAGATGGAATAAATTTTTTGTTTTACTTCTTTTGTTCTAGTAACTCTTATGCTCTCATTTTTCTTCTGGAGTTTATCTTCTTTGAGAAGATAGCTAGTAATAATCTGCAACATAAAAGTTCAATATTAAATTCAAAATTAAATAAATTTTTTGGTTTAATTTTTTTATTCTAGGTACTCTGGTGCTCTCATTTTTCTTCTGGGGTTCATCTTCTTCGAAAAGATAGCTAGTTATGATCTGAAACATAAAGGTTTGATATTAGATTCAAAATGATATAAAATTTTTGTTTCAATTTTTTTATTCCAGTTACTCTGATGCTCTGATTTTTCTTATGGAGTTTATCTTCTCTGAAAAAATAGCTAGTAATGATCTGCAACATGAAGGTTCAATATTAAATTCGAAATGAAATAAATTTTTTGTTTTAATTTTTTATTCTAGGTACTCTGATGCTCTCATTTCTCTTCTGGAGTTTATCTTCTTCGGAAAGATAGCTAGTAATGATCTGCAACATAAAGGTTCAATATAAGATTCAAAATGAAATGAATTTTTTGTTTTAATTTTTTTATTCTAGTTACTCTGATGCTCTCATTTTTCTTCTGGAGTTTATCTTCTTTGAGAAGATAGCTAGTGATGATCAGCAACATAAATGTTTGATATTAGATTCAAAATGAAATGAATTCTCTGTTTTAATTTTAGGTATTCTGATGCTCTCATTTCTCCTTTGGAGTTTATCTTCTTTGAAAAGATAGCTAGTAATAATCTGCAACATAAAAGTTCAATATTAAATTCAAAATTAAATAAATTTTTTGTTTTAATTTTTTTATTCTAGGTACTCTGGTGCTCTCATTTTTCTTCTGGAGTTCATCTTCTTTGAAAAGATAGCTAGTTATGATCTGCAACATAAAGGTTTGATATTAGATTCAAAATGATATACATTTTTTGTTTCAATTTTTTTATTCCAGTTACTCTGATGCTCTGATTTTTCTTATGGAGTTTATCTTCTCTGAAAAAATAGCTAGTAATGATCTGCAACATAAAGGTTCAATATTGAATTCAAAATGAAATGAATTTTTTGTTTTAATTCTTTTATTCTAGTAACTCTGATGCTCTCATTTTTCTTCTGGAGTTTATCTTCTTTGAGAAGATAGCTAGTAATAATCTGCAACATAAAAGTTCAATATTAAATTCAAAATGAAATAAATTTTTTGTTTTAATTTTTTATTCTAGGTACTCTGATGCTCTCATTTTTCTTCTGGACTTCATCTTCTTTGAGAAGATAGCTAGTAATGAACTGCAACCTAAAAGTTCAATATTGGATTCAAAATGAAAGAAACTTTTGTTTTAATTTCTTTATTCTAGTTTCTCTGATGCTCTCATTTTTCTTATGGAGTTTATCTTCTCTGAAAAGAAAGCTAGTAATGATCTGCAACATAAAGGTTTAATATTAGATTCGAAATGAAATAAATTTTTTGTTTAAATTTTTTTTATTCTAGTTACTCTGATGCTCTCATTTTTTTATGGAGTTTATCTTCTCTGAAAAGATAGCTTATAATGATCTGCAACATGAAGGTTTATGATTAGATTCAAAATGAAATAAATTTTTTGTTTAAATTTTTTCATCAAAGTTATTCTGATGCTCTCATTTTTCATATGGAGTTCATCTTCTCTGAAAAGATAGCTAGTATTGATCTGCAACATAAAGGTTTAATATTAGATTCAAAATGAAATAAATTTTTCTTTTAATTTTTTTATTCTAGTTACTCTGATGCTCTCATTTCTCTTATGGAGTTTATCTTCTCTAAAAAGATAGCTAGTATTGATCTGCAACAAAAAAGTTCAATATTAGATTCAAAATGAAATAAATCTTTTGTTTTAAATTTTTTGTTTCAATTTTTTTATTCTAGTTACTCTGATGCTCTCATTTTTCTTATGTTTAGTTTATCATCCTTGAAAAGATAGCTAGTAATGATCTGAAACATAAAGGTTTGATATTAGATTCAAAATGAAATAAATTTTCTGTTTGAATTTTTTTATTCTAGGTACTCTGACGCTCTCATTCCTCTTCTGGAGTTTATCTTCTTTGAAAAGATAGCTAGTTATGATCTGGAACATAGAAGTTTAATATTAGATTCAAGATGAAATAAATTTTTTGTTTTAATTCTTTTATTCTAGTAACTCTGATGCTCTCATTTTTCTTCTGGAGTTTATCTTCTTTGAGAAGATAGCTAGTAATAATCTGCAACATAAAAGTTCAATATTAAATTCAAAATGATATAAAATTTTTGTTTCAATTTTTTTATTCCAGTTACTCTGATGCTCTGATTTTTCTTATGGAGTTTATCTTCTCTGAAAAAATAGCTAGTAATGATCTGCAACATACAGGTTCAATATTAGATTCAAGATGAAATAAATTTTTTGTTTTAATTCTTTTATTCTAGTTACTCTGATGCTCTCATTTTTCTTCTGGAGTTTATCTTCTTTGAGAAGATAGCTAGTAATAATCTGCAACATGAGAGTTCAATATTAAATTCAAAATGATATAAAATTTTTGTTTCAATTTTTTTATTCTAGTTACTCTGATGCTCTCATTTTTCTTATGTTTAGTTTATCTTCCTTGGAAAGATAGCTAGTTATTATCTGCAACATAAAGGTTCAATATTAGATTCAAAATTTAATAAATTTTTTGTTTTTATTTCTTTATTAAAGTTACTCTGATGCTCTCATCTTTCTTATGGAGTTTATCTTCTCTGAAAAGATAGCTAGTAATGATCTGCAACCTAAAAGTTCAATATTGGATTCAAAATGAAAGAAATTTTTGTTTTAATTTTTTTGTTCTAGGTACTCTGATGCTCTCATTTTTCTTCTGGAGTTTATCTTATTTGAGAAGATAGCTAGTTATGATCTGCAACATGAAGGTTTAATATTAGATCCAAAATGAAATAAATTTTTTGTTTTAATTTCTTTATTCCAGTTACTCTGATGCTCTCATTTTTCTTATGGAGTTTATCTTCTCTGAAAAGAAAGCTAGTAATGATCTGCAACATAAAGGTTTTATATTAGATTCGAAATGAAATAAATTTTTTGTTTAAATTTTTTATATTCTAGTTACTCTGATGCTCTCATTTTTTTTATGGAGTTTATCTTCTCTGAAAAGATAGCTTATAATGATCTGCAACATGAAGGTTTATGATTAGATTCAAAATGAAATAAATTTTTTGTTTAAATTTTTTCATCAAAGTTATTCTGATGCTCTCATTTTTCATATGGAGTTCATCTTCTCTGAAAAGATAGCTAGTATTGATCTGCAACATAAAGGTTTGATATTAGATTCAAAATGAAATAAATTTTCTGTTTGAATTTTTTTATTCTAGGTACTCTGATGCTCTCATTCCTCTTCTGGAGTTTATCTTCTTTGAAAAGATAGCTAGTTATGATCTGCAACATGAAGGTTTAATATAAGATTCAGAATGAAATAAATTTTTGTTTTAATTTTTTTATTCTAGGTACTCTGATGCTCTCATTTCTCTTCTGGAGTTTATCTTCTTCGAAAAGATAGCTAGTTATGATCTGCAACATAAAGGTTCAATATTAGATTCAAAATGAAATAAATTTTTTGTTTTAATTTGTTTATTCTAGTCACTCTGATGCTCTCATTTCTATTCTAGAGTTCATATTCATTGAAAAGTGATGATCTGCAACATGAAGGTTTAATATTAGATTCAAAATGAAATGAATTTTTTGTTTTAATTCTTTTATTCTCGTTACTCTGATGCTCTCATGTCTATTCTAGAGTTTATCTTCTCTGAAAAGATAGCTAGTAATGATCTGCAACATGAAGGTTCAATATTAGATTCAAAATGAAATGAATTTTTTGTTTAAATTTTTTATAATCTAGTTACTCTGATGCTCTCATTTCTTTGAAGGAGTTCATCTTCTCTGAAAAGATAGCTTATAATGATCTGCAACATGAAGGTTTATAATTAGATTCAAAATGAAGTAAATTTTTTGTTAAAATTTTTTTATTAAAGTTATTCTGATGCTCTCATTTTTCATATGGAGTTCATCTTCTCTGAAGAGATAGCTAGTATTGATCTGCAACATAAAGGTTTAATATTAGATTCAAAATGAAAAAAATTTTTTGTTTCAATTTTTTTATTCTAGTAACTCTGATGCTCTCATTTTTCTTATGTTTAGTTTATCTTCCTTGGAAAGATAGCTAGTTATGATCTGCAACATAAGGGTTTAATATTAGATTCAAAATTCAATAAATTTTTTATTTTAATTTTTTCATTCTAGTAACTTGATGCTCTCATTTCTCTTCTGGAGTGTATCTTCTTTGAAAAGATAGCTAGTAGTGATCTGCAACATAAATTTTTAATATAAGATTCAAAATGAAATATTTTTTTTGTTTTAATTCCTTTATTCTAGTTACTCTGATGCTTTCATTTTTCTTCTGGAGTTTATCTTCTACGAAAAGATAGCTAGTTTTTATCTGCATCATAGAGGTTCAATATAAGATTCAAAATGAAATAAATTTTTTGTTTTAATTTTTTTATTCTAGTCACTCTGATGCTCTCATTTCTATTCTAGAGTTCATATTCATTGAAAAGTGATGATCTGCAACATGAAGGTTTAATATTAGATTCAAAATGAAATGAATTTTTTGTTTTAATTCTTTTATTCTCGTAACTCTGATGCTCTCATGTCTATTCTAGAGTTTATCTTCTCTGAAAAGATAGCTAGTAATGATCTGCAACATAAAGGTTTAATATTAGATTCAAAATGAAATAAATTTTTTGTTTAAATTTTTTATAATCTAGTTACTCTGATGCTCTCATTTCTTTTAAGGAGTTCATCTTCTCTGAAAAGATAGCTTATAATGATCTGCAACATGAAGGTTTATAATAAGATTCAAAATGAAGTAAATTTTTTGTTTAAATTTTTTTATTAAAGTTATTCTGATGCTCTCATTTTTGAGCGCTCGTACTACTTACACGAGGGCTATATCATTTCGTCACGATGTCTGTATTTATCGAATTTTGAGCTGAAAATGTGCCGTAAGCACGATAATTCTCGAACGGAACAACCTAGAGACTTGAAATTCTCAGTGTGAGTTCAGTTCCCGAATGCCTTTGTTGAGTTCGTTAATGGGCCAAATTCCACCAAGGGTTCCGTAAATAAGGCCGTTCAAAGTTTTGTTCTCCTGATAACTTGGAAACTACAGATTTGATCGAGATGAAATTTTGCAATCAAATAGAGAATGAGGTGTTCAAGCTACATGTGAAATTTTGTCCAGATCGCATGACCAGAACCATAGAAACTATAGAACATTTGTACGGAAACGCCTAGGGACTTGAAATTTTCAGGATAGGTGTGGATCTCGAATATCGTGATCACGTTCATCTATGAGCAAAATTAGACTAGGGGTTCCGTAAATATGGCCGTTCAAAATATTTTTTTCCTGATAATTTCGAAACTACTGATTGGATTGATATGAACCTAGCTGAAGAATAATGTATTTAAACTACGTTCGAAGTTTTGTCCAGATCACATCACCAAGACCATAGATACCGTAGAAAATTCTAGCGAATTATCCAAAAAAAATTGGTCAGCTGAAGCACTGACATGAAGTCTGGAGTTTCTCCTAAGTTTCAGAATTTTTTTGACAGCTTTCGAAAATTCGTTCAATTGATTTCTAAAATTGGAAAATGCGAATCTACCTATAAGGTGGATGTACGAGCGCTCAAAAGCTCCTGACTTCACGGCAGTGCTTTTATAATTTTTCATATGGAGTTCATCTTCTCTGAAAAGTTAGCTAGTATTGATCTGCAACATAAAGGTTTAATATTAGATTCAAAATGAAATAAATTTTTTGTTTTGATTTTTTTATTAAAGTTACTCTGATGCTCTCATTTTTCTTATGGAGTTTATCTTCTTTGAAAAGATAGCTAGTAGTGATCTGCAACATAAATTTCCAATATTAGATTCAAAATGAAATATTTTTTTCTGTTTTAATTCCTTTATTCTGGTTACTCTGATGCTTTCATTTTCTCCTGGAGTTTATCTTCTTCGAAGAGATAGCTAGTTTTTATCTGCATCATAAAGGTTCAATATTAGATTCAAAATGAAATAAATTTTCTGTTTTAATTTTTTTATTCTAGTCACTCTGATGCTCTCATTTCTATTCTAGAGTTCATATTCATTGAAAAGATAGCTAGTGATGATCTGCAACATGAAGGTTTAATATTAGATTCAGAATGAAATGAATTTTCTATTATAATTTTTTTATTCTAGGTTCTCTGATGCTCTCATTTCTCTTCTGGGGTTTATTTTCTTTGAAAAGATAGCTAGTTATGATCTGCAACATAAAGGTTTAATATAAGATTCAAAATGAAATGAATTTTTTGTTTTAATTCTTTTATTCTCGTTACTCTGATGCTCTCATGTCTATTCTAGAGTTTATCTTCTCTGAAAAGATAGCTAGTAATGATCTGCAACATAAAGGTTTAATATTAGATTCAAAATGAAATGAATTTTTTGTTTAAATTTCTTATATTCTAGTTACTCTGATGCTCTCATTCTTCTTCTGGAATTTATCTTCTTTGAAAAGATAGCTAGTAATGATCTGCAGCATGAAGGTTGAATATTAGATTCAAAATGAAATTAATTTTTTGTTTCAATTGTTTTATTCTAGTTACTCTGATGCTCTCATTTTTCTTCTGGAGTTTATCTTCTTTGAAGAGATAGCTATTAATGATCTGCAGCATAAAGGTTTGATATTAGATTCAAAATGAAATTAATTTTTTGTTTTATTTTTTTTATTCTAGTTACATTGATGCTCTCATTTCTCTTCTGGAGTTTATCTTCTTTGAGAACATAGCTAGTTATGATCTGCAACATGAAGGTTTGATATTAGATTCTAAATGAAATACATTTTTTGTTTTAATTTTTTTTATTCCAGTTACTCTAATGCTATCATTTTTCTTATGGAAATTATCTTCTCTGAAAAGATAGCTAGTAATGATCTGCAACATAAATGTTTCATATTAGATTCAAAATGAAATAAATTTTTTGTTTGAATATTTTTTCAATCTAGGTACTCTGATGCTCTCATTCCTCTTCTGGAGTTTATCTTCTCTGAAAAGATAGTTAGTAATGATCTGCAACATAATGCAAATTAATTTTTTGTTTCAATTGTTTTATTCTAGTTACTCTGATGCTCTCATTTTTCTTCTGGAGTTTATCTTCTTTGAAGAGATAGCTATTAATGATCTGCAGCATAAAGGTTTGATATTAGACTCAAAATGAAATCAATTTTCTGTTTTATTTTTTTTATTCTAGTTACTCTGATGCTCTCATTTCTCTTCTGGAGTTTATCTTTTTTGAGAACATAGCTAGTTATGATCTGCAACATGAAGGTTTGATATTAGATTCAAAATGAAATACATTTTTTGTTTTAATTTTTTTTATTCTAGTTACTCTAATGCTCTCATTATTTTTCTTATGGAAATTATCTTCTCTGAAAAAATAGCTAGTAATGATCTGCAACATAAATGTTTCATATTAGATTCAAATGAAATTAATTTTTTGTTTGAATATTTTTTCAATCTAGGTACTCTGATGCTCTCATTCCTCTCCTGGAGTTTATCTTCTTCGAAAAGATAGCTAGTTATGATCTGCAACATAAAGGTTCAATATTAGATTCAAAATGAAATAAATTTTCTGTTTTAATTTTTTTATTCTAGTCACTCTGATGCTCTCATTTCTATTCTAGAGTTCATATTCATTGAAAAGATAGCTAGTGATGATCTGCAACATGAAGGTTTAATATTAGATTCAGAATGAAATGAATTTTCTATTATAATTTTTTTATTCTAGGTTCTCTGATGCTCTCATTTCTCTTCTGGGGTTTATTTTCTTTGAAAAGATAGCTAGTTATGATCTGCAACATGAAGGTTTAATATAAGATTCAAAATGAAATGAATTTTTTGTTTTAATTCTTTTATTCTCGTTACTCTGATGCTCTCATGTCTATTCTAGAGTTTATCTTATCTGAAAAGATAGCTAGTAATGATCTGCAACATAAAGGTTTAATATTAGATTCAAAATGAAATAAATTTTTTGTTTAAATTTCTTATATTCTAGTTACTCTGATGCTCTCATTCTTCTTCTGGAATTTATCTTCTTTGAAAAGATAGCTAGTAATGATCTGCAGCATGAAGGTTGAATATTAGATTCAAAATGAAATTAATTTTTTGTTTCAATTATTTTATTTTAGTTACTCTGATGCTCTCATTTTTCTTCTGGAGTTTATCTTCTTTGAAGAGATAGCTATTAATGATCTGCAGCATAAAGGTTTGATATTAGATTCAAAATGAAATTAATTTTTTGTTTTATTTTTTTTATTCTAGTTACTCTGATGCTCTCATTTCTCTTCTGGAGTTTATCTTCTTTGAGAACATAGCTAGTTATGATCTGCAACATGAAGGTTTGATATTAGATTCAAAATGATATACATTTTTTGTTTTAATTTTTTTTATTCTAGTTACTCTGATGCTCTCATTTTTCTTATGGAAATTATCTTCTCTGAAAAGATAGCTAGTAATGATCTGCAACATAAATGTTTCATATTAGATTCAAAATGAAATAAATTTTTTGTTTGAATATTTTTTTCAATCTAGGTACTCTAATGCTCTCATTCCTCTTCTGGAGTTTATCTTCTCTGAAAAGATAGTTAGTAATGATCTGCAACATAATGCAAATTAATTTTTTGTTTCAATTGTTTTATTCTAGTTACTCTGATGCTCTCATTTTTCTTCTGGAGTTTATCTTCTTTGAAGAGATAGCTATTAATGATCTGCAGCATAAAGGTTTGATAGTAGATTCAAAATGAAATTAATTTTTTGTTTTATTTTTTTTATTCTAGCTACTCTGATGCTCTCATTTCTCTTCTGGAGTTTATCTTCTTTGAGAACATAGCTTGTTATGATCTGCAACATGAAGGTTTGATATTAGATTCAAAATGAAATACATTTTTTGTTTCAATTTTTTTTATTCTAGTTACTCTGATGCTCTCCTTTTTCTTATGGAAATTATCTTCTCTGAAAAGATAGCTAGTAATGATCTGCAACATAAATGTTTCATATTAGATTCAAAATGAAATAAATTTTTTGTTTGAATATTTTTTCAATCTAGGTACTCTGATGCTCTCATTCCTCTTCTGGAGTTTATCTTCTTCGAAAAGATAGCTAGTTATGATCTGCAACATAAAGGTTCAATATTAGATTCAAAATGAAATAAATTTTTTGTATAAATTCTTTTATTCTAGGTACTCTGATGCTCTCATTCCTCTTCTGGAGTTTATCTTCTTTGAAAAGATAGCTAGTTATGATCTGCAACATTCTAAGATCAATGAAATATTCAAAATGAAATAAATTTTGATTTTTTTATATATTTTTTTTTCAATGAACACCCGACTTTAGCCTATCAGCATAGAAGGGAAACACCCTTCTCGCAGTCGGCTTTCTCACTTCCCGCTAAGGGGAACATTCACTCATCCTGGATATTTTAAATATCGACAGGATTGAGCTAGGTTGTTTTATCTTCTACAACGTGACAGCTAGTAAGATCTGCAATATGAAGGTTTAATATAAGATTCAGAATGAAATGAATTTTTGTTTTAATTTTTTTATTCTAGGTACTCTGATGCTCTCATTTCTCTTCTGGAGTTTATCTTCTTCGAAAAGATAGCTAGTTATGATCTGCAACATAAAGGTTCAATATTAGATTCAAAATGAAATACATTTTTTGTTTTAATTCTTTTATTCTAGGTACTCTGATGCTCTCATTTCTCTTCTGGAGTTCATCTTCTTCAAAAAGATAGCTAGTAATGACCTGCAACATAACGGTTTAATATTTGATTCAAAATGAAATAAATTTTTTGTTTGAATTTTTTTTTAATCTAGGTACTCTGATGCTCTCATTCCTCTTCTGGAGTTTATCTTCTCTGAAAAGATAGCTAGTAATGATCTGCAACATAAAGGTTTAATATTAGATTCAAAATGAGATAAATTTTTTGTTTCAATTTTTTCATTTAAGTTACCCTGATGCTCTGATTTTTCTTATGGAGATCATCTTCTCTGAAAAGATAGCTAGTAATGATCTGCAACATAAAGGTTCAATATTAAAGTCAAAATGAAATAAATTTTTTCTTTTAATTTTTTCATTCTAGTTACTTGATGCTCTCATTTCTCTTCTGGAGTATATCTTCTTCGAAAAGATAGCTAGTTATGATCTGCAACATAGAGGTTCAATATTAGATTCAAAATGAAATAAATTCTTTGTATAAATTCTTTTATTCTAGGTACTCTGATGCTCTCATTCCTCTTCTGGAGTTCATCTTCTTTGAAAAGATAGCTAGTTATGATCTGCATCATGAAGGTTTGATATCAGTTTCAGAATGAAATAAATTTTTCGTTTTAATTTCTTTATTTCAGTTACTCTGATGCTCTGATTCTTCTTATGGCGTTCATCTTCCCTGAAAAGATAGCTAGTAATGATTTGCAACATAAAGGTTCAATATTAAATTCAAAATGAAATATTTTTTTTGTTTTAATTCCTTTATTCTAGTTACTCTGATGCTTTCATTTTTCTTCTGGAGTTCATCTTCTTCGAAAAGATAGCTAGTTTTTATCTGCATCATAGAGGTTCAATATAAGATTCAAAATGAAATGAATTTTTTGTTTTAATTTTTTTATTCTAGTCACTCTGATGCTCTCATTTCTATTCTTGAGTTCATATTCATTGAAAAGTGATGATCTGCAACATGAAGGTTTAATATTAGATTCAAAATGAAATGAATTTTTTGTTTTAATTCTTTTATTCTCGTTACTCTGATGCTCTCATGTCTATTCTAGAGTTTATCTTCTCTGAAAAGATAGCTAGTAATGATCTGCAACATAAAGGTTTGATATTAGATTCAAAATGAAATAAATTTTTTGTTTAAATTTTTTATAATCTAGTTACTCTGATGCTCTCATTTCTTTCAAGGAGTTCATCTTCTCTGAAAAGATAGCTTATAATGATCTGCAACATGAAGGTTTATAATTAGATTCAAAATGAAGTAAATTTTTTGTTTAAATTTTTTTATTAAAGTTATTCTGATGCTCTCATTTTTCATTTGGAGTTCATCTTCTCTGAAAAGATAGCTTGTATTGATCTGCAACATAAAGGTTTAATATTAGATTCAAAATGAAATAAATTTTTTGTTTTAATTTTTTTATTCTAGTTACTCTGATGCTCTCATTTTTCTTATGTTCAGTTTATCTTCCTTGGAAAGATAGCTTGTTATGATCTGCAACATAAGGGTTTAATATTAGATTCAAAATTTAATAAATTTTTTGTTTTAATCTTTTTATTAAAGTTACTCTGATGCTCTCATTTTTCTTATGGAGTTTATCTTCTCTGAAGAGATAGCTAGTAATGATCTGAAACATAAAGGTTTGATAAAAGATTCAAAATGAAATAAATTTTTTGTTTGAATTTTTTTATTCTAGGTACTCTGATGCTCTCATTCCTCTTCTGGAGTTTATCTTCTTTGAAAAGATAGCTAGTTATGATCTGCAACATAGAAGTTTAATATTAGATTCAAGATGAAATGAATTTTTTGTTTTAATTCTTTTATTCTAGTTACTCTGATGCTCTCATTTCTCTTCTGGGGTTTATTTTCTTCGAAAAGATAGCTAGTTATGATCTGCAACATAAAGGTTTAATATAAGATTCAAAATGAAATGAATTTTTTGTTTTAATTCTTTTATTCTCGTTACTCTGATGCTCTCATGTCTATTCTAGAGTTTATCTTCTCTGAAAAGATAGCTAGTAATGATCTGCAACATAAAGGTTTAATATTAGATTCAAAATGAAATAAATTTTTTGTTTAAATTTTTTATAATCTAGTTACTTGATGCTCTCATTTCTCTTCTGGAGTATATCTTCTTCGAAAAGATAGCTAGTTATGATCTGCAACATAGAAGTTCAATATTAGATTCAAAATGAAATAAATTTTTTGTATAAATTCTTTTATTCTAGGTACTCTGATGCTCTCATTCCTCTTCTGGAGTTTATCTTCTTTGAAAAGATAGCTAGTTATGATCTGCATCATGAAGGTTTGATATCAGTTTCAGAATGAAATAAATTTTTCGTTTTGATTTCTTTATTTCAGTTACTCTGATGCTCTGATTCTTCTTATGGAGTTCATCTTCCCTGAAAAGATAGCTAGTAATGATTTGCAACATAAAGGTTCAATATTAAATTCAAAATGAAATAAATTTTTTATTTTAATTTTTTCATTCTAGTAACTTGATGCTCTCATTTCTCTTCTGGAGTGTATCTTCTTTGAAAAGATAGCTAGTAGTGATCTGCAACATAAATTTTTAATATTAGATTCAAAATGAAATAAATTTTTTGTTTGAATATTTTTTCAATCTAGGTACTCTGATGCTCTCATTCCTCTTCTGGAGTTTATCTTCTTCGAAAAGATAGCTAGTTATGATCTGCAACATAAAGGTTCAATATTAGATTCAAAATGAAATAAATTTTTTGTATAAATTCTTTTATTCTAGGTACTCTGATGCTCTCATTCCTCTTCTGGAGTTTATCTTCTTTGAAAAGATAGCTAATTATGATCTGCAACATTCTAAGATCAATGAAATATTCAAAATGAAATAAATTTTGATTTTTTTATATATTTTTTTTTCAATGAACACCCGACTTTAGCCTATCAGCATAGAAGGGAAACACCCTTCTCGCAGTCGGCTTTCTCACTTCCCGCTAAGGGGAACATTCACTCATCCTGGATATTTTAAATATCGACAGGATTGAGCTAGGTTGTTTTATCTTCTACAACGTGACAGCTAGTAAGATCTGCAACATGAAGGTTTAATATAAGATTCAGAATAAAATAAATTTTTGTTTTAATTTTTTTATTCTAGGTACTCTGATGCTCTCATTTCTCTTCTGGAGTTTATCTTCTTCGAAAAGATAGCCAGTTATGATCTGCAACATAAAGGTTCAATATTAGATTCAAAATGAAATACATTTTTTGTTTTAATTCTTTTATTCTAGGTACTCTGATGCTCTCATTTCTCTTCTGGAGTTCATCTTCTTCAAAAAGATAGCTAGTAATGACCTGCAACATAACGGTTTAATATTTGATTCAAAATGAAATAAATTTTTTGTTTAAATTTTTTTTTAATCTAGGTACTCTGATGCTCTCATTCCTCTTCTGGAGTTTATCTTCTCTGAAAAGATAGCTAGTAATGATCTGCAACATAAAGGTTTAATATTAGATTCAAAATGAGATAAATTTTTTGTTTCAATTTTTTCAATTAAGTTACCCTGATGCTCTGATTTTTCTTATGGAGATCATCTTCTCTGAAAAGATAGCTAGTAATGATCTGCAACATAAAGGTTCAATATTAAAGTCAAAATGAAATAAATTTTTTCTTTTAATTTTTTCATTCTAGTTACTTGATGCTCTCATTTCTCTTCTGGAGTATATCTTCTTCGAAAAGATAGCTAGTTATGATCTGCAACATAGAGGTTCAATATTAGATTCAAAATGAAATAAATTCTTTGTATAAATTCTTTTATTCTAGGTACTCTGATGCTCTCATTCCTCTTCTGGAGTTCATCTTCTTTGAAAAGATAGCTAGTTATGATCTGCATCATGAAGGTTTGATATCAGTTTCAGAATGAAATAAATTTTTCGTTTTAATTTCTTTATTTCAGTTACTCTGATGCTCTGATTCTTCTTATGGAGTTCATCTTCCCTGAAAAGATAGCTAGTAATGATTTGCAACATAAAGGTTCAATATTAAATTCAAAATGAAATAAATTTTTTATTTTAATTTTTTCATTCTAGTAACTTGATGCTCTCATTTCTCTTCTGGAGTGTATCTTCTTTGAAAAGATAGCTAGTAGTGATCTGCAACATAAATTTTTAATATTAGATTCAAAATGAAATATTTTTTTTGTTTTAATTCCTTTATTCTAGTTACTCTGATGCTTTCATTTTTCTTCTGGAGTTCATCTTCTTCGAAAAGATAGCTAGTTTTTATCTGCATCATAGAGGTTCAATATAAGATTCAAAATGAAATAAATTTTTTGTTTTAATTTTTTTATTCTAGTCACTCTGATGCTCTCATTTCTATTCTTGAGTTCATATTCATTGAAAAGTGATGATCTGCAACATGAAGGTTTAATATTAGATTCAAAATGAAATGAATTTTTTGTTTTAATTCTTTTATTCTCGTTACTCTGATGCTCTCATGTCTATTCTAGAATTTATCTTCTCTGAAAAGATAGCTAGTAATGATCTGCAACATAAAGGTTTAATATTAGATTCAAAATGAAATAAATTTTTTGTTTAAATTTTTTATAATCTAGTTACTCTGATGCTCTCATTTCTTTCAAGGAGTTCATCTTCTCTGAAAAGATAGCTTATAATGATCTGCAACATGAAGGTTTATAATTAGTTCCAAAATGAAGTAAATTTTTTGTTTAAATTTTTTTATTAAAGTTATTCTGATGCTCTCATTTTTCATTTGGAGTTCATCTTCTCTGAAAAGATAGCTAGTATTGATCTGCAACATAAAGGTTTAATATTAGATTCAAAATGAAATAAATTTTTTGTTTTAATTTTTTTATTCTAGTTACTCTGATGCTCTCATTTTTCTTATGTTCAGTTTATCTTCCTTGGAAAGATAGCTTGTTATGATCTGCAACATAAGGGTTTAATATTAGATTCAAAATTTAATAAATTTTTTGTTTTAATCTTTTTATTAAAGTTACTCTGATGCTCTCATTTTTCTTATGGAGTTTATCTTCTCTGAAGAGATAGCTAGTAATGATCTGAAACATAAAGGTTTGATAAAAGATTCAAAATGAAATAAATTTTTTGTTTGAATTTTTTTATTCTAGGTACTCTGATGCTCTCATTCCTCTTCTGGAGTTTATCTTCTTTGAGAAGATAGCTAGTTATGATCTGCAACATAGAAGTTTAATATTAGATTCAAGATGAAATGAATTTTTTGTTTTAATTCTTTTATTCTAGTTACTCTGATGCTCTCATTTCTCTTCTGGGGTTTATTTTCTTCGAAAAGATAGCTAGTTATGATCTGCAACATAAAGGTTTAATATAAGATTCAAAATGAAATGAATTTTTTGTTTTAATTCTTTTATTCTCGTTACTCTGATGCTCTCATGTCTATTCTAGAGTTTATCTTCTCTGAAAAGATAGCTAGTAATGATCTGCAACATAAAGGTTTAATATTAGATTCAAAATGAAATAAATTTTTTGTTTAAATTTTTTATAATCTAGTTACTTGATGCTCTCATTTCTCTTCTGGAGTATATCTTCTTCGAAAAGATAGCTAGTTATGATCTGCAACATAGAGGTTCAATATTAGATTCAAAATGAAATAAATTTTTTGTATAAATTCTTTTATTCTAGGTACTCTGATGCTCTCATTCCTCTTCTGGAGTTTATCTTCTTTGAAAAGATAGCTAGTTATGATCTGCATCATGAAGGTTTGATATCAGTTTCAGAATGAAATAAATTTTTCGTTTTGATTTCTTTATTTCAGTTACTCTGATGCTCTGATTCTTCTTATGGAGTTCATCTTCCCTGAAAAGATAGCTAGTAATGATTTGCAACATAAAGGTTCAATATTAAATTCAAAATGAAATAAATTTTTTATTTTAATTTTTTCATTCTAGTAACTTGATGCTCTCATTTCTCTTCTGGAGTGTATCTTCTTTGAAAAGATAGCTAGTAGTGATCTGCAACATAAATTTTCAATATTAGATTCAAAATGAAATATTTTTTTTGTTTTAATTCCTTTATTCTAGTTACTCTGATGCTTTCATTTTTCTTCTGGAGTTCATCTTCTTCGAAAAGATAGCTAGTTTTAATCTGCATCATAGAGGTTCAATATAAGATTCAAAATGAAATAAATTTTTTGTTTTAATTTTTTTATTCTAGTCACTCTGATGCTCTCATTTCTATTCTTGAGTTCATATTCATTGAAAAGTGATGATCTGCAACATGAAGGTTTAATATTAGATTCAAAATGAAATGAATTTTTTGTTTTAATTCCTTTATTCTCGTTACTCTGATGCTCTCATGTCTATTCTAGAGTTTATCTTCTCTGAAAAGATAGCTAGTAATGATCTGCAACATGAAGGTTTAATATTAGATTCAAAATGAAATAAATTTTTTGTTTGAATTTTTTATAATCTAGTTACTCTGATGCTCTCATTTCTTTCAAGGAGTTCATCTTCTCTGAAAAGATAGCTTATAATGATCTGCAACATGAAGGTTTATAATTAGATTCAAAATGAAGTAAATTTTTTGTTTAAATTTTTTTATTAAAGTTATTCTGATGCTCTCATTTTTCATTTGGAGTTCATCTTCTCTGAAAAGATAGCTAGTATTGATCTGCAACATAAAGGTTTAATATTAGATTCAAAATGAAATAAATTTTTTGTTTTAATTTTTTTATTCTAGTTACTCTGATGCTCTCATTTTTCTTATGTTCAGTTTATCTTCCTTGGAAAGATAGCTTGTTATGATCTGCAACATAAGGGTTTAATATTAGATTCAAAATTTAATAAATTTTTTGTTTTAATCTTTTTATTAAAGTTACTCTGATGCTCTCATTTTTCTTATGGAGTTTATCTTCTCTGAAGAGATAGCTAGTAATGATCGGAAACATAAAGGTTTGATAAAAGATTCAAAATGAAATAAATTTTTTGTTTGAATTTTTTTATTCTAGGTACTCTGATGCTCTCATTCCTCTTCTGGAGTTTATCTTCTTTGAAAAGATAGCTAGTTATGATCTGCAACATAGAAGTTTAATATTAGATTCAAGATGAAATGAATTTTTTGTTTTAATTCTTTTATTCTAGTTACTCTGATGCTCTCATTTCTCTTCTGGGGTTTATTTTCTTCGAAAAGATAGCTAGTTATGATCTGCAACATAAAGGTTTAATATAAGATTCAAAATGAAATGAATTTTTTGTTTTAATTCTTTTATTCTCGTTACTCTGATGCTCTCATGTCTATTCTAGAGTGTATCTTCTCTGAAAAGATAGCTAGTAATGATCTGCAACATAAAGGTTTAATATTAGATTCAAAATGAAATAAATTTTTTGTTTAAATTTTTTATAATCTAGTTACTCTGATGCTCTCATTTCTTTTAAGGAGTTCATCTTCTCTGAAAAGATAGCTTATAATGATCTGCAACATAAAGGTTTATAATTAGATTCAAAATGAAGTAAATTTTTTGTTTTAATTTTTTTATTCTAGTTACTCTGATGCTCTCATTTTTCTTATGTTCAGTTTATCTTCCTTGGAAAGATAGCTTGTTATGATCTGCAACATAAGGGTTTAATATTGGATTCAAAATTTAATAAATTTTTTGTTTTAATCTTTTTATTAAAGTTACTCTGATGCTCTCATTTTTCCTATGGAGTTTATCTTCTCTGAAAAGATAGCTAGTAATGATCTGAAACATAAAGGTTTGATAAAAGATTCAAAATGAAATAAATTTTTTGTTTGAATTTCTTTATTCTAGGTACTCTGATGCTCTCATTCCTCTTCTGGAGTTTATCTTCTCTGAAAAGATAGCTAGTTATGATCTGCAACATAAAGGTTTGATATTAAATTCAAAATGAAATAAATTTTTTGTTTTGATTTTTTATTCTAGGTACTCTGACGCTCTCATTTCTCTTCTGGAGTTTATCTTCTTAGAAAAGATAGCTAGTAAAGATCTGCAACATAAGGGTTCAATATTAGATTCAAAATTAAATGAATTTTTTGTTTTAATTTTTTTATTCTACTTACTCTGATGCTCTCATTTTTCTTCTGGAGTTTATCTTCTTTGAGAAGATAGCTAGTGATGATCTGCAACATAAATATTTAATATTGGATTCAAAATGAAATTAATTCTTTGTTTCAATTTTTTTATTCTAGGTACTCTGATGCTCTCATTTCTCCTTTGGAGTTTATCTTCTTTGAAAAGATAGCTAGTAATGATCTGCAACATAAAGGTTCAATATTAAATTCAAAATGAAATAAATTTTTCGTTTTAATTTTTTTATTTGAGTTACTCTGATGCTCTGATTTTTCTTATGGAGTTCAACTTCCCTGAAAAGATAGCTAGTAATGATCTGCAACATAAAGGTTCAATATTAAATTCAAAATGAAATAAATTTTTTGTTTTAATTTTTTCATTCTAGTAACTTGATGCTCTCATTTCTATTCTGGAGTTCATCTTCTTTGAAAAGATAGCTAGTAATGACCTGCAACATAAGGGTTTAATATTTGATTCAAAATGAAATATTTTTTTTGTTTTAATTCCTTTATTCTAGTTACTCTGATGCTCTGATTTTTCTTATGGAGTTTATCTTCTCTGAAAAAATAGCTAATAATGATCTGCAACATAAAGGTTCAATATTAAATTCAAAATGAAATAAATTTTTTGTTTTGATTTTTTATTCTAGGTACTCTGACGCTCTCATTTCTCTTCTGGAGTTTATCTTCTTTGAAAAGATAACTAGTAAAGATCTGCAACATAAGGGTTCAATATTAGATTCAAAATTAAATGAATTTTTTGTTTTAATTTTTTTATTCTACTTACTCTGATGCTCTCATTTTTCTTCTGGAGTTTATCTTCTTTGAGAAGATAGCTAGTGATGATCTGCAACATAAATATTTAATATTGGATTCAAAATGAAATTAATTCTTTGTTTCAATTTTTTTATTCTAGGTACTCTGATGCTCTCATTTCTCCTTTGGAGTTTATCTTCTTTGAAAAGATAGCTAGTAATGATCTGCAACATAAAGGTTCAATATTAAATTCAAAATGAAATAAATTTTTCGTTTTAATTTTTTTATTTGAGTTACTCTGATTCTCTGATTTTTCTTATGGAGTTCATCTTCCCTGAAAAGATAGCTAGTAATGATCTGCAACATAAAGGTTCAATATTAAATTCAAAATGAAATACATTTTTTGTTTTAATTTTTTCATTCTAGTAACTTGATGCTCTCATTTCTATTCTGGAGTTCACCTTCTTTGAAAAGATAGCTAGTAATGACCTGCAACATAAGGGTTTAATATTTGATTCAAAATGATATACATTTTTTGTTTCAATTTTTTTATTCCAGTTACTCTGATGCTCTGATTTTTCTTATGGAGTTTATCTTCTCTGAAAAAATAGCTAATAATGATCTGCAACATAAAGGTTCAATATTAAATTCAAAATGAAATAAATTTTTTGTTTTGATTTTTTATTCTAGGTACTCTGACGCTCTCATTTCTCTTCTGGAGTTTATCTTCTTTGAAAAGATAGCTAGTAAAGATCTGCAACATAAGGGTTCAATATTAGATTCAAAATTAAATGAATTTTTTGTTTTAATTTTTTTATTCTACTTACTCTGATGCTCTCATTTTTCTTCTGGAGTTCATCTTCTCTGAAAAGATAGCTAGTTTTGATCTGCAACATAAAGGTTTAATATTAGATTCAAAATGAAATAAATTTTTTGTTTTAATTTTTTTATTCTAGTTACTCTGATGCTCTCATTTTTCTTATGTTCAGTTTATCTTCCTTGGAAAGATAGCTTGTTATGATCTGCAACATAAGGGTTTAATATTAGATTCAAAATGAAATAAATTTTTTGTTTAAATTTTTTATAATCTAGTTACTCTGATGCTCTCATTTTTTTTAAGGAGTTTATCTTCTCTGAAAAGATAGCTTATAATGATCTGCAACATGAAGGTTTGATATTAGATTCAAAATGAAATAAATTTTTTGTTTTAATTCTTTTATTCTAGTTACTCTGATGCTCTCATTTTTCTCCTGGAGTTTATCTTCTTTGAGAAGATAGCTAGTAATAATCTTCAAAAAAAAAGTTCAATATTAAATTCAAAATTTAATAAATTTTTTGTTTTAATTTTTTTATTCTAGGTACTCTGGTGCTCTCATTCTTCTTCTGGAGTTCATCTTCTTTGAAAAGATAGCTAGTTATGATCTGCAACATAAAGGTTTGATATTAGATTCAAAATGATATACATTTTTTGTTTCAATTTTTTTATTCCAGTTACTCTGATGCTCTGATTTTTCTTATGGAGTTTATCATCTCTGAAAAAATAGCTAATAATGATCTGCAACATAAAGGTTCAATATTAAATTCAAAATGAAATAAATTTTTTGTTTTGATTTTTTATTCTAGGTACTCTGACGCTCTCATTTCTCTTCTGGAGTTTATTTTCTTTGAAAAGATAGCTAGTAAAGATCTGCAACATAAGGGTTCAATATTAGATTCAAAATTAAATGAATTTTTTGTTTTAATTTTTTTATTCTACTTACTTTGATGCTCTCATTTTTCTTCTGGAGTTTATCTTCTTTGAGAAGATAGCTAGTGATGATCTGCAACATAAATATTTAATATTGGATTCAAAATGAAATTAATTCTTTGTTTTAATTTTTTTATTCTAGGTACTCTGATGCTCTCATTTCTCCTTTGGAGTTTATCTTCTTTGAAAAGATAGCTAGTAATGACCTGCAACATAACGGTTTAATATTAGATTCAAAATGAAATGAATTTTTTGTTTTAATTTTTTTATTCTAGTTACTCTGATGCTCTCATTCTTCTTCTGGAATTTATCTTCTTCGAAAAGATAGCTAGTAATGATCTACAGCATGAAGGTTGAATATTAGATTCAAACTGAAATTAATTTTTTGTTTCAATTTTTTTATTCTAGTTACTCTGATGCTCTTATTTTTCTTCTGGAGTTTATCTTTTCTGAAAAGATAGCTAGTTATGATCTGCAACATGAAGGTTTGATATCAGATTCAAAATGAAATAAATTTTTCGTTTTAATTTTTTTATTTGAGTTACTCTGATGCTCTGATTTTTCTTATGGAGTTCATCTTCCCTGAAAAGATAGCTAGTGATGATCTGCAACATAAAGGTTCAATATTAAATTCAAAATGAAATAAATTTTTTGTTTTAATTTTTTCATTCTAGTAACTTGATGCTCTCATTTCTATTCTGGAGTTCATCTTCTTCGAAAAGATAGCTAGTAATGACCTGCAACATAAGGGTTCAATATTTGATTCAAAATGAAATATTTTTTTTGTTTTAATTCCTTTATTCTAGTTACTCTGGTGCTCTCATTCTTCTTCTGGAGTTTATCTTCTTCGAAAAGATAGCTAGTTTTTATCTGCATCATAAAGGTTCAATATTAGATTCAAAATGAAATAAATTTTTTGTTTTAATTCTTTTATTCTAGTCACTCTGATGCTCTCATTTCTATTCTAGAGTTCATATTCATTGAAAAGATAGCTACTGCTGATCTGCAACATGAAGTTTTAATATCAGATTCAGAATGAAATGAATTTTCTATTATAATTTTTTTATTCTAGGTTCTCTGATGCTCTCATTTCTCTTCTGGGGTTCATATTCTTTGAAAAGATAGCCAGTTATGATCTGCAACATAAAGGTAAATATAAGATTCGAAATGAAATGAATTCTTTGTTTTAATCTTTCTATTCTAGGTACTCTGATGCTCTAATTTCTATTCTAGAGTTTATATTCATTGAAAAGATAGCTAGTGATGATCTGCAACATAAAGGTTTAATATTAGATTCAAAATTAAATAAATTTTCTTCTATAATTTTTCTATTCTAGGTTCTCTGATGCTTCCATTCCTCTTGTGGAGTTTATCTTCTTTGAAAAGATAGCTAGTTATGATCTGCAACATAAAGGTTTAATATAAGATTCAAAATTAAATGAAGTTTTTGTTTTAAAATTTTTATTCTAGTTGCTCTGATGCTCTCATTTCTCTTCTGGAGTTTATCTTCTTTGAAAAGATAGCTAGTAGTGATCTGCAACATAAATGTTTCATATTAGATTCAAAATGAAATTTTTTTTTGTTTTAATTCCTTTATTCTTGTAACTCTGATGCTCTCATTTTTCTTCTGGAGGTTATCTTCTTTGAAAAGATAGCTTGTTATGATCTGCATCATAAAGGTTCAATATTAGATTCAAAATGAAATTAATTTTTTGTTTTAATTTTTTTATTCTAGTTACTCTGATGCTCTCATTACTATTCTAGAGTTTATATTCATTGAAAAGATAGCTAGTGATGATCTGCAACATAAAGGTTTAATATTAGATTCAAAATGAAATAAATTCTCTTTTATAATTTTTCTATTCTAGGTTCTCTGATGCTCTCATTTCTCTTATGGAGTTTATCTACTTTGAAAAGATAGCTAGTTATGATCTGCAACATGAAGGTTTAATATTAGATTCAAAATGAAATAAAGTTTTTGTTTTAATTTTTTTATTCTAGTTGCTCTGATGCTCTCATTTCTCTTCTGGAGTTAATCTTCTTTGAAAAGATAGCTAGTAGTGATCTGCAACATAAATGTTTCATATTAGATTCAAAATGAAATTTTTGTTTTGTTTTAATTCCTTTATTCTTGTAACTCTGATGCTCTCATTTTTCTTCTGGAGGTTATCTTCTCTGAAAAGATAGCTAGTAATGATCTGCAACATAAAGGTTTAATATAAGATTCAAAATGAAATAAATTTTTTGTTTTAATATTTTTATTCTAGTTACTCTGATGCTCTCAATTCTCATCTGGAGTTTGTCTTCTTTGAAAAGATAGCTAGTCATGATCTGCAACATTCTAAGATTAATGAAATATCTAAAATGAAATAAATTTTGATTTTTTTATATATTTTTTTTTTCATTGAACACCCGACTTTAGCCTATCAGCATAAAAGGGAAACACCCTCCTCGCAGTCGGCTTTCTCACTCCCCTCTAAGGGGAACATTCACTCATCCTGGATATTTTAAATATCTACAGGATTGAGCTAGGTTGTTTTATCTTCTACAACGAGTTGGCTAGTAATGATCTGCAACATGAAGGTTCAATATTAGATTCAGAATGAAATAAATTTTTCTTTTAATTTTTTTATTCTAGGTACTCTGATGCTCTCATTGCTCTTCTGGAGTTTATCTTCTCCGAAAAGATAGCTAGTTATGATCTGCAACATAAAGGTTCAATATTAGATTCAAAATGAAATAAATTTTTTGTTTTAATTTTTTTATTCTAGGTACTCTGATGCTCTCATTTTTCTTCTGCAATTTATCTTCTTTGAAAAGATAGCTAGTTATGATCTGCAATATAAAAGTTTAATATCAGATTCAAAATGAAATAAATTTTTCGTTTTAATTTTTTTATTTAAGTTACTCTGATGCTCTGATTTTTCTTATGGAGTTCATCTTCTCTGAGAAGATAGGTAGTTATGATCTGCATCATAAAGGTTCAATATTAGATTCAAAATGAAATTCATTCTTTGTTTTAATTTTTTTATTCTAGTTACTCTGATGCTCTCAATTCTCATCTGGAGTTTGTCTTCTTTGAAAAGATAGCTAGTAATGATCTGCAACATTCTAAGATTAATGAAATATCCAAAATGAAATAAATTTTGATTTTTTTATATATTTTTTTTTTCAATGAACACCCGACTTTAGCCTATCAGCATAAAAGGGAAACACCCTTCTCGCAGTCGGCTTTCTCACTCCCCTCTAAGGGGAACATTCGCTCATCCTGGATATTTTAAATATCTACAGGATTGAGCTAGGTTGTTTTATCTTCTACAACGAGTTAGCTAGTAATGATCTGCAACATGAAGGTTCAATATTAGATTCAGAATGAAATAAATTTTTGTTTTAATTTTTTTATTCTAGGTACTCTGATGCTCTCATTGCTCTTCTGGAGTTTATCTTCTTCGAAAAGATAGCTAGTTATGATCTGCAACATAAAGGTTCAATATTAGATTCGAAATGAAACAAATTTTCTGTTTCAATTTTTTTATTCTGGATACTCTGGTGCTCTCATTTCTCTTCTGGAGTTTATCTTCTTTGAAGAGATAGCTAGTAATGAAATAAATTTTTTGTTTAAATTTTTCTAGGTATTCTGATGCTCTCATTTCTCTTCTGGAGTTCATTTTCTTTGAAAAGATAGCTTGTTATGATCTGCAACATTAAGGTCTAATATTAGATTCAAAATGAAATAAACTTTTTGTTTTAATTTTTTTATTTTAGTTACTCTGATGCTCCCATTTTTCTTATAGAGTTTATCTTCTTTGAAAAGATAGCTAATGATGACATGCAACATAAAGGTTCAATATTAGATTAAAACGAAATAAATTTTTTGTTTTGATTTTTTTATTCTAGTTACTCTGATGCTCCCATTTTTCTTATGAAGTTTATCTTTTTCGAAGAGATAGCTAGTAATGATCTGCAACATAAAGGTTTAATATTAGATTCAAAATGAAATAAATGTTTTGTGTGAAAAGATAGCTAGTAATGATCTGCAACATAAAGGTTTAATATTAGATTCAAAACGAAATAAATTTTTTGTTTTGATTTTATTATTCTAGTTACTCTGATGCTCCCATTTTTCTTCTGGAGTTTATCTTCTTTGAAAAGATAGCTAGTAATGATCTGCAACATAAAGGTTCAATATTAGATTAATAATGAAATAAATTTTTTGTTTTAATTTTTTTTTTCTAGTTACTCTGATGATCCAATTTTTTTATGGAGTTTATCTTCTTTGAAAAGATAGCTAATGATGATATGCAACATAAAGGTTGAATATCAGATTCAAAATGAACTAAATTTTTTGTGTTAATTTTTTGATTCTAGTTACCCTGATGCTCTCATTTTTCTTATGGAGTATACCTTCTTTGAAAAGAGAGCTAGTAATGATCTGCAAGATGAAGGTTTGATATTATTTGATTCAAAATGAAATAAATTTTTTGTGTTAATTTTTTGATTCTAGTTACTCTGATGCTCTCATTTTTCTCATGGAGTTTATCTTCTTTGAAAAGATAGCTAGTAATTATCTGCAACATAATGGTTTAATATTAGATTCAAAACGAAATAAAATTTTTGTTTTGATTTTATTATTCTAGTTACTCTGATGCTCCCATTTTTCTTCTGGAGTTTATCTTCTTTGAAAAGATAGCTAGTAATGATCTGCAACATAAAGGTTCAATATTAGATTAAAAATGAAATAAATTTTTTGTTTTAATTTTTTTTTTCTAGTTACTCTGATGATCCATTTTTTTTATGGAGTTTATCTTCTTTGAAAAGATAGCTAATGATGATATGCAACATAAAGGTTGAATATCAGATTCAAAATGAACTAAATTTTTTGTGTTAATTTTTTGATTCTAGTTACTCTGATGCTCTCATTTTTCTTATGGAGTATACCTTCTTTGAAAAGAGAGCTAGTAATGACCTGCAACATAACGGTTTAATATTTGATTCAAAATGAAATAAATTTTTTTTTTAAATTTTTTTTTAATCTAGGTACTCTGATGCTCTCATTCCTCTTCTGGGGTTTATTTTCTTCGAAAAGATAGCCAGTAATGATCTGCAACATTAAGGTCTAATATTAGATTCAAAATGAAATAAACTTTTCGTTTTAATTTTTTTATTCTAGTTACTCTGATGCTCGCATATTTTTCATGGAGTTTATCTGCTTTGAAAAGATAGCTAGAAATAATCAGCAACATAAAGGTTTAATATTAGATTCAAAATGAAACAAATTTTCTGTTTCAATTTTTTTATTCTGGATACTCTGGTGCTCTCATTTCTCTTCTGGAGTTTATCTTCTTTGAAAAGATAGCTAGTAATGATCTGCAACATAAAGGTTCAATATAAGATTCAAAATGAAATGAATTTTTTGTTTTAATTTTTTTATTCTAGTTACTCTCATGCTCTCATTTCTCTTCTGGAGTTTATCTTCTTCGAAAAGATAGCTAGTTATGATCTGCAACATAAAGGTTCAATATTAGATTCAAAATGAAATACATTTTTTGTTTTAATTCTTTTATTCTAGGTACTCTGATGCTCTCATTTCTCTTCTGGAGTTCATCTTCTTTAAAAAGATAGCTAGTAATGACCTGCAACATAACGGTTTAATATTTGATTCAAAATGAAATAAATTTTTTGTTTAAATTTTTCTTTAATCTAGGTACTCTGATGCTCTCATTCCTCTTCTGGAGTTTATCTTCTCTGAAAAGATAGCTAGTACTGATCTGCAACATAAAGGTTTAATATTAGATTCAAAATGAGATAAATTTTTTGTTTTAATTTTTTCATTTAAGTTACCCTGATGCTCTGATTTTTCTTATGGAGATCATCTTCTCTGAAAAGATAGCTAGTGATGATCTGCAACATAAAGGTTCAATATTGAAGTCAAAATGAAATAAATTTTTTATTTTAATTTTTTCATTCTAGTTACTTGATGCTCTCATTTCTCTTCTGGAGTTTATCTTCTTCGAAAAGATAGCTAGTTATGATCTGCAACATAGAGGTTCAATATTAGATTCAAAATGAAATAAATTTTTTGTATAAATTCTTTTATTCTAGGTACTCTGATGCTCTCATTCCTCTTCTGGAGTTTATCTTCTTTGAAAAGATAGCTAGTTATGATCTGCATCATGAAGGTTTGATATCAGTTTCAGAATGAAATAAATTTTTCGTTTTAATTTCTTTATTTCAGTTACTCTGATGCTCTGATTCTTCTTATGGAGTTCATCTTCCCTGAAAAGATAGCTAGTAATGATCTGCAACATAAAGGTTCAATATTAGATTAAAAATGAAATACATTTTTTGTTTTAATTTTTTTTTTCTAGTTACTCTGATGATCCAATTTTTTTATGGAGTTTATCTTCTTTGAAAAGATAGCTAATGATGATATGCAACATAAAGGTTGAATATCAGATTCAAAATGAACTAAATTTTTTGTGTTAATTTTTTGATTCTAGTTTCCCTGATGCTCTCATTTTTCTTATGGAGTATACCTTCCTTGAAAAGAGAGCTAGTAATGATCTGCAAGATGAAGGTTTGATATTATTTGATTCAAAATGAAATAAATTTTTTGTGTTAATTTTTTGATTCTAGTTACTCTGATGCTCTCATTTTTCTCATGGAGTTTATCTTCTTTGAAAAGATAGCTAGTAATGATCTGCAACATAATGGTTTAATATTAGATTCAAAACGAAATGAAATTTTTGTTTTGATTTTATTATTCTAGTTACTCTGATGCTCCCATTTTTCTTCTGGAGTTTATCTTCTTTGAAAAGATAGCTAGTAATGATCTGCAACATATAGGTTCAATATTAGATTAAAAATGAAATAAATTTTTTGTTTTAATTTTTTTTTTCTAGTTACTCTGATGATCCAATTTTTTCATGGAGTTTATCTTCTTTGAAAAGATAGCTAATGATGATATGCAACATAAAGGTTGAATATCAGATTCAAAATGAACTAAATTTTTTGTGTTGATTTTTTGATTCTAGTTACTCTGATGCTCTCATTTTTCTTATGGAGTATACCTTCTTTGAAAAGAGAGCTAGTAATGACCTGCAACATAACGTTTTAATATTTGATTCAAAATGAAATAAATTTTTTGTTTAAATTTTTTTTTAATCTAGGTACTCTGATGCTCTCATTCCTCTTCTGGGGTTTATTTTCTTCGAAAAGATAGCCAGTAATGATCTGCAACATTAAGGTCTAATATTAGATTCAAAATGAAATAAATTTTTGGTTTAAATTTTTTTATTCTAGTTACTCTGATGCTCGCATATTTTTCATGGAGTTTATCTGCTTTGAAAAGATAGCTAGAAATAATCAGCAACATAAAGGTTTAATATTAGATTCAAAATGAAACAAATTTTCTGTTTCAATTTTTTTATTCTGGATACTCTGGTGCTCTCATTTCTCTTCTGGAGTTTATCTTCTTTGAAAAGATAGCTAGTAATGATCTGCAACATAAAGGTTCAATATAAGATTCAAAATGAAATGAATTTTTTGTTTTAATTTTTTTATTCTAGTTACTCTCATGCTCTCATTTCTCTTCTGGAGTTTATCTTCTTCGAAAAGATAGCTAGTTATGATCTGCAACATAAAGGTTCAATATTAGATTCAAAATGAAATACATTTTTTGTTTTAATTCTTTTATTCTAGGTACTCTGATGCTCTCATTTCTCTTCTGGAGTTCATCTTCTTTAAAAAGATAGCTAGTAATGACCTGCAACATAACGGTTTAATATTTGATTCAAAATGAAATAAATTTTTTGTTTAAATTTTTCTTTAATCTAGGTACTCTGATGCTCTCATTCCTCTTCTGGAGTTTATCTTCTCTGAAAAGATAGCTAGTACTGATCTGCAACATAAAGGTTTAATATTAGATTCAAAATGAGATAAATTTTTTGTTTTAATTTTTTCATTTAAGTTACCCTGATGCTCTGATTTTTTTTATGGAGATCATCTTCTCTGAAAAGATAGCTAGTAATGATCTGCAACATAAAGGTTCAATATTAAAGTCAAAATGAAATAAATTTTTTATTTTAATTTTTTCATTCTAGTTACTTGATGCTCTCATTTCTCTTCTGGAGTTTATCTTCTTCGAAAAGATAGCTAGTTATGATCTGCAACATAGAGGTTCAATATTAGATTCAAAATGAAATAAATTTTTTGTATAAATTCTTTTATTCTAGGTACTCTGATGCTCTCATTCCTCTTCTGGAGTTTATCTTCTTTGAAAAGATAGCTAGTTATGATCTGCATCATGAAGGTTTGATATCAGTTTCAGAATGAAATAAATTTTTCGTTTTAATTTCTTTATTTCAGTTACTCTGATGCTCTGATTCTTCTTATGGAGTTCATCTTCCCTGAAAAGATAGCTAGTAATGATTTGCAACATAAAGGTTCAATATTAAATTCAAAATGAAATAAATTTTTTATTTTAATTTTTTCATTCTAGTAACTTGATGCTCTCATTTCTCTTCTGGAGTGTATCTTCTTTGAAAAGATAGCTAGTAGTGATCTGCAACATAAATTTTTAATATTAGATTCAAAATGAAATATTTTTTTTGTTTTAATTCCTTTATTCTAGTTACTCTGATGCTTTCATTTTTCTTCTGGAGTTTATCTTCTTCGAAAAGATAGCTAGTTTTTATCTGCATCATAGAGGTTCAATATAAGATTCAAAATGAAATAAATTTTTTGTTTTAATTTTTTTATTCTAGTCACTCTGATGCTCTCATTTCTATTCTTGAGTTCATATTCATTGAAAAGTGATGATCTGCAACATGAAGGTTTAATATTAGATTCAAAATGAAATGAATTTTTTGTTTTAATTCTTTTATTCTCGTTACTCTGATGCTCTCATGTCTATTCTAGAGTTTATCTTCTCTGAAAAGATAGCTAGTAATGATCTGCAACATAAAGGTTTAATATTAGATTCAAAATGAAATAAATTTTTTGTTTAAATTTTTTATAATGTAGTTACTCTGATGCTCTCATTTCTTTTAAGGAGTTCATCTTCTCTGAAAAGATAGCTTATAATGATCTGCAACATGAGGGTTTAATATTAGATTCAAAATTTAATAAATTTTTTGTTTTAATCTTTTTATTAAAGTTACTCTGATGCTCTCATTTTTCTTATGGAGTTTATCTTCTCTGAAAAGATAGCTAGTAATGATCTGAAACATAAAGGTTTGATAAAAGATTCAAAATGAAATAAATTTTTTGTTTGAATTTTTTTATTCTAGGTACTCTGATGCTCTCATTCCTCTTCTGGGGTTTATCTTCTTTGAAAAGATAGCTAGTTATGATCTGCAACATAGAAGTTTAATATAAGATTCAAGATGAAATGAATTTTTTGTTTTAATTCTTTTATTCTAGTTACTCTGATGCTCTCATTTCTCTTCTGGGGTTTATTTTCTTCGAAAAGATAGCTAGTTATGATCTGCAACATAAGGGTTTAATACAAGATTCAAAATGAAATGAATTTTTTGTTTTAATTCTTTTATTCTCGTTACTCTGATGCTCTCATGTCTATTCTAGAGTTTATCTTCTCTGAAAAGATAGCTAGTAATGATCTGCAACATAAAGGTTTAATATTAGATTCAAAATGAAATAAATTTTTTGTTTAAATTTTTTATAATCTAGTTACTCTGATGCTCTCATTTCTTTTAAGGAGTTCATCTTCTCTGAAAAGATAGCTTATAATGATCTGCAACATGAAGGTTTATAATTAGATTCAAAATGAAGTAAATTTTTTGTTTTAATTTTTTTATTCTAGTTACTCTGATGCTCTCATTTTTCTTATGTTCAGTTTATCTTCCTTGGAAAGATAGCTTGTTATGATCTGCAACATAAGGGTTTAATATTAGATTCAAAATTTAATAAATTTTTCGTTTTAATCTTTTTATTAAAGTTACTCTGATGCTCTCATTTTTCTTATGGAGTTTATCTTCTCTGAAAAGATAGCTAGTAATGATCTGAAACATAAAGGTTTGATAAAAGATTCAAAATGAAATAAATTTTTTGTTTGAATTTTTTTATTCTAGGTACTCTGATGCTCTCATTCCTCTTCTGGAGTTTATCTTCTTTGAAAAGATAGCTAGTTATGATCTGCAACATAGAAGTTTAATATTAGATTCAAGATGAAATAAATTTTTTGTTTTAATTCTTTTATTCTAGTTACTCTGATGCTCTCATTTCTCTTCTGGGGTTTATTTTCTTCGAAAAGATAGCTAGTTATGATCTGCAACATAAAGGTTTAATATAAGATTCAAAATGAAATGAATTTTTTGTTTTAATTCTTTCATTCTCGTTAATCTGATGCTCTCATGTCTATTCTAGAGTTTATCTTCTCTGAAAAGATAGCTAGTAATGATCTGCAACATAAAGGTTTAATATTAGATTCAAAATGAAATAAATTTTTTGTTTAAATTTTTTATAATCTAGTTACTCTGATGCTCTCATTTCTTTTAAGGAGTTCATCTTCTCTGAAAAGATAGCTTATAATGATCTGCAACATGAAGGTTTATAATTAGATTCAAAATGAAATAAATTTTTTGTTTAAATTTTTTTTAATCCAGCTACTCTGATGCTCTCATTCCTCTTCTGGAGTTTATCTTCTCTGAAAAGATAGCTAGTTATGATCTGCAACATAAAGGTTTGATATTAGATTCAAAATGATATACATTTTTTGTTTCAATTTTTTTATTCCAGTTACTCTGATGCTCTCATTTCTTTTAAGGAGTTCATCTTCTCTGAAAAGATAGCTTATAATGATCTGCAACATGAAGGTTTATAATTAGATTCAAAATGAAGTAAATTTTTTGTTTAAATTTTTTTATTAAAGTTATTCTGATGCTCTCATTTTTCATTTGGAGTTCATCTTCTCTGAAAAGATAGCTAGTTTTGATCTGCAACATAAAGGTTTAATATTAGATTCAAAATGAAATAAATTTTTTGTTTTAATTTTTTCATTCTAGTTACTCTGATGCTCTCATTTTTCTTATGTTCAGTTTATCTTCCTTGAAAAGATAGCTTGTTATGATCTGCAACATAAGGGTTTAATATTAGATTCAAAATTTAATAAATTTTTTGTTTTAATCTTTTTATTGAAGTTACTCTGATGCTCTCATTTTTCTTATGGAGTTTATCTTCTCTGAAAAGATAGCTAGTAATGATCTGAAACATAAAGGTTTGATAAAAGATTCAAAATGAAATGAATTTTTTGTTTGAATTTTTTTATTCTAGGTACTCTGATGCTCTCATTCCTCTTCTGGAGTTTATCTTCTTCGAAAAGATAGCTAGTTATGATCTGCAACATAGAAGTTTAATATTAGATTCAAGATGAAATGAATTTTTTGTTTTAATTCTTTTATTCTAGTTACTCTGATGCTCTCATTTCTCTTCTGGGGTTTATTTTCTTTGAAAAGATAGCTAGTTATGATCTGCAACATAAAGGTTTAATATAAGATTCAAATAAAATGAATTTTTTGTTTCAATTCTTTTATTCTCGTTACTCTGATGCTCTCATGTCTATTCTAGAGTTTATCTTCTCTGAAAAGATAGCTAGTAATGATCTGCAACATAAAGGTTTAATATTAGATTCAAAATGAAATAAATTTTTTGTTTAAATTTCTTATATTCTAGAGACTCTGATGCTCTCATTTTTTTTAAGGAGTTTATCTTCTCTGTAAAGATAGCTTATAATGATCTGCAACATGAAGGTTTAATATTAGATTCAAAATGAAATAAATTTTTTGTTTTAATTTTTTTATTCTAGTTACTCTGATGCTCTCATTTTTCTTATGTTCAGTTTATCTTCCTTGGAAAGATAGCTTGTTATGATCTGCAACATAAGGGTTTAATATTAGATTCAAAATTTAATAAATTTTTTGTTTTAATCTTTTTATTAAAGTTACTCTGATGCTCTCATTTTTCTTATGGAGTTTATCTTCTCTGAAAAGATAGCTAGTAATGATCTGAAACATAAAGGTTTGATAAAAGATTCAAAATGAAATAAATTTTTTGTTTGAATTTTTTTATTCTAGGTACTCTGATGCTCTCATTCCTCTTCTGGAGTTTATCTTCTTTGAAAAGATAGCTAGTTATGATCTGCAACATAGAAGTTTAATATTAGATTCAAGATGAAATGAATTTTTTGTTTTAATTCTTTTATTCTAGTTACTCTGATGCTCTCATTTCTCTTCTGGGGTTTATTTTCTTTGAAAAGATAGCTAGTTATGATCTGCAACATAAAGGTTTAATATAAGATTCAAAATGAAATGAATTTTTTGTTTTAATTCTTTTATTCTCGTTACTCTGATGCTCTCATGTCTATTCTAGAGTTTATCTTCTCTGAAAAGATAGCTAGTAATGATCTGCAACATAAAGGTTTAATATTAGATTCAAAATGAAATAAATTTTTTGTTTAAATTCCTTATATTCTAGAGACTCTGATGCTCTCATTTTTTTTAAGGAGTTTATCTTCTCTGTAAAGATAGCTTATAATGATCTGCAACATGAAGGTTTATAATTAGATTCAAAATGAAATAAATTTTTTGTTTAAATTTTTTTATTCGAGTTATTCTGATGCTCTCATTTTTCATATCGAGTTCATCTTCTCTGAAAAGATAGCTAGTATTGATCTGCAACATGAAGGTTTAATATTAGATTCAAAATGAAATAAATTTTTTGTTTTAATTTTTATATTTTAGTTACTCTGATGCTCTCATTTTTCTTATGTTTAGTTTATCTTCCTTGGAAAGATAGCTTGTTATGATCTGCAACATGAAGGTTTATAATTAGATTCAAAATGAAGTAAATTTTTTGTTTAAATTTTTTTATTAAAGTTATTCTGATGCTCTCATTTTTCATATGGAGTTCATCTTCTCTGAAGAGATAGCTAGTATTGATCTGCAACATAAAGGTTTAATATTAGATTCAAAATTTAATACATTTTTTGTTTTAATCTTTTTATTAAAGTTACTCTGATGCTCCCATTTTTCTTATGGAGTTTATCTTCTCTGAAAAGATAGCTAGTAATGATCTGAAACATAAAGGTTTGATATTAGATTCAAAATGAAATAAATTTTTTGTTTGAATTTTTTTATTCTAGGTACTCTGATGCTCTCATTCCTCTTCTGGAGTTTATCTTCTTTGAGAAGATAGCTAGTGATGATCTGCAATATAAATATTTAATATTGGATTCAAAATGAAATTAATTCTTTGTTTTAATTTTTTTATTCTAGGTACTCTGATGCTCTCATTTCTCCTTTGGAGTTTATCTTCTTTGAAAAGATAGCTAGTAATGACCTGCAACATAACGGTTTAATATTAGATTCAAAATGAAATGAATTTTTTGTTTAAATTTTTTTATTCTAGTTACTCTGATGCTCTCATTCTTCTTCTGGAATTCATCTTCTTCGAAAAGATAGCTAGTAATGATCTACAGCATGAAAGTTGAATATTAGATTCAAACTGAAATTAATTTTTTGTTTCAATTTTTTTATTCTAGTTACTCTGATGCTCTTATTTTTCTTCTGGAGTTTATCTTCTCTGAAAAGATAGCTAGTTATGATCTGCAACATGAAGGTTTGATATCAGATTCAAAATGAAATAAATTTTTCGTTTTAATTTTTTTATTTGAGTTACTCTGATGCTCTGATTTTTCTTATGGAGTTCATCTCCCCTGAAAAGATAGCTAGTGATGATCTGCAACATAAAGGTTCAATATTAAATTCAAAATGAAATAAATATTTTGTTTTAATTTTTTCATTCTAGTAACTTGATGCTCTCATTTCTATTCTGGAGTTCATCTTCTTTGAAAAGATAGCTAGTAATGACCTGCAACATAAGGGTTTAATATTTGATTCAAAATGAAATATTTTTTTTGTTTTAATTCCTTTATTCTAGTTACTCTGGTGCTCTCATTTTTCTTCTGGAGTTTATCTTCTTCGAAAAGATAGCTAGTTTTTATCTGCATCATAAAGGTTCAATATTAGATTCAAAATGAAATAAATTTTTTGTTTTAATTCTTTTATTCTAGTCACTCTGATGCTCTCATTTCTATTCTAGAGTTCATATTCATTGAAAAGATAGCTACTGCTGATCTGCAACATGAAGTTTTAATATCAGATTCAGAATGAAATGAATTTTCTATTATAATTTTTTTATTCTAGGTTCTCTGATGCTCTCATTTCTCTTCTGGGGTTTATCTTCTTTGAAAAGATAGCCAGTTATGATCTGCAACATAAAGGTAAATATAAGATTCGAAATGAAATGAATTTTTTGTTTTAATTCTCTTATTCTAGTTACTCTGATGCTCTCATTGTTCTTCTGGAGTTTATTTTCTTTGAGAAGATAGCTAGTAATGATCTGCAACATTAAGGTTCAATATTAGATTCAAAATGAATTAATTCTTTGTTTTAATCTTTCTATTCTAGCTACTCTGATGCTCTCATTTCTATTCTAGAGTTTATATTCATTGAAAAGATAGCTAGTGATGATCTGCAACATAAAGGTTTAATATTAGATTCAAAATGAAATAAATTTTCTTTTATAATTTTTCTATTCTAGGTTCTCTGATGCTTCCATTTCTCTTGTGGAGTTCATCTTCTTTGAAAAGATAGCTAGTTATGATCTGCAACATAAAGGTTTAACATAAGATTCAAAATTAAATAAAGTTTTTGTTTTAAAATTTTTATTCTAGTTGCTCTGATGCTCTCATTTCTCTTCTGGAGTTTATCTTCTTTGAAAAGATAGCTAGTAGTGATCTGCAACATAAATGTTTCATATTAGATTCAAAATGAAATTTTTTTTTTGTTTTAATTCCTTTATTCTTGTAACTCTGATGCTCTCATTTTTCTTCTGGAGGTTATCTTCTTTGAAAAGATAGCTTGTTATGATCTGCATCATAAAGGTTCAATATTAGATTCAAAATGAAATTAATTTTTTGTTTTAATTTTTTTATTCTAGTTACTCTGATGCTCTCATTACTATTCTAGAGTTTATATTCATTGAAAAGATAGCTAGTGATGATCTGCAACATAAAGGTTTAATATTAGATTCAAAATGAAATAAATTCTCTTTTATAATTTTTCTATTCTAGGTTCTCTGATGCTCTCATTTCTCTTATGGAGTTTATCTACTTTGAAAAGATAGCTAGTTATGATCTGCAACATGAAGGTTCAATATTAGATTCAAAATGAAATAAAGTTTTTGTTTTAATTTTTTTATTCTAGTTGCTCTGATGCTCTCATTTCTCTTCTGGAGTTAATCTTCTTTGAAAAGATAGCTAGTAGTGATCTGCAACATAAATGTTTCATATTAGATTCAAAATAAAATTTTTGTTTTGTTTTAATTCCTTTATTCTAGTTACTCTGGTGCTCTCATTTTTCTTCTGGAGTTTATCTTCTTCGAAAAGATAGCTAGTTTTTATCTGCATCATAAAGGTTCAATATTAGATTCAAAATGAAATAAATTTTTTGTTTTAATTCTTTTATTCTAGTCACTCTGATGCTCTCATTTCTATTCTAGAGTTCATATTCATTGAAAAGATAGCTACTGCTGATCTGCAACATGAAGTTTTAATATCAGATTCAGAATGAAATGAATTTTCTATTATAATTTTTTTATTCTAGGTTCTCTGATGCTCTCATTTCTCTTCTGGGGTTTATCTTCTTTGAAAAGATAGCCAGTTATGATCTGCAACATACAGGTAAATATAAGATTCGAAATGAAATGAATTTTTTGTTTTAATTCTTTTATTCTAGTTACTCTGATGCTCTTATTGTTCTTCTGGAGTTCATTTTCTTTGAGAAGATAGCTAGTAATGATCTGCAACATTAAGGTTCAATATTAGATTCAAAATGAATTAATTCTTGTTTTAATCTTTCTATTCTAGGTACTCTGATGCTCTCATTTCTATTCTAGAGTTTATATTCATTGAAAAGATAGCTAGTGATGATCTGCAACATAAAGGTTTAATATTAGATTCAAAATGAAATAAATTTTCTTTTATAATTTTTCTATTCTAGGTTCTCTGATGCTTCCATTTCTCTTGTGGAGTTCATCTTCTTTGAAAAGATAGCTAGTTATGATCTGCAACATAAAGGTTTAATATAAGATTCAAAATTAAATAAAGTTTTTGTTTTAAAATTTTTATTCTAGTTGCTCTGATGCTCTCATTTCTCTTCTGGAGTTTATCTTCTTTGAAAAGATAGCTAGTAGTGATCTGCAACATAAATGTTTCATATTAGATTCAAAATGAAATTTTTTGTTTGTTTTAATTCCTTTATTCTTGTAACTCTGATGCTCTCATTTTTCTTCTGGAGGTTATCTTCTTTGAAAAGATAGCTTGTTATGATCTGCATCATAAAGGTTCAATATTAGATTCAAAATGAAATTAATTTTTTGTTTTAATTTTTTTATTCTAGTTACTCTGATGCTCTCATTACTATTCTAGAGTTTATATTCATTGAAAAGATAGCTAGTGATGATCTGCAACATAAAGGTTTAATATTTGATTCAAAATGAAATAAATTCTCTTTTATAATTTTTCTATTCTAGGTTCTCTGATGCTCTCATTTCTCTTATGGAGTTTATCTACTTTGAAAAGATAGCTAGTTATGATCTGCAACATGGAGGTTTAATATTAGATTCAAAATGAAATAAAGTTTTTGTTTTGATTTTTTTATTCTAGTTGCTCTGATGCTCTCATTTCTCTTCTGGAGTTAATCTTCTTTGAAAAGATAGCTAGTAGTGATCTGCAACATAAATGTTTCATATTAGATTCAAAATGAAATTTTTGTTTTGTTTCAATTCCTTCATTCTTGTAACTCTGATGCTCTCATTTTTCTTCTGGAGGTTATCTTCTCTGAAAAGATAGCTAGTAATGATCTGCAACATAAAGGTTTAATATTAGATTCAAAATGAAGTAAATTTTTTGTTTTAATATTTTTATTCTAGTTACTCTGATGCTCTCAATTCTCATCTGGAGTTTGTCTTCTTTGAAAAGATAGCTAGTCATGATCTGCAACATTCTAAGATTAATGAAATATCTAAAATGAAATAAATTTTGATTTTTTTATATATTTTTTTTTTTCATTGAACACCCGACTTTAGCCTATCAGCATAAAAGGGAAACACCCTTCTCGCAGTCGGCTTTCTCACTCCCCTCTAAGGGCAACATTCACTCATCCTGGATATTTTAAATATCTACAGGATTGAGCTAGGTTGTTTTATCTTCTACAACGAGTTGGCTAGTAATGATCTGCAACATGAAGGTTCAATATTAGATTCAGAATGAAATAAATTTTTGTTTTAATTTTTTTATTCTAGGTACTCTGATGCTCTCATTGCTCTTCTGGAGTTTATCTTCTCCGAAAAGATAGCTAGTTATGATCTGCAACATAAAGGTTCAATATTAGATTCAAAATGAAATAAATTTTTTGTTTTAATTCTTTTATTCTAGGTACTCTGATGCTCTCATTTTTCTTCTGAAGTTTATCTTCTTTGAAAAGATAGCTAGTTATGATCTGCAATATAAAAGTTTAATATCAGATTCAAAATGAAATAAATTTTTCGTTTTAATTTTTTTATTTAAGTTACTCTGATGCTCTGATTTTTCTTATGGAGTTCATCTTCTCTGAGAAGATAGGTGGTTATGATCTGCATCATAAAGGTTCAATATTAGATTCAAAATGAAATTCATTCTCTGTTTTAATTTTTTTATTCTAGTTACTCTGATGCTCTCAATTCTCATCTGGAGTTTGTCTTCTTTGAAAAGATAGCTAGTAATGATCTGCAACATTCTAAGATTAATGAAATATCCAAAATGAAATAAATTTTGATTTTTTTATATATTTTTTTTTTCAATGAACACCCGACTTTAGCCTATCAGCATAAAAGGAAAACACCCTTCTCGCAGTCGGCTTTCTCACTCCCCTCTAAGGGGAACATTCGCTCATCCTGGATATTTTAAATATCTACAGGATTGAGCTAGGTTGTTTTATCTTCTACAACGAGTTAGCTAGTAATGATCTGCAACATGAAGGTTTAATATTAGATTCAGAATGAAATAAATTTTTGTTTTAATTTTTTTATTCTAGGTACTCTGATGCTCTCATTGCTCTTCTGGAGTTTATCTTCTTCGAAAAGATAGCTAGTTATGATCTGCAACATAAAGGTTTAATATTAGATTCAAAATGAAACAAATTTTCTGTTTCAATTTTTTTATTCTGGATACTCTGGTGCTCTCATTTCTCTTCTGGAGTTTATCTTCTTTGAAGAGATAGCTAGTAATGAAATAAATTTTTTGTTTAAATTTTTCTAGGTATTCTGATGCTCTCATTTCTCTTATGGAGTTCATCTTCTTTGAAAAGATAGCTTGTTATGATCTGCAACATTAAGGTCTAATATTAGATTCAAAATGAAATAAACTTTTTGTTTTAATTTTTTTATTTTAGTTACTCTGATGCTCCCATTTTTCTTATAGAGTTTATCTTCTTTGAAAAGATAGCTAATGATGACATGCAACATAAAGGTTTAATATTAGATTAAAACGAAATAAATTTTTTGTTTTGATTTTTTTATTCTAGTTACTCTGATGCTCCCATTTTTCTTATGAAGTTTATCTTTTTCGAAGAGATAGCTAGTAATGATCTGCAACATAAAGGTTTAATATTAGATTCAAAATGAAATAAATGTTTTGTGTGAAAAGATAGCTAGTAATGATCTGCAACATAAAGGTTTAATATTAGATTCAAAACGAAATAAATTTTTTGTTTTGATTTTATTATTCTAGTTACTCTGATGCTCCCATTTTTCTTCTGGAGTTTATCTTCTTTGAAAAGATAGCTAGTAATGATCTGCAACATAAAGGTTCAATATTAGATTAAAAATGAAATAAATTTTTTGTTTTAATTTTTTTTTTCTAGTTACTCTGATGATCCAATTTTTTTATGGAGTTTATCTTCTTTGAAAAGATAGCTAATGATGATATGCAACATAAAGTTTGAATATCAGATTCAAAATGAACTAAATTTTTTGTGTTAATTTTTTGATTCTAGTTACTCTGATGCTCTCATTTTTCTTATGGAGTATACCTTCTTTGAAAAGAGAGCTAGTAATGATCTGCAAGATGAAGGTTTGATATTATTTGATTCAAAATGAAATAAATTTTTTGTGTTAATTTTTTGATTCTAGTTACTCTGATGCTCTCATTTTTCTCATGGAGTTTATCTTCTTTGAAAAGATAGCTAGTAATGATCTGCAACATAAAGGTTTAATATTAGATTCAAAACGAAATAAATTTTTTGTTTTGATTTTATTATTCTAGTTACTCTGATGCTCCCATTTTTCTTCTGGGGTTTATCTTCTTTGAAAAGATAGCTAGTAATGATCTGCAACATGAAGGTTCAATATTAGATTAAAAATGAAATAAATTTTTTGTTTTAATTTTTTTTTTCTAGTTACTCTGATGATCCAATTTTTTTATGGAGTTTATCTTCTTTGAAAAAAAAGCTAATGATAATATGCAACATAAAGGTTGAATATCAGATTCAAAATGAACTAAATTTTTTGTGTTAATTTTTTGATTCTAGTTACTCTGATGCTCTCATTTTTCTTATGGAGTATACCTTCTTTGAAAAGAGAGCTAGTAATGATCTGCAAGATGAAGGTTTGATATTAGATTCAAAATGAAAAAATTTTTCTGTTTTAATTTTTTCATTTTAGTTACTCTCATGCTCTCATTTCTCTTCTGGAGTTCATCTTCTTCGAAAAGATAGCCAGTAATGATCTGCAACATTAAGGTCTAATATTAGATTCAAAATGAAATAAACTTTTCGTTTTAATTTTTTTATTCTAGTTACTCTGATGCTCGCATATTTTTCATGGAGTTTATCTGCTTTGAAAAGATAGCTAGAAATAATCAGCAACATAAAGGTTTAATATTAGATTCAAAATGAAACAAATTTTCTGTTTCAATTTTTTTATTCTGGATACTCTGGTGCTCTCATTTCTCTTCTGGAGTTTATCTTCTTTGAAAAGATAGCTAGTAATGATCTGCAACATAAAGGTTCAATATAAGATTCAAAATGAAATGAATTTTTTGTTTTAATTTTTTTATTCTAGTTACTCTCATGCTCTCATTTCTCTTCTGGAGTTTATCTTCTTTGAAAAGATAGCTAGTTATGATCTGCAACATAAAGGTTTTAATATTACATTCGAAATGAAATAAATTTTTTTTTTTGTTTTTTACTCTAGTTACTCTGATGCTTTCATTTTTCTTCTGGAGTTCATGTTCTCTGAAAAGATAGCTAGTTATGATCTGCAACATGAAGGTTTGATATTAGATTCAAAATGAAATGAATTTTTTGTTTTAATTTTTTTGTTCTAGTAACTCTGATGCTCTCATTTTTCTTATGAAGTTTATCTTCTTTGAAAAGATAACTAGTAAAGATCTGCAACATAAAGGTTTTATATCAGATTCAAGATGAAATAAATTTTTTGTTTTAATTTTTTTATTCTTGTCACTCTGAGGCTCTCATTTTTCTCATGAAGTTCATTTCCTTTTAAAAGTTAGCTAGTAATGATCTGCAACATAAAGATTCCATATTAGATTCAAAATGAAAAAAAAAATTTATTTAAATTTTTTTATTCTAGTTACTCTGATGCTCTCATTTTTCTTATGGAGTTCATCTTCTTCGAAGAGATAGCTAGTAATGAAATAAATTTTTTTTTTATTTTTTCTAGGTATTCTGATGCTCTCATTTCTCCTCTGGAGTTCATCTTCTTTGAAAAGATAGCTTGTTATTATCCGTAACATTAAGGTCTAATATTAGATTCAAAATGTAATAAACTTTTTGTTTTAATTTTTTTATTCTAGTTACTCTGATGCTCCCATTTTTCTTATAGAGTTTATCTTCTTTGAAAAGATAGCTAATGATGACATGCAACATAAAGGTTCAATATTAGATTCAAAACGAAATAAATTTCTTGTTTTGATTTTTTTATTTTAGTTACTCTGATGCTCCCATTTTTCTTATGGAGTTTATTTTTTTTGAAAAGATAGCTAGTAATGATCTGCAACATAAAGGTTTAATATTAGATTCAAAATGAAATAAATTTTTTGTGTTAATTTTTGGATTCTAGTTACTCTGATGCTCTCATTTTTCTTATGGAGTTTATCTCCTTTGAAAAGATAGCAACATAAAGGTTTAATATTAGATTCAAAACGAAATAAATTTTTTGTTTTGATTTTTTTATTCTAGTTACTCTGATGCTCCCATTTTTCTTCTTGAGTTTCTCTTCTTTGAAAAGATAGCTAGTAATGATCTGCAACATAAAGGTTCAATATTAGATTAAAAATGAAATAAATTTTTTGTTTTAATTTTTTTTTTCTAGTTACTCTGATGATCCAATTTTTTTATGGAGTTCATCTTCTTTGAAAAGATAGCTAATGATGATTTGCAACATGAAGGTTGAATATCAGATTCAAAATGAACTGAATTTTTTGTGTTGATTTTTTGATTCTAGTTACTCTAATGCTCTCATTTTTCTTATGGAGTATACCTCCTTTGAAAAGAGAGCCAGTAATGATCTGCAAGATGAAGGTTTGATATTAGATTCAAAACGAAAAAAATTTTCTGTTTTAATTTTTTAATTCTAGTCACTCTGATGCTCTCATTTCTCTTCTGGAGTTCATCTCCTTTGAAAAGATAGCAACATAAAGGTTTAATATTAGATTCAAAACGAAATAAATTTTTTGTTTTGATTTTTTTATTCTAGTTACTCTGATGCTCCCATTTTTCTTCTTGAGTTTCTCTTCTTTGAAAAGATAGCTAGTAATGATCTGCAACATTAAGGTCTAATATTAGATTCAAAATGAAATAAACTTTTTGTTTTAATTTTTTTATTCTAGTTACTCTGATGCTCGCATATTTTTCATAGAGTTTATCTTCTTTGAAAAGATAGCTAATGATGACTAGTTATGATCTGCAACATAAAGGTTTAATATCAGATTCAAAACGAAATAAATTTTTTGTTTTAATTTTTTTATTCTAGTCACTGATGCTGATGCTCCCATTTTTCTCATGGAGTTTATCTTCTTCGAAAACATAGCTAGTAATGATCTGCAACATAAAGGTTTAATATAAGATTGATAATGAAATAAATTTTTTGTTTTAATTTTTCATTCTAGTTACTCTGATGCTCTCATTTCTCTTCTGGAGTTTATCTTCTTCGAAAAGATAGCTAGTAATGATCTGCAAGATGAAGGTTTGATATTAGATTCAAAATGAAATAAATTTTTTGTTTTAAATTTTTTATTCTAGGTACCCTGATGCTCTCATTTCTTTTCTGGAGTTTATATTCTTTGAAATATAGCTAGTTATGATCTGCAACATAAAGGTTTAATATAAGATTCAAAATGAAACAAATTTTTATATTCTAGTTACTCTGATGCTCTCATTTTTCTTATGGAGTTTATCTTCTCTGAAAAGATAGCTAGTAATGATCTACAACATAAAGGTTTAAGATTAGATTCAAAATGAAATAAATTTTTTGTTTAAATTTTTTTTTTCTAGTTACTCTGATGCTCTCATTATTTTTTATGGAGTCTATCTTCTCTGAAAAGATAGCTTGTAATGATCTGCAACATAAAGGTTCAATATTAGATTCAAAATGAAATAAATTTTTTGTTTAAATTTTTTTATTCTAGTTACTCTGATGCTCTCATTTTTCCTATGGAGTTTATCTTCTCTGGAAAGATAGCTCGTAATGATCCGCAACATAAATGTTTAATATTAGATTCAAAATGAAATAAATTCTTTGTTTTGATTTTTTTATTCTATGAACTCTGATGCTCTCATTTCTCTACTGGAGTTTATCTTCTTTGAAAAGATAGCTAGTTTCATTTGCAACATAAAGGTTCAAAATGAAATAAATTTTTTGTTTTAATTTTTTTATTCTAGGTACTGATGCTCCCATTCTTCTTCTGGAGTTTATCTTCTTTGAAAAGATAGCTAGTAATGATCTGCAACATGAAGGTTTAATATTAGATTTAAAATGAAATAAATTTTTCGTTTTAATTTTTTTATTTTAGTTACTCTGAGGCTCTCATTTTTCTTATGGAGTTTATCTTCTTTGAAAAGATAGCTAGTAATGATCTGCAACATAAAGGTTCAATATTAGATTCAAAATGAAATAAGTTTTTTGTTTTAATTTTTCATTCTAGTTACTCAGATGCTCTCTTTCTCTTCTGGAGTTTATCTTCTTTGAAAAGATAGCTCGTAATGATCTGCAAGATAAAGGTTTAATATTAGATTCAAAATGAAATGAATTTTTTGTTTTAATTTGTTTATTTTAGGTACTCTGATGCTCTCATTTCTCTTCTGGAGTTTATCTTCTTTGAAAAGATAGCTCGTAATGATCTGCAAGATAAAGGTTTAATATTAGATTCAAAATGAAATGAATTTTTTGTTTTAATTTTTTTATTTTAGTTACTCTGAGGCTCTCATTTTTCTTATGGAGTTTATCTTCTTTGAAAAGATAGCAAGTAATGATCTGCAACATAAAGGTTCAATATTAGATTCGAAATGAAATAAATTTTTTGTTTTAATTTTTTTGTTCCAGTTACTCTGATGCTCTCATTTTTTTATGGAGTTTATTTCCTTTGAAAAGATTGCTAGTAATGATCTGCATTATGAAGGTTCGATATTAGATTCAAAATGAAATGAATTTTTTGTTTTAATTTGTTTATTTTAGGTACTCTGATGCTCTCATTTCTCTTCTGGAGTTTATCTTCTTTGAAAAGATAGCTAGTTATGATCAGCAAAATTTTTTGTTAAAATTTTTTCATTCTAGTTATTCTGATGCTCTCATTTTTCTTATGGGGTTTATCTTCCCTGAAAAGATAGCAAGTAATGATCTGCAACATAAAGGTTCAATATTAGATTCGAAATGAAATAAATTTTTTGTTTCAATTTCTTCATTTTAGTTACTCTGATGCTCTCATTTTTGAGCGCTCGTTCTACTTACACGAGGGCTATATCATTTCGTCAAGATGTATGTATTTTTCGAATTTTGAGCTGAAAATGGTCTCAATCGACTATGTTCGACTCACTTATGACGAATCCGTCGGAAAATTTGAGTCTGTCCGTCCGGCCGTCCGGCCGTAAGCACAATAACTCTCGAACGGAACAACCTAGAAACTTGAAATTTTCAGTGTAGGTTCAATTCCCGAATGCCTCGGTTAAGTTCCTTAATGGGTCAAATTCCACCAGGGGTTCCGTAAATTTGGTCGTTCAAAGTTTTGTTCCCCTGATTACTCGAAAACTACAGATATGAGTGAGATGAAATTTTGCACTCGAATGGAGAATGATGTGTTCAATCTACATTTGAAATTTTGTCCAGATCGCATGACCAGAACCATAGAAACCATAGAAAATTGTAACTTTTGAACGGAAACGCCTAGGGACTTGAAATTTCCAGGATAGGTGTGGATATCGAATGTCGTGATCAAGTTCATCAATGAGCGAAATTATACTAGGGCTTCCGTAAATATGTTCGTTTGAAATTTAGTTTTCTTGATAATTTCAAAACTACAGATTCGATCGTGACGAAATTTTGTATACTAATGGAGAATGATATATTCAAGCTTCATTTCTCCAGATCACATGACCAGAACCATAGAAACCATAGAAAATCATAACTTTCGAACGGAAAGGCCTAGGGACTTGAAATTTTCAGGATAGGTGTGGATCTGAAATGTCCACGTTTATCAATGAGCAGAATTATACTAGGGGTTCCGTAAATACGGTCGTTTGAAATTTTGGTTTCTCGATAATTTCGAAACTACGGATTCGGTCGAGATGAAATTTTGTATTTTAATCGAAAATGATATATTAAAACAATATTTTGTGCAGATCGTATGACCATAGACCATAGAAACCATAGAAAATTGTTACTTTTGAACGGAAAGGCCTAGGAACTTGGAATTTTCAGGGTGAGTTTGGATCGCGAATTTCGCGGCCACGTCCATCAATGAGCAAAATCAGACTAGGGGTTCCGTAAATTTGGCTGTTCAAAATATTTTTTTCCTGATTATTTCGAATCTACTGATTGGAATGGGATGAAATTCTGCACCTAGCTTAGGAATAATGAATTCAAACCACGTGCCAAATTTTGTCCAGATCGCACCACCAAGACCATAGATACCGTAGAAAATTCTAGCGAATTGTCGAAAAAAAATTGGTCACCTAAAGCACTGACATGGAGTTTCGTCTAAGTTTCAGAATTTTTGTGACAGCTGTCGAAACATTCCTCAATTGATTTCTAAAACTGGAAAATGCGCATCTACCTACACGGTGCATGTACGAGCGCTCAAAAGCTTCTGCCTTCACGGCAGTGCTTTTCGTAATTTTTTATGGAGTTTATCTTCTTTGAGAAGATAGCAGATGATGATATGCAACATAAAGGTTGAATATCAGATTCGAAATGAAATAAATTTTTTGTGTTAATTTCTTGATTCTAGTTACTCTGATGCTCTGATTTTTTTTTTGATTTTATCTTCTTTGAAAAGATAGCAAGTAACGATCTGCAAAATGAAGATTCAATATTAGATTCACAATGAAATAAATTTTTTGTTCTAATTTTTTATTCTAGTTACTCTGATGCTCTCATTGTTTTTATGGATGTAATAAGTTCTATTTTATTTAAGTTGAGTTGAAGGATTAAATAAAAACTCAGCTGCGTTTCATCTGTAGAAACAAAAGTTTTATTTACATTATGTACAACAATATTATAATTTAATCATACCTGTAGAAACAAAAGAAACAACATTTAAAGCTTCTATTTAGGTTTGATCTTTCATTCAACACAATTTCAATAATTAAATCACAGTTTAATTTTATGGAGCTATCTTTTCTGGACAGTCACTCTGTCATTCTGACAACACTCAAAATTAAAGAAAAATAACGACATAGTAATATGTCTTATTCTTCTTTACATCTCCATTCCTGCAAGTGAACAATTACAATACATTGTGATTGGTTACGAGTCCCCCAGCACTGGTGTTAGTTTTGTGACATGGAATAAGTTAGATTCTTTCTTTTTGTGGCCTGTATCTATCTCGTAAATTGAATTCGAAATCTTCTTAATTATTTGGTATGGCCCGCTTCTAATTTCATCTAGTTTCTTCCTATTTAGCTTATTTCCATTCTCCACATAAACTTTGTCTCCAACTTCAAAGTCTGGTTCTTTTCGTCTTAAATCAAATTTTGTTTTGTTGTAATTGTGTGATTTGATGGTGTTTTCCAAAGCGATTTTTCTATCATTTTCAATATCATCAGATGTGTGTTCAACCCTGAATTCTTGAGGTAAAATGTTTTCATTTTTTCCATCTAGTAAGTATATTGGAGCAAATCCAGTAACCGTATGTTCCGTTTTGTTGTATGCATCAACACATCTTTGAGCGATGGTCGTCCAAGCTGATTTTTTTTCATTTTTATTGGTCTCACAGCGAATCTTGTTAACCAAGGTCTGGTTTAGTCTTTCGTTAAGACCATTCGAAAATGCGGCGTCAACAGCTGTAAACACCATTTTTATGTTCTTTTCTTTTAAAAATTTTTTGTACTCATTTGAGTTGATTCCAGGATATTGATCAGTTAGTACCAACTCCACTTCGTGATGCCGTGTGACGCACTCTGTTAGTTTTATAAAGTCCTTATAGTTTTGGTTCTTCGAAGTTAAGATGTAAGCATACCTTGTAAAATGATCAACCAGCAAGTGTAGGTATTTTTTTGTAGAGCGAGATCCCCCAAATCCACCGATAGTATCAACAGAAACAATTTCAAAGGGGTATGTTGCTGGACCCAAATGCGACATCAATCCATATTTTGGTTTTCTCCGTGACTTATTTTTAATGCAGACTTCACAATTTTCACAATTCTTTTTTATGTTTGTCACAAGGTTTTTAGCTGTATAGAAAGGTGTAATTTTCCTAATCATCTGAGTTTGCCCAATATGACAGTACAAGTTGTGTACATCTTCGATTAATTTTTTGCTTAGATCTTCTGTTAGAATGATTTTATCTCTTTTATTTATCTTTTTCAGGTAGATTTCATCCCTTTTGACTAATTTATCGGCTCTTTTAGTAACTTCTAGGTTTCTCTTTTGATCATTCTTTATATCTTGAAGGCTTATTAAATTAACTGTCTTAAGGAAATCATCAGTATTTTCATGTGGTTCTAAGACCGGGTTTCTGCTCAGGCAGTCTGCTTCCTGGTTTGATTTTCCAGGGTAGTATTTTATTTTTAAGTTATACTGTGATAAATAAAGTGTTAAATCACCAAGCTCTTCATCAGGTCTAGCTTTAATGTTTAGATCCGCTAGAGGTTTATGGTCCGAAAATACCAAAAATTCTTTTCCCATTAGCCAATGTTGCCAGTATTTTACGGCTTCTTTGACTGCTAAACATTCTAGATATATTGGTTTTTTTTTCTTTTGTGCATCTGTCAATTTTTTTGAAAAATATGCTACTGGTTACTTGTGACCATTTTCATCTTTTTGTTTCAGCACGGCTCCAACACCTTTGATGCTTGCGTCTGTATAAATCTCTATTGGTATATCAGGATCAAAAATTTTTAGCACTGGCTCCGAGCACATTAATCTTTTTACCTTTTCAAAGGAATCTTGACACTCTTTGGACCAACAAAATTTCACGTCTTTCCTCAAGAGGTTATGTAAAGGATCTAAAATAGTTGCACTGTTGGGTATAAAATTATGATGGAAATTTATTTTTCCCAGAACCTATCTAACATTTTTCCTGGTTTCCGGCGCTGGAAATTGTTTTACTGCAATTAAGTAGTCTTTAAGAGGTTTTACGGAATTGTTTTCTATTCTGTGACCCAAATATTCTGCATAACTATTAGCGAAGTTGCACTTTGAAAACTTAAGTCTGAATCCTTCTTTAGTAATTGCTTCTAGCAATTCTGATACATGTGTTATATGTTCTTCGAAAGTTTTTGAAAAAATAAGGATATCATCTATAAAGTTTACAGCAAAGTTCGTTAAATTATGTTTTCTTATAATATTGCTCAGTATTCTCTGAAAAATTGCTGGAGCAGTTTTTAGTCCAAATGGGAGACAAGTCCATTGGAAGTGTCCTTCTTGTGTTATGAATCCAGTCTTATGTCGGTCTTGGACTTTTAGAGGGATTGACCAAAATGCAGAATTTATATCTAATGTTGTAAAATATCTACTGTTCACTGTCTTTACCATTAGATCCTCTATTAGTGGGAATGGTTGAGATTGAGGTACAATCAATTTGTTCAAATCCCTAAAGTCTATACACAGTCTTGACTTTTTTTTTTCTTCTTTCTTGTAAGCCAAAGTAACAGGGGCTGCGAATGGACTGTAGGATTCTTCAATTAGCTTTTTGTTCAACAGTTTTCTTATTTGGTCTTCTATTTCTCTTCGATCTTCCACAGTACATCTGTATGGACGTTTATAACAATATTTGTCCTCTATCAGGTCAATGTGTGCCTCATAATCTTTCACAGTCCCAACATCATACTTGTCTTTTGCAAATACTGTGTTATATTTTTTTATTAATTCATCAATTTCCAGTTTTTGATTTACTTGCAAGTGATTTGTGAGACATGTGAAATTTTTTGTATTTAAATATTCGTTGAAATTAATTTCTCTCCACGAGTTTATTTTTTCTACTCTAGGAGTATTTTTCAAGTTTTCTATTTTGTCACCTAGTACATCAGGAATTTCGACATTTTTTGTTTTATTTTTTTCACTTTGAGTGATTTCTAAATTTTCGTCCTGAATTAATTGAAAATTTTTTATACAATCTAATCCAATTAAAAAATTATATCTAAAATTCTCATTGTTCACAATGAAAACATCCATATATTTTTCAATATCAAAAATCCTAATTTTCATTTTTAGTGCTCCCTGTGCTTTATTCACACCATTAATAGTTTTTAAGTTTACTGTTGGATTATTATTTTCTACTTTTTGTTTTATTTTAAGTAGTTTTGAATTTATCAATGTCACATTTGATCCTGAGTCATAAACCCCAGAAACTTCTAACTGATCATTCAACAGCACTTTGATTGTTATCAATGGTGTGATTTCTAGTTTTTTTGAAAATCATTATTTAACTCAACTTCTAGTTCTGAATTATTAATATTTTGGATACTATTATTTTCTAATTTTTGAGTTGAAATTTTACTATTTCTCTCCTTATACCAACAAGCTGATTCAAGGTGGTAACGCTTACCTTTGTTTTCTTTTTCACAAATTGCGCATGGAGTTTTATCTTGAGTTTTGCTGGTTTTTCTTCCAAAGTCTTGTTTAAATTTTTTATCTGTTTTATTTTTAACAAGATGTTCTAACCGGCCAATTTCATTATATAAATCTTCAATGTTATTCAATGTTTCTCTGTCTATTTTGTCAGAGACAGAGTTGGGCAGACCCACTGCTATCATATCTATTAGAGTATCAGAATCTATTGATTTTCTGACCTCTAGTAACAATTTTTCTTTTTTCAGGGCATATTCAAGCAAAGATCCTGCTTGATACTTAAAAGCAAATGCATATCTTATTGGCGACCAACCTTTATTACCAAAAGTTTCAGAAAAACTTTTTTTCCATCTATTCCATTCTGATTCAACTGAAAATTTTAAAATCATACTGCTATACCAGTCTGCACTAGCTTTCTCCAAAAAAAATTTTAAAATTTCAATTTTCTTCCTGTCTTCTGATACTAGGCATCTTTCACACTCTTTTTCAAATTCTTGGATCCATTGGTGTGCATTTAAACTTCTTCCATCAAATTTTTCTATCATAAAATCTTTGGCTATTTTCCCTAAGTTTTGAACTTCAGATTTTTTTTCTTTTTCAATTACCAACATTTCTAACAACTTTTTTAATGAATCATCTGGTTCATTTTTTGTGACTTGAATATTATCATCAATTTCCTCTAAAATATAATCTTGAAATTGCAAGTTTTCTTCTTCATCTAGATACACCTTAGCAATATTGGCAGATACATTAAGCCAAACTTTCCTGTATTGACCTTTTTTTGTTATTGATCTTTTTATTTTAGGAAAAATGTTTGTTGTTATCAATTCTGTATGCAGTGTTGTTGGCTGGTACTCATCTGGGAGGCTAAATGTACGCCCCTCTGGCGTGCCAATTGAGGTTACGCATAGGATATTTGTTTTTCCGTCCGCCTTGCACTTCATCATAAAGTCAAATCTTAATTTCTCCATTTTAAGATTCGAGCAAAAATGTTGTTTTGTAATAAGTTCTATTTTATTTAAGTTGAGTTGAAGGATTAAATAAAAACTCAGCTGCGTTTCATCTGTAGAAACAAAAGTTTTATTTACATTATGTACAACAATATTATAATTTAATCATACCTGTAGAAACAAAAGAAACAACATTTAAGGCTTCTATTTAGGTATGATCTTTCATTCAACACAATTTCAATAATTAAATCACAGTTTAATTTTATGGAGCTATCTTTTCTATTCTGACAGTCACTCTGTCATTCTGACAACACTCAAAATTAAAGAAAAATAACGACATAGTAATATGTCTTATTCTTCTTTACATGGAGTTCATCTTCTTCGAAAAGAAAGCTTGTTATGATCTGCAACATGGAGGTTCAATATTAGATTCAAAATGAAATGAATTTCTGTTTTAATTTTTTTTATTCTAGGTACTCTGTTGCTCTCATTTCTCTTCTGGAGTTTATCTTCTTTGAAAATATAGCTAGTTATGATCTGCAAGATAAAGGTTTAATATTAGATTCAAAATTAAATAAATTTTTTGTTTTGATTTTTTTATTCTAGGTACTCTGATGCTCTCATTTCCCTTCTGGAGTTTATCTTCTTCGAAAAGATGGCTAGTAATGATCTGCAACATGAAGGTTTAATATTAGATTCAAAATAAAATGAATTTTATTCTAGTTACCCTGACGCTCTCATTTCTCTTCTGGAGTTTATCTCATCTGAAAAGATATATAGTAATAATCTGCCACAAAGAGGATCAATATTAGATTCAAAATGAAATGAATTTTTTGTTTCAATTTTTCATTCTAGTTACTCTGATGCTCTCATTTCTCTTCTGGAGTTTATCATCTTTGAAAAGAAAGCTAGTAATGATCTGCAAGGTGAAGGTTCAATATAAGATTCAAAATGAAATAAATTTTTTGTTTCAATTTTTTCATTCTAGTTATTCTGATGCTCTCATTTCTCTTCTGGAGTTTTTCTCCTTCGAAAAGATGGCTAGTTATGATCTGCAACATGAAGGTTTAATATTAGATGCAAAATGAAATAAATTTTTTGTTTTAATTTTTTTGTTCTAGTTACTCTGATGCTCTCATTTTTTTATGGAGTTTATTTCCTTTGAAAAGATTGCTAGTAATGATCTGCATTATGAAGGTTCAATATTAGATTCAAAATGAAATAAATTTTTTGTTTTAATTTTTTTATTCTAGTTACTCTGAGGCACTCATTTTTCTCATGGAGGTTATTTCCTTTGAAAAGATTGCTAGTAATAATCTGCAACATAAAGGTTTAAGATTAGATTCAAAATGAAATAAATTTTTTGTTTCAATCTTTCTATTCTAGATACTCTGGTGGTCTCATTTTGTCTTCTGGAGTTTATCTTCTTTGAAAAGACAACTAGTTATGATCTGCAACATAAAGGTATGATATTAGATTCAAAATGAAATAAATTTTTTGTTTAAATTTTTTTATTCGAGTTACTCTGATGCTCTCATTCTTTTCGTGTAGTTTATCTTCTTTGAAAAGATAGCTAATGATGTTATGCAACATAAAGGTTCAATATTAGATTCAAAATGAAATAAATTTTTTTTTTTAATATTTTATTCTAGTTACTCTGATGCACTCATTTTTGTTCTGGAGTTTATCTTCTCTGAAAAGATAGCTAGTTATAATCTGCAACATTAAGGTTTAATATTAGATTCAAAATGAAATAAATTTTTTGTTTGAATTTTTTTATTCTAGATACTCTGGTGGTCTCATTTCTCTTCTGGAGTTTATCTTCTTTGAGAAGACAGCTAGTTATGATCTGCAACATAAAGGTTTTATATTAGATTCGAAATGAAATAAATTTTTTGTTTGACTTCTTTTATTCTAGTTGATGCTCTCATTTTTCTTATGGAGTTTATCTTCTTCGAAAAGATAGCTAGTGATGATCTGCAAGATGAAGGTTTAATATTAGATTCGAAATGAAATAAATTTGTTGTTTTAATTTTTTCATTCTAGTTACTCTGATGCTCTCATTTCTCTTCTGGAGTTTATCTTCTTCGAAAAGATGGCTAGTAATGATCTGCAACATGAAGGTTTGATATAAGATTTATAATGAAATACATTTTTTGTTTCAATTTTTTTATTCTAGATACTCTGGTGCTCTCATTTCTCTTATGGAGTTTATCTTCTCCGAAAAGATAGCTAGTAATGATCTGCAACATGAAGGTTTAATATAAGATTAAAAATGAAATACGTTTTTTGTTTTAATTTTTTTATTCTAGTTACTCTGATGCTCTCATTTTTCTTCTGGAGATTATCTTCTCTGAAAAGATAGGTAGTAATAATCTGCAACATAAAGGTTTAAGATTAGATTCAAAATGAAATAAATTTTTTTTTTCAATCTTTTTATTATAGATACTCTGGTGGTCTCATTTGTCTTCTGGAGTTTATCTTCTTTGAAAAGACAGCTAGTTATGATCTGCAACATAAAGGTTTAATATTAGATTCAAAATGAAATGAATTTTTTGTTTGAATTTTTTTATTCTAGTTGATGCTCTCATTTTTCTTATGGAGTTAATCTTCTTCGAAAAGATAGCTAGTGATGATCTGCAATATGAAGGTTTAATATTAGATTCAAAATGAAATACATTTTTTGTTTTAATTTTTTTGTTCTAGTTACTCTGATGCTCTCATTTTTTTCATGGAGTTTATTTCCTTTGAAAAGATTGCTAGTAATGATCTGCAACATGAAGGTTTAATATTAGATTCAAAATGAAATAAATTTTTTGTTTTAATTTTTTTATTCTAGTTACTCTGAGGCTCTCATTTTTCTCATGGAGTTTGTTTCCTATGAAAAGTTATTTAGTAATGATTTGCAACATAAAAGTTCAATATAAAATCCAAAATGATATACATTTCTTGTTTTAATTTTTTTATTCTAGTTACTCTGATGCTCTCATTTTTCTTCTGGAGATTATCTTCTCTGAAAAGATAGCTAGTAATAATCTGCAACATAAAGGTTTGATATTAGATTCAAAATGAAAAAAATTTTTTGTTTTAATTTTTTCATTCTAGTTACTCTGATGCTCTCATTTTTGAGCGCTCGTACTACTTACACGAGGGCTATATCATTTCGTCAAGAGTTCTGGAGTTCATCTTCTTCGAAAAGAAAGCTAGTAATGATCTGCAACATTAAGGTCTAATATTAGATTCAAAATGAAATAAACTTTTTGTTTTAATTTTTTTATTCTAGTACCTCTGATGCTCATATATTTTTCATGGAGTTTATCTTCTTTGAAAAGATAGCTAATGAAGACATACAACATAAAGGTTTAATATCAGATTCAAAACGAAAAAAATTTCTTGTTTTGATTTTTTTATTCTAGTTACTGATGCTGATGCTCCCATTTTTCTTATGGAGTTTATCTTCTTTGAAAAGATAGCTAGTAATGATCTGCAACATAAAGGTTTAATATAAGATTCAAAATGAAACAAATTTTTTTATTCTAGTTACTCTGATGCTCTCATTTTTCTTTTGGAGTTTATCTTCTCTTAAAAGATAGCTAGTAATGATCTACAACATAAAGGTTTAAGATTAGATTTAAAATGAAATAAATTTTTTGTTTAAATTTTTTTTTTCTAGTTACTATGATGTTCTCATTTTTCTTATGGAGTTTATCTTCTCTGAAAAGATAGCTTGTAATGATCTGCAACATAAAGGTTCAATATTAGATTCAAAATGAAATAAATTTTTTTTTTTAATTTTTTTATTCTAGTTACTCTGATGCTCTCATTTTTCTTATGGAGTTTATCTTCTCTGGGAAGATAGCTCGTAATGATCTGCAACATAAATGTTTAATATTAGATTCAAAATGAAATAAATTCTTTGTTTTGATTTTTTTATTCTATGTACTCTGATGCTCTAATTTCTCTTCTGGAGTTTATCTTCTTTGAAAAGATAGCTAGTTTCAGTTGCAACATAAAGGTTCAAAATGAAATAAATTTTTTGTTTTAATTTTTTTATTCTAGGTACTCTGATGCTCCCATTCTTCTTCTGGAGTTTATCTTCTTTGAAAAGATAGCTAGTAATGATCTGCAACATGAAGGTTCAATATTAGATTCAAAATGAAATAAATTTTTTGTTTTAATTTTTTTATTTTAGTTACTCTGAGGCTCTCATTTTTCTTATGGAGTTTATCTTCTTTGAAAAGATAGCTAGTAATTATCTGCAACATAAAGGTTCAATATTAGATTCAAAATGAAATAAATTTTTTGTTTTAATTTTTCATTATAGTTACTCTGATGCTCTCTTTCTCTTCTGGAGTTTATCTTCTTTGAAAAGATAGCTAGTAATGGTCTGCAAGATAAAAGTTTAATATTAGATTCAAAATGAAATGAATTTTTTGTTTTAATTTTTTTATTTTAGGTACTCTGATGCTCTCATTTTTGAGCGCTCGTACTACTTACACGAGGGCTATATCATTTCGTCAAGATGTCTGTATTTTTCGAATTTTAAGCTGAAAATGGTCTCAATCGACTATGTTCGACTCACTGATGACGAATCCGTCGGAAAATTTGAGTCTGTCCGTCCGGCTGTCCGGCCGTAAGCACGATAACTCTCGAACGGAACAACCTAGAGACTTGAAATTTTCAGTGTAGGTTCAATTCCCGAATGCCTCGGTTAAGTTCCTTAATGGGTCAAATTCCACCAGGGGTTCCGTAAATATGGCCGTTCAAAATTTTGTTCCCCTGATAACTCGAAAACTACAGATCTGAGTGAGATGAAATTTTGCAGTCGAATGGAGAATGATGTGTTCAAGCTACATGTGAAATTTTGTCCAGATCGCATGACCAGAACCATAGAAACCATAGAAAATTGTAACTTTTGAACGGAAACGCCTAGGGACTTGAAATTTCCAGGATAGGTGTGGATATCGAATGTCGTGATCACGTTCATCAATGAGCGAAATTATACTAGGGCTTCCGTAAATATGTTCGTTTGAAATTTAGTTTTCTTGATAATTTCAAAACTACAGATTCGATCGTGACGAAATTTTGTATACTAATGGAGAATGATATATTCAAGCTACATTTCTCCAGATCACATGACCAGAACCATAGAAACCATAGGAAATCATAACTTTCGAACGGAAAGGCCTAGGAACTTGAAATTTTCAGGATAGGTGTGGATCTGAAATGTCCACGTTTATCAATGAGCAGAATTATACTAGGGGTTCCGTAAATACGGTCGTTTGAAATTTTGGTTTCTCGATAATTTCGAAACTACGGATTCGATCGAGATGAAATTTTGTATTTTAATCGAAAATGATATATTAAAACAAAATTTTGTGCAGATCGCATGACCAGAACCATAGAAACCATAGAAAATTGTTACTTTTGAACGGAAAGGCCTAGGAACTTGGAATTTTCAGGGTGAGTTTGAAACGCGAATTTCGCGGCCACGTTCATCAATGAGCAAAATCAGACTAGGGGTTCCGTAAATATGGCTGTTCAAAATATTTTTTTCCTGATTATTTCGAAACTACTGATTGGATTGGGATGAAATTTTGCACCTAGCTTAGGAATAATGAATTCAAACCACGTGCCAAATTTTGTCCAGATCGCACCACCAAGACCATAGATACCGTAGAAAATTCTAGCGAATTGTCGAAAAAACATTGGTCACCTAAAGCACTGACATGGAGTTTCGCCTAAGTTTCAGAATTTTTGTGACAGCTGTCGAAACTTTCCTCAATTGATTTCTAAAACTGGAAAATGCGCATCTACCTACACGGTGCATGTACGAGCGCTCAAAAGCTTCTGCCTTCACGGCAGTGCTTTTCGTAATTTTTATGGAGTTTATCTTCTTTGAGAAGATAGCAGATGATGATATGCAACATAAAGGTTGAATATCAGATTCAAAATGAAATAAATTTTTTGTGTTAATTCCTTGATTCTAGTTACTCTGATGCTCTGATTTTTTTTTGGATTTTATCTTCTTTGAAAAGATAGCAAGTAACGATCTGCAAAATAAAGGTTCAATATTAGATTCAAAATGAAATACATTTTTTGTTTTAATTTTTCATTCTAGTTACTCTGATTCTCTCATTTTTCTTCTGGAGTTTATCTTCTTTGATAAGATAGCTAGTAATGATCTGCAACATGAAGGTTTAATATTAGATTCACAATGAAATGAATTTTTTGTTTTAATTTCTTTGTTCTAGTTACTCTGATGCTCTCATTTTTTTTATGGAGTTTATTTCCTTTGAAAAGATAGCTAGTAATGATCTGCAACATAAATGTTCAATATTAGATTCAAAACGAAATAAATTTTTTGTTCTAATTTTTTATTCTAGTTACTCTGATGCTCTCATTGTTTTTATGGAGTTCATAATCTTCGAAAAGATAGCTTGTTATGATCTGCAACATGAAGGTTCAATATTAGATTCGAAATGAAATGAATTTCTTTTTTAATTTTTTTTATTCTAGGTACTCTGATGCTCTCATTTCTCTTCTGGAGTTTATCTTCTTTGAAAAGATAGCTAGTCATGATCTGCGAGATGAAGGTTTAATATTAGTTTCACAATGAAATGAATTTTTTGTTTCAAGTTTTTCATTCTAGTTACTCTGATGCTCTCATTTCTCTTCTGGAGTTTATCTTCTTCGAAGAAATAGCTAGTAATGATCTGCAACATAAAGGTTTAATATTAGATTCACAATGAAATAAATTTTTTGTTTTAATTTTGTTGTTCTAGTTACTCTGATGCTCTCATTTTTTTTATGGAGTTTATTTCCTTTGAAAAGAAAGCTAGTGATGATCTGCAACATAAATGTTCAATAGTAGATTCAGAATGAAATAAATTTTTTGTTTTGATTTCTTCATTCTAGTTACTCTGATGCTCTCATTTCTTTTCTGGAGTTCATCTTCTTCGAAAAGATAGCTAGTAATGATCTGCAACATTGAGGTCCAATATGAGATTCAAAATGAAATAAACTTTTTGTTTTAATTTTTTTATTCTAGTTACTCTGATGCTCTCATATTTTTTATGGAGTTTATCTTCTTTGAAAAGATAGCTTATGATGACATGCAACATAAAGGTTTAATATTAGATTCGAAACGAAATAAATTCTCTGTTTGGATATTTTTATTCTAGTTACTCTGATGCTCCCATTTTTCTTATGGAGTTTATCTTCTTTGGAAAGATAGCTAGTAATGATCTGCAACATAAAGGTTCAATATAAGATTCAAAATGAAATGAATTTTTTGTTTTAATTTTTCATTCTAGTTACTCTGATGCTCTCATTTCTCTTCTGGAGTTTATCTTCTTCGAAAAGATAGCTAGTAAAAATCTGCAACATAAAGGTATATTTGATATTAGATTCAAAATGAAATAAATTTTTTGTTTTAATTCTTTTGATCTTGTTACTCTGATGCTTTCTTTTTTTTATGCAGTTCATCTTCTTTGAAAAGATAGCTAGTAATTATCTGCAACATAAAGTTTTAATATTAGATTCAAAATGGAATAAATTTTTTGTTTTAGTTTTTTTATTCTAGGTACTCTGATGCTCTCATTCTTCTTCTGGAGTTTATCTTCTCTTAGAAGATAGCTAGTAATAATCTGCAACATGAAGGTTTATTTGATATTAGATTCGAAGTGAAATGAATTTTTTGTTTAAATTTTTATATTCTAGTTACTCTGATGCTCTCATTTTCCTTATGGAGTTTATCTTCTCTGAAAAGATAGCTAGTAATGATCTGCAACATAAAGGTTCAATATTACATTCAAAATGAAATAAATTTTCTGTTCTAATTTTTTAATTCTAGTTACTCTGATGCTCTCATTTTTCTTATGGGGTTTATCTTCTCTGAAAAGATAACTAGTAATAATCTGCAACATGGGGGTTTAATATCAGATTCAAAATGAAATAAATTTCTTGTTTCAATTTTTTTATTTTATGTACTCTGATGCTCTCATTTATCTACTGGAGTTTATCTTCTTTGAAAATATAGCTAGTTATGATTTGCAACATAAAGGTTCAAAATGAAATAAATTTTTTGTTTCAATTTTTTTTATTCTAGGTACTCTGATGCTCTCATTCTTCTTCTGGAGTTTATCTTCTCTGAGAAGATAGCTAGTAATGATCTGCAAGATAAAGGTTTGATATTAGATTCGAAATGAAATAAATTTTTTCTTTTAATTTTTTCATTCTAGATACTCTGATGCCCCCATTTCTCTTCTGGAGTTCATCTTCTTCGATAAGATAGCTAGTAATGATCTGCAACATGAAGATTCAATATTAAATTCAAAATGAAAAAATTTTTTTGTTTTAATTTTTTTATTGTAGGTACTCTGATGCTCTCATTTCTCTTCTGGAGTTAATATTCTTTGAAAAGATAGCTAGTTATGTCCTGCAACATAAAGGTAGAATATAAGATTCAAAATGAAACAATTTTTTTTATTCTAGTTACTCTGATGCTTTCATTTTTCTTATGGATATTATCTTCTCTGAAAAGATAGCTAGTAATGATCTACAACATAGAGGTTTCAAATCAGATTCAAAATGAAATAAATTTTTTGTTTCAATTTTTTTTTCTAGTTACTCTGATGCTCTCATTTTTCTTATGGAGTTCATCTTCTCTGAAAAGATAGCCAGTAATGATCTGCAACATAAAGGTTCAATATTAGATTCAAAATGAAATAAATTTTTTGTTTCAATTTTTTTTTTCTAGTTACTCTGAAGCTATCATTTTTCTTATGGAGTTTATCTTCTCTGAAAAGATAGCTAGTAATGATCTGCAACATAAATGTTTAATATTAGATTCGAAATGAAATAAAGTTTTTGTTTTAAATTTTTTATTCTAGTTGCTCTGATGCTCTCATTTCTCTTCTGGAGTTTATCTTCTTTGAAAAGATAGCTAGTTTCATTTGCAACATAAAGGTTCAAAAGGTCGGAAAATTTGAGTCTGTCCGTCCGGCCGTCCGGCCGTAAGCACGATAACTCTCGAACAGAACAACCTAGAGACTTGAAATTTTCAGTGTAGGTTCAATCCCCGAATGCCTCGGTCGAGTCCTTAATGGGCCAAATTCCACCAGGGGTTCCGTGAATATGGCCGTCGAAAGTTTTGTTTCCCTGATAACTTGAAAACAACAGATCTGATTGAGATAATATTTTGCACTCGAATGGAGAATGATGTGTTGAAGCTACATGTGAAATTTTGTCCAGATCGCATGACCAGAACCATAGAAACCATAGAAAATTGTAACTTTTGAACGGAAACGCCTAGGGACTTGAAATTTTCAGGATAGGTGTGGATCTCAAACGTCGTGATCACGTTCATCAATGAGCAAAATTATACTCAGGCTTCCGTAAATATGTTCGTTTGAAATTTAGTTTTCTTGATAATTTAAAAACTACAGATTCGATCGTGACGAAATTTTGTATACTAATGGAGAATGATATATTCAAGCTACATTTCTCCAGATCACATGACCAGAACCATAGAAATCATAGAAAATCATAACTTTCGAACGGAAAGGCCTAGGGACTTTTTCAGGATAGGTGTGGATCTGAAATGTCCACGTTTATCAATGAGCACAATTATACCAGGGGTTCCGTAAATACGGTCGTTTGAAATTTTGGTTCCTCGATAATTCCGAAACTACGGATTCGATCGAGATGAAATTTTGTATTTTAATCGAAAATTATATATTGAAACAATATTTTGTCCAGATCGCATGACCAGAACCATAGAAACCATAGAAAATTTTAACTTTTGAACGGAAAGGCCTAGAAACTTGGAATTTTCAGGGTGAGTTTGGATCGCGAATTTCGCGGCCACGTTCATCAATGAGCAAAATCAGACTAGGGGTTCCGTAAATATGGCTGTTCAAAATATTTTTTTCCTGATTATTTCGAAACTACTGATTGGATTGGGATGAAATTTTGCACCTAGCTTAGGAATAATGAATTCAAACTACGTGCCAAATTTTGTCCAGATCGCATCACCAAAACCATAGATACCGTAGAAAATTCTAGCGAATTGTCGAAAAAAAATTGGTCACCTAGAGCACTGACATGGAGTTTCGCCTAAGTTTCAGAATTTTTGTGACAGCTGTCGAAACTTCCCTCAATTGATTTCTAAAACTGGAAAATGCGAATCCACCTACAAGGTGCATGTACGAGCGCTCAAAAGCTCCTGCCTTCACGGCAGTGCTTTTCGTAATTTTTAATGGAGTTTATATTCTTCGAGAAGATAGCTGATGATGATATGCAACATAAAGGTTAAATATCAGATTCAAAATGAAATAAATTTTTTGTGTTAATTTTTTGATTCTAGTTACTCTGATGCTCTCATTTTTTTTTTGGATTTTATCTTCTTTGAAAAGATAGCAAGTAACGATCTGCAACATAAAGGTTCAATATAAGATTCAAAATGAAATAATTTTTTGTTTTAATTTTTCATTCTAGTTACTCTGATGCTCTCATTTCTCTTCTGGAGTTTATCTTCTTTGAAAAGATAGCCAGTAATGATCTGCAACATTAAGGTTCACTATTAGATTCAAAATGAAATAAATTTTTTGTTTTAATTTTTTTATTCTAATTACTCTGATGCTCTCATTTTTCTTATGGAGTTTATCTTCTCTGAAAAGATAGCTAGTACTGATCTGCAAAATAAAAAATATTAGATTCAAAATGAAATGAATTTTTTGTTTAAATTTTTCATTATAGTTACTCTGATGCTTTCATTTCTCTTCTGGTGTTTATCTTCTTTGATAAGATAGCTAGTAATGATCTGCGAGAAAGAGGTTTAATATTAGATTCAAAATGAAATAAATTTTTTGTTTCAATTTTTTTGATCTAGTTACTCTGATGCTTTCTTTTTGAGCGCTCGTACAACTTACACGAGGGCTATATCATTTCGTCACGATGTCTGTATTTTTCGAATTTTGAGCCGAAAATGGTCTCAATCGACTATGTTCGACTCACTGATGACGAATCCGTCGGAAAATTCGAGTCTGTCCGTCCGGCCGTCCGTCCGGCCGTCCGTCCGGCCGTCCGTCCGTCAGCACGATAACTCTCGAACGGATCAACTTAGGGACTTGAAATTTTCAGTGTAGGTTCAGATCCCGAATGCCGCGGTTAAGTTCGTTAATGGGCCAAATTCCACCAGGGGTTCCGTAAATATGGCCGTTCAAAGTTTTGTTTCCCTGATTACTTGAAAACTACAAATTCGATCAAGATGAAATTTTGCACTCAGATGAAAAATGAGGTGTTTCAGCTACATGCGAAATTTTGTCCAGATCGCATGACCAGAACCATAGAAACCATAGAAAATTGTAACTTTTGAACGGAAATGCCTAGGGACTTGAAATTTTCAGGATAGGTGTGGATCTCGAATGTCGTGATCACGTTCATCTATGAGCAACATTATACAAGGGGTTCCGTAAATACGGTCGTTTGAAATTTTGTTTTCTCGATAAATTCGGAACTTCGGATTCGATCGAGATGAAATTTTGTATTTTAATCGAGAATGATATATTGAAGCAATATTTTGTCCAGATCGCATGACCAGAACCATAGAAACCATAGAAAATTGTAACTTTTGAACGGAAAGGCCTAGGAACTTGAAATTTTCAGGGTGGGTTTGGATCGCGAATATCGCGGTCACGTTCATCAATAAGCAAAATGAGACTAGAGGTTCCGTAAATAAGGCCGTTCAAAATATTTTTTTCCAGATAGTTTCGGAACTACTGATCGGATTGGAATGAAATTATGCATCTAGCTGAGGAATAATGTATTCAAAGTACGTGCAAAATTTTGTCCAGACCGCATCACCAAGACCATAGATACCGTAGAAAATTCTAGCGAATTATCGAAAAAAAAATTGGTCACCTAAAGCACTGACATGAAGTTTGGAGTTTGGCCTAAGTTTCAGAATTTTTGTGACAGCTGTCGAAAATTCCTTCAATTGATTTCTAAAACTGGAAAATGCGAATCTACCTACAAGGTGCATGTACGAGCGCTCAAAAGCTCCTGCCTTCACGGCAGTGCTCTTCTAAATTTGTTTTTTTTTTTATGCAGTTCATCTTCTTTGAAAAGATAGCTAGTAATGATCTGCAACATAAATGTTCAATATTAGATTCAAAATTAAATAAATTTTTTGTTTTAATTTTTTTGATCTAGTTACTCTGATGCTCTCATTTTTCTTCTGGAGTTTATCTTCTCTGAAAAAATAGCTAGTAATAATCTGCAACATAAAGGTTCATTTGATATTAAATTCGAAGTGAAATGAATTTTTTGTTTGAATTTTTATATTCTAGTTACTCTGATGCTCTCTTTTTCCTTATGAAGTTTATCTTCTCTGAAAAGATAGCTAGTAATGATCTGCAACATAAAGGTTCAATATTACATTCAAAATGAAATAAATTTTCTGTTCTAATTTTTTTATTCTAGTTACTCTGATGCTCTCATTTTTCTTATGGAGTTTATCTTCTCTGAAAAGATAACAAGTAATAATCTGCAACATAGGGGTTTAATATCAGATTCAAAATGAAATAAATTTTTTGTTTCAATATTTTTATTCTATGTACTCTGATGCTCTCATTTATCCACTGGGGTTTATCTTCTTTGAAGATATAGCTAGTTCTGATTTGCAACATAAAGGTTCAACATGAAATAAATTTTTTGTTTCAATTTTTTTTATTCTAGGTACTCTGATGCTCTCATTCTTCTTCTGGAGTTAATCTTCTCTGAAAAGATAGCTAGTAATGATCTGCAACATGAAGGTTCAATATTAGATTCAAAATGAAATAAATTTTTTGTTTTAAATTCTTTATTCTAGTTACTCTGATGCTCTCATTTTTCTTATGGAGTTTATCTTCTCTGAAAAGATAGCTAGTAATGATCTGCAACATAAATGTTTAATATTAGATTCAAAATGAAATAAATTTTTTGTTTTGATTTTTGTATTCTTTGTACTCTGATGCTCTCATTTCTCTTTTGGAGTTTATCTTCTTTGAAAGGATAGCTAGTTTCATTTGCAACATAAATGTTCAAAAGGTCGGAAAATTTGAGTCTGTCCGTCCGGCCGTCCGGCCGTGAGCACGATAACACTCGAACGGAACAACCTAGAGACTTAAAATTTTCAGTGTAGGTTCAATTCCCGAATGCCTCGGTTGAGTCCTTAATGGGCCAAATCCCACCAGGGGTTCCGTAAATTTGGCCGTTCAAAATTTTGTTCCCCTGATTAATTTTAAACTACAGATCTGATTGAGATGAAATTTTGCACTCGAATCGAGAATGATGTGTTCAAGCTACATGTGAAATTTTGTCCAGATCGCATGACCAGAACCATAGAAACCATAGAAAATTGTAACTTTTGAAAGGAAACGCCTAGGGACTTGAAAATTTCAGGATAGGTGTGGATCTTAAACGTCGTGATCACGTTCATCAATGAGCAAAATTATACTAGGGCTTCCGTAAATATGTTCGTTTGAAATTTAGTTTTCTTGATAATTTCAAAACTACAGATTCGATCGTGACGAAATTTTGTATACTAATGGAGAATGATATATTCAAGCTACATTTCTCCAGATCACATGACTAGAACCATAGAAACCATAGAAAATCATAACTTCCGAACGGAAAGGCCTGGGGACTAGAAATTTTCAGGATAGGTGTGGATCTGAAATGTCCACGTTTATCAATGAGCAGAATTATACTAGGGGTTCCGTAAATACGGTCGTTTGAAATTTTGGTTTCTCGATAATTTCGAAACTACGGATTCGATTGAGATGAAATTTTGTATTTTAATCGAAAAATATATATGAAAACAATTTTTTGTCCAGATCGCATGACCAGAACCATAGAAACCATAAAAAATTGTTACTTTTGAACGGAAAGGCCTAGGAACTTGGAATTTTCAGGGTGAGTTTGGATCGCGAATTCCGCGGCCACGTTAATCAATGAGCAAAATCAGACTAGGGGTTCCGTAAATATGGCTGTTCAAAATATTTTTTTCCTGATTATTTCGAAACTACTGATTTGATTGGGATGAATTTTGCACCTAGCTCAGGAATAATGAATTCAAACTACGTGCCAAATTTTGTCCAGATCGCACCACCAAGACCATAGGTACCGTAGAAAATTCTTGCGAATTGTCGAAAAAAAATTGGTCATCTAAAGCACTGACATGGAGTTTCGCCTAAGTAAAAAAGATAGCTAGTTATGATCTGCAACATAAATGTTTAATATTAGATTCAAAATGAAATAAATTTTTTGTTTTAAGTTTTTCATTCTAGTTACTCTGATGCTCTCATTCCTCTTCTGGAGTTTATCTTCTTCGAAAAAATAGCTAGTAATGATCTGCAACATATTGGTTTGATATTAGATTCCCAATGAAATAAATTTTTTGTTTTAATTTTTTTGTTCTAGTCACTCTGATGCTCTCATTTTTTTTATGGAGTTTATTTCCTTTGAAAAGATAGCTAGTAATGATCTGCAACATAAATGTTCAATATTAGATTCAAAATTAAATAAATTTTTTGTTTTAATTTTTTTGATCTAGTTACTCTGATGCTCTCATTTTTATTCTGGAGTTTATCTTCTCTGAAAAAATAGCTAGTAATAATCTGCAACATAAAGGGTTATTTAATATTAAATTCGAAGTGAAATGAATTTTTTGTTTGAATTTTTATATTCTAGTTACTCTGATGCTCTCTTTTTCCTTATGAAGTTTATCTTCTCTGAAAAGATAGCTAGTAATGATCTGCAACATAAAGGTTCAATATTACATTCAAAATGAAATAAATTTTCTGTTCTAATTTTTTTATTCTAGTTACTCTGATGCTCTCATTTTTCTTATGGAGTTTATCTTCTCTGAAAAGATAACAAGTAATAATCTGCAACATAGGGGTTTAATATCAGATTCAAAATGAAATAAATTTTTTGTTTCAATATTTTTATTCTATGTACTCTAATGCTCTCATTTATCTACTGGGGTTTATCTTCTTTGAAGATATAGCTAGTTCTGATTTGCAACATAAAGGTTCAACATGAAATAAATTTTTTGTTTCAATTTTTTTTATTCTAGGTACTCTGATGCTCTCATTCTTCTTCTGGAGTTAATCTTCTCTGAAAAGATAGCTAGTAATGATCTGCAACATGAAGGTTCAATATTAGATTCAAAATGAAATAAATTTTTTGTTTTAAATTCTTTATTCTAGTTACTCTGATGCTCTCATTTTTCTTATGGAGTTTATCTTCTCTGAAAAGATAGCTAGTAATGATCTGCAACATAAATGTTTAATATTAGATTCAAAATGAAATAAATTTTTTGTTTTGATTTTTGTATTCTTTGTACTCTGATGCTCTCATTTCTCTTTTGGAGTTTATCTTCTTTGAAAGGATAGCTAGTTTCATTTGCAACATAAATGTTCAAAAGGTCGGAAAATTTGAGTCTGTCCGTCCGGCCGTCCGGCCGTGAGCACGATAACTCTCGAACGGAACAACCTAGAGACTTAAAATTTTCAGTGTAGGTTCAATTCCCGAATGCCTCGGTTGAGTCCTTAATGGGCCAAATTCCACCAGGGGTTCCGTAAATTTGGCCGTTCAAAATTTTGTTCCCCTGATTAATTTTAAACTACAGATCTGATCGAGATGAAATTTTGCACTCGAATGGAGAATGATGTGTTCAAGCTACATGTGGAATTTTGTCCAGATCGCATGACCAGAACCATAGAAACCATAGAAAATTGTAACTTTTGAAAGGAAACGCCTAGGGACTTGAAAATTTCAGGATAGGTGTGGATCTCAAACGTCGTGATCACGTTCATCAATGAGCAAAATTATACTAGGGCTTCCGTAAATATGTTCGTTTGAAATTTAGTTTTCTTGATAATTTCAAAACTACAGATTCGATCGTGACGAAATTTTGTATACTAATGGAGAATGATATATTCAAGCTACATTTCTCCAGATCACATGACTAGAACCATAGAAACCATAGAAAATCATAACTTCCGAACGGAAAGGCCTGGGGACTAGAAATTCTCAGGATAGGTGTGGATCTGAAATGTCCACGTTTATCAATGAGCAGAATTATACTAGGGGTTCCGTAAATACGGTCGTTTGAAATTTTGGTTTCTCGATAATTTCGAAACTACGGATTCGATCGAGATGAAATTTTGTATTTTAATCGAAAAATATATATGAAAACAATTTTTTGTCCAGATCGCATGACCAGAACCATAGAAACCATAGAAAATTGTTACTTTTGAACGTAAAGGCCTAGGAACTTGGAATTTTCAGGGTGAGTTTGGATCGCGAATTCCGCGGCCACGTTCATCAATGAGCAAAATCAGACTAGGGGTTCCGTAAATATGGCTGTTCAAAATATTTTTTTCCTGATTATTTCGAAACTACTGATTTGATTGGGATGAATTTTGCACCTAGCTCAGGAATAATGAATTCAAACTACGTGCCAAATTTTGTCCAGATCGCACCACCAAGACCATAGGTACCGTAGAAAATTCTTGCGAATTGTCGAAAAAAAATTGGTCATCTAAAGCACTGACATGGAGTTTCGCCTAAGTAAAAAAGATAGCTAGTTATGATCTGCAACATAAATGTTTAATATTAGATTCAAAATGAAATAAATTTTTTGTTTTAAGTTTTTCATTCTAGTTACTCTGATGCTCTCATTCCTCTTCTGGAGTTTATCTTCTTCGAAAAAATAGCTAGTAATGATCTGCAACATATTGGTTTGATATTAGATTCCCAATGAAATAAATTTTTTGTTTTAATTTTTTTGTTCTAGTCACTCTGATGCTCTCATTTTTTTTATGGAGTTTATTTCCTTTGAAAAGATAGCTAGTAATGATCTGCAACATAAATGTTCGATATTAGATTCAAAATGAAATAATTTTTTTGTTTTAATTTTTTTGATCTAGTTACTCTGATGCTCTTTTTTTTATGGAGTTCATCTTTTTTGAAAGGATAGCTTGTAATTATCTGCAACATAAAGGTTCAATATTAGATTCAAAATGAAATAAATTTTTTGTTTTAATTTTTTCATTCTAGTTACTCTGATGCTCTCATTTCTCTTCTGGAGTTTATCTTTTTCGAAAAGATAGCTAAAAATGATCTGCAGCATAAAGGTTCAATATAAGATTCAAAATGAAATACGTTTTTTGTTTTAATTTTTTTTTTCTAGTTACTTTGATGCTCTCATTTTTTTTATGGAGTTTATCTTCTTTGAAAAGATAGCTAGTAATGATCTGCAACATAAAGGTTTAATATAAGATTCAAAATGAAATGAATTTTTCGTTTTAATTTTTTATTCTAGTTACTCTGAGGCTCTCATTTTTCATATGGAGTTTATTTCCTTTGAAAAGTTAGCTAGTAATGATCTGCAACATAAAAATTTCAATATTAGATTCAAAATGAAATACTTTTTTTGTTTGAATTTTTTTATTCCAGTTACTCTGATGCTCTCACTTTTCTTATGGAGTTCATCTTCTTCGAAAAGATAGCTAGTAATGATCTGCAACATGAAGGTTCAAAATGAAATAAATTTCGATATTGATTTAAAATTACATTGCCCGATGTTATAGCATCGATTTATCCGAAGTACGTGATAAAGAATTCGAGAACTAATCGGATATTTCGAAAAATCGACTTTTGGGTGAAAAATATTTTCAAAAAAAGAGTATAAGGACCCGCGAACTATTCGATATTGATTTGAAATTACATTGCCCGACGTTATCTCATCGATTTATTCAAAATACGTGATAAACAATTCGAGAATTAATCAGATATTTCGAAAAATCGACTTTTGGGTAGAACATATTTTCGAAAAAAGGGTATAAGGACCCGCGAACTATTCGATATTGATTCAAAATCACACTGTCTGACGTTATTGCATCGATTTATCCGAAGTACGAGATAAAGAATTCGAGAATTAATCGGATATTTCGAAAAATCGACTTTTGGGTAAAAAATATTTTCAAAAAAAGAGTAAAAGGACCCGCGACCTATTCAATATTGATTTGAAATTACATTGCTCGACGTAATTGCATCGATTTATTCAAAATACGTGATGAACAATTCGAGAATTAATCAAATATTTCGAAAAATCGACTTTTGGGTATAAAATATTTTCAAAAAAAGAGTATAAGGACCCGCGAAACATTCGATATTGATTTAAAATTACATTGCCCGACGTTATTGCATCGATTTATTCGAAATACGTGATAAAGAATTCGAGAATTGATCGGAAATTTCGAAAAATCGACTTTTGGGTAAAAATATTTTCAAAAAAAGACTGGAAGGACCCGCGAACTGTTCAATATTGATTTAAAATTACATTGCTCGACGTTATTGCATCGATTCATTCAAAATACGTGATGAAGAATTCAAGAATTAATCGGATATTTCGAAAAATTTACTTTTGGTTGAAAATTATTTTCAAAAAAAGAGTATAAGGACCCGCGAACTATTCGAAATTGAGTTAAAATTACATTGCCCGACGTTATTGTATCGGTTTATCCAAAATACGTGATAAACAATTCGCGAATTAATCGGATATTTCGAAAAATCGACTTTTGGGTAAAAATATTCTCAAAAATAGAGTATAAGGACCCGCGAACTATTCGATATTGATTTAAAATTACATTGCCCGACGTTATTGCATCGATTTATCCAAACTACGTGATGAAGAATTCGAGAATGAATCGGATATTTCGAAAAATCGCGTAAAAAATATTTTCAAAAAAAGAGTATAAAGACCCGCGAACTATTCGATATTGATTTAAAATTACATTGACCGACGTTATTGTATCGATTTATACAAAATATGTGATAAACAATTCGCGAATTAAACGGATATTTCGAAAAATCGACTTTTGGGTAAAATATTCTCAAAAAAAGAGTATAAGGACCCGCGAACTATTCGATATTGATTTGAAATTACATTGCCCGACGTTATCTCATCGATTTATTCAAAATACGTGATAAACAATTCGAGAATTAATCAGATATTTCGAAAAATCGACTTTTGGGTAGAACATATTTTCGAAAAAAGGGTATAAGGACCCGCGAACTATTCGATATTGATTCAAAATCACACTGTCTGACGTTATTGCATCGATTTATCCGAAGTACGAGATAAAGAATTCGAGAATTAATCGGATATTTCGAAAAATCGACTTTTGGGTAAAAAATATTTTCAAAAAAAGAGTAAAAGGACCCGCGACCTATTCAATATTGATTTGAAATTACATTGCTCGACGTAATTGCATCGATTTATTCAAAATACGTGATGAACAATTCGAGAATTAATCAAATATTTCGAAAAATCGACTTTTGGGTATAAAATATTTTCAAAAAAAGAGTATAAGGACCCGCGAAACATTCGATATTGATTTAAAATTACATTGCCCGACGTTATTGCATCGATTTATTCGAAATACGTGATAAAGAATTCGAGAATTGATCGGAAATTTCGAAAAATCGACTTTTGGGTAAAAATATTTTCAAAAAAAGACTGGAAGGACCCGCGAACTGTTCAATATTGATTTAAAATTACATTGCTCGACGTTATTGCATCGATTCATTCAAAATACGTGATGAAGAATTCAAGAATTAATCGGATATTTCGAAAAATTTACTTTTGGTTGAAAATTATTTTCAAAAAAAGAGTATAAGGACCCGCGAACTATTCGAAATTGAGTTAAAATTACATTGCCCGACGTTATTGTATCGGTTTATCCAAAATACGTGATAAACAATTCGCGAATTAATCGGATATTTCGAAAAATCGACTTTTGGGTAAAAATATTCTCAAAAATAGAGTATAAGGACCCGCGAACTATTCGATATTGATTTAAAATAACATTGCCCGACGTTATTGCATCGATTTATCCAAACTACGTGATAAAGAATTCGAGAATGAATCGGATATTTCGAAAAATTTACTTTTGGTTGAAAAATATTTTCAATTTAAGAGTATAAGGACCCGCGAACTATTCGAAATTGAGTTAAAATTACATTGCCCGACGTTATTGTATCGGTTTATCCAAAATACGTGATAAAGAATTCGAGAATGAATCGGATATTTCGAAAAATCGAATTTTGGGTAAAAATATTTTCAAAAAAAGAGTATGAGGACCCGCGAACTATTCGATATTGATTTAAAATAACATTTTCCGACGTTATTGCATCGATTAATTCAAACTACGTGATAAAGAATTCGAGAATGAATCGGATATTTCGAAAAATCGACTTTTGGGTAAAAAATATTTTCAAAAAAAGGGTAAAAGGACCCGCGAACTATTCGATATTGAGTTAAAATTACATTGCCCGAAGTTATTGTATCGGTTTATCCAAAATACGTTATAAACAATCCGCGAATTGATCGGATATTTCGAAAAATCGACTTTTGGGTAAAAAATATTTTGAAAAAAAGAGTGAAAATATTCTCAAAAAAAGAATATGAGGACCCGCGACCTATTCAATATTGTTTTAAAATTACATTGCTCGACTTTATTGCATCGATTCATTCGAAATACGTAAAGAAGAATTTATTTCAAAAGTTTTCTATGTGTACTTACGTTTTTTCCTGATTTTATCACTTCAAAACACTGAACAAAACACTTATTCCTAACTCCCGTGTGCCGTTAGTCAATGACTCATCTCTCCCGCACTCACTCCACACGCCAAAAACCGATTTTCACTATAATTCATTAGCGCGCCGAATATCGACTATCTCGTATCGCTTCCCGATTAGAACTGATTCATAGTCAATCCTTTGTTCGAAAATATGAATAATCGCTTACATCACTATGAATCATCGGGTGCGCGCATATCAAACTTAGTCCTCGTTTCTATGGAAACCAATGTGTTATTCCATATACGGGGTTTGTTCGAAAAATTTCGGAGTGAGTAGGGACGAGTTATCATATCGATTTATCCAAAATACGTGATAAACAATTCGAGAATTAATCGAATATTTCGAAAAATCGACTTTTGGTTAGGAAATATTTTCAAAAAAAGGGTATAAGGACCTGCGAACTATTCGATATTGATTTGAAATTACATTGCCCGGCGTTATTGCATCGATTTATTCGAAATACGTGATAAACAATTCTAGAATTAATCGGATATTTCGAAAAATCGACTTTTGGGTGAAACTTATTTTCGAAAAAAGAGTATAAGGACCCGCGAACTATTCGATATTGATTTAAAATTACATTGCCGAACGTTATTGTATTGATTTTTCAAAAAAACGTGATAAACAATTCGCGAATTAATCGGATATTTCGAAGAATCGACTTTTGGGTAAAAATATTTTCAAAAAATGGGTATAAAAACCCGCGAACTATTCGATATTAATTTCAAATTACATTGCCCGACGTTATTGCAACGATTTATTCAAAAAAGTGATAAACAATTCGAGAATTAATCGGATATTTCGAAAAATTTACTTCTGGTTGAAAAATATTTTCAAAAAAAGAGTATAAGGACCCGCGAACTATTCGAAATTGAGTTAAAATTACATTGCTCGACGTCATTGTATCGGTTTAAAATACGTGATAAAAAATTCGCGAATTGATCGGATATTTCGAAAAATCGACTTTTGGTTGAAAAATATTTTCAAAAAAAGGATAAAAGGACCCGCGAACTATTCGATAATGACTTAAAATTACATTGCACGACGTTATTATATCGATTTATCCAAAACACGTGATAAACAATTCGAGAATTGATCGGATATTTCGAAAAATCGACTTTCTGATAAAATTTATTCTCAAAAAATGAGTATTATGTCCAGACAATTATTCAATATTGATTTGAAATGACATTGCCGTTATTGTATCGATTTATATGAAATACGTAAGAATGGACTTATTTCAAAAGTTTTCTATGTGTACCTACGATTTTTCCTGATTTTATCACTTCAAACCACCGAACAAAACACGTATTCCTAACTCCCGTGTGCCGTGAGTCAATGACTCATCACTCCCGCACTCACTCCAGTCGCCAAAAACCGATTTTCACTATAATTCATTAGCGCTCCGAATATCGACTATCTCGTATCGCTTCCCGATTAGAACTGATTCATAGTCATTCCTTTGTTCGGAAATATGAATAATCGCTTAAATCACTATGAATCATCGTTTCTATGGAAACCAATGTGTTATTCCATATACGGGGTTTGTTCGAAAAATTTCGGAGTGAGTCGGGACGAGTTATTATTTCGATTTATCCAAAATACGTGATGAACAATTCGAGAATTAATCGGATATTTCGAAAAATCGACTTTTGGTTAGAAAATATTTTCAAAAAGACAGTATAAGGACCTGCGAACTATTCGATATTGATTTAAAATTACATTGCCCGGCGTTATTGCATCGATTTATTCGAAATACGTCATGAAGAATTCGAGAATTAATCGGATATTTCGAAAAATCGACTTTTGGGTAAAACTTATTTTCGAAAAAAGAGTATAAGGACCCGCGAACTATTCGATATTGATTAAAAATTACATTGCCCAACGTTATTGCAACGATTTATTCAAAAAACGTGATAAACAATTCGAGATAATCGGATATTTCGAAAAATCGAATTTCGGATAAAAAAAATTTTCAAGAAAAGAGTAAAAGGACCCGCGAACTATTCGATATTGATTTAAAATTACATTGCCCGACGTTATTGCATCGATTTATTCAAAATACGTGATAAAGAATTCGACAATTAATCGGATATTTCGAAAAATTTACTTTTGGTTGAAAAATATTTTCAAAAAAAGAGTAAAGGGACCCGCGAACTATTCGAAATTGAGTTAAAATTAAAATCCCGCCGTTATTGTATCGGTTTATCCAAAATACGTGATAAACAATTCGCGAATTGATCGGATATTTCGAAAAATCGACTTTTAGGTAAAAATATTCTCAAAAAAAGAGTATAAGGCCCGCGAACTATTCGATATTGATTTAAAATCACATTGCCCGACGTTATTGCATCGATTTATTCAAACTACGTGATAAAGAATTCGACAATGAATCGGATATTTCGAAAAATCGACTTTCGGGTGAAATTTATTCTCGAAAAATGAGTATTATGTCCAGACAATTATTCAATATTGATTCAAAATGACATTGCCGACGTTATTGTATCGATTTATATGAAATACGTAAAAATGGACTTATTTCAAAAGTTTTCTATGTGTACCTACGATTTTTCCTGATTTTATCACTTCAAACCAATGAACAAAACACGTTTTCCTAACTCCTGTGTGCCGTGAGTCAATGACTCATCACTCTCGCACTCACTCCAGTCGCCAAAAACCGATTTTCACTATAATTCATTAGCGCTCCGAATATCGACTATCTCGTATCGCTTCCCGATTAGAACTGATTCATAGTCAATCCTTTGTTCGAAAATATGAATAATCGCTTTCATCACCATGAATCCTCGGGTGCGCACATGTCGCATTTAGTCCTCGTTTCTATGGAAACCAATGTGTTATTCCATATACTGACTTAAAATTTCATTGCCTGGCGTTATTATATCGATTTATCCAAAATACGTGATAAACAATTCGAGAATTGATCAGATATTTCGAAAAATCGACTTTTGTGTAAAAAATATTTTCAAAAAAAGAGTATAAGGACCCGCGAACTATTCGAAATCGAGTTAAAATTACATTGCCCAACGTTATTGTATCGGTTTATCCAAAATACGTGATAAACAATTCGCGAATTGATCGGATATTTCGAAAAATCGACTTTTAGGTAGGAATATTCTCAAAAAAAGAGTATAAGGCCTGCGAATTATTCGATATTGATTTGAAATTACATTGCCCGAAGTTATTGCATCGATTTATTCAAACTACGTGATAAAGAATTCGAGAATGGATCGGATATTTCGAAAAATCGACCTTTGGGTGAAAAATATTTTCAAAAAAAGAGTATAAGGACCCGCGAACTATTCGATATCGATTTAAAATTACATTGACCGACTTTATTGTATCGATTTATACAAAATACGTGATACACAATTCGCGAATTAATCGGATATTTCGAAAAATCGACATTCGGATAAAATTTATTCTCAAAAAATTAGTATTATGTCCAGACAATTATTCAATATTGATTTAAAATGACATTGCCCGACGTTATTGTAGCGATTTATATGAAAAACGTAAGAATCGACTCATTTCAAAAGTTTTCTATGTGTACCTACGATTTTTCCTGATTTTATCACTTCAAACCACCGAACAAAACACGTATTCCTAACTCCCGTGTGCCGTGAGTCAATGACTCATCACTCCCGCACTCACTCCAGTCGCCAAAAACCGATTTTCACTATAATTCATTAGCGCTCCGAATATCGACTATCTCGTATCGATTCCCGATTAGAACTGATTCATAGTCATTCCTTTGTTCGAAAATATGAATAATCGCTTAAATCACCATGAATCATCGGGTGCGCGCATGTCGCATTTAGTCCTCGTTTCTATGGAAACCAATGTGTTATTCCATATACAGGGTTTGTTCGAAAAATTTCGGAGTGAGTCGGGACGAGTTATTATTTCGATTTATCCAAAATACGTGATAAACAATTCGAGAATAAATCGGATATTTCGAAAAATCGACTTTTGGTTAGAAAATATTTTCAAAAAGACAGTATAAGGACCTGCGAACTATTCGATATCGATTTAAAATTACATTGCCCGGCGTTATTGCATCGATTTATTCGAAATACGTGATGAAGAATTCGAGAATTAATCGGATATTTCGAAAAATCGACTTTTGGGTAAAACTTATTCTCGAAAAAAGAGTATAAGGACCCGCGAACTATTCGATATTGATTTAAAATTGCATTGCCCAACTTTATTGTATCGATTTATCCAAAATACGTGATAAACATTTCGCGAATTAATCGGATATTTCGAAGAATCGACTTTTGGGTAGAAATATTTTCGACAAAAGGGTATAAGGACCCGCGAACTATTCGATATTGATTTGAAATTACATTGCCCGACGTTATTGCAACGATTCATTCAAAAAACGTGATAAACAATTCGAGAATTAATCGGATATTTCGAAAAATTTACTTCTGGTTAAAAAATATTTTCAAAAAAATAGTATAAGGACCCGCGAACTATTCGAAATTGAGTTAAATTACATTGCCCGACGTTATTGTATCGGTTTATCCAAAATACGTGATAAACAATTCGCGAATTGATCGGATATTTCGAAAAATCGACTTTTAGGTAAAAATATTCTCAAAAAAAGAGTATAAGGCCCGCGAACTATTCGATATTGACTTAAAATTACATTGCCCGACGTTATTGCATCGATTTATTTGAACTACGTGATAAAGAATTCGACAATGAATCGGATATTTCGAAAAATCGACTTTCGGGTGAAATTTATTCTCGAAAAATGAGTATTATGTCCAGACAATTATTCAATATTGATTCAAAATGACATTGCCGACGTTATTGTATCGATTTATATGAAATACGTAAAAATGGACTTATTTCAAAAGTTTTCTATGTGTACCTACGATTTTTCCTGATTTTATCACTTCAAACCAATGAACAAAACACGTTTTCCTAACTCCTGTGTGCCGTGAGTCAATGACTCATCACTCTCGCACTCACTCCAGTCGCCAAAAACCGATTTTCACTATAATTCATTAGCGCTCCGAATATCGACTATTTCGTATCGCTTCCCGATCAGGACTGATTCATAGTCAATCCTTTGTTCGAAAATATGAATAATCGCTCACATCACCATGAATCATCGGGTGCGCGCATGTCGCATTTAGTCCTCGTTTCCATGGAAACCAATGTGTTATTCCATATACTGACTTAAAATTACATTGCCTGGCGTTATTATATCGATTTATCCAAAATACGTGATAAACAATTCGAGAATTAATCGGATATTCCGAAAAATCGACTGTTGTGTAAAAATTATTTTCAAAAAAAGAGTATAAGGACCCGCGAACTATTCGAAATCGAGTTAAAATTACATTGCCCGACGTTATTGTATCGATTTATCCAAAATACGTGATAAACAATTCGCGAATTGATCGGATATTTCGAAAAATCGACTTTTAGGTAAAAATATTCTCAAAAAAAGAGTATAAGGCCCGCGAACTATTCGATATTGACTTAAAATTACATTGCCCGACGTTATTGCATCGATTTATTTAAACTACGTGATAAAGAATTCGACAATGAATCGGATATTTCGAAAAATCGACTTTCGGGTGAAATTTATTCTCGAAAAATGAGTATTATGTCCAGACAATTATTCAATATTGATTCAAAATGACATTGCCGACGTTATTGTATCGATTTATATGAAATACGTAAAAATGGACTTATTTCAAAAGTTTTCTATGTGTACCTACGGTTTTTCCTGATTTTATCACTTCAAACCACCGAACAAAACACGTATTCCTAACTCCCGTGTGCCGTGAGTCAATGACTCATCACTCCCGCACTCACTCCAGTCGCCAAAAACCGATTTTCACTATAATTCATTAGCGCTCCGAATATCGACTATCTCGTATCGATTCCCGATTAGAACTGATTCATAGTCATTCCTTTGTTCGAAAATATGAATAATCGCTTAAATCACCATGAATCATCGGGTGCGCGCATGTCGCATTTAGTCCTCGTTTCTATGGAAACCAATGTGTTATTCCATATACTGACTTAAAATTTCATTGCCTGGCGTTATTAAATCGATTTATCCAAAATACGTGATAAACAATTCGAGAATTAATCGGATATTTCGAAAAATCGACTCTTGTGTAAAAATTATTTTCAAAAAAAGAATATAAGGACCCGCGAACTATTTGAAATCGAGTTAAAATTACATTGCCCGACGTTATTGTATCGGTTTATCCAAAATACGTGATAAACAATTCGCGAATTGATCGGATATTTCGAAAAATCGACTTTTAGGTAAAAATATTCTCAAAAAAAGAGTATGAGGCCCGCGAACTATTCGATATTGATTTAAAATTACATTGCCCGACGTTATTGCATCGATTTATTCAAACTACGTGATAAAGAATCCGAGAATGGATCAGATATTTCGAAAAATCGACTTTTGGGTAAAAAATATTTTCAAAAAAAGAGAATAAGGACCCGCGAACTATTCGATATTGATATAAAATTACATTGACCGACGTTATTGTATCGATTTATACAAAATACGTGATAAACAATTCGCAAATTAATCGGATATTTCGAAAAATCGACTTTCGGATAAAATTTATTCTCAAAAAATGAGTATTATGTCCAGACAATTATTCAATATTGATTTAAAATGACATCGCCCGACGTTATTGTATCGATTTATATGAAATACGTAAGAATGGGCTTATTTCAAAAGTTTTCTATGTGTACCTACGATTTTTCCTGATTTTATCACTTCAAACCACCGAACAAAACACGTATTCCTAACTCCCGTGTGCCGTGAGTCAATGACTCATCATTCCCGCACTCGCTCCAGTCGCCAAAAACCGATTTTCACTATAATTCATTAGCGCTCCGAATATCGACTATCTCGTATCGCTTCCCGATTAGAACTGATTCATAGTCATTCCTTTGTTCGAAAATATGAATAATCGCTTAAATCACCATGAATCATCGGGTGCGCGCATGTCGCATTTAGTCTTCGTTTCTATGGAAACCAATGTGTTATTCCATATACGGGGTTTGTTCGAAAAATTTCGGAGTGAGTCGGGACGAGTTATTATTTCGATTTATCCAAAATACGTAACAAACAATTCGAGAATTAATCGGATATTTCGAAAAATCGACTTTTGGTTAGAAAATATTTTCAAAAAGACAGTATAAGGACCTGCGAACTATTCGATATTGATTTAAAATTACATTGCCCGGCGTTATTGCATCGATTTATTCGAAATACGTGATGAAGAATTCGAGAATTAATCGGATATTTCGAAAAATCGACTTTTGGGTAGAACTTATTTTCGAAAAAAGGGTATAAAGACCCGCGAACTATTCGATTTTGATTTGAAATTAATTGCCCGACGTTATTGCAACGATTTATTCAAAAAACGTGATAAACAATTCGAGATAATCGGATATTTCGAAAAATCGAATTTCGAATAAAAAAAATTTTCAAGAAAAGAGTGAAAGGACCCGCGAACTATTCGATATTGATTCAAAATTACATTGCCCGACGTTATTGCATCGATTTATTCAAAATACGTGATAAAGAATTCGACAATTAATCGGATATTTCGAAAAATTTACTTTTGTGTAAAAATTATTTTCAAAAAAAGAGTATAAGGACCCGCGAACTATTCGAAATCGAGTTAAAATTACATTGCCCGACGTTATTGTATCGGTTTATCCAAAATACGTGATAAACAATTCGCGAATTGATCGGATATTTCGAAAAATCGACTTCAAGGTAAAAAATATTTTCAAAAAAAGGGTAAAAGGACCCGCGAACTATTCGATATTGAGTTGAAATTACATTGCCCGAAGTTATTGTATCGGTTTATCCAAAATACGTTATAAACAATCCGCGAATTGATCGGATATTTCGAAAAATCGACTTTTGGGTAAAAAATATTTTGAAAAAAAGAGTGAAAATATTCTCAAAAAAAGAATATGAGGACCCGCGACCTATTCAATATTGTTTTAAAATTACATTGCTCGACTTTATTGCATCGATTCATTCGAAATACGTAAAAATGAATTTATTTCAAAAGTTTTCTATGTGTACTTACGTTTTTTCCTGATTTTATCACTTCAAAACACTGAACAAAACACTTATTCCTAACTCCCGTGTGCCGTGAGTCAATGATTCATCACTCTCGCACTCACTCCAGTCGCCAAAAACCGATTTTCACTATAATTCATTAGCGCTCCGAATATCGACTATCTCGTATCGCTTCCCGATTAGAACTGATTCAAAGTCAATCCTTTGTTCGAAAATATGAATAATCGCTTACATCACCATGAATCCTCGGGTGCGCACATGTCGCATTTAGTCCTCGTTTCTATGGAAACCAATGTGTTATTCCATATACTGACTTAAAATTTCATTGCCTGGCGTTATTATATCGATTTATCCAAAATACGTGATAAACAATTCGCGAATTGATCGGATATTTCGAAAAATCGACTCTTAGGTAGAAATATTCTCAAAAAAAGAGTATAAGGCCTGCGAATTATTCGATATTGATTTGAAATTAATTGCCCGACGTTATTGCAACGATTTATTCAAAAAACGTGATAAACAATTCGAGATAATCGGATATTTCGAAAAATCGAATTTCGGATAAAAAAAATTTTCAAGAAAAGAGTGAAAGGACCCGCGAACTATTCGATATTGATTCAAAATTACATTGCCCGACGTTATTGCATCGATTTATTCAAAATACTTGATAAACAATTCGAGAATTAATCGAATATTTCGAAAAATCGACTTTTGGTTAGGAAATATTTTCAAAAAAAGGGTATAAGGACCTGCGAACTATTGCCCGGCGTTATTGCATCGATTTATTCGAAATACGTGATAAACAATTCGAGAATTAATCGGATATTTCGAAAAATCGACTTTTAGGTGAAACTTATTTTCGAAAAAAGAGTATAAGGACCCGCGAACTATTCGATATTGATCTAAAATTACATTGCCGAACGTTATTGTATTGATTTATCAAAAAAACGTGATAAACAATTCGCGTATTAATCGGATATTTCGAAGAATCGACTTTTGGGTAAAAATATTTTCGAAAAATGGGTATAAAAACCCGCGAACTATTCGATATTAATTTCAAATTACATTGCCCGACGTTATTGTATCGGTTTAAAATACGTGATAAACAATTCGCGAATTGATCGGATATTTCGAAAAATCGACTTTTGGTTGAAAAATATTTTCAAAAAAAGGATAAAAGGACCCGCGAACTATTCGATAATGACTTAAAATTACACTGCACGACGTTATTATATCGATTTATCCAAAACACGTGATGAACAATTCGAGAATTGATCGGATATTTCGAAAAATCGACTTTCGGATAAAATTTATTCTCAAAAAATGAGTATTATGTCCAGACAATTATTCAATATTGATTTAAAATGACATTGCCCGACGTTATTGTATCGATTTATATGAAATACGTAAGAATGGACTTATTTCAAAAGTTTTCTATGTGTACCTACGATTTTTCCTGATTTTATCACTTCAAACCACCGAAAAAAACACGTTTTCCTAACTCCCGTGTGCCGTGAGTCAATGACTCATCACTACCGCACTCACTCCAGTCGCCAAAAACCGATTTTCACTATAATTCATTAGCGCTCCGAATATCGACTATCTCGTATCGATTCCCGATTAGAACTGATTCATAGTCATTCCTTTGTTCGAAAATATGAATAATCGCTTGAATCACCATGAATCATCGGGTGCGCGCATGTCGCATTTAGTCCTCGTTTCTATGGAAACCAATGTGTTATTCCATATACTGACTTAAAATTTCATTGCCTGGCGTTATTAAATCGATTTATCCAAAATACGTGATAAACAATTCGAGAATTAATCGGATATTTCGAAAAATCGACTTTTGGTTAGAAAATATTTTCAAAAAGACAGTATAAGGACCTGCGAACTATTCGATATTGATTTAAAATTACATTGCCCGGCGTTATTGCATCGATTTATTCGAAATACGTCATGAAGAATTCGAGAATCAATCGGATATTTCGAAAAATCGACTTTTGGGTAAAACGATTTATCCAAAATACGTGATAAACATTTCGCGAATTAATCGGATATTTCGAAAAATCGACTTTCGGGTAAAATTTATTCTCAAAAAATGAGTATTATGTCCAGACAATTATTCAATATTGATTTAAAATGACATTGCCGACGTTATTGTATCGATTTATATGAAATATGTAAAAATGGACTTATTTCAAAGGTTTTCTATGTGTACCTACGATTTTTCCTGATTTTATCACTTCAAACCAATGAACAAAACACGTTTTCCTAACTCCTGTGTGCCGTGAGTCAATGACTCATCACTCTCGCACTCACTCCAGTCGCCAAAAACCGATTTTCACTATAATTCATTAGCGCTCCGAATATCGACTATCTCGTATCGCTTCCCGATTAGAACTGATTCATAGTCAATCCTTTGTTCGAAAATATGAATAATCGCTTACATCACCATGAATCCTCGGGTGCGCACATGTCGCATTTAGTCCTCGTTTCTATGGAAACCAATGTGTTATTCCATATACTGACTTGAAATTACATTGCCTGGCGTTATTATATCGATTTATCCAAAATACGTGATAAAAAATTCGAGAATTAATCGAATATTTCGAAAAATCGACTTTTGTGTAAAAAATATTTTCAAAAAAAGAGTATGAGGACCCGCGAACTATTCGAAATCGAGTTAAAATTACATTGCCCAACGTTATTGTATCGATTTATTCAAACTACGTGATAAAGAATTCGAGAATGGATCGGATATTTCGAAAAATCGACTTTTGGGTGAAAAATATTTTCAAAAAAAGAGTATAAGGACCCGCGAACTATTCGATATCGATTTGAAATTACATTGACCGACGTTATTGTATCGATTTATACAAAATACATGATACACAATTCGCGAATTAATCGGATATTTCGAAAAATCGACATTCGGATAAAATTTATTCTCAAAAAATTAGTATTATGTCCAGACAATTATTCAATATTGATTTAAAATGACATTGCCCGACGTTATTGAAGCGATTTATATGAAATACGTAAGAATCGACTCATTTCAAAAGTTTTCTATGTGTACCTACGATTTTTCCTGATTTTATCACTTCAAACCACCGAACAAAACACGTATTCCTAACTCCCGTGTGCCGTGAGTCAATGACTCATCACTCCCGCACTCACTCCAGTCGCCAAAAACCGATTTTCACTATAATTCATTGGCGCTCCGAATATCGACTATCTCGTATCGATTCCCGATTAGAACTGATTCATAGTCATTCCTTTGTTCGAAAATATGAATAATCGCTTGAATCACCATGAATCATCGGGTGCGCGCATGTCGCATTTAGTCCTCGTTTCTATGGAAACCAATGTGTTATTCCATATACTGACTTAAAATTACATTGCCTGGCGTTATTATATCGATTTATCCTAAATACGTGATAAACAATTCGAGAATTAATCGGATATTTCGAAAAATCGACTTTTGTGTAAAAATTATTTTCAAAAAAAGAGTATAAGGACCTGCGATTTATTCGATATAGATTTAAAATTACATTGCCCGGCGTTATTGCATCGATTTATTCGAAATACGTGATGAAGAATTCGAGAATTAATCGGATATTTCGAAAAATCGACTTTTGGGTAAAACTTATTTTCGAAAAAAGAGTATAAGGACCCGCGAACTATTCGATATTGATTTAAAATAACATTGCCCAACGTTATTGTATCGATTTATCCAAAATACGTGATAAACATTTCGCGAATTAATCGGATATTTCGAAGAATCGACTTTTGGGTAGAAATATTTTCGAAAAAAGGGTATAAAGACCCGCGACCTATTCGATATTGATTTGAAATTAATTGCCCGACGTTATTGCAACGATTTATTCAAAAAACGTGATAAACAATTCGAGATAATCGGATATTTCGAAAAATCGAATTTCGGATAAAAAAAATTTTCAAGAAAAGAGTGAAAGGACCCGCGAATTATTCGATATTGATTCAAAATTACATTGCCCGACGTTATTGCATCGATTTATTCAAAATACGTGATAAAGAATTCGACAATTAATCGGATATTTCGAAAAATTTACTTTTGTGTAAAAATTATTTTCAAAAAAAGAGTATAACGAACTATTCGAAATCGAGTTGAAATTACATTGCCCGACGTTATTGTATCGGTTTATCCAAAATAAGTGATAAACAATTCGCGAATTGATCGGATATTTCGAAAAATCGACTTTTAGGTAAAAATATTCTCAAAAAAAGAGTATAAGGCCCGCGAACTATTCGATATTGATTTAAAATTACATTGCCCGACGTTATTGCATCGATTTATTCAAACTACGTGATAAAGAATCCGAGAATGGATCGGATATTTCGAAAAATCGACTTTTGGGTAAAAAATATTCTCAAAAAAAGAGAATAAGGACCCGCGAACTATTCGATATTGATTTAAAATTACATTGACCGACGTTATTGTATCGATTTATCCAAAATACGTGATAAACATTTCGCGAATTAATCGGATATTTCGAAAAATCGACTTTTGGGTAAAAAATATTCTCAAAAAAAGAGAATAAGGACCCGCGAACTATTCGATATTGATTTAAAATTACATTGACCGACGTTATTGTATCGATTTATACAAAATACGTGATAAACAATTCGCGAATTAATCGGATATTTCGAAAAATTTACTTTTGGTTAAAAAATATTTTCAAAAAAAGAGTATAAGGACCCGCGAACTATTCGAAATTGAGTTAAAATTACATTGCCCGACGTTATTGTATCGGTTCATCCAAAATACGTGATAAACAATTCGCGAATTGATCGGATATTTCGAAAAATCGACTTTTGGGTAAAAATATTCTCAAAAAAAAAGTATAAGGCCCGCGAACTATTCGATATTGATTTAAATTTACATTGCCCGACGTTATTGCATCGATTTATTCAAACTACGTGATAAAGAATTCGACAATGAATCGGATATTTCGAAAAATCGACTTTCGGGTGAAATTTATTCTCAAAAAATGAGTATTATGTCCAGACAATTATTCAATATTGATTTAAAATGACATTGCCGACGTTATTGTATCGATTTATATGAAATACGTAAAAATGGACTTATTTCAAAAGTTTTCTATGTGTACCTACGATTTTTCCTGATTTTATCACTTCGAACCACTGAACAAAACACGTTTTCCTAACTCCTGTGTGCCGTGAGTCAATGACGCATCACTCTCGCACTCACTCCAGTCGCCAAAAACCGATTTTCACTATAATTCATTAGCGCTCCGAATATCGACTCGTATCGCTTCCCGATTAGAACTGATTCATAGTCATTCCTTTGTTCGAAAATTTGAATAATCGCTTAAATCACCATGAATCATCGGGTGCGCGCATGTCGCATTTAGTCCTCGTTTCTATGGAAACCAATGTGTTATTCCATATACGGGGTTTGTTCGAAAAATTTCGGAGTGAGTCGGGACGAGTTATTATTTCGATTTATCCAAAATACGTGATAAACAATTCGAGAATTAATCGGATATTTCGAAGAATCGACTTTTGGGTAGAAATATTTTCGAAAAAAGGTTATAGGGACCCGCGAACTATTCGATATTGATTTGAAATTACATTGCCCGACGTGATTGCAACGATTTATTCAAAAAACGTGATAAACAATTCGAGATAATCGGATATTTCGAAAAATCGAATTTCGGAAAAAAAAAATTTTCAAGAAAAGAGTAAAAGGACCCGCGAACTAATCGATATTGATTCAAAATTACATTGCCCGACGTTATTGCATCGATTTATTCAAAATAGGTGATAAAGAATTCGAGAATTAATCGGATATTTCGAAAAATTTACTTTTGGTTAAAAATATTCTCAAAAAAAGAATATAAGGCCCGCGAACTATTCGATATTGATTTAAATTCACATTGCCCGACGTTATTGCATCGATTTATTCAAACTACGTGATAAAGAATTCGACAATGAATCGGATATTTCGAAAAATCGACTTTCGGGTGAAATTTATCCTCAAAAAATGAGTATTATGTCCAGACAATTATTCAATATTGATTTAAAATGACATTGCCGACGTTATTGTATCGATTTATATGAAATACGTAAAAATGGACTTATTTCAAAAGTTTTCTATGTGTACCTACGATTTTTCCTGATTTTATCACTTCAAACCACCGAACAAAACACGTATTCCTAACTCCCGTGTGCCGTGAGTCAATGACTCATCACTCCCGCACTCACTCCAGTCGCCAAAAACCGATTTTCACTATAATTCATTGGCGCTCCGAATATCGACTATCTCGTATCGATTCCCGATTAGAACTGATTCATAGTCATTCCTTTGTTCGAAAATATGAATAATCGCTTAAATCACCATGAATCATCGGGTGCGCGCATGTCGCATTTAGTCCTCGTTTCTATGGAAACCAATGTGTTATTCCATATACTGACTTAAAATTACATTGCCTGGCGTTATTATATCGATTTATCCTAAATACGTGATAAACAATTCGAGAATTAATCGGATATTTCGAAAAATCGACTTTTGTGTAAAAATTATTTTCAAAAAAAGAGTATAAGGACCTGCGATTTATTCGATATAGATTTAAAATTACATTGCCCGGCGTTATTGCATCGATTTATTCGAAATACGTGATGAAGAATTCGAGAATTAATCGGATATTTCGAAAAATCGACTTTTGGGTAAAACTTATTTTCGAAAAAAGAGTATAAGGACCCGCGAACTATTCGATATTGATTTAAAATAACAATGCCCAACGTTATTGTATCGATTTATCCAAAATACGTGATAAACATTTCGCGAATTAATCGGATATTTCGAAGAATCGACTTTTGGGTAGAAATATTTTCGAAAAAAGGGTATAAAGACCCGCGAACTATTCGATATTGATTTGAAATTAATTGCCCGACGTTATTGCAACGATTTATTCAAAAAACGTGATAAACAATTCGAGATAATCGTATATTTCGAAAAATCGAATTTCGGATAAAAAAAATTTTCAAGAAAAGAGTGAAAGGACCCGCGAACTATTCGATATTGATTCAAAATTACATTGCCCGACGTTATTGCATCGATTTATTCAAAATACGTGATAAAGAATTCGACAATTAATCGGATATTTCGAAAAATTTACTTTTGTGTAAAAATTATTTTCATATATTCATTAGCGCTCCGAATATCGACTCGTATCGCTTCCCGATTAGAACTGATTCATAGTCATTCCTTTGTTCGAAAATTTGAATAATCGCTTAAATCACCATGAATCATCGGGTGCGCGCATGTCGCATTTAGTCCTCGTTTCTATGGAAACCAATGTGTTATTCCATATACGGGGTTTGTTCGAAAAATTTCGGAGTGAGTCGGGACGAGTTATTATTTCGATTTATCCAAAATACGTGATAAACAATTCGAGAATTAATCGGATATTTCGAAGAATCGACTTTTGGGTAGAAATATTTTCGAAAAAAGGTTATAAGGACCCGCGAACTATTCGATATTGATTTGAAATTACATTGCCCGACGTGATTGCAACGATTTATTCAAAAAACGTGATAAACAATTCGAGATAATCGGATATTTCGAAAAATCGAATTTCGGAAAAAAAAAATTTTCAAGAAAAGAGTAAAAGGACCCGCGAACTAATCGATATTGATTCAAAATTACATTGCCCGACGTTATTGCATCGATTTATTCAAAATAGGTGATAAAGAATTCGAGAATTAATCGGATATTTCGAAAAATTTACTTTTGGTTAAAAATATTCTCAAAAAAAGAGTATAAGGCCCGCGAACTATTCGATATTGATTTAAATTCACATTGCCCGACGTTATTGCATCGATTTATTCAAACTACGTGATAAAGAATTCGACAATGAATCGGATATTTCGAAAAATCGACTTTCGGGTGAAATTTATCCTCAAAAAATGAGTATTATGTCCAGACAATTATTCAATATTGATTTAAAATGACATTGCCGACGTTATTGTATCGATTTATATGAAATACGTAAAAATGGACTTATTTCAAAAGTTTTCTATGTGTACCTACGATTTTTCCTGATTTTATCACTTCAAACCACCGAACAAAACACGTATTCCTAACTCCCGTGTGCCGTGAGTCAATGACTCATCACTCCCGCACTCACTCCAGTCGCCAAAAACCGATTTTCACTATAATTCATTGGCGCTCCGAATATCGACTATCTCGTATCGATTCCCGATTAGAACTGATTCATAGTCATTCCTTTGTTCGAAAATATGAATAATCGCTTAAATCACCATGAATCATCGGGTGCGCGCATGTCGCATTTAGTCCTCGTTTCTATGGAAACCAATGTGTTATTCCATATACTGACTTAAAATTACATTGCCTGGCGTTATTATATCGATTTATCCTAAATACGTGATAAATAATTCGAGAATTAATCGGATATTTCGAAAAATCGACTTTTGTGTAAAAATTATTTTCAAAAAAAGAGTATAAGGACCTGCGATTTATTCGATATAGATTTAAAATTACATTGCCCGGCGTTATTGCATCGATTTATTTGAAATACGTGATGAAGAATTCGAGAATTAATCGGATATTTCGAAAAATCGACTTTTGGGTAAAACTTATTTTCGAAAAAAGAGTATAAGGACCCGCGAACTATTCGATATTGATTTAAAATAACAATGCCCAACGTTATTGTATCGATTTATCCAAAATACGTGATAAACATTTCGCGAATTAATCGGATATTTCGAAGAATCGACTTTTGGGTAGAAATATTTTCGAAAAAAGGGTATAAAGACCCGCGAACTATTCGATATTGATTTGAAATTAATTGCCCGACGTTATTGCAACGATTTATTCAAAAAACGTGATAAACAATTCGAGATAATCGGATATTTCGAAAAATCGAATTTCGGATAAAAAAAATTTTCAAGAAAAGAGTGAAAGGACCCGCGAACTATTCGATATTGATTCAAAATTACATTGCCCGACGTTATTGCATCGATTTATTCAAAATACGTGATAAAGAATTCGACAATTAATCGGATATTTCGAAAAATTTACTTTTGTGTAAAAATTATTTTCAAAAAAAGAGTATAACGAACTATTCGAAATCGAGTTAAAATTACATTGCCCGACGTTATTGTTTCGGTTTATCCAAAATACGTGATAAACAATTCGCGAATTGATCGGATATTTCGAAAAATCGACTTTTAGGTAAAAATATTCTCAAAAAAAGAGTATAAGGCCCGCGAACTATTCGATATTGATTTAACCCTTTCGAGACTCTCGGTACACATAGGTACCAGGAGCCTTATATTCAGGACTATGACTGCTATTTGCCGCTTAAGTTTGTTCTAACGTGTACCATCCCGTCCTAGCGTGTATAATCGTATTACAACACATGATAGTTGGAGCTAGATGACCAGGATCACATAACCTAAATTATTTATTGGATAGTTTCGCTTGTGACTGTGTGTTTGGAAGTGAATTATTCCTGAAACATTGTAACAAATAAGTTTGTGTGGTTTATATTGAAAGATATAACGCATCCTCATATGGTAAGTGTATTTGGATGTGAGATGAATGTTTTTTTTTTTATTTTTTTTTTTTTTTTTACAGAGACATAATGGGTGGCGTAGATTCGGCAGACCAGATGGCAGGGCTCTATGATTTAGACCGGAAGTCAACGAAATGGTGGAAAAAAGTATTTTACCGTATATTCATGATGAGCATTGTCAATTCTTGGATCATACATGACGAATTACAGAACAAAAAAATTCCACTCATTCAATTCCTGATTCCTTTGGCTGAAGAAATGATAGCAGAAGGTAAGAAAACAGCGAATGTGCAACGCATAGCACAGTATGGAAGGCCTTTCAAACGGAGGAAACTGCTGAAGAATGTATCCCTTCATCTTCCTACCGAGGGAGAAACCAGGAGATGTAGAAGATGCTCAGAAATGAAACGACAAACACGAACAAGAACTGTATCCACAGAATGTGATGTGCCCTTATGCAAAAATTGTTTCGCATCATATCATTCATAAAATTGATACATTTCTGAATAAACCATATTAAAAATTTTACTATTTTCATTGCTTTTTCATACTCTCAGTGAACTACTGGTACATTAATATACCATATACAGGGACTGATGGTTCATATGTGTACCACCACCCCCCTTGCCACCCCCTCAAAAAAATTCAACAATCGTGATCCAAATAATCATTCAAGCTCAAAAAGGTCAAAATTCATTACAAAAGAGGTCCTAGCGTACAAGAAAAAAACCCGTCTCGAAAGGGTTAAAATTACATTGCCCGACGTTATTGCATCGATTTATTCAAACTACGTGATAAAGAATCCGAGAATGGATCGGATATTTCGAAAAATCGACTTTTGGGTAAAAAATATTCTCAAAAAAAGAGAATAAGGACCCGCGAACTATTCGATATTGATTTAAAATTACATTGACCGACGTTATTGTATCGATTTATACAAAATACGTGATAAACAATTCGCGAATTAATCGGATATTTCGAAAAATTTACTTTTGGTTAAAAAATATTTTCAAAAAAAGAGTATAAGGACCCGCGAACTATTCGAAATTGAGTTAAAATTACATTGCCCGACGTTATTGTATCGGTTCATCCAAAATACGTGATAAACAATTCGCGAATTGATCGGATATTTCGAAAAATCGACTTTTGGGTAAAAATATTCTCAAAAAAAAAGTATAAGGCCCGCGAACTATTCGATATTGATTTGAATTTACATTGCCCGACGTTATTGCATCGATTTATTCAAACTACGTGATAAAGAATTCGACAATGAATCGGATATTTCGAAAAATCGACTTTCGGGTGAAATTTATTCTCAAAAAATGAGTATTATGTCCAGACAATTATTCAATATTGATTTAAAATGACATTGCCGACGTTATTGTATCGATTTATATGAAATACGTAAAAATGGACTTATTTCAAAAATTTTCTATGTGTACCTACGATTTTTCCTGATTTTATCACTTCAAACCAATGAACAAAACACGTTTTCCTAACTCCTGTGTGCCGTGAGTCAATGACTCATCACTCTCGCACTCACTCCAGTCGCCAAAAACCGATTTTCACTATAATTCATTAGCGCTCCGAATATCGACTATCTCGTATCGCTTCCCGATTAGAACTGATTCATAGTCAATCCTTTGTTCGAAAATATGAATAATCGCTTACATCACCATGAATCCTCGGGTGCGCACATGTCGCATTTAGTCCTCGTTTCTATGGAAACCAATGTGTTATTCCATATACTGACTTAAAATTACATTGCCTGGCGTTATTATATCGATTTATCCAAAATACGTGATAAACAATTCGAGAATTAATCGGATATTTCGAAAAATCGACTTTTGTGTAAAAAATAGTTTCAAAAAAAGAGTATGAGGACCCGCGAACTATTCGAAATCGAGTTAAAATTATATTGCCCAACGTTATTGTATCGATTTATTCAAACTACGTGATAAAGAATTCGAGAATGGATCGGATATTTCGAAAAATCGACTTTTGGGTGAAAAATATTTTCAAAAAAAGAGTATAAGGACCCGCGAACTATTCGATATCGATTTAAAATTACATTGAACGACGTTATTGTATCGATTTATACAAAATACGTGATACACATTTCGCGAATTAATCGGATATTTCGAAAAATCGACATTCGGATAAAATTTATTCTCAAAAAATTAGTATTATGTCCAGACAATTATTCAATATTGATTTAAAATGACATTGCCCGACGTTATTGTAGCGATTTATATGAAATACGTAAGAATCGACTCATTTCAAAAGTTTTCTATGTGTACCTACGATTTTTCCTGATTTTATCACTTCAAACCACCGAACAAAACACGTATTCCTAACTCCCGTGTGCCGTGAGTCAATGACTCATCACTCCCGCACTCACTCCAGTCGCCAAAAACCGATTTTCACTATAATTCATTGGCGCTCCGAATATCGACTATCTCGTATCGATTCCCGATTAGAACTGATTCATAGTCATTCCTTTGTTCGAAAATATGAATAATCGCTTAAATCACCATGAATCATCGGTTGCGCGCATGTTGCATTTAGTCCTCGTTTCTATGGAAACCAATGTGTTATTCCATATACTGACTTAAAATTACATTGCCTGGCGTTATTATATCGATTTATCCTAAATACGTGATAAACAATTCGAGAATTAATCGGATATTTCGAAAAATCGACTTTTGTGTAAAAATTATTTTCAAAAAAAGAGTATAAGGACCTGCGATTTATTCGATATAGATTTAAAATTACATTGCCCGGCGTTATTGCATCGATTTATTCGAAATACGTGATGAAGAATTCGAGAATTAATCGGATATTTCGAAAAATCGACTTTTGGGTAAAACTTATTTTCGAAAAAAGAGTATAAGGACCCGCGAACTATTCGATATTGATTTAAAATAACATTGCCCAACGTTATTGTATCGATTTATCCAAAATACGTGATAAACATTTCGCGAATTAATCGGATATTTCGAAGAATCGACTTTTGGGTAGAAATATTTTCGAAAAAAAGGTATAAAGACCCGCGAACTATTCGATATTGATTTGAAATTAATTGCCCGATGTTATTGCAACGATTTATTCAAAAAACGTGATAAACAATTCGAGATAATCGGATATTTCGAAAAATCGAATTTCGGATAAAAAAAATTTTCAAGAAAAGAGTGGAAGGACCCGCGAACTATTCGATATTGATTCAAAATTACATTGCCCGACGTTATTGCATCGATTTATTCAAAATACGTGATAAAGAATTCGAAAATTAATCGGATATTTCGAAAAATTTACTTTTGTGTAAAAATTATTTTCAAAAAAAGAGTATAACGAACTATTCGAAATCGAGTTGAAATTACATTGCCCGACGTTATTGTATCGGTTTATCCAAAATACGTGATAAACAATTCGCGAATTGATCGGATATTTCGAAAAATCGACTTTTAGGTAAAAATATTCTCAAAAAAAGAGTATAAGGCCCGCGAACTATTCGATATTGATTTAAAATTACATTGCCCGACGTTATTGCATCGATTTATTCAAACTACGTGAGAAAGAATCCGAGAATGGATCGGATATTTCGAAAAATCGACTTTTGGGTAAAAAATATTCTCAAAAAAAGAGAATAAGGACCCGCGAACTATTCGATATTGATTTAAAATTACATTGACCGACGTTATTGTATCGATTTATACAAAATACGTGATAAACAATTCGCGAATTAATCGGATATTTCGAAAAATTTACTTTTGGTTAAAAAATATTTTCAAAAAAAGGGTATAAGGACCCGCGAACTATTCGAAATCGAGTTAAAATTACATTGCCCGACGTTATTGTATCGGTTCATCCAAAATACGTGATAAACAATTCGCGAATTGATCGGATATTTCGAAAAATCGACTTTTGGGTAAAAATATTCTCAAAAAAAAAGTATAAGGCCCGCGAACTATTCGATATTGATTTAAATTTACATTGCCCGACGTTATTGCATCGATTTATTCAAACTACGTGATAAAGAATTCGACAATGAATCGGATATTTCGAAAAATCGACTTTCGGGTGAAATTTATTCTCAAAAAATGAGTATTATGTCCAGACAATTATTCAATATTGATTTAAAATGACATTGCCGACGTTATTGTATCGATTTATATGAAATACGTAAAAATGGACTTATTTCAAAAGTTTTCTATGTGTACCTACGATTTTTCCTGATTTTATCACTTCGAACCACTGAACAAAACACGTTTTCCTAACTCCTGTGTGCCGTGAGTCAATGACTCATCACTCTCGCACTCACTCCAGTCGCCAAAAACCGATTTTCACTATAATTCATTAGCGCTCCGAATATCGACTCGTATCGCTTCCCGATTAGAACTGATTCATAGTCATTCCTTTGTTCGAAAATTTGAATAATCGCTTAAATCACCATGAATCATCGGGTGCGCGCATGTCGCATTTAGTCCTCGTTTCTATGGAAACCAATGTGTTATTCCATATACGGGGTTTGTTCGAAAAATTTCGGAGTGAGTCGGGACGAGTTATTATTTCGATTTATCCAAAATACGTGATAAACAATTCGAGAATAAATCGGATATTTCGAAAAATCGACTTTTGGTTAGAAAATATTTTCGAAAAGACAGTATAAGGACCTGCGAACTATTCGATATTGATTTAAAATCACATTGCCCAACGTTATTGTATCGATTTATCCAAAATACGTGATAAACATTTCGCGAATTAATCGGATATTTCGAAGAATCGACTTTTGGGTAGAAATATTTTCGAAAAAAGGTTATAAGGACCCGCGAACTATTCGATATTGATTTGAAATTACATTGCCCGACGTGATTGCAACGATTTATTCAAAAAACGTGATAAACAATTCGAGATAATCGGATATTTCGAAAAATCGAATTTCGGAAAAAAAAAATTTTCAAGAAAAGAGTAAAAGGACCCGCGAACTATTCGATATTGATTCAAAATTACATTGCCCGACGTTATTGCATCGATTTATTCAAAATAGGTGATAAAGAATTCGAGAATTAATCGGATATTTCGAAAAATTTACTTTTGGTTAAAAATATTCTCAAAAAAAGAGTATAAGGCCCGCGAACTATTCGATATTGATTTAAATTGACATTGCCCGACGTTATTGCATCGATTTATTCAAACTACGTGATGAAGAATTCGACAATGAATCGGATATTTCGAAAAATCGACTTTCGGGTGAAATTTATCCTCAAAAAATGAGTATTATGTCCAGACAACTATTCAATATTGATTTAAAATGACATTGCCGACGTTATTGTATCGATTTATATGAAATACGTAAAAATGGACTTATTTCAAAAGTTTTCTATGTGTACCTACGATTTTTCCTGATTTTATCACTTCAAACCACCGAACAAAACACGTATTCCTAACTCCCGTGTGCCGTGAGTCAATGACTCATCACTCCCGCACTCACTCCAGTCGCCAAAAACCGATTTTCACTATAATTCATTGGCGCTCCGAATATCGACTATCTCGTATCGATTCCCGATTAGAACTGATTCATAGTCATTCCTTTGTTCGAAAATATGAATAATCGCTTAAATCACCATGAATCATCGGGTGCGCGCATGTCGCATTTAGTCCTCGTTTCTATGGAAACCAATGTGTTATTCCATATACGGGGTTTGTTCGAAAAATTTCGGAGTGAGTCGGGACGAGTTATTATTTCGATTTATCCAAAATACGTGATAAACAATTCGAGAATAAATCGGATATTTCGAAAAATCGACTTTTGGTTAGAAAATATTTTCGAAAAGACAGTATAAGGACCTGCGAACTATTCGATATTGATTTAAAATTACATTGCCCAACGTTATTGTATCGATTTATCCAAAATACGTGATAAACATTTCGCGAATTAATCGGATATTTCGAAGAATCGACTTTTGGGTAGAAATATTTTCGAAAAAAGGTTATAAGGACCCGCGAACTATTCGATATTGATTTGAAATTACATTGCCCGACGTGATTGCAACGATTTATTCAAAAAACGTGATAAACAATTCGAGATAATCGGATATTTCGAAAAATCGAATTTCGGAAAGAAAAAATTTTCAAGAAAAGAGTAAAAGGACCCGCGAACTATTCGATATTGATTCAAAATTACATTGCCCGACGTTATTGCATCGATTTATTCAAAATAGGTGATAAAGAATTCGATAATTAATCGGATATTTCGAAAAATTTACTTTTGGTTAAAAATATTCTCGAAAAAAGAGTATAAGGCCCGCGAACTATTCGATATTGATTTAAATTTACATTGCCCGACGTTATTGCATCGATTTATTCAAACTACGTGATAAAGAATTCGACAATGAATCGGATATTTCGAAAAATCGACTTTCGGGTGAAATTTATCCCCAAAAAATGAGTATTATGTCCAGACAATTATTCAATATTGATTTAAAATGACATTGCCGACGTTATTGTATCGATTTATATGAAATACGTAAAAATGGACTTATTTCAAAAGTTTTCTATGTGTACCTACGATTTTTCCTGATTTTATCACTTCGAACCACTGAACAAAACACGTTTTCCTAACTCCTGTGTGCCGTGAGTCAATGACTCATCACTCTCGCACTCACTCCAGTCGCCAAAAACCGATTTTCACTATAATTCATTAGCGCTCCGAATATCGACTATCTCGTATCGCTTCCCGATTAGGACTGATTCATAGTCAATCCTTTGTTCGAAAATATGAATAATCGCTTACATCACCATGAATCATCGGGTGCGCGCATGTCGCATTTAGTCCTCGTTTCTATGGAAACCAATGTGTTATTCCATATACTGACTTAAAATTACATTGCCTGGCGTTATTATATCGATTTATCCAAAATACGTGATAAACAATTCGAGAATTAATCGGATATTTCGAAAAATCGACTTTTGTGTAAAAAATGTTTTCAAAAAAAGAGTATAAGGACCCGCGAACTATTCGAAATTGAGTTAAAATTACATTGCCCGACGTTATTGTATCGGTTTATCCAGAATACGTGATAAACAATTCGCGAATTGATCGGATATTTCGAAAAATCGACTTTTAGGTTAAAATATTCTCAAAAAAAGAGTATAAGGCCCGTGAACTATTCGATATTGATTTAAAATTACATTGCCCGACGTAATTGCATCGATTTATTCAAACTACGTGATAAAGAATTCGAGAATGGATCGGATATTTCGAAAAATCGACTTTTGGGCAGAAAATATTTTCAAAATAAAATTACGAAAAGCACTGCCGTGAAGGCAGGAGCTTTTGAGCGCTCGTACATGCACCTTGTAGGTAGATTCACATTTTCCAGTTTTGGAAACCAATTGAGGAAATTTTTGACAGCTGTTAAAAAAATTTTCAAACTGAGGCGATAATCCAGACTTCAAGTCAGTGCTTTAGGTGACCAATTTTTTTTCGATAATTCGCTAAAATTTTCTACGGTATCTATGGTCTTGGTGATGCGATCTGGACAAAATTTCGCACTTAGTTTGAATACAGTATTCCTCAGCTAGATGCGAAATTTCATTCCAATCAAATCGGTAGTTTCGAAATTATCAGGAAAATAATATTTTGAACGGCCATATTTTACGGAACCCCTAGTCTAATTTAGCTCATTGATGAACGTGGCCGTGAAATTCGCCATTCAAACCCACCCTGAAAATTTCAAGCTCCTAGGCCTTTTCCTTCGGAAGTTATTTTCTATGGTCTCTATGGTTCTGGTCATGCGATCTGGACAAAATGTTGCTTTAATATGTCATTCTCATACAAAATTTTATCTCGATCGAATCCGTAGTTTGGAACTTATCAAGAAAACTAAATTTCAAACAACCATATTTACGGAACCCCTAGTATAATTCTGCTCATTGATAAACGTGAACGTCACATTTCAGATCTACACCTATCCTGAAAATTTCAAGTCCCTAGGCCTTTCCGTTCGAAAGTTATGATTTTCTATGGTTTCTATGGTTCTGGTTATGCGATCTAGAGAAATGTAGCTTGAATATATCATTCTCCATAAGTATACAAAATTTCGTCACGATCAAATTTGTAGTTTGGAAATTATCAAGAAAACTAAATTTCAAACGACCATATTTACGGAACCCCTAGTATAATTTTGCTCATAGATGAAAGTGATCTGGACAATCGAGATCCACACCTATCCTGAAAATTTCAAGTCCCTAGGCATTTCCGTTCAAAAGTTACAATTTTCTATGGTTTCTATGGTTCTGATCATGCTAGCTGAACAAAATTTCGCAAGTAACTTGAACACCTCATTTTTTAGCAGAGTGCAAAATTTCACCTTGATCGAATCTGCAGTTTCAAAGTAATCAGGAAAAAAAAATTTCGAGCGGCCATATTTACGTAATCCTTAGGCGGATTTTGGCCAATAACGAACTTAGCCGAGGCATTTGGGATCTGAACCTACACTGAAAATTTCAAATCTCTAGGTTGATCCGTTCGAGAGTTATCGTGCTTACGGTCGGCCGGACGGCCGGCCGGACGGACGGACAGACTCGAATTTTCCGACAGATTCGTCATCAGTGAGTCGAACATAGTCGATTGAGACAATTTTCGGCTCAAAATTCGAAAAATACAGACATCGTGACGAAATGATATAGCCCTCGTGTAAGTAGTACGAGCGCTCAAAAAGAGTATAAGGACCCGCGAACTATTCGATATTGATTTAAAATTACATTGACCGACGTTATTGTATCGATTTATACAAAATACGTGATAAACAATTCGCGAATTAATCGGATATTTCGAAAAATCGACATTCGGATAAAATAATAATAAAAAATAAAAAAATATAAAAAAATATAATAAAATATAATTCATTAGCGCTCCGAATATCGACTATCTCGTATCGCTTCCCGATTAGAACTGATTCATAGTCAATCCTTTGTTCGAAATATGATTAATCGCTTACATCACCATGAATCATCGGTTGCGCGCATATCGCATTTAGTCCTCGTTTCTATGGAAACCAATGTGTTATTCCATATACGGGGTTTGTTGAAAAAATCTCGGAGTGAGTCGGGGCGAGTTCGATGAACGGTGGCATCTTCATGTGGATTTCGCCAACCGCATAGAAAAAAGCGTATAACTCCGCCGCTGTGAGTCCTAGCGACGTGGCGTTCGTGCCATCGGGGTGCTTAGGGCATAAGGAGTTCACCGGTGCATTTCCGCAACTGCGCATGCGCAGATGGAAATGCGAATAACTCCGCTGTTTTTAGTCCTATCGAGGTGGCGTTCGGGCCATTGAGGTGCTGAGAGAATGAGGCGTCAGTGTGCCCATATATTTTGCGCATGCGCGAACTCCTATTATGTTAATTCTCATCTATTCGGCCTAGAGAGAGGCGATTTTCGGTAGAGGAAGACTCTCGGGTCGTGCGAATGCTCCTGCGTAGTTGTGGATGCGCCTTTTGCGGGGAGTTAATGTAATGAATGGCAAAATTCTTCCTTTCATCGTTTTTAAATTGTTCGGTTTGTCCACTTCTTTCGGCGCGCTTGTTTCTATGAACTACCAATACCTTTTTCGGGCCTAAGCGTCATGGGTTTTATAATTGTGGAAGTATTGGCATGTTTTCAGGGTGAATCAAGGACGTAGATTTCGAATCTCGAGAGCTGTTTCATGAAAAGAGAAATTTGAGTCTTTCTGATATTTTGAATATATTTCGGTGATTCTATCTTCATAAAAATAAAATGACATTATTTGTGTGTCAACACTGAAGGCCGACTTGGCCATATGAATGATATGACAAAAGTTCTTTTCAAGGAAGTACATAGGGTGATTCCAAATTCGACGTGAACCATGTTAGTATGACTCGTTTGCTGTCATTTGAGCCATATTTATTGATATCCGAAAATCAACACTTTACGAGTTATTTTTTTGTGTTTTTTGAAAAATTACTCACCTTACTCCATTTTTCGATAAGTTTTTTTTACGTTGAGCGAGTTTGATTATAATTTTGGATTATTATCATCAGAAAAGGATATGATATGTATGAAAAGAGCGAAAATATGCTGTAATAGATGTTGAAAAAGAATATGTATGATTTGAGAGTCGCTATATGAAGAAAAGAATAATCAATATCTAATATCTGCAACTTTCGAACTGCACAATTTTTGTATGACAAAACTATTTTAAAAACCTTTCCAAATCCCTTCTTTATTTCTCAGAAGGGTTTCGTTAGAATGCAGGCACTAGTTTCGTTACAGCAGACTTTGATTCGAAAGGGGATATAAGCAAAGAAAGAAAAGTAACGAATTAGATATTTTTTTATTGCAATTTAACTCAAAATTTCATTAAGATATTTATTCATGAATTATGTTCGAAATGTACTCCATCATTCCTTAGACAAGCACGTGCCAAAATTTTGTCCAGCTTGCATGACCAGAACCATAGAAACCCACAATTTATGTATGACAAAAGTATTTTAAAAACCTTTCCAAATTCCTTCTTTATTTCTTAAAAGGGTTTCGTTAGAAGGCAGGCACTAGTTTCGTTACAGCAGACTTTGATTTGAAAGGGGAAATAAGCAAAGAAAGAAAAGTAACGAATCAAATATTTTTTTATTGCAATTTAACTCAAAATTTCAAAGATATTTATTCATAAATTATGTTCGAAATGTACTCCACCATTCCTTGGACAAGCACGTGCCAAAATTTTGTCCAGCTCGCATGACCAGAACCATAGAAACCATAGAAAATTAGAACTTTTTAATGGAAAGGCCTAGGAACTTGAAATTTTCAGGATAGGTGTGGATCTCGAATGTCGCGGTCGCGTTCATCAATAAGCAAATTAGACTAGGGGTTCCGTAAATATGGCCGTTTAAAATTCGGTTTTCTTGACAATTTCGAAACTATGGATTTGATCATGACTGAATTTTGTATTTTAATTGAGAATGATATAATCGAGCTACAATTTCGCCGATCACTTTCATCAATGAGCAGAATTAGACTAGGGGTTCCGTTGATATAGCCGTTCAAACTATATTTTTCCTGATAATTTCGAAATACCTATTGAATTGAAATGAAATTTCGCACATATATGAAGAATAATGTACTCAAACTACATACGTGAGGAATTTTATCCAGATCGCATTACCAAGACCATAGATACCGTAGAAAATTCTAGCGAATTATCAACAAAAAAAATGGTCACCAAAGCACTGACGTGAAGTCTGAATTTCCGCGTAAGTTTGAAATTTTCTTTAACAGCCGTCAAAATCTTTCCAATTGGTTTCTAAAACTGGAGAATGCGAATCTACCCACAAGGTGCATGTACGAGCGCTCAAAAGCTCCTGCCTTCACGGCAGTGCTTTTCGTAATTTTAAGATATTATCACTCTCTGCTTTCTATTTCGTAAATAGCTTCTAAAAATATTCAATTGCTTGCCTCTAACACCACATGTTTTCAGTTTACTCAAGAGTAATTCATGATCGACACAGTCAAATGCCTTAGAAATCTCCAAAAACAGCCCCTGGGGTATATCTTCTCCTTCCATAGCATCCAATACTGCAAGGGTTAATTCATAAATAGCAGTTTCAGAATTTTTGCCCTTCATATAACCATGCTGATTTTTAAAAATTATGTTGAATTCTTTGAAGAATTTCAACAGGCGAATAGCAATGAGTTTTTCAGAAATTTTCGAGAACGAGCTTAAGAAACTCATTGGCCTATAATTTCCCAAATCATCTTGACTTCCTTTTTGAGCGCTCGTACTACTTACACGAGGGCTATATCATTTCACGTGCTAGAGCATAATATTATTAGACCTTCGAAGTCAAACTGGTCTAGTCCATTGCATATTGTTCCAAAAAAAGATGGATCTATCAGACCATGCGGAGATTACAGAAGACTGAATGCACAAACATTACCAGATCGTTATCCTATTCCAAGAATAGACGATTTTCATCATATACTCAAAAATTCGAACATATTTTCCAAAATCGACTTATTTAAGGCATATTTCCAAATTCCCATAGCAGAGGAAGATAAAAGCAAAACAGCTGTTATAACACCTTTTGGCCTTTTCGAATATAACTGTTTTGGTTTATGCAACGCAGGATCAACATTTCAAAGATTTATGCATCAAGTTTTCAACAGATTAGACTTCATTTTTCCTTATATAGACGACATCTTGATCGCTTCTTCGTCAAAAGAAGAACATCGAAAACACTTAACGCTGGTTTTCGAACGGTTGAGCCAGTATGGACTTCGGATTAATACGTCCAAATCCATAATAGCAGTAAAAGAAGTAGACATTTTACGACATAGAATCACAGCAAGTGGATCGAAACCACTGCCATAAAAAGTGCAAGCGATCATAGATTACAAACAACCACGTACAGTGCCTGAACTTCGCACGTTCTTAGGCATAATTAATTTTTATCGCAGATATATTGACTCTTATCTCGTCTCTCTTGCGGTGTACACGCATTTTGAGTTCTCGGGGAAGTTGTCTAATTTTGAGCATAGTTTCCCGGAAAAGACAGTTATATTGCTGAAATTGTAGCTTGTATTGTCAAGTAAGTGAATTCAACTCACTATTACATTATTCTTAGATACCGTAAAAGATTTGTGTCTAAAGAGTATCATACACGAGCCAATATGTCTAAGGTCTGTAAGCTATGTAAGGAGAATTATGCAATCAATTCCAAGTCCATAAGCTGCTTTGCCTGTTCGTTGGATTTCCACACTAAATGCGTTCAAATCAAAGATTCCGCACTAAAAGTGTATTCCGAGTCCAAAAACATCTGCTTCTTTTGTAACAATTGTCTACAAGGATTGAAGAACAAATTAGAATATAAGCCTGATGATGCTCAAAACGATGAAGCCGATAAAGGTTCACTGGAGATACTGGTTACGAAACATACTGAAGCTATAATAGATGATATGCAGATAAAGTTTAATGCTCTCAACAATGAAGTCAAAGCATTAAAAGATAGCAATAAAGATCTGGTTCGCATAATGTCATCGAATGAGTTCAGAAACTCGAAGTCTTCCAACCCAGAGAACAATCCTACTATGAAAAATGATTCCTCAGCAAAACTGCTTGCACCGACTACAACTAGCAGTAAATCAAAAGTGAACAGTAAAGTAAGGTTTGATACTCAGGTTGGAGAATCTAAAAAAAAAGAAACTCAAACCGAGGAATCCTTATTCCGGTTCCAATCAGCCAATACTGGGAAACTGACTGAAAGAGACCCAGCAATTCAGGGTAAGGGTAAGCCGGATCTCAATATCAAACCAGCTCCGAAGGCTAGAAAGTGGATTTGGATTGGAGGTCTTTCTAGAGAAACATCTGCTACTAACATATTATCGTATTGTAAAGAGATATGGCCGAAAAAAGATCTTCTATGTTTTGATTTAAAGTCTAAGAGTAGTAGAAAGTCCTTCAAGATGGGAAGCAGCGATCTAGAGATGGAAGAGCTTCCCAATCCTGAAGCATGGCCTGAAGGTATTTTGCTCCGCACATTTCTGAACATTTACTAGGGCACCTTTCCTCACGTACCCAGACAATGCTGAATTCAAAGTGAACAATGTTATTGATAGTTGCGATAAAACCACTACTTGTTCAAATCTCGGACAAATCAACAATCTGTTTTGCTACTATCAAAATGTAAGAGGCCTACGTACAAAATTAACAAATCTTTCCTTGTCAATAATCAGTTCAAATTACGATATTATATTTCTAACAGAAACTTGGTTATGTTCAGATATCTCTAATACAGAATTAGGTTTAGCGAACTTTAATATATATCGCAAAGATAGAGACACCCTAACCAGTCTTAAATCAAAGGGAGGAGGTGTCTTAATAGCCATAAAGAATGAATTCCCTTCTAGAATTCTATCACCATCACATGACGATATCGAAAGTTTATTTGTACTATTTCACTATAATTCTAAAGATATAATTTTATCAAATGCATACTTTCCACCAAACAGCGATGTATCCTGCTACGAAAAATATTGCGAAGACTTAGAAATTTTATCAGACCGTTATCCTAACGCAGATGTGGTGTGCTGTGGCGACTTTAACTTGCCAGGAGACTGTTGGAAATCAGAGATAGATAAAAACTTCATAAAGATGACAAAAACACAAAGAATTATCGCTGAATCGATTGCTTTGTTGACCATGTTATACCCGATCCACACTCATGCCGCGAATAACGGCAAGAATTATTGCCGCGAATCTTGGCGTGAACTTCACGTGTAAATAAGCCAGGAATATTCGCAGTTTGGTTCGCGCGATCCCATCCACACTCGCGTTTCGCGGGTTCGCGGACGTTCACGGCATGAGTGTGGATCGGGCTATACAACTTAATAAAATTTCGAATATAAATAATGTGTTATTAGATCTAATTTTTTCTTCATTCGACACAATGGAGGTTTTAGTAGCATATGATGTATTAGTTCCGTGTGACGACCATCATCCGGCATTATGCTTCTATATGAATTCCGAGAGTTTAAAAATTGATGAACGATCGTATACTTTTCGAGATTTCAAACGAGCAAATTACGAAATATTGACAGGTTATTTGTCTGGATAGAATTGGAAGGAAATAATTGTTGATGATGATGTCGAAACATCTGTTGCAAATTTTTATAGCGCGCTATGTTCAGCAATTGATTTATTTGTACCGAAGATAATATCAAAGAAATTTAAATTTCCAAATTGGTTCTCATCCCGCCTAAAGAGCCTAATTCACTTAAAAAAAGGTGCTCATAGATTATTCAAGATGTCAAATAATAGAGATGATTATCTCCAGTTCACAAAATTGAGAAATGAGTGTAAAATTGAATCGGAAATTTGTTATCGCGAATATATAAGTAGTGTTGAAAATTCTATAACAAGTAACCCAAAGTATTTCTGGAAGTACGTAAATGATTCAAAAATCAATAAGGGATTACCAACTTCTATGTACCTAGATGGTAAACAGTCCGAGAACCCTCAGGAATTAGCTGAATTTTTCAGAGTATTCTTCTCTGATGTTTATAAATCAAGCCAACCGAGGGAGATTAACGTGACTCATAATTCTATAATCGATATAGGCCTCTTAGTATTTACACCTGACGAAGTACTACATGGATTACAATCATTACAAGAAACCAATGATACGGGGGTAGATAATATTGCATCAGTTTTTTTAAAGCGCTGTAGTGAGATTTTGTCAGGTCCTTTATGTGATCTATTCAACTGCTCGTTACGTACAGGAAATTATCCGAAAATGTGGAAACACAATTTTGTTATCCCTATGCACAAATCCGGTGATATGAGTGATGTAAAAAATTATAGGCCAATTCTGAAGTGCTCCTACATACCCAAATTACTTGATAATTTGGTAAAACAGAAGATTTCACCTTGCTTTTCAAGTGTCTACATATCGGAACAACACGGATTTATTCGTAAAAGGTCTGTCACGACGAATCTTGTAACGTACATAGATATCATTTCTAACGCTATGACAGAAAAACTTCAGATTGATAGTATATACACAGACTTCAAAAAGGCTTTCGATATGGTTCCACATTGGCTGCTAGTTGAAAAACTAAAAGCCATAGGTGGGACCTCCGCTGATTGACTGGTTGGCTGATCATTTGACGGGTTGTACATTGTCAGTTAAACTTGCGGATGATACCGTTTCTCAGCTAATTTTTGTTCTGTCTGGAGTGGGCCAGGGTTTACCACTGTCAACCCTTTTGTTTTTATGCTTTATGAACGATATAGGAAAATACATGGAGCATAGTCAATTCCTCCTATTCGCAGACGATCTTAAATTATTCAGGGTCATAAAAAGTTTGGAAGATTGTGAATTGCTACATGAAGATCTTGAAAATGTCAGCAGATGGTGCAAGGAAAATGAAATGCATTTCAATATTGAAAAATGTTGTGTGATGCGATTCCATAGAATAAAATATCCGATCCACTATGAATATAGTATGGACAATAAAAAACTAAATTCTTGTTTAATAATAAAAGATTTGGGAATATACCTCGACCACAAACTAGATTTTATTCATCATTTCAATGTTATAATTCAAAAGGCTATGAGGATGTTAGGATTCATTAAGAGAAAGCTGAAGGATTTCGAAAATATTTCTGTTTTGAAATCGGTTTATCTGGCTAATGTGAGGAGTATTTTGGAGTATTCTTCGGTAGTTTGGTCACCGTATTATGAAATTCATAAAAGCAGTATTGAACTTGTACAGCGAAAGTTCCTGAAGTGGGTCGGATACAAAATGGGCATCCATAAAGACTCCATAAATTATGATATACTTCTGAATGATCTTTCATTGAAAACTTTAACGGTCAGGAGAAAGCATTTTGACGTCATGTTCATTTACAAATTGTTGAATAACTTCATTGATTGTGGACATTTGTTATCCAAAATTGAATTGAATGCAAAGAATGTGTTTCTAAGGCGGAGGGCTTTGTTCAGTATTAATTTCAGTCCTACAAACTATGGAATGAACAATCCCATTGAAAGAGCGATAAAGGAAGCAAATTATGTAGATGTTGATTTGTTTCAGATTTCAATTTTCAGCTTGAAGAGATACTTCGAGGCAAATTAATTGTTTGTTAGAATGATGACAGTGATTAATTCAGTTAGTTTATTTTTCAACAGAATTTTTATATATATTGTTTTTTGATTATATGAGAAGTTGAGTAGTGATTTATTTCTCAATTTAAAATGAATTTTATTTGTAGAATTGGCTCTGCCGTATGTCTTAAATAAATAAATAAATAAATAAATAAATATTGAAAATGCAGCAGAAATGCAAGCTAGTCTTCATGATTATAAAAAAGGTTCAAAGAAAAATGACCATCGTTTAATGAGCTGGACATCTGAAGCTGAAATCCAATTCAATAAATGCAAAGAGAGTCTGATAAATGCCACATCGCTAACTTACCCTAATCCTGATGCACCAATAGCATTATTTACAGACGCATCAGAAAAATCAATAGGAGCAGTACTACAACAGTACGAACCCTCAGGTCGGAGACCTATTGCATTTTTTTCAAAAAAGCTCAACTCAGCTCAGAAAAACTACAGTACTTATGATGAAGAACTCTTAAAAATCTACCTAGCTGTAAAGCAATTCGAACATTACTTAGAACCAAGAGAGTTTAAAATATTAAGGGATCATAAAGCTAAAACATTCGCTTTTAGACAAAAAAATTACGAAAAGCACTGCCGTGAAGGCAGGAGCTTTTGAGCGCTCGTACATGCACCTTGTAGGTAGATTCGCATTTTCCAGTTTTAGAAATCAATTGAAGGAATTTTCGACAGCTGTCAAATAATTCTGAAACTTAGGCGAAACTCCAAACTTCATGTCAGTGCTTCAGCAATTTTTTTTCGATAATTCGCTAGAATTTTCTACGGTATCTATGGTCTTGGTGAAGCGATCTGGACAAAATTTCGCACGTAGTTTGAATACACTATTCCTCATCTAGGTGCAAAATTTCATCCCAATCAAATCGGAAGTTTCGAAATGATCAGGAACAGAATATTTTGAACGGCCATATTCACGGAACCCCTAGTCTAATTTTGCTCATTGATGAACGTGACCGTGAAATTCGCGATCCAAACCCACCCTGAAAATTTCAAGTTTCTAGGCCTTTTCCTTCGGAAGTTATTATTTTCTATGGTTTCTATGGTTCTGGTCATGCGATCTGGACAAAATGTTGCTTTAATATATCATTCTCGTTCAAAATACAAAATTTTATCTCGATCGAATCCGTAGTTTCGAACTTATCGAGAAAACAAAATTTCAAACGACCCTATTCACGGAACCCCTAGTATAATTCTGCTCATTGATGAACGTGAACGCCACATTTCAGATCTACACTTATCCTGAATATTTCAAGTCCCTAGGCCTTTCCGTTCGAAAGTTATGATTTTATATGGTTTCTATGGTTCTGGTCATGCGATCTAGAGAAATGTAGCTTGAATATATCATTCTCCATTAGTATACAGAATTTCGCCAAGATAGAATCTGTAATTTGGAAATTACTTTGACTCATCACTCCCGCACTCACTCCACACGCCAAAAACCGATTTTCACTATAAGTCATTAGCGCTTCGAATATCGACTATCTCGTATCGCTTCCCGATTAGAACTGATTCATAGCCAATCCTTTGTTCGAAAATATGAATAATCGCTTACATCACCATGAATCATCAGGTGCGCGCATATCGCATTTAGTCCTCGTTTCTATGGAAACCAATGTATTATTCCATATATTGATTTGAAATAACATTGCCTGACGTAATTATATCGATTTATCCAAAATACGTGATAAACATTTCGAGAATTAATCGGATATTTCGAAAAATCGACTTTTGGGTAGAAAATATTTCCAAAAAAAGATTATAAGGACCCGCGAACTATTCGATATTGATTCAAAATTACATTGCCCGACGTTATTGCAACGATTTATTCAAAAAACGTGATAAACAATTCGAGAATTAATCGGATATTTCGAAAAATCGACTTTCGGGTAAAAAAATTTTCAAAAAAAGAGTAGGACCTGCGAACTATTCGATATTGATTCAAAATTACATTGCCCGACGTTATTGAATCGATTTATTCAAAATACGTGATAAAGAATTCGAGAATTAATCGGATATTTCGAAGAATCGACTTTTAGTTAAAAAATATGTTGAAAAAAAGTATAAGGACCCGCGAACTATTCGAAATTGAGTTAAAATTACATTGCATGACATTCTTGCATCGGTTTATCCAAAATACGTGATAAACAATTCGCGAATTAATCGGATATTTCGAAAAATCGACTTTTGGTTAAAAAATATTTTTCAAAAAAAGAGTATAAGGACCCACGAGCTATTCGGAATTGAGTCAAAATTACATTGCCCGACGTTATTGCATCGCTTTATCCAGAATACGTGATAAAATATTTGCGAATTGATCGGATATTTCGAAGAATCGACTCTTGGGTAAAAATATTTTCAAAAAAAGAGTATAAGGATCCGCGAACTATTCGATATTGATTTAAAATTACATTGCCCGACGTTATTGCATCGATTTATTCAAACTACGTGATAAAGAATTCGAGAATGAATCGGATATTTCGAAAAATCGACTTTTGGGTAAAGAATATTTTCGAAAAAGTAGTATAAGGACCCGCGAACTATTCGATATTGATTTAAAATAACATTGACCGACGTTATTGTATCGATTTATCCAAAATACGTGATAAACAATTCGCGAATCAATCGGATATTTCGAAAAATCGACTTTCGGGTAGAATTTATTTTCAAAAATGAGTATTATGTCCAGACAATTATTCAATATTGATTTATAATGACATTGCCCGACGTTATTGTATCGATTTATCCGAAATACGTAAAAATGGACTCATTTCAAACTCATCACTTCCGCACTCACTCCACACGCCAAAAACCGATTTCCACTTTAAGTCATTAGCGCTTCGAATATCGACTATCTCGTATCGCTTCCCGATTAGAACTGATTCATAGCCAATCCTTCGTTCGAAAATATGAATAATCGCTTACATCACCATGAATCATCGTGTGCGCGCATATCGCATTTAGTCCTCGTTTCTATGGAAACCAATGTGTTATACCATATGTTGATTTGAAATTACATTGCCTGACATATTGATATCGATTTATCCAAAAAACGTGATAAAGATTTCGAGAATTGATCGGATATTTCGAAAAATCGACCTTTGGGTGGAAATATTCTCAAAAAAAGAGTATAAGGACCCGCGAACTATTCGATATTTATTTAAAATTATATTGCCCGACGTTATTGCATCAATTCATTCAAACTACGTGATAAAGAAGTCGAGAATGAATCGGATATTTCGAAAAATCGAATTTTGGGTAAAAAATATTTTCAAAAAGAGAGTATAAGGACCCGCGAACTTTTCGATATTGATTAAAAATTACATTGACCGACGTAATCGTATCGATTTATACAAACTACGCGATAAACAATTCGCGAATTAATCGGATATTTCGAAAAATCGACTTTTGGGTGAAAATATTTTCAAAAAAAGGGTATAAAGACCGGCGAAATATTCGATATTGATTTAAAATTACATTGCCCGACGTTATTGCAACGATTTATTCAAAAAACGTGATACACAATTCGAGAATTAATCGAATTTCGAAAAATCGACTTTTGGTTAGGAAATATTTTCAAAAAGAGAGTATAAGGACCCGCGAACTATTTGATATTGATTTAAAATTACATTGCCCGACGTTATTGCATCGATTTATTCAAAATACGTGATGAACAATTCGCGAATTATTATCATTTATTTATTTATTTATTTATTTATATCCCGACTCTCCTAGGTCTCTGTGAGTCCCCTCAGAAGCTCAGAGCTTGTGCGAGTTAGGAGACCCGGTTGTGTTCTGTGTAGGTTTTGTTAATTAATCGGATATTTCGAAGAATCGACTTTTGGGTGAAAATATTTTCAAAAAAAGGGTATAAAGACCCGCGAAATATTCGATATTGATTTAAAATTACATTGCCCGACGTTATTGCAACGATTTATTCAAAAAACGTGATACACAATTCGAGAATTAATCGAATTTCGAAAAATCGACTTTTGGTTAGAAAATATTTTCAAAAAGAGAGTATAAGGACCCGCGAACTATTTGATATTGATTTAAAATTACATTGCCCGACGTTAATGCATCGATTTATTCGAATGTGAAAAAGAATTCGAGAATCAATCGGATATTTCGAAAAATCGACTTTTGGTTGAAAAATATTTTCATTTCCCATACAAAATACGTGATAAACAATTCGCGAATTCATCGGATATTTCGAAAAATCGACTTTTGGTTGAAAAGTATTTTCAAAAAAAGAATATAAGGACCCGCGAACTATTTGATATTGATTTAAAATTACATTGCCTGACGTTATTATATCGGTTCATCCAAAATACGTGATAAACAATTCGAGAATTAATCGGATATTTCGAAAAATCGACTTTTGGGTAAAAAAATATTTTAAGAAAAAGAGTATAAGGACCCGCGAACTATTCGATATTGATTTAAAATTACATTGCCTGACGTTATTGCATCGATTTATTCAAAATACCTGAAAAACAATTCGAGAATTTATCGGATATTTCGAAAAATCGACTTTTGGGTGAAAAAATATTTTAAGAAAAAGAGTATAAGGACCCGCGAACTATTCGATATTGATTTAAAATTACATTGCCCGACGTTATTGCATCGATTTATTCAAAATACCTGAAAAACAATTCGAGAATTTATCGGATATTTCGAAAAATCGACTTTTGGTTAGAAAATATTTTGAAAAACGGTATAAGGACCTGCGAACTATTCGAAATTGATTTAAAATTACATTGCCCGACATTATTGCATCGATTTATTCGAAATACGTGATGAAGAATTCGAGAATTAATAGGATATTTCGAAGAATCGACTTTTGGGTGAAACATATTTTCGAGAAAATAGTATAAGGACCCGCAAACTATTCGATATTGATTTAAAATAACATTGCCTGACGTTATTGCATCGATTTATCCGAAGTACGAGATGAAGAATTCGAGAATTAATCGGATATTTCGAAAAATCGACTTTTGGGTGAAGATATTTTCAAAAAAAGAGTATAAGGACCCTCGAACTATTCGAAATTTTGATTTAAAATTACATTGCCCGACGTTATTGCATCGATTTATTCGAAATACATGATAAAGAATTCGAGAATTAATCGGATATTTCGAAAAATCGACTTTTGGGTAAAAATATTCTCAAAAAAAAAAGTATAAGGACCCGCGAACTATTCGATATTGATTTAAAATTACATTGCCCGACGTTATTGCATCGATTCATTCGAAATACGTGATAAAGAATTCGAGAATTAATCGGATATTTCGAAAAATCGAATTTTGGGTAAAAAATATTTTCAAAAAAAGAGTAAAAGGTCCCGTGAACTGTTCAATATTGTTTTAAAATTACATTGCTCGACTTTATTGCATCGATTTATCGGAGATACGTAAAAATTGACTCATTTCAAAAGTTTTCTATGTGTACTTACGATTTTTCCTGATTCTATCACTTCAAAACACTGAACAAAACACGTATTCCTAACTCCCGTGTGCCGTGAGTCAATGACTCATCTCTCCCGCAATTACTCCACACGCCAAAAACCGATTTTCACTATAATTCATTAGCGCTCCGAATATCGACTATCTCGTATCGCTTCCCGATTAGAACTGATTCATAGTCAATCCTTTGTTCGAAAATATGAATAATCGCTTACATCACCATGAATCATCGGGTGCGCGCATATCGCATTTAGTCCTCGTTTCTATGGAAACCAATGTGTTATTCCATATAAGGGGTTTGTTAAAAAAATCTCGGAGTGAGTCGGGGCGAGTTCGATGAACGGTGGCATCTTCATGTGGATTTCGCCAACCGCATAGAAAAAAGCGTATAACTCCGCCGCTGTGAGTCCTAGCGACGTGGCGTTCGTGCCATCGGGGTGCTTAGGGCATAAGGAGTTCACCGGTGCATTTTCGCAACTGCGCATGCTAAGATGGAAACTCGAATAACTCCGCTGCTGTCGTTCCTATCGAGGTGGCGTCCGTGTCATTGGGGTGCTGAGAGTATAAGGAACCGTCCGGTTCATTTCCGCAACTGCGCATGCGCAGATGGAAATGTGAATAACTCCGCTGTTTTTAGTCCTATCGAGGTGGCGTTCGGGCCATTGAGGTGCTGAGAGAATGAGGCGTCAGTGTGCCCATATATTTTGCGCATGCGCGAACTCCTATTATGTAAATTCTCATCTATTCGGCCTAGAGAGAGGCGATTTTCGGTAGAGGAAGACTCTCGGGTCGTGCGAATGCTCCTGCGTAGTTGTGGATGCGCCTTTTGCGGGGAGTTAATGTAATGAATGGCAAAATTCTTCCTTTCATCGTTTTTAAATTGTTCGGTTTGTCCACTTCTTTCGGCGCGCTTGTTTCTATGAACTACCAATACCTTTTTCGGGCCTAAGCTTCATGGGTTTTATAATTGTGGAAGTATTGGCATGTTTTCAGGGTGAATCAAGGACGTAGATTTCGAATCTCGAGAGCTGTTTCATGAAAAGAGAAATTTGAGTCTTTCTGATATTTTGAATATATTTCGGTGATTCTATCTTCATAAAAATAAAATGACATTATTTGTGTGTCAACACTGAAGGCCGTCTTGGCCATATGAATGATATGACAAAAGTTCTTTTCAAGGAAGTACATAGGGTGATTCCAAATTCGACGTGAACCATGTTAGTATGACTCGTTTGCTGTCATTTGAGCCATATTTATTGATATCCGAAAATCAACACTTTACGAGTTATTTTTTTGTGTTTTTTGAAAAATTACTCACCTTACTCCATTTTTCGATAATTTTTTTCACGTTGAGCGAGTTTGATTATAATTTTGGATTATTATCATCAGAAAAGGATATGATATGTATGAAAAGAGCGAAAATATGCTGTAATAGATGTTGAAAAAGAATATGTATGATTTGAAAGTCGCTATATGAAGAAAAGAATAATCAATATCTAATATCTGCAACTTTCGAACTCCACAATTTTTGTATGACAAAACTATTTTAAAAACCTTTCCAAATCCCTTCTTTATTTCTCAGAAGGGTTTCGTTAAAATGCAGGCACTAGTTTCGTTACAGCAGACTTTGATTCGAAAGGGGATATAAGCAAAGAAAGAAAAGTAACGAATTAGATATTTTTTTATTGCAATTTAACTCAAAATTTCATTAAGATATTTATTCATAAATTAGGTTCGAAATGTACTCCATCATTCCTTAGACAAGCACGTGCCAAAATTTTGTCCAGCTCGCATGACCAGAACCATAGAAACCCACAATTTATGTATGACAAAAGTATTTTACAAATCTTTCCAAATTCCTTCTTTATTTCTTAAAAGGGTTTCGTTAGAATGCAGGCACTAGTTTCGTTACAGCAGACTTTGATTTGAAAGGGGAAATAAGCAAAGAAAGAAAAGTAACGAATAAAATATTTTTTTATTGCAATTTAACTCAAAATTTCATTAAGATATTTATTCATAAATTATGTTCGAAATGTACTCCACCATTCCTTGGACAAGCACGTGCCAAAATTTTGTCCAGCTCGCATGACCAGAACCATAGAAACCATAGAAAATTAGAACTTTGTAATGGAAAGGCCTAGGAACTTGAAATTTTCAGGATAGGTGTGGATCTCGAATGTCGCGGTCGCGTTCATCAATAAGCAAATTAGACTAGGGGTTCCGTAAATATGGCCGTTTGAAATTCGGTTTTCTTGATAATTTCGAAACTATGGATTCGATCATGACTGAATTTTGTATTTTAATTGAGAATGATATAATCGAGCTACAATTTCGCCGATCACTTTCATCAATGAGCAGAATTAGACTAGGGGTTTCGTTAATATAGCCGTTCAAACTATATTTTCCCTGATAATTTCGAAAATACCTATTGGATTGAAATGAAACTTCGCACATATATGAAGAATAATGTACTCAAACTGCATACGTGAGAAATTTTGTCCAGATCGCATTACCACGACCATAGATACCGTAGAAAATTCTAGCTAATTATCAACAAAAAAAATGGTCACCAAAGCACTGACGTGAAGTTTGAATTTCCGCGTAAGTTTGAAATTTTCTTTGACAGCCGTCAAAATCTTTCCAATTGGTTTCTAAAACTGGAGAATGCGAATCTACCCACAAGGTGCATGTACGAGCGCTCAAAAGCTCCTGCCTTCACGGCAGTGCTTTTCGTAATTTTAAGATATTATCACTCTCTGCTTTCTATTTCGTGAATAGCTTCTAAAAAATTCAATTGCTTGCCTCTAACACCACATGTTTTCAGTTTACTCAAGAGTAATTCATGATCGACACAGTCAAATGCCTTAGAAATCTCCAAAAACAGCCCCTGGGGTATATCTTCTCCTTCCATAGCATCCAATACTGCAAGGGTTAATTCATAAATAGCAGTTTCAGAATTTTTGCCCTTCATATAACCATGCTGATTTTTAAAAATGATGTTAAATTCTTTGAATAATTTCAACAGGCGAATAGCAATGAGTTTTTCAAAAATTTTCGAGAACGAGCTTAAGAAACTCATTGGCCTATAATTTCCCAAATCATCTTGACATCCTTTTTGAGCGCTCGTACTACTTACACGAGGGCTATATCATTTCACGTGCTAGAGCATAATATTATTAGACCTTCGAAGTCAAACTGGTCTTGTCCATTGCATATTGTTCCAAAAAAAGATGGATCTATCAGACCATGCGGAGATTACAGAAGACTGAATGCACAAACATTACCAGATCGTTATCCTATTCCAAGAATAGACGATTTTCATCATATACTCAAACATTCGAACATATTTTCCAAAATCGAAAATTTAAGGCATATTTCCAAATTCCCATAGCAGATTAAGATAAAAGCAAAACAGCTGTTATAACACCTTTTGGCCTTTTCGAATATAACTGCATGAGTTTTGGTTTATGCAACGCAGGATCAACATTTCAAAGATTTATGCATCAAGTTTTCAACAGATTAGACTTCCTTATATAGACGACATCTTGTTCGCTTCTTCGTCAAAAGAAGAACATCGAAAACACTTAACGCTGGTTTTCGAACGGTTGAGCCAGTATGGACTTCGGATTAATACGTCCAAATCCATAATAGCAGTAAAAGAAGTATACTTTTTACGACATAGAATCACAGCAAGTGGATCGAAACCACTGCCAGAAAAAGTGCAAGCGATCAGAGATTACAAACAACCACTTACAGTGCGTGAACTTCGCACGTTCTTAGGCATAATTAGTTTTTATCGCAGATATATTGAAAATGCAGCAGAAATGCAAGCTAGTCTTCATGATCATAAAAAAGGTTCAAAGAAAAATGACCATCGTTTAATAAGCTGGACATCTGAAGCTGAAATCCAATTTAATAAATGCAAAGAGAGTCTGATAAATGCCACATCGCTAACTTACCCTAATCCTGATGCACCAATAGCATTATTTACAGACGCATCAGAAAAATCAATAGGAGCAGTACTACAACAGTACGAACCCTCAGGTTGGAGACCTATTTCATTTTTTACAAAAAAGCTCAACTCAGCTCAGAAACACTACAGTACATAGGAATCTCCCTAGCTGTAATGCAATTCAGACATTACTTAGAACCAAGAGAGTTCAAAATATTAACGGATCATAAACCTATAACATTCGCTCTCAGACAAAAAAATTACGCAAAGCACTGCCGTGAAGGCAGGAGCTTTTGAGCGCTCGTACATGCACCTTGTAGGTAGATTCGCATTTTCCAGTTTTAGAAATAAATTGAAGGAGTTTCCGACAGCTGTCAAATGATTCTGAAACTTAGGCGAAACTCCAGAATTCATGTCAGTGCTTCAGCAATTTTTTTCGATAATTAGCTAGAATTTTCTACGGTATCTATGGTCTTGGTGATGCGATCTGGACAAAATTTCGCACGTAGTTTGAATACACTATTCCTCATCTAGGAGCAAAATTTCATCCCAATGAAATCGGAAGTTTCGTAATTATCGGGAACAGAATATTTTGAACGGCCATATTTACGAAACCCCTAGTCTTATTTTGCTCATTGATGAACGTGACCGTGAAATTCGCGATCCAAACCCACCCTGAAAATTTCAAGTTCCTAGGCCTTTCCCTTCGGAAGTTATAATTTTCTATGGTTTCTATGGTTCTGGTCATGCGATCTGGACAAAATGTTGCTTTAATATATCATTCTCGTTTAAAATACAAAATCTTATCTCGATCGAATCCGTAGTTTCGAAATTATCGAGAAAACAAAATTTCAAACAACCGTATTTACGGAACCCCTAGTATAATTCTCCTCATTGATGAACGTGAAAGCCACATTTCAGATCTATACCTATCCTGAAAATTTCAAGTCCCTAGGCCTTTCCGTTCGAAAGTTATGATTTTCTATGGTTTCTATGTTTCTGGTCATGCGATCTAGAGAAATGTAGCTTGAATATATCATTCTCCATTAGTATCGTGACATCGTGACGAAATGATATAACCCTTGTGTAAGTAGTACGAGCGCTCAAAAATGAGAAAGCTTTACCTCGTCGATTGCGTCAGTTGCAATATATTCCCCAATTTTCGACAAATATCAATCACGTAGAAGGAAAAGACAATATCATTGCTGATGCTTTGTCAAGATGATCCTGAACTTGAAGAATTACGTTTGAATCCTAAACTTCAGTTCAAAAAATATCAAATGGATTCTGGAAAACAAATTTGGTGCGATATATCAACTCAAAATATACGAGCATATATTCCAAAAATTTAGAAAAGCACTGCCGTGAAGGCAGGAGCTTTTGAGCGCTCGTACATGCACCTTGTAGGTAGATTCGCATTTTCCAGTTTTAGAAATCAATTGAAGGAATTTTTGACAGCTGTCAAAAAAATTTTTAAACTTAGGCGAAACTCCCGACTTCATGTCAGTGCTTCAGCGGATCAATTTTTTGTCGATAATTCGCAAGAATTTTCTACGGTATCTATGGTCCAGGTGATGCGATCTGGACAAAATTTTGCACGTAGTCTGAGAACATTATTCCTCAGCTAGGTGCAAAACATTCATTCCAATCCGATCAGTAGTTTCGAAACTATCAGGAAAAAAATAGTTTGAACGGCCATATTTACGGAACCCCTAGTCTTGGTTTTCCTCATTGATGAGCGTGACCGTGAAATTCGCGATCCAAACCCACCCTGGAAATTTCAAGTCCATAGGCCTTCCCGTTCGGAAGTTATGATTTTCTATGGTTTCTATAGATCTGGTCGTGCGATCTAGAGAAATGTTCCTTGAATATATCATTCTCCATTAGTATACAGAAGTTCGTCACGATCGAATCTGTAGTTTGGAAATTATCAAGAAAACTAAATTTCAAACGACCATATTTACGGAACCCCTGGTATAATTTTGCTCATAGATGAAAGTGATCACGACAATCGAGATCCACACCTATTCTGAAAATTTCAAGTCCCTAGGCGTTTCCGTTCAAAAGTTACAATTTTCTATGTTTTCTATGGTTCTGGTGATGCGAGCTGAACAAAATTTTGCATGTAGCTTGAACACCTCATTTTCCATTAGATTGCAGAATATCATCTCGATCGAATCTGTAGTTTCAAAGTAATCAGGAAAACAAAAGTTCGAGCGGCCATATTTACGGAACCCCTCGACGAATTTTGCCCAATAACGAACTTAACCGCGGCATTCGAGATTCGAACCTATCCTGAAAATTTCAAGTTTCTAGGACATTCCGTTCGAGAGTTATCTTGTATACGGCCGAACGGACGGCCGGACGGACGGCCGGACGGACGGACGGACGGACGGACAGACTCGAATTTTCCGACGGATTCGTCATCAGTGAGTCGAACATAGTCGTTTGAGACCATTTTTGGCTCCAAATTCGAAAAATACAGACATCGTGACGAAATGATATAGCCCTCGTGTAACTAGTACGAGCGCTCAAAAACACTGAGATTCGAAATATTAAAACATTTTCACAATTTTGCACACTCAGGTATCAAAAGCAGTGTCAAAGAAATTTCGTCAAAAATGATTTGGTCAGGAATGAAACGGGATATTCGAAAATGGACACAAGCCTGTATCGATTGCCAACGAAATAAAGTCACGAGACATGCGAAGTCAAAACTAGGCAATTTCGAAAAAGCTGATGGCAGATTTAATGTGGTCCACATAGACATTATAGGACCATTTCCACCTTCCCGAGACAAAATTTATTGCTCAACATGTATCGACAGATTAACTAGGTGGATGGAAGTTATTTCCATGTGCAATATGAACGCAGAGACGGTCTCGAAATTATTTTATGAAAATTGGATCGCCCGATTTGGAACTCCAGCTACAATTGTCACCGATCAAGGCAGACAATTCGAAAGTGAACTTTTCAAAAATTTAGCAGCACTACGTGGAACGTCTTTGAAACATACAACCTCTTACCATCCTCAATCAAATGGCAAAATCGAAAGATTACACAGAACATCAAAAGCAGCAATCAGGGCACATAAAAATCCCCGTTGGACCGTATCCCTGCCTACAGTTTTGTTGGGACTGAGAACAGCGGTGAGAGAAGACGCCGATCATTCAATAGCAGAAATGACGTACGGAAGAACAATACGTGTCCCTGGAGAATTTTTCAATCCACCAACAATAAAAATTAATACGGATAATTTTGCAGCAGAATTACGAAAACATATGGCACAGCTGAAACCTACACTTGCAAGAGAAAACACTTCCAGATCTGTATATGTTCATAAAGATTTAGGTACATGTAAGTACTCACATCTTTTTTAGAACAGATAGAGTAAAGAAATCTTTGGAGTTCCCGTATGAAGGTCCATTCAAGGTACTCCAACGATTCGAAAATATTCGATTCGAACGTTTCGAAAAGAACTTCACAATACGTTTGAAGGGAAAGCACGTCAATATATCCATAGATCGACTCAAACCAGCCTACATTATCAAGGATGATATTCCAGCAACGAGCAACAACTCAAATGGAACAGCTAATAACCATTTAGCTACAACCCCGACGAAAACGACGAGGAGTGGCAGAGTAGTGCGATTTCCGACCAAATACTTATCGTGAAAAGTGCGGTAAGGTATTACGGTTGTGCGGGCTAGTGACTTGCGAATGAAAATAAACAATTCAAGTTATATTCGAACTTTCAAGACATCAAAACTGTTTTACTACTTTTACACAAATTTTCGATTATTTATATTTTAAATTTTCAATATTCGATAAACTGTACAAATGACCAATTTTATGTTCTAATATTAAGATTTTTCAATGTTTCGATTTTATGTTTGTCAATGCTACTTAAATACATTAGATGTATCGTAGCGGACAAAATTGTACAAATTTTTCTAAGCCGCTACTGAGGGGAGAATAGTGTAGCAAACTTAAGTACCTGATATGAGTCAGGGCAAACGCGCACCCTCCAGCAGAGCAGGGACGGCCGATAACATAAACAAAGAGTAAGTTGATATAAACCAGGAACGATGCTAGAAGAAGGACAGTCAAGTCAATAGTCGACACGGAAACGTTAACTGATTAAGTAGGTACCCCTAGTCCTCTCTCAGTAGCATAGCGGGTAAAAGAATACGTAGTCGTACCCAAAATAATAATCAATAAATAATTCGTGGTATCTGATTGTTTTAGTGTTTCCCCTAGATAGTCAGTGTGGCATTTTTCTCAAAATTTTCAAATATTTTCCTATATTCACTGCAAGGGTCGAACGACTGCAAGATTTTTGTGATTATGCAGAAATAACGTATAGCAATATACTTTCTCATTCTAGAAGTCCATTGGTTTCACTACTTCATTCATCAGAACTTCATACCCTATTCTTGCACAGTCAAGCATTTCTGATTGAAAAGCAGATTAAAAAGATTGAAAAATCTATGATTACTGTTATTGAAGTGAAAATTGTCCTTGAGGATACTAAGAAATGGTTGAATGAAAGATTGATGAATAAATATTAAGGAAACCAGACAAGACAAGTTCAAAACAAACCAAAGAATGATGACACGATAAATACAACACAATCAGATAAATTTGGGAGTGAAGTCAGAGATTTTTTGATGATGTCTTCGCAGTGGACCAAAGAACGTAATGCATTGAATGTAAGCACTGTGCAGAGCATCCTTCAATTATAAAATTACTTGTATAGAATTTTATAATTATGTAAGAAAAGATAAAAAAGAGTCTGGAGAAAGCCAAAACTTCTCGAAAATATGAATGGGCAAAGAAAAGTGGCACCGAGGATCAAGCCTTGGGTACCTTGTACTGGGGGCTATGATGTTAAAGTGCTGCCAGGAGTCGTGCGGGGCTCTCACCCGCTAAACCCCGCCTCTTTTCCTTTCGACCTCCCTCCTCTGGAAAAAGACAGTACGCTGCCTAAACGTCGGTGGAAGGGATCCTGTCAGTTTGTCATCTCCTTTTTTTCACGGCCTCTCCATCTAACCATCCCTCTCTCTATCTTTCCTCTCCTTCCTTTTCATCACCCTGACTATATAGCCCTTCAACAACTCCCAACTTCCCCTACTATCCATCATTTTCGGCACTATTTCTTCTATGGATGGTAGCTGTCCCAGTGTTCTCTGGATGTTTTCTCTCTCCTCTTTCCACCTCCCACACTCTAAGGAAACGTGCTCCGGGCTATCCTCCACCCCACACGAGTGACACAAATCATTTTCCGCCTTCCTAATGCGGTGGGTGAAAGTCCGGAGAGATCCATGGCCCGTGAGAAACTGCGTCAGGAAATAATGAGACTCTCTGAACTTACAGTTCAACCAGGGTTCCAAGTCCCTTATCAGTCGCCTTGTCCAGTTTGCCGTGTGCTCTCCATCTTCCCACCTCCTGTGCCACTTCTTCAGCGTGCTTTTCCTCGCCATCCTTCTAAGTCCTGGTGTCCTTCCACCCACCTTGAAGAGATAACCTCTCTCGGCGATCATAAGGTCTATCGGTGGAGTGCCAGATATCACCTGAGCCGCCTCGGCCGACACAGTCCTATAGGCCGATACCACCCTCAATGAACCCTTTCTCTGTGTGCTTTTCAGCTTCTCTAATTGGACGTTCTTCATAACGTCTCTCCATACTGGGGCTGCGTAAAGTATAACGCTGTGTATGATCCCACTCAGCAGTCTGCGCTTTCCATATCTGGGCCCTCCAATATTCGGCATATTTCTGGAGAGAACAGCGCATTTCGATGAGGCTTTCTTTATCGCGTGCTCTATATCTCGAGAAAAATTCATATTTTTCGTGAAAACCACTCCTAAGTACTTCAACTCCGTCTTCGCCTTTATCCCCACCCCGTCCACACTTATCTCAAAGTTTTTCGTGTCTCTAGGTCCCCTGGCCACCATCACCTATGTCTTCTCTGGGGCTATTTCCAAACCTTTTCCCTTCATCCATTCTACAGCCCGCCGCACCGCTCCCTCGGCTCTCGTCCTCACCTCCATCTCCGCCCTTCCCTCCACCAAAAGCAGCAAATCGTCCGCGTATGCAACCGCAAACACTCCTGGACCATATGGCAATCTTAGAACACCATCGTACATGATGTTCCATAATGTAGGACCCTTTATAGACCCTTGAGAGACTCCCATCGTGCACCTGTGCACTACGGTTCCGGCCTTGATTATTCGGTCGCTAAAATAATCTTCCACGCATCCGACCAAGTATGCGCTTATGTCTGTCTCTTTCAGACTGTCGATGATGTGCTGCCATCTTGCCGTGTTGAACGCGTTCTTGATATCAAGTGTCACGAATACACACCACTTTGTTTTTCCCGCCTCCACCCTCTCTTTTACGCCCATGCTCACGAGCTGTCACCGTAGACTTCCCCTTCCTGAATCCATGTTGATTCGAAGATATGGTCTTCCTTACTTTCAGCTCACCCTCCAGTCTGTCCACAATGAGCCGCTCGTACAGTTTCGCCATTGTGTTCATGAGGCAGATTGGCCTGTAGCTCGATGACACATTTGGGTCCTTTCCCTGTTTGGGCAGCAATACGACGTTTGCCAGCTTCCATGCTTTTGGGAACTGCTGTGTTTGAAGCGAGTCGTTTATCATACCTAAGATCTTCTCTGGAGCTGCCTCGCATATGATCTTGAGACCTTCTGTAAGACCATCCGGTCCTGGGGCTTTTCCTCCCTTCATCCTCGAGATGGCATTTTTTATGAAGTTTATCTTCTTTGAAAAGAAAGCTAGTAATAATCTACAACATGAAGGTTTAATATTAGATTCAGAATGAGATAAATTTTTTGTTTTAATTTTTTTATATTAGTTACTCTGATGCTCTCATTTTTCTTATGGAGTTTATCTTCTCTAAAAAGATAGCTAGTAATGATCTGCAACATAAAGGTCCAATATTAGATTCAAAATGAAATAAATTTTTTGTTTTAATTTTTTTATTCTAGGTATTCTGATGCTCTCATTTCTCTTCTGGAATTTATCTTCTTCGAAAACATAGCTAGTTATGATCTGCAACATATAGGTTTAATATTAGATTCAAAATGTAATAAATTTTTTGTTTTAATTTTTTTATTCTAGTTCCTCTGATGCTCTCATTTTTCTTATGGAGTTTATCTCATTTTAAAAGATAGCTAGTAATGATCTGCAACATAAAAGTTTAATATTAGATTCAAAATGAAATAAATTTTTTGTTTAAATTTTTTTTTTCTAGTTACTCTGATGCTCTCATTTTTCTTATGGAGATTATCTTCTCTGAAAAGATAGCTAGTGATAATCTGCAACATGAAGGTTTAATATTAGATTGAAAATGGAATAAATTTTTTGTTTAAATTTTTTTATTCTAGGTACTCTGATGCTCTCATTTTTCTCATGGAGTTTATCTTCTCTGAAAGATAGCTAGTAATGATCTGCAACATAAAGGTTTGATATTAGATTCAAAATGAAATGAATTTTTGGTTTCAATTTTTTCATTCTATTTACTCTGATGCTCTCATTTCTCTTCTGGAGTTTATCTTCTCTGAAAAGATTGCTAGTTATAATCTACATAAGCAACATAAAGGTTTAATATAAGATTCAAAATGAAATAATTTTTGTTTCAATTTTTTTATTCAAGATACTCTGGTGCTCTCATTTCCCTTCCGGAGTTCATCTTCTTTGGAAAGATAGCAAGTGATGATCTGCAACATAAAGGTTCAATATTAGATTCAAAATGAAATAAATTTCTTGTTTGAATTTTTTTATTCTGGGAACTCTGATGCTCTCATTTCTCTTCTGGAGTTTATCTTCTCTGAAAAGATAGCTAGTAATGATCTGCAACATGAAGGTTTGATATCAGATTCAAAATGAAATAAATTTTTCGTTTTAATTTTTTTATTTTAGTTACTCTGATGCTCTAAATTTTTTTATGTAGTTTATCTTCTTTGAAAAGATAGCTAGTAATGATCTGCAACATAAAGGTTTGATATTAGATTGAAAATGGAATAAATTTTTTTTTCCAAATTTTTTTTATTCTTGTTACTCTGATGCTCTCATTTTTCTTATGGAGATTATCTCCTTTAAAAAGATAGCTAGTAATAATCTGCAACATAAAGGTTCAATATCAGTTTTCTTATGGAGTTTATCTTCTTTGAAAAGGAAGCTAGTAATGATCTGCAACATAGAGGTTCAATATTAGATTCAAAATGAAATAAATTTTTTGTTTTAATTTTTTTATTCTAGTTACTCTGATGCTCTCATTATTCTTCTGGAGTTGATCTTCTTTGAAAAGATAGCTAGTAATGATCTGCAACATAAAGGTTTAATATAAGATTGAAAATGGAATAAATTTTTTGTTCAAATTTTTTTATTCTAGGTACTCTGATGCTCTCATTTTTCTCATGCAGTTTATCTTCTCTGAAAGAAAGCTAGTAATGATCTGCAACATAAAGGTTTGATATAAGATTCAAAATGAACTGAATTTTTTGTTTCAATTTTTTTATTCTAGTTACCCTGATGCTCTCATTTCTCTTCTGGAGTTTTTTTCTTCTGAAAAGATAGCTAGTAATAATCTACATAAGCAACATGAAGGTTTATTATTAGATTCAAAATGAAATAAATTTTTTGTTTCATTTTTTTTTATTCTAGATACTCTTGTGCTCCCATTTCTCTTCTGGAGTGTATCTTCTTTGAAAAGAAAGCTAGTCATGATCTGCAACATAAAGGTTTAAAATTAGATTCAAAATGAAATAGATTTTTCGTTTTAATTTTTTTATTCTATTTACTCTGATGCTCTCATTTCTCTTCTGGAGTTCATCTTCTTTGAAAAGATAGCTAGTGATGATCTGCAGCATAAAGGTTCAATATGAGATTCAAATTGGAATAATTTTTTTGTTTTAATTCTTTTATTCTAGGAACTCTGATGCTCTCATTCCTATTCTGGAGTTTATCTTCTCTGAGAAGATAGCTAGTAATGATCTGCAACATAAAGGTTTAATATAAGATTCAAAATGAAATAAATTTTTCTTTTGAATTTTTTTATTCAATTTTCTCTGATGCTCTCATTTATCTTCTGGAGTTCATCTTCTTTGAAAAGATAGCTAGTGATGATCTGCAACATGAAGGTTCAATATTAGATTTAAAATGGAATTAATTTCTGAGTTCATCTTCTCTGAATACCTTACTAGTAATGATCTGCAACATAAAGGTTCAATATTAGATTCAGAATGAAATAAACTTTGTGTTTTAATTTTTCTATTCTAGTATCTCTGATGCATCCATTTTTCTTATGGAGTTTATCTTCTCTGAAAAGATAGCTAGTAATGATCTGCAACATAGAGGTTCAATATTAGATTCAAAATGAAATAAATTTTTTGTTTTAATTTTTTTATTCTAGGTACTCTGATGGTCTCATTTCACTTTTGGAGTTTATTTTCTTTTAAAAGATAGCTAGTTATGATCTGAAACATAAAGGTTTAATATTATATTCAAAATGAAATAAATTTTTTGTTTTAATTTTTTTATTATAGTTACTCTGGTTCTCTCATTTCTATTCTGGAGTTTATCTTCTTTGAAAAGAAAGCTAGTAATGATCTGCAACATGAAGGTTCAATATTAGATTCAAAATGAAATAAATTTTTTGTTTTAATTTTTTTATTCTATTTACTCTGATGCTCTCATTTCTCTTCTGGAGTTAATCTTCTTTGAAAAGAAAGCTAGTTATGATCTGCAGCATAAAGGTTCAATATGAGATTCAAAATGGAATACATTTTTTGTTTTAATTTTTTTATTCTAGTTACTCTGATGCTCTAAATTTTTTTATGTAGTTTATCTTCTCTGAAAAGATAGCTTGTAATGATCTGCAACATGAAGGTTCAATATAAGATTCAAAATGAAATAAATTTTTTGTTTTAATTTTTTTATTCTATTTACTCTGATGCTCTCATTTCTCTTCTGGAGTTAATCTTCTTTGAAAAGAAAGCCAGTTATGATCTGCAGCATAAAGGTTCAATATGAGATTCAAAATGGAATAAATTTTTTGTTTTAATTTTTTTATTCTAGGAACTCTGATGCATCCATTTTTCTTATGGAGTTTATCTTCTCTGAAAAGATAGCTAGTAATGATCTGCAACATAGAGGTTCAATATTAGATTCAGAATGAAATAAATTTTTTGTTTTAATTTTTTTATTCTATTTACTCTGATGCTCTCATTTCTCTTCTGGAGTTAATCTTCTTTGAAAAGAAAGCAAGTTATGATCTGCAGCATAAAGGTTCAATATGAGATTCAAAATGGAATAAATTTTTTGTTTTAATTTTTTTATTCTAGGAACTCTGATGCTCTCATTTCTATTCTGGAGTTTATCTTCTCTGAAAAGATAGCTAGTAATGATCTGCAACATGAAGGTTTGATATTAGAATCAAAATGAAATAAATTTTTTGTTTTAATTTTTTTATTCTAGTTACTCTGATGCTCTCAGTTTTCTTATGGTGTTTATCTTCTCTGAAAAGATAGCTAGTAATGATCTGCAACATTAAGGTTCAATATTAGATTCAGAATGAAATAAACTTTTTGTTTTGATTTTTTATTCTAGTAACTCATTTTTCCTATGGAGTTTATTTTCTTGAAAAGATAGCTAGTAATGATTTGCAACATGAAGGTTCAATATAAGATTCAAAATGAAATACATTTTTTGTTTAAATTTTTTTATTTTAGGTACTCTGATGCTCTCATTCCTCTTCTGGAGTTTATCTTCTTTGAAAAGATAGCTAGTTATGATCTGCAACATAAAGGTTTAATATAAGATTCAAAATGAAATAAATTTTTTGATTCAATTTTTTTATTCTAGATACTCTGGTGCTCTCATTTCTCTTCTGGAGTTTATCTTGTTTGAAAAGATAGCTAGTTATGATCTGCAACATAAAGGTTTGGTATAAGATTCAAAATGAAATAAATTTTTTGTTTAAATTTTTTTATTCAATTTACTCTGATGCTCTCATTTAGCTTCTGGATTTCATCTTCTTTGAAAAGATAGCTAGTGATGATCTGCAACATGAAGGTTCAATATTACATTTGAAATGAAATAAATTTCTGAGTTCATCTTCTCTGAAAAGATAGCTAGTAATGATCTGCAACATGGAGGTTCAATATTAGATTCAGAATGAAATAAACTTTGTGTTTTAATTTTTCTATTCTGGTAACTCTGATGCTCTCATTTTTCTTATGGAGTTTTTCTTCTCTGAAAAGATAGCTAGTAATAATCTGCAACATAGAGGTTCAATATTAGATTCGAAATGAAATAAATTTTTTGTTTTGATTTTTTTATTCTAGGCACTCTGATGGTCTCATTTCACTTTTGGAGTTTATTTTCTTTTGAAAGATAGCTAGTTATGATCTGAAACATAAAGGTTTAATATTATATTCAAAATGAAATAAATTTTTTGTTTTAATTTTTTTATTCTAGGTACTCTGATGCTCTCATTTCTCTTCTGGAGTTTATCTTTTCTGAAAAGATAGCTAATAATGATCTGCAACATGAAGGTTTGATATCAGATTCAAAATGAAATGAAGTTTTTGTTTTAATTTTTTTATTCTAGTTACTCTGATGCTCTAAATTTTTTTATGTAGTTTATCTTCTCTGAAAAGATAGCTTGTAATGATCTGCAACATGAAGGTTCAATATTAGATTCAAAATGAAATAAATTTTTTGTTTTAATTTTTTTATTCTAGGTACTCTGATGCTCTCATTTCTCTTTTGGAGTTTATCTTCTTTGAAAAGATAGCTAGTAATGATCTGCAACATAAAGGTTTGATATTAGATTCAAAATGAAATAAATTTTCTGTTTGAATTTTTTTTATTCTAGTTACTCTGATGCTCTCATTTTTCTCATGGAGATTATCTTCTTTGAAAAGATAGCTAGTAATAATCTGCAGCATAAAGGTTTAATATAAGATTGAAAATGGAATAAATTTTTTGTTCAAATTTCTTTATTCTAGGTACTCTGATGCTCTCATTTTTCTCATGGAGTTTATCTTCTCTGAAAGATAGCTAGTAATGATCTGCAACATGAAGGTTTGATATCAGATTCAAAATGAAATAAAATTTTTGTTCAAATTTTTTTATTTTAGGTACTCTGGTGCTCTCATTTTTCTCATGGAGTTTATCTTCTCTGAAAGATAGCTAGAAATGATCTGCAACATAAAGGTTTGATATTAGATTCAAAATGAAATGAATTTTTTGTTTCAATTTTTTCATTCTAGTTACTCTGATGCTCTCATTTCCCTTCTGGAGTTTATCTTTTCTGAAAAAATTGCTAGTTATAATCTACATAAGCAACATAAAGGTTTAATATTTGATTCAAAATGAAATAATTTTTGTTTCAATTTTTTCATTCTAGATACTCTGGTGCTCTCATTTCTCTTCTGGAGTTTATCTTCTTTGGAAAGATAGCTAGTTATGATCTGCAACATAAAGCTTTATAATTAGATTCAAAATGAAATGAATTTTTTTGTTATTGTTTTTTATTCTATTTACTCTGATGCTTCCATTTTTCTTATGGAGTTTATCTTCTCTGAAAAGATAGCTAGTAATGATCTGCAACATAGAGGTTCAATATTAGATTCAAAATGAAATAAATTTTTTGTTTTAATTTTTTTATTCTAGGTACTCTGATGGTCTCATTTCACTTTTGGTGTTTATTTTCTTTTAAAAGATAGCTAGTTATGATCTGAAACATAAAGGTTTAATATTATATTCAAAATGAAATAAATTTCTTGTTTTAATTTTTTTATTATAGTTACTCTGGTTCTCTCATTTCTATTCTGGAGTTTATCTTCTTTGGAAAGATAGCTAGTTATGATCTGCAACATAAAGCTTTATAATTAGATTCAAAATGAAATGAATTTTTTTGTTATTGTTTTTTATTCTATTTACTCTGATGCTTCCATTTTTCTTATGGAGTTTATCTTCTCTGAAAAGATAGCTAGTAATGATCTGCAACATAGAGGTTCAATATTAGATTCAAAATGAAATAAATTTTTTGTTTTAATTTTTTTATTCTAGGTACTCTGATGGTCTCATTTCACTTTTGGTGTTTATTTTCTTTTAAAAGATAGCTAGTAATGATCTGCAACATGAAGGTTCAATATTAAATTCAAAATGAAATAAATTTTTTGTTTTAATTTTTTTATTCTATTTACTCTGATGCTCTCATTTCTCTTCTGGAGTTTATCTTCTTTGAATAGAAAGCTAGTTATGATCTGCAGCATAAAGGTTCAATAGGAGATTCAAAATGGAATAAATTTTTTGTTTTAATTTTTTTATTCTAGTTACTCTGATGCTCTAAATTTTTTTATGTAGTTTATCTTCTCTGAAAAGATAGCTTGCAATGATCTGCAACATGAAGGTTCAATATTAGATTCAAAATGAAATAAATTTTTTGTTTTAATTTTTTTATTCTATTTACTCTGATGCTCTCATTTCTCTTCTGGAGTTAATCTTCTTTGAAAAGAAAGCTAGTTATGATCTGCAGCATAAAGGTTCAATATGAGATTCAAAATGGAATAAATTTTTTGTCTTAATTTTTTTATTCTAGGAACTCTGATGCTCTCATTCCTATTCTGGAGTTTATCTTCTCTGAAAAGATAGCTAGTAATGATCTGCAACATGAAGGTTTGATATTAGAATCAAAATGAAAGACATTTTTTGTTTTAATTTTTTTATTCTAGTTACTCTGATGCTCTCAGTATTCTTATGGTGTTTATCTTCTCTGAAAAGATAGCTAGTAATGATCTGCAACATAAAGGTTCAATAGATTCAGAATGAAATAAACTTTTTGTTTTGATTTTTTATTCTAGTAACTCATTTTTCTTATGGAGTTTATTTTCTTGAAAAGATAGCTAGTAATGATTTGCAACATGAAGGTTCAATATAAGATTCAAAATGAAATACATTTTTTGTTTTAATTTTTTTATTTTAGGTACTCTGATGCTCTCATTCCTCTTCTGGAGTTTATCTTCTTTGAAAAGATAGCTAGTTATGATCTGCAACATAAAGGTTTAATATAAGATTCAAAATGAAATACATTTTTTGATTCAATTTTTTTATTCTAGATACTCTGGTGCTCTCATTTCTCTTCTGGAGTTCATCTTGTTTGAAAAGATAGCTAGTTATGATCTGCAACATAAAGGTTTAATATAAGATTCAAAATGAAATAAATTTTTTGTTTAAATTTTTTTATTCAATTTACTCTGATGCTCTCATTTAGCTTTTGGATTTCATCTTCTTTGAAAAGATAGCTAGTGATGATCTGCAACATGAAGGTTCAATATTAGATTTAAAATGAAATAAATTTCTGAGTTCATCTTCTCTGAAAAGATAGCTAGTAATGATCTGCAACATAAAGGTTCAATATTAGATTCAAAATGAAATAAATTTCTTGTTTGAATTTTTTTATTCCGGGAACTCTGATGCTCTCATTTCTCTTCTGGAGTTTATCTTCTCTGAAAAGATAGCTAGTAATAATCTGCAACATAGAGGTTCAATATTAGATTCGGAATGAAATAAATTTTTTGTTTTAATTTTTTTATTCTAGGTACTCTGATGCTCTCATTCCTCTTCTGGAGTTTATCTTCTTTGAAAAGATAGCTAGTTATGATCTGCAAATATAGTTAGTAATGATCTGCAACATGAAGGTTCAATATAAGATTCAAAATGAAATACATTTTTTGTTTTAATTTTTTTATTTTAGGTACTCTGATGCTCTCATTCCTCTTCTGGAGTTTATCTTCTTTGAAAAGATAGCTAGTTATGATCTGAAACATAAAGGTTTAATATTATATTCAAAATGAAATAAATTTTTTGTTTTAATTTTTCTATTCTAGTAACTCTGATGCTCCCATTTTTCTTATGGAGTTTATCTTCTCTGAAAAGATAGCTAGTGATGATCTGCAACATAGAGGTTCAATATTAGATTCAAAATGAAATAAATTTTTTTTTTTAATTTTTTTATTGTAGGTACTCTGATGGTCTCATTTCACTTTTGGATTTTATTTTCTTTAAAAAGATAGCTAGTTATGATCTGAAACATAAAGGTTTAATATTATATTCAAAATGACATAAATTTTTTGTTTCAATTTTTTTATTAAAGTTACTCTGGTGCTCTCATTTCTATTCTGGAGTTTATCTTCTTTGAAAAGATAGCTTGTAATGATCTGCAACATGAAGGTTTGATATCAGATTCGAAATGAAATAAATTTTTTGTTTTAATTTTTTTATTCTAGTTACTCTGATGCTCTAAATTTTTTAATGTAGTTTATCTTCTCTGAAAACATAGCTTGTAATGATCTGCAACATGAAGGTTCAATATTAGATTGAAAATGGAATAAATTTTTTGTTCAAATTTTTTTATTCTAGGTACTCTGATGCTCTCATTTTTCTCATGGAGTTTATCTTCTCTGAAAGATAGCTAGTAATGATCTGCAACATAAAGGTTTGATATTAGATTCAAAATGAAATGAATTTTTGGTTTCAATTTTTTCATTCTAGTTACTCTGATGCTCTCATTTCTCTTCTGGAGTTTATCTTCTCTGAAAAGATTGCTAGTTATAATCTACATAAGCAACATAAAGGTTTAATATAAGATTCAAAATGAAATAATTTTTGTTTCAATTTTTTTATTCAAGATACTCTGGTGCTCTCATTTCCCTTCCGGAGTTCATCTTCTTTGGAAAGATAGCAAGTGATGATCTGCAACATAAAGGTTCAATATTAGATTCAAAATGAAATAAATTTCTTGTTTGAATTTTTTTATTCTGGGAACTCTGATGCTCTCATTTCTCTTCTGGAGTTTATCTTCTCTGAAAAGATAGCTAGTAATGATCTGCAACATGAAGGTTTGATATCAGATTCAAAATGAAATAAATTTTTCGTTTTAATTTTTTTATTTTAGTTACTCTGATGCTCTAAATTTTTTTATGTAGTTTATCTTCTTTGAAAAGATAGCTAGTAATGATCTGCAACATAAAGGTTTGATATTAGATTGAAAATGGAATAAATTTTTTTTTCCAAATTTTTTTTATTCTTCTTCTTGTTACTCTGATGCTCTCATTTTTCTTATGGAGATTATCTCCTTTAAAAAGATAGCTAGTAATAATCTGCAACATAAAGGTTCAATATCAGTTTTCTTATGGAGTTTATCTTCTTTGAAAAGGAAGCTAGTAATGATCTGCAACATAGAGGTTCAATATTAGATTCAAAATGAAATAAATTTTTTGTTTTAATTTTTCTATTCTAGTTACTCTGATGCTCTCATTATTCTTCTGGAGTTGATCTTCTTTGAAAAGATAGCTAGTAATGATCTGCAACATAAAGGTTTAATATAAGATTGAAAATGGAATAAATTTTTTGTTCAAATTTTTTTATTCTAGGTACTCTGATGCTCTCATTTTTCTCATGCAGTTTATCTTCTCTGAAAGAAAGCTAGTAATGATCTGCAACATAAAGGTTTGATATAAGATTCAAAATGAACTGAATTTTTTGTTTCAATTTTTTTATTCTAGTTACCCTGATGCTCTCATTTCTCTTCTGGAGTTTTTTTCTTCTGAAAAGATAGCTAGTAATAATCTACATAAGCAACATGAAGGTTTATTATTAGATTCAAAATGAAATAAATTTTTTGTTTCATTTTTTTTATTCTAGATACTCTTGTGCTCCCATTTCTCTTCTGGAGTGTATCTTCTTTGAAAAGAAAGCTAGTTATGATCTGCAACATAAAGGTTTAAAATTAGATTCAAAATGAAATAGATTTTTCGTTTTAATTTTTTTATTCTATTTACTCTGATGCTCTCATTTCTCTTCTGGAGTTCATCTTCTTTGAAAAGATAGCTAGTGATGATCTGCAGCATAAAGGTTCAATATGAGATTCAAATTGGAATAATTTTTTTGTTTTAATTCTTTTATTCTAGGAACTCTGATGCTTTCATTCCTATTCTGGAGTTTATCTTCTCTGAGAAGATAGCTAGTAATGATCTGCAACATAAAGGTTTAATATGAGATTCAAAATGAAATAAATTTTTCTTTTGAATTTTTTTATTCAATTTTCTCTGATGCTCTCATTTATCTTCTGGAGTTCATCTTCTTTGAAAAGATAGCTAGTGATGATCTGCAACATGAAGGTTCAATATTAGATTTAAAATGGAATTAATTTCTGAGTTCATCTTCTCTGAATACCTTACTAGTAATGATCTGCAACATAAAGGTTCAATATTAGATTCAGAATGAAATAAACTTTGTGTTTTAATTTTTCTATTCTAGTATCTCTGATGCATCCATTTTTCTTATGGAGTTTATCTTCTCTGAAAAGATAGCTAGTAATGATCTGCAACATAGAGGTTCAATATTAGATTCAAAATGAAATAAATTTTTTGTTTTAATTTTTTTATTCTAGGTACTCTGATGGTCTCATTTCACTTTTGGAGTTTATTTTCTTTTAAAAGATAGCTAGTTATGATCTGAAACATAAAGGTTTAATATTATATTCAAAATGAAATAAATTTTTTGTTTTAATTTTTTTATTATAGTTACTCTGGTTCTCTCATTTCTATTCTGGAGTTTATCTTCTTTGAAAAGAAAGCTAGTAATGATCTGCAACATGAAGGTTCAATATTAGATTCAAAATGAAATAAATTTTTTGTTTTAATTTTTTTATTCTATTTACTCTGATGCTCTCATTTCTCTTCTGGAGTTAATCTTCTTTGAAAAGAAAGCTAGTTATGATCTGCAGCATAAAGGTTCAATATGAGATTCAAAATGGAATACATTTTTTGTTTTAATTTTTTTATTCTAGTTACTCTGATGCTCTAAATTTTTTTATGTAGTTTATCTTCTCTGAAAAGATAGCTTGTAATGATCTGCAACATGAAGGTTCAATATAAGATTCAAAATGAAATAAATTTTTTGTTTTAATTTTTTTATTCTATTTACTCTGATGCTCTCATTTCTCTTCTGGAGTTAATCTTCTTTGAAAAGAAAGCCAGTTATGATCTGCAGCATAAAGGTTCAATATGAGATTCAAAATGGAATAAATTTTTTGTTTTAATTTTTTTATTCTAGGAACTCTGATGCATCCATTTTTCTTATGGAGTTTATCTTCTCTGAAAAGATAGCTAGTAATGATCTGCAACATAGAGGTTCAATATTAGATTCAGAATGAAATAAATTTTTTGTTTTAATTTTTTTATTCTATTTACTCTGATGCTCTCATTTCTCTTCTGGAGTTAATCTTCTTTGAAAAGAAAGCAAGTTATGATCTGCAGCATAAAGGTTCAATATGAGATTCAAAATGGAATAAATTTTTTGTTTTAATTTTTTTATTCTAGGAACTCTGATGCTCTCATTTCTATTCTGGAGTTTATCTTCTCTGAAAAGATAGCTAGTAATGATCTGCAACATGAAGGTTTGATATTAGAATCAAAATGAAATAAATTTTTTGTTTTAATTTTTTTATTCTAGTTACTCTGATGCTCTCAGTTTTCTTATGGTGTTTATCTTCTCTGAAAAGATAGCTAGTAATGATCTGCAACATTAAGGTTCAATATTAGATTCAGAATGAAATAAACTTTTTGTTTTGATTTTTTATTCTAGTAACTCATTTTTCCTATGGAGTTTATTATCTTGAAAAGATAGCTAGTAATGATTTGCAACATGAAGGTTCAATATAAGATTCAAAATGAAATACATTTTTTGTTTAAATTTTTTTATTTTAGGTACTCTGATGCTCTCATTCCTCTTCTGGAGTTTATCTTCTTTGAAAAGATAGCTAGTTATGATCTGCAACATAAAGGTTTAATATAAGATTCAAAATGAAATAAATTTTTTGATTCAATTTTTTTATTCTAGATACTCTGGTGCTCTCATTTCTCTTCTGGAGTTTATCTTGTTTGAAAAGATAGCTAGTTATGATCTGCAACATAAAGGTTTGATATAAGATTCAAAATGAAATAAATTTTTTGTTTAAATTTTTTTATTCAATTTACTCTGATGCTCTCATTTAGCTTCTGGATTTCATCTTCTTTGAAAAGATAGCTAGTGATGATCTGCAACATGAAGGTTCAATATTACATTTGAAATGAAATAAATTTCTGAGTTCATCTTCTCTGAAAAGATAGCTAGTAATGATCTGCAACATGGAGGTTCAATATTAGATTCAGAATGAAATAAACTTTGTGTTTTAATTTTTCTATTCTGGTAACTCTGATGCTCTCATTTTTCTTATGGAGTTTTTCTTCTCTGAAAAGATAGCTAGTAATAATCTGCAACATAGAGGTTCAATATTAGATTCGAAATGAAATAAATTTTTTGTTTTGATTTTTTTATTCTAGGCACTCTGATGGTCTCATTTCACTTTTGGAGTTTATTTTCTTTTGAAAGATAGCTAGTTATGATCTGAAACATAAAGGTTTAATATTATATTCAAAATGAAATAAATTTTTTGTTTTAATTTTTTTATTCTAGGTACTCTGATGCTCTCATTTCTCTTCTGGAGTTTATCTTTTCTGAAAAGATAGCTAATAATGATCTGCAACATGAAGGTTTGATATCAGATTCAAAATGAAATGAAGTTTTTGTTTTAATTTTTTTATTCTAGTTACTCTGATGCTCTAAATTTTTTTATGTAGTTTATCTTCTCTGAAAAGATAGCTTGTAATGATCTGCAACATGAAGGTTCAATATTAGATTCAAAATGAAATAAATTTTTTGTTTTAATTTTTTTATTCTAGGTACTCTGATGCTCTCATTTCTCTTTTGGAGTTTATCTTCTTTGAAAAGATAGCTAGTAATGATCTGCAACATAAAGGTTTGATATTAGATTCAAAATGAAATAAATTTTCTGTTTGAATTTTTTTTATTCTAGTTACTCTGATGCTCTCATTTTTCTCATGGAGATTATCTTCTTTGAAAAGATAGCTAGTAATAATCTGCAGCATAAAGGTTTAATATAAGATTGAAAATGGAATAAATTTTTTGTTCAAATTTCTTTATTCTAGGTACTCTGATGCTCTCATTTTTCTCATGGAGTTTATCTTCTCTGAAAGATAGCTAGTAATGATCTGCAACATGAAGGTTTGATATCAGATTCAAAATGAAATAAAATTTTTGTTCAAATTTTTTTATTTTAGGTACTCTGGTGCTCTCATTTTTCTCATGGAGTTTATCTTCTCTGAAAGATAGCTAGAAATGATCTGCAACATAAAGGTTTGATATTAGATTCAAAATGAAATGAATTTTTTGTTTCAATTTTTTCATTCTAGTTACTCTGATGCTCTCATTTCCCTTCTGGAGTTTATCTTTTCTGAAAAAATTGCTAGTTATAATCTACATAAGCAACATAAAGGTTTAATATTTGATTCAAAATGAAATAATTTTTGTTTCAATTTTTTCATTCTAGATACTCTGGTGCTCTCATTTCTCTTCTGGAGTTTATCTTCTTTGGAAAGATAGCTAGTTATGATCTGCAACATAAAGCTTTATAATTAGATTCAAAATGAAATGAATTTTTTTGTTATTGTTTTTTATTCTATTTACTCTGATGCTTCCATTTTTCTTATGGAGTTTATCTTCTCTGAAAAGATAGCTAGTAATGATCTGCAACATAGAGGTTCAATATTAGATTCAAAATGAAATAAATTTTTTGTTTTAATTTTTTTATTCTAGGTACTCTGATGGTCTCATTTCACTTTTGGTGTTTATTTTCTTTTAAAAGATAGCTAGTTATGATCTGAAACATAAAGGTTTAATATTATATTCAAAATGAAATAAATTTCTTGTTTTAATTTTTTTATTATAGTTACTCTGGTTCTCTCATTTCTATTCTGGAGTTTATCTTCTTTGAAAAGATAGCTAGTAATGATCTGCAACATGAAGGTTCAATATTAAATTCAAAATGAAATAAATTTTTTGTTTTAATTTTTTTATTCTATTTACTCTGATGCTCTCATTTCTCTTCTGGAGTTTATCTTCTTTGAATAGAAAGCTAGTTATGATCTGCAGCATAAAGGTTCAATAGGAGATTCAAAATGGAATAAATTTTTTGTTTTAATTTTTTTATTCTAGTTACTCTGATGCTCTAAATTTTTTTATGTAGTTTATCTTCTCTGAAAAGATAGCTTGCAATGATCTGCAACATGAAGGTTCAATATTAGATTCAAAATGAAATAAATTTTTTGTTTTAATTTTTTTATTCTATTTACTCTGATGCTCTCATTTCTCTTCTGGAGTTAATCTTCTTTGAAAAGAAAGCTAGTTATGATCTGCAGCATAAAGGTTCAATATGAGATTCAAAATGGAATAAATTTTTTGTCTTAATTTTTTTATTCTAGGAACTCTGATGCTCTCATTCCTATTCTGGAGTTTATCTTCTCTGAAAAGATAGCTAGTAATGATCTGCAACATGAAGGTTTGATATTAGAATCAAAATGAAAGACATTTTTTGTTTTAATTTTTTTATTCTAGTTACTCTGATGCTCTCAGTATTCTTATGGTGTTTATCTTCTCTGAAAAGATAGCTAGTAATGATCTGCAACATAAAGGTTCAATAGATTCAGAATGAAATAAACTTTTTGTTTTGATTTTTTATTCTAGTAACTCATTTTTCTTATGGAGTTTATTTTCTTGAAAAGATAGCTAGTAATGATTTGCAACATGAAGGTTCAATATAAGATTCAAAATGAAATACATTTTTTGTTTTAATTTTTTTATTTTAGGTACTCTGATGCTCTCATTCCTCTTCTGGAGTTTATCTTCTTTGAAAAGATAGCTAGTTATGATCTGCAACATAAAGGTTTGATATAAGATTCAAAATGAAATACATTTTTTGATTCAATTTTTTTATTCTAGATACTCTGGTGCTCTCATTTCTCTTCTGGAGTTCATCTTGTTTGAAAAGATAGCTAGTTATGATCTGCAACATAAAGGTTTAATATAAGATTCAAAATGAAATAAATTTTTTGTTTAAATTTTTTTATTCAATTTACTCTGATGCTCTCATTTAGCTTTTGGATTTCATCTTCTTTGAAAAGATAGCTAGTGATGATCTGCAACATGAAGGTTCAATATTAGATTTAAAATGAAATAAATTTCTGAGTTCATCTTCTCTGAAAAGATAGCTAGTAATGATCTGCAACATAGAGGTTCAATATTAGATTCAGAATGAAATATATTTCTTGTTTGAATTTTTTTATTCCGGGAACTCTGATGCTCTCATTTCTCTTCTGGAGTTCATCTTCTTTGAAAAGATAGCTAGTGATGATCTGCAACATAAAGGTTCAATATTAGATTCAAAATGAAATAAATTTCTTGTTTGAATTTTTTTATTCCGGGAACTCTGATGCTCTCATTTCTCTTCTGGAGTTTATCTTCTCTGAAAAGATAGCTAGTAATAATCTGCAACATAGAGGTTCAATATTAGATTCGGAATGAAATAAATTTTTTGTTTTAATTTTTTTATTCTAGGTACTCTGATGCTCTCATTCCTCTTCTGGAGTTTATCTTCTTTGAAAAGATAGCTAGTTATGATCTGCAAATATAGTTAGTAATGATCTGCAACATGAAGGTTCAATATAAGATTCAAAATGAAATACATTTTTTGTTTTAATTTTTTTATTTTAGGTACTCTGATGCTCTCATTCCTCTTCTGGAGTTTATCTTCTTTGAAAAGATAGCTAGTTATGATCTGAAACATAAAGGTTTAATATTATATTCAAAATGAAATAAATTTTTTGTTTTAATTTTTCTATTCTAGTAACTCTGATGCTCCCATTTTTCTTATGGAGTTTATCTTCTCTGAAAAGATAGCTAGTAATGATCTGCAACATAGAGGTTCAATATTAGATTCAAAATGAAATAAATTTTTTTTTTAATTTTTTTATTGTAGGTACTCTGATGGTCTCATTTCACTTTTGGATTTTATTTTCTTTAAAAAGATAGCTAGTTATGATCTGAAACATAAAGGTTTAATATTATATTCAAAATGACATAAATTTTTTGTTTCAATTTTTTTATTAAAGTTACTCTGGTGCTCTCATTTCTATTCTGGAGTTTATCTTCTTTGAAAAGATAGCTTGTAATGATCTGCAACATGAAGGTTTGATATCAGATTCGAAATGAAATAAATTTTTTGTTTTAATTTTTTTATTCTAGTTACTCTGATGCTCTAAATTTTTTAATGTAGTTTATCTTCTCTGAAAACATAGCTTGTAATGATCTGCAACATGAAGGTTCAATATTAGATTGAAAATGGAATAAATTTTTTGTTCAAATTTTTTTATTCTAGGTACTCTGATGCTCTCATTTTTCTCATGGAGTTTATCTTCTCTGAAAGATAGCTAGTAATGATCTGCAACATAAAGGTTTGATATTAGATTCAAAATGAAATGAATTTTTGGTTTCAATTTTTTCATTCTAGTTACTCTGATGCTCTCATTTCTCTTCTGGAGTTTATCTTCTCTGAAAAGATTGCTAGTTATAATCTACATAAGCAACATAAAGGTTTAATATAAGATTCAAAATGAAATAATTTTTGTTTCAATTTTTTTATTCAAGATACTCTGGTGCTCTCATTTCCCTTCCGGAGTTCATCTTCTTTGGAAAGATAGCAAGTGATGATCTGCAACATAAAGGTTCAATATTAGATTCAAAATGAAATAAATTTCTTGTTTGAATTTTTTTATTCTGGGAACTCTGATGCTCTCATTTCTCTTCTGGAGTTTATCTTCTCTGAAAAGATAGCTAGTAATGATCTGCAACATGAAGGTTTGATATCAGATTCAAAATGAAATAAATTTTTCGTTTTAATTTTTTTATTTTAGTTACTCTGATGCTCTAAATTTTTTTATGTAGTTTATCTTCTTTGAAAAGATAGCTAGTAATGATCTGCAACATAAAGGTTTGATATTAGATTGAAAATGGAATAAATTTTTTTTTCCAAATTTTTTTTATTCTTCTTCTTGTTACTCTGATGCTCTCATTTTTCTTATGGAGATTATCTCCTTTAAAAAGATAGCTAGTAATAATCTGCAACATAAAGGTTCAATATCAGTTTTCTTATGGAGTTTATCTTCTTTGAAAAGGAAGCTAGTAATGATCTGCAACATAGAGGTTCAATATTAGATTCAAAATGAAATAAATTTTTTGTTTTAATTTTTTTATTCTAGTTACTCTGATGCTCTCATTATTCTTCTGGAGTTGATCTTCTTTGAAAAGATAGCTAGTAATGATCTGCAACATAAAGGTTTAATATAAGATTGAAAATGGAATAAATTTTTTGTTCAAATTTTTTTATTCTAGGTACTCTGATGCTCTCATTTTTCTCATGCAGTTTATCTTCTCTGAAAGAAAGCTAGTAATGATCTGCAACATAAAGGTTTGATATAAGATTCAAAATGAACTGAATTTTTTGTTTCAATTTTTTTATTCTAGTTACCCTGATGCTCTCATTCCTCTTCTGGAGTTTTTTTCTTCTGAAAAGATAGCTAGTAATAATCTACATAAGCAACATGAAGGTTTATTATTAGATTCAAAATGAAATAAATTTTTTGTTTCATTTTTTTTATTCTAGATACTCTTGTGCTCCCATTTCTCTTCTGGAGTGTATCTTCTTTGAAAAGAAAGCTAGTTATGATCTGCAACATAAAGGTTTAAAATTAGATTCAAAATGAAATAGATTTTTCGTTTTAATTTTTTTATTCTATTTACTCTGATGCTCTCATTTCTCTTCTGGAGTTCATCTTCTTTGAAAAGATAGCTAGTGATGATCTGCAGCATAAAGGTTCAATATGAGATTCAAATTGGAATAATTTTTTTGTTTTAATTCTTTTATTCTAGGAACTCTGATGCTCTCATTCCTATTCTGGAGTTTATCTTCTCTGAGAAGATAGCTAGTAATGATCTGCAACATAAAGGTTTAATATAAGATTCAAAATGAAATAAATTTTTCTTTTGAATTTTTTTATTCAATTTTCTCTGATGCTCTCATTTATCTTCTGGAGTTCATCTTCTTTGAAAAGATAGCTAGTGATGATCTGCAACATGAAGGTTCAATATTAGATTTAAAATGGAATTAATTTCTGAGTTCATCTTCTCTGAATACCTTACTAGTAATGATCTGCAACATAAAGGTTCAATATTAGATTCAGAATGAAATAAACTTTGTGTTTTAATTTTTCTATTCTAGTATCTCTGATGCATCCATTTTTCTTATGGAGTTTATCTTCTCTGAAAAGATAGCTAGTAATGATCTGCAACATAGAGGTTCAATATTAGATTCAAAATGAAATAAATTTTTTGTTTTAATTTTTTTATTCTAGGTACTCTGATGGTCTCATTTCACTTTTGGAGTTTATTTTCTTTTAAAAGATAGCTAGTTATGATCTGAAACATAAAGGTTTAATATTATATTCAAAATGAAATAAATTTTTTGTTTTAATTTTTTTATTATAGTTACTCTGGTTCTCTCATTTCTATTCTGGAGTTTATCTTCTTTGAAAAGAAAGCTAGTAATGATCTGCAACATGAAGGTTCAATATTAGATTCAAAATGAAATAAATTTTTTGTTTTAATTTTTTTATTCTATTTACTCTGATGCTCTCATTTCTCTTCTGGAGTTAATCTTCTTTGAAAAGAAAGCTAGTTATGATCTGCAGCATAAAGGTTCAATATGAGATTCAAAATGGAATACATTTTTTGTTTTAATTTTTTTATTCTAGTTACTCTGATGCTCTAAATTTTTTTATGTAGTTTATCTTCTCTGAAAAGATAGCTTGTAATGATCTGCAACATGAAGGTTCAATATAAGATTCAAAATGAAATAAATTTTTTGTTTTAATTTTTTATTCTATTTACTCTGATGCTCTCATTTCTCTTCTGGAGTTAATCTTCTTTGAAAAGAAAGCCAGTTATGATCTGCAGCATAAAGGTTCAATATGAGATTCAAAATGGAATAAATTTTTTGTTTTAATTTTTTTATTCTAGGAACTCTGATGCATCCATTTTTCTTATGGAGTTTATCTTCTCTGAAAAGATAGCTAGTAATGATCTGCAACATAGAGGTTCAATATTAGATTCAGAATGAAATAAATTTTTTGTTTTAATTTTTTTATTCTATTTACTCTGATGCTCTCATTTCTCTTCTGGAGTTAATCTTCTTTGAAGAGAAAGCAAGTTATGATCTGCAGCATAAAGGTTCAATATGAGATTCAAAATGGAATAAATTTTTTGTTTTAATTTTTTTATTCTAGGAACTCTGATGCTCTCATTTCTATTCTGGAGTTTATCTTCTCTGAAAAGATAGCTAGTAATGATCTGCAACATGAAGGTTTGATATTAGAATCAAAATGAAATAAATTTTTTGTTTTAATTTTTTTATTCTAGTTACTCTGATGCTCTCAGTTTTCTTATGGTGTTTATCTTCTCTGAAAAGATAGCTAGTAATGATCTGCAACATTAAGGTTCAATATTAGATTCAGAATGAAATAAACTTTTTGTTTTGATTTTTTATTCTAGTAACTCATTTTTCCTATGGAGTTTATTTTCTTGAAAAGATAGCTAGTAATGATTTGCAACATGAAGGTTCAATATAAGATTCAAAATGAAATACATTTTTTGTTTAAATTTTTTTATTTTAGGTACTCTGATGCTCTCATTCCTCTTCTGGAGTTTATCTTCTTTGAAAAGATAGCTAGTTATGATCTGCAACATAAAGGTTTAATATAATATTCAAAATGAAATAAATTTTTTGATTCAATTTTTTTATTCTAGATACTCTGGTGCTCTCATTTCTCTTCTGGAGTTTATCTTGTTTGAAAAGATAGCTAGTTATGATCTGCAACATAAAGGTTTGATATAAGATTCAAAATGAAATAAATTTTTTGTTTAAATTTTTTTATTCAATTTACTCTGATGCTCTCATTTAGCTTCTGGATTTCATCTTCTTTGAAAAGATAGCTAGTGATGATCTGCAACATGAAGGTTCAATATTACATTTGAAATGAAATAAATTTCTGAGTTCATCTTCTCTGAAAAGATAGCTAGTAATGATCTGCAACATGGAGGTTCAATATTAGATTCAGAATGAAATAAACTTTGTGTTTTAATTTTTCTATTCTGGTAACTCTGATGCTCTCATTTTTCTTATGGAGTTTTTCTTCTCTGAAAAGATAGCTAGTAATAATCTGCAACATAGAGGTTCAATATTAGATTCGAAATGAAATAAATTTTTTGTTTTGATTTTTTTATTCTAGGCACTCTGATGGTCTCATTTCACTTTTGGAGTTTATTTTCTTTTGAAAGATAGCTAGTTATGATCTGAAACATAAAGGTTTAATATTATATTCAAAATGAAATAAATTTTTTGTTTTAATTTTTTTATTCTAGGTACTCTGATGCTCTCATTTCTCTTCTGGAGTTTATCTTTTCTGAAAAGATAGCTAATAATGATCTGCAACATGAAGGTTTGATATCAGATTCAAAATGAAATGAAGTTTTTGTTTTAATTTTTTTATTCTAGTTACTCTGATGCTCTAAATTTTTTTATGTAGTTTATCTTCTCTGAAAAGATAGCTTGTAATGATCTGCAACATGAAGGTTCAATATTAGATTCAAAATGAAATAAATTTTTTGTTTTAATTTTTTTATTCTAGGTACTCTGATGCTCTCATTTCTCTTTTGGAGTTTATCTTCTTTGAAAAGATAGCTAGTAATGATCTGCAACATAAAGGTTTGATATTAGATTCAAAATGAAATAAATTTTCTGTTTGAATTTTTATTATTCTAGTTACTCTGATGCTCTCATTTTTCTCATGGAGATTATCTTCTTTGAAAAGATAGCTAGTAATAATCTGCAGCATAAAGGTTTAATATAAGATTGAAAATGGAATAAATTTTTTGTTCAAATTTCTTTATTCTAGGTACTCTGATGCTCTCATTTTTCTCATGGAGTTTATCTTCTCTGAAAGATAGCTAGTAATGATCTGCAACATGAAGGTTTGATATCAGATTCAAAATGAAATAAAATTTTTGTTCAAATTTTTTTATTTTAGGTACTCTGGTGCTCTCATTTTTCTCATGGAGTTTATCTTCTCTGAAAGATAGCTAGAAATGATCTGCAACATAAAGGTTTGATATTAGATTCAAAATGAAATGAATTTTTTGTTTCAATTTTTTCATTCTAGTTACTCTGATGCTCTCATTTCCCTTCTGGAGTTTATCTTTTCTGAAAAAATTGCTAGTTATAATCTACATAAGCAACATAAAGGTTTAATATTTGATTCAAAATGAAATAATTTTTGTTTCAATTTTTTCATTCTAGATACTCTGGTGCTCTCATTCCTCTTCTGGAGTTTATCTTCTTTGGAAAGATAGCTAGTTATGATCTGCAACATAAAGCTTTATAATTAGATTCAAAATGAAATGAATTTTTTTGTTATTGTTTTTTATTCTATTTACTCTGATGCTTCCATTTTTCTTATGGAGTTTATCTTCTCTGAAAAGATAGCTAGTAATGATCTGCAACATAGAGGTTCAATATTAGATTCAAAATGAAATAAATTTTTTGTTTTAATTTTTTTATTCTAGGTACTCTGATGGTCTCATTTCACTTTTGGTGTTAATTTTCTTTTAAAAGATAGCTAGTTATGATCTGAAACATAAAGGTTTAATATTATATTCAAAATGAAATAAATTTCTTGTTTTAATTTTTTTATTATAGTTACTCTGGTTCTCTCATTTCTATTCTGGAGTTTATCTTCTTTGAAAAGATAGCTAGTAATGATCTGCAACATGAAGGTTCAATATTAGATTCAAAATGAAATAAATTTTTTGTTTTAATTTTTTTATTCTATTTACTCTGATGCTCTCATTTCTCTTCTGGAGTTTATCTTCTTTGAATAGAAAGCTAGTTATGATCTGCAGCATAAAGGTTCAATAGGAGATTCAAAATGGAATAAATTTTTTGTTTTAATTTTTTTATTCTAGTTACTCTGATGCTCTAAATTTTTTTATGTAGTTTATCTTCTCTGAAAAGATAGCTTGCAATGATCTGCAACATGAAGGTTCAATATTAGATTCAAAATGAAATAAATTTTTTGTTTTAATTTTTTTATTCTATTTACTCTGATGCTCTCATTTCTCTTCTGGAGTTAATCTTCTTTGAAAAGAAAGCTAGTTATGATCTGCAGCATAAAGGTTCAATATGAGATTCAAAATGGAATAAATTTTTTGTCTTAATTTTTTTATTCTAGGAACTCTGATGCTCTCATTCCTATTCTGGAGTTTATCTTCTCTGAAAAGATAGCTAGTAATGATCTGCAACATGAAGGTTTGATATTAGAATCAAAATGAAAGACATTTTTTGTTTTAATTTTTTTATTCTAGTTACTCTGATGCTCTCAGTATTCTTATGGTGTTTATCTTCTCTGAAAAGATAGCTTGTAATGATCTGCAACATAAAGGTTCAATAGATTCAGAATGAAATAAACTTTTTGTTTTGATTTTTTATTCTAGTAACTCATTTTTCTTATGGAGTTTATTTTCTTGAAAAGATAGCTAGTAATGATTTGCAACATGAAGGTTCAATATAAGATTCAAAATGAAATACATTTTTTGTTTTAATTTTTTTATTTTAGGTACTCTGATGCTCTCATTCCTCTTCTGGAGTTTATCTTCTTTGAAAAGATAGCTAGTTATGATCTGCAACATAAAGGTTTAATATAAGATTCAAAATGAAATACATTTTTTGATTCAATTTTTTTATTCTAGATACTCTGGTGCTCTCATTTCTCTTCTGGAGTTCATCTTGTTTGAAAAGATAGCTAGTTATGATCTGCAACATAAAGGTTTAATATAAGATTCAAAATGAAATAAATTTTTTGTTTAAATTTTTTTATTCAATTTACTCTGATGCTCTCATTTAGCTTTTGGATTTCATCTTCTTTGAAAAGATAGCTAGTGATGATCTGCAACATGAAGGTTCAATATTAGATTTAAAATGAAATAAATTTCTGAGTTCATCTTCTCTGAAAAGATAGCTAGTAATGATCTGCAACATAGAGGTTCAATATTAGATTCAGAATGAAATAAATTTCTTGTTTGAATTTTTTTATTCCGGGAACTCTGATGCTCTCATTTCTCTTCTGGAGTTCATCTTCTTTGAAAAGATAGCTAGTGATGATCTGCAACATAAAGGTTCAATATTAGATTCAAAATGAAATAAATTTCTTGTTTGAATTTTTTTATTCCGGGAATTCTGATGCTCTCATTTCTCTTCTGGAGTTTATCTTCTCTGAAAAGATAGCTAGTAATAATCTGCAACATAGAGGTTCAATATTAGATTCGGAATGAAATAAATTTTTTGTTTTAATTTTTTTATTCTAGGTACTCTGATGCTCTCATTCCTCTTCTGGAGTTTATCTTCTTTGAAAAGATAGCTAGTTATGATCTGCAAATATAGTTAGTAATGATCTGCAACATGAAGGTTCAATATAAGATTCAAAATGAAATACATTTTTTGTTTTAATTTTTTTATTTTAGGTACTCTGATGCTCTCATTCCTCTTCTGGAGTTTATCTTCTTTGAAAAGATAGCTGGTTATGATCTGAAACATAAAGGTTTAATATTATATTCAAAATGAAATAAATTTTTTGTTTTAATTTTTCTATTCTAGTAACTCTGATGCTCCCATTTTTCTTATGGAGTTTATCTTCTCTGAAAAGATAGCTAGTAATGATCTGCAACATAGAGGTTCAATATTAGATTCAAAATGAAATAAATTTTTTTTTTAATTTTTTTATTGTAGGTACTCTGATGGTCTCATTTCACTTTTGGATTTTATTTTCTTTAAAAAGATAGCTAGTTATGATCTGAAACATAAAGGTTTAATATTATATTCAAAATGACATAAATTTTTTGTTTCAATTTTTTTATTAAAGTTACTCTGGTGCTCTCATTTCTATTCTGGAGTTTATCTTCTTTGAAAAGATAGCTTGTAATGATCTGCAACATGAAGGTTTGATATCAGATTCGAAATGAAATAAATTTTTTGTTTTAATTTTTTTATTCTAGTTACTCTGATGCTCTAAATTTTTTAATGTAGTTTATCTTCTCTGAAAACATAGCTTGTAATGATCTGCAACATGAAGGTTCAATATTAGATTCAAAATGAAATAAATTTTTTTTTTGAATTTTTTTATTCTATTTACTCTGATGCTCTCATTTCTCTTCTGGAGTTAATCTTCTTTGAAAAGAAAGCTAGTTATGATCTGCAGCATGAAGGTTCAATATGAGATTCAAAATGGAATAAATTTTTTGTTTCAATTTCTTTATTCTAGGAACTCTGATGCTCTCATTCCTATTCTGGAGTTTATCTTCTCTGAAAATATAGTTAGTAATGATCTGCAACATGAAGGTTCAATATAAGATTCAAAATGAAATACATTTTTTGTTTTAATTTTTTTATTTTAGGTACTCTGATGCCCTCATTCCTCTTCTGGAGTTTATCTTCTTTGAAAAGATAGCTAGTTATGATCTGCAACATAAAGGTTTAATATAAGATTCAAAATGAAATAAATTTTTTGATTCAATTTTTTTATTCTAGATACCCTGGTGCTCTCATTTCTCTTCTGGAGTTTATCTTGTTTGAAAAGATAGCTAGTTATGATCTGCAACATGAAGGTTCAATATAAGATTCAAAATGAAATACATTTTTTTGTTTTAATTTTTTTATTTTAGGTAGTTGATGCTCTCATTCCTCTTCTGGAGTTAATCTTCTTTGAAAAGATAGCTAGTTATGATCTGCAACATAAAGGTTTAATATAAGATTCAAAATGAAATGAATTTTTTGATTCAATTTTTTTATTCTAGATACTCTGGTGCTCTCATTTCTCTTCTGGAGTTTATCTTGTTTGAAAAGATAGCTAGTTATGATCTGCAACATAAAGGTTTGATATAAGATTCAAAATGAAATAAATTTTTTGTTTAAATTTTTTTATTCAATTTACTCTGATGCTCTCATTTAGCTTCTGGATTTCATCTTCTTTGAAAAGATAGCTAGTTATGATCTGCAACATGAAGGTTCAATATAAGATTCAAAATGAAATACATTTTTTGTTTTAATTTTTTTATTTTAGGTAGTTGATGCTCTCATTCCTCTTCTGGAGTTAATCTTCTTTGAAAAGATAGCTAGTTATGATCTGCAACATAAAGGTTTAATATAAGATTCAAAATGAAATGAATTTTTTGATTCAATTTTTTTATTCTAGATACTCTGGTGCTCTCATTTCTCTTCTGGAGTTTATCTTGTTTGAAAAGATAGCTAGTTATGATCTGAAACATAAAGGTTTAATATTATATTCAAAATGAAATAAATTTTTTGTTTTAATTTTTTTATTCTAGGTACTCTGATGCTCTCATTTCTCTTCTGGAGTTTATCTTCTCTGAAAAGATAGCTAGTAATGATCTGCAACATGAAGGTTCAATATTAGATTCAAAATGAAATAAATTTTTTGTTTTAATTTTTTTATTCTAGGTACTCTGATGCTCTCATTTCTCTTTTGGAGTTTATCTTCTTTGAAAAGATAGCTAGTAATTATCTGCAACATAAAGGTTTGATATTAGATTGAAAATGGAAAAAATTTTTTTGTCCAAATTTTTTTTATTCTAGTTACTCTGATGCTCTCATTTTTCTTATGGAAATTATCTTCTTTGAAAAGATAGCTATTAATAAACTGCAACATAAAGGTTCAAAATTAGATTGAAAATGGAATAAATTTTTTGTTCAAATTTTTTTATTCTAGTTACTCTGATGCTCTCATTGTTCTTATGGAGTTTATCTCATTTTAAAAGATAGCTAGTAATGATCTGCAACATAAAGGTTTGATATTAGATTCAAAATGAAATACATTTTTTGTTTGATTTTTTTTTATTCTAGTTACTCTGATGCTCTCATTTTCCTCATGGAGATTCTCTTCTTTGAAAAGATAGCTAGTAATAATCTGCAGCATAAAGGTTTAATATTAGATTGAAAATGGAATAAATTTTTTGTTCAAATTTTTTCATTCTAGGTACTCTGATGCTCTCATTTTTCTCATGGAGTTCATCTTCTCTGGAAGATAGCTAGTAATGATCTGCAACATGAAGGTTCAATATTAGATTCAAAATGAAATAAATTTTTTGATTTAATTTCTTTATTCTAGGTACTCTGATGCTCTAATTTCTCTTTTGGAGTTTATCTTCTTTGAAAAGATAGCTAGTAATGATCTGCAACATAAACGTTTGATATTAGATTGAAAATGGAATAAATTTTTTTGTCCAAATTTTTTTTATTCTAGTTACTCTGATGCTCTCATTTTTCTTATGGAGATTATCTTCTCTGAAAATATAGCTAGTAATAATCTGCAACATAAAGGTTTAATATTAGATTGAAAATGGAATAAATTTTTTGTTCAAATTTTTTTATTCTAGGTACTCTGATGCTTTCATTTTTCTCATGCAGTTTATCTTTTCCGAAAGGAAGCAAGTAATGATCTGCAACATGAAGGTTTGATATTAGATTCAAAATTAAATGAATTTTTTGTTTCAATTTTTTTATTCTAGTTACTCTGATGCTCTCATTTTTCTTCTGGAGTTTATTTCTTCTGAAAAGATAGCTAGTAATAATCTACATAATCAACATGAAGGTTTAATATTAGATTCAAAATGAAATATATTTTTTGTTTAATTTTTTTTATTCTAGATACTCTGGTGCTCTCATTTCTCTTCTGGAGTTTATCTTCTTTGAAAAGAAAGCTAGTAATGATCTGCAACATAAAGGTTTGATATTAGATTGAAAATGGAATAAATTTTTTTGTCCATATTTTTTTTATTCTAGTTACTCTGATGCTCTCATTTCTCTTCTGGAGTTTATCTTCTTTGAAAAGAAAGCTAGTAATGATCTGCAACATAAAGGTTTGATATTAGATTGAAAATGGAATAAATTTTTTTGTCCAAATTTTTTTTATTCTAGTTACTCTGATGCTCTCATTTTTCTTATGGAGATTATCTTCTCTGAAAATATAGCTAGTAATGATCTGCAACATAAAGGTTTGATATTAGATTGAAAATGGAATAAATTTTTTTGTCCAAATTTTTTTTATTCTAGTTACTCTGATGCTCTCATTTATCTTCTGGAGTTCATCTTCTTTGAAAAGATAGCTAGTGATGATCTGCAACATGAAGGTTCAATATTAGATTCAAAATGAAATAAATTTTTTGATTTAATTTTTTCATTCTAGGTACTCTGATGCTCTAATTTCTCTTTTAGAGTTTATCTTCTTTGAGAAGATAGCTTGTAATGATCTGCAACATAAGGGTTTGATATTAGATTGAAAATGGAATAAATTTTTTTGTCCAAATTTTTTTTATTCTAGTTACTCTGATGCTCTCATTTCTCTTCTGGAGTTTATCTTCTTTGAAAAGAAAGCTAGTAATGATCTGCAACATAAAGGTTTGATATTAGATTGAAAATGGAATAAATTTTTTTGGTCCAAATTTTTTTTATTCTAGTTACTCTGATGCTCTCATTTTTCTTATGGAGATTATCTTCTCTGAAAATATAGCTAGTAATAATCTGCAACATAAAGGTTTAATATTAGATTGAAAATGGAATAAATTTTTTGATTCAATTTTTTTATTCTAGATACTCTGGTGCTCTCATTTCTCTTCTGGAGTTTATCTTGTTTGAAAAGATAGCTAGTTATGATCTGCAACATAAAGGTTTAATATAAGATTCAAAATGAAATTAATTTTTTGTTGAAATTTTTTTATTCAATTTACTCTGATGCTCTCATTTATCTTCTGGATTTCATCTTCTTTGAAAAGATAGCTAGTGATGATCTGCAACATGAAGGTTCAATATTAGATTTAAAATGAAATAAATTTCTGAGTTCATCTACTCTGGAAAGATAGCTAGTAATGATCTGCAACATAAAGGTTCAATATTAGATTCAGAATGAAATAAACTTTGTGTTTTGATTTTTCTATTCTAGTAACTCTGATGCTCTCATTTTTCTTATGGAGTTTATCTTCTCTGAAAAGATAGCTAGTAATGATCTGCAACATAGAGGTTCAATATTAGATTCAAAATGAAATAAATTTTTTGTTTTAATTTTTTTATTCTAGGTACTCTGATGGTCTCATTTCACTTTTGGAGTTTATTTTTTTTTAAAAGATAGCTAGTTATGATCTGAAACATAAAGGTTTAATATTATATTCAAAATGAAATAAATTTTTTGTTTTAATTTTTTTATTCTAGGTACTCTGATGCTCTCATTTCTCTTCTGGAGTTTATCTTCTCTGAAAAGATAGCTAGTAATGATCTGCAACATGAAGGTTCATTATTAGATTCAAAATGAAATAAATTTTTTGTTTTAATTTTTTTATTCTAGGTACTCTGATGCTCCCATTTCTCTTCTGGAGTTTATCTTCTTTGAAAAGATAGCTCGTTTTGATCTGCAACATAAAGGTTTAATATAAGATTCAAAATGAAATAAATTTTTTGATTCAATTTTTTTATTCTAGATACTCTGGTGCTCTCATTTCTCTTCTGGAGTTTATCTTGTTTGAAAAGATAGCTAGTTATGATCTGCAACATAAAGGTTCAATATAAGATTCAAAATGAAATAAATTTTTTGTTCAAATTTTTTTATTCAATTTACTCTGATGCTCTCATTTATCTTCTGGAGTTCATCTTCTTTGAAAAGATAGCTAGTGATGATCTACAACATGAAGGTTCAATATAAGATTTAAAATGAAATGAATTTCTGAGTTCATCTTCTCTGAAAACATAGCTAGTAATGATCTGCAACATAAAGGTTCAGTATTAGATTCAGAATGAAATAAACTTTGTGTTTTAATTTTTCTATTCTAGTAACTCTGATGCTCCCATTTTTCTTATGGAGTTTATCTTCTCTGAAAAGATAGCTAGTAATGATCTGCAAATATAGTTAGTAATGATCTGCAACATGAAGGTTCAATATAAGATTCAAAATGAAATACATTTTTTGTTTTAATTTTTTTATTTTAGGTACTCTGATGCTCTCATTCCTCTTCTGGAGTTTATCTTCTTTGAAAAGATAGCTAGTTATGATCTGAAACATAAAGGTTTAATATTATATTCAAAATGAAATAAATTTTTTGTTTTAATTTTTCTATTCTAGTAACTCTGATGCTCCCATTTTTCTTATGGAGTTTATCTTCTCTGAAAAGATAGCTAGTAATGATCTGCAACATAGAGGTTCAATATTAGATTCAAAATGAAATAAATTTTTTTTTTTAATTTTTTTATTCTAGGTACTCTGATGGTCTCATTTCACTTTTGGATTTTATGTTCTTTAAAAAGATAGCTAGTTATGATCTGAAACATAAAGGTTTAATATTATATTCAAAATGAAATAAATTTTTTGTTTCAATTTTTTTATTAAAGTTACTCTGGTGCTCTCATTTCTATTCTGGAGTTTATCTTCTTTGAAACGATAGCTAGTAATGATCTGCAACATGAAGGTTTGATATCAGATTCGAAATGAAATAAATTTTTTGTTTTAATTTTTTTATTCTAGTTACTCTGATGCTCTAAATTTTTTAATGTAGTTTATCTTCTCTGAAAACATAGCTTGTAATGATCTGCAACATGAAGGTTCAATATTAGATTCAAAATGAAATAAATTTTTTGTTTGAATTTTTTTATTCTATTTACTCTGATGCTCTCATTTCTCTTCTGGAGTTAATCTTCTTTGAAAAGAAAGCTAGTTATGATCTGCAGCATGAAGGTTCAATATGAGATTCAAAATGGAATAAATTTTTTGTTTTAATTTCTTTATTCTAGGAACTCTGATGCTCTCATTCCTATTCTGGAGTTTATCTTCTCTGAAAATATAGTTAGTAATGATCTGCAACATGAAGGTTCAATATAAGATTCAAAATGAAATACATTTTTTGTTTTAATTTTTTTATTTTAGGTACTCTGATGCTCTCATTCCTCTTCTGGAGTTTATCTTCTTTGAAAAGATAGCTAGTTATGATCTGCAACATAAAGGTTTAATATAAGATTCAAAATGAAATAAATTTTTTGATTCGATTTTTTTATTCTAGATACTCTGGTGCTCTCATTTCTCTTCTGGAGTTTATCTTGTTTGAAAAGATAGCTAGTTATGATCTGCAACATGAAGGTTCAATATAAGATTCAAAATGAACTACATTTTTTGTTTTAATTTTTTTATTTTAGGTAGTTGATGCTCTCATTCCTCTTCTGGAGTTAATCTTCTTTGAAAAGATAGCTAGTTATGATCTGCAACATAAAGGTTTAATATAAGATTCAAAATGAAATGAATTTTTTGATTCAATTTTTTTATTCTAGATACTCTGGTGCTCTCATTTCTCTTCTGGAGTTTATCTTGTTCGAAAAGATAGCTAGTTATGATCTGCAACATAAAGGTTTAATATAAGATTCAAAATGAAATAAATTTTTTGTTGAAATTTTTTTATTCAATTTACTCTGATGCTCTCATTTATCTTCTGGATTTCATCTTCTTTGAAAAGATAGCTAGTGATGATCTGCAACATGAAGGTTCAATATTAGATTTGAAATGAAATAAATTTCTGAGTTCATCTACTCTGAAAAGATAGCTAGTAATGATCTGCAACATAAAGGTTCAATATTAGATTCAGAATGAAATAAACTTTGTGTTTTAATTTTTCTATTCTAGTAACTCTGATGCTCTCATTTTTCTTATGGAGTTTATCTTCTCTAAAAAGATAGCTAGTAATGATCTGCAACATAGAGGTTCAATATTAGATTCAAAATGAAATAAATTTTTTGTTTTAATTTTTTTATTCTAGGTACTCTGATGGTCTCATTTCACTTTTGGAGTTTATTTTTTTTTTAAAGATAGCTAGTTATGATCTGAAACATAAAGGTTTAATATTATATTCAAAATGAAATAAATTTTTTGTTTTAATTTTTTTATTCTAGGTACTCTGATGCTCTCATTTCTCTTCTGGAGTTTATCTTCTCTGAAAAGATAGCTAGTAATGATCTGCAACATGAAGGTTCAATATCAGATTCAAAATGAAATAAATTTTTTGTTTTAATTTTTTTATTCTAGGTACTCTGATGCTCTCATTTCTCTTTTGGAGTTTATCTTCTTTGAAAAGATAGCTAGTAATTATCTGCAACATAAAGGTTTGATATTAGATTGATAATGGAAAACATTTTTTTGTCCAAATTTTTTTTATTCTAGTTACTCTGATGCTCTCATTTTTCTTATGGAAATTATCTTCTTCGAAAAGATAGCTATTAATAAACTGCAACATAAAGGTTCAAAATTAGATTGAAAATGGAATAAATTTTTTGTTCAAATTTTTTTATTCTAGTTACTCTGATGCTCTCATTGTACTTATGGAGTTTATCTCATTTTAAAAGATAGCTAGTAATGATCTGCAACATAAAGGTTTGATATTAGATTCAAAATGAAATACATTTTTTGTTTGAATTTTTTTCATTCTAGTTACTCTGATGCTCTCATTTTCCTCATGGAGATTCTCTTCTTTGAAAAGATAGCTAGTAATAATCTGCAGCATAAAGGTTTAATATTAGATTGAAAATGGAATAAATTTTTTGTTCAAATTTTTTCATTCTAGGTACTCTGATGCTCTCATTTTTCTCATGGAGTTCATCTTCTCTGGAAGATAGCTAGTAATGATCTGCAACATGAAGGTTCAATATTAGATTTAAAATGAAATAAATTTTTTGATTTAATTTATTTATTCTAGGTACTCTGATGCTCTAATTTCTCTTTTGGGGTTTATCTTCTTTGAAAAGATAGCTAGTAATGATCTGCAACATAAACGTTTGATATTAGATTGAAAATGGAATAAATTTTTTTGTCCAAATTTTTTTTATTCTAGTTACTCTGATGCTCTCATTTTTCTTATGGAGATTATCTTCTCTGAAAATATAGCTAGTAATGATCTGCAACATAAAGGTTTGATATTAGATTGAAATGGAATGAATTTTTTTGTCCAAATTTTTTTTTATTCTAGTTACTCTGATGCTCTCATTTTTCTCATGGAAATTATCTTCTTTGAAAAGATAGCTAGTAATAAACTGCAACATAAAGGTTCAATATTAGATTGAAAATGGAATAAATTTTTTGTTCAAATTTTTTTATTCTAGTTACTCTGATGCTCTCATTGTTCTTATGGAGTTTATCTCATTTTAAAAGATAGCTAGTAATGATCTGCAACATAAATGTTTGATATTAGATTCAAAATGAAATACATTTTTTGTTTGAATTTTTTTTATTCTAGTTACTCTGATGCTCTCATTTTTCTCATGGGGATTATCTTCTTTGAAAAGATAGCTAGTAATAATCTGCAGCATAAAGGTTTAATATTAGATTGAAAATGGAATAAATTTTGTGTTCAAATTCTTTTATTCTAGGTACTCTGATGCTCTCATTTTTCTCATGGAGTTTATCTTCTCTGGAAGATAGCTAGTAATGATCTGCAACATGAAGGTTTGATATCAGATTCAAAATGAAATAAATTTTTTGTTTTAATTTTTTTATTCTAGTTACTCTGATGCTCTAAATTTTTTTATGTAGTTTATCTTCTCTGAAAAGATAGCTTGTGATGATCTGCAACATGAAGGTTCAATATTAGATTCAAAATGAAATAAATTTTTTGATTTAATTTTTTTATTCTAGGTACTCTGATGCTCTCATTTCTCTTTTGGAGTTTATCTTCTTTGAAAAGATAGCTAGTAACGATCTGCAACATAAAGGTTTGATATTAGATTGAAAATGGAATAAATTTTTTTGTCCAAATTTTTTTTATTCTAGTTACTCTGATGCTCTCATTTTTCTTATGGAGATCATCTTCTCTGAAAATATAGCTAGTAATAATCTGCAACATAAAGGTTTAATATTAGATTGAAAATGGAATAAATTTTCTGTTCAAATTCTTTTATTCTAGGTACTTTGATGCTCTCATTTTTCTCATGCAGTTTATCTTCTCTGAAAGGAAGCAAGTAATGATCTGCAACATAAAGGTTTGATATTAGATTCAAAATGAAATAGATTTTTTGGTTAAATTTTTTTATTCTATTTACTCTGATGCTCTCATTTCTCTTCTGGAGTTCATCTTCTTTGAAAAGATAGCCAGTGATGATCTGCAACATAAAGGTTCAATATGAGATTCAAAATGGAATAAATTTTTTGTTTTAATTTTTTTATTCTAGGAACTCTGATGCTCTCATTTCTATTCTGGAGTTTATCTTCTCTGAAAAGATAGCTAGTAATGATCTGCAACATGATGGTTGGATATTAGAATCAAAATGAAATAAATTTTTTGTTTTAATTTTTTTATTCTAGTTACTCTGATGCCCTCAGTTTTCTTATGGTTTTTATCTTCTTCGAAAAGATAGCTCTTAAGGATCTGCAACATAAAGGTTCAATATTAGATTCAGAATGAAATAAACTTTTTGTTTTGATTTTTTTATTCTAGTAACTCATTTTTCTTATGGAGTTCATTTTCTTGAAAAGATAGCTAGTAATGATTTGCAACATGAAGGTTCAATATAAGATTCAAAATGAAATACATTTTTTGTTTCAATTTTTTTATTTTAGGTACTCTGATGCTCTCATTCCTCTTCTGGAGTTTATCTTCTTTGAAAAGATAGCTAGTTATGATCTGCAACATAAAGGTTTAATATAAGATTCAAAATGAAATAAATTTTTTGATTCAATTTTTTTATTCTAGATACTCTGGTGCTCTCATTTCTCTTCTGGAGTTTATCTTGTTTGAAAAGATGGCTAGTTATGATCTGCGACATAAAGGTTTAATATAAGATATAAAATTAAATAAATTTTTTGTTTAAATTTTTTTATTCAATTTACTCTGATGCTCTCATTTATCTTCTGGAGTTCATCTTCTTTGAAAAGATAGCTAGTGATGATCTGCAACATAAAGGTTCAATATAAGGTTCAAAATGAAATAAATTTCTGAGTTCATTTTCTCTGAAAAGATAGCTAGTAATGATCTGCAACAAAAAGGTTCAATATTAGATTCAGAATGAAATAAACTTTGTGTTTTAATTTTTCTATTCTAGTAACTCTGATGCTCTCATTTTTCTTATGGAGTTTATCTTCTCTGAAAGGATAGCTAGTAATGATCTGCAACATAGAGGTTCAATATCAGATTCAAAATGAAATAAATTTTTTTAATTCAAGGTACTCTGATGGTCTCATTTCACTTTTGGAGTTTATTTTCTTTGAAAAGATAGCTAGTTATGATCTGAAACATAAAGGTTTTATATTATATTGAAAATAAAATAAATTTTTTGTTTTAATTTTTTTATTATAGTTACTCTGGTGCTCTCATTTCTATTCTGGAGTTTATCTTCTTTGAAAAGATAGCTAGTAATGATCGGCAATATAAAGGTTCCATATAAGATTCATAAGGAAATAAATTTTTTGATTCAATTTTTTTATTCTAGATACTCTGGTGCTCTCATTTCTCTTCTGGAGTTTATCTTGTTTGAAAAGATGGCTAGTTATGATCTGCAACATAAAGGTTTAATATAAGATATAAAATGAAATAAATTTTTTGTTTAAATTTTTTTATTCAATTTACTCTGATGCTCTCATTTATCTTCTGGAGTTCATCTTCTTTGAAAAGATAGCCAGTGATGATCTGCAACATAAAGGTTCAATATGAGATTCAAAATGGAATAAATTTTTTGTTTTAATTTTTTTATTCTAGGAACTCTGATGCTCTCATTTCTATTCTGGAGTTTATCTTCTCTGAAAAGATAGCTAGTAATGATCTGCAACATGATGGTTGGATATTAGAATCAAAATGAAATAAATTTTTTGTTTTAATTTTTTTATTCTAGTTACTCTGATGCCCTCAGTTTTCTTATGGTTTTTATCTTCTTCGAAAAGATAGCTCTTAAGGATCTGCAACATAAAGGTTCAATATTAGATTCAGAATGAAATAAACTTTTTGTTTTGATTTTTTTATTCTAGTAACTCATTTTTCTTATGGAGTTCATTTTCTTGAAAAGATAGCTAGTAATGATTTGCAACATGAAGGTTCAATATAAGATTCAAAATGAAATACATTTTTTGTTTCAATTTTTTTATTTTAGGTACTCTGATGCTCTCATTCCTCTTCTGGAGTTTATCTTCTTTGAAAAGATAGCTAGTTATGATCTGCAACATAAAGGTTTAATATAAGATTCAAAATGAAATAAATTTTTTGATTCAATTTTTTTATTCTAGATACTCTGGTGCTCTCATTTCTCTTCTGGAGTTTATCTTGTTTGAAAAGATGGCTAGTTATGATCTGCGACATAAAGGTTTAATATAAGATATAAAATTAAATAAATTTTTTGTTTAAATTTTTTTATTCAATTTACTCTGATGCTCTCATTTATCTTCTGGAGTTCATCTTCTTTGAAAAGATAGCTAGTGATGATCTGCAACATAAAGGTTCAATATAAGGTTCAAAATGAAATAAATTTCTGAGTTCATTTTCTCTGAAAAGATAGCTAGTAATGATCTGCAACAAAAAGGTTCAATATTAGATTCAGAATGAAATAAACTTTGTGTTTTAATTTTTCTATTCTAGTAACTCTGATGCTCTCATTTTTCTTATGGAGTTTATCTTCTCTGAAAGGATAGCTAGTAATGATCTGCAACATAGAGGTTCAATATCAGATTCAAAATGAAATAAATTTTTTTAATTCAAGGTACTCTGATGGTCTCATTTCACTTTTGGAGTTTATTTTCTTTGAAAAGATAGCTAGTTATGATCTGAAACATAAAGGTTTTATATTATATTGAAAATAAAATAAATTTTTTGTTTTAATTTTTTTATTATAGTTACTCTGGTGCTCTCATTTCTATTCTGGAGTTTATCTTCTTTGAAAAGATAGCTAGTAATGATCGGCAATATAAAGGTTCCATATAAGATTCATAAGGAAATAAATTTTTTGATTCAATTTTTTTATTCTAGATACTCTGGTGCTCTCATTTCTCTTCTGGAGTTTATCTTGTTTGAAAAGATGGCTAGTTATGATCTGCAACATAAAGGTTTAATATAAGATATAAAATGAAATAAATTTTTTGTTTAAATTTTTTTATTCAATTTACTCTGATGCTCTCATTTATCTTCTGGAGTTCATCTTCTTTGAAAAGATAGCTAGTGATGATCTGCAACATAAAGGTTCAATATTAGGTTTAAAATGAAATAAATTTCTGAGTTCATCTTCTCTGAAACGATAGCTAGTAATGATCTGCAACAAAAAGGTTCAATTATAGATTCAGAATGAAATAAACTTTGTGTTTTAATTTTTCTATTCTAGTAACTCTGATGCTCTCATTTTTCTTATGGAGTTTATCTTCTCTGAAAAGATAGCTAGTAATGATCTGCAACATAGAGGTTCAATATCAGAATCAAAATGAAATAAATTTTTTGTTTTAATTTTTTTATTCTAGGTACTCTGATGGTCTCATTTCACTTTTGGAGTTTATCTTCTTTGAAAAAATAGCTAGTAATGATCGGCAATATAGAGGTTCCATATAAGATTCCTGAAGAAATAAATTTTTTGTTTTGATTTTTTTATTCTAGGTACTCTGATGGTCTCATTTCACTTTTGGAGTTTATTTTCTTTGAAAAGATAGCTAGTTATGATCTGAAACATAAAGGTTTAATATTATATTGAAAATAAAATAAATTTTTTGTTTTAATTTTTTTATTATAGTTACTCTGATGCTCTCATTTCTCTTCTGGAGTTTATCGTCATTGAAAAGATAGCTAGTAATAATCTGCAACATAAATGTTTAATATTAGATTGAAAATGGAATAAATTTTTTGTTCAATTTTTTTTATTCTGGGCACTCTGATGCTCTCATTTCTATTCTGGAGTTTATCTTCTCTGAAAGGTAGCTGGTAATGATCTGCAACATAAAGGCTTGATATTAGATTCAAAATGAAATGAATTACAAAAAAAACGTGATGAACAATACGAGAATTAATCGGATATTTCGAAAAATCGACTTTTGGTTAAAAAATATTTTCAAAAAAAGAGTGAAAGTACCCGCGAACTATTCGATAATGACTTGCAATTGAATTGCCCGACGTTATTATATCGATTTATTCAAAATACGTGATAAACAATTCGAGAATTGATCGGATATTTCGAAAAATCGACTTTTGGTGAGAAAATATTTTCAAAAAAAGAGTGTAAGGACCCGCGAACTATTTGATATTGATTTAAAATTACATTGCCAGACGTTATTGCATCGGTTTATTCGAATTACGTGATGAAGAATTCGAGAATCAATCGGATATTTCGAAAAATCGACTTTTGGTTAAAAAATATTTTCATTGCCCCTCCAAAATACGTGATAAACAATTCGCTAATTAATCGGATATTTCGAAAAATCGACTTTTAGTTGAAAAATATTTTCAATAAAAAAATATAAGGACCCGCGAACTATTCGATAATGATTTAAAATTACATTGCCTGACGTTATTATATTGATTTTTCCAAAATACGTGATAAACAATTCGAGAATTAATCGGATATTTCGAAAAATCGACTTTTGGGTGAAAATATTTTCAAAAAAAGGGTATAAAGACCCGCGAAATATTCGATATTGATTTAAAATTACATTGCCCGACGTTATTGCAACGATTTATTCAAAAAACGTGATACACAATTCGAGAATTAATCGAATTTCGAAAAATCGACTTTTGGTTAGGAAATATTTTCAAAAAGAGAGTATAAGGACCCGCGAACTATTTGATATTGATTTAAAATTACATTGCCCGACGTTATTGCATCGATTTATTCAAAATACGTGATGAACAATTCGCGAATTATTATCATTTATTTATTTATTTATTTATTTATATCCCGACTCTCCTAGGTCTCTGTGAGTCCCCTCAGAAGCTCAGAGCTTGTGCGAGTTAGGAGACCCGGTTGTGTTCTGTGTAGGTTTTGTTAATTAATCGGATATTTCGAAGAATCGACTTTTGGGTGAAAATATTTTCAAAAAAAGGGTATAAAGACCCGCGAAATATTCGATATTGATTTAAAATTACATTGCCCGACGTTATTGCAACGATTTATTCAAAAAACGTGATACACAATTCGAGAATTAATCGAATTTCGAAAAATCGACTTTTGGTTAGAAAATATTTTCAAAAAGAGAGTATAAGGACCCGCGAACTATTTGATATTGATTTAAAATTACATTGCCCGACGTTAATGCATCGATTTATTCGAATGTGAAAAAGAATTCGAGAATCAATCGGATATTTCGAAAAATCGACTTTTGGTTGAAAAATATTTTCATTTCCCATACAAAATACGTGATAAACAATTCGCGAATTCATCGGATATTTCGAAAAATCGACTTTTGGTTGAAAAGTATTTTCAAAAAAAGAATATAAGGACCCGCGAACTATTTGATATTGATTTAAAATTACATTGCCTGACGTTATTATATCGGTTCATCCAAAATACGTGATAAACAATTCGAGAATTAATCGGATATTTCGAAAAATCGACTTTTGGGTAAAAAAATATTTTAAGAAAAAGAGTATAAGGACCCGCGAACTATTCGATATTGATTTAAAATTACATTGCCTGACGTTATTATATCGGTTCATCCAAAATATGTGATAAACAATTCGAGAATTAATCGGATATTTCGAAAAATCGACTTTTGGGTGAAAAAATATTTTAAGAAAAAGAGTATAAGGACCCGCGAACTATTCGATATTGATTTAAAATTACATTGCCCGACGTTATTGCATCGATTTATTCAAAATACCTGAAAAACAATTCGAGAATTTATCGGATATTTCGAAAAATCGACTTTTGGTTAGAAAATATTTTGAAAAACGGTATAAGGACCTGCGAACTATTCGAAATTGATTTAAAATTACATTGCCCGACATTATTGCATCGATTTATTCGAAATACGTGATGAAGAATTCGAGAATTAATAGGATATTTCGAAGAATCGACTTTTGGGTGGAACATATTTTCGAGAAAATAGTATAAGGACCCGCAAACTATTCGATATTGATTTAAAATAACATTGCCTGACGTTATTGCATCGATTTATCCGAAGTACGAGATGAAGAATTCGAGAATTAATCGGATATTTCGAAAAATCGACTTTTGGGTGAAGATATTTTCAAAAAAAGAGTATAAGGACCCTCGAACTATTCGAAATTTTGATTTAGAATTACATTGCCCGACGTTATTGCATCGATTTATTCGAAATACATGATAAAGAATTCGAGAATTAATCGGATATTTCGAAAAATCGACTTTTGGGTAAAAATATTCTCAAAAAAAAAAGTATAAGGACCCGCGAACTATTCGATATTGATTTAAAATTACATTGCCCGACGTTATTGCATCGATTCATTCGAAATACGTGATAAAGAATTCGAGAATTAATCGGATATTTCGAAAAATCGAATTTTGGGTAAAAAATATTTTCAAAAAAAGAGTAAAAGGTCCCGTGAACTGTTCAATATTGTTTTAAAATTACATTGCTCTACTTTATTGCATCGATTTATCGGAGATACGTAAAAATTGACTCATTTCAAAAGTTTTCTATGTGTACTTACGATTTTTCCTGATTCTATCACTTCAAAACACTGAACAAAACACGTATTCCTAACTCCCGTGTGCCGTGAGTCAATGACTCATCTCTCCCGCAATTACTCCACACGCCAAAAACCGATTTTCACTATAATTCATTAGCGCTCCGAATATCGACTATCTCGTATCGCTTCCCGATTAGAACTGATTCATAGTCAATCCTTTGTTCGAAAATATGAATAATCGCTTACATCACCATGAATCATCGGGTGCGCGCATATCGCATTTAGTCCTCGTTTCTATGGAAACCAATGTGTTATTCCATATAAGGGGTTTGTTAAAAAAATCTCGGAGTGAGTCGGGGCGAGTTCGATGAACGGTGGCATCTTCATGTGGATTTCGCCAACCGCATAGAAAAAAGCGTATAACTCCGCCGCTGTGAGTCCTAGCGACGTGGCGTTCGTGCCATCGGGGTGCTTAGGGCATAAGGAGTTCACCGGTGCATTTTCGCAACTGCGCATGCTAAGATGGAAACTCGAATAACTCCGCTGCTGTCGTTCCTATCGAGGTGGCGTCCGTGTCATTGGGGTGCTGAGAGTATAAGGAACCGTCCGGTTCATTTCCGCAACTGCGCATGCGCAGATGGAAATGTGAATAACTCCGCTGTTTTTAGTCCTATCGAGGTGGCGTTCGGGCCATTGAGGTGCTGAGAGAATGAGGCGTCAGTGTGCCCATATATTTTGCGCATGCGCGAACTCCTATTATGTAAATTCTCATCTATTCGGCCTAGAGAGAGGCGATTTTCGGTAGAGGAAGACTCTCGGGTCGTGCGAATGCTCCTGCGTAGTTGTGGATGCGCCTTTTGCGGGGAGTTAATGTAATGAATGGCAAAATTCTTCCTTTCATCGTTTTTAAATTGTTCGGTTTGTCCACTTCTTTCGGCGCGCTTGTTTCTATGAACTACCAATACCTTTTTCGGGCCTAAGCTTCATGGGTTTTATAATTGTGGAAGTATTGGCATGTTTTCAGGGTGAATCAAGGACGTAGATTTCGAATCTCGAGAGCTGTTTCATGAAAAGAGAAATTTGAGTCTTTCTGATATTTTGAATATATTTCGGTGATTCTATCTTCATAAAAATAAAATGACATTATTTGTGTGTCAACACTGAAGGCCGTCTTGGCCATATGAATGATATGACAAAAGTTCTTTTCAAGGAAGTACATAGGGTGATTCCAAATTCGACGTGAACCATGTTAGTATGACTCGTTTGCTGTCATTTGAGCCATATTTATTGATATCCGAAAATCAACACTTTACGAGTTATTTTTTTGTGTTTTTTGAAAAATTACTCACCTTACTCCATTTTTCGATAATTTTTTTCACGTTGAGCGAGTTTGATTATAATTTTGGATTATTATCATCAGAAAAGGATATGATATGTATGAAAAGAGCGAAAATATGCTGTAATAGATGTTGAAAAAGAATATGTATGATTTGAAAGTCGCTATATGAAGAAAAGAATAATCAATATCTAATATCTGCAACTTTCGAACTCCACAATTTTTGTATGACAAAACTATTTTAAAAACCTTTCCAAATCCCTTCTTTATTTCTCAGAAGGGTTTCGTTAAAATGCAGGCACTAGTTTCGTTACAGCAGACTTTGATTCGAAAGGGGATATAAGCAAAGAAAGAAAAGTAACGAATTAGATATTTTTTTATTGCAATTTAACTCAAAATTTCATTAAGATATTTATTCATAAATTAGGTTCGAAATGTACTCCATCATTCCTTAGACAAGCACGTGCCAAAATTTTGTCCAGCTCGCATGACCAGAACCATAGAAACCCACAATTTATGTATGACAAAAGTATTTTAAAAATCTTTCCAAATTCCTTCTTTATTTCTTAAAAGGGTTTCGTTAGAATGCAGGCACTAGTTTCGTTACAGCAGACTTTGATTTGAAAGGGGAAATAAGCAAAGAAAGAAAAGTAACGAATAAAATATTTTTTTATTGCAATTTAACTCAAAATTTCATTAAGATATTTATTCATAAATTATGTTCGAAATGTACTCCACCATTCCTTGGACAAGCACGTGCCAAAATTTTGTCCAGCTCGCATGACCAGAACCATAGAAACCATAGAAAATTAGAACTTTGTAATGGAAAGGCCTAGGAACTTGAAATTTTCAGGATAGGTGTGGATCTCGAATGTCGCGGTCGCGTTCATCAATAAGCAAATTAGACTAGGGGTTCCGTAAATATGGCCGTTTGAAATTCGGTTTTCTTGATAATTTCGAAACTATGGATTTGATCATGACTGAATTTTGTATTTTAATTGAGAATGATATAATCGAGCTACAATTTCGCCGATCACTTTCATCAATGAGCAGAATTAGACTAGGGGTTTCGTTAATATAGCCGTTCAAACTATATTTTCCCTGATAATTTCGAAAATACCTATTGGATTGAAATGAAACTTCGCACATATATGAAGAATAATGTACTCAAACTGCATACGTGAGAAATTTTGTCCAGATCGCATTACCACGACCATAGATACCGTAGAAAATTCTAGCTAATTATCAACAAAAAAAATGGTCACCAAAGCACTGACGTGAAGTTTGAATTTCCGCGTAAGTTTGAAATTTTCTTTGACAGCCGTCAAAATCTTTCCAATTGGTTTCTAAAACTGGAGAATGCGAATCTACCCACAAGGTGCATGTACGAGCGCTCAAAAGCTCCTGCCTTCACGGCAGTGCTTTTCGTAATTTTAAGATATTATCACTCTCTGCTTTCTATTTCGTGAATAGCTTCTAAAAAATTCAATTGCTTGCCTCTAACACCACATGTTTTCAGTTTACTCAAGAGTAATTCATGATCGACACAGTCAAATGCCTTAGAAATCTCCAAAAACAGCCCCTGGGGTATATCTTCTCCTTCCATAGCATCCAATACTGCAAGGGTTAATTCATAAATAGCAGTTTCAGAATTTTTGCCCTTCATATAACCATGCTGATTTTTAAAAATGATGTTAAATTCTTTGAATAATTTCAACAGGCGAATAGCAATGAGTTTTTCAAAAATTTTCGAGAACGAGCTTAAGAAACTCATTGGCCTATAATTTCCCAAATCATCTTGACATCCTTTTTGAGCGCTCGTACTACTTACACGAGGGCTATATCATTTCACGTGCTAGAGCATAATATTATTAGACCTTCGAAGTCAAACTGGTCTTGTCCATTGCATATTGTTCCAAAAAAAGATGGATCTATCAGACCATGCGGAGATTACAGAAGACTGAATGCACAAACATTACCAGATCGTTATCCTATTCCAAGAATAGACGATTTTCATCATATACTCAAACATTCGAACATATTTTCCAAAATCGAAAATTTAAGGCATATTTCCAAATTCCCATAGCAGATTAAGATAAAAGCAAAACAGCTGTTATAACACCTTTTGGCCTTTTCGAATATAACTGCATGAGTTTTGGTTTATGCAACGCAGGATCAACATTTCAAAGATTTATGCATCAAGTTTTCAACAGATTAGACTTCCTTATATAGACGACATCTTGTTCGCTTCTTCGTCAAAAGAAGAACATCGAAAACACTTAACGCTGGTTTTCGAACGGTTGAGCCAGTATGGACTTCGGATTAATACGTCCAAATCCATAATAGCAGTAAAAGAAGTATACTTTTTACGACATAGAATCACAGCAAGTGGATCGAAACCACTGCCAGAAAAAGTGCAAGCGATCAGAGATTACAAACAACCACTTACAGTGCGTGAACTTCGCACGTTCTTAGGCATAATTAGTTTTTATCGCAGATATATTGAAAATGCAGCAGAAATGCAAGCTAGTCTTCATGATCATAAAAAAGGTTCAAAGAAAAATGACCATCGTTTAATAAGCTGGACATCTGAAGCTGAAATCCAATTTAATAAATGCAAAGAGAGTCTGATAAATGCCACATCGCTAACTTACCCTAATCCTGATGCACCAATAGCATTATTTACAGACGCATCAGAAAAATCAATAGGAGCAGTACTACAACAGTACGAACCCTCAGGTTGGAGACCTATTGCATTTTTTACAAAAAAGCTCAACTCAGCTCAGAAACACTACAGTACATAGGAATCTCCCTAGCTGTAATGCAATTCAGACATTACTTAGCACCAAGAGAGTTCAAAATATTAACGGATCATAAACCTATAACATTCGCTCTCAGACAAAAAAATTACGCAAAGCACTGCCGTGAAGGCAGGAGCTTTTGAGCGCTCGTACATGCACCTTGTAGGTAGATTCGCATTTTCCAGTTTTAGAAATAAATTGAAGGAGTTTCCGACAGCTGTCAAATGATTCTGAAACTTAGGCGAAACTCCAGAATTCATGTCAGTGCTTCAGCAATTTTTTTCGATAATTAGCTAGAATTTTCTACGGTATCTATGGTCTTGGTGATGCGATCTGGACAAAATTTCGCACGTAGTTTGAATACACTATTCCTCATCTAGGAGCAAAATTTCATCCCAATGAAATCGGAAGTTTCGTAATTATCGGGAACAGAATATTTTGAACGGCCATATTTACGAAACCCCTAGTCTTATTTTGCTCATTGATGAACGTGACCGTGAAATTCGCGATCCAAACCCACCCTGAAAATTTCAAGTTCCTAGGCCTTTCCCTTCGGAAGTTATAATTTTCTATGGTTTCTATGGTTCTGGTCATGCGATCTGGACAAAATGTTGCTTTAATATATCATTCTCGTTTAAAATACAAAATCTTATCTCGATCGAATCCGTAGTTTCGAAATTATCGAGAAAACAAAATTTCAAACAACCGTATTTACGGAACCCCTAGTATAATTCTCCTCATTGATGAACGTGAAAGCCACATTTCAGATCTATACCTATCCTGAAAATTTCAAGTCCCTAGGCCTTTCCGTTCGAAAGTTATGATTTTCTATGGTTTCTATGTTTCTGGTCATGCGATCTAGAGAAATGTAGCTTGAATATATCATTCTCCATTAGTATCGTGACATCGTGACGAAATGATATAACCCTTGTGTAAGTAGTACGAGCGCTCAAAAATGAGAAAGCTTTACCTCGTCGATTGCGTCAGTTGCAATATATTCCCCAATTTTCGACAAATATCAATCACGTAGAAGGAAAAGACAATATCATTGCTGATGCTTTGTCAAGATGATCCTGAACTTGAAGAATTACGTTTGAATCCTAAACTTCAGTTCAAAAAATATCAAATGGATTCTGGAAAACAAATTTGGTGCGATATATCAACTCAAAATATACGAGCATATATTCCAAAAATTTAGAAAAGCACTGCCGTGAAGGCAGGAGCTTTTGAGCGCTCGTACATGCACCTTGTAGGTAGATTCGCATTTTCCAGTTTTAGAAATCAATTGAAGGAATTTTTGACAGCTGTCAAAAAAATTTTTAAACTTAGGCGAAACTCCCGACTTCATGTCAGTGCTTCAGCGGATCAATTTTTTGTCGATAATTCGCAAGAATTTTCTACGGTATCTATGGTCCAGGTGATGCGATCTGGACAAAATTTTGCACGTAGTCTGAGAACATTATTCCTCAGCTAGGTGCAAAACATTCATTCCAATCCGATCAGTAGTTTCGAAACTATCAGGAAAAAAATAGTTTGAACGGCCATATTTACGGAACCCCTAGTCTTGGTTTTCCTCATTGATGAGCGTGACCGTGAAATTCGCGATCCAAACCCACCCTGGAAATTTCAAGTCCATAGGCCTTCCCGTTCGGAAGTTATGATTTTCTATGGTTTCTATAGATCTGGTCGTGCGATCTAGAGAAATGTTCCTTGAATATATCATTCTCCATTAGTATACAGAAGTTCGTCACGATCGAATCTGTAGTTTGGAAATTATCAAGAAAACTAAATTTCAAACGACCATATTTACGGAACCCCTGGTATAATTTTGCTCATAGATGAAAGTGATCACGACAATCGAGATCCACACCTATTCTGAAAATTTCAAGTCCCTAGGCGTTTCCGTTCAAAAGTTACAATTTTCTATGTTTTCTATGGTTCTGGTGATGCGAGCTGAACAAAATTTTGCATGTAGCTTGAACACCTCATTTTCCATTAGATTGCAGAATATCATCTCGATCGAATCTGTAGTTTCAAAGTAATCAGGAAAACAAAAGTTCGAGCGGCCATATTTACGGAACCCCTCGACGAATTTTGCCCAATAACGAACTTAACCGCGGCATTCGAGATTCGAACCTATCCTGAAAATTTCAAGTTTCTAGGACATTCCGTTCGAGAGTTATCTTGTATACGGCCGAACGGACGGCCGGACGGACGGCCGGACGGACGGACGGACGGACAGACTCGAATTTTCCGACGGATTCGTCATCAGTGAGTCGAACATAGTCGTTTGAGACCATTTTTGGCTCCAAATTCGAAAAATACAGACATCGTGACGAAATGATATAGCCCTCGTGTAACTAGTACGAGCGCTCAAAAACACTGAGATTCGAAATATTAAAACATTTTCACAATTTTGCACACTCAGGTATCAAAAGCAGTGTCAAAGAAATTTCGTCAAAAATGATTTGGTCAGGAATGAAACGGGATATTCGAAAATGGACACAAGCCTGTATCGATTGCCAACGAAATAAAGTCACGAGACATGCGAAGTCAAAACTAGGCAATTTCGAAAAAGCTGATGGCAGATTTAATGTGGTCCACATAGACATTATAGGACCATTTCCACCTTCCCGAGACAAAATTTATTGCTCAACATGTATCGACAGATTAACTAGGTGGATGGAAGTTATTTCCATGTGCAATATGAACGCAGAGACGGTCTCGAAATTATTTTATGAAAATTGGATCGCCCGATTTGGAACTCCAGCTACAATTGTCACCGATCAAGGCAGACAATTCGAAAGTGAACTTTTCAAAAATTTAGCAGCACTACGTGGAACGTCTTTGAAACATACAACCTCTTACCATCCTCAATCAAATGGCAAAATCGAAAGATTACACAGAACATCAAAAGCAGCAATCAGGGCACATAAAAATCCCCGTTGGACCGTATCCCTGCCTACAGTTTTGTTGGGACTGAGAACAGCGGTGAGAGAAGACGCCGATCATTCAATAGCAGAAATGACGTACGGAAGAACAATACGTGTCCCTGGAGAATTTTTCAATCCACCAACAATAAAAATTAATACGGATAATTTTGCAGCAGAATTACGAAAACATATGGCACAGCTGAAACCTACACTTGCAAGAGAAAACACTTCCAGATCTGTATATGTTCATAAAGATTTAGGTACATGTAAGTACTCACATCTTTTTTAGAACAGATAGAGTAAAGAAATCTTTGGAGTTCCCGTATGAAGGTCCATTCAAGGTACTCCAACGATTCGAAAATATTCGATTCGAACGTTTCGAAAAGAACTTCACAATACGTTTGAAGGGAAAGCACGTCAATATATCCATAGATCGACTCAAACCAGCCTACATTATCAAGGATGATATTCCAGCAACGAGCAACAACTCAAATGGAACAGCTAATAACCATTTAGCTACAACCCCGACGAAAACGACGAGGAGTGGCAGAGTAGTGCGATTTCCGACCAAATACTTATCGTGAAAAGTGCGGTAAGGTATTACGGTTGTGCGGGCTAGTGACTTGCGAATGAAAATAAACAATTCAAGTTATATTCGAACTTTCAAGACATCAAAACTGTTTTACTACTTTTACACAAATTTTCGATTATTTATATTTTAAATTTTCAATATTCGATAAACTGTACAAATGACCAATTTTATGTTCTAATATTAAGATTTTTCAATGTTTCGATTTTATGTTTGTCAATGCTACTTAAATACATTAGATGTATCGTAGCGGACAAAATTGTACAAATTTTTCTAAGCCGCTACTGAGGGGAGAATAGTGTAGCAAACTTAAGTACCTGATATGAGTCAGGGCAAACGCGCACCCTCCAGCAGAGCAGGGACGGCCGATAACATAAACAAAGAGTAAGTTGATATAAACCAGGAACGATGCTAGAAGAAGGACAGTCAAGTCAATAGTCGACACGGAAACGTTAACTGATTAAGTAGGTACCCCTAGTCCTCTCTCAGTAGCATAGCGGGTAAAAGAATACGTAGTCGTACCCAAAATAATAATCAATAAATAATTCGTGGTATCTGATTGTTTTAGTGTTTCCCCTAGATAGTCAGTGTGGCATTTTTCTCAAAATTTTCAAATATTTTCCTATATTCACTGCAAGGGTCGAACGACTGCAAGATTTTTGTGATTATGCAGAAATAACGTATAGCAATATACTTTCTCATTCTAGAAGTCCATTGGTTTCACTACTTCATTCATCAGAACTTCATACCCTATTCTTGCACAGTCAAGCATTTCTGATTGAAAAGCAGATTAAAAAGATTGAAAAATCTATGATTACTGTTATTGAAGTGAAAATTGTCCTTGAGGATACTAAGAAATGGTTGAATGAAAGATTGATGAATAAATATTAAGGAAACCAGACAAGACAAGTTCAAAACAAACCAAAGAATGATGACACGATAAATACAACACAATCAGATAAATTTGGGAGTGAAGTCAGAGATTTTTTGACGATGTCTTCGCAGTGGACCAAAGAACGTAATGCATTGAATGTAAGCACTGTGCAGAGCATCCTTCAATTATAAAATTACTTGTATAGAATTTTATAATTATGTAAGAAAAGATAAAAAAGAGTCTGGAGAAAGCCAAAACTTCTCGAAAATATGAATGGGCAAAGAAAAGTGGCACCGAGGATCAAGCCTTGGGTACCTTGTACTGGGGGCTATGATGTTAAAGTGCTGCCAGGAGTCGTGCGGGGCTCTCACCCGCTAAACCCCGCCTCTTTTCCTTTCGACCTCCCTCCTCTGGAAAAAGACAGTACGCTGACTAAACGTCGGTGGAAGGGATCCTGTCAGTTTGTCATCTCCTTTTTTTCACGGCCTCTCCATCTAACCATCCCTCTCTCTATCTTTCCTCTCCTTCCTTTTCATCACCCTGACTATATAGCCCTTCAACAACTCCCAACTTCCCCTACTATCCATCATTTTCGGCACTATTTCTTCTATGGATGGTAGCTGTCCCAGTGTTCTCTGGATGTTTTCTCTCTCCTCTTTCCACCTCCCACACTCTAAGGAAACGTGCTCCGGGCTATCCTCCACCCCACACGAGTGACACAAATCATTTTCCGCCTTCCTAATGCGGTGGGTGAAAGTCCGGAGAGATCCATGGCCCGTGAGAAACTGCGTCAGGAAATAATGAGACTCTCTGAACTTACAGTTCAACCAGGGTTCCAAGTCCCTTATCAGTCGCCTTGTCCAGTTTGCCGTGTGCTCTCCATCTTCCCACCTCCTGTGCCACTTCTTCAGCGTGCTTTTCCTCGCCATCCTTCTAAGTCCTGGTGTCCTTCCACCCACCTTGAAGAGATAACCTCTCTCGGCGATCATAAGGTCTATCGGTGGAGTGCCAGATATCACCTGAGCCGCCTCGGCCGACACAGTCCTATAGGCCGATACCACCCTCAATGAACCCTTTCTCTGTGTGCTTTTCAGCTTCTCTAATTGGACGTTCTTCATAACGTCTCTCCATACTGGGGCTGCGTAAAGTATAACGCTGTGTATGATCCCACTCAGCAGTCTGCGCTTTCCATATCTGGGCCCTCCAATATTCGGCATATTTCTGGAGAGAACAGCGCATTTCGATGAGGCTTTCTTTATCGCGTGCTCTATATCTCGAGAAAAATTCATATTTTTCGTGAAAACCACTCCTAAGTACTTCAACTCCGTCTTCGCCTTTATCCCCACCCCGTCCACACTTATCTCAAAGTTTTTCGTGTCTCTAGGTCCCCTGGCCACCATCACCTATGACTTCTCTGGGGCTATTTCCAAACCTTTTCCCTTCATCCATTCTACAGCCCGCCGCACCGCTCCCTCGGCTCTCGTCCTCACCTCCATCTCCGCCCTTCCCTCCACCAAAAGCAGCAAATCGTCCGCGTATGCAACCGCAAACACTCCTGGACCATATGGCAATCTTAGAACACCATCGTACATGATGTTCCATAATGTAGGACCCTTTATAGACCCTTGAGAGACTCCCATCGTGCACCTGTGCACTACGGTTCCGGCCTTGATTATTCGGTCGCTAAAATAATCTTCCACGCATCCGACCAAGTATGCGCTTATGTCTGTCTCTTTCAGACTGTCGATGATGTGCTGCCATCTTGCCGTGTTGAACGCGTTCTTGATATCAAGTGTCACGAATACACACCACTTTGTTTTTCCCGCCTCCACCCTCTCTTTTACGCCCATGCTCACGAGCTGTCACCGTAGACTTCCCCTTCCTGAATCCATGTTGATTCGAAGATATGGTCTTCCTTACTTTCAGCTCACCCTCCAGTCTGTCCACAATGAGCCGCTCGTACAGTTTCGCCATTGTGTTCATGAGGCAGATTGGCCTGTAGCTCGATGACACATTTGGGTCCTTTCCCTGTTTGGGCAGCAATACGACGTTTGCCAGCTTCCATGCTTTTGGGAACTGCTGTGTTTGAAGCGAGTCGTTTATCATACCTAAGATCTTCTCTGGAGCTGCCTCGCATATGATCTTGAGACCTTCTGTAAGACCATCCGGTCCTGGGGCTTTTCCTCCCTTCATCCTCGAGATGGCATTTTTTATGAAGTTTATCTTCTTTGAAAAGAAAGCTAGTAATAATCTACAACATGAAGGTTTAATATTAGATTCAGAATGAGATAAATTTTTTGTTTTAATTTTTTTATATTAGTTACTCTGATGCTCTCATTTTTCTTATGGAGTTTATCTTCTCTAAAAAGATAGCTAGTAATGATCTGCAACATAAAGGTCCAATATTAGATTCAAAATGAAATAAATTTTTTGTTTTAATTTTTTTATTCTAGGTATTCTGATGCTCTCATTTCTCTTCTGGAATTTATCTTCTTCGAAAACATAGCTAGTTATGATCTGCAACATATAGGTTTAATATTAGATTCAAAATGTAATAAATTTTTTGTTTTAATTTTTTTATTCTAGTTCCTCTGATGCTCTCATTTTTCTTATGGAGTTTATCTCATTTTAAAAGATAGCTAGTAATGATCTGCAACATAAAAGTTTAATATTAGATTCAAAATGAAATAAATTTTTTGTTTAAATTTTTTTTTTCTAGTTACTCTGATGCTCTCATTTTTCTTATGGAGATTATCTTCTCTGAAAAGATAGCTAGTGATAATCTGCAACATGAAGGTTTAATATTAGATTGAAAATGGAATAAATTTTTTGTTCAAATTTTTTTATTCTAGGTACTCTGATGCTCTCATTTTTCTCATGGAGTTTATCTTCTCTGAAAGATAGCTAGTAATGATCTGCAACATAAAGGTTTGATATTAGATTCAAAATGAAATGAATTTTTGGTTTCAATTTTTTCATTCTAGTTACTCTGATGCTCTCATTTCTCTTCTGGAGTTTATCTTCTCTGAAAAGATTGCTAGTTATAATCTACATAAGCAACATAAAGGTTTAATATAAGATTCAAAATGAAATAATTTTTGTTTCAATTTTTTTATTCAAGATACTCTGGTGCTCTCATTTCCCTTCCGGAGTTCATCTTCTTTGGAAAGATAGCAAGTGATGATCTGCAACATAAAGGTTCAATATTAGATTCAAAATGAAATAAATTTCTTGTTTGAATTTTTTTATTCTGGGAACTCTGATGCTCTCATTTCTCTTCTGGAGTTTATCTTCTCTGAAAAGATAGCTAGTAATGATCTGCAACATGAAGGTTTGATATCAGATTCAAAATGAAATAAATTTTTCGTTTTAATTTTTTTATTTTAGTTACTCTGATGCTCTAAATTTTTTTATGTAGTTTATCTTCTTTGAAAAGATAGCTAGTAATGATCTGCAACATAAAGGTTTGATATTAGATTGAAAATGGAATAAATTTTTTTTTCCAAATTTTTTTTATTCTTGTTACTCTGATGCTCTCATTTTTCTTATGGAGATTATCTCCTTTAAAAAGATAGCTAGTAATAATCTGCAACATAAAGGTTCAATATCAGTTTTCTTATGGAGTTTATCTTCTTTGAAAAGGAAGCTAGTAATGATCTGCAACATAGAGGTTCAATATTAGATTCAAAATGAAATAAATTTTTTGTTTTAATTTTTTTATTCTAGTTACTCTGATGCTCTCATTATTCTTCTGGAGTTGATCTTCTTTGAAAAGATAGCTAGTAATGATCTGCAACATAAAGGTTTAATATAAGATTGAAAATGGAATAAATTTTTTGTTCAAATTTTTTTATTCTAGGTACTCTGATGCTCTCATTTTTCTCATGCAGTTTATCTTCTCTGAAAGAAAGCTAGTAATGATCTGCAACATAAAGGTTTGATATAAGATTCAAAATGAACTGAATTTTTTGTTTCAATTTTTTTATTCTAGTTACCCTGATGCTCTCATTTCTCTTCTGGAGTTTTTTTCTTCTGAAAAGATAGCTAGTAATAATCTACATAAGCAACATGAAGGTTTATTATTAGATTCAAAATGAAATAAATTTTTTGTTTCATTTTTTTTATTCTAGATACTCTTGTGCTCCCATTTCTCTTCTGGAGTGTATCTTCTTTGAAAAGAAAGCTAGTTATGATCTGCAACATAAAGGTTTAAAATTAGATTCAAAATGAAATAGATTTTTCGTTTTAATTTTTTTATTCTATTTACTCTGATGCTCTCATTTCTCTTCTGGAGTTCATCTTCTTTGAAAAGATAGCTAGTGATGATCTGCAGCATAAAGGTTCAATATGAGATTCAAATTGGAATAATTTTTTTGTTTTAATTCTTTTATTCTAGGAACTCTGATGCTCTCATTCCTATTCTGGAGTTTATCTTCTCTGAGAAGATAGCTAGTAATGATCTGCAACATAAAGGTTTAATATAAGATTCAAAATGAAATAAATTTTTCTTTTGAATTTTTTTATTCAATTTTCTCTGATGCTCTCATTTATCTTCTGGAGTTCATCTTCTTTGAAAAGATAGCTAGTGATGATCTGCAACATGAAGGTTCAATATTAGATTTAAAATGGAATTAATTTCTGAGTTCATCTTCTCTGAATACCTTACTAGTAATGATCTGCAACATAAAGGTTCAATATTAGATTCAGAATGAAATAAACTTTGTGTTTTAATTTTTCTATTCTAGTATCTCTGATGCATCCATTTTTCTTATGGAGTTTATCTTCTCTGAAAAGATAGCTAGTAATGATCTGCAACATAGAGGTTCAATATTAGATTCAAAATGAAATAAATTTTTTGTTTTAATTTTTTTATTCTAGGTACTCTGATGGTCTCATTTCACTTTTGGAGTTTATTTTCTTTTAAAAGATAGCTAGTTATGATCTGAAACATAAAGGTTTAATATTATATTCAAAATGAAATAAATTTTTTGTTTTAATTTTTTTATTATAGTTACTCTGGTTCTCTCATTTCTATTCTGGAGTTTATCTTCTTTGAAAAGAAAGCTAGTAATGATCTGCAACATGAAGGTTCAATATTAGATTCAAAATGAAATAAATTTTTTGTTTTAATTTTTTTATTCTATTTACTCTGATGCTCTCATTTCTCTTCTGGAGTTAATCTTCTTTGAAAAGAAAGCTAGTTATGATCTGCAGCATAAAGGTTCAATATGAGATTCAAAATGGAATACATTTTTTGTTTTAATTTTTTTATTCTAGTTACTCTGATGCTCTAAATTTTTTTATGTAGTTTATCTTCTCTGAAAAGATAGCTTGTAATGATCTGCAACATGAAGGTTCAATATAAGATTCAAAATGAAATAAATTTTTTGTTTTAATTTTTTTATTCTATTTACTCTGATGCTCTCATTTCTCTTCTGGAGTTAATCTTCTTTGAAAAGAAAGCCAGTTATGATCTGCAGCATAAAGGTTCAATATGAGATTCAAAATGGAATAAATTTTTTGTTTTAATTTTTTTATTCTAGGAACTCTGATGCATCCATTTTTCTTATGGAGTTTATCTTCTCTGAAAAGATAGCTAGTAATGATCTGCAACATAGAGGTTCAATATTAGATTCAGAATGAAATAAATTTTTTGTTTTAATTTTTTTATTCTATTTACTCTGATGCTCTCATTTCTCTTCTGGAGTTAATCTTCTTTGAAAAGAAAGCAAGTTATGATCTGCAGCATAAAGGTTCAATATGAGATTCAAAATGGAATAAATTTTTTGTTTTAATTTTTTTATTCTAGGAACTCTGATGCTCTCATTTCTATTCTGGAGTTTATCTTCTCTGAAAAGATAGCTAGTAATGATCTGCAACATGAAGGTTTGATATTAGAATCAAAATGAAATAAATTTTTTGTTTTAATTTTTTTATTCTAGTTACTCTGATGCTCTCAGTTTTCTTATGGTGTTTATCTTCTCTGAAAAGATAGCTAGTAATGATCTGCAACATTAAGGTTCAATATTAGATTCAGAATGAAATAAACTTTTTGTTTTGATTTTTTATTCTAGTAACTCATTTTTCCTATGGAGTTTATTTTCTTGAAAAGATAGCTAGTAATGATTTGCAACATGAAGGTTCAATATAAGATTCAAAATGAAATACATTTTTTGTTTAAATTTTTTTATTTTAGGTACTCTGATGCTCTCATTCCTCTTCTGGAGTTTATCTTCTTTGAAAAGATAGCTAGTTATGATCTGCAACATAAAGGTTTAATATAAGATTCAAAATGAAATAAATTTTTTGATTCAATTTTTTTATTCTAGATACTCTGGTGCTCTCATTTCTCTTCTGGAGTTTATCTTGTTTGAAAAGATAGCTAGTTATGATCTGCAACATAAAGGTTTGATATAAGATTCAAAATGAAATAAATTTTTTGTTTAAATTTTTTTATTCAATTTACTCTGATGCTCTCATTTAGCTTCTGGATTTCATCTTCTTTGAAAAGATAGCTAGTGATGATCTGCAACATGAAGGTTCAATATTACATTTGAAATGAAATAAATTTCTGAGTTCATCTTCTCTGAAAAGATAGCTAGTAATGATCTGCAACATGGAGGTTCAATATTAGATTCAGAATGAAATAAACTTTGTGTTTTAATTTTTCTATTCTGGTAACTCTGATGCTCTCATTTTTCTTATGGAGTTTTTCTTCTCTGAAAAGATAGCTAGTAATAATCTGCAACATAGAGGTTCAATATTAGATTCGAAATGAAATAAATTTTTTGTTTTGATTTTTTTATTCTAGGCACTCTGATGGTCTCATTTCACTTTTGGAGTTTATTTTCTTTTGAAAGATAGCTAGTTATGATCTGAAACATAAAGGTTTAATATTATATTCAAAATGAAATAAATTTTTTGTTTTAATTTTTTTATTCTAGGTACTCTGATGCTCTCATTTCTCTTCTGGAGTTTATCTTTTCTGAAAAGATAGCTAATAATGATCTGCAACATGAAGGTTTGATATCAGATTCAAAATGAAATGAAGTTTTTGTTTTAATTTTTTTATTCTAGTTACTCTGATGCTCTAAATTTTTTTATGTAGTTTATCTTCTCTGAAAAGATAGCTTGTAATGATCTGCAACATGAAGGTTCAATATTAGATTCAAAATGAAATAAATTTTTTGTTTTAATTTTTTTATTCTAGGTACTCTGATGCTCTCATTTCTCTTTTGGAGTTTATCTTCTTTGAAAAGATAGCTAGTAATGATCTGCAACATAAAGGTTTGATATTAGATTCAAAATGAAATGAATTTTCTGTTTGAATTTTTTTTATTCTAGTTACTCTGATGCTCTCATTTTTCTCATGGAGATTATCTTCTTTGAAAAGATAGCTAGTAATAATCTGCAGCATAAAGGTTTAATATAAGATTGAAAATGGAATAAATTTTTTGTTCAAATTTCTTTATTCTAGGTACTCTGATGCTCTCATTTTTCTCATGGAGTTTATCTTCTCTGAAAGATAGCTAGTAATGATCTGCAACATGAAGGTTTGATATCAGATTCAAAATGAAATAAAATTTTTGTTCAAATTTTTTTATTTTAGGTACTCTGGTGCTCTCATTTTTCTCATGGAGTTTATCTTCTCTGAAAGATAGCTAGAAATGATCTGCAACATAAAGGTTTGATATTAGATTCAAAATGAAATGAATTTTTTGTTTCAATTTTTTCATTCTAGTTACTCTGATGCTCTCATTTCCCTTCTGGAGTTTATCTTTTCTGAAAAAATTGCTAGTTATAATCTACATAAGCAACATAAAGGTTTAATATTTGATTCAAAATGAAATAATTTTTGTTTCAATTTTTTCATTCTAGATACTCTGGTGCTCTCATTTCTCTTCTGGAGTTTATCTTCTTTGGAAAGATAGCTAGTTATGATCTGCAACATAAAGCTTTATAATTAGATTCAAAATGAAATGAATTTTTTTGTTATTGTTTTTTATTCTATTTACTCTGATGCTTCCATTTTTCTTATGGAGTTTATCTTCTCTGAAAAGATAGCTAGTAATGATCTGCAACATAGAGGTTCAATATTAGATTCAAAATGAAATAAATTTTTTGTTTTAATTTTTTTATTCTAGGTACTCTGATGGTCTCATTTCACTTTTGGTGTTTATTTTCTTTTAAAAGATAGCTAGTTATGATCTGAAACATAAAGGTTTAATATTATATTCAAAATGAAATAAATTTCTTGTTTTAATTTTTTTATTATAGTTACTCTGGTTCTCTCATTTCTATTCTGGAGTTTATCTTCTTTGAAAAGATAGCTAGTAATGATCTGCAACATGAAGGTTCAATATTAAATTCAAAATGAAATAAATTTTTTGTTTTAATTTTTTTATTCTATTTACTCTGATGCTCTCATTTCTCTTCTGGAGTTTATCTTCTTTGAATAGAAAGCTAGTTATGATCTGCAGCATAAAGGTTCAATAGGAGATTCAAAATGGAATAAATTTTTTGTTTTAATTTTTTTATTCTAGTTACTCTGATGCTCTAAATTTTTTTATGTAGTTTATCTTCTCTGAAAAGATAGCTTGCAATGATCTGCAACATGAAGGTTCAATATTAGATTCAAAATGAAATAAATTTTTTGTTTTAATTTTTTTATTCTATTTACTCTGATGCTCTCATTTCTCTTCTGGAGTTAATCTTCTTTGAAAAGAAAGCTAGTTATGATCTGCAGCATAAAGGTTCAATATGAGATTCAAAATGGAATAAATTTTTTGTCTTAATTTTTTTATTCTAGGAACTCTGATGCTCTCATTCCTATTCTGGAGTTTATCTTCTCTGAAAAGATAGCTAGTAATGATCTGCAACATGAAGGTTTGATATTAGAATCAAAATGAAAGACATTTTTTGTTTTAATTTTTTTATTCTAGTTACTCTGATGCTCTCAGTATTCTTATGGTGTTTATCTTCTCTGAAAAGATAGCTAGTAATGATCTGCAACATAAAGGTTCAATAGATTCAGAATGAAATAAACTTTTTGTTTTGATTTTTTATTCTAGTAACTCATTTTTCTTATGGAGTTTATTTTCTTGAAAAGATAGCTAGTAATGATTTGCAACATGAAGGTTCAATATAAGATTCAAAATGAAATACATTTTTTGTTTTAATTTTTTTATTTTAGGTACTCTGATGCTCTCATTCCTCTTCTGGAGTTTATCTTCTTTGAAAAGATAGCTAGTTATGATCTGCAACATAAAGGTTTAATATAAGATTCAAAATGAAATACATTTTTTGATTCAATTTTTTTATTCTAGATACTCTGGTGCTCTCATTTCTCTTCTGGAGTTCATCTTGTTTGAAAAGATAGCTAGTTATGATCTGCAACATAAAGGTTTAATATAAGATTCAAAATGAAATAAATTTTTTGTTTAAATTTTTTATTCAATTTACTCTGATGCTCTCATTTAGCTTTTGGATTTCATCTTCTTTGAAAAGATAGCTAGTGATGATCTGCAACATGAAGGTTCAATATTAGATTTAAAATGAAATAAATTTCTGAGTTCATCTTCTCTGAAAAGATAGCTAGTAATGATCTGCAACATAGAGGTTCAATATTAGATTCAGAATGAAATAAATTTCTTGTTTGAATTTTTTTATTCCGGGAACTCTGATGCTCTCATTTCTCTTCTGGAGTTCATCTTCTTTGAAAAGATAGCTAGTGATGATCTGCAACATAAAGGTTCAATATTAGATTCAAAATGAAATAAATTTCTTGTTTGAATTTTTTTATTCCGGGAACTCTGATGCTCTCATTTCTCTTCTGGAGTTTATCTTCTCTGAAAAGATAGCTAGTAATAATCTGCAACATAGAGGTTCAATATTAGATTCGGAATGAAATAAATTTTTTGTTTTAATTTTTTTATTCTAGGTACTCTGATGCTCTCATTCCTCTTCTGGAGTTTATCTTCTTTGAAAAGATAGCTAGTTATGATCTGCAAATATAGTTAGTAATGATCTGCAACATGAAGGTTCAATATAAGATTCAAAATGAAATACATTTTTTGTTTTAATTTTTTTATTTTAGGTACTCTGATGCTCTCATTCCTCTTCTGGAGTTTATCTTCTTTGAAAAGATAGCTAGTTATGATCTGAAACATAAAGGTTTAATATTATATTCAAAATGAAATAAATTTTTTGTTTTAATTTTTCTATTCTAGTAACTCTGATGCTCCCATTTTTCTTATGGAGTTTATCTTCTCTGAAAAGATAGCTAGTAATGATCTGCAACATAGAGGTTCAATATTAGATTCAAAATGAAATAAATTTTTTTTTTAATTTTTTTATTGTAGGTACTCTGATGGTCTCATTTCACTTTTGGATTTTATTTTCTTTAAAAAGATAGCTAGTTATGATCTGAAACATAAAGGTTTAATATTATATTCAAAATGACATAAATTTTTTGTTTCAATTTTTTTATTAAAGTTACTCTGGTGCTCTCATTTCTATTCTGGAGTTTATCTTCTTTGAAAAGATAGCTTGTAATGATCTGCAACATGTAGGTTTGATATCAGATTCGAAATGAAATAAATTTTTTGTTTTAATTTTTTTATTCTAGTTACTCTGATGCTCTAAATTTTTTAATGTAGTTTATCTTCTCTGAAAACATAGCTTGTAATGATCTGCAACATGAAGGTTCAATATTAGATTGAAAATGGAATAAATTTTTTGTTCAAATTTTTTTATTCTAGGTACTCTGATGCTCTCATTTTTCTCATGGAGTTTATCTTCTCTGAAAGATAGCTAGTAATGATCTGCAACATAAAGGTTTGATATTAGATTCAAAATGAAATGAATTTTTGGTTTCAATTTTTTCATTCTAGTTACTCTGATGCTCTCATTTCTCTTCTGGAGTTTATCTTCTCTGAAAAGATTGCTAGTTATAATCTACATAAGCAACATAAAGGTTTAATATAAGATTCAAAATGAAATAATTTTTGTTTCAATTTTTTTATTCAAGATACTCTGGTGCTCTCATTTCCCTTCCGGAGTTCATCTTCTTTGGAAAGATAGCAAGTGATGATCTGCAACATAAAGGTTCAATATTAGATTCAAAATGAAATAAATTTCTTGTTTGAATTTTTTTATTCTGGGAACTCTGATGCTCTCATTTCTCTTCTGGAGTTTATCTTCTCTGAAAAGATAGCTAGTAATGATCTGCAACATGAAGGTTTGATATCAGATTCAAAATGAAATAAATTTTTCGTTTTAATTTTTTTATTTTAGTTACTCTGATGCTCTAAATTTTTTTATGTAGTTTATCTTCTTTGAAAAGATAGCTAGTAATGATCTGCAACATAAAGGTTTGATATTAGATTGAAAATGGAATAAATTTTTTTTTCCAAATTTTTTTTATTCTTGTTACTCTGATGCTCTCATTTTTCTTATGGAGATTATCTCCTTTAAAAAGATAGCTAGTAATAATCTGCAACATAAAGGTTCAATATCAGTTTTCTTATGGAGTTTATCTTCTTTGAAAAGGAAGCTAGTAATGATCTGCAACATAGAGGTTCAATATTAGATTCAAAATGAAATAAATTTTTTGTTTTAATTTTTTTATTCTAGTTACTCTGATGCTCTCATTATTCTTCTGGAGTTGATCTTCTTTGAAAAGATAGCTAGTAATGATCTGCAACATAAAGGTTTAATATAAGATTGAAAATGGAATAAATTTTTTGTTCAAATTTTTTTATTCTAGGTACTCTGATGCTCTCATTTTTCTCATGCAGTTTATCTTCTCTGAAAGAAAGCTAGTAATGATCTGCAACATAAAGGTTTGATATAAGATTCAAAATGAACTGAATTTTTTGTTTCAATTTTTTTATTCTAGTTACCCTGATGCTCTCATTTCTCTTCTGGAGTTTTTTTCTTCTGAAAAGATAGCTAGTAATAATCTACATAAGCAACATGAAGGTTTATTATTAGATTCAAAATGAAATAAATTTTTTGTTTCATTTTTTTTATTCTAGATACTCTTGTGCTCCCATTTCTCTTCTGGAGTGTATCTTCTTTGAAAAGAAAGCTAGTTATGATCTGCAACATAAAGGTTTAAAATTAGATTCAAAATGAAATAGATTTTTCGTTTTAATTTTTTTATTCTATTTACTCTGATGCTCTCATTTCTCTTCTGGAGTTCATCTTCTTTGAAAAGATAGCTAGTGATGATCTGCAGCATAAAGGTTCAATATGAGATTCAAATTGGAATAATTTTTTTGTTTTAATTCTTTTATTCTAGGAACTCTGATGCTCTCATTCCTATTCTGGAGTTTATCTTCTCTGAGAAGATAGCTAGTAATGATCTGCAACATAAAGGTTTAATATAAGATTCAAAATGAAATAAATTTTTCTTTTGAATTTTTTTATTCAATTTTCTCTGATGCTCTCATTTATCTTCTGGAGTTCATCTTCTTTGAAAAGATAGCTAGTGATGATCTGCAACATGAAGGTTCAATATTAGATTTAAAATGGAATTAATTTCTGAGTTCATCTTCTCTGAATACCTTACTAGTAATGATCTGCAACATAAAGGTTCAATATTAGATTCAGAATGAAATAAACTTTGTGTTTTAATTTTTCTATTCTAGTATCTCTGATGCATCCATTTTTCTTATGGAGTTTATCTTCTCTGAAAAGATGGCTAGTAATGATCTGCAACATAGAGGTTCAATATTAGATTCAAAATGAAATAAATTTTTTGTTTTAATTTTTTTATTCTAGGTACTCTGATGGTCTCATTTCACTTTTGGAGTTTATTTTCTTTTGAAAGATAGCTAGTTATGATCTGAAACATAAAGGTTTAATATTATATTCAAAATGAAATAAATTTTTTGTTTTAATTTTTTTATTCTAGGTACTCTGATGCTCTCATTTCTCTTCTGGAGTTTATCTTTTCTGAAAAGATAGCTAATAATGATCTGCAACATGAAGGTTTGATATCAGATTCAAAATGAAATGAAGTTTTTGTTTTAATTTTTTTATTCTAGTTACTCTGATGCTCTAAATTTTTTTATGTAGTTTATCTTCTCTGAAAAGATAGCTTGTAATGATCTGCAACATGAAGGTTCAATATTAGATTCAAAATGAAATAAATTTTTTGTTTTAATTTTTTTATTCTAGGTACTCTGATGCTCTCATTTCTCTTTTGGAGTTTATCTTCTTTGAAAAGATAGCTAGTAATGATCTGCAACATAAAGGTTTGATATTAGATTCAAAATGAAATAAATTTTCTGTTTGAATTTTTTTTATTCTAGTTACTCTGATGCTCTCATTTTTCTCATGGAGATTATCTTCTTTGAAAAGATAGCTAGTAATAATCTGCAGCATAAAGGTTTAATATAAGATTGAAAATGGAATAAATTTTTTGTTCAAATTTCTTTATTCTAGGTACTCTGATGCTCTCATTTTTCTCATGGAGTTTATCTTCTCTGAAAGATAGCTAGTAATGATCTGCAACATGAAGGTTTGATATCAGATTCAAAATGAAATAAAATTTTTGTTCAAATTTTTTTATTTTAGGTACTCTGGTGCTCTCATTTTTCTCATGGAGTTTATCTTCTCTGAAAGATAGCTAGAAATGATCTGCAACATAAAGGTTTGATATTAGATTCAAAATGAAATGAATTTTTTGTTTCAATTTTTTCATTCTAGTTACTCTGATGCTCTCATTTCCCTTCTGGAGTTTATCTTTTCTGAAAAAATTGCTAGTTATAATCTACATAAGCAACATAAAGGTTTAATATTTGATTCAAAATGAAATAATTTTTGTTTCAATTTTTTCATTCTAGATACTCTGGTGCTCTCATTTCTCTTCTGGAGTTTATCTTCTTTGGAAAGATAGCTAGTTATGATCTGCAACATAAAGCTTTATAATTAGATTCAAAATGAAATGAATTTTTTTGTTATTGTTTTTTATTCTATTTACTCTGATGCTTCCATTTTTCTTATGGAGTTTATCTTCTCTGAAAAGATAGCTAGTAATGATCTGCAACATAGAGGTTCAATATTAGATTCAAAATGAAATAAATTTTTTGTTTTAATTTTTTTATTCTAGGTACTCTGATGGTCTCATTTCACTTTTGGTGTTTATTTTCTTTTAAAAGATAGCTAGTTATGATCTGAAACATAAAGGTTTAATATTATATTCAAAATGAAATAAATTTCTTGTTTTAATTTTTTTATTATAGTTACTCTGGTTCTCTCATTTCTATTCTGGAGTTTATCTTCTTTGAAAAGATAGCTAGTAATGATCTGCAACATGAAGGTTCAATATTAAATTCAAAATGAAATAAATTTTTTGTTTTAATTTTTTTATTCTATTTACTCTGATGCTCTCATTTCTCTTCTGGAGTTTATCTTCTTTGAATAGAAAGCTAGTTATGATCTGCAGCATAAAGGTTCAATAGGAGATTCAAAATGGAATAAATTTTTTGTTTTAATTTTTTTATTCTAGTTACTCTGATGCTCTAAATTTTTTTATGTAGTTTATCTTCTCTGAAAAGATAGCTTGCAATGATCTGCAACATGAAGGTTCAATATTAGATTCAAAATGAAATAAATTTTTTGTTTTAATTTTTTTATTCTATTTACTCTGATGCTCTCATTTCTCTTCTGGAGTTAATCTTCTTTGAAAAGAAAGCTAGTTATGATCTGCAGCATAAAGGTTCAATATGAGATTCAAAATGGAATAAATTTTTTGTCTTAATTTTTTTATTCTAGGAACTCTGATGCTCTCATTCCTATTCTGGAGTTTATCTTCTCTGAAAAGATAGCTAGTAATGATCTGCAACATGAAGGTTTGATATTAGAATCAAAATGAAAGACATTTTTTGTTTTAATTTTTTTATTCTAGTTACTCTGATGCTCTCAGTATTCTTATGGTGTTTATCTTCTCTGAAAAGATAGCTAGTAATGATCTGCAACATAAAGGTTCAATAGATTCAGAATGAAATAAACTTTTTGTTTTGATTTTTTATTCTAGTAACTCATTTTTCTTATGGAGTTTATTTTCTTGAAAAGATAGCTAGTAATGATTTGCAACATGAAGGTTCAATATAAGATTCAAAATGAAATACATTTTTTGTTTTAATTTTTTTATTTTAGGTACTCTGATGCTCTCATTCCTCTTCTGGAGTTTATCTTCTTTGAAAAGATAGCTAGTTATGATCTGCAACATAAAGGTTTAATATAAGATTCAAAATGAAATACATTTTTTGATTCAATTTTTTTATTCTAGATACTCTGGTGCTCTCATTTCTCTTCTGGAGTTCATCTTGTTTGAAAAGATAGCTAGTTATGATCTGCAACATAAAGGTTTAATATAAGATTCAAAATGAAATAAATTTTTTGTTTAAATTTTTTATTCAATTTACTCTGATGCTCTCATTTAGCTTTTGGATTTCATCTTCTTTGAAAAGATAGCTAGTGATGATCTGCAACATGAAGGTTCAATATTAGATTTAAAATGAAATAAATTTCTGAGTTCATCTTCTCTGAAAAGATAGCTAGTAATGATCTGCAACATAGAGGTTCAATATTAGATTCAGAATGAAATAAATTTCTTGTTTGAATTTTTTTATTCCGGGAACTCTGATGCTCTCATTTCTCTTCTGGAGTTCATCTTCTTTGAAAAGATAGCTAGTGATGATCTGCAACATAAAGGTTCAATATTAGATTCAAAATGAAATAAATTTCTTGTTTGAATTTTTTTATTCCGGGAACTCTGATGCTCTCATTTCTCTTCTGGAGTTTATCTTCTCTGAAAAGATAGCTAGTAATAATCTGCAACATAGAGGTTCAATATTAGATTCGGAATGAAATAAATTTTTTGTTTTAATTTTTTTATTCTAGGTACTCTGATGCTCTCATTCCTCTTCTGGAGTTTATCTTCTTTGAAAAGATAGCTAGTTATGATCTGCAAATATAGTTAGTAATGATCTGCAACATGAAGGTTCAATATAAGATTCAAAATGAAATACATTTTTTGTTTTAATTTTTTTATTTTAGGTACTCTGATGCTCTCATTCCTCTTCTGGAGTTTATCTTCTTTGAAAAGATAGCTAGTTATGATCTGAAACATAAAGGTTTAATATTATATTCAAAATGAAATAAATTTTTTGTTTTAATTTTTCTATTCTAGTAACTCTGATGCTCCCATTTTTCTTATGGAGTTTATCTTCTCTGAAAAGATAGCTAGTAATGATCTGCAACATAGAGGTTCAATATTAGATTCAAAATGAAATAAATTTTTTTTTTAATTTTTTTATTGTAGGTACTCTGATGGTCTCATTTCACTTTTGGATTTTATTTTCTTTAAAAAGATAGCTAGTTATGATCTGAAACATAAAGGTTTAATATTATATTCAAAATGACATAAATTTTTTGTTTCAATTTTTTTATTAAAGTTACTCTGGTGCTCTCATTTCTATTCTGGAGTTTATCTTCTTTGAAAAGATAGCTTGTAATGATCTGCAACATGTAGGTTTGATATCAGATTCGAAATGAAATAAATTTTTTGTTTTAATTTTTTTATTCTAGTTACTCTGATGCTCTAAATTTTTTAATGTAGTTTATCTTCTCTGAAAACATAGCTTGTAATGATCTGCAACATGAAGGTTCAATATTAGATTGAAAATGGAATAAATTTTTTGTTCAAATTTTTTTATTCTAGGTACTCTGATGCTCTCATTTTTCTCATGGAGTTTATCTTCTCTGAAAGATAGCTAGTAATGATCTGCAACATAAAGGTTTGATATTAGATTCAAAATGAAATGAATTTTTGGTTTCAATTTTTTCATTCTAGTTACTCTGATGCTCTCATTTCTCTTCTGGAGTTTATCTTCTCTGAAAAGATTGCTAGTTATAATCTACATAAGCAACATAAAGGTTTAATATAAGATTCAAAATGAAATAATTTTTGTTTCAATTTTTTTATTCAAGATACTCTGGTGCTCTCATTTCCCTTCCGGAGTTCATCTTCTTTGGAAAGATAGCAAGTGATGATCTGCAACATAAAGGTTCAATATTAGATTCAAAATGAAATAAATTTCTTGTTTGAATTTTTTTATTCTGGGAACTCTGATGCTCTCATTTCTCTTCTGGAGTTTATCTTCTCTGAAAAGATAGCTAGTAATGATCTGCAACATGAAGGTTTGATATCAGATTCAAAATGAAATAAATTTTTCGTTTTAATTTTTTTATTTTAGTTACTCTGATGCTCTAAATTTTTTTATGTAGTTTATCTTCTTTGAAAAGATAGCTAGTAATGATCTGCAACATAAAGGTTTGATATTAGATTGAAAATGGAATAAATTTTTTTTTCCAAATTTTTTTTATTCTTGTTACTCTGATGCTCTCATTTTTCTTATGGAGATTATCTCCTTTAAAAAGATAGCTAGTAATAATCTGCAACATAAAGGTTCAATATCAGTTTTCTTATGGAGTTTATCTTCTTTGAAAAGGAAGCTAGTAATGATCTGCAACATAGAGGTTCAATATTAGATTCAAAATGAAATAAATTTTTTGTTTTAATTTTTTTATTCTAGTTACTCTGATGCTCTCATTATTCTTCTGGAGTTGATCTTCTTTGAAAAGATAGCTAGTAATGATCTGCAACATAAAGGTTTAATATAAGATTGAAAATGGAATAAATTTTTTGTTCAAATTTTTTTATTCTAGGTACTCTGATGCTCTCATTTTTCTCATGCAGTTTATCTTCTCTGAAAGAAAGCTAGTAATGATCTGCAACATAAAGGTTTGATATAAGATTCAAAATGAACTGAATTTTTTGTTTCAATTTTTTTATTCTAGTTACCCTGATGCTCTCATTTCTCTTCTGGAGTTTTTTTCTTCTGAAAAGATAGCTAGTAATAATCTACATAAGCAACATGAAGGTTTATTATTAGATTCAAAATGAAATAAATTTTTTGTTTCATTTTTTTTATTCTAGATACTCTTGTGCTCCCATTTCTCTTCTGGAGTGTATCTTCTTTGAAAAGAAAGCTAGTTATGATCTGCAACATAAAGGTTTAAAATTAGATTCAAAATGAAATAGATTTTTCGTTTTAATTTTTTTATTCTATTTACTCTGATGCTCTCATTTCTCTTCTGGAGTTCATCTTCTTTGAAAAGATAGCTAGTGATGATCTGCAGCATAAAGGTTCAATATGAGATTCAAATTGGAATAATTTTTTTGTTTTAATTCTTTTATTCTAGGAACTCTGATGCTCTCATTCCTATTCTGGAGTTTATCTTCTCTGAGAAGATAGCTAGTAATGATCTGCAACATAAAGGTTTAATATAAGATTCAAAATGAAATAAATTTTTCTTTTGAATTTTTTTATTCAATTTTCTCTGATGCTCTCATTTATCTTCTGGAGTTCATCTTCTTTGAAAAGATAGCTAGTGATGATCTGCAACATGAAGGTTCAATATTAGATTTAAAATGGAATTAATTTCTGAGTTCATCTTCTCTGAATACCTTAGTAGTAATGATCTGCAACATAAAGGTTCAATATTAGATTCAGAATGAAATAAATTTTTTGTTTAAATTTTTTTATTCAATTTACTCTGATGCTCTCATTTAGCTTCTGGATTTCATCTTCTTTGAAAAGATAGCTAGTGATGATCTGCAACATGAAGGTTCAATATTACATTTGAAATGAAATAAATTTCTGAGTTCATCTTCTCTGAAAAGATAGCTAGTAATGATCTGCAACATGGAGGTTCAATATTAGATTCAGAATGAAATAAACTTTGTGTTTTAATTTTTCTATTCTGGTAACTCTGATGCTCTCATTTTTCTTATGGAGTTTTTCTTCTCTGAGAAGATAGCTAGTAATAATCTGCAACATAGAGGTTCAATATTAGATTCGAAATGAAATAAATTTTTTGTTTTGATTTTTTTATTCTAGGCACTCTGATGGTCTCATTTCACTTTTGGAGTTTATTTTCTTTTGAAAGATAGCTAGTTATGATCTGAAACATAAAGGTTTAATATTATATTCAAAATGAAATAAATTTTTTGTTTTAATTTTTTTATTCTAGGTACTCTGATGCTCTCATTTCTCTTCTGGAGTTTATCTTTTCTGAAAAGATAGCTAATAATGATCTGCAACATGAAGGTTTGATATCAGATTCAAAATGAAATGAAGTTTTTGTTTTAATTTTTTTATTCTAGTTACTCTGATGCTCTAAATTTTTTTATGTAGTTTATCTTCTCTGAAAAGATAGCTTGTAATGATCTGCAACATGAAGGTTCAATATTAGATTCAAAATGAAATAAATTTTTTGTTTTAATTTTTTTATTCTAGGTACTCTGATGCTCTCATTTCTCTTTTGGAGTTTATCTTCTTTGAAAAGATAGCTAGTAATGATCTGCAACATAAAGGTTTGATATTAGATTCAAAATGAAATAAATTTTCTGTTTGAATTTTTTTTATTCTAGTTACTCTGATGCTCTCATTTTTCTCATGGAGATTATCTTCTTTGAAAAGATAGCTAGTAATAATCTGCAGCATAAAGGTTTAATATAAGATTGAAAATGGAATAAATTTTTTGTTCAAATTTCTTTATTCTAGGTACTCTGATGCTCTCATTTTTCTCATGGAGTTTATCTTCTCTGAAAGATAGCTAGTAATGATCTGCAACATGAAGGTTTGATATCAGATTCAAAATGAAATAAAATTTTTGTTCAAATTTTTTTATTTTAGGTACTCTGGTGCTCTCATTTTTCTCATGGAGTTTATCTTCTCTGAAAGATAGCTAGAAATGATCTGCAACATAAAGGTTTGATATTAGATTCAAAATGAAATGAATTTTTTGTTTCAATTTTTTCATTCTAGTTACTCTGATGCTCTCATTTCCCTTCTGGAGTTTATCTTTTCTGAAAAAATTGCTAGTTATAATCTACATAAGCAACATAAAGGTTTAATATTTGATTCAAAATGAAATAATTTTTGTTTCAATTTTTTCATTCTAGATACTCTGGTGCTCTCATTCCTCTTCTGGAGTTTATCTTCTTTGGAAAGATAGCTAGTTATGATCTGCAACATAAAGCTTTATAATTAGATTCAAAATGAAATGAATTTTTTTGTTATTGTTTTTTATTCTATTTACTCTGATGCTTCCATTTTTCTTATGGAGTTTATCTTCTCTGAAAAGATAGCTAGTAATGATCTGCAACATAGAGGTTCAATATTAGATTCAAAATGAAATAAATTTTTTGTTTTAATTTTTTTATTCTAGGTACTCTGATGGTCTCATTTCACTTTTGGTGTTTATTTTCTTTTAAAAGATAGCTAGTTATGATCTGAAACATAAAGGTTTAATATTATATTCAAAATGAAATAAATTTCTTGTTTTAATTTTTTTATTATAGTTACTCTGGTTCTCTCATTTCTATTCTGGAGTTTATCTTCTTTGAAAAGATAGCTAGTAATGATCTGCAACATGAAGGTTCAATATTAGATTCAAAATGAAATAAATTTTTTGTTTTAATTTTTTTATTCTATTTACTCTGATGCTCTCATTTCTCTTCTGGAGTTTATCTTCTTTGAATAGAAAGCTAGTTATGATCTGCAGCATAAAGGTTCAATAGGAGATTCAAAATGGAATAAATATTTTGTTTTAATTTTTTTATTCTAGTTACTCTGATGCTCTAAATTTTTTTATGTAGTTTATCTTCTCTGAAAAGATAGCTTGCAATGATCTGCAACATGAAGGTTCAATATTAGATTCAAAATGAAATAAATTTTTTGTTTTAATTTTTTTATTCTATTTACTCTGATGCTCTCATTTCTCTTCTGGAGTTAATCTTCTTTGAAAAGAAAGCTAGTTATGATCTGCAGCATAAAGGTTCAATATGAGATTCAAAATGGAATAAATTTTTTGTCTTAATTTTTTTATTCTAGGAACTCTGATGCTCTCATTCCTATTCTGGAGTTTATCTTCTCTGAAAAGATAGCTAGTAATGATCTGCAACATGAAGGTTTGATATTAGAATCAAAATGAAAGACATTTTTTGTTTTAATTTTTTTATTCTAGTTACTCTGATGCTCTCAGTATTCTTATGGTGTTTATCTTCTCTGAAAAGATAGCTTGTAATGATCTGCAACATAAAGGTTCAATAGATTCAGAATGAAATAAACTTTTTGTTTTGATTTTTTATTCTAGTAACTCATTTTTCTTATGGAGTTTATTTTCTTGAAAAGATAGCTAGTAATGATTTGCAACATGAAGGTTCAATATAAGATTCAAAATGAAATACATTTTTTGTTTTAATTTTTTTATTTTAGGTACTCTGATGCTCTCATTCCTCTTCTGGAGTTTATCTTCTTTGAAAAGATAGCTAGTTATGATCTGCAACATAAAGGTTTAATATAAGATTCAAAATGAAATACATTTTTTGATTCAATTTTTTTATTCTAGATACTCTGGTGCTCTCATTTCTCTTCTGGAGTTTATCTTGTTTGAAAAGATAGCTAGTTATGATCTGCAACATGAAGGTTCAATATAAGATTCAAAATGAACTACATTTTTTGTTTTAATTTTTTTATTTTAGGTAGTTGATGCTCTCATTCCTCTTCTGGAGTTAATCTTCTTTGAAAAGATAGCTAGTTATGATCTGCAACATAAAGGTTTAATATAAGATTCAAAATGAAATGAATTTTTTGATTCAATTTTTTTATTCTAGATACTCTGGTGCTCTCATTTCTCTTCTGGAGTTTATCTTGTTCGAAAAGATAGCTAGTTATGATCTGCAACATAAAGGTTTAATATAAGATTCAAAATGAAATAAATTTTTTGTTGAAATTTTTTTATTCAATTTACTCTGATGCTCTCATTTATCTTCTGGATTTCATCTTCTTTGAAAAGATAGCTAGTGATGATCTGCAACATGAAGGTTCAATATTAGATTTGAAATGAAATAAATTTCTGAGTTCATCTACTCTGAAAAGATAGCTAGTAATGATCTGCAACATAAAGGTTCAATATTAGATTCAGAATGAAATAAACTTTGTGTTTTAATTTTTCTATTCTAGTAACTCTGATGCTCTCATTTTTCTTATGGAGTTTATCTTCTCTAAAAAGATAGCTAGTAATGATCTGCAACATAGAGGTTCAATATTAGATTCAAAATGAAATAAATTTTTTGTTTTAATTTTTTTATTCTAGGTACTCTGATGGTCTCATTTCACTTTTGGAGTTTATTTTTTTTTTAAAGATAGCTAGTTATGATCTGAAACATAAAGGTTTAATATTATATTCAAAATGAAATAAATTTTTTGTTTTAATTTTTTTATTCTAGGTACTCTGATGCTCTCATTTCTCTTCTGGAGTTTATCTTCTCTGAAAAGATAGCTAGTAATGATCTGCAACATGAAGGTTCAATATCAGATTCAAAATGAAATAAATTTTTTGTTTTAATTTTTTTATTCTAGGTACTCTGATGCTCTCATTTCTCTTTTGGAGTTTATCTTCTTTGAAAAGATAGCTAGTAATTATCTGCAACATAAAGGTTTGATATTAGATTGAAAATGGAAAACATTTTTTTGTCCAAATTTTTTTTATTCTAGTTACTCTGATGCTCTCATTTTTCTTATGGAAATTATCTTCTTCGAAAAGATAGCTATTAATAAACTGCAACATAAAGGTTCAAAATTAGATTGAAAATGGAATAAATTTTTTGTTCAAATTTTTTTATTCTAGTTACTCTGATGCTCTCATTGTACTTATGGAGTTTATCTCATTTTAAAAGATAGCTAGTAATGATCTGCAACATAAAGGTTTGATATTAGATTCAAAATGAAATACATTTTTTGTTTGAATTTTTTTCATTCTAGTTACTCTGATGCTCTCATTTTCCTCATGGAGATTCTCTTCTTTGAAAAGATAGCTAGTAATAATCTGCAGCATAAAGGTTTAATATTAGATTGAAAATGGAATAAATTTTTTGTTCAAATTTTTTCATTCTAGGTACTCTGATGCTCTCATTTTTCTCATGGAGTTCATCTTCTCTGGAAGATAGCTAGTAATGATCTGCAACATGAAGGTTCAATATTAGATTTAAAATGAAATAAATTTTTTGATTTAATTTATTTATTCTAGGTACTCTGATGCTCTAATTTCTCTTTTGGGGTTTATCTTCTTTGAAAAGATAGCTAGTAATGATCTGCAACATAAACGTTTGATATTAGATTGAAAATGGAATAAATTTTTTTGTCCAAATTTTTTTTATTCTAGTTACTCTGATGCTCTCATTTTTCTTATGGAGATTATCTTCTCTGAAAATATAGCTAGTAATGATCTGCAACATAAAGGTTTGATATAAGATTGAAATGGAATGAATTTTTTTGTCCAAATTTTTTTTATTCTAGTTACTCTGATGCTCTCATTTTTCTCATGGAAATTATCTTCTTTGAAAAGATAGCTAGTAATAAACTGCAACATAAAGGTTCAATATTAGATTGAAAATGGAATAAATTTTTTGTTCAAATTTTTTTATTCTAGTTACTCTGATGCTCTCATTGTTCTTATGGAGTTTATCTCATTTTAAAAGATAGCTAGTAATGATCTGCAACATAAATGTTTGATATTAGATTCAAAATGAAATACATTTTTTGTTTGAATTTTTTTTATTCTAGTTACTCTGATGCTCTCATTTTTCTCATGGGGATTATCTTCTTTGAAAAGATAGCTAGTAATAATCTGCAGCATAAAGGTTTAATATTAGATTGAAAATGGAATAAATTTTGTGTTCAAATTCTTTTATTCTAGGTACTCTGATGCTCTCATTTTTCTCATGGAGTTTATCTTCTCTGGAAGATAGCTAGTAATGATCTGCAACATGAAGGTTTGATATCAGATTCAAAATGAAATAAATTTTTTGTTTTAATTTTTTTATTCTAGTTACTCTGATGCTCTAAATTTTTTTATGTAGTTTATCTTCTCTGAAAAGATAGCTTGTGATGATCTGCAACATGAAGGTTCAATATTAGATTCAAAATGAAATAAATTTTTTGATTTAATTTTTTTATTCTAGGTACTCTGATGCTCTCATTTCTCTTTTGGAGTTTATCTTCTTTGAAAAGATAGCTAGTAACGATCTGCAACATAAAGGTTTGATATTAGATTGAAAATGGAATAAATTTTTTTGTCCAAATTTTTTTTATTCTAGTTACTCTGATGCTCTCATTTTTCTTATGGAGATCATCTTCTCTGAAAATATAGCTAGTAATAATCTGCAACATAAAGGTTTAATATTAGATTGAAAATGGAATAAATTTTCTGTTCAAATTCTTTTATTCTAGGTACTTTGATGCTCTCATTTTTCTCATGCAGTTTATCTTCTCTGAAAGGAAGCAAGTAATGATCTGCAACATAAAGGTTTGATATTAGATTCAAAATGAAATAGATTTTTTGGTTAAATTTTTTTATTCTATTTACTCTGATGCTCTCATTTCTCTTCTGGAGTTCATCTTCTTTGAAAAGATAGCCAGTGATGATCTGCAACATAAAGGTTCAATATGAGATTCAAAATGGAATAAATTTTTTGTTTTAATTTTTTTATTCTAGGAACTCTGATGCTCTCATTTCTATTCTGGAGTTTATCTTCTCTGAAAAGATAGCTAGTAATGATCTGCAACATGATGGTTGGATATTAGAATCAAAATGAAATAAATTTTTTGTTTTAATTTTTTTATTCTAGTTACTCTGATGCCCTCAGTTTTCTTATGGTTTTTATCTTCTTCGAAAAGATAGCTCTTAAGGATCTGCAACATAAAGGTTCAATATTAGATTCAGAATGAAATAAACTTTTTGTTTTGATTTTTTTATTCTAGTAACTCATTTTTCTTATGGAGTTCATTTTCTTGAAAAGATAGCTAGTAATGATTTGCAACATGAAGGTTCAATATAAGATTCAAAATGAAATACATTTTTTGTTTCAATTTTTTTATTTTAGGTACTCTGATGCTCTCATTCCTCTTCTGGAGTTTATCTTCTTTGAAAAGATAGCTAGTTATGATCTGCAACATAAAGGTTTAATATAAGATTCAAAATGAAATAAATTTTTTGATTCAATTTTTTTATTCTAGATACTCTGGTGCTCTCATTTCTCTTCTGGAGTTTATCTTGTTTGAAAAGATGGCTAGTTATGATCTGCGACATAAAGGTTTAATATAAGATATAAAATTAAATAAATTTTTTGTTTAAATTTTTTTATTCAATTTACTCTGATGCTCTCATTTATCTTCTGGAGTTCATCTTCTTTGAAAAGATAGCTAGTGATGATCTGCAACATAAAGGTTCAATATAAGGTTCAAAATGAAATAAATTTCTGAGTTCATTTTCTCTGAAAAGATAGCTAGTAATGATCTGCAACAAAAAGGTTCAATATTAGATTCAGAATGAAATAAACTTTGTGTTTTAATTTTTCTATTCTAGTAACTCTGATGCTCTCATTTTTCTTATGGAGTTTATCTTCTCTGAAAGGATAGCTAGTAATGATCTGCAACATAGAGGTTCAATATCAGATTCAAAATGAAATAAATTTTTTTAATTCAAGGTACTCTGATGGTCTCATTTCACTTTTGGAGTTTATTTTCTTTGAAAAGATAGCTAGTTATGATCTGAAACATAAAGGTTTTATATTATATTGAAAATAAAATAAATTTTTTGTTTTAATTTTTTTATTATAGTTACTCTGGTGCTCTCATTTCTATTCTGGAGTTTATCTTCTTTGAAAAGATAGCTAGTAATGATCGGCAATATAAAGGTTCCATATAAGATTCATAAGGAAATAAATTTTTTGATTCAATTTTTTTATTCTAGATACTCTGGTGCTCTCATTTCTCTTCTGGAGTTTATCTTGTTTGAAAAGATGGCTAGTTATGATCTGCAACATAAAGGTTTAATATAAGATATAAAATGAAATAAATTTTTTGTTTAAATTTTTTTATTCAATTTACTCTGATGCTCTCATTTATCTTCTGGAGTTCATCTTCTTTGAAAAGATAGCTAGTGATGATCTGCAACATAAAGGTTCAATATTAGGTTTAAAATGAAATAAATTTCTGAGTTCATCTTCTCTGAAACGATAGCTAGTAATGATCTGCAACAAAAAGGTTCAATTATAGATTCAGAATGAAATAAACTTTGTGTTTTAATTTTTCTATTCTAGTAACTCTGATGCTCTCATTTTTCTTATGGAGTTTATCTTCTCTGAAAAGATAGCTAGTAATGATCTGCAACATAGAGGTTCAATATCAGAATCAAAATGAAATAAATTTTTTGTTTTAATTTTTTTATTTCCGAGAATTAATCGGATATCTCGAAAAATCGACTTCTGGTTGAAAAATATTTTCAAAAAAGAGTGAAGTAACCGCGAACTATTCGATAATGACTTGCAATTAAATTGCCCGCCGTTATTATATCGATTTATTCAAAATTTGTGATAAACAATTCGAGAATTAATCGGATATTTCGAAGAATCGACTTTTGGTTAGAAAATATTTTCAGAAAAAGAGTATAAGGACCCGCGAACTATTTGATATTGATTTAAAATAACATTTCCAGACGTTATTTCATCGATTTATTCGAATTACGTGATGAAGAATTCGAGAATCAATCGGATATTTCGAAAAATCGACTTTTGGTTAAAAAATAGTTTCATTGCCCATCCAAAATACGTGATAAACAATTCGCGAATTAATCGGATATTTCGAAAAATCGACTTTTGGTTGAAAAATGTTTTCAATAAAAAAATATAAGGACCCGCGAACTATTCGATATTGATTTAAAATTACATTGCCTGACGTTATTATATAGATTTATTCAAAATACGTGATGAACCTTCGAGAATTAATCGGATATTTCGAAAAATCGACTTCTGGTTAGAAAATATTTTCAAAAAGAAGGTATGAGGACCTGCGAACTATTCGATATTGATTGAAAATTACATTGCCCGACGTTATTGCATCGATTTATTCAAACTACGTGATAAAGAATTCGAGAATGAATCGGATATTTCGAAAAATCGACTTTTGGGTAAAAAATATTTTCAAAAAAAGAGTATGAGGACCCGCGAACTATTCGATATTGATTTAAAATTACATTGACCGACGTTATTGTATCGATTCATCCAAAATACGTGATAAACAATTCGCGAATCAATCGGATATTTCGAAAAATCGACTTTCGGGTGAAATTTATTTTCAAAAATGAGTATTATGTCCAGACAATTATTCAATATTGATTTATAATGACATTGCCCGACGTTATTGTATCGATTTATCCGAAATACGTAAAAATGGACTCATTTCGAAAGTTTTCTATGTGTACTTACGATTTTTCCTGATTTTATCACTTCAAAACACTGAACAAAACACGTATTCCTAACTCCCGTGTGCCGTCAATGACTCATCACTCCCGCACTCACTCCACACGCCAAAAACCGATTTTCACTATAATTCATTAGAGCTTCGAATATCGACTATCTCGTATCGCTTCCCGATTAGAACTTATTCATAGTCAATCCTTTGTTCGAAAATATGAATAATCGCTTACATCACCATGACAAATCGGGTGCGCGCATATCGCATTTAGTCCTCGTTTCTATGGAAACCAATGTGTCATTCCATATATTGATTTAAAATTACAATGGCTGAAGTAATTATATCGATTTATTCAAAAAACGTGATAAACAATTCGCGAATCAATCGGATATTTCGAAAAATCGACTTTCGGGTGAAATTTATTTTCAAAAATGAGTATTATGTCCAGACAATTATTCAATATTGATTTATAATGACATTGCCCGACGTAATTGTATCGATTTATCCGAAACACGTGAAAATGCACTTATTTCAAAAGTTTTCTATGTGTACTTACGATTTTTTTTTATTTTATCACTTCAAAACACTGAACAAAACACGTATTTCTAACTCCCGTGTGCCGTGAGTCAATGACTCGTCACTTCCGCACTCACTCCACACGCCAAAAACCGATTTTCACTATAATTCATAAGAGCTTCGAATATCGACTATCTCGTATCGCTTCCCGATTAGTACTGATTCATAGTCAATCTTTTGTTCGAAAATATGAATGATCGCTTTCATCACCATGTCTCATCGGGTGCGCGCATATCGCATTTAGTCCTCGTTTGTATGGAAACCAATGTGTTATTCCATATATTGATTTGAAATTACATTGCCTGACGTAATTATATCGATTTATCCAAAAAACGTGATAAACAATTCGAGAATTAATCGGATATTTCGAAAAATCAACTTTTGGGTAGAAAATATTTTCAAAAAAAGAGTAAAAGTACCCGCGAACTATTCGATAATGACTTGCAATTAAATTGCCCGACGTTATTATATCGATTTATTCAAAATACGTGATAAACAATTCGAGAATTAGTCGGATATTTCGAAAAATCGAATTTGTGTTAGAAAATATTTTCAAAAAAAGAGTATAAGGACCCGCGAACTATTTGATATTGATTTAAAATAACATTTCCAGACGTTATTGCATCGATTTATTCGAATTACGTGATGAAGAATTCGAGAATCAATCGGATATTTCGAAAAATCTACTTTTGGGTGGAAAATATTTTCAAAAAAGATTATAAGGACCCGCGAACTATTCGATATTGATTTAAAATTACATTGCCCGACGTTATTGCATCGATCTATTCATAATACGTGATGAACAATTCGAGAATTAATCGGATATTTCGAAAAATCGACTTTTGGTTGAAAAATATTTTCGAAAAAAGGGTGAAAGTACCCGCGAACTATTCGATAATGACTTGCAATTAAATTGCCCGACGTTATTATATCGATTTATTCGAAATACGTGATAAACAATTCGAGAATTAATCGGATATTTCGAAAAATCGACTTTTGGTTAAAAAATATTTTCAAAAAAAGAGTATATGGACCCGCGAACTATTTGATATTGATTTAAAATTACATTTCCAGGCGTTATTGCATCGATTTATTCGAATTACGTGATGAAGAATTCGAGAATCAATCGGATATTCCGAAAAATCGACTTTTGGTTAAAAAATATTTTCATTGCCCATCCAAAATACGTGATAAACAATTCTCGAATTGATCGGATATTTCGAAAAATCGACATTTGGTTGAAAAATATTTTCAAAAAAAAGAGTAAAAGTACCCGCGAACTATTCGATAATGACTTGCAATTAAATTGCCCGACGTTATTATATCGATTTATTCGAAATACGTGATAAACAATTCGAGAATTAATCGGATATTTCGAAAAATCAACTTTTGGGTAGAAAATATTTTCAAAAAAAGAGTAAAAGTACCCGCGAACTATTCGATAATGACTTGCAATTAAATTGCCCGACGTTATTATATCGATTTATTCAAAATACGTGATAAACAATTCGAGAATTAGTCGGATATTTCGAAAAATCGAATTTGTGTTAGAAAATATTTTCAAAAAAAGAGTATAAGGACCCGCGAACTATTTGATATTGATTTAAAATAACATTTCCAGACGTTATTGCATCGATTTATTCGAATTACGTGATAAAAAATTCGAGAATTAATCGAATATTTCGAAAAATCTACTTTTGGGTAGAAAATATTTTCAAAAAAGATTATAAGGACCCGCGAACTATTCGATATTGATTTAAAATTACATTGCCCGACGTTATTGCATCGATCTATTCAAAATACGTGATGAACAATTCGAGAATTAATCGGATATTTCGAAAAATCGACTTTTGGTTGAAAAATATTTTCAAAAAAAGAGTAAAAGTACCCGCGAACTATTCGATAATGACTTGCAATTAAATTGCCCGACGTTATTATATCGATTTATTCGAAATACGTGATAAACAATTCGAGAATTGATCGGATATTTCGAAAAATCGACTTTTGGTTTAAAAATATTTTCAAAAAAAGAGTATATGGACCCGCGAACTATTTGATATTGATTTGAAATTACATTTCCAGGCGTTATTGCATCGATTTATTCGAATTACGTCATGAAGAATTCGAGAATCAATCGGATATTCCGAAAAATCGACTTTTGGTTAAAAAATATTTTCATTGCCCATCCAAAATACGTGATAAACAATTCTCGAATTGATCGGATATTTCGAAAAATCGACTTTTGGTTGAAAAATATTTTCAAAAAAAGAGTAAAAGTACCCGCGAACTATTCGATAATGACTTGCAATTAAATTGCCCGACGTTATTATATCGATTTATTCGAAATACGTGATAAACAATTCGAGAATTAATCGGATATTTCGAAAAATCGACTTTTGGTTGAAAAATATTTTCAAAAAAAGAGTAAAAGTACCCGCGAACTATTCGATATTGACTTGCAATTAAATTGCCCGACGTTATTATATCGATTCATTCCCAATACGTGATAAACAATTCGAGAATTAATCGGATATTTCGGAAAATCGACTTTTGGTGAGAAAATATTTTCAAAAAAAGAGTATAAGGACCCGCGAACTATTCGATATTGATGAACCATTCGATAATGACTTGCAATTAAATTGCCCGACGTTATTATATCGATTATTCAAAATACGTGATAAACAATTCGAGAATTAATCGGATATTTCGAAAAATCGACTTTTGGGTAAAATTTATTTTCAAAAATGAGTATTATGTCCAGACAATTATTCAATATTTATTTATAATGACATTGCCCGACGTTATTGTATCGATTTATCCGAAATACGTAAAAATGGACTCATTTCGAAAGTTTTCTATGTGTACTTACGATTTTTCCTGATTTTATCACTTCAAAACACTGAACAAAACACGTATTCCTAACTCCCGTGTGCCGTCAATGACTCATCACTCCCGCACTCACTCCACACGCCAAAAACCGATTTTCACTATAATTCATTAGAGCTTCGAATATCGACTATCTCGTATCGCTTCCCGATTAGAACTTATTCATAGTCAATCCTTTGTTCGAAAATATGAATAATCGCTTACATCACCATGAACCATCGGGTGCGCGCATATCGCATTTAGTCCTCGTTTCTATGGAAACCAATGTGTCATTCCATATATTGATTTAAAATTACATTGGCTGAAGTAATTATATCGATTTATTCAAAAAACGTGATAAACAATTCGCGAATCAATCGGATATTTCGAAAAATCGACTTTCGGGTGAAATTTATTTTCAAAAATTACGAAAAGCACTGCCGTGAAGGCAGGAGCTTTTGAGCGCTCGTACATGCACCTTGTAGGTAGATTCGCATATTCCAGTTTTAGAAATCAATTGAAGGAATTTTTGACTGCTGTCAAAAAAATTCTGAAACTTAGGCGAAACTCCAGACTTCATGTCGGTGCTTCAGCTGATCAATTTTTTTCCGATAATTCGCTAGAATTTTCCACGGTATCTATGGTCTTGGTGATGCGATCTGGACAAAATTTTGCACGTAGTTTGAATACATTATTCCTGAGCTAGGTGCATAATTTCATTCCAATCCGATCGGTAGTTTCGAAACTATCACGAAAAAAATATTTTGAACGGCCATATTTACGGAACCCCTAGTCCAATTTTGCTCATTGATGAACATGACCGTGAAATTTGCGATCCAAACCCACCCTGAAAATTTCAAGTTCCTAGGCCTTTCCGTTCAAAAGTTAGAATTTTCTATGGTTTCTATGGTTCTGGTCATGCGATCTGGACAAAATATTGCTTCAATATATCATTCTCGATTAAAATACAAAATTTGATCTCGATCAAGGGTGAAAGTACCCGCGAACTATTCGATAATGACTTGCAATTAAATTGCCCGACGTTATTATATCGATTTATTCGAAATACGTGATAAACAATTCGAGAATTAATCGGATATTTCGAAAAATCGACTTTTGGTTAAAAAATATTTTCAAAAAAAGAGTATATGGACCCGCGAACTATTTGATATTGATTTAAAATTACATTTCCAGGCGTTATTGCATCGATTTATTCGAATTACGTGATGAAGAATTCGAGAATCAATCGGATATTCCGAAAAATCGACTTTTGGTTAAAAAATATTTTCATTGCCCATCCAAAATACGTGATAAACAATTCTCGAATTGATCGGATATTTCGAAAAATCGACATTTGGTTGAAAAATATTTTCAAAAAAAAGAGTAAAAGTACCCGCGAACTATTCGATAATGACTTGCAATTAAATTGCCCGACGTTATTATATCGATTTATTCGAAATACGTGATAAACAATTCGAGAATTAATCGGATATTTCGAAAAATCAACTTTTGGGTAGAAAATATTTTCAAAAAAAGAGTAAAAGTACCCGCGAACTATTCGATAATGACTTGCAATTAAATTGCCCGACGTTATTATATCGATTTATTCAAAATACGTGATAAACAATTCGAGAATTAGTCGGATATTTCGAAAAATCGAATTTGTGTTAGAAAATATTTTCAAAAAAAGAGTATAAGGACCCGCGAACTATTTGATATTGATTTAAAATAACATTTCCAGACGTTATTGCATCGATTTATTCGAATTACGTGATAAAAAATTCGAGAATTAATCGAATATTTCGAAAAATCTACTTTTGGGTAGAAAATATTTTCAAAAAAGATTATAAGGACCCGCGAACTATTCGATATTGATTTAAAATTACATTGCCCGACGTTATTGCATCGATCTATTCAAAATACGTGATGAACAATTCGAGAATTAATCGGATATTTCGAAAAATCGACTTTTGGTTGAAAAATATTTTCAAAAAAAGAGTAAAAGTACCCGCGAACTATTCGATAATGACTTGCAATTAAATTGCCCGACGTTATTATATCGATTTATTCGAAATACGTGATAAACAATTCGAGAATTGATCGGATATTTCGAAAAATCGACTTTTGGTTTAAAAATATTTTCAAAAAAAGAGTATATGGACCCGCGAACTATTTGATATTGATTTGAAATTACATTTCCAGGCGTTATTGCATCGATTTATTCGAATTACGTCATGAAGAATTCGAGAATCAATCGGATATTCCGAAAAATCGACTTTTGGTTAAAAAATATTTTCATTGCCCATCCAAAATACGTGATAAACAATTCTCGAATTGATCGGATATTTCGAAAAATCGACTTTTGGTTGAAAAATATTTTCAAAAAAAGAGTAAAAGTACCCGCGAACTATTCGATAATGACTTGCAATTAAATTGCCCGACGTTATTATATCGATTTATTCGAAATACGTGATAAACAATTCGAGAATTAATCGGATATTTCGAAAAATCGACTTTTGGTTGAAAAATATTTTCAAAAAAAGAGTAAAAGTACCCGCGAACTATTCGATATTGACTTGCAATTAAATTGCCCGACGTTATTATATCGATTCATTCCCAATACGTGATAAACAATTCGAGAATTAATCGGATATTTCGGAAAATCGACTTTTGGTGAGAAAATATTTTCAAAAAAAGAGTATAAGGACCCGCGAACTATTCGATATTGATGAACCATTCGATAATGACTTGCAATTAAATTGCCCGACGTTATTATATCGATTATTCAAAATACGTGATAAACAATTCGAGAATTAATCGGATATTTCGAAAAATCGACTTTTGGGTAAAATTTATTTTCAAAAATGAGTATTATGTCCAGACAATTATTCAATATTTATTTATAATGACATTGCCCGACGTTATTGTATCGATTTATCCGAAATACGTAAAAATGGACTCATTTCGAAAGTTTTCTATGTGTACTTACGATTTTTCCTGATTTTATCACTTCAAAACACTGAACAAAACACGTATTCCTAACTCCCGTGTGCCGTCAATGACTCATCACTCCCGCACTCACTCCACACGCCAAAAACCGATTTTCACTATAATTCATTAGAGCTTCGAATATCGACTATCTCGTATCGCTTCCCGATTAGAACTTATTCATAGTCAATCCTTTGTTCGAAAATATGAATAATCGCTTACATCACCATGAACCATCGGGTGCGCGCATATCGCATTTAGTCCTCGTTTCTATGGAAACCAATGTGTCATTCCATATATTGATTTAAAATTACATTGGCTGAAGTAATTATATCGATTTATTCAAAAAACGTGATAAACAATTCGCGAATCAATCGGATATTTCGAAAAATCGACTTTCGGGTGAAATTTATTTTCAAAAATTACGAAAAGCACTGCCGTGAAGGCAGGAGCTTTTGAGCGCTCGTACATGCACCTTGTAGGTAGATTCGCATATTCCAGTTTTAGAAATCAATTGAAGGAATTTTTGACTGCTGTCAAAAAAATTCTGAAACTTAGGCGAAACTCCAGACTTCATGTCGGTGCTTCAGCTGATCAATTTTTTTCCGATAATTCGCTAGAATTTTCCACGGTATCTATGGTCTTGGTGATGCGATCTGGACAAAATTTTGCACGTAGTTTGAATACATTATTCCTGAGCTAGGTGCATAATTTCATTCCAATCCGATCGGTAGTTTCGAAACTATCACGAAAAAAATATTTTGAACGGCCATATTTACGGAACCCCTAGTCCAATTTTGCTCATTGATGAACATGACCGTGAAATTTGCGATCCAAACCCACCCTGAAAATTTCAAGTTCCTAGGCCTTTCCGTTCAAAAGTTAGAATTTTCTATGGTTTCTATGGTTCTGGTCATGCGATCTGGACAAAATATTGCTTCAATATATCATTCTCGATTAAAATACAAAATTTGATCTCGATCGAATCCGCAGTTTCGAATTTATCGAGAAAACAAAATTTCGAACGACCGTATTTACGGAACCCCTTGTATAATGTTGCTCATAGATGAACGTGATCACGACATTCGAGATCCACACCTATCATGAAAATTTCAAGTCCCTAGGCCTTTCCGTTCGAAAGTTACAATTTTCTATGGTTTCTATGGTTCTGGTCATGCGATCTGGACAAAATTTCACATGTAGCTTGAACACCTCATTTTCCATTTGAGTGCAAAATTTCATCTCGATCAAATCTGTAGTTTTCAAGTAATCAGGGAAACAAAACTTTGAACGGCCATATTTACGGAACCCCTGGTGGAATTTGGCCCATTAACGAACTTAACCGAGCCATTCGGGAACTGAACCTACCCTGAAAATTTCAAGTTTCTAGGACATTCCGTTCGAGAGTTATCGTGTATACGGACGGCCGGACGGCCGGACGGCCGGACGGACAGACTCGAATTTTTCGACGGATTCGTCATCAGTGAGTCGAACATAGTCGATTGAGACCATTTTCGGCTCAAAATTCGAAAAATACAGACATCGTGACGAAATGATATAGCCCTCGTGTAAGTTGTACGAGCGCTCAAAAATGAGTATTATGTCCAGACAATTATTCAATATTGATTTATAATGACATTGCCCGACGTTATTGTATCGATTTATCCGAAACACGTAAAAATGCACTTATTTCAAAAGTTTTCTATGTGTACTTACGATTTTTTTTTATTTTATCACTTCAAAACACTGAACAAAACACGTATTTCTAACTCCCGTGTGCCGTGAGTCAATGACTCATCACTTCCGCACTCACTCCACACGCCAAAAACCGATTTTCACTATAATTCATAAGAGCTTCGAATATCGACTATCTCGTATCGCTTCCCGATTAGTACTGATTCATAGTCAATCTTTTGTTCGAAAATATGAATAATCGCTTTCATCACCATGTCTCATCGGGTGCGCGCATATCGCATTTAGTCCTCGTTTGTATGGAAACCAATGTGTTATTCCATATATTGATTTGAAATTACATTGCCTGACGTAATTATATCGATTTATCCAAAAAACGTGATAAACAATTCGAGAATTAATCGGATATTTCGAAAAATCTACTTTTGGGTAGAAAATATTTTCAAAAAAGATTATAAGGACCCGCGAACTATTCGATATTGATTTAAAATTACATTGCCCGACGTTATTGCATCGATCTATTCAAAATACGTGATGAACAATTCGAGAATTAATCGGATATTTCGAAAAATCGACTTTTGGTTGAAAAATATTTTCAAAAAAAGCGTAAAAGTACCCGCGAACTATTCGATAATGACTTGCAATTAAATTGCCCGACGTTATTATATCGATTTATTCGAAATACGTGATAAACAATTCGAGAATTGATCGGATGTTTCGAAAAATCGACTTTTGGTTTGAAAATATTTTCAAAAAAAGAGTATATGGACCCGCGAACTATTTGATATTGATTAAAAATTACATTTCCAGGCGTTATTGCATCGATTTATTCGAATTACGTCATGAAGAATTCGAGAATCAATCGGATATTCCGAAAAATCGACTTTTGGTTAAAAAATATTTTCATTGCCCATCCAAAATACGTGATAAACAATTCTCGAATTGATCGGATATTTCGAAAAATCGACTTTTGGTTGAATTATATTTTCAAAAAAAGAGTAAAAGTACCCGCGAACTATTCGATAATGACTTGCAATTAAATTGCCCGACGTTATTATATCGATTTATTCGAAATACGTGATGAACAATTCGAGAATTAATCGGATATTTCGAAAAATCGACTTTTGGTTGAAAAATATTTTCAAAAAAAGAGTAAAAGTACCCGCGAACTATTCGATAATGACTTGCAATTAAATTGCCCGACGTTATTATATCGATTTATTCGAAATACGTGATAAACAATTCGAGAATTAATCGGATATTTCGAAAAATCGACTTTTGGTTGAAAAATATTTTCAAAAAAAGAGTAAGAGTACCCGCGAACTATTCGATATTGACTTGCAATTAAATTGCCCGACGTTATTATATCGATTTATTCCCAATACGTGATAAACAATTCGAGAATTAATCGGATATTTCGGAAAATCGACTTTTGGTGAGAAAATATTTTCAAAAAAAGAGTATAAGGACCCGCGAACTATTCGATATTGATGAACCATTCGATAATGACTTGCAATTAAATTGCCCGACGTTATTATATCGATTATTCAAAATACGTGATAAACAATTCGAGAATTAATCGGATATTTCGAAAAATCGACTTTCGGGTAAAATTTATTTTCAAAAATGAGTATTATGTCCAGACAATTATTCAATATTTATTTATAATGACATTGCCCGACGTTATTGTATCGATTTATCGGAAATACGTAAAAATGGACTCATTTCGAAAGTTTTCTATGTGTACTTACGATTTTTCCTGATTTTATCACTTCAAAACACTGAACAAAACACGTATTCCTAACTCCCGTGTGCCGTCAATGACTCATCACTCCCGCACTCACTCCACACGCCAAAAACCGATTTTCACTATAATTCATTAGAGCTTCGAATATCGACTATCTCGTATCGCTTCCCGATTAGAACTTATTCATAGTCAATCCTTTGTTCGAAAATATGAATAATCGCTTACATCACCATGAACCATCGGGTGCGCGCATATCGCATTTAGTCCTCGTTTCTATGGAAACCAATGTGTCATTCCATATATTGATTTAAAATTACATTGGCTGAAGTAATTATATCGATTTATTCAAAAAACGTGATAAACAATTCGCGAATCAATCGGATATTTCGAAAAATCGACTTTCGGATGAAATTTATTTTCAAAAATGAGTATTATGTCCAGACAATTGTTCAATATTGATTTATAATGACATTGCCCGACGTTATTGTATCGATTTATCCGAAACACGTAAAAATGCACTTATTTCAAAAGTTTTCTATGTGTACTTACGATTTTTTTTTATTTTATCACTTCAAAACAATGAATAAAACACGTATTTCTAACTCCCGTGTGCCGTGTGTCAATGACTCATCACTTCCGCACTCACTCCACACGCCAAAAACCGATTTTCACTATAATTCATAAGAGCTTCGAATATCGACTATCTCGTATCGCTTCCCGATTAGAACTGATTCATAGTCAATCTTTTGTTCGAAAATATGAATAATCGCTTTCATCACCATGTCTCATCGGGTGCGCGCATATCGCATTTAGTCCTCGTTTGTATGGAAACCAATGTGTTATTCCATATATTGATTTAAAATTACATTGCCTGACGTAATTATATCGATTTATCCAAAAAACGTGATAAACAATTCGAGAATTAATCGGATATTTCGAAAAATCAACTTTTGGGTAGAAAATATTTTCAAAAAAAGAGTAAAAGTACCCGCGAACTATTCGATAATGACTTGCAATTAAATTGCCCGACGTTATTATATCGATTTATTCGAAATACGTGATAAACAATTCGAGAATTAGTCGGATATTTCGAAAAATCGAATTTGTGTTAGAAAATATTTTCAAAAAAAGAGTATAAGGACCCGCGAACTATTTGATATTGATTTAAAATAACATTTCCAGACGTTATTGCATCGATTTATTCGAATTACGTGATGAAGAATTCGAGAATCAATCGGATATTTCGAAAAATCTACTTTTGGGTAGAAAATATTTTCAAAAAAGATTATAAGGACCCGCGAACTATTCGATATTGATTTAAAATTACATTGCCCGACGTTATTGCATCGATCTATTCAAAATACGTGATGAACAATTCGAGAATTAATCGGATATTTCGAAAAATCGACTTTTGGTTGAAAAATATTTTCGAAAAAAGGGTGAAAGTACCCGCGAACTATTCGATAATGACTTGCAATTAAATTGCCCGACGTTATTATATCGATTTATTCGAAATACGTGATAAACAATTCGAGAATTAATCGGATATTTCGAAAAATCGACTTTTGGTTAAAAAATATTTTCAAAAAAAGAGTATATGGACCCGCGAACTATTTGATATTGATTTAAAATTACATTTCCAGGCGTTATTGCATCGATTTATTCGAATTACGTGATGAAGAATTCGAGAATCAATCGGATATTCCGAAAAATCGACTTTTGGTTAAAAAATATTTTCATTGCCCATCCAAAATACGTGATAAACAATTCTAGAATTGATCGGATATTTCGAAAAATCGACATTTGGTTGAAAAATATTTTCAAAAAAAGAGTAAAAGTACCCGCGAACTATTCGATAATGACTTGCAATTAAATTGCCCGACGTTATTATATCGATTTATTCGAAATACGTGATAAACAATTCGAGAATTAATCGGATATTTCGAAAAATCGACTTTTGGTTGAAAAATATCTTCAAAAAAAGAGTATAAGAACCCGCGAACTATTCGATATTGATTTAAAATTACTTTGCTCGACGTTATTGCATCGATTTATTCAAAATACGTGATAAACAATTCGAGAATTAATCGGATATTTCGGAAAATCGACTTTCGGGTAAAATTTATTTTCAAAAATGAGTATTATGTCCAGACAATTATTCAATATTGATTTATAATGACATTGCCCGACGTTATTGTATCGATTCATCCGAAACACGTGAAAATGCACTCATTTCAAAAGTTTTCTATGTGTACTTACGATTTTTCCTGATTTTATCACTTCAAAACACTGAACAAAACACGTATTCCTAACTCCCGTGTGCCGTGAGTCAATGACTCATCACTCCCGCACTCACTCCACACGCCAAAAACCGATTTTCACTATAATTCATTAGAACTTCGAATATCGACTATCTCGTATCGCTTCCCGATTAGAACTGATTCATAGTCAATATTTTGTTCGAAAATATGAATAATCGCTTACATCACCATGAATCATCGGGTGCGCGCATATCGCATTTAGTCCTCGTTTCTATAGAAACCAATGTGTTATTCAATATATTGATTTAAAATAACATTGCCTGACGTAATTATATCGATTTATCCAAAATACGTGATAAACAATTCGAGAATTAATCGAATATTTCGAAAAATCTACTTTTGGGTAGAAAATATTTTCAAAAAAGATTATAAGGACCCGCGAACTATTCGATATTGATTTAAAATTACATTGCCCGACGTTATTGCATCGATCTATTCAAAATACGTGATGAACAATTCGAGAATTAATCGGATATTTCGAAAAATCGACTTTTGGTTGAAAAATATTTTCAAAAAAAGAGTAAAAGTACCCGCGAACTATTCGATAATGACTTGCAATTAAATTGCCCGACGTTATTATATCGATTTATTCGAAATACGTGATAAACAATTCGAGAATTGATCGGATATTTCGAAAAATCGACTTTTGGTTTGAAAATATTTTCAAAAAAAGAGTATATGGACCCGCGAACTATTTGATATTGATTTAAAATAACATTTCCAGGCGTTATTGCATCGATTTATTCGAATTACGTCATGAAGAATTCGAGAATCAATCGGATATTCCGAAAAATCGACTTTTGGTTAAAAAATATTTTCATTGCCCATCCAAAATACGTGATAAACAATTCTCGAATTGATCGGATATTTCGAAAAATCGACTTTTGGTTGAAAAATATTTTCAAAAAAAGAGTAAAAGTACCCGCGAACTATTCGATAATGACTTGCAATTAAATTGCCCGACGTTATTATATCGATTTATTCGAAATACGTGATAAACAATTCGAGAATTAATCGGATATTTCGAAAAATCGACTTTTGGTTGAAAAATATTTCCAAAAAAAGAGTAAAAGTACCCGCGAACTATTCGATATTGACTTGCAATTAAATTGCCCGACGTTATTATATCGATTTATTCCCAATACGTGATAAACAATTCGAGAATTAATCGGATATTTCGGAAAATCGACTTTTGGTGCGAAAATATTTTCAAAAAAAGAGTATAAGGACCCGCGAACTATTCGATATTGATGAACTATTCGATAATGACTTGCAATTAAATTGCCCGACGTTATTATATCGATTATTCAAAATACGTGATAAACAATTCGAGAATTAATCGGATATTTCGAAAAATCGACTTTCGGGTAAAATTTATTTTCAAAAATGAGTATTATGTCCAGACAATTATTCAATATTTATTTATAATGACATTGCCCGACGTTATTGTATCGATTTATCCGAAATACGTAAAAATTGACTCATTTCAAAAGTTTTCTATGTGTACTTACGATTTTTCCTGATTTAATCACTTCGAAACACTGAACAAAACACGTATCCCTAACTCCCTAACTAAAAATATTTTCAAAAAAAGAGTAAAAGTACCCGCGAACTATTCGATAATGACTTGCAATTAAATTGCCCGACGTTATTATATCGATTTATTCAAAATACGTGATAAACATTTCGAGAATCAATCGGATATTTCGAAAAATCGACTTTTGGTGAGAAAATATTTTCGAAAAAAGAGTATAAGGACCCTCGAACTCTTCGATATTGATTTAAAATTACATTGCCAGACGTTATTGCATCGATTTATTCGAATTACGTGATGAAAAATTCGAGAATTAATCGGATATTTCGAAAAATCGACTTTTGGTTAAAAAATATTTTCAAAAAAAGAGTAAAAGTACCCGCGAACTATTCGATAATGACTTGCAATTGAATTGCCCGACGTTATTATATCGCTTTATTCAAAATACGTGATGAACGATTCGAGAATTAATCGGATATTTCGAAAAATCGACTTTTGGTTAAAAAATATTTTCAAAAAAAGAGTATTAGGACTCGCGATGTATTTGATATTGATTTAAAATTACATTGCCCGACGTTATTGCATCGATTCATTCGAATTACGTGATAAAGAATTCGAGAATCGATCGGATATTTCGAAAAATCGACATTTGGTTGAAAAATATTTTCATTGCTCCTCCAAAATACGTGATAAACAATTCGCGAATTAATCGGATATTTCGAAAAATCGACTTCTGGTTGAAAAATATCTTCGATAAAAAAATATAAGGACCCGCGATGTATTCGATATTGATTTGAAACTACATTGCCTGACGTTATTATATACTTTTATCCAAAATACTTGATAAACAATTCGAAAATTAATCGGATATTTCGAAAAATCGAATTTGGTTAGAAAATATTTTCGAAAAAAGGGTATAAGGACCTGCGAACTATTCGATATTGATTCAAAATTACATAGCCCGACGTTATTGCATCGATTCATTCGAAATACGTGATAAAAAATCCGAGAATTAATCGGATATTTCGAAAAATCGACTTTTGGGTAAAACATATTTTCGAAAAAAGGGTATGAGAACCCGCGAACTATTCGATAGTGATTTAAAATTACTCTGCTCGACGTTATTGCATCGATTCATTCAAAATAGGTGATAAACAATTCAAGAATTAATCGGATATTTCGAAAAATCGACTTTTGGTTGAAAAATATTTTCATTGCTCCTCCAAAATAAGTGATAAACAATTCGCGAATTAATCGGATATTTCGAAAAATCGACTTCTGGTTGAAAAACATTTTCGATAAAAAAATATAAGGACCCGCGAAGTATTCGATATTGATTTGAAATTACATTGCCTGACGTTATTATATACTTTTATCCAAAATACTTGATAAACAATTCGAAAATTAATCGGATATTTCGAAAAATCGAATTTGGTTAGAAAATATTTTTAAAAAAAGAGTAAAAGGACCCGCGAACTATTCGATATTGATTTAAAATAACATTGCCCGACGTTATTGCAACGATTTATTCAAAAAACGTGATAAACAATTCAAGAATTAATCGGATATTTCGAAAAATCGACTTTCGGGTAAAAAAATTCTCAAAAAAAGAGTAAAAGGACCCGCGAACTATTCGATATTGATTCGAAATTACATTGCCTGACGTTATTGCATCGATTCATTCAAACTACGTGATAAAGAATTCGAGAATGAATCGGGTATTTCGAAAAATCGACTTTCGGGTAAAAAAATTCTCAAAAAAAGAGTAAAAGGACCCGCGAACTATTGGATATTGATTCAAAATAACATTGACCGACGTTATTGTATCGATTTATCCAAAATACGTGATAAACAATTCGCGAATCAATCGGATATTCCGAAAAATCGACTTTCGGGTAAATTTAAAGCGTATTATGTCCAGACAATTATTCAATATTCATTTATAATGACATTGCCCGACGTTATTGTATCGATTTATCCGAAATACGTGAAAATGGACACATTTCAAAAGTTTTCTATGTGTACCTACGATTTTTCCTGATTTCATCACTTCAAAACACTGAACAAAACACGTATCTCTAACTCCCTTGTGCCGTGAGTCAATGACTCATCACTCCCGCACTCACTCAACACGCCAAAAATCGATTTTCACTATAATTCATTAGCGCTTCGAATATCGACTATCTCGTATCGCTTCCCGATTAGAACTGATTCATAGCCAATCCTTTGATCGAAAATATGAATAATCGCTAACATCACCATGAATCATCGGGTGCGCGCATATCGCATTCAGTCCTCGTTTCTTTGGAAACCAATGTGTTATTCCATATATTGATTTGAAATTACATTGCCTGACATAATTATATCGATTTATCGAAAAAACGTGATGAACAATTCGAGAATTAATCGGATATTTCGAAAAATCGACTTTTGGGTAGAAAATATTTTCAAAAAAAGAGTAAAAGTACCCGCGAACTATTCGATAATGACTCGCAATCAAATTGTCCGACGTTATTATATCGATTTATTCAAAATACGTGATAAACCATTCGGGGATTAATCGGATATTTCGAAAAATCGACTTTTGGTTAGAAAATATTTTCAAAAAAAGAGTATAAGGACCCGCGAACTATTTGATATTGATTTAAAACTACATTGCCAGACGTTATTGCATCGATTTATTCGATTTGCGTGATGAAGAATTCGAGAATCAATCGGATATTTCGAAAAATCGACTTTTGGTTAAAAAATAGTTTCATTGCCCATCCAAAATACGTGATAAACAATTCGCGAATTAATCGGATATTTCGAAAAATCGACTTTTGGTTGAAAAATTTTTTCAATAAAAAAATATAGGGACCGGCGAACTATTCGATATTGATTCAAAATTACATTGCCTGACGTTGTTATATAGATTTATCCAAAATACGTAATAAACAATTCGAGATTTAATCGTATATTTCGAAAAATCGACTTTCGGTTAGAAAATAATTTCAAAAAAAGGGTATAAGGACCTGCGAACTATTCGATATGGATTTAAAATTACATTGCCCGGCGTTATTGCATCGATTTATTCGAAATACGTGATGAAGAATTCGAGAATTAGTCGGATATTTCGAAAAATCGTGTTTTGGGTGAAAATATTTCCAAAAAAAGAGTATAAGGACCCGCGAACTATTCGATATTGATTTAAAATTACATTGCCCGACGTTATTGCATCGATTTATTCGAAATACGTGATGAAGAATTCGAGAATTAATCGGATATTCCGAAAAATCGACTTTTGGGTAAAAAATATTTTCAAAAAAAGAATCAAAGGACCCGCGAAATATTCAATATTGATTTGAAATTACATTGCTCGACGTTATTGCATCGAATCATTCAAAATACGTGATAAACAATTCGAGAATTGATCGAATATTTCGAAAAATCGACGTTTGGGTAAAAAAAAATTTTCAAAAAAGGAGTATAAGGACCTGTGAACTATTCGAAATTGAGTTGAAATTACATTGCATGACGTTATTGTATCGGTTTATTCAAAATACGTGATAAACAATTCGAGAATTAATCGGATATTTCGAAAAATCGACTTTTGGGTAAAAAATATATTCAAGAAAAGAGTATAAGGACTTGCGAACTATTCAATATTGATTTAAAATTACATTGCCCGACGTTATTGCATCGATTTATTCGAAATACGTAATAAAGAATTCGAAAATTAATCGGATATTTCGAAAAATCGACTTTTGGGTAGAAAATATTTTCAAAAAAAGAGTAAAAGTACCCGCGAACTATTCGATAATGACTCGCAATCAAATTGTCCGACGTTATTATATCGATTTATTCAAAATACGTGATAAACAATTCGAGGATTAATCGGATATTTCGAAAAATCGACTTTTGGTTAGAAAATATTTTCAAAAAAAGAGTATAAGGACCCGCGAACTATTTGATATTGATTTAAAACTACATTGCCAGACGTTATTGCATCGATTTATTCGATTTACGTGATGAAGAATTCGAAAATCAATCGGATATTTCGAAAAATCGACTTTTGGTTGAAAAATAGTTTCATTGCCCATCCAAAATACGTGATAAACAATTCGCGAATTAATCGGATATTTCGAAAAATCGACTTTTGGTTGAGAAATTTTTTCAATAAAAAAATATAGGGACCGGCGAACTATTCGATATTGATTTAAAATTACATTGCCTGACGTTGTTATATAGATTTATCCAAAATACGTAATGAACAATTCGAGATTTAATCGTATATTTCGAAAAATCGACTTTCGGTTAGAAAATAATTTCAAAAAAAGGGTATAAGGACCTGCGAACTATTCGATATGGATTTAAAATTACATTGCTCGGCGTTATTGCATCGATTTATTCGAAATACGTGATAAAGAATTCGAGAATTAGTCGGATATTTCGAAAAATCGTGTTTTGGGAAAAAATATTTCCAAAAAAAGAGTATAAGGACCCGCGAACTATTCGATATTGATTTAAAATTACATTGCCCGACGTTATTGCATCGATTTATTCGAAATACGTGATGAAGAATTCGAGAATTAATCGGATATTCCGAAAAATCGACTTTTGGGTAAAAAATATTTTCAAAAAAGAATCAAAGGACCCGCGAAATATTCAATATTGATTTGAAATTACATTGCTCGACGTTATTGCATCGAATCATTCAAAATACGTGATAAACAATTCGAGAATTGATCGAATATTTCGAAAAATCGACGTTTGGGTAAAAAAAAATTTTCAAAAAAAGAGTATAAGGACCTGTGAACTATTCGAAATTGAGTTGAAATTACATTGCATGACGTTATTGTATCGGTTTATTCAAAATACGTGATAAACAATTCGAGAATTGATCGGATATTTCGAAAAATCGACTTTTGGGTAAAAAATATATTCAAGAAAAGAGTATAAGGACCTGCGAACTATTCAATATTGATTTAAAATTACATTGCCCGACGTTATTGCATCGATTTATTCGAAATACGTAATAAAGAATTCGAGAATTAATCGGATATTTCGAAAAATCGACTTTTGGGTAGAACATATTTTCGAAAAAAGAGTATATGGACCCGCGAACTATTCGATATTGTTTTAAAATTACATTGCCTGACGTTATTGCATCGATTTATCCGAAGTAGGAGATAAAGAGTTCGAGAATTAATCGGATATTTCGAAAAATCGACTTTTGGGTAAAAAATATTTTCAAAAAAAGAGTGATAGGACCCGCAAACTATTCAATATTGATTTAAAATTACATTGCCCGACGTTATTGCATCGAATTTTCCGAAATACGAAAAAATGGACTTATTTCAAAAGTTTTCTATGTGTACTTACGATTTTTCCTGATTTTATCACTTCAAAACACTGGACAAAACACGTATTCCTAACTCCCGTGTGCCGTGAGTCAATGACTCATCACTCCCGCACTCACTCCACACGGCAAAAACCGATTTTCACTATAATTTATTAGCGCTCCAAATATCGACTATCTCCCATTGCTTCCCGATTAGAACTGATTCATAGTCAATCCTTTGTTCGAAAATATGAATAATCGCTTACATCACCATGAATCATCGTTTCTATGGAAACCAATGTGTTATTCCATATACGGGGTTTGTTCGAAAAATTTCGGAGTGAGTCGGGACGAGTTCGATGAACGGTGGCATCTACTTGTGGATTTCACCAACCGCATAGAAAAAAGCGTATAACTCCGCCGCTGTGAGTCCTAGCGCCGTGGCGTGCGTGTCATCGGGGTGCTTAGGGCATAAGGAGTTCACCGGTGCATTTTCGCAACTGCGCATGCTCAGATGGAAACTCGAATAACCCCGCTGTTGTCGTTCCTATCGAGGTGGCGTCCGTGCCATTGGGGTGCTGAGAGTATAAGGAATCGTCCGGTGCATTTTCTCAACTGCGCATGCGCAGATGGAAAAGCGAATAACTGCGCTGTTGTGAGTCCTATCGATGTGGCGTTTGGGCTATTGGGGTGCTGAGACCTAGAGCAATCCATTGGTGGGTTAGCTGCGCATGCGCAGATGGAAATGTGAATAACTCCGCTGTTTTTAGTCCTATCGAGGTGGAGTTTGGGCCATTGAGGTGCTGAGAGAATGAGGCGTCAGTGTGTATATATATATGTTGCGCATGCGCGAACTCCTGTTATATTAATTCTCATCTATTCAGCCTAGAGAGAGGCGATTTTCGGTAGAGGCATACTCTCGGGTTGTGCGAATGCTCCTGCGTAGTTGTGGATGCGCCCTTGGCGGAGAGTTAATGTGACGAATGAAAAAGTTCTTTCATTTATCGTTTTTAAATTGTTCGGTTTGTCCACTGCTTTCGGCGCGGTTGTTTCTATGAACTACCAATGCCTTTTTCGGCCCTAAGCTTCATGGGTTTTATAATTGTGGAAGTATTGGCATGTTTTCAGGGTGAATCAAGGACGTAGTTTTCGAATCTCGAGAGCTGTTTCATGAAAGGAGAAATTTGAGTTTTTCTGATATTCTGAGTATATTTCGGTGATTCTATCTTCATAAAAATAAAATGACATTATTTGTGTGTCAACACTGAAGGCCGTCTTAGCCATATGAATGATATGACAAAAGTTCTTCTTAAGGAAGTACATAGGGTGATTCCAAATTCGACGTGAACCATGTTAGTATGACTCGTTTGCTGTCATTTGAGCAATATTTATTGATATCCAAAAATCGAATTTTGGATTATTTTCATCAGAAAAGGATATGATATGTATGAAAAGAGCGAAAATATGCTGTAATATATGTTGAAAAAGAATATGTATGATTTGAAAGTTGGTATATAAAGAAAAGAATAATCAATTTCTAATATCTGCAACTTTCGAACTTCACAATTTATGTATGACAAAAGTATTTTAAAAACCTTTCCAAATTCCTTCTTTATTTCTTAAAAGGGTTTCGTTAGAATGCAGGCACTAGTTTCGTTACAGCAGACTTCGATTTGAAAGGGGATATAAGTAAAGAAAGAAAAGTTGTGCTGTACTGGTACTTTTAGAAATGATTAACTCTTACCGACATTACAGTTTTCTATTGAAAACCGCAAAGAACTAGAACTCTACCTTACAGGCATTCTTTTTAACTTGAAAATATTACTCTAGATAATCTTTGGCCAAGATCGTGATCGTATAATGGTTTTAAAAGGGCTCTACGTTGTGTATGTAAGTATGCAACCCAAATTACGCTTGATTCAATAGAAGAGATAGACGGGAAAATAGGAAATTTAAAAAAACACATATTTTTAGCACTCGAAACAAGAAAACAAGTTTATTCATTTGTGCTTTTGGGGACGGTTCCCCTTCAGGTCGAAAGATAAGAATCAGGAAAGACCTGCGAGAAAACCTGATTCTGTACAATGTATAACAATAGATAGGCTAGTGAGGATTCTCTCATAGATGGTTGAGTAAGTTAAATGCTGCACTAATAACTCCTTCACCTTAAATGGTGCTGATATGACTTTCCCGTGATGTGAGGGAACTTGTCAGGAAGACAACTATTAGTAGACGATTGGTGTCTAGCGGTGAGGAGAGGGCCAAAGAGAACCGTCTCCTTTGAAGCACGTTGGGGGTATATTCAAAGAGAACAATCCCTTCTCCCACGATGGGGGAGAGCCAATGAGTACAGTCCCCTTCGAAGAATAAATTAAAAGTATGATGATAAAGATGATACCTAGCTGTGGAACTTAATTAGTGGAAGAGAGATTAGTTAACGGTGCGTCTACGATAGTTGCCTCCCTGCGAAGTAATCCCATCCAGGATTATTGATAACCTATAATGATGAGTTAAAAGTACAACCAATCTAAGGTTCTCAACCAGGTGAGGCTCTACCAGTGGTCACTGATAATTGATAATAGCACATACGCGTGTGAAGCACTTAAGAATTTAATACACATGGTCAGTTGAAATCATTAAATAATATTGAATGGACTCAACTCACTACGAGAAGTAAAATAGTATCTTGTGGATACGAACAAATACGACTGAATAAAGAATATAAATAATAAATGGATAGTGGCTCAAAATGGTAACATCAAAATAAATCAAGAATAAACAAGGTGTTAATAAACCAGATGAAGTATCGAAATAAATAAACGGAAGATTAAACAAGACGTGAACAAAAATCATAAAGTATCAAATATAGATAAAAGAATAACCAAAGCGTTTATGGAAATGATAAAGTAATAGAATAAATAAAAGAACGATTAAACAATACCTGAACAAAATTATAAAGTATCAAATATAGATAAAAGAATAACCAAAGCGTTTATGAAAACGATAAAGTATTAGAATAAATAGAAGAACGATTAAACAAGACGTGAACAAAAATTATAAAGTATCAAATATAGATAAAAGAATAACCAAAGCGTTTATGAAAATGATAAAGTATTAGAATACATAAAAGAACGATTAAACAAGACGTGAACAAAATTATAAAGTATCAAATATAGATAAGAGAATAACCAAAGTGTTTATGAAAATGATAAAGTATTAGAATACTTAAATATAAAACGGTACTCACACTTGGCACAATAGCTGGTGTAACGAATTCACTAAGATAACTTATTCTCGCGCAAGCACTGAAGACTGGAACACCTTTTGGACTCGAAGATCTGGAACGAACTGACTGCCTTCTCTACCTTGTTCGCTTCAGGTCTTCAATTCAATTCTAACGAAAACACTTGCGACCAGAGAGGAATTATTCTTTCTACCTACTTCCTAAGCACATGATAGATTCCTGCGCGGTATAATAAAAATAGCGTGCGCGGACGCCAGACTCGCTAGAGGGCGCTAAAAATCACACGATGTCGGGCCGAATGATGTTAAAATTTATTCTGTCATTTCTATATCTCATAACAACATAAAATGGCGTGTGCGGATGTCAGATCTGTTCAGTCGCCCCTTTGAAGCTTCATCTCAAGGATCAAGTTGGGAGGGAGAGTGGAGCTTCAACACATTCCTGGCATCGGGGTAGGTGTTTTTGATTATTTTGGTCAGTGGTATTAAATCGATTGGTTGTAACGTCAAATGAATCTGTGTCCATCGATAAGGTTACGCCCCTAGTTTTGACAGTTTTACTGTCTATTCAATACCAATGGGCCCTTAGCTGCCCTCGTTCAAGGGTAGGGGTTAGCACAAAGTACTTCCCCCAAGTATTTATAAAGTTCAGACAAGTGACTGAGAAAGATGTACTATTGGCTTGATCAAAATTAAAGAATAAAGCGAATCGTGGTTTAGATGGTATCCCTAATAAAATCCATGAGCCCCTTAGACTTCATAGTTCAAACAGTTACATATACTATCAACAATATGCTAACGTATGAAATATTCACAAAGCAATTAACAAACAAGGATAATACCAATAAAAAAAAAAAAAAAAAGGAGACTAATGAGACGTCTGATCATAGACCGAATTGATAAAAGGGATCAACTAATGGAATTTATCTCAGAACAGAATATATAAGCATCCTCGCAACATGGATATGTCAAAACGAGATCAACTCGTTCTGCCATTTATGATTTCACAATAGAAATGGTGGAGGCGTTTGGAGGAAAAAGATCTGGCTATGGGCATTTTCCGAGATCTAACAAAAGCCATTGATCGCCTATCCTATACACATCTATTTGCATAAAAAGGAACAAATGGAAGTGAGAGAGAAGTTATCTGTTCTCGATAAAATCCTATTTACACAACAGAAAACAGTATATCTGAATAGAGGAACCTGAAGGATGGTCAGGTGCTGATGGACTTTAACCATAAGGAAGTATTGTGGCACTACTGTTATTCATGGTCAACATAAATGACATTTGAAAGTTTTATCAAGAATAATAACTTTGCATCCTCAACAAATTATGCAGATGACACAATCATTCTTATTAAAGCACAAGGAAACCAATGAATTGCTATGGAGAACATCGGCAGTGTTGGAAAATACCAAAGAATAATTATTGAAAAACCAACTGCTTATGGATGGAGAAAACTAATGCAATACTATTCAGGTCTGCATATTTGACATTTGAGACTCCAAAGGAAGTTCTGATATTAGCAAGAGTACAAGAACTTACTCATCCACATTCACTCTACAGAAAGGCCTCCCACAAGGATCACCCCTTTCCCCAATTTTTAACAATCTATTTTGTTATGACATATACAATAAAGGAGATTCAGCCGAACATCAAATAAACAAGCAAGCATAGATACACTTAAATGGGAAGAACATATGTATTTCGGAAACTGGGAGACAGCTTGACCTCAGTCGGCTATTCTGGAAGTGTACTGACGAGACATCTGGATAAATTTTCCATGAAAAACCCCCGACCATGCAGTATTTGGATTGAAAGCAAAGTATGGTAGTATGTTGTATGACCATACTTCCAAAGAAACGCAAATATGCAATCTCCAAAGAACAAAGCACTCTGAACCATTCGCAAATGCACATACAGCGCAACATGCAGAGAAGAGTTTAGAAAAAATGAAATATTGACTGTCACAACAATACACATACAGGAACGTCTGATTTTATATCAACAACAACAAAGGACAAATTCGAATTGAACTTATTCAATATATAAAACCCAAGAAAAACCAACCTAAAATATCCAATTTATGTAGAAAGAACCCAAATGCTTCTGTATCAAATACGTCAACACCTTGTTGGACACGATAGAGGATATCACTTGCATGAAACTTATAATAAGCCCTTAAACAGAATGCTGCATAGCATAGAACCCTACGATGTTGAAGAATTTTAGAATGTAGCTAAAACTCAGAAGTAACCTACATTTGGAAAACCGAGCCTTTGCTCTCAACCTTTTCCTGTCTTATTTTTGATGTGATTTCATTTCACAGACTACTTCTATTGTAACAATGTACCTGTAATCTGACATAAACCTTGTCTTATCTTATCCGAGTGATATAGTGCTCTGTACTTAAAAAGGGGTAAGCTTGACTGTCATCGATACAAGTTAGGTGTATCTGATCCTAAGCTGAACGTGACGAAGGGTCCAAGTCGTGAGGTGACTAGTCTGCTGGTCCTGGATCATGTTGTCAGAGTAGGACTTCGCCCCTATGTCTGAGACTTCGCCCCTAGCCTCTTGTTCGTTCTGGTGTTCATTAGACAGAGTCTCTTTCATTCTATCTGAAACAGGAGTAACGGCAGATTACCTGTTCACAACACAAACACGCAGAAGAAAACAATGATCATTAAATCAACAACACTACAAAACCGACTAAAATGCATATTGAATTTCCTATTTTCCACCTTCTATTCTCATCAAACATCCTGGTTTAACGGTTCCATTCTGTACTGTTCTGGTACTTTTGAAATTATAAACTCTTACCGACATTACAGTTTTCTATTAAAAACCGCAAAGAACTAGAACTCTACCTTACAGGCATTCTTTTTAACTTGAAAATATTACTCTAGATAATCTTTGGCCAAGATCGTGATCGTATAGGGGTTTTAAAAGGACTCTACGTTGTGTATGTAAGTATGCAACCCAAATTACGCTTGATTCAATAGAAGAGATTGACGGGAAAATAGGAAATTTAAAAAAACACATATTTTTAGCACTCGAAACAAGAAAACAAGTTTATTCATTTGTGCTTTTGGGGACGGTTCCCCTTCAGGTCGAAAGATAAGAATCAGGAAAGACCTGCGAGAAAACCTGATTCTGTACAATGTATAACAATAGATAGGCTAGTGAGGATTCTCTCATAGATGGTTGAGTAAGTTAAATGCTGCACTAATAACTCCTTCACCTTAAATGGTGCTGATATGACTTTCCCGTGATGTGAGGGAACTTGTCAGGAAGACAACGATTAGTAGACGATTGGTGTCCAGCGGTGAGGAGAGGGCCAAAGAGAACCGTCTCCTTTGAAGCACGTTGGGGGTATATTCAAAGAGAACAATCCCTTCTCCCACGATGGGGGAGAGCCAATGAGTACAGTCCCTTTCGAAGAATAAATTAAAAGTATGATGATAAAGATGATACCTAGCTGTGGAACTTAATTAGTGGAAGAGAGATTAGTTAACGGTGCGTCTACGATAGTTGCCTCCCTGCGAAGTAATCCCATCCAGGATTATTGATAACCTATAATGATGAGTTAAAAGTACAACCAATCTAAGGTTCTCAACCAGGTGAGGCTCTACCAGTGGTCACTGATAATTGATAATAGCACATACGCAAGTGAAGCACTTAAGAATTTAATACACATGGTCAGTTGAAATCATTAAATAATATCGAATGGACTCAACTCACTACGAGAAGTAAAATAGTATCTTGTGGATACGAACAAATACGACTGAATAAAGAATATAAATAATAAATGGGTAGTGGCTCAAAATGGTAACATCAAAATAAATCAAGAATAAACAAGGTGTTAATAAACCAGATGAAGTATCGAAATAAATAAACGGAAGATTAAACAAGACGTGAACAAAAATCATAAAGTATCAAATATAGATAAAAGAATAACCAAAGCGTTTATGGAAATGATGAAGTATTAGAATAAATAAAAGAACGATTAAACAATACCTGAACAAAATTATAAAGTATCAAATATAGATAAAAGAATAACCAAAGCGTTTATGAAAACGATAAAGTATTAGAATAAATAGAAGAACGATTAAACAAGACGTGAACAAAAATTATAAAGTATCAAATATAGATAAGAGAATAACCAAAGCGTTTATGAAAATGATAAAGTATTAGAATACATAAAAGAACGATTAAACAAGCCGTGAACAAAATTATAAAGTATCAAATATAGATAAGAGAATAACCAAAGTGTTTATGAAAATGATAAAGTATTAGAATACTTAAATATAAAACGGTACTCACACTTGGCACAATAGCTGGTGTAACGAATTCACTAAGATAACTTATTCTCGCGCTAGCACTGAAGACTGGAACACCTTTTGGACTCGAAGATCTGGAACGAACTGACTGCCTTCTCTACCTTGTTCGCTTCAGGTCTTCAATTCAATTTTAACGAAAACACTTGCGACCAGAGAGAAATTATTCTTTCTACCTACTACCTAAGCACATGATAGATTCCTGCGCGGTATAATAAAAATAGCGTGCGCGGACGCCAGACTCGCTAGAGGGCGCTAAAAATCACACGATGTCGGACCGAATGATGTTAAGATTTATTCTGTCATTTCTATATCTCATAATATTGATTTGATTTGAAATTTTCAGGATAGGTTCGGATCGCGAATTTCGCCGATCATTTTTATCAATGAGCAGAATTAGACTAGGGGTTCCGTTAATATAGCCGTTCAAACTATATTTTTCCTGATGATTTGGAAAAAACCTATTGGATTGAAATGAAATTTCGCACATATATGAAGAATAATGTACTCAAACTACATACGTGAGAAATTTTGTTCAGATCGCATTACCAAGACCATAGATACCGTAGAAAATTCTAGCGAATTATCGAAAAAAAATGGTCACCAAAGCACTGACGTGAAGTCTGAATTTCCGCGTAAGTTTGAGATTTTCTTTGACAGCCGTCGAAATCTTTCCAATTGGTTTCTAAAACTGGAGAATGCGAATCTACCTACAAGGTGCATGTACGAGCGCTCAAAAGCTCCTGCCTTCACGGCAGTGGTTTTCGTAACCAGATATTATTTTTAGATATTATCACTCTCTGCTTTCTATTTCGTAAATAGCTTCTAAAAATATTCAACTGATTGTCTCTAACACCACATGTCTTCAGTTTACTCAAGAGTAATTCATGATCGACACAGTCAAATGCCTTAAAAAGATCCAAAAACAGCCCCAGGGGTATATCTTCTCGTTCCATAGCATCCAATACTGCAAGGGTTAATTCATAAATAGCAGTTTCAGAATTTTTGCCCTTCATATAACCATGCTGATAATTAAAAATGATGTTAATTTTTTTGAAGAATTTCAACAGGCGAATGGCAATGAGTTTTTCAAAAGTTTTCGAGAACGAGCTTAAGAAACTCATTGGCCCATAATTTCCCAAATCATCTTGACTTCCTTTTTGAGCGCTCGTACTACTTACACGAGGGCTATATCATTTCGTCACGATGTATGTATTTTTCGAATTTTGAGCCGAAAATGGTCTCAATCTACTATGTTCGACTCACTGATGACGAATCCATCGGAAAATTCGAGTCCCTCCGTCCGGCCGTCCATCCAGCCTTAAGCACGATAACTGTCGAACGGAACAACCTAGAGACTTGAAATTTTCAGTGTTGGTTCAGTTCTCGAATGCCTCGGTTGAGTTCGTTAATGGGCCAAGTTCCAACAGGAGTTCCGTGAATATGGCCGTTCGAAGTGTTGTTCCCCTGATTACTTGAAAACTACAAATTTAATCGAAATGAAATTTTTCACTCGAATGGAGAATGAGGTGTTCAAGCTACATGTGAAATTTTGTCCAGATCGCATTACCAGAACCATAGAAACCATAGAAAATCATAACTTTCGAACGGAAAGGCCTAGGGACTTGAAATTTTCAGGATAGGTGTGGATCTGAAATGTCGCGCTCACGTTTATCAATGAGCAGAATTATTCTAGGGGTTCCGTTAATACGGTCGTTTGAAATTTTGTTTTCCCGATAATTTCGAAACTACGGATTCGATCGAGATGAAATTTTGTATTTTAATCGAGAATGATATATTAAAGCAATATTTTTAGATCGCAGATCGCATGACCAGAAGGTTCACTTCAAGGCGTGAAGTGAATGATGTTTTTTTTTTAATTAAAAGAGATTTTGTCCAAAGACATCGAAGGTATTGGTTGTCCAGCACAAATATTTCAAAATACTGCTTCCACTGCCGCCGATATGATGTCCGTTGATGTGGATGTAGCAGACTTAAGTACCTGATATGAGTCAGGGCAAACGCGCACCCTCCAGCAGAGCAGGGACGGCCGATAACATAAACAAAGAGTAAGTGGATATAAAACAGGAACGATGCTGGAAGAAGGACAGTCAAGTCAATAGTCGACACGGAAACGTTAACTGATTTAGTAGGTACCCCTAGTCCTCTCTCAGTAGCGTAGCGGGTAAAAAAATACGTAGTCGTACCCAAAATAATAATTAATAAATAATTCGTGGTATCTGATTGTTTTAGTGTTTCCCCTAGAAAGACAGTCTGGCAAAGCTAGATACATTGGTGACCCCCGACAAAAAAAAATACTCAAAGAATTACCTAACGGAGTGAAACCGAAACGGAATATATCGAATCGCGAATTAACAATAATAACTAGTGTGTTCAATAACATTCATTAACGTGACTGATTGTGAGGCGTGAAATAGAAATTTACAGTTTCGAAACTGCAGTGCAATATCAAGATGACCAAAAATGATCCTCAAGTAAACGAGCTAGAGCAAGCAGTGGCCAGCATCAGAATTCCTCCATTCTGGGTTGAAAAACCGGAAATATGGTTTTCTCAAGTTGAAGCACAGTTTTTAATCGCCAGAATTAGCAGAGAAGAAACAAAATTCAACTACTTGGTAGGACAAATGAAACCCAAATACTTGGAAAACATCTGGGATATAATCAAAGGTAACGCTCCAAATAAATATTCATTTGCCAAAGCTCGACTTGTCGATATTTTTAAAATCAGTGACGATAAGCAGCTCAAAGTGTTATTAACGGGATTCGAATTAGGAGATATGAAACCTAGCCAGTTGTTGAAGAAAATGCAGACGCTTGCAGGTGCCGAGATCACGGATAAAGCATTTAAAACTTTGTGGTTGGACAAACTGCCAGACACATTAGCTGTTATGGCAGATAAAATTTTAGAAATTAATCCTCGGACCGAAATTTTAGCAGCAAGTTGTCGAAATAAGAGCAGTCTTATAGCTGAATTAAGCGCGAAATTTGCAAATTTGGAAGCAAAAATAGATGCAATCCAGTCAAGAAGACGAGATTCACGATCACGAGATAGCAGTAGGAGTAGATCACCTAGTACGGATCGTGGCTGGCGTATAAAATATAATCCTAACGGGAAACTTTGTTATGCACATTTTCGCTACGGAAAAAAATGCATTCCTGAAAAATGCAAACCTCCCTGTTCATGGAAGCCGTCATAAAACTCCAATTGGCAGTAGGGCAAGCTGATAGCACTACTGCCACAGAAGGACTCCGCCAATTCCGCTTTTTTGTCAGAGATAAAGAAACAGGTTGGCAATTCCTAATAGATAGAAGCAAAACAGCTGTTATAACACCCTTTGGCCTTTTCGAATATAACTGCATGAGTTTTGGTTTATGCAACGCAGGATCAACATTTCAAAGATTTATGCATCAATTTTTCAACAGATTAGACTTCCTTATATAGACGACATCTTGATCGCTTCTTCGTCAAAAGAAGAACATCGAAAACACTTAACGCTGGTTCTCGATTGGTTGAGCCAGTATGGACTTCGGATTAATACGTCCAAATCCATAATAGCAGTAAAAGAAGTAGACTTTTTAAGACATAGAATCACAGCAAGTGGATCGAAACCACTGCCAGAAAAAGTACAAGCGATCAGAGATTACAAACAACCACGTAGAGTGCGTGAACTTCGCATGTTCTTAGGCATAATTAATTTTAATCGCAGATATATTGAAAATGCAGCAGAAATGCAAGCTAGTCTTCATGATTATAAAAAAGGTTCAAAGAAAAATGACCATCGTTTAATAAGCTGGACATCTGAAGCTGAAATCCAATTTAATAAATGCAAAGAGAGTCTGATAAATGCCACATCGCTAACTTACCCTAATCCTGATGCACCAATAGCATTATTTACAGACGCATCAGAAAAATCAATAGGAGTAGTACTACAACAGTACGAACCCTCAGGTTGGAGACCTATTGCATTTTTCACAAAAAAGCTCAACTCAGCTCAGAAAAACTACAGTACCTACTTATGATAAAGAACTCTTAGGAATCTACCTAGCTGTAAAGCAATTCAAACATTACTTAGAACCAAGAGAGTTTAAAATATTAACGGATCATAAACCTATAACATTCGCTTTTAGACAAAAAAATTACGAAAAGCACTGCCGTGAAGGCAGGAGCTTTTGAGCGCTCGTACATGCACCTTGTAGGTAGATTCGCATTTTCCAGTTTTAGAAATCAATTGAAGGAGTTTTCGACAGCTGTCAAATAATTCTGAAACTAAGGCGAAACTCCAGAATTCATGTCAGTGCTTCAGCAATTTTTTTCGATAATTCGCTAGATATTTCTACGGTATCTATGGTCTTGGTGATGCGATCTGGACAAAATTTCGCACGTAGTTTGAATACACTATTCCTCATCTAGGAGCCAAATTTCATCCCAATGAAATCGGAAGTTTCGAAATTATCAGGAACAGAATATTTTGAACGGCCATATTTGCGGAACCCCTAGTTTTATTTTGCTCATTGATGAACGTGACCGTAAAATTCGCGATCCAAACCCACCCTGAAAATTTCAATTCCTAGGCCTTTCCCTTCGGAAGTTATAATTTTCTATGGTTTCTATGGTTCTGGTCATGCGATCTGGACAAAATGTTGCTTCAATTTATCATTCTCGTTTAAAATATATAATCTTATTTCGATCGAATCCGTTGTTTTGAAATTATCGAGAAAACAAAATTTCAAACGACCGTATTCACGGAACCCCTAGTATAATTCTGCTCATTGATAAACGTGAACGCCACGTTTCAGATCTACACCTATCCTGAAAATTTCAAGTCCCTAGGCCTTTCCGTTCGAAAGTTATGATTTTCTATGGTTCTGGTTATGCGATCTAGAGAGATGTAGCTTGAATATATCATTCTCCATTAGTATACAGAATTTCGTCACGATAGAATCTGTAGTTCAGAAATTATCAAGAAAACTAAATTTCAAACGACCATATTTACGGAACCCCTAGTATAATTTTGCTCATAGATGAAAGTGATCACGACAATCGAGATCCACACCTATCCTGAAAATTTCAAGTCCCTAGGCGTTTCCGTTCAAAAATTTTCTATGGTTTCTTTGGTTCTGGTGATGCGAGCTGAACAAAATTTTGCATGTAGCTTGAACACCTCATTTTTCATTAGAGTGCAAAATTTCATCACGATCGAATCTGTAGTTTCGAAGTAATCAGGAAAACAACATTTCGAGCGGCCATATTTACGGAACCCCTCGGCGAATTTTGCCGAATAACGAACTTAACCGCGGCATTCGAGATTCGAACCTACCCTGAAAATTTCAAGTTTGTAGGACATTCCGTTTGAGAGTTATCGTGTATACGGCCGGACGGCCGGACGGACGGACAGACTCGAATTTTTTGACGGATTCGTCATCAGTGAGTCGAACATAGTCGTCTGAGACCATTTTGGAAAAATACAGACATCGTGACGAAATGATATAGCCCTTGTGTAAGTAGTACGAGCGCTCAAAAATGAGAAAGCTTTACCTCGTCAATTGCGTCAGTTGCAATATATTCCCCAATTTTCGACAAATATCAATCACGTTGAAGGAAAAGACAATATCATTGCTGATGCTTTGTCAAGAATTGGCGAAATCAACGTCATTGATTATTCAGAAATTGAAAAATTTCAACAAAATGATCCTGAACTTGAAGAATTACGTTTGAATCCTAAACTTCAGTTCAAAAAATATCAAATGGATTCCGGAAAACAAATTCGGTGCGATATATCAACTCAAAATATACGAGCATATATTCCAAAAACACTGAGATTTGAAATATTCAAACATTTTCACAATTTTGCACACTCAGGTATCAAAAGCAGTGTCAAAGAAATTTTGTCAAAAATGATTTGGTCAGGAATGAAACGGGATATTCGAAAATGGGCACAAGCCTGTATCGATATCCAACGAAATAAAGTCACGAGACATACGAAGTCAAAACTAGGCAATTTCGAAAAAGCTGATGGCAGATTTAATGTGGTCCACATAGAGATTATAGGACCATTTCCACCTTCCCGAGACAAAATTTATTGCTCAACATGTATCGACAGATTTACTAGGTGGATGGAAGTTATTTCCATGTGCAATATGAACGGTCTCGAAATTATTTTATGAAAATCGGATCGCCCGATTTGGAACTCCAGCTACAATTGTCACCGATCAAGGCAGACAATTCGAAAGTGAACTTTTCAAAAATTTAGCAGCACTATGTGGAACGTCTTTGAAACATACAACCTCTTACCATCCTCAATCAAATGGCAAAATCGAAAGATTACACAGAACATCAAAAGCAGCAATCAGGGCACATAAAAATCCCCGTTGGACCGTATCCCTGCCTACAGTTTTGTTGGGACTGAGAACAGCGGTGAGAGAAGACGCCGATCATTCAATAGCAGAAATGACGTACGGAAGAACAATACGTCTCCCTGGAGAATTCTTCAATCCACCAACAATAAAAATTAATACGGATAATTTTGCAGCAGAATTACGAAAACATATGGCACAGCTGAAACCTACACTTGCAAGAGAAAACACTTCCAGATCTGTATATGTTCATAAAGATTTAGGTACATGTAAGTACTCACATCTTTTTTAGAACAGATAGAGTAAAGAAATCTTTGGAGTTCCCGTATGAAGGTCTATTCAAGGTACTCCAACGATTCGAAAAGTACTTCACAATGAGTTTGAAGGGAAAGCAGTCAATATATCCATAGATCGACTCGAACCAGCCTACATTATCAAGGATGTTATTCCAGCAACGAGCAACAACTCAAATGGAACAGTTAATAACCATTTAGCTACAACCCCGACGAAAACGACGAGGAGTGGCAGAGTGGTGCGATTTCCGACCAAATACTTATCGTGAAAAGTGCGGTAAGGTATTACGGTTGTGCGGGCTAGTGACTTGCGAATGAAAATAAACAATTCAAGTTATATTCGAACTTTCCAGACATCAAAACTGTTTCACTACTTTTACACAAATTTTCGATTATTTATATTTTATATTTTCAATATTCGATAAACTGTACAACCAATTTTATGTTCTAATATAAAGATTTTTCAATGTTTTTATTTTATGTTTGTCAATGCTACTTAAATACATTAGATGTATCGTAGCGGACAAAATTGTACAAATTTTTCTAAGCCGCTACTGAGGGGAGAATAGTGTAGCAAACTTAAGTACCTGATATGAGTCAGGGAACGCGCATCCTCCAGCAGAGCAGGGACGGCCGATAACATAAACAAAGAGTAAGTTGATATAAAACAGGAACGATGCTAGAAGAAGGACAGTCAAGTCAATAGTCGACACGGAAACGTTAACTGATTAAGTAGGTACCCCTAGTCCTCTCTCAGTAGCGTAGCGGGTAAAAGAATACGTAGTCGTACCCAAAATAATAATCAATAAATAATTCGTGGTATCTGATTGTTTTAGTGTTTCCCCTAGATAGACAGTCTGGCATTTTTCTCAAAATTTTCAAATATTTTCTCATATCCACTGCAAGGGTCGAACGACTGCAAGATTTTTGTGATTATGCAGAAATAACGTACAGCAATATACTTTCTCATTCTAGAAGTCCATTGGTTTCACTACTTCATTCATCAGAACTTTATACCCTATTCTTGCACAGTCAAGCTTTTCTGATTGAAAAGCAGATTAAAAAGATTGAAAAATCTGTGATTACTGTTATTGAAGTAAAAATTGTTCTTGAGGATACTAAGAAATGGTTGAATGAAAGATTGATGAATAAATATTAAGGAAACCAGACAAGACAAGTTCAAAACAAACCAAAGAATGATGACACGATCAATACAACACAATGAGATAAATTTGGGAGTGAAGTCAGAGATTTTTTGATGATGTCTTCGCAGTGGACCAAAGAACGTAATGCATTGAATGTAAGCACTGTGCAGAGCATCCTTCAATTATAAAATTACTTGTATAGAATTTCATAATTATGTAAGAAAAGATAAAAAAGAGTCTGGAGAAAGCCAAAACTTCTCGAAAATATGAATGGGCAAAGAAAAGTGGCACCGAGAATCAAGCCTTGGGTACCTTGTACTGGGGGCTATGATGTTAAAGTGCTGCCAGGAGTCGTGCGGGGCTTTCACCCGCTAAACCTCGCCTCTTTCCCTTTCGACCTCCCTCCTCTGGAAAAAGACAGTACGCTGCCTAAACGTCGGTGGAAGGAATCCTGTCAGTTTGTCATGTCCTTTTATTCTCGGCCTCTCTATCTAACCATCCCTCTCTCTATCTTCCCTCTCATTCCTTTTCATCACCCTGACTATATAGCCCTTCAACAACTCCCAACTTTCCCTACTATCCATAATTTTCGGCACTATTTCTTCTATGGATGGTATCTGTCCTAGTGTTCTCTGGATGTTTTCTCTCTCCTCTTTCCACCTCCCACACTCTAAGAAAACGTGCTCCGGGCTATCCTCCACCCCACACGAGTGACACAAATCATTTTCCGCCTTCCTAATGCGGTAGGTGAAAGTCCGGAAAGATCCATGGCCCGTGAGAAACTGCGTCAGGAAATAATAAGACTCTCTGAACTTACAGTTCAACCAGGGTTCCAAGTCCCTTATCAGTCGCCTTGTCCAGTTTGCCGTGTGCCCTCCATCTTCCCACCTCCTCTGCCACTTCTTCAGCGTGCTTTTCCTCGCCATCCTTCTAAGTCCCGGTGTCCTTCCACCCACCTTGAAGAGATAACCTCTCTCGGCGATCATAAGGTCTATCGGTGGAGTACCAGATATCACCTGAGCCGCCTCGGCTGACACAGTCCTATAGGCCGATACCACCCTCTCTGTGTGCTTTTCAGCTTCTCTAATTGGACGTTCTTCTTTATAACGTCTCTCCATACTGGGGCTGCGTGAAGTATAACGCTGTGTATGATCCCACTCAGCAGTCTGCGCTTTCCATATCTGGGCCCTCCAATATTCGGCATAATTCTGGAGAAAACAGCGCATTTCGATGAGGCTTTCTTTATCGCGTGCTCTATATGTCGAGAAAAATGCATATTTTTTGTGAAAACCGTTCCTAAGTACTTCAACTCCGTCTTCGCCTTTATCCCCACCCCGTCCACACTTATCTCAAAGTTTTTCGTGTCTCTAGGTCCCCTGGCCACCATCACCTATGTCTTCTCTGGGGCTATTTCCAAACCTTTTCCCTTCATCCATTCTACAGCCCGCTGCACCGCTCCCTCGGCTCTCGTCCTCACCTCCATCTCCGCCCTTCCCTGCACCAAAAGCAGCAAATCGTCCGCGTATGCAACCGCAAACACTCCTGGACCATATGGCAATCTTAGAACACCATCGCACATGATGTTCCATACTGTAGGACCCTTTATAGACCCTTGAGGGACTCCCATCGTGCACCTGTGCACTACGGTTCCGGCCTTGATTATTCGGTCGCTAAAATAATCTTCCACGCATCCGACCAAGTATGCGCTTATGTCTGCCTCTTTCAGACTGTCGATGATGTGCTGCCATCTTGCCGTGTTGAACGCGTTCTTGATATCAAGTGTCACGAATACACACCACTTTGTTTTTCCCGCCTCCACCCTCTCTTTTACGCTCATGCTCATGAGCTGTCACCGTAGACTTCCCCTTCCTGAATCCATGTTGATTCGGAGATATGGTCTTCCTTACTTTCAGCTCACCCTCCAGTCTGTCCACAATAAGCCGCTCGTACAGTTTCCCATTGTGTTTATGAGGCAGATTGGCCTGTAGCTCGATGACACATTTGGGTCCTTTCCCTGTTTGGGCAGCAATACGACGTTTGTCACCTTCCATGCTTTTGGGAACTGCTGTTTTTGAAGCGAGTCGTTCATCATACCTAAGATCTCCTCTGGAGCTGTCTCGCATATGATCTTGAGACCTTCCACTGTAAGACCATCCGGTCCTGGAGCTTTTCGTCCCTTCATCCTCGAGATGGCATTTTTTAGCTTTTTTACGGTGAAATTTTCTACTTCTTGGCAGCTTCTGTTCTTTTTCCTTGGCCTTTCGCCAGTTTTGGGGAACAGGTCTTCCAATATCTTTTTCCTTCTTCGTACCGACAGCTTATGTTTTTGTCCCGGGCTCCCGACTTGTCTCGTCACTATTCGATAACCCTCCCCCCATATATCCTCTTCCAATTCCCATATCATCTCCTTCCATAAAACCCTCTTCGAATTGTTTATCAGTTTCTTCACCCTTCCAGCCTTCTGTTTCATTTCTTGTCTACTTTCTTCTAATTCTTCTTCTGACATCCGTCCATCTCTCCTCGCTCTGGTGTAACTCCTTCTGAGTTTGATGTAGTTTCTCCTGTTTTCCTCAATGTCCTCGTTCCACCAATACAGCATCTTTCTCCGGTGTGACCTCTCCTGGTCAGTGGACTTTCGGAAGGCCTGCAGAAGGCTCTGATATACGTCACCTGCTTCGGTGCAGTTTACCTTTTCGAGGTCTTCGCGAAGTTTGTCCTTCCTCAGGAAATATGTCCCTGGGTGCTCTGGGTGCTCTGGGTGTTTTATGGATTTTCGGTGTTCTATCTCGAAATATATCTGTCCGTGGTGGTAAGAGGGTTATCGTTGTTTATTTCCCATCGTTTATCATCCTATCTGAACACAGTGTCACGTCTATATGGCTTTTAGAAATCCCGCGTTCGAAAGTGTGATCGCCGTTGTTTGTCGTGACCCAGGACAGTTGTGAGAGCCATCCTTCAACGTATTCTGCCCGCTTATCTGTTCTGGGTGCTCCCCAGAGCTGTGATTTCGAGTTTATGTCACCTGCTATTATTGAGTTCCCTGGTTGTTTCAAGGCTTCCTGAAAAACTTCGTCTATCCGGTCTTCAAAAACATTCGGCATCACATTCGGCGAGATATATATTGCATACAGGTGGATGCCCTCCAGTTTCATGTGTACGAAACCCTGCTGTCGGTTAACAACGTCGATTTCCAGGTTTCGGTTGCATACAGCTAAGGCAACGTCCGCCGACAGGTTGGTGTACCACCCTTTTTCTAAAGAAATTTTTTTATTTGGTTCGGATATTATCATAAGGTCTACTTTCCTCCTCATTGCTTCCATACATGCTAAGTCGTGTGCAGCTCTAGCCCTCCCCAAATTCAGTTGCATTATTCGTAGTTTTTTAACTGAGATTTCTCTTTCGCTCATTCGCTCAAACCTTCACCCCGCCCACTCAGAAGTGAATTCATGCAGCTAAAATAATAAATTACTATATACAGATTAAAATATGTGGATGTATATGGTCCATTAAAACAATCACTGAATATATAAAGTCCTCGCATGTTATTAAAGTCTTTGATTTTTAGCTCGGTTTTTTTTTATGTAGACTCTAAAGCTGCCTCCTGGTTCGTTTCATGCGTCGCTTGTTTCGCGCCCTCCATATTGGTTTTCTCGTACACTGCTCACTGAATGTTCTATGCCCAATCAAGTTACAGTTAGAACAGAAGGGTTTTTCCTGACATTCCCGTACCATGTGGCCTTCCCTCGTGCAATTCCTGCATTTTTTCGTTCGATCTATTCCATCGCAATCTCTTGCCATATGTCCCAGATCCCAGCATCTGTTACATCTCATCCTATCCTCCCTCTTCCTTATCGTTGCCACAGATAGTCCTATTTTTACGTTGCGTGTTCTAATCAACCTCTCGATTGTTTCCGGTAACGCTAAAATTGTTGCGGCCTTTCTTCCTCCGCTCATTTGCCTCAAAGCCCTTACTTCAATTTCCTGATCCCTATCCGATCTCAATAGCAATCTCCGGAGGACCTGCGCTATCTCTTCTTCCCCAATATCAACGTCTATTCCGTATAAATTAACTGCCTTCTTCTTCGCTGTGCCGGTGAATTTTCTCACCTTACCCATGTGTGTGTTCTGTTTTATCTTTTCATATAGGTCCGGCATTTTCGTACTCCCCCTTTTGACCTCCACCAATAGGGTCTCTCTAACTCCTTCTATATCCTGTATGATACTTTTATCATCCTTCAGATTTCTCTTCAGGCTTGTAACCATTTCAGCGTACGTCATGTATTGCGACTTTTCTATCATCACTGCCTCGGTTCCAAACTTCTTTTTGCCGGCGTAGTTGCCTTTCGATTCCATTTTCCTTTCATGTAATGTAACGTCTCCCCCATATCCGTAGAAAACACACTCTATTAATTTCCTTTTGTCTTCCTCCGGTAATCTTCTATGTATGGCTATGTGCAGCGGAGAGTCTATGTCCCCTTCTTTTTCTTTTCTGAGTTTCTTGCCAGTCTCCATTATCTTCGCTATTATATCTATCTCGTCTTCCTGTGTCTCAGATAGTCCCACTATATAGATTTTATTCTCGTCCCTCACCTCCTTTCCATTTATACTCGACACCACTTCGCATTTATGTTGTACGATCTCTCCCTCCTTTATTTTTCCTCCGTAAACATACTGCTGTAGCTTCCTTGAAGTTCCCAGAAGCGTCTCAAGAAAACGTACTTGTGGTATGTCTTGCACCGGAACCATCAACACAACGTCCCGTTATGCTCCCGTTATCCAGCTTAAAATGGTATGCTTCCTCGGGCCATTCCTGCTTAATTGCCTTTTGTACCTCCTCGATATTCATGTCCTCCCTTAAGCTTTCCCTGATTGTATTTATGGTGACGTTCAAATCTATTTCTTCAGGGGATGTTTGAATCCCGATGCTTTCTTTCTTTATTGAGTGTCCTTTCGACGCCAACCCGCAAACCTCCGTTTCCAGTTTTTTTTTATGGCACGTAACTTTGATTTGATTTCCTCGCTACAATCAGACATCTCCAATACCTCGTCGATATCTGTTGCCGCAGTTTTGAATGAGAGTATTGCTTCTTCCAGTTCTTGAGCCTCAAAGCTGATGTCTGCCGTTCCATCTGTCCGCTTTCTTTTACATGGCCTGGTGTCTTCTATTACCGAATCCCACAGGTAGTCTTCTGGATCTGGTTCTGTTGGTGTACTTGCCTTCCTCCGCTCCTCCTCCCGTATTGGTTCATCTTTTACCGCAGTGGGCGGTGTCCTCTGCATTTTCGAGGATTTCCTGAAAAGATTCTCGCCATCTTCTACTTCCATGTGTGGGGTGGATCATCCCACCGTTTCGTTCTCCCTCCTGCTTCCAGTAGTTGGTACCAGCACACGTGCGCAGTACAGTGGCTAGATGACGGTCGGGCCTGGCCTGCACTACCATCAGGTGCACCGACCGGTACTGGGGTATCCCTCCCCTGCACCGTAGACGTTTTCTTCCTTTTCGTGATATTCATTATGGGTTATATTGGGGCAGTGCGAGCACACATTCCCCCTTATCCAAGCCAGGGTCGTCATCGTGAAATCAGTCCTTTGTGTGGCAATAGGGTGCCCGCGAGCACGCGCAACCCAAAAACAACCATCCGCCCGCCAGCAGGCGTCGCACCACACGTTAAAAAACACCCCTAGACCGTCTGTATTTATCAAGTAATCCTCAATATCTTTTTCATCAACGTTTTTTCCTGAAATCTTTCCAACATAAAGCCATTTCCTCTTAGTAGCACCTGAAAACGAGTTCTGTTTATCAGTTGCTTTGAATCCATCACAAACACTTTCTATTATTTAATTGTAGTTGAAGTTGCACTGCCATCTTAATCAGGGTCTTCGGAGTTGGCCAAATGGATGAAGGAATTCAATAACGTTGGATTCAAAGATTCATTTCTAAAAGAATGACAAATAATGAAGGAAAATTCAAAGCAACATATACATACCAAAAAGAATGACCTGAATCCAATCTCAATAAACTTATAAAACTCATGATAATGGACAAGCAAAATCAATCTATTAATTCGCTTCATTCGCATACGACGCTCGCAGATAAAAACCGACAAAAATTTCTAAAAGCACTGCCGTGAAGTCAGGAGCTTTTTAGCGCTCGTACATCCACCTTGTAGGTAGATTCGCATTTTCCAGTTTTAGAAATCAATTGAAGGAATTTTCGAAAGCTGTCAAAAAAATTCTCAAACTTAGACGAAACTCCAGACTTTGTCAGTGCTTCAGCTGACCAATTTTTTTTCGATAATTCGCTAGAATTTTCTACGGTATCTATGGTCTTGGTGGTGCGATCTGGACAAAATCTCGCACGTAGTTTGAATAAATCATTCCTCAGCTATGTGCAAAATTTCATTTCAATCAAATTAGTAGTTTAGAAATTATCAGGAAAAAAATATTTTGAACGGCCATATTTACTGAACCCCTAGTCTAATTTTGCTCACTGATGAACGTGACCGTGGAATCCGCGATCCAAATCCACCCTGAAAATTTCAAGCTCCTAGGCCTTTCCCTTCAGAAGTTATAATTTTCTATGGTTTCTATGGTTCTGGTATGCGATCTGGACAACATTTTGCTTTAATATATCATTCTCGTTTAAAATACAAACTAGGAACCCCTAGTATAATTTTGCTCATAGATGAAAGTGATCACGACAATCGAGATGCACACCTATCCTGCAAATTTCAAGTCCCTAGGCGTTTCCGTTCAAAAGTTACAACTTTGTATGGTTTCTATGGTTCTGATGATGCAAGCTGGACAAAATTTTGCATGTAGCTTGAACACCTCATTTTCTATTAGAGTGCAAAATTTCATCCCGATCGAATCTGTAGTTTAGAAGAAATCAGGAAAACAAAATTTCGAGCGGCCATATTCACGGAACCCCTCGGCGAATTTTGCCCAATAAGGAATTCAACCGCGGCATTCGAGATTCGAACCAACCCTGAAAATTTCAAGTTTCTAGGACATTCCGTTCGAGAGTTATCGTGTATACGGACGGCCGGCCGGCCGGACAGACAGACTCGAATTTTCCGACGGATTCGTCATCAGTGAGTCGAACATAGTCGTTTGAGACCATTTTCTGCTCAAAATTCTAAAAATACACACATCGTGACGAAATGATATAGCCCTCGTGTAATTAGTACGAGCGCTCAAAAAAAGGGTAAACGAATAAGCCCAACATCAAATAATTGAGACGCAATATCATCTAGCTGCCTAGTGGTAAGCTCCACAACATACCTGGCATACGCACATTAGGTACCAGGCGGTACCAAGCAATGGTCACAGCATGGATGACATCTGCAGATTGATTCTGATTCTGATTTTTAAGCATCTGCAGTTAATTTAAAGGTTTTTCAAAATCTGGGTAGACTAAAATTGGGGCTTTTATTGAAAGTTCTTTGAATTGTTTGAATGCATTATTGTATTCTAGTTCATCTGTTATCATTTCTGCTCCTTCTCCCAACATATCGTTAGGGGGATACAATATGTGCGAAATTTTGAATACATCTTCATTAGTATCCTATCAAGCCTAAAAATGATTTGATTTCTTCAATTGTTCTTGGTATGGATTAATTTTCAATAGCATTTAATTTTGATAGATTTGAGGGATATTCCTTCAGGAGTCTTCACATGTAGAAATTCAACATTTTCGCTTAAAAATTCGCATTTGTTTACTTCGATTTTAAAATTGAATTCTGTGATTTCCTGGAATATTCATTTCAAATGATGTTCAATGTTTATGTCCCGACTCTCCTAGATCTCTGTGAGACCCCTCATAAGCTCAGAGCTTGTTCAAGTTCCGGGTTGTGTTCCATTAGGGTTGGTTACTGCGTCCTTACGTCACCTGAGGCACAGCACTATCAATTGTTTACCAACAATGAGTGGTGGGAACCGTACTTCAGGTCAGAAAGTTTATTTTCTGAACGGAGGTCCAGAGGATCCGAACCCGGAACCTTTCGATCACAAGCCAAATGTATTCATTCAATGATTCGGAAAATGCGACAATGTCATCCATGAATACAGAACAAAATGTATGTAGGAAATTTTCGAATACATTGTCCATTACATGTTGAAATGTGCTTGAACCGTCTGTTAATCCCTGATGCATTCGGAGGTATTCGTAATGACCATTGTTTACCGCAAAGGCACTTCGGGATCCATTTCGATTTGGTGCAATGCCTTTGCCATATCTAATATCTAATTGATTAGTATAAAAATGAAAATTTTCACAATGAAGGGGTAGGCCAACATAATTAAATAATAATGATAGTAATATTTATTCAACATAAAACTATTATTTACAATATAAATCGCGACATGGCAATAAGTGTCATCAATGAATGGACTGGTGGAAGTCCAAATTAAGAAGTGAACTGAATAAAACGTGTCATAATTGATCAACAAGAGTAGCAGTTAGACAAGATTCTGGCTTTTTAGCCTTCATCAGTTCCGCATAACTCAGTCGACGACGATGACCAATATGAAAAGCAGAACCTATATTACCAGCCAGAAGACGCACATCCATTCAATGTAAAGAGCTGTGACATCTGGAGGGAAATTGATTTATTATTATTATTATTTTTATTTATCGACAAGATTTGAGGTTTTCACCTATGGACTCAAATACAACACAATGAAAAAATCATGAGGACTCTCGACGACTAGAAAATTAACGAAATGCCATGAAACACCAGATACTGTCGTGATTCCATCTATCTGTCATAGGAATTCTTGAAAGCATGTATCTATCCTGCATTGACTACATCATGCTGGACGTCATTCCACAAGTAAAATACTCTGTTGGTTGAAGAGTTCCTTCGTTGGTTTTTCCTGAAGTTTTCCTTGAGTAATTTATGGTTATGGCCACTCAGTCTGTTAATTCCACTTCTTTACAACAAAACAATGTCAACACCGAAGCAGCCGTGCACAGCTCTTTTAGATTATTATGGAGTCTCCTCTAGTTCTACGGTCTTCGAACGTTGGAAGCTGGAACATTTTGAAACGGTTTTCATATGATGGCCGAACCCGACCAAATGGTATTCTTGTGTTCAAGCGCTGCACAGACCCCAACATATCTATCTCTTTTCCGAGTGCCGGCGACGAAGCGGGACTGACATATTCCATGATCGGATGGACAAATGAATGGTACAGAAGCTTGCTTGTGATAATATCACATCTAGAAAAAGATTTTTGTAGTTGAAATGTAGTCTGCATCGCCCTTGAACAAGCGGTCGTTATAATATGTTTAGACTATCTCAGGTCACTCGACACTACTGTTATGTATCTTATCGAGGGTTCTTGTATGATAATTTAGACGAGTTCCTTTATCACTCAAATAAGTGATGGTGGTACAGCTCAGACATGCGCAGTAGAATACATTACATCTCCCAGATTGTTTTTTTTTAATAAATTTATTATTCTGAATATTTTTGAAATTATAAAAATTACGAAAAGCACTGCCGTGAAGGCAGGAGCTTTTGAGCGCTCGTACATGCACCTTGTAGGTAGATTCGCATTTTCCAGTTTTGGAAACCAATTGAGGAAATTTTTGAAAGCTGTCAAACTAATTTTCAAACAAAGGCGAAAATCCAGACTTCAAGTCAGTGCTTCAGGTGACCAATTTCTTTTCGCTAGAATTTTCTATGGTATCTATGGTCTTGGTAATGGGATCTGGACAAAATTTCTCACGTAGTTTGAATATATTATTGTTCATCTATGTGCGAAATTTCATTCCAATGATGAGTTTCGAAATTATCAGAAAAAAAATGTTTTGAACAGCTATATTTACGAAACCCCTAGTCTAATTTTGCTCATTGATGAACGTGACGGCGAAATTCGCGATCCTAACCTATCCTGAAAATTTCAAGTCCCTAGGCCTTCCCGTACGAAAGTTATGATTTTCTATGGTTTCTATGGTTCTGATCATGCGATCTGGAAAAAATGTAACTCGAAAATATCATTCTCAATTTGAATACAAAATTTGTTCACGATCGGATCCATAGTTTTGAAATTATCGAGAAAACCAAATTTCAAACGGCCATATTTACGGAACCCCTAGTCTAATTTAGCTCATTGATGAACGTAACCGCGAAATTCGCGATCCTAACCTATCCTGAAAATTTCAAATTCCTAAGCCTTTTCATTACAAAGTTATAATTTTCTATGGTTTCTATGGTTCTGGTCATGTTAGCTGGACAAAATTTTGCAAGAACGCAATTCTCCATCTGAGTGCAAAATTACACCTCGATCGAATCAGTAGTTTCGAATAAATCAGAAAAACAAAATTTCGAGCGGCCATATTTACGGAACCCCTAGTCTAATTTTGCTCATTGATGAACGTGACCGCGACATTCGAGATCCACACCTATCCTGAAAATTTCAAATCCCTAAGCCTTTTCATTACAAAGTTATAATTTTCTATGGTTTCTATGGTTCTGGTCATGTTAGCTGGACAAAATTTTGCAAGAACGCAATTCTCCATCTGAGTGCAAAATTACACCTCGATCGAATCAGTAGTTTCGAATAAATCAGAAAAACAAAATTTCGAGCGGCCATATTTACGGAACCCCTCGGCGAATTTTGCTCAATAACGAACTCAACCGCGGCATTCGAGATTCAAACCTACCCTGAAAATTTCAAGTTTCTAGGACATTCCGTTCGAGAGTTATCGTGTATACGGACGGCCGGACGGACAGACTCGAATTTTCCGACGGATTCGTCATCAGTGAGTCGAACATAGTCGGTTGAGACCATTTTCGGCTCAAAATTTGAAAAATACAGATATCGTGACGAAATGATATAGCCCTCGTGTAAGTAGTACGAGCGCTCAAAAACAAACATACCTATTATACATTCCTAATCGATCTGGTCTCTTCGTTATTCTTCCATACCTCGTCACAATTGTTTAATTAGAAGGACATGCCATTTCCTTCCCATCCGTTTAAATTGTTTCATTATCTGAAAAAGAGTGAGGATCGTTTGATAAAGTATCTGAAAATTCTTTGTCATTTCTCTCTTCTTCAGACTTACAACTTTCTTCACAATAGGTGTAATCATTATAATAATTTATTTTTGAATCATGGTAATATGCTTTAAGAAAAGATCTTCCGCTTGGTTGATATCGAAATTCATCTCACCTGGTAAACTTGATTTTAACATTCTGAGGTTTTTGGCAGATTGTACTAAACCTGGGGTTTCTACCCTTATTAATCGTATTCCGCTGTCACCAATTCACCATAACCTGAGTTGTTAAACTAGAAAACTACCTTGTACACTTATCAATAGTACAAGTTATTAAAATGGAATTCTTTTGCTTATTTACTCTATATTATTCCGCTGTCACCATATCTTATCTATTTTCCGAAAAGGTCTAGGTTCGTGCTCTCTGCACGAAGAGAGAGTCTTTTGTCTTCTATTTTCTGAGGAACAGGTATTCAGAACAGAAAACCTCGAAAGTCTAAAAGAAAATATTATATTTATGAAGAATGATGGTAAAATGCATACATAAAATCGAAGTTTTCACAGACATCAAAAATATCATCTGAATAAAACATCTATCCTTCACCTAATTTCTCATTAATCGTAAATAAATCAAACTATTCAAGTGTTACTTCTCACAAATATACTCATCTAAATGTACGAGGGGTCAAATAATCAACTGCAACTAGGTAATATTCAAATTTCGTACGTAAAATCGAACATACGTCAAATCAACTTCGGATCGAGATATCAATAATATTGGGGATTACAATAACACCATTCACATTCACAGAGTTAAAACTTTGAACTGAATTTTCCTGCCTTGGTCTGCAAACCACCTAATTTCTCTTTTGTACCTATTTGGAAACAAAACCACCCACACACGATATTGGCTTTTATTTTTATTCGCACTCGAAACACAAAATACAGCTTTTTACTCTACTCAAAATAAAACTTCTTAAACACTTATTTCCACGATCTAACACAATTACTCCCTTAATCCGAAAACTAATAGAACCCTCCCCTGAACATTACTACACTATTTTCCTCTAACCGAAACCGTCCTCCGATTTTTCCCTTCATCGTGATGAGTCTCCATTCCCCGAGCAACTGCCTCTAATTTTTCCTTCTTCTCCAAAGGTAAACTCTACCCCCTTTCAAAAAAAAATCCACAACTCCAGAGTGGGTGTCCAGACGCTTACACAGCAAACATTCTTGCTTCAAAATTTTCCCGTGAGACCGACCACTTGCAATCTACAGTAGACGTAAACAATTTCAACGACTACGAATTTTAGACGTGAATTATTGTGGCTATGGGTGGTCTTTTTCGAACTGATCACGCCGATTAAAACTAACGACATCATTTTTGATACCTACAGACAAATTCCATGTTTATACGAAGGTCTGGAGTCTTTTTCTACTCGAGCAATGCATTTGAATTTAAATAATCCATATAATTTCGAATAAGTATTCCACAATTATAACAAGATAGTTTTCGTTTATTTCACCACGAATAATATTGTTTCTGACGAACATTCCACTGATTTTATTATGAAATCTACTGCGACATATTCCATGATCGTACGGACAAATGAATATCAAATCTAGAAAAAGATTTTTGTAGTTGAAATGAAGTCTGCCTCGCCCTTGAACAAACGGTCGTTATAATTATGTTCAGACTAGCTCATGTCACTCGACACTACTGTGGTGTATCTTATCAAAGGTTCTTATATTAGCAGCCTGCTATTCATAACGACCTTTAGATGAGTTCCTTCATTACACAAATTAGTGATGGTTGTACAGCGCAGACATGCGCAGTGGAATACATTACAACTACCAAAACCCAAGTCGCAATGGCTAGCTACCGAAACAAATTTGACTGATCAACGCTATATGCTGACCTCGGGTTATCTTTACCATTGTGAAGTACGCAAAATTTTACTACATTGGGCGGCAGGTTATATAAAATTTCTTCGGTACGTGGAAGAGGAAATTCATCTTCTACGGTTTTTCCATTAAGACTTCGGTAGTCTATAACCATTCGGTATTTTTTCTGTCTATATGCTATAAGCTATAATCCAAACTGGTGCACTGTAGGTTAATATTGAAGGGCGTATAATATTCTAATCGAGTAATTTTGGATTTGATCTTGAATTATTTCCTTCTTGCTATGAGGGTGTCTAAAAGATTTGACATTAACAGGTTACACATCTTTTGTTCGGATTTTAGCAGTATTACTAAATGAGAGGACCCAAATTTCGGTATAAAAAATAACGAAAAGCACTGACGTGAAGGCAGGAACTTTCGAGCGCTCGTACATCCTCCTTGTAGGTAGATTCGCATTTTCCAGTTTTAGAAATCAATTAAAGGAATTTTCGATAGCTGTCAAAAAAATTCTGAAACTTAGGCGAAACTCCAGACTTCATGTCAGTGCTTCAGCTGATCAATTTTTTTTCGATAATTCGCTAGAATTTTCTAGGGTATCTATGGTCTTGGTGATATGATCTGGACAAAATTTTGCACGTAGTTTGAATACATTATTCCTCAGCTAGGTGCATAATTTCATTCCAATCCGATCAGTTGTTTCGAAACTATCAGGAAAATAATATTTTGAACGGCCATATTTACGGAACCCTTAGTCTAATTTTGCTCATTGATGAACGCGACCGCGATATTCGCGGTCCAAACCCACCCCAAAAATTTCAAGTTCCTAGGCATTTTTGTTCGAAAGTTAAGTTTTCTATGGTTTTTATGGTTCTGGTCATGCGATGTGGACGAGATATTTCTTCAATATATCATTCTCGATTAAAATACAAAATTTCATCTCGATCGAATCCGTAGTTTCGAAATTATCGAAAAAAACAAAATTTCAAACGACCATATTTACGGAACCCCTAGAATAATGTTGCTCATAGATGAACGTGATCACGACATTCGAGATCCACACCTATCCTGAAAATTTCAAGTCCCTAGGCGTTTCCGTTCAAAAGTTACAATTTTCTATGGTTTCTATGGTTCTGGTCATGCGATCTTGACAAAATTCCACATGTAGCTTGAACACCTCATTTTCCATTCGAATGCAAAATTTCATGTCGATCAAATCTGTAGTTTTCAAGTAATCAGGGAAACAAAACTTTGAACAGCCATATTTACGGAACCCCTGGTGGAATTTGGCCCATTAACGTACTTAACCGAGGCATTCGGGAACTGAACCCACACCGAAAATTTCAAGTCTCTAGGTTGTTCCTTTCGAGAGTTATCGTGTATACGGCCGGACGGACGGACAGACTCAAATTTTCCGACGGATTCGTCATCAGTGAGTCGAACATAGTCGATTGAGACCATTTTCGGCTCAAAATTCGGAAAATACAGACATCGTGACGAAATGATATAGCCTTTAAGTAGTACGAGCGCTCAAAAATATTCTTCATTTCACTATGAAGTTTGAAATTGATCTGCCCTCTTCAGAATTCATGTTGGCGGCTAAAATTTTTTTGGCAGCTTTTAATTCCAAATTTTCTGTCTGTAGGTCTGACATAACGGTTTCGGAAAGGAAGATAACTGGTATTCTCTCAGAAAAATTTATTTCTACACCATTCTTGATCGGTTGAGAAATTGGTAAAAATAGAATCTATTCTCTGCATGAGCAATGCGTTCTTGAAAAATTGTTTGAAATTCATTTCGAGTAATGAGACATTGCCATTTTCTAAAGCTACTGGTACTTCAATAGATTTCTTTGCTACAAATTTCCATTCGTTTCTAGTGTATGAGTTTGATTATCAATTTTTGAGCGCTCGTTCTACTTACACGAGGGCTTTACCTATCATCTCGTCACGATGTCTGTATTTTTCAAATTTTGAGCCGAAAATAGTCTCAATCGACAAACCCGTCGAAAAATTCGAGTCTGTCTCTCTGTCTCGAACAGATTGAACTAGAAACTTGAAATTTTCAGTATAGGTTCAAATCTTCGATCAGGGGTTCCGTAAATATAGTCGTTTGAAATTTTGTTTTCTTGATAATTTCAGAACTACAGATTCGATCGTTGTTTTTCAATGTAGAAAGATATATTCAAGCTACATGCAAAAGTTGGTCCAGATCGCATGCGGCATGACCAGAACCATATCTTCATATATAAAAATTACGTGTCACGTTGTTTGTCCTGAATGGTCTCCTAAAATACTGAACCGATATGAATCAAATTTTTGCACACAGTTTGATCCAACTTACAAGATAGGGCAGTTTATATCTCAATTTATAGTTGCAATATTTTCTTATTGCAAATTATTTGTTTATTATTCATGACAAAGACTGATAATTATCCACGTGGCAACATGGGGCTCAAATCGACGACAGGAGTTCGCGTCCCCACTCCACCGATCTGTCCACTTTAGCGATATCGTGCGAGGAGTGATGCCAAGTTTCTGGGTCTTTCCTAAAACTGAAGAAATTTGGAATTGTTTAAGAACTGAATAATACAGAATGTTCATAGAATTCGTAACTGTCTAGAATGTAGAATAATGTCAGTGATAAAAAATGCTTGACATATATATTGGTTGTCAAATATTTATGTAATTGATTTTATTTTGCGAACTGTGTGCAGTTTGATCCAACTTGAAAGATAAGGGTAGCTTCGGCATACAGAACTGTGTCGGCGGAGGCTGTCTAAGTGATTGCTGGCTTCCCACCATTTGTTTGACCTAATGGTGCTTCCTTTATACCATAGGAGGAGAACAACCAGTCAATCGACTTATGGCAGGTAGGTTTGCCAGTTGTTCAAGAATACTATAGACAAACTGCACAATTTGCAATAAATTTTGAAAAAAATGCACCATATATCAATGGAATTGCCTTCAGGTGAAGAAAGAACACTTTGAAGGACAAAGGACAGTAAAGGACTAGGGAAAGTGAGGTGCGCGATATCAATCTATAATAATAATAATAATTTATTCGATTATAAATCAATACATATTACAGAAAATACACAGATGACAATAGCTCCAATCGAAAGTACCACTGTCCAAAAAAGTCCTCAAGGGACTTGTCTATGGACTATAGAAAAAAAAAATTTTTAATATATCACAATCAATTGATTCAAAAACCGAAAATCAAGGGTCACCAAGTCGCCAGTTAGCTCACTCTCAAACATCCAAAAATTCTTGAAACACCTTCCTCTCCAATGACAGGATCCAGATCTTCAACCTCTTCTTGAACAGACTCCTGGAGTTAAGGGATCTCAAAGATTGCGGCAGTATATTCCTCAATCTAGGTACAACAGCCCTAGGTCTAATCACATTGGCTGCCGCTCTATTTCTGGTCTCATAGGGATGATTTATTACAGAAGATACTGGTTTACCATATGTTTGGACCAGAATATTCCTACAGTAAAGTTGACGGAGATCGAGCACCTGTAGCTCAGCAAAAAGAAGATCAGAAGGATATCGCGCGGGCACATGGTGAATTATTTTCAGAATTCTTTTTTGTATGACTTCTAGAGGTTTGAGCTTAGTTTTTTTTAATCCACCCCACCCTATTATACCGTACTGCAGCAGAGATTCCACCAAGGCAAAGTACAAAATCTTCATTTGATTCACCTATAGAATACTCCTCAGTTCCCTGAATTTATAAATATGGCATCGAACCCTCTTTATAACCGATTGAACATGAATGTCCCATCTCAAGAACGAATCGATCATCACTCCCAGGTAACATGCCGAATTAGTAAGATCTATGGCGACTCCATCATCAACGACTATAGAGTCGTAGGCAGGTAAATTTTTCTCATATGCAGTGAATGGTACTATTTTTGTTTTTGAGTGATTAATAACCAGGCAGTTGTTATTGGTCCATTCCAAAATTATTTTCATGTCCTCAGCAACAGTTTCTCTCAGTTGATCCCACGTTTCACCTGTGCAGAAAAGCACGGTATCATCAGCATATGATAGAATAGTACCAGAGGTGTTCAAGGTAAGCATATCATTTAAATATATAATAAAGAGCATAGGTCCAAGGACCGTTAACTGCGGTACACCACGCCTAACTGTACGGATACTGCTGATCTCACCGCCCACAAGAACTTGTTGCTTGCGATCACTCAAGTAATTTCCGAACATTTTCAAGACAAATCCTCTGATACCAATTTTCTCTAATTTTCCCAGCAATAATTTGTGGTTTATAGTATCAAATGCCTTTTTTATGTTTAAAAATACAGCTATGCTTGGTTTTGAATCATCCATAGCCCCATAAACATCGGCAGCCAATGCTCCAATTGCATCCTGGGTTGAAAAATTGGGTCGAAAGCCGAACTGACGAGGGGACAAAAATCTTATCTTATCAAGATATTGAGAAAGTCTTATTTTTATTATCTTCTCGAAGACTCTCGATATTCCCGATGTGAGAGATATCGGTCGGTAATCATTCATATTGTCTCTTTTCCCTTTTTTGAAAATAGGTTTTATAGTCGCCAGCTTGAACTGATCAGGGATATCACCACTACTCATGATCATGTTGAAAATATGTCTCAGTGGTGCAGAAATATACTGCGCCGTAGATTTGAGTAATTCATTACTGATTTCATCGGGACCACAAGCTTTCCCCACCTTCAACTCCAATAAAACTGCTTTAATTTCGTCAGCATTGGTTGGTCTAAGGAACATTGATATGCTTGAATTTAGTCCACTCACACAATATCCTTCACTATTATCCAATTCCTGCCCCAAAGTCGTTCCGATATCAGCGAAATGGCTGTTGAATGCTTTAGCAATCTCAGATGGATCTTCCAACTCCTTACCCTCCGGAAGAACAATCCTACTGATTCTCCCTTCATCCGGTTCTCTTCCCGTGAATTCGTTGACTACCTTCCACAACCCCTTGGATGAACTCGAAGCCTCCACTTTCCTCCTAAAGTACTCAGTCTTTGTTTTTTTAATGAGAGAGTTAAGTTTATTTCTATATTGGCAATATTGTCCCCTAGTGCTCGCATTATTGATGTCCTTCAACATTTTACTCCTGAGTTTATCCCTTGTCTTAATAGAATTTATAAGTCCAATAGTCATCCATGGTTTTCTCTTACGCTTTCCAACGTTATACCTACATGTGGTAGTAGAATTATGTAAATGTTCACTCAAGCGTGAATAAAAGAAGTTCGTGGCTGCTTCCACCTCAGTACAATCATACCATTCATCCCACTCTTCGCCTTCCAATAGACTTCTCAGACGATCATAATCTACCCTGGTTCGTATCAAGCTTATTTCGCCTTCATCCCTCCCTCTACAACCTCTGTCAAATTTGATTGCAGCCGCTATTGAATAATGGTCTGTTGTATTCGTTTTGATAACGCTTGCAATGATGTCATTAGGCACTACAATCTTTGTCTTATAGAAAATGTGATCAATACATGTAGAAGAAGTAGGGGTCACTCTGGTGAAATCATTGATCAGAGACACAAATCCCTTTTCTGCCATAATATTCAGATATTCCTCTGTGTCCTCAACCCCACATGCTCTAATATCAATATTGAAATCTCCAACAATGAATACAGCATCAAATTTATTAGGATCTAAATTGGACAAATATACCTCTAATTTTTCATTGAATAACCTAGAGTCACCACTGGGGGATCTGTAAATAGCTACAATTGCAATCTTCTGATGTTCAAAATCAAGCTCAATTAATATTCCGTTGGTATCATCTATTCGGATCCTATAGTCTCTAAAAGGTAACCCCTTTTTCACAAATACCACAATTCCGTCATTTTGGTTATTTCTAACGTCATTATTATGAACAATATTGTAGCAAGGTAAGTTCAACATGTTCACATCCTTTATTTCCCAGGTTTCAGTGAGAACTATGCAGTCGAAAAGTTCCTGGAAATCCGAAATGAAAGTCTGAAACTCATCAAAATGCCCGTGAATACTACATATGTTGCCATGAAAAATATGGAATCTCCTGCTCGCAAAACGTAACTAGTTAATAGTTAGGAAGGGGGTTACGTTCCACTGTGACCTCAAGGTCTATTGTGCCCCCCATCAGAGCCGTATTCGCAACTGCGCTACCTACAGCTCGCCCTCCAGCTCCAGAGCTCCAATGAACTCCAGTATCTGAGAGGGCTTCAAGGAGGTCAGATCCTCATTCCTCCTGTAATTCTCTTGTCCAAGATATTCTTTGCGCTGGTTTGCAATGGCGATGCATTCTGTAATCAGTGAACGTAACTACAATCAATATTGTTGGTTGTCAAGCAAGATATTGAGCGAAATTGAAAAACCGGAAATTCTTCTGTCTGGTTTACCCAAAATTTTTCGACCACACAAACATGGAAAAACCGGACATCTGGCAATCCTGATGGCAGGAGGGAGGACACTGAGAAAATGGCAGGAGGCAACATCAAGCCAAACCGACATATCCCACGACACGGGTCGTGGTTGAATCTGGCGACAGATTTCTTTTCATAACACGAAAGAAAAGGGTTAGGATGGGGTTAGGTTAGGCTTAAGTTAGGAGTAGATTCAGGTTAATAATAATTATAATTCCACTTCATTGAATATTTCACTACAATTTAATTCAACGTATACTTTAGCCACAGCAAATTTTTGTGCTAGTAAATTATAGAAAACTATACCTTTCGAACCGAAAGGCCTAGGGACCTTCAGGATAGGTTTGGATCTCGAATGTCGCGGTCACGTTCATCAATGAGCAATATTTCACTAGGGGGTCCGAAAATATGGCCGTTCAAATCATTTTTCTCCTGATCATTTCGAAATTACTCATTGGATTGGAATGAAATTATGCACATAGATAATGAATAATGTATTCAAACTAATTCAAGTCGTCCGTCGACTGTATACCCGATAACTCTCGAACGGAACGACCTAGATGTTTGAAATCGACAGAGTTCGACTCACTGATGACGAATCCGTCGGAAAATTTGGGTCTGTCCCTCCTGCCATCCGTCCGTATTTGAGCACGATAACTCTCGAACGGAACAACCTAGAGACTCGACGAAATAATGTATTTTAATTAAGAATGACATATTTAAGCTACATTTTTTCCAGATCGCATGACCTGGGCCATAGAAACCATGGAAAAACATAACTTACGAACGCAAAGGCCTAGGGGGAAATTGTCAGGATAGGTGTGGATCTCGAATATCGCGGTCACTGTTATCAATGAGCAAAATTAGACTAGGGGTTTCGTAAATATGGTCGTTCAAAATTTAGTTTTCTTGATAATTTCAAAACTACGGATTCAATCGTGACTAAATTTTTTATTTCAATGGAAAATGATATATTTCAGCTACATTTTGTCCAGATCGCATGACCATAGAAACCATACTATATTATAAGTTTCGAACAGAAAGGCCTAGAGACCTGATATTTTCAGGGTTGGTTTGGTATCACGAATGTGTAAATATGCTCGTTCAAATCCTGATACTGATTGGATTGGAATTAAATTTCCCACATAGATGGAGATTAATGTACTCACACTACGAGCAGATCGCATTACCAAAACCAAAGATAACGTAGAAAATTGTAGCGGATATTTCAGAAGAAAAGTGGTCACCTGAAGACTCCGCCTTAGTTTGAAAACTTTGTTGACAGCTGTCAAATTTTTTCAATTGGTTTCTAAAACTTGAAAATGCGAATCTACCTAAGAGGTGGATGAACGAGCGCTCAAAAGCTCTTGACTTCACGGCAGTGCTTTTTATATTTTTTTTTTCGATAATTCGCTAGAATTTTTTACAGTTTATATATAGTCTTGGTGATGCGATCTGGACAAAATTACGTAGTTTGAATACTTTATTCTTCGTCTATGTGCAAAATTTCATTCCAATTCCCCTAGTCTAATTTTGTAAAATGTCGTCACGATCGAATCCGTAGTTATCAAGAAAACTAAATTTCAAACGACTATATTCACGGAACCCGTGGCCCAATTGAGCTCATTGATGAACGAGTCCAAAACATTCGAGTCCCAATCCTACCCTGGAAATTTCAAGTCCCTAGGCCTTTCCGTTAAAAAGTTATGATTTTCTATGTAAAATGTAGCTTAAATATATCATTCTCACGATCTTCACGATCAAACCCGTAGTTTTGAAATTATCAAGAAAACTAAATTTCAAATGACCATATTTACGGAACCCGTAGTCTAATTCTGCTCATTGATAAAAGTGACCGTAACATTCGAGATCCACATCTATCCTGGAAATTTCAAGTCTCTAGGCCTTTTCGTTCGAAAGTTATAATTTTCTTGGGCTTCTATGGTTTCAGTAAGGCGATCTGGTTAATGTATCTTGAACACGTTTTTCTCCATTTTAGTGCAAAATTTCATTTCGATCGAATCAGTAAATTCGTAGTAATCAGGAAAACAAAATTTCGAATGGCCATATTTACGGAACCCCTGGTGCCACTGGCGGATCCAAAGGGGAGCACAGGGGGCACGTGCCCCCCCCCAGAAGGAATTTTTTTGAGATTTCATGACAGTTCATAATTAGAAAAATGTTTTGCCTTCCACCCCTTGTGCCCCCCCAGAAAGAAATCCTGGATCCGCCCTTGCCTGGTGCAATTCTTCCCATTAACGAACTCAACTGCGGCATTCGGGAACTGAACCCACACTGAAAATTTCAATTCTCTAGGTAATTACGTTCGAGAGTTATCGTGCTTACGGATTGTAATTGTTGATTGAGTACATTTTCGGCTAAAAATTCGAAAAATACAGAAATCGTGACGAAATGATATAGCCCTCTTGTCAAGGCCGATTTAAATCAGACGAGCGAATGCTCAATTTATCCATAATCTTTCAAATTCTTCAAGTGTGAACAGACGTGGAGCATTCTTTCGTCGTTCTTTCTGCGTTCGTAAAGGTTCTATGGAATATTCTGTAGTGTTCACGTGCATGTGAACTACCCAATTATATAGAATATTTTAAAGGTGCGTACAGACATGCTCCGAATATCGTACCGAACCGTGTCGCGTACCCAAGTGTGAACAAAGGGTTGCAACCGCGTATCGCACATCTACGCGATCACGTAGAGGTGCGATGAATTTGATTCGCTCTCGCGAACTTTTGTTGATCGCGTCGGTGTACGAGACACGGTTCGGTACGATATTCGGAGCATGTCTGTACGCACCTTAAGAATGCTCGATCGCTGATTTGAACAGCACTAAAGCAGTTGCTCTTCAAATTTTTTGACAGCTGTCAAAAAATTTTTCAATTGGTTTCTAAAACTGGAAAATTCGAATCTCTCCTAACATCCGAACATCGAAGCTCCTAACATCACGGCAGTGCATCATCAATTTTTATTCAAAACAGGTACAACTACCGCAGTCTTAAAAAGACTCGGAAATACGCCTTAGTGACCGATTAATTAATGAGATAAGCTAGGAGTCCGGCTGTAGACTCTTCTAAGGCCTTCAGAGTTCGGTTGGATATAACTATAATCAATTCCTGTACTTTTTTTATTTTTTAGATTTATAATTACGTCAAAAACTAACAGGATCAAAAAATGTTTGAAAAAACATGGAACTAGTTGTACAATTCATTGAGAGTTCATCGCCATAATGGAGTTTCAGCCAGGACCAGCAAGATTAGAAAAATATTCTCCGAAAGCCTCAGCTACCATCGCAGACTCAGAACATATAGTATTCTCTGGATTTAAGGAAATATCAAAATTACCTACACGTTTATGACCGGTTTCTTGTTTGGCAACATTCCAAATTGCTTTATTTTTATTGTCAGATTCAAGCAGATATTTATCATAATGATGGCACTTAGTTCTTTGAAGCAACAAATTTTACTCAATTTTGGCTTTTTAATCAATTTTAAAAGAATGAAGAGATTTGATATTTGCATGAAGCCAGAAGATATTTTCCAAGTTTGCCCTAGCCTGTCTAACCTCATCATTTTTCCAATCTTTTTGAGCGCTCGCTCTACTTACATGAGGGTTATATCATTTCGTCACGATGTGTGTATTTTTCGAATTTCGAGCCAAAAATGGTCTCAATCGACAGGGTTTGACTCACTGATCTCGAATGTCGCGGTCACATATATCCATGAGCAAAATTAGACTAGGGGTTCCGTAAATATGGGCGTTCAAAATATTTTTTTCTGGATAATTTCGAAAGTACTGTTTGGATTGGAATGAATTTCTGCACACAGATGAAGAATAATGTATTCAAACCACGTGCTATAATTTCGCATCTTCAAGACCATAGATACCGTAGAAGATTCTAGCGAATTATCAAAAACAAAATTGGTCACTTAGCACTGATGTGAAGTCTGGAGTTTCGCCTTAGTTTAATTTTTTTTTCGACATCTATCGAAAATTACTTCAATTGGTTTATAAATAAAATAAGAATCTTCCTACAAGGTACATGAATGAGCGCTCAAAAGCTCCTGACTTCACCGCAGTGCTATACATAATTTTTGTTAGTTATTTTGACAAGTGACTTTTTTAGCAGGAAAACATTATTTCATTAAGGATTGAATTTTATCCAGAAATATCTGATAGCAAGTCTCCACATCACTGCAATTATACAGGGTGTTTCATTGGAAAACGGAAATACTTAAAATATGAATTTAGGGCACCGAGGTGGTTCTAGAAATTTCACATTTTTTGGCTCTGACTGTTTTGCTCATTTCTTCTTAAGATCCTAACAAAGGAAGTATATTTTCTTTATATTTGGCACACATGTTCTTTATTCGAAGCTCAAATGAATCACTCAATAACCACAAGAAAAATCGAGGTCCGGGTTAACGAAAAATTATGAAGCAATTGTATCCTCGAAACAACACCCTGTATATTCAGATTTTGAAAATTCGTTCGCATATTCAAGGAGAGCATTAAAAACTGAACGTCTGCTTCACATTTTTGCGCAGAAAGTTTTACTCCACAAATCCTTAACTCAAAAGTTTAGCTTTTAAGAACTTGAATACCAAAGAGTGGTTTTGAGTGACTTACAATAACATATTATCAAAAGTTGTATACATAATTATTTTCAAAACTACTACATTATCATTTAATATATTGGTTATTCTTTTTATAGCGACATAACAACCCTTTGTGTATCTTCCAGGTAGGTAAAAAGTAACGCCCTGTATGTTGATATCTAATTATAGAAATTGCTTAAATATTGTCATTTAATGTTTTAGTGAAATAATTGAGATGAATAAGATCGTTTTCATAAACTGATCGAAATATCCTCTATTTTACATTCGTATTGTTTATTATGTTCCAGCTAGCCTCTTGTATTTTTATAATAAGCTGATGCCGAGTATTGATCTCAGAAGAATATAATAGAAATTCTAGGCGTCCCCAGACATAATGTAATGAATTTTGTCCAAATTCTCCTTAAAATAATTTATTTACAGTTCACTAATGACACTAATACTTATTTATTTCAACACTCAATCATTTATTTCCACACGCACTATAAGTCCAATTCTGTATTACTGACTCTCGCTCAGGCCGACGTCGTTTTATATCGCCGCTTCATAGTTCTCGAAGGGTTCCAGTATATTCCAGAAGGTCTTCTTTGCCGATTCCTCTAGAATCTACGCGTCTCGCTCTGCCCTGACGCCCACGTTCGAGTGACGCGACAGGTCCGGCCTAAGTTCGTTACAATAATAATCTACGGGATTCAAATCAGGGGATCTTGATGGCCAGTTATGAGGTCATGTACTACCAATCCATAAGTTAACAAAATTGTCGTTTAAAAAGTCTCTAACGATAAGCCTATAATGAGGCGATGCACAAGCGTGCAGAAAGTACATGCCAGCAATATTTCATTTTTGACATGGAGTAAGAAGGGAAACCAATGTATTTGGATGATTTAGTAATTTCAAAATAATTATGGATTCAATAGTTTTGATAATATATTATTGAAAGTCACTTTTAACCACTCTTTGGTATCAACGTTTTCAAAAATTTCACTTGAAAATTGAGTTGAATTAAAAATATGTGGATTAAACTGACTGCGCAAAAATTTGAAGCACACGTTAAAGTTCAGTTTTTATGCTCTTCTCAAATATGTAAACGAATTTTCAAAATTTCGATAAACAGGCAATAGAGGTTTTTTCGTGACAAAAATCGTAGAAGAAAACCGCGAGTGGGGGGTGATGTGGGGTGGTCCGTGGATGTTGAGTGATATGTTTTCGACTCGCAAATATGATTACGTTTCTTGTAATTGCGAAGAAACACCAAAAAACGGTGTTTTTTTAGTTTCTTGCTTGTAAATTCTGAACCGATGGAGCAGTGCTGATACTTTCAACAGACGAATTGTAGAAAATGAAAAGACGAAGAAAATAGGTGCTAATGCAATGCAATCGGTTCATCGTTACCGGAGGAAGGCCGGAAAAACCGTAAAAATCATCGTTTTTTCGAAACTCCATAACTAAGCCAATTTCGAAGTTGTAGCGCTGGTTTTCCGGATGAGAGTAGTGGTTAATGAATTCTTCAAGTGTGCAGAACCCGGACGTTGTCGGATAAATAGTTTTTGCGTAATTGCGATTTGAATTATTTCAGGCACTATTTTCCGGAAGAGCTGGAAGCTCCGGAAAATGTCCGATTTTCATTTACAGAACGAATTTTGAAAGTAAAAGTATAGTACTACAAACGACAATCTTGATTTTTCGTTAAAATGTTTGCAAAATAGGTGAAACAATTACGAAAAGCACTGCCGTGAAGGCAGGAGCTTTTGAGCGCCCGTACATGCACCTTGTAGGTAGATTCGCATTTTCCGTTTTGGAAACCAATTGAGGAAATTTTTGACAGCTGTCAAACAAATTTTCAAACTAGGGCGATAATCCAGACTTCAAGTCAGTGCTTTAGGTGACCAATTTTTTTTTCGATAATTCGCTAAAATTTTCTACGGTATCTATGGTCTTGGTGATGCGATCTGGACAAAATTTCGAACGTAGTTTGAATACATTATTCCTCAGCTAGGTGCAAAATTCCATTCCAATCAAATCGGTAGTTTGGAAATTATCAGGAACGGAATATTTTGAACGGCCATATTTACGAAACCCCTAGTCTAATTTTGCTCATTGATGAACGTGACCGTGAAATTCGCGATCCAAACCCACTCTGAAAATTTCAAGTTCCTAGGCCTTTTCCTTCGGAAGTTATAATTTGCTATGGTTTCTATGGTTCTGGTCATGCGATCTGGACAAAATGTTGCTTCAATATGTCATTCTCGTTTAAAATACAAAATGTTATCTCGATCGAATCCGTAGTTTCGAAATTATCGAGAAAACAAAATTTCAAACGACCGTATTTACGGAACCCCTAGTATAATTCTGCTCATTGATGAACGTGAACGTTACATTTCAGATCTACACCTATCCTGAAAATTTCAAGTCCCTAGGCCTTTCCGTTCGAAAGTTATGATTTTCTACGGTTTCTATGGTTCTGTTCATGCAATCTAGAAAAATGTAACTTGAATATATCATTCTCCATAAGTATACACAATTTCGTCACGATCGAATCAGTAGTTTGGAAATTATCAAGAAAACTAAATTTCAAACGACCATATTTACGGAACCCCTAGTATAATTTTGCTCATAGATGAAAGTGATCATGACAATCGAGGTCCACACCTATCCTGAAAATTTCAAGTCCCTAGGCGTTTTCGTTCAAAAGTTACAATTTTCTATGGTTTCTATAGTTCTGGTGATGCGAGCTGAACAAAATTTTGCATGTAGCTTGAACAACTCATTTTCCATTAGAGTGCAAAATTTCATCTCGATCGAATCTGTAGTTTCAAAGTAATTCGGAGAACAAAACTTTGAGCGACCATATTTACGGAACCCCTAGGCGGATTTTGCCCAATAACAAACTCAACCTCGGCATTCGAGATTCGAACCTACCCTGAAAATTTCAAGTTTCTAGGACATTCCGTTCGAGTGTTATCGTGTATACGGACGGACGGACAGACTCGAATTTTCCGACGGATTCGTCATCAGTGAGTCGAACATAGTCGATTGAGACCATTTTCGGCTCAAAATTCGAAAAATACAGACATCGTGACGAAATGATATAGCCCTCGTGTAAGTAGTACGAGCGCTCAAAAAACGTGCAAACATCAGCCGAATGCTCGATTGCATTCAAGTAGAGGGGGTATAAATGAAAATATTCGCGCCCAGCCGCAGGACATTTTTGTTTCCCCGCGGCGGCCGGCTAGCCCCACTATTCGTCCGCGGAAGTGTACTAGGCTGGTTTTGGTCATGTTTCCACGTATTTTTCACCTGTTTTGCAACATTTTAACGAAAAATCAAGATTGCCGTTTTGTAGTATTATACTTCTTCCTTCAAAATCCGTTTTGTAAGTTAAAATCGGACAACTTCCGAAGCATCCAGCTCTTCCGGAAAAAAGTGCCTGAAATAATTCAAATCGCAATTACGCAAAAAAAATTAATCCGACATTGTCCGGGTTGTGCACACTTGAAGAATTCATTAACCACTACTCACATACGGAAAACCAAAGCTAGAACTTCATAATTGGCCGAGTTATTGAGTTTTGAAAAATCGCTGATTTTTACGGCTTTTCCGGCTTTCCTCCAGTAATAATGACCTGATTGAGTTGCACTAGCACTTTTGTTCTTCGTCTTTTCATTCTCTTCAATTCGTCTGTTGGAAGTTTCAACACCGCTCCATTGGTTCAGATTCTACAAGCAAAAAACTAAAAAAACACCGTTTTTTTAGGTGTTTCTTCGCATTTACAAGAAAAGTAATCATATTTGCGAGTCGAAAACATATCACTAAACATCCATGGACCACCCCCCGTACCCCTCCACTCGCGGTTTTCTTCTATGATTTTTGTCACAGAATGACCCTTTATCTGCTCAATTGCCGGATCTAAGGTTGTTGTTTCAAGGATACAAGATCGTTTCATAATTTTTTTTCCTTATGGTGATAGGGTTTCATTCCTTCAAATAAAGAACATGTGTGCCAAATATAAAGAAAATAAACCGGGTGGTTCGTTTGTTATGACCCCAAGAAGAAATGAGCAAAATTCATAAAACATCATGTATCTCGGTTACAAAGACAGTCAGAGCCAAAAAATGTGGTATATCTAGAACCACCTCGGTGCCCTCTATCCACCTTTCAAGTATTTCCGTTTCCCAATGAAACACCCTGTATAAATCATCAAAACGCAAATCATACAGTTTAGATGTTAACAACAATTTAACAATTTGCATATTTTTTGTAGGCGGTAACTACATTCGAGTCAATAGCAGAACAATAAGTAAACACTAAGGTGATCACCCTGTGATCACTCAGAGAAGCTTCCAACAAGCTGGTCTGACAAAATTCGAATTCAACATTCGTTAGTATATAATCAATTTTAGTACAGGATGTATTACCATTTATGTTGGTGAAAATTCTAAATGGAGACATAGAAATTACTTTTAAATCGAAACAAATCGCTAAGTTACAAAACAAATTCTTGCTTTCCCCATTGTGAGGAAATCTACATTAAGATCCCCACAAATGAACTGATTTTCAACTAAACCAGAGCATTACTGAAACACTATGTTCAGAAAAAGTTCAAAATTACCGTTTGTGGGTCTGTAAGTGTCATGGAAATCCAAGAGTGAAAATAAATTCAAATTAGATCACCAAAATTCAAGAATTTTTTTTTTAAAATATCGTATAAATTATAGTAAAATTAGTTTTTTAAGATGGTTCTGAATAATTCAAATGTTACCATAGAAATTGTTGTAAGATTATGAAAATTAAGCAAGCGGGGTTTTTGAACAGAAGAGAAACGTCAGAGAGTGGACTTGCATTTTGTCAGAAAATAAAAAAATTCGATAATTTTCAAAAAGTTGGCAGAAAGATTGGTTCTGTAAGAAGAAAGATATAATGAATGGTATTTGGAAGCTGGTCAAGAGTGGATTTTCGTAGATTGAGTTGTTGAAATTGATTTGGCAAGTAGAGGAGAGAAGGAGAAATTGAAACGTCGTGCTGCTTGGAAGAAGAAAAATTGAAAATTGCATATAGTGAGTCCACTCACCAATCGAACGTTATTTTTGAGCGCTCGTACTACTTACACGAGGGCTATATCATTACGTCACGATGTCTGTATTTTTCGAATTTTGAGTGATCACCCTGTGATCACTCAGAGAAGCTTCCAACAAGCTGGTCTGACAAAATTCGAATTCAACATTCGTTAGTATATAATCAATTTTAGTACAGGATGTATTACCATTTATGTTGGTGAAAATTCTAAATGGAGACATAGAAATTACTTTTAAATCGAAACAAATCGCTAAGTTACAAAACAAATTCTTGCTTTCCCCATTGTGAGGAAATCTACATTAAGATCCCCACAAATGAACTGATTTTCAACTAAACCAGAGCATTACTGAAACACTATGTTCAGAAAAAGTTCAAAATTACCGTTTGTGGGTCTGTAAGTGTCATGGAAATCCAAGAGTGAAAATAAATTCAAATTAGATCACCAAAATTCAAGAATTTTTTTTTTAAAATATCGTATAAATTATAGTAAAATTAGTTTTTTAAGATGGTTCTGAATAATTCAAATGTTACCATAGAAATTGTTGTAAGATTATGAAAATTAAGCAAGCGGGGTTTTTGAACAGAAGAGAAACGTCAGAGAGTGGACTTGCATTTTGTCAGAAAATAAAAAAATTCGATAATTTTCAAAAAGTTGGCAGAAAGATTGGTTCTGTAAGAAGAAAGATATAATGAATGGTATTTGGAAGCTGGTCAAGAGTGGATTTTCGTAGATTGAGTTGTTGAAATTGATTTGGCAAGTAGAGGAGAGAAGGAGAAATTGAAACGTCGTGCTGCTTGGAAGAAGAAAAATTGAAAATTGCATATAGTGAGTCCACTCACCAATCGAACGTTATTTTTGAGCGCTCGTACTACTTACACGAGGGCTATATCATTACGTCACGATGTCTGTATTTTTCGAATTTTGAGCCGAAAATGGTCTCAATCGACTATGTTCGACTCACTGATGACGAATCCGTCGGAAAATTCGAGTCTGTCCGTCCGTCCGGCCGGCCGTCAGCACGATAACTCTCGAACGGATGAACCTAGAGACTTGAAATTTTCAGTGTAGGTTCAGATCCCGAATGCCTCGGTTAAGTTCGTTAATGGGCCAAATTCCACCAGGGGTTCTGTAAATATGGCCGTTCAAAGTTTTGTTTCCCTGATTACTTGAAAACTACAGATTCGATCGAGATGAAATTGTGCACTCACATGGAAAATGAGGTTTTAGCTACATGCGACATGACCAGAACCATAGAAACCATAGAAAATTGTAACTTTTGAACGGAAATGCCTAGGGACTTGAAATTTTCAGGATAGGTGTGGATCTCGAATGTCGTGATCACGTTCATCTATGAGCAACATTATACAAGGGGTTCCGTAAATACGGTCGTTTGAAATTTTGTTTTCTCGATAAATTCGAAACTTCGGATTCGATCGAGATGAAATTTTGTATACAAATGGACAATGATATATTCAAGCTACATTTCTTTCCAGATCACATGACCAGAACCATAGAAACCCTAGAAAATTGTAACTTTTGAACGGAAAGGCCTAGGAACTTGAAATTTTCAGGGTGGGTTTGGATCGCGAATATCGCGGTCACGTTCATCAATAAGCAAAATGAGACTAGAGGTTCCGTAAATATGGTCGTTCAAAATATTTTTTTCCAGATAGTTTCGGAACTACTGATCGGATTGGAATGAAATTATGCATCTAGCTGAGGAATAATGTATTCAAAGTACGTGCAAAATTTTGTCCAGACCGCATCACCAAGACCATAGATACCGTAGAAAAGTCTAGCGAATTATCGAAACAAAATTGATCAGCTGAAGCACCGACATGAAGTCTGGAGTTTCGCCTAACTTTCAGAATTTTTTTGACAGCTGTCAAAAATTCCTTCAATTGGTTTCTGAAACTGGAAAATGCGAATCTACCTACAAGGTGCATGTACGAGCGCTCAAAAGCTCCTGCCTTCACGGCAGTGCTTTTCTAAATTTTTGAGTTTAGATATTATATTAGTTTTTAGGTTATTTTGAAAGTTGGGGTATTTTTTATAGAATTAGATTATAAGTTGTTGTAAACAAAATTTTCTTTTATTTGTGCACCTTGAGAACCCCCTTAAAAAAGTCACGGGAAAAATAGAAAAACAAAATTATAAGAATATTGTTAGTGGTTTTTTCTCAAAATTTAATAATTATTAATATAAAAAAAAATTGAACCATAACAATTTTGGCGCCCAACGCGTGGCTTGAACAAGGTGATTATTGGCTTGATTAAAGGTGAATGATTTGAGTTTATACAACAGATTTATTATAATATTTTTTTCGATAATTTTTATAGATTAGCATTTGTTTTTCAACATGGAAACTAGAAGTAAAACTTTGATTGGGGAAAAAGGAGATGAAGAAGATAAAATACAAAGAAGTGGAGAAGAACAAAACAAAACAGAATCAAATGTATTAATTAATTTATTAATGGAGATGAAACAAAAAATGGAAGAAATGAAAGATAATTCAGAAAGTTTGAATCAAAAGATGGAAGAAATGAAGGAAGAAATGAAAGATAATTCAGAAAGTTTGAAACAAAAGATGGAAGAAATGAAAGATAATACAGAAAGATTGAAACTGGACATGAATAGAAAATTTGAAAAAATGGAAGAAATTTCAGAGAGATTAGAGACAAAAATAGAAGAAAATTCAAGGGAACTGAAGCAAACCAGACAAAGAATTTATTTATGGGAAAACAGACTTGAGAATAAAATTGAAGAAGAAATAATTGATTTTGAGAAAGACAAAGAACTTACAGTAATAATAGAAAACGCAGAAGAATATATTAAATTGAATGAAATTAATATGCAGAAATTACAAGACTCATCATATAAGAAAGAAGAAGAAAATGCTTTTAAATCTAATGATGATAAGAAAGGAACTAAAGAGGATAGTTCTGAAACAGAAATAGGAAAATATTGTTTTCGAAATATTCATAGAATAGAAAATTCTATATACAGATTCAAGAAAGGGGATATCAAGTTGATATACAAAAAATCAGACAAAATTGAGCTGATACAAACAGAAATTCAGAAATATGATAGATTTTATTATACAAAATTAAGACAAAGAGGTGACAAACATAAGAAGGCAAAATTTGATTGCAGCGAAGAAGATGAGAGTTCCCTAATGTATGATGAAATCGATGATGATTCCCAGAAGCAAAAACGAGCTTATAAGATGAACAATAAAAAGAAAAAAATTATTAAAAGAGTTCATAAACCTGCGCCGAAGAAGACTTCCATTAAAAAAAAAAAAAACGGAAGAAAGTAAAAGAGGATTGGGGAGAAATATTATAAAAAAGAAAATTTCGACATAAATGATGTTCATATTGAAATCCAATCAAGAAACAAACAATGCTTATCGAGAAAATTTTTGTCTTTATTAATGTTAATAAATTACAGATAAATTAAGAAATTTCAATATTTAAAATTTTTTTTAAGAAAAAAAATTATTAAATATTTAATTTGGGGAATTGTCATGGAAATCCAAGAGTGAAAATAAATTCAAATTAGATCACCAAAATTCAAGAATTTTTTTTTTTAAATATCGTATAAATTATAGTAAAATGAGTTTTTTAAGCTGGTTCTGAATAATTTAAATGTTACCATAGAAATTGTTGTAAGATTATTAAAATTAAGCAAGCGGGGTTTTTGAACAGAAAAGAAACGTCAGAGAGTGGACTTGCATTTTGTCAGAAAGTAAAAAAATTCGATAATTTTCAAAAAGTTGGCAGAAAGATTGGTTCTGTAAGAAGAAAGATATAATGAATGGTATTTGGAAGCTGGTCAAGAGTGGATTTTCGTAGATTGAGTTGTTGAAATTGATTTGGCAAGTAGAGGAGAGAAGGAAAAATTGAAACGTCGTGCTGCTTGGAAGAAGAAAAATTGAAAATTGCATATAGTGAGTCCACTCACCAATCGAACGTTATTTTTGAGTTTAGATATTATATTAGTTTTTAGGTTATTTTGAAAGTTGGGGTATTTTTTATAGAATTAGATTATAAGTTGTTGTAAACAAAATTTTCTTTTATTTGTGCACCTTGAGAACCCCCTTAAAAAAGTCACGGGAAAAATAGAAAAACAAAATTATAAGAATATTGTTAGTGGTTCTTTCTCAAAATTTAATAATTATTAATATAAAAAAAAATGGAACCATAACAGTAAGCACTTATTATACCCAACTTACTATCATTAAGCACCACAATAACACAGACCTCACAATGCATCTCCTCAGAAAGTCTAGAGACATCGAGATTTTTAACAGGTAGAGACGATCCTACATTCACCAGGGATCCACAATGCCTTCTGGTGGAACGGCAGAAAGAAGCAGCCAGAATATACCCAGGAATATTCATCGCATCCAATGTACAGGCGTCATACCAATGTGAAGACACGCACACAATATCAGGTAGTTCCTCTGCTTACAGCACCTCCAGACCATTCAACTTGTTGGTGATACATTGAATATTTATATGGAAGATCTCAAGCTTAATCATTTTTTGACGACTTGCAAGTTTAAGTATTTCATCTGAGTTTGACTTCTTGGATGGAAAAAATGGTGCACACTGGCTTTATTTGGCCATTATGACCCTTCTAGGGCAATATTATATTGGCTATTAGGTATAAGAACTTTTGATGAGGCGTAACTTTCAGGAAACCTAGATTTGATTGGTTCACATTTCACATCAGTTAACATTTTCAGCAGAAAGTTATGCAAATCTTCTGAAGTAGTATTGGGTTTTGAGTTTGAGACGTGTAGTGCTTTGTACTTCTCAATACCTTCGACAACGTGAAGCCAATTACATTCTCGAACGACAGCCTATACGAAGAGTCCGAGCTGCTTGACGTGAGGCTATGAAAAAGTCCAAAATAACATCCGACCCCATAGCACTCTGTTACAACACATGAAGTGAAATGAATTCTTTGAGGGTACCCCGTTGAGATAGAACTGTGGGACAACGTTGCTGCGACTACCTTGCGCCAACTTCTTCTGGAAATAAAGAGGATTAATAATATCGGTTTATTCAGGAAGATGTCAATAAAGTGGATAATCTTTACGGTAGAACAAGACTGCATGTAAAATGGAATTGATGGAGAGAACTTATGATTTTGTGCATTATGAGTTGGTTGATTGTGATATTCTTTTTGTTTCATTGTTTGTTCACTTATCAACAGGAAGTCATTCAATTTAATTATAATGACATCACTTGCAAGTGATAGCTTTCCGGATCTGAGGCTTCAGTGATTCATCTATTTGTTCACTTTTTGAGCGCTCGTACTACTTACACGAAGGCTATATCATTTCGTCACGATGTCTGTATTTTTCGAATTTTGAGCCGAAAATGGTCTCAATCGACTATGTCCGACTCACTGATGACGAATCCGTCAGAAAATTCGAGTCTGTCCGTCTGACTTGAAATTTTCAGTGTGGGTTCAGTTCCCGAATGCCTCGGTTGAGTTCGTTAATCGGCCAAATTCCACCAGGGGATCCGTAAATATAACCGTTCAAAGTTTTGTTCCACTGATTACTTGAAAACTACAGATTCGATCGATATGAAATTTTGCACTCAAATGGAGAATGAGGTGTTCAAGCTACATGTGAAATATTGTCCAGATCACATGACCAGAACCATAGAAACCATAGGAAATTGTAACTTTTGAACGGAAATGCCTAGGGACTTGAAATTTTTAGGATAGGTGTGGATCTCGAATGTCGTGATCACGTTCATCTATATGGTCATTTGAAATTTAGTTTTCTTGATAATTTCAAAACTACAGATCCGATCGTGAAGAAATTTTGTATACTAATGGACAATGATATATTCAAGCTACATTTCTTTCCAGATCAGATGACCAGAACCATAGAAACCCTAGAAAAAAATAACTTTCGAACGGAAAGGCCTAGGGACTTGAAATTTTCAGGATTTTCTGGATCTGAAATGTAGCGTTCACGTTTATCAATGAGCAGAATTATACTAGGAGTTCCGTAAATACGGTCGTTTGAAATTTTGGTTTCTCGATCATTTCGAAACTACGGATTCGATCGAGATGAAATTTTGTATTTTAATCGAGAATGATATATTAAAACAATATTTTGTCCAGATCGCATGAACAGAACCATAGAAACCATAGAAAATTGTTACTTTTGAACTGAAAGGCCTAGAAACTTGAAATTTTCAGGGTGGGTTTGGATCGCGAATATCGCGGCCACGTTCACCAATGAGCAAAATCAGACTAGGGTTTCCGTAAATTTGGCTGTTCAAAATATTCGTTTCCTGATTATTTCGAAACTACTGATTGGATTGGGATGAAATTTTGCACCTTGCTTAGGATTAATTCAAATTACGTGCCAAATTTTGTCCAGATCGCACCACCAAGACCATAGATAGATACAGTAGAAAATTCTAGCGAATTATCGAAAAAAAATTGGTCACCTAAAGCACTGACATGAAGTCTGGAGTTTCGCCTAAGTTTCAGAATTTTCGTGACAGCTGTCGAAAATTCCTTCAATTGATTTCTAAAACTGGAAAATGCGAATCTACCTACAAGGTGCATGTACGAGCGCTCAAAAGCTCCTGCCTTCACGGCAGTGCTTTTCTCAATTTTTGAAGTAAATTCAGTTAATTATTGTCACTTTAACAATCTACAATCAATAGGCTTTCATCACCAAGACAACGCCTTCTATTATATTCCTACACAGCATTGTATATGGGTTTGGATCGCGAATATCGAGGCCACGTTCATCAATGAGCAAAATTAGACTACGGGTTCCGTAAATACGGTCGTTTGAAATTTTGTTTTCCCGATAATTTCGAAACTACTGATTGGATTGGGATGAAATTTTGCACCTAGCTTAGGAATAATGTATTCAAACTACGTGCCAAATTTTGTTCAGATGGCACCACAAAGACCATAGATCCGTAGAAAATTCTAGCGAATTATCGAAAAAAAATTGGTCACCTAAAGCACTGACATGAAGTCTGGAGTTTCGCCTCAGTTTCAGAATTTTTGTGACAGCTGTCGAAAATTCCTTCAATTGATTTCTAAAACTGGAAAATGCGAATCTACCTACAAGGTGCATGTACGAGCGCTCAAAAGCTCCTGCCTTCACGGCAGTGCTTTTCTCAATTTTTGAAGTAAATTCAGTTAATTATTGTCACTTTAACAATCTACAATCAATAGGCTTTCATCACCAAGACAACGCCTTCTATTATATTCCTACACAGCATTGTATATGGGTTTGGATCGCGAATATCGAGGCCACGTTCATCAATGAGCAAAATTAGACTACGGGTTCCGTAAATACGGTCGTTTGAAATTTTGTTTTCCCGATAATTTCGAAACTACTGATTGGATTGGGATGAAATTTTGCACCTAGCTTAGGAATAATGTATTCAAACTACGTGCCAAATTTTGTTCAGATGGCACCACAAAGACCATAGATCCGTAGAAAATTCTAGCGAATTATCGAAAAAAAATTGGTCACCTAAAGCACTGACATGAAGTCTGGAGTTTCGCCTCAGTTTCAGAATTTTTGTGACAGCTGTCGAAAATTCCTTAAATTGATTTCTAAAACTGGAAAATGCGAATCTCTCTACAAGGTGCATGTACGAGCGCTCAAAAGCTCCTGCCTTCACGGCAGTGCTTTTCTCAATTTTTACTTGTTGTTTTTCTTGGTATACTCGTGTGCTTATTTGTACGGTATATTTACCAGTTTTACCTGTACCCCATAATTGTTTATACGTTGCACCTACCTATAATTGTGCACTGTACTTACCTGTCTGTAGTATAGTGTATACTATAGTCAGTGAATAAATATTAATATTATTATGATTTCGATTTGAATTGTATTTGAATTGAATTGAAGCCTGATTGTAAAGTTTCTTTCTTCAATCACCAATTCTTGGGAGAAACTGATTACTGTCATTGAATAGGTTATTGAATATTTTGTTCTACTTTGCCTTTATTATAGACCGAAGAAATTCCTGTCAGAATTAATGAATAACACATTATATTATTAAGGGAGAGAGGAACGCAAGTACCCCCCCGTGATACTGACGTTGAACGATATATGTGGTGGGAGTATGTGAAGTTCCTAGGGGGACACCCTGTATTTTTTCCACCGATGGTGAAATATATAGATTACCACTCCATCGTTGCCTTATATATGGGTTAGGGTATCATCCATGGCAATTGCCGCCCAACTCGAAACAGGTACGCGTGAATGAAACGCACGAATTAATTGATGAATATCAGGTAAAGAGAGGCTGATAATCGATGAAATTCATTTAATTAATGACCCACTTCATAAATAAACAAACGATCGACACGATCGAAAGGGGAAAATTTGTGATTAAGGCTCAGGGCGTCTATTGAAAAGAACAAATTAAATTGAAATATGTTGATAATAAAAACTGGCAACATAAAAAACCTTTTACGAAAGTCCACATCAATTCGCCGCCCAAACATCATCCAATGGACTTCCCGTAAAGCCTCTCATCGAATTTCCCCTAATAAAAAGTCCTTTATCTTTAATTGATTCTGGTCCGTCACTAACATATGTATGAGCCAATTCATGACGTGTGGTGTTTCGAGTGCATGTGGAGATGGATAAAAGAGTTGATAGTTATTTAAATATTGGGAATTGGGCATGTCCGATATGTTTTCTTTATCGCCCAATCGATTTGAGATAGAATGCAAATTTGAATTGATATGCCCTATCCTAAAATAAGGGACATAAATATTGAGAAAACATGATGGAAACTAAGGAGATTAAATTGATAAATATTGCAGAAAGTATATAAAATTTAAAGTGTTACACTACAAATCAAAAAAATATTTTGGATTGGGTTGTATTTACTTCAGCTGATCGCATAATAGCGGAGGAGCTCAGCATCTTATACACTTTAATTCGAGGAGGAAACAGAGTCTTACCACAAAATTGTAGGAAATAGTATATCATAATAATAATAATAATAATAATAAAGGGCCTTTATTTGTATTCTGTAAAATACAATTATAAGGCGAAGTTTAGCTTTTACGCTATTCTACTCAACCTCTGTTGAAGTATAAGTGGATGAAAGTTATTCAAAACATGCTAACCTAAGATATTTTCAGCACGACAGCGCAGCCAGAGTGCAAGAAATAGAGCAATTTCTTTCAAACTAGATATCCACGAATACTTCACACTTTTTTAATGGTGCAATTTCATGGGGACTCAAAAATGGACCATTTTATGAATAACATGAGTCCGAAGATCACAGTTATCTTTCGACGTTTATCTCAATAAATATTTCAAACTTATACAGAATCATGATTCCTCTCGGCTCTCCAAACTCGAGCAGATTTTGGAAAAAAATCCTAGAGAGCACTGACGTGTAGTATGGACGTGTAGTATGGAGCTTCTCGATCTGGACAAAACTTCGCGAGTAGTTTGAATACATTATTCTTCATCCATGTGCGATTTCATTCTGATTGAATGAGTTGTTTCGAAATTATCAGGAAAAAAAGATTTTGAACGGCCATATTTACGGAACCCCTAGTCTAATTTTGCCCACTGATAAACGCGACCTCCACATTCGAGATTCGAACCTAATCAGAAATTTCAAATCTCTAGGTTTTTCAGTTTGAAATTCATAATTTTCTATGGTTTCTATGTTTCTGGTCGAGCAATCTGGACAAAATTTCACTTGGACACGTCATTCTCCATCTGAGTGAAAATTTCATCTCGATCGAATCATTAGTTTCGAAGTAATCAGGGAAACAACATTTCGAACTGCCATTTTTCGGAACCCTTGGTCGAAATCAGCCCAATAACAAACTCAGCAGTGGCATTCGATATTAGAACCTACCCTGAAAATTTAGTTATCGTATATACGGTCGAATGGCCGGACGGACAGACTAGAATTTTAGACGGGTTCGTCATCAGCGAGACAAACCTTGTCCATTGAGACCGTTTTCAGCTCGAAATTAAAAAAATTACGAAAAGCACTGCCGTGAAGGCAGGAGCTTTTCAGCGCTCGTAAATGCACCTTGTAGGTAGATTCGCATTTTCCAGTTTTAAAAATCAATTGAAGGAATTTTCGACAGCTGTCAAAAAAATTCTGAAACTTAGGCGAAACTCCAGACTTCATGTCAGTGCTTCAGCTGATCAATTTTTTTCGATAATTCGCTAGAATTTTCTACGGTTTCTATGACCTTGGTGATGCGATCTGGACAAAATTTGGCACGTAGTTTGAATAAATTATTCCTCAGCTAGGTGCAAAATTTCATCTCAATCCGATCATTAGTTTCGAAAGTATCAGGAAAGAAATATTTTGAACGGCCATATTCACGGAAGTCCTAGTCTAATTTTGCTCATTGATGAACGTGACTGCGATATTCGCGATCCAAACCCACCCTGAAAATTTCAAGTTCCTAGGCCTTTTCCTTCGGAAGTTATGATTTTCTATGGTTTCTATAGTTCTGGTCATGCGATCTGGATAAAATGTTGCTTTAATATATCATTCTCGTTTAAAATACAAGATTTTATCTCGATCGATCTAAATTATCGAGAAAACAGAATTTCGAACGACCGTATTTACGGAACCCCTAGTAGAATTCTGCTCATTGATAAACGTGAACGCCAAATTTCAGATCTACACCTATCCTGAAAATTTCAAGTCCCTAGGCCTTTCCGTTCGGAAGTTATGATTTTCTATGGTTTCTATGGTTCTGGTCATGTGATCTAGAGAAATGTAGCTTGAATATATTATTCTCCATTAGTATACAGAATTTCGTCACGATCGAATCTGTAGTTTGGAAATCATCAAGAAAACTAAATTTCAAACGACCATATTTACGGAACCCCTAGTATAATTTTGCTCATAGATGAAAGTGATCACGACAATCGAGATCCACACCTATCCTAAAAATTTCAAGTCCCCAGGCTTTTCCGTTCAAAAGTTACAATTTTCTATGGTTTCTATGGTTCTGGTGATGCGATAAAAAAAAAAAAACCTTGTAGGCAGATTCGCAAATTTGCAGTTCTAGAAACAAATTCAAAAAATGTTGGACAGCTGTCGAAAAAATTTTGGACAGCTGTCAAAAAAATTTTCAAACTAAGGTGAAACTCAAGTGTCTATGGTCGTAGTGATGCGATCTGGACAAAATTCGGTACGTAGTATCAATACATTGTTCTTCATATATGTACAAAATTTCATTCCAATCCAATTCATAGTTTCGAAATTATCAGGATTTTTTTTTTCGAACGGCCGTATTTGAGGAATCCCTCGTCTAATTTTGCTCATTGTTGAACGTGACCGCGATATTCGCGATCCAAACCTGCCATGAAAATTTCAAGTCCCTAGGCCTATCCGTTAAAAAGATGAAATTTTCTATGGTTTGTATGGTTCTGTTCATGCAATCTGGACAAAATGTAGCTTTAATATATCATTCTCCATTGAAATACAAAATTTCGTCACGATCGAATCCGTAGTTTTAAAATTATCAAGAAAAATAAATTTCAAACGACCATATCTACGGAAACCCTAGTCTAGTTCTGCTAGATAAACTTGAAGACTACATCCGAGATCAAGTCCCTATGCCTTTCCGTTCAAAAGTTATTATTTTCTAAGGTTTATATGGTTCTAGTCATGCAATCTTGACAAAATTTTGCATGTAGCTTGAAAACGTCATTCTCCATGTTAGTGCAAAATTTCATCTCGATCGAGTCTGGAGTTTCGATGAAATCCGAAAAACAAAATTTCGAACGGCCATATGTACGGATCCGCTTGTGGAATTTTGCCCACTTACGAACTTAACCGCGGCATTCGAGAACTGCACACCACACTGAAACATCCATGTCACTAGGTTGTTCCGTTCGAGACTTATAGTGCTTACGGCCGGAAGACAGGCAGACTCGAATTTTTTGACAGACTCGGCATCAGTGAGTCGAACCTTGTCGATTGAGACCATTTTTGGCTCAAAAGTCGAAAAATTCAGACATCTTGAGGAAATGTTATAGTCCTCGTGTAAGTAGGACGACCGCTCTAAAAGTATATTCAATCGAAAACGGGGGAAAGTGATTTTCAATCCCCTCGATACATTTTCTCCCAGGTTTCTAAAAATTCCCCAATATTTCTCCGATATTACAAGGTATACAGATCAATAATCGAAAAATTGATGAAATGGCTTTTGAGCGCTCGTTCCTTGTTGGTAGATTAGCATTTTCCAGTTTCAGAAACCAGTTGAAGAAATGTTTGACAGCTGTAAGAAGAAATTTAAACTGAGGCGAAACTCCAGACTTCACGTCAGTGCTAAGCGACCAATTTTGTTTTCGATAATTCGCTAGAATTTTCTACGGTATCTATGGTCTTGGTGAGGAATACCTTATTTTTCTGAGTGACGGAAGGACAGACACGAATTTTCTGACAGATTCGTCATCAATTAGTCGATTGAGACCATTTTCGGCTCAAATTTCGAAAAATACAGACATCGTGACGAAATTATATAGCCCTCGTGTAAGTTCTACGAGCGCTCAAAAATTACCATTTAGACTTACCGTTTCTCAAGTTGTTGATGTCATGGCCCTGTACAAAACGCTCGTTTTTGAGTGCTCGTACTACTTACACGAGGGCTATATCATTTCGTCACGATGTCTGTATTTTTCGAATTTTGATCCGAAAATGGTGTCAATCGACAGAGTTCGACTCACTGATGACAAATCTGTCGAAAAATTCGAGTCTGTCCGTCCGTCCAGCCGTCAACACGATAACTCTCGAACGAGATAACCTAGTAACTTGAAATATATACGGTTAAGTTCGTTATTGGGCAAAATTCGACGAGGGGTTCCGTAAATATGACCGTTCGAAATTTTATTCTCGTGATTACTTCGAAACTACAGATTCGATCGAGGTGAAAGTTTGCACTCAGATGGAGGATGACTTGTTCAAGATACATGCAGAATTTTGTCCAGATCGCATGAACAGAACCATAAAAACCATAGAAATTATAACTTTTAATAGAGTAACTAGTATGATTTCCACTAAATTGGGTTAAATTCCACGACACGTGTTTCGATGCGAAGCATCATCTTCAGGTGGTTAAGGTATAACTGAATTACTCCTCTAAACTTTAAGCTACCTAGAATACAAAACTAATCTAATCAATAGGTGGGGATAATGGTCAACCCTATGCGTTAACCTCTAATGCGGGTACAATAATAATGATATAATAATGACATGCAATTATACTAATCTTACCGCCATTAAGTGGGGAGATTTATTGACGCTAGTAGTTTTTTTTTTTTTTTTTTTTTTTTTTTTTTTTTTTTTTTTTTTTTTCATACAATTCAGAAGGGAGACGGAAAGGAATTTTTACCTCAAAAAAGATTCAATAATGGTGAATTATTCAAGTCTACTTGATCGTTCAATAAGAATTCCGATGATTTTTGTTTATTTATCTCAAGGCTCTCTAAGAGATTCAATTTTCTACTTTTATTTTCCGTATGCAAAATTTCGAAGTCTTCTTTAAACGCATGATTATCAATTTTCAAGTGATCCGCATATGCCGAATGTCCTCTATTTTTAATAAAACAGTTTCTATGTTCTAATACTCTAGTTTTAAAATTCCTACCTGTTTGACCTATGTAAAAACATGAGCAATCTCCGCAAGTTAATTTATCTACACCACATTTATTTAATTTATCCGTTTTATCTTTATTGTTTTTGATATATCTGCCCAAATTGTTCGTAGTCTTATATGCAACTGAAATATCCTTTGTTTTTAAAAAATGAGAGATCCTTTCCGAAATTTTTTCCGAATAAGTTAAAACTTTAAATTGTTGGTCTTTCTCAAGTTGCATCGGATATAATTCCTTTAAAGTGTTCTTAAAAATTTTTTTCGATAACAGTCTGTCTATTAATTCAGTATCGTATCCGTTATTCAAAGCCATTTGTTTGATAAAATTCAATTCTACATTAAAATTCTTATTACTCAAAGGGACATTAACTAATCTGTGAATCATGCTATTGTACGCTGCTATTTTTTGTGGAAAAGGGTGGCAAGAATTTTTGTGTATTGATATGTCCGTATGTGAAGGTTTGTGGAAAATACTGAACTCGTGTTCATTATTGACTCTAGTTATTGTCAAATCTAAGAAGTTTATAGCGTTCACTGACTCTAATTCCATTGTGAACTCAATAGACGGGTGAATTGAATTAATGAATTTAAAGAACTGATTTAATTGACGATCAGTTCCGACAAAACAAGTTAATATGTCATCGACGTACCGGTGCCAATAAATGAAGTTTTTGATACTCGGATTTGAATGGATTTTTTCCTCCATATCATTCATGCGTTTAAAGAAGACTTCGAAATTTTGCATACGGAAAATAAAAGTAGAAAATTGAATCTCTTAGAGAGCCTTGAGATAAATAAACAAAAATCATCGGAATTATTATTGAACGATCAAGTAGACTTGAATAATTCACCATTATTGAATCTTTTTTGAGGTAAAAATTCCTTTCCGTCTCCCTTCTGAATTGTATAAAAAAAAAAAAAAAAAAAAAAAAAAAAAAAAAAAAAACTACTAGCGTCAATAAATCTCCCCACTTAATGGCGGTAAGATTAGTATAATTGCATGTCATTATTATTGTACCCGCATTAGAGGTTAACGCATAGGGTTGACCATTATCCCCACCTATTGATTAGATTAGTTTTGTATTCTAGGTAGCTTAAAGTTTAGAGGAGTAATTCAGTTATACCTTAACCACCTGAAGATGATGCTTCGCATCGAAACACGTGTCGTGGAATTTAACCCAATTTAGTGGAAATCATACTAGTTATTCTATTGTAAGTTTGATTATGGATTTCCATCAAGTATCGGCTGATTCTATTAGAATTATAACTTTGTTATGGAAAGGCCTAGGGACTTCAAATTTTCATGATAGGTGTAAATTTACGGCTCTACCAATGAATGAGCTTCTTTACGCGCTAAATTGCTCTACAAGAACTTCATGTTATTATTTCGGCGTTATTTCTGTTATTCTCGAGTTTTGAGCCGAAAATGGTCCTAAACGATTGGGTTGAACTGACTCAACTGACTGAATCCCTGGTCAAATCAAATTCTGTTCGTTCGTTCTGTCCTCCGTATGTGCCCTCGGAAAGAGAATCTTAGAGATTTGTTATTTTCAGGGCAGGTTTGGATCCTAAATATCTCGACTGAGTTCGTTCATTGGCAAAATCTGCTTAACGGTTTCTGAGTTATATCCATTTTGAATATTGAAAATGCAGACTATAATATGAGTAGCTTATAATCATAAAGTCTCAGATTCAACTAAGGGTCGACCTTCATCCATCTGCTTGCCAGATGAAATTGATAATTTATCAAATAAAATATGTTTCTGAACATATACCGATAGGGTTGCCATAAAATATATGTTTATGACTTGATACGTTATTGTTATTTACCTTGATATTACCTTTGTGCTGATCCCCTTCGTTACGACAGGCATCATCCTTAATAAGCAATAAAATCTCAATCTCAGGGTTCCTGAGAGAATTAATAACTCCCTTCAGGTTTTACAATTATATTAAAAATTCAAATCTACAATTGTTCACAACAAGTTGAGATCGACCTCTGAACAAATGAATTTATACAATGTTAGTGGTACTTAGCTTAATCATTTCTCCCAGATCCTTCGGGGTATTTCCTCCATAAATTATCGGCTTTCAATGCTTAAAATATGGGTGTGAAACAATCAGAACCAGTGATTTGCAGATTCAGTACAATGTTCCAACAATCCAATTCCAGGGAAATGTCTCCCTCTCAGATATATTCAATGATTGGAAGTACTGATGAAGCGGTGCTAAATGTCTCAATCTCAGAGGAAGAAAATCTTCAAGTCCCAAGGGAACAAAATCTCGGTTCCTAGGGGAACAAACTTCTTCAATCCCAGGGGAAGAGCATTCGAATCCCAGGAGAAGAACTTTTCTAATCCCAGAGGAAGAGCTTTCGAATCCCAGGAGAAGAACTTTTCTAATCCCAGGGGAAGAGCTGTTAATTGTTTAAAATTCATTAGAGAAAGTTACAGTTTCTCAAGCACTCCTTCAGGTCTAAATACGTCATTAAAGAAACCAAAATTCACATAAAAGATAAATTGTAACCTGAAGGAAGCTTTGAAATAACAACAATACAACTATTAGGCAAAGAAAATGCAAAATATAAGATAGATACTTGAGGTATGCCATGGATATAACCTAAAAGAAAACGTGCATAAGAATATCTACGGTCTCTGTGAATTATTCCAGAAAATATCTTAGTGGACTATAGGGAAGACTTATCGTGAGAGAATTTCACGCCGAGACAAATTTGGATGTATATTTAACAGTTAAACATCCAATGATTGAAAGTGACGATTCCACTGTTCACTTCAATGCGAATTCGAGAATATCGAATCAATTCCAGATCTCAAAATGACGAAACGCAAAAGTACAGATTCGAATCATATCAAGCGCAACGACTTGCGCTGTAGGACACAGCGGTTTGATGACAGTGGCGCCTCAAGGAGAGGGCTGAAGGGAGGAATTTTAACACGTTACATACTATAATTGATTCAGGGTTATACTTTCGTCCTATATTTCAATGACTGCATTATGTTTTGAATGGTTTTTTATATTTATCGAAATATAAATTAAATGGTTTAATTTTTGTATATATGTATTATATTATACTTTATGTTCTGGCAATTATGGGAAATGATTGTCATCCTGAAATTGTAACATTTCATTTTGAAATCACTCACTTGTGCAATACAATGTATTTTGTAGAGGAGCACATATTCACTGGTGCCATCTTCATCAATTTGAAACCACCTTTTTCCCGCATGTTGTTTTATGTCATCGAGCCATCTCCTCTGTGGTCTCCCTACACTACGTTTCGTTGTCCTCAGTCGCCAATGTGTTATTTTATATGACCTTCTCGATTTGTCCAGTCGGGCCACGTGTCCTGCCCACTGCCACTTCAATTCTGAAATCCTTGCCATGACATCCACGACTAAGGTTCTTCGTCGGATTTCTTCATTCCTTTTTCTGTCTCTGAGACTGATATTAAGCATAGCTCGTTCCATCGCTTTCTGCATCACTCTCAGCTGGTTCGCGCTCTTCTTCGTTAATCCAATCGTTTCCAAGCCATATGTCGCTACTGGTAATATGCAGCTGTCAAAAACCTTCCTTTTGAGGTTTATAGGGATATCGTTATTTCTAAATATGTAGCTCCCGGATGCCATACTTACCGTGAATTAAGCATAGAGCGAGATGCATGAAAATGTTTTATGATATCTGCTTCTAGGGAAGGTATTATCATTTCTGCGCGAAAGTTCTAGAGAACAGCCTCCTATCGTTTCGTGAGGACCGAAAACCCTTTCGACTTGAAACATTCAGGGTAGGTCGCGCATCAGAATGTGACGTTTGAGTTCTTTAGTGGGCGGTATCGGCCAAACGGTTCCGGAGTTATAGTCATTTGAATTTTTGAGGTCATTTCCTCAATATTTCAGATACTACCTGAGCAATCGAATTGCATAATGCATATGCTTGCGGAAAAGGAAAAGTGAGGGTTTTTGCCGTACTCTTTTGGAAAAGTGCTACTTTCCAAAAGTCAATGCGTATGGAAATTAATACTTTCAAAACGCTAGTAAGAAAAATAACATGTGCGGGAGATAACATTCTCGCGGTGTGGTATTGGGGTTTTTATACATAGGCTGAATTGAATTTCCAAATGGACTCGTTAGATTTTCTCGATATGAGAACAAGGAAATATTCGAATAAATATTCCAAATTTATGCGATGTATACCGGTTTGCTTGCATAACGAAATCCACTTCGTTACAATTTAATCACATTTTTCAATATCATGCACTAGGAATAATTTCTTCTGATTTTTGATTTTTTTTTTTTTTTGATATCGAAAAAACAGATTTAACATCAGATAAAATTGAAGTTTGAAGCATTAACGATCGTTTATCACTAGTTAGTACTTCAGAATGAATAATTTTATGTCATTCGAATTACCAAGTGTCGCAAACTGTACCAATTTTGTTGAGAGGGCTTTACACAAAAGGTGCCTGTTTCTATGAACTAGAGCCTCATTATTTTGCCCGAATGTCTGAAATTTTCGAATTTTGTTTCAAGAATGTATGTCTAAAAGGATTAGATTGAACTCATGAATAATTTGTCGTCAAATTGAATTATGTCCGTCCGTCCGCAAACACTATAACTTTCGAGATAAAAGGCCTAGGGTTTCAAAAATTGTAGGGTACGTTCGAAGTTCGAATTCGCCGGATAAATTCGTGAATGGGCGAAATCCGCCAATAGCTTTCGTAGATATAGCCATCTGTTTTTTTTCTATTTATGCGGATCCGATCGAATTGAAACATTGTAGTTAGTTGTAATATAACGACACAGAGATTAACCTTACATTTCGGTCTACAAAAATAATGAAAAAAAAAAAATCTTTTCAAAAACCATACTCTCCTGAAACTTTGTGCCCACATATAAGGAAAGGATGAAATGCGTCATGTAGAAATTCAGCTTTTCTGCTAGTACACGTGAAACCAAATTAAGTTTTTGAGCGCTCGTACTACTTACACGAGGGCTATATCATTTCGTCACGATGTCTGTATTTTTCGAATTTTAAGCCGAAAATGGTCTCAAATGACTATGTTCGACTCACTGATGACGAATCCGTCGGAAAATTCGAGTCTGTCCGTCCGTCCGTCCGTCCGTCCGTCCGTCCGTCCGTCCGTCCGTATACACGATAACTCTCGAACGGAATGTCCTAGAAACTTGAAATTTTCAGGGTAGGTTCGAATCTCGAATGCCGCGGTTGAGTTCGTTATTGGGCAAAATTCGCCGAGGGGTTCTGTAAATATGGCCGCTCGAAATTTTGTTTTCCTGATTACTTTGAAACAACAGATTCGATCGAGATGAAATTTTGCACCCTATTGGAAAATGAGGTGTTCAAGCTACATGCAAAATTTTGTTCAGCTCGCATCACCAGAACCATAAAAACCATAGAAAATTGTAACTTTTGAACGGAAACACCTAGGGACTTGAAATTTTCAGGATAGGTGTGGATCTCGATTGTCGTGATCACTTTCATCTATGAGCAAAATTATACTAGGTCCCGTAAATATGGTCGTTTGAAATTTAGATTTCTCGATAATTTCCAAACTACAGATTCGATCGTGACGAAATTCTGTATACTAATGGAAAATGATATATTCAAGTTACATTTCTCTAGATCGCATGACCAGAACCATAGAAATAATAGAAAATCATAACTTTCGAACGGAAAGGCCTAGGGACTTGAAATTTTCAGGATAGGTGTAGATCTGAAATGTGGCGTTCACGTTTATCAATGAGCAGAATTATACTAGGGGTTCCGTAAATACGGTCGTTTGAAATTTTGTTTTCTCGATAATTTCGAAACTACGGATTCAATCGAGATAAAATTTTGTATTTTAAACGAGAATGATATATTAAAGCAACATTTTGTCCAGATCGCATAACCAGAATCATAGAAACCATAGAAAATTATAACTTCCGAAGGAAAAGGCCTTGGAACTTGAAATTTTCAGGGTTGGTTTGGATCGCGAATTTCACGGTCACGTTCATCAATGAGCAAAATAAGACTAGGGGTTCCGTAAATATGGCCGTTCAAACTATTTTTTTCCTGATAGTTTCGAAACTACTGATCGGATTGGAATGAAATTTTGCACCTAGCTGAGGAATAATGTTTTCAAACTACGTGCAAAATTTTGTCCAGATCGCATCACCAAGACCATAGATACCGTAGAAAATTCTAGCGAATTATCGAAAAAAAATTGATCCGCTGAAGCACTGACATGAAGTCTGGAATTTCGCCAAAGTTTCAGAATTTTTTTGACAGCTGTCGAAAATTCCTTCAATTGATTTCTAAAACTGGAAAATGGAAAATCCACCTACAAGGTGCATGTACGAGCGCTCAAAAGCTCCTGCCTTCACGGCAGTGCTTTTCTGATTTTTTAGATTTGCTGTTGAGAAATTTGATGATTCTGCGATTTCATATCTTGAAGTTTATAAAAATAAAATGACATCATATGACATCATATAATTTCGAAGTTACTGCATGGGTAACCGTTTTGGCCGAAGTATTCAATCAAGCACGGAGAAGCTTCTGACTTCACGACAGTGTTTTGCAAATTTTCTTATCATGCGACGACATAGAAAATAGGAATCATTTTTGGCCGAAAAGGGAAAATCAGCAGAAGCGAATTCAGAAGTTTGATCATGAATTTTATACGGGGATAGCATAAACTGTGTCGCTCGTTGGTAATAATTGACATTGATGGAGGAAAACTTAAAAACTTCGGTCAATATACTACGTGAGAAGTTACAGAGTTGCCGACCAGGAAACAAGAGAAGATCCAATATTACGAACACAATATATGTTTGGTTGCAACTGGGACCTCGTCAAATTTCATTAGGGTCGAATTAAAAGTATAAAAATAATAAGGCAAGTCTTATTCGAAAACCGAAATAATTAAGTTTCCGCATTTGGCGTTCGAAGGTTCGAGATGAATCGGAGTCTCCTACTGGGAAGATGTATTGGAAGCAATCAATTTCACAAATTAGTATACGATGAGAATGAATTTCGACTTATGCTACGTTGAATTGATTCTTTATGATAAGGAATTGTTAAATATGGTTTGATCAAAAAATATTCGTTGTGCTTCTTATACCATCTCATCTATTGAGCGCTCGTACTACATACACGAGGGCTATATCATTTCGTCACAATGTCTGTATTTTTCGAATTTTGAGCCGAAAATGGTCTCAATCGACCATGTTCGACTCACTGATGACGAACCCGTCGGAAAATTCAAGTCTCTTCGTCCGGCCGTAAGCACGCTAACTCTTGAACGGAACAACCTAGAGACTTGAAATTTTCAGTGTGGGTTCAGTTCCCGAATGCCTCGGTTATGTTCGTAAATGGGCCAAATTCCAACAGTGGTTCCGTAAATATAGCCCTTCAAAGTTTTGTTCCCCTGATAACTTTATCGAGATGAAATTTTGCACTCCAATGGAGAATGAGGTTCTCAAGCTACATGTCCAGATCGCATGACCAGAAGCATAGAAAGCATAGAAAATTGTTACTTTTGAACGGAAACGTCTAGGGACTTGAAATTTCCAGGAAAGATGTGGATCTCGAATGTCGTGATCACGTTCATCTATGAGCAAAATTATACTAGGGGTTCCGTAAATATGGTCGTTTGAAATTTAGTCTTCTTGATAATTCCAAAACTACAGATTCGATCGTTACGAAATTTCGTATACTAATGGAGAATGATATATTCAAGCTACATTTCTCCAGATCACATGACCAGAACCATAGAAACCATAGAAAATCATATTTTTCGAAGGGAAAGGCCTAGGGAATTGAAATTTTCAGGATAGGTGTGGATCTGAAATGTCCCGTTCACGTTTATCAATGAGCAGAATTAAACTAGGGGTTCCGTGAATACGGTCGTTTGAAATTTTGTTTTCTCGATAATTTCGAAACTACGGATTCGATCGAGATAAAATTATGTATTTCAATTCAACTATTATTGTTCAAAATCCTATTGGCCATCTTATTTTTGTTGGAAAGACTCTCTGCGACATAACTTTCTGCAATGGTATCTGATTTCTAGCCCTCGTGTCTCTTTAATGCAAGGAAGTTGACTCCAGTTTTGGCTAACAAAGTAGCTGAAGTTCTCCTAAATGAATCCCTAGTGTAAGTCTTGCTATTTGGCAACCCCAGAAAACCTGCAATTTTGCTTGGAATTGCGGAAAATGTGTTTTTGAGCGCTCGTACTACTTACACGAGGGCTACATCATCGTCACGATGTCTGTATTTTTCGAATTTTGAGCCGAAAATGGTCTCAAACGACTAAGTTCGACTCACTGATGACGAATCCGTCGAAAAATTCTAGTTTGTCCGTCCGTCCGGCCGTCCGTATACACGATAACTCTCGAACGGAATGTCCTAGAAACTTGAAATTTTCAGGGTAGTTTCGAATCTCAAATGCCGCGGTTAGGTTCGTTATCGGGCAAAAGCCGCCCAAAAGGTTCCGTAAATATGGCCGCTCGAAATTTTGTTTTTCTAATTACTTCGAAAAAATTTGGCACTCAGATGGATAATTACGTACTCAAGCTACATGCAGAATTTTGTCCAGCTCGCATGACCAGAACCATAGAAACCATAGAAAATTTTAACTTTGTAATGGAAAGGCCGAGGGACTTGAAATTTTCAGGATAGGTGGGGATCGTGAATGTAGCGTTCACGAGTATCATTGAGCAGAATTAGACTAAATGGCCCTTTGAAATTCGGTTTTCTTGATAATTTCGAAAGTATGGATTCGATCGTGACGAAATTTTGTATTTGAATTGAGAATGATTATAAATATTCTTTTCACCATTCATAAAATGGGAATAGAGAAGCAGATAATGAATACAGAAATCAGAAATGAGTAGCATATTTTGAAGATACATAGGCCCCAAGATAATATTCCATATTTTATTATATTCCAGTTTCACTAACAAAGTGTCTCGAATTCATACGAGGATCAAGAATAAAATCCACTCCCTCGCAAAATAAGGCTCCTGGTTAGTTATTCAAGACATAAAATATGTTCAATGTACTGGCAAATTGGCAGGCATCAATAATAATGCGGCATCGGTTTCCGATACATGTGACGGGCTCTCCGAAAAGCTTAATCCAATTATTCAAAAGGGAGTTCTGAAATCTGTCCATGAATTTCCTGATAGTGAATACGAATGCTGTAAAGGAGCAAGAAAGGAACGCGCTTTGGAAACGGGATTAAAATTATGTTCGCTTGACTCGACCCCCGAACAGGCAGGCGATCGGTTGCGATTCGGTTGGTCAGCGTATCTCACAGTTCAGTGCTGCCCAATGTGTTTTATATTTGTGTGAAACCTGATTATAATAATAATAATGATCATAGAGGTTGGTTTCTTCATATTATTATTTGGAACCAAGGAATTTTGTATTACCATGAAATCGACTGTGCACATTTTACTTTTTTGATGTGAACATTTCAACCATTCATAGCTTGATCTGTGATTATAGTAAAAATTTGGTTTAACCATGCAGTATGCAGTTCTTTACAAGTAACGAATTTAGTCTAACAGGAAGTGACAATCTTTCACTTTGATGTCATCAGGAAGAAGAAGGATTAATTGGGAATCAGAGAAAGTAGGAAGCCAATACTCGTACTCAAGCCATATAAGCAGCTTGTAATTGCCCGAGAACTTTTTTGACGAGATGCGCAACTTTGAAGAAAAGTTCATGTGAAAAGATTCATTTGGAACACAACCAACAATTTCTTCAAAATTTCATAAACCTATACCTTCCTACTTGCATGCTTCTATGAAATCAAACCGACACCAAAAGAAATATTATAGCTGCAAAAATCCAGCAAAAAAAACCTCAGTTGACTACCATCCGCGACTCCAGCCAAGATGAATTATCTCGAAGCCCTAAAAACAAATTACGGAAAGCACTGCCGTGAAGGCAGGAGCTTTTGAGCGCTCGTACATGCACCTTGTAGGTAGATTCGCATTTTCCAGTTTTAGAAATCAATTGAAGGAATTTTTGACAGCTGTCAAAAAAATTCTGAAACTAAGGCGAAACTCCAGACTGTCAGTGCTTCAGCTGATCAATTTTTTTTCGATAATTCGCTAAAATTTTCTACGGTATCTATGATCTTGGTAATGCGATCTGGAAAAACATTTGCACGAAGTTTGAATACGTTATTCCTCAGCTAGGTGCATAATTTCATCCCAATCCGATCAGTAGTTTCGAAACTATCAGAAAAAAAATATTTTGAACAGCAATATTCACGAAACCCCTAGTCTAATTTTACTCATTGATGAACGTGACCGCGATATTCGCGATCCAAACCCACCCTGAAAATTTCAAGTTCCTAGGCCTTTCCGTTCAAAAGTTACAATTTTCTATGGTTTCTATGGTTCTAGTCATGCGATCTGGACAAAATATTGCTTTAATATGTCATTCTCGATTAAAATACAAAATTTAATCTGGATCGAAGCCGTAGTTTCGAAATTATCGAAAAAACAAAATTTCAAACGACCGTATTTACGGAACCCCTAGTATAATTCTGCTCATTGATAAACGCGAACGCGACATATCAGATCCACACCTATTCTGAAAATTTCAAGTCCCTAGGCCTTTCCGTTCGAAAGTTATGATTTTCCATGGTTTCTAGGGTTCTGGTCATGTGATCTGGAGACATGAAGCTTGAATGTATATTTTTCCATTAGTATACAAAATTTCGTCACGATCGAATCTGTAGTTTTGAAATTATCAAAAAAACTAAATTTCAAACGACCATATTTTAGTTTATATATAGTTTATAGTTAGGAAGGGGTTACGTTCCACTGCGACCTCAAGGTCTATTGTGCCCCCTATCAGAGCCGTATTCGCAAATGCGCTACCTACAGCTCGCCCTCCAGCTCCAGAGCTCCAATGAACTCCAGTATCTGAGAGGGCTTCAAGGAGGTTAGATCCTCATTCCTCCTGTAATTCTCTTGTCCAAGACATTCTTTGCGCTGGTTTTGCATCTACACTCGTCTGTTTCTGTCAAGCTCATTCTCATCATATGCTTCCTAAGGCGACAATGTCCTGTGAGGAAGCCAGTGAGTAGACGTAACTTGTTCTTACTGAGATCCAAATACTTTTTGGATCTTGAACTTTCATAGTTCCGAATGAACCTTTTAGAGTGGTCCATTCCTGGAAGGTTCCTCCAGAGTGCTTCTCTTTCGGTCTCTTCCTTCTCCAAAAACTCTTTCTTATAGGTGTGTTTACCTATGCCACAGAAGGGTTCTGGGCCAGTAAGTGGCGTTTGTGCTCCCTTTCTGGCAAGTGTATTGGCCTCTTCGTTTCCCTTGATTCCTGAGTGACCAGGAACCCAGACTAAAGAGACCTTATTTTTCATGCCTACTTCATTAAGTTTCCTCCGGCACTCCCATATCAGCTTTGAGTCGATGATATAGGAGTTCAGTGCTTTGATAGCAGCTTGACTATCCGAGTGGATCACAATGTCACACCCTTGATAGTTTCTTTCCAGGTTTATATCTATACATCTTTCGATTGCAAGTATTTCTGCCTGAAAGGCACTCGAGTAGGAGCCTAGCGATAGTGTACACTTGGTTCTTGCCCCGTATACTCCAGCGCCGGCCCCCATCGTGGTTTTAGAACCATCTGTATACCATTTAATGGTATTCACTTTGAAGTTTTGGGTAGTGTATTCCTTTTCCCATTCTTCCTTTTTACATAGCATAGTGTTGAAGTTCTTCTCAATGCTTACTCTTTTAATCATAACATCACTAGGCAGGTTCGCTGATGAGATGTACTTGTTCAGAGAGGACCAGGCTCCTTGACTTTTAATTCTCTCATTCCCTGTACCTTCCCTAGATATTCTAAGGATAGCCTCATGGGCTACTCTGTTGATCACTAGATGTAATGGAGTGAGATCAGTGATGACCTCAAGTGCTCTTGTCGGGCACGTTCTCATAGCTCCAGTGATGCAAACGCAGGCAAGCCTTTGTATCTTGTCGAGTATTTTCCTCGTGCTTGTCTGCCCTGTCTTAGCAGACCAGACTACTGCCCCATGAGTTATTATTGGTCTCACAATCATGACATACATCCATCGCAGTATTTTAGGGTTACAGCCCCAGGTTTTACCGGATAGGTTTCTGCACGCCATTAGAGCTCTTGTCGCTTTACTAGCAGTGTTTTTAACATGCTTATTCCATAGAAGCTTATTGTCTAGGGTAATTCCCAGATATTTGACTTCATAAGTCCATTCTACGTTATCTCCGTTCACCGAGATAGGCTTCATGGATGGAAGGTTTCTTTTCCGGGTAAAGGGGACCACTGTGGTCTTGGCTGGGTTGATGTTGAGCCCCACTGACAAGCACCACTGCTCGATAATTTTGAGGCCCCTCTGCAGCAAATCACAGAGGGAACCCTCAAATTTACCTCTTACTATTAGGACTATGTCGTCGGCATAGCCTATACATTCGAAGCCAAGCTCCGTTAGCCTGTGCAGTAGTTCGTCCACTACCAGACTCCAGAGGAGGGGAGATAGTACTCCTCCTTGAGGTGTTCCGCGAGTGGTTTTGACAGAGATGGTCTGATCGACACCCAGTGTCTCAGCTGTCCTCGTCGTCAACACCTCATACATCCATTTTATGATGGTACAGTTCACTCCTCGCTTTACAAGTGCCTCTCTGACAGACACGTGTGTCGTGTTGTCAAAGGCCCCAGATATGTCTAGGAAAGCGCACAGTGCAATTTCTTTGTTGTTCAGCGTCTTCTGGATGCCTTCAGTCAGCTGATACAGAGCAGTCTCCGTGGAGCGTCCTGCCCTGTACGCATGCTGACATTTGTGAAGTGGTGTTTTCTCCAGGTTTTCCGTTCTTATGTAGTTATCTACTACCTTCTCCATCGTTTTAAGCAAAAACGAGGTAAGACAAATGGGTCTAAAAGTTCGGGGATCAGTCCCGTCTTTCTTCCCTGTTTTTGGAATGAAGATTACTTTTGCCCTTCTCCATATGTCAGGTATTTGACCCAGTGCTAAGCTGCTTCTTGTGATCTTCATCAGATGGGGAAGAATCTCTTCCGCTCCCCTCTGCAGGAGTACAGGGAACACCCCATCCACTCCTGGTGATTTATACGGCTGAAAGGTACTAATTGCCCATTCGAGTCGTTGTCTTGAAAATATTTTCCTGGCAATATCCCAATCGTCCTTACGGGATTTCTTGGTGTATTCTATTGCTGTTTCGAAACTACTTATGGGTTTGCTACCTGGAAAGTGTGTTTTAAGAAGAAGAGTTGATCGTTCCTCATCTCCCTCAGTGTATGACCCGTCCGGCTTTTTGAGCGACATTGTGGGGTTGGTACCCCCTTTTGCCATGACTTTCTGAAGTCTGGCTGCAGTGGGAGTGGAAGTAATATTTTCACAAAAAGCTTGAAAATTAAGCCTTTTGGCCTTCCTGATCTCTTTATTATACTGAGTAAGTTTCTCGGTGTACCCCTGCCAATTGTTATCCCGTCTTGCCCTATTGAAGAGCCGACGGACCTCCTTTCGGAGGTTTGACAGGTTCTCATTCCATCAAGGAGCATCCTTACTTGGTCGCGTTTTGGTGAGTGGGCAGCTGGAGTAAAACGCCTCCATTATTGCCCTACTGACCTGCTGTACCCTTGAATTCAGCTCGAAATATCGGTGTTCTGACCCGATATTTTCGATTTCCTCTAGGTTTGTCTTAAGGTGGTTCCTGTAAAGGAGCCAGTCTGTTTTTCTAGGGTTTCGAGTCTCGGGGAAAGAAGTGGTATCTCCCTCCATCCTAAACTCGATAATCCTATGATCAGAGAGTGATGGCTCGTCCATCACCCTCCAAGACTTAATGTACTTCCTGGCCGCAGGATTAGCAATTGTTACGTCAAGGACTTCTTCCCTCGCTCTCGTGACGAATGTTGGTGTTGTCTCAATGTTAGTGGTCTCGAGATTGTTAGCTAAGAGATATTCAAGTAGGTACTCACCTCTGGGTTGTTGTTGGTGCTTCCCCAGACAGTGTTATGCGCATTCGCATCACAGCCAATTATTAATGGAAGGCGTTTACTGTTGCAGTAACGTACTAGTTTCTGTACCTCCTCTGGCGGTGTTATTGGCCCGTCTCCAGCGAAGTACGCGGATGCAATGACAATGTCTCGGTCAACGCCCCCCAAGTTGAGGTGCACCATAATTGGAGTTAAGTCCCGAGACATGTATTCTGAAACACAAATATATTTGATGTTTTTCTTTACAAGAACACAGGCACGTGGAGTTATTTGCCTCTGATCATAAATCAAATTTGATTCCTTACATGCCAAACCTTTGATTTGGCCTTCTTTGTTGATCCAGGGTTCCTGGATCAAGACAATGCCTAATTGCAGCTTCGCAAACAACCTTGCAATCACGGCTGAGGAACCTCTCGCGTGATGCAGGTTTACCTGCGCGATTCTAATGAGGGCGAAGGTTCGTTTTATGGGGTGCTTGCCCCCTCCTTCGCCTCCACCTTCACCTCCTCGACTTCCATCTGAGAGGTTTCCTCTCTGGGACACGAGGAGGTCTTCTTGCCCGTAGTCGGACCCCCAGCCACCACACAACTTTGCCCAGCACCCTGGGACGCAGAGGGAGCCTCTGCGTCCTCAGGAGTACCGGCGGTGCTGCAGCTGGGTTCCTGGGATGTGGAGGGCTTCTCCACATCCTTCGACCCTTCTTCAGGGTCACCTTTTTTTCCTAGCCCGGAGACTGGGACGCTCCCGAACCGGAAGTTCAGTTGGCCTCCCTCTCTCCTTATGACTTCCTCGGATTGGGGATCCACCCCAATCGTGGGGATACTTCCTCTGCCTTCTTTTTTGAAGTGCACCACCTTCCAAGCCCTAACATTGAGGTCGGGATTCTGAATCTCGACAAGTCGGAGGATCTTCTCCTGTTCCATATCGAGACTTCTTGGGAAGAAGACCGTTATAACAGTAGGACTTGGGATGTCGTCTCCGCTCAGTGCTACCAATTCGGGTCCTTCCCAAGATTTCAGTTGCGGTACTGAACTTGTGAGCCAGTCCGCCGCCTTCTTGGATCCACAATCCACCAGCATCATTCCATTACGGAAATGAACGCCGGTGAAGTGGATCCCTCTTTCTGTGTACTTACACATCTCTTCCACCAGGACGTCTTCAAGAGTCGATAGTTGCTCGACTTCCAGAATGGTCCTGGGGTATTCTTTGGGGACTATCCCAATGCTGATTGCAGCCTTTTTTGCTTTGACGGCCGCTGCATAACCAGTGGCTTGCCCGGTTTTAGCTGCGGCCGTCTTCTGCTTTTTCGGCAAAGGCAACGTCGGAGGTTTGATCTGCTCCGGACCTCTTTTGCCGTGGTCTTTACCCTTTGGGGTGACCTTCGGGTCTGTGCGTTGAAGAACCTGCTTCCTCGCCTCCTCAGGTTGTAGCCCCTGATGAAGGAGTCGCAGGTACTTCCGCACTCCTGCTCCACTGAGACCTTTCCTCAGTGGATCATCTCTGCCGCCCGGTTGTCCAAGTTTGGGCAGCTCGAACGGCAGCCGATTCTTTGGTCGATTGACCTTCCCTCTTGCGAGGTGCCCGGATGAGGAGGCGGAGGTTAACTCCGCCCCTGTTTCAGTGGTGATTTGTTTTGTCGGTTTCTTATCCATAATTGGTCCCACGAGAAGCTAGGGTCATATCAGTCCACCTCTGCAGAGCCCCGCGTGCAGAGGTGAGGGGTTTATACAATGGAGTTCCCCCCGGTGCTCCAAGGTTGAGACCAGTAGAGGCCAGTCTTCTATCTGACCACGCATCCTTCGGCCTGGTTCCCGCCTTGGATTTAGAATTTTTGATGAGGTTGTTTCCTCTTGGTCCGGGCGGTCAAGCCAAGACCCCCCCCCCACCTCACTGGCCCGCGAGACATGACCACGGACAGCCAGGAGGCGTTGGTATAACAGAATGGTCTCGAGGTATGCTCGATGCCCTATCTGGCATCGTTTAACCTGGTGCAATTCCTTAGCCACGACACTACAGCTGGGACAGGTGAAGTTGGTCCGCGGCAAGGTATTGAGGGCTACCAGTTGAGTTTCTAGGCACAACGAGCCCTCTTATTTCCCTGCAGACCTCCTCCTCACCAGAGATCATCGTCAGAGGCCACCTCCTATCCGCCACCTGGAGACGCGCCGGGTTGGCACTTCACTCCGTACCCGGAACGACCATATTTACGGAACCCCCAGTATAATTTTGCTCATAGATGAACGTGATCACGATATTCGAGATCCACACCTATCCAGGAAATTTCAAGTCCCTAGGCGTTTCCGTTCGAAAGTTACAATTTTCTATGGTTTCTATGGTTCTGGTCATGCGATCTGGACAAAATATTACATGTAGCTTGAACACCTCATTCTCCATTTGAGTGCAAAGTTTCATCTCGATCGAATCTGTAGTTTCGAAGTAATCAGGACAACAAAATTTTGAACGGCCATATTTACGGAACCCCTGGTGGAATTCTGCCCATTAACGAACTCAACCGAGGCATTTGGGATCTGAACCTACACTGAAAATTTCAAGACTCTAGGTTGATCCGTTCAAGAGTTATCGTGCTTACGGACGGCCGGACGGCCGGATGGACGGACAGACTCGAATTTTCCGACGGATTCGTCATCAGTGAGTCGAACATAGTCGATTGAGACCATTTTCGGCTCAAAATTCCTAAAATAAAGACATCGTGACGAAATGATATAGCCCTCGTGTAAGTAGTACGAGCGCTCAAAAGAATTCATTTCGTCACCATGATGGAAACTGAAAACTTCTGAGTGGAGAAACATTTCAAAAAAATTGAAAAGCACTGCCGTGAATTCAGGATCTTTTGAGCGCTCGTTCATCATCCTTGTAGGTTGATTCGCATTTTCCAGTTTTAGAAACCAATTGAAAAATTTTTTGACAGCAGTCAAAAAAATTTCAAACTAGGTGAAACTTTTTTTTTCGACATTTTGCTAGAATTGTTTACGGTATCTATGGTTTTGGTAATGCGATCTGGACAAAATTTCGCGAGTAGTTTGAATATATCATTCGTCATCTATGTCCAGATTTTCATTCCGATCCAATCAGTTTCGAAATTATCAGGAAAAAAATATTTTGAACGGCCATATTCACGAAACCCCAGATCTTATTTTGCTTGTTGATAAACGTGACCGCGAAATTCGAGATCCACACTTATCCTGAAAAGTCTCTAAGCCTTTTCATTCGAAAGTTATCGTGCTTACGGACGGACAGACTTCGACGGATTCTTCATCAGCGAGTCGAACCTTGTCGATTAAGACCATTTTTGGCTCAAAATTCGAAAAATGCAGACATCTTGACTGAATTATAGGCATTGCCCTAGTGTAAGTAAAACGAGCGCTCAAACTTGCTGAAGATATAATAATATAAAAGAAGCCGCAGTCATCAGAATAACTTCGAACTAAAACTAAAGAAAAGATGCCTCTATATCTGGAAAAACCCCAGAATAAAGAGATATTTATTGTCATTATCTCTGTATTGAAGTGAATACCAACGATATGGGAAGGAACAGAGCAATTGCACCTTTCCATCGAAGTTTGCAAAATGCTGATGATGGCAAAAAAGTCGAGAATATTAGCTGATAAGAGTTGATGAGAGCAATGTACTGGTATAAAGCTTCTTTTTGCGGAGAAAAAGTGATCCGGCTAGCTACAAGAGGTGTAGCGATTAAAAACAGCTCACCATAAAGAGGAAGAAAACACCGAAATATTTTCCTCGACAGAAAAAAGGGAATATAATTCTGCAACATGTTCCCTAACAAAACAAGTTTCAAATACCAAGGAACAGATAAAAACCAAACAATAATAACGGCTGTCTATCTGAATTGATCGAATTCAAGAATGAAAATTGTGGTGTATTAGCATTGCGCATGTGCTCAGAGATAAGGAAATGAAGTGTATTCTGTATTCATATGCCAATAAGTAATCGTAGATGAACTGATAATCGGATGTAGTATAAGAGTATTAAAGTGTAAATAGTTATAACAGTGTTTTACAATACAGCCCTTCCCCTGGATACATCATAAGTGGCGACGAGGATAAAAAGGTGAAATAAATAAACTCCTTTTGCATCGGTAACGTGGTTACGTTATAATTACCACGGTGATAGATTGGTTATGTCATCGGATAACACCGACGAGGATAAACGGACAGATGAAGTTTCATGGATTTACGAATTAAGTAAAAATCAATTAATTCAAGAATTATCTAATTTAAGTATTCCGTTCAAAGAAAATGAAACTGTTGAGAAGTTAAGGAAAACTCTAATTAAAATTTGGCGAAAGAAGAAGGATAATCCTGCTGTCCAAAAGGACATAAAAACTCCAGAGGTGGCTAGTTTTATAAAAACGATAAACAAAACCAAGATGGCAGATAAAATCACGTTCGTCTTAAACAAGGATAAATGGGACATATTTGTAGAGCGATTAGAACTTTGGTTCGAAACACAAGAAATCTCTGCAGAAAAACATTGTGCCGAACTACTCACAAAAGTATGTCAGGATACTTACATTTTGTTTGGGAATTTGAAAACTCCTAAAAAACCGAAAGACTACACCCACAATGAACTGATTGATATCATGAACTCTCATTTGAGTCCAAAACCATCAGAAATTGCCGAACGAAACAATTTCTATAATACAAAGCAGTTGGCGGGTGAAAACATCGCAGATTTCATATCGAGGTTAAAATCCATCTCTATTAACTGTAACTTCAAAGACATCGAAACAGCTCTGACAGATCAATTTGTATGTGAAATCCTAAATCACGAAGCAAAAATTGAATTATTTCGACAAAAAGATCTAACATTTGTGACGGCAACTTCAATTGCGGAATAACGAGAGTCGGCGATAAAAAATTCTTTATCAGTGAAAGAGGAATAATTCATTGATTACCTTGGACAAACATCAAATGGTGAACAATGTAGATCACAATGGTAGGGAGTGAGAAATGGAAGCAGAGAAGGACAAAATTATAATTTCAATAGAAGAGGGAATCGGCATACGGAGAAAGAAAGCAATCGGAAGGCAGAATAGGATGGAAGAAGACAAGGAAGCAGTGACAAGCGAGCTGTAAAAAGTAGTTATAATAGAATGAAAACAGGTCAGGTAACCTATAAATGTTATTGTTGTGGGAAACAAAAACATTTTGCTAGGGATTGTTATTTTGAGGGAAGAACCTGTAACTATTGTAATATTAAGAGTCTGTTTGTTTGTTTGTTTGCTTATATCCCGACTCTCCTAGGTCTCTCTCTGTGAGACCCCTCAGAAGCTCAGAGCTTGTGCGAGTTAGGAGACCCGGTTGTGTTCTGTGTAGGCTTTGTTACTGTGTCCTTACGCCACCTGAGGCACAGCACTGTTAATGTCATATAGTCATATAGAAAAAGCGTGTATGAAAAAAAAATAGTAAAGTGAATAATTTGGAAAATTATTTTGAAGGAGATAATGTTGAAAGTAGTACGGATTCAGAATTTTTTAGTATGGATTTCGAGAGAAATAATGAACAAAATATAGAAGGTTATAAGAGTTATGTAGATAGTAATGTTGAATTATTACTGGTTAATAATATTATAGCGGATCCACTAAAAATTGTAGTAAATGTTGAAAATGAAAAATTAGAGATGGAAGTTGACACGGGTTCATATGTTTCAGTTATATCAAAACAAACTGCACGAAATAAATTTAGACTTAATGAAATTCTGAAATCGAATATTGTTCTTACTAGTTACGATAAATCAAAATTGAAGGTAATTGGAGTAATTAACTTGAAAGTAAAATTCAAAAATATTATTCACGAAGTAGATGCTTACGTAGTGGAAGGAAAAGGTGAAAATCTTATAGGTAGTCAGTGGTTAAAATTGTTTGGACTATGGCCAATTGATTTTGAAACTTTAGGTACCATAAATAATATAGACAAACATGATGAAATTGCTACATATTCCAAACAAAAATATCCTAACCTATTTGATGATAGGCAGGTAAAGCGATTAGTCTCAAATTTAAAGAGGGATTTGAGCCAATTCAATGTGAAGCATATCATGTACCACTAGCTTCAAGAGATAGGGTATGTGCTGAAATAGAAAGTTTAATTAAAACTGGTAGCTTAGAACAAGTCAGCGAAAGTGAATGGGCAACTCCTATTATTCCACTAATTAAAGGGCAAGGAGTTAGATTGTGCGGAAATTTTAAATTAACTGTCAATCCACAACTAGTAATAAAAAGTTATCCAGTACCACTTAAAGAAACAATATTTCAAACTTTACAATTGGGTACTAGATGGTCACAAATTGATTTGAAACATGCATTTATGCAAATAGCTGTGGAAGAAAGCAGCAGGGATCCATTAACTATAATAACCGAAAAGGGACTCTTTAGATATAAAAAATTGCCAGAAGGTATAGCTTCCAGTCCAACAGCTTGCCAAGAATTACTTAGTGATTAAATGAAAGGTATACCTCATGCAGAAGTATATATTGACAATATTTACTGTACTGGTAAGACGGACAGTGAACCTATGGAAGTTTTAAATGAGGTATTGTCACGTTTAAACAATGTTGGATTGAGGGTTAATGAAAAAAAATGTGATTTTTTCAAGTCCAAAATAGAAATTTTAGGGTATCAGTTAGATAAAGAAGGTTTAAAACCTAGTACGAGTAAAATTGAAGCAATTTTAAATATTCCTAAACCTAAATCAAAAAAAGAACTTCAGTCTTTGTCGAGCTTAATTAATTTTTACCAGCCATTTCTGCCAAATAACCTCTGAGTTTTATATGATCAGTTGAAAAATAATAAATTTTGTTGGAATGAACAATGTGATTGAGCCTTGGACTGGGTTAAAAAGGAAATAGTTTCAAATAAAATCTTAACACCATATCAGGAAAGGGTTCCTTTAATATTAGCATGCGATGCAAGTTATTATGGCTTATCAAGTGTTTTATCGCATACATTTGCTAATGGAGAAGAACGTCCTATAGCATTCGCGTCAAAAAAAATTCCTATAAATGAATTGCATAGAGCAATTCTAGATAAAGTGGCGGCAGCAATTGTATTTGGTTTTAAAAATTTTTATCATTATTTACTAGGCAATCAAGTGACACTAAAAACAGATAATCAACCTATGAAATACATATTTGAAGAATCGAAAAAGGTAACAACTGTAGTACAGCACAGGTTGATTAGATGGTCTTACTTTTTATCTAGTTTCAAATATAATATTGAATTAATCTCGTCTAAAAAGAATGGAAATTGTGACGCGTTATCGAGGCTTCCTATAGAGGATGAAACACAAGTTTTTGATCAAGAAATTAGTTGTTTGAATTTTATAGATAGAGAATGTAAAGTAATCGATTTGGAATTAGTCCAAGAAGAAACGAAGAAAGATAAGATTTTGTCGAAAATAAAAAAATGTTTGTTATTTGGTTGGGAAAATATCAAACAAGATTTGACAAGAGAAGAAAGTAGATACTTTTCTAAATGTAATGAACTAAGTATTGATTTTGAATGTATTTTGTGGGGTTCAAGAATAATTATACCTGATTATCCTGAGTTAAGGAATTCTATACTCAATCAACTTCACGAATCACATTTTGGCACGTTCATTTTTCTGGTGGCCAAATGTTGATACCAACATAGAAAATTTGACTAATGGCTGTGAAATATGTGTTAAACATAGGAAAATTAATAATAAGATTAAAAAAATGCAATGGCCTCATCCATCATCAGTATGGTCAAGGCTGCATACAGATTTTTCAGGTCCTATCTATGGTCACATGTTTATTGTTATATTAGACGCCTATAGTAAATGGCCTGAAGTTATAGATATGAAAGATAATACTACAGCTAATAAAACTATAGAAGTATTTGATACTTTGCTTACAAGGTTTTGTTTGTGCAATCATATCGTTTCAGACAATGGCCCACAATACAGTAGTAAAGAATTCAATGAATATTCGAGAAGTTTAGGTATACAGCATTCGTTTTCACCACCTTATCACCTATCTACAAATGGGGCGGCAGAAAATTTTGTAGGAACTTCGAATGAATGTTACAAAAATAGTAGAATCTGGAAAATCTTTGAAAGCAGCTGTTAATTTATTTCTTTTTGATTATAGAAATATGATTCATGCTAAAACAGGAAAAAAACCATCTCAAATAATTTCCAATAGAGATATTAAAACTAGATTCCATTTATTAAGGTCAGATGTAACTGCAAATGTCAATTTTAAACAATTCAATAAATATAGTGGAGACAAGCTGAAGGAAAATTGTAAATTCAAAGTTGGGGACATAGTTTTTATTGAAGTGAATATTCAAAATAAAATTTCAAAAATTAAAGCGGAAATACAAAAATCACTCACACCTGTAACGTTTTTAGTGAAAATACTTGATTCTGAAGTGAAAAGACATGCTAATCAAATGTTGAAATTTATTAGAAATAATGTGAGTGAACTTCCTATAGAAGGGGAAGAAGAGCAGGTAATACGGAGATCTCAAAGATTAGGAGCGAAATGAAAGAGATGATTTATGATGAGTGAATTTTGTAATAAGGTCGATTTAAGGTAGTAGAATTGGAAAATAGATAATTGTGAATAGTTAGTTGGTGAAAGAAAAAATATAAAATAAAAAAAACTAAGTTAAGTAATTTTAGGGATTTTTAGGTTAATTGGTTTATTGTAGATTAAGAAGCTTTTGAAAAGGGGAAAATTGTGGTGTATTAGCATTGCACATGTGCTTAGAGATATAAGGAAATGAAGTGTGTTCATATGCCAATAAGTAATCGTAGATGAACTGAGAAATACGGATATTGTATAAGAGTAATCGGATGTAGTATAAGAGTAATAAAGTGTAAATAGTAACAACAGTGTTTTACGATGAAGACCTTCCCCTGAATACATCATAAAAATTGTAAAATTTTACTAGATAAACTACTAAGCAAGCCAACCAAACAATTCATGTATCCCAGATACCAACGAAATTCATCATTTGCAATCGTAGACCGGTTTCGATCCATATCAGATCTCATCAGTACGACTAGCAATATGGTGAACTCGATGAACGAAACAAAAGACCTTAAAACATAAGGCAACGTGGTACTGAGAAAACTTCCCAAATCACGCCACCTATCCGTTCCAAGATCAACTGTCTCAAATATCTGTAGATCATAAACTGCTTAGTAGTTTATCTAGTAAAATTTTTCAATTTTCATTCTTGAACTAGACATTTTCACGTCCTCCTTGTAAAAACATGTGTATCAGGTTAACGTCGGCTAAGTTAGAGGAAGTGTTTTCAATCACCAAAAAGTCCTATCACCCTGTTAACCTGATACACATGTTTCATTCTTGAATTCGATCAATTCAGATAGACAGCCGTTATTATTCTTTAGTCAATTATTCAGACGAATAAGGCTTAAGCTTGAATCCGTTGAATTCCTTGTTGACTATTTTTGCTTGTAATGTTTACGGCGTTGTCATACATGTGTATTTCGTTTTCGGAGAGCCGATAAAACAGTTTATGGTCTACAGATATTTGAGACAGTTGATCTTAGAATGGACAGGTGGCGTGATTTGGGAAGTTTTCTCAGTACCACGTTGCCTTATGTTTCATTCATCGAGTGCATCATATTGCTAGTCGTACTGATGAGATCTGATATGGATCGAAACCGGTCTACGATTGCAAATGATGAATTTCGTTGGTATCTGGGATACATGAATTGTTTGTTGGCTTGTTTAGTAGTTTATCTAGTAAAATTTTTCAATTTTCATTCTTGAATTCGAAAAACCAAACAGATAGGAGAGACAAAAAATAATAAACAAAAGAAACAAGAAACCAACATGAAAAAGACCAATGTAGTAGTTAAACTCGGCAGATTCATCGAAAAGGTCTTCAGTGGAATAAAATTAAATATAAAATTCTCGAAGAAAATCCGAAATGATGTGAGATACAAACTCACCTAAAGCAGGACGCGTTTAAAATTTTTACATGGAATATAAACGAATTGAGGTGTGGAAAATCTGAAATAGATGGAACACTAGCATAAAAACAACTTAATATTATAGCTTCATAAGAAACGGAACCGTCGAATCTCATTCAATAACTCTGATATTCATAAATACGACCGATCAAATAGCAGTGGCGGAGGGTCGCTCTGCTTGTGACCTGAGAAATAGGAAATGAGACGAATGGAGAGGCTGTTTCAATTATTATCAATAAAAATTATAAATAGCACTGCCGTGAAGTCAAAAAATATGCATTGATATAATGGTGATAAAATACAAAATGAGCTAATGTATCTTATAGAAGACGTACCCTGTCCTCCAAAACCGAGCGGCCGATGATTTCACATCCAATAACTACGTTTTTGAGCGCTCGTACTACTTACACGAGGGCTATATCATTTCGTCACGATGTCTGTATTTTTCGAATTTTGAGCCGAAAATGGTCTCAATCGACTATGTTCGACTCACTGATGACGAATCCGTCAAAAAATTCGAGTCTGTCCGTCCGTACGTCCGTCCGGCCGTCCGGCCGTCCGGCCGTATACACGATAACTCTCGAACGGAATGTCCTAGAAACTTGAAATTTTCAGGGTAGGTTCAGTTCCCGAATGGCTCGGTTAAGTTCGTTAATGGGCCAAATTCCACCAGGGGTTCCGTAAATATGGCCGTTCAAAGTTTTGTTTCCCTGATTACTCGAAAACTACAGATTTGATCGAGATGAAATTTTGCACTCAAATGGAAAATGAGGTGTTCAAGCTACATGTGAAATTTTGTCCAGATCGCATGACCAGAACCATAGAAACCATAGAAAATTGTAACTTTTGAACGGAGAGGCCTAGGGACTTGAAATTTTCAGGGTGGGTTTGGATCGCAAATTTCACGGTCATGTTCATCAATGAGCAAAATTGGACTAGGGGTTCCGTAAATATGGCCGTTCAAAATATTTTTTTCGTGATAGTTTCGAAACTACCGATCGGATTGGAATGTAATTATGCACCTAGCTCAGGAATAATGTATTCAAACTACGTGCAAAATTTTGTCCAGATCGCATCACCAAGACCATAGATACCGTGGAAAATTCTAGCGAATTATCGGAAAAAAATTGATCAGCTGAAGCACTGACATGAAGTCTGGAGTTTCGCCTAAGTTTCAGAATTTTTTTGACAGCAGTCAAAAATTCCTTCAATTGATTTCTAAAACTGGAAAATGCGAATCTACCTACAAGGTGCATGTACGAGCGCTCAAAAGCTCCTGCCTTCACGGCAGTGCTTTTCGTAATTTTTACTGAATCAATCAAGGCGCGACTGAGTAAGGCTATAGTGAACACTTCAATCATAGGTTAGGTATGGGCACAGGGACGAAATCGGTAATTAACAAGAATTATACACCAGCGCGAGTAGTTAAAGGTTAGGGATGTTGAAATTTCGTCTTATGAATCAGATATGAAATATTGATTTCATTTCTGATAAATTATGTCTCTTTCTTTTTCGTAACTTTCTGGCGATAATGTTTAGTAATGTTTAGTAATCTGTGAAATAGAAATCTGAGACCTGCCCTCCTTATTGGTGGGATAAGCTATAAGGGATAATTGAGTCTGTTTGTGTTGGCTTTCTGTAGATGTACTTTAAATTGATGTTACTTTAAATCTAGAAAATTCATTTAGTTCGATATGGAGTATTCTTGAATGAAACTAATTTTGAATTTACAGTTGATTTCCTGAAAGAAGTTTTCCAGATCTATGTCTGATTCTGACCATGTAAAAAAATGTTGGAAAAAAAAACATATATTGAAATCACATTAGAATTTTTCGGGGGTAATATCCCTAGTGCATTTAATTTTTCCGGAAAAATTCGGAAAAACGAGTTTCTAAGTAATTTGTTTCAACAAATAGCATGAGCGAGAGTCGTTTCAAAAATCCGAGTCGAAGACGAGGATTTTTCCATTTTCGCGAATGCTATTTGTTACAACAGATTACTTAGAAACGAGTGTTCCAATTTTTCCACAGGAAAAATTCGATGCCCGAGGGATATTTGCTAAGATTATTTCCTGAGTTAAATGAACATTTTATGTGTGAATTTTCTGAGTATTTAATGGAACACTATTTGCAACACCCGCATTAATTTTACTTTCGGAAACATTTCCAAACCGATTCATTTTGAGTTTCAGTTGAAAAATTAATAAATTCGCGAGCGTTGTTTGTGATCTTTGTTGTTGGTAACGGTACATAGCAACACAGCATAGAAACCATCAAGTTTGTTTTTACAAAGCAACTTGTCAAACTTGCATGAAATTTTTCCATTTTTTTTTTCCGGAAAAACTAGTGACAGCTAAGTTGACAGTTGTTGAGTAATTTTTCCACTTAAAATTTATATTTGACATACCAATTCTTGATAGCGATTGGTCAAAATTAATAGGAAGGAAATAATCGGTCTCATGCTTCTGTTGGGGTTATGATTGTACTATACATTTTTGGTAGCTGTCGGTTTTTGAGCGCTCGTACTACTTACACGAGGGCTATATCATTTCGTCACGATGTCTGTATTTTTCGAATTTTGAGCCGAAAATGGTCTCAATCGACTATGTTCGACTCACTGATGACGAATCCGTCGGAAAATTCGAGTCTGTCTGTCCGGCCGTAAGCACGATAACTCTCGAACGGAACAACCTAGAGACTTGAAATTTTCAGTGTGGGTTCAGTTCCCGAATGCCTCGGTTAAGTTTGTTAATGGGCCAAATTCGACCAGGGGTTCCGTAAATATGGCCGTTCAAAGTTTTGTTTCCCTGATTACTTGAAAACTACAGATTTGATCGAGATGAAATTATACACTCAAATGGAAAATGAGGTGTTCAAGCTACATGTGAAATTTTGTCCAGACGCATGACCAGAACCATAGAAACCATAGAAAATTGTAACTTCTGAACGGGAACGCCTAGGGACTCGAAATTTTCAGGATAGGTGTGGATCTTGAATGTCGTGATCACGTTCATCTATGAGCAACATTATACAAGGGGTTCTGTAAATACAGTCGTTTGAAATTTTGTTTTCTCGATAAATTCGAAACTACGGATTCGATCGAGATGAAATTTTGTATTTTAATCGAGAATGATACATTGAAGCAATATTTTGTCCAGATCGCATGACCAGAACCATAGAAACCATAGAAAATTGTAACTTTTGAACGGAAAGGCCTAGGAACTTGAAATTTCCAGGGTGGGTTTGGATCGCAAATTTCACGGTCATGTTCATCAATGAGCAAAATTAGACTAGGGGTTCCGTAAATATGGCCGTTCAAAATATTTTTTTCCTGATAGTTTCGAAACTACTGATCGGATTGGAATGAAATTATGCACCTAGCTGAGGAATAATGTATTCAAACTACGTGCAAAATTTTGTCCAGATCGCATCACCAAGACCATAGATACCGTGGAAAATTCTAGCGAATTATCGGAAAAAAATTGATCAGCTGAAACACCGACATGAAGTCGGGAGTTTCGCCTAAGTTTCAGAATGTTTTTGACAGCTGTCAAAAATTCCTTCAATTGATGTCTAAAACTGGAAAATGTGAATCTATCTACAAGGTGCATGTACGAGCGCTCAAAAGCTCCTGCCTTCACGGCAGTGCTTTTCGTAATTTTTTTTTTCTTTCAAAGTGCGAATTGTTGCAATAAATTTCTACAGTGTTGGAAGAATGATCTTAGGTAAATGATTGAAGACTATTGGCATATGTTTGGGAGGGGTTATTTTGAAATTCCAATATATTATTTTTAGTGATTTCCTTCCTATTAATTTTGACCAATCGCTATCAAAAATTGGTATGTCTAATATAAATTTCAAGTGGAAAATAGTAATTTTCCTAACAAGTGCGGAAAGTGATGCTTTCCCGCACGCGACTGCCGTTAACCCGAACGACGCGGAGCGGAGCTCGGGTAAGCAGTCGAGTGCGGGAAAGACACTTTCCGCATGAGTTAGGAACAATACTTTTTCTACAAGCGTAGGAAACAAATTCATTTTATTCAATTATTTATTCATGCAAATGGAAACAACTAACAAGAGTAACATTTTCTATCCACTAATTATTCGTAATATTTATTGTAAATGTACAATTTGATGCATTATGTAAATTTATAGCGGAAGCCAGCATATTTTTGAAGATGGCTGATTTCCTGAAGAAGAAGGTAACTCGGGCAATACATTATCGAAAGAAATCGAATGTGCAGGCACAGGCATCAAATCGTCGCCGATCGATATAGACGTGGATGGTTCTAAAATGCACCCGGAAGACGATGTAGTGTTCAAATTGAGAATTTTGTTGGACATTTCTTTTTTTCGATTGGTGGAGTCTTCTAAATACCCCTCTGCAACTGAAGTCGATTTCCATCCTCCTAGGCGTTTGATATTAGTTATACCCACACCACAGTCAGCAAGTAAAGTGGCTGAG